>OX638369.1:2007850-3403310 GCA_951812925.1 Calliopum simillimum
GGGACAATTTATCCCAATTTTACATATACATATATATTGACCCAGCCGGGTCAAAAGGGTTAAAACCCAAACAAGATGTCTTCTGCAGACCCATAACCTTAGTACCACGCCCACCTTTTAACGTTATATCTCGCAATTTATTACAGCTATTTTGATGAAATTTTGTGGGCAACACCTTATCAAGGACAAAAAAAGGATATATCTCGCAAGTTAGAAAAAAGTTGAAAATCAGTGCAGGCCTTAGATATACATTAGAAACAAAATTTCAAAAGTAATCATTGATCCCGTATGAGCTAAAAAACTTTATTGAAGGTCAAAGGTCACAGAGATAATTTTTTGCAAATATTTCGATAACGGTTACTACTAGAATGACGTCCGAATTGTTTTCGTGTGATTTATAGCTTAGGAGATATCCTTATTTAAAATCGGTAAAAGTCTAAAAATATCGAAAAATCATTCAAAATATCTGTAAAAGTCCAAAAGTATCAAAAACATTCAAAATATCAGTAAATGCTGGTTCACACGGCAAACTAAATTGTCGGGCGATAGTATTATTTGTAAAAAAGTGTTATCCTATGCACTGCTCTTCCCCACAACCTTTCAAAAAAATAAAAAATTTTAAGCAAATCGGTTGATATTTAGGTATAGAAACAGGGACTAAGCCGATTTTGTGTGCCTATTTTTATATCGCCCTTACCAAATAACTCAAAACTTCAAAAAACATACTTAGTACTTTTCACTTGTACAGGGTCCGCCAAATAACTTCTTTTTTTTTAAATTCTATAAAAAAAAACTACTGGATATTTTCTCAAATTTCTTTTTTTATTTGAAAGTACAATCCTTCCGGTTAATAATAGAAAATAATTTCATTCAAATGGCTGCCTCGGCTGGCCATGCAGTAGCCTTCACGATCGGTCCAACTTTTAAGCACATTATCGATTGTGTGCAGCTGTATTTCACCAATGGCTTCACGAATATTGTCCTTTAAAGCGTCAATTGTGTCTGGCTTGTCGGCGTAACACTTATCTATGAGGGCACCCCACAAATAATAGCCCAACGGTGTCGAATCGCAGCTCCGAGGTGGCCAAACGACATCAGCTCTGAGGCTGATAATGCGATCTTCAAAAACAGGGCGCAAGACATCGAGTGTAGCTTCGGCTGTTGCCAATATCCTCCTCTTCAATTTTTGTGAACAAAAATTCGTTCAACATGGCCCGATAACGAACGCCATTGACTGTAACGGCCACTCCTTGCTCATTTTCGAAGAAAAATGGCCCAATTATGCCTCTGGACCAAAATCCGCACCAAACAGTGACTCGTTTTGGGTGCAGCGGCTTTTTAATGTGTGCGTGCGGGTTTTTTGTGCCCCAAATGCGACAATTTTGCTTGTTTACATACCCCCCGCCAAGATCAAAATGAGCTTCATCTGAAAAGATGATTTTTTTTGGCAAAATCGGTATCTTCTGTAAGTCGATCGCAGACCCACTTAGCGCAGCGAAAACGCATTGGATGGTCAGTTGGCTTCAACTCCTGAACCAATTGGACTTTGTATGGCGTCTTTATGCAAAATTCGTCTCAATGATGTCTCCGAAATGTTCAATTGTTGAGAACGACGGTGAATTGATGTTGATGGCGCTTCACACACACTTTCTGCCACAGCAGCAATATTCTCGGGTGTACGCACTGGTTTTGGCTTTTCACGCTTTGGTTTATCGATGAGGATGCCAGTTTCTTTCACTTTTTTCACAAGATAACGAACATACGGAGCTGACGGTGCTTCTCTTCTTCCAAAATCCATACGCAATTTTCGCACACATTCTGCAACATTACCATAATTTTCAAAGTAATGTCGCAATATTTCCCAGCGTTGTTCAAGCGTATACACAACCATATTCGTTCAGTGGAAGGATAAAACTAATTATCTGTCAAATCAGACATGAGCTAAGTGTTACCATTCACGAAATAAGCACTAGTTGAAAAAAAAAACGTTAGATGGCGGACCCTGTATAAGGACAATATAAGATTAGCTGTGTTTTAAACGACAGTTTTCGGTGTTTAATTAAGCGCTTTCTGAGAAACGTATCGGAAAGCAACAATTAAAGTGCTTAATTTAATACGTTTCGCAGAAAGTGCTTAGTTGAACACAGAAAACAGTCGACTAAATTACAGCTGTTATAGTCCTGATAAAGCATGTACCTAAATTTTTACCCAAAGTACGATGTGAATTGCGTAAAGCGTTAACACTATGAATGCCCAATGAGTTGACAACACTCAGTTCAGAAAGTGCCGTTGGCTAAACGCGGTTATTGAGCCGGTTCAGCGCAAGAAATTATATCGAAGGCGTAAATTTGCTATCAAAATAATTCGTATTAATATGCAGAAAAGTGCCGCGAGTGAGTTCTTTTATTTAATTTTTAATGAAAATATAAAAAATAAAGTGTTAAATTTCTAATAAGAAAAAGAAGAAAAGTGAATGAAAAAAAACCGATTCAGAAAAAAATTTGCAGTGCAGCAAGCCAGCAGTCGGTAAGTAAGTTTTTCGTTGTTCTTAAACTGTTTTATTGCGTGCATTTACCATATTCGAAAAGAGCAAATTTTTGGAGTTTGTATTAGCTGCGAATAATCGAATACAGTCTATGCAACAACCCCATGCAAAAATAAAATTCATATTCACCATTCATTGTTAGGACTTTATTATCCGTATTATCCGTATATATAAGTATTGCGACATAAGGTGGTCCAACCCAACACTGTCTGTCCCCAGTGTGCCAGACGGTTCATATCTTCGCTTTTTCATCCGTTACGGATCCGGATTCCAAAAAAAAAAGCGAATCGTATTTTTTTTTGGAATTTCTCCCGCAAACGGATCAGTAACGGATCCGTAACGGGTAAAAAGGCGAAGATATGAACCGTCTGGCACACTGGGTCAGCTAACCTTTTACACCATGAAAACGTAAGGTTTTATTTATTACAAAGTTTTGGCGCAAGTCACTTTTGGCTCCCAAATTTTTATTTTTTGCCAAAATATGGAAAAAAACACTTAAAGCAAATTATAAGATTTGTACAAATTACAAATTGTTGCATTATGCTTCTGAATAATGCACTCTCATTCGGTAGCGAAAGGATATAAATAGAATTTTTGGTTAAATTACGCTATCGTTCACTTCTAAATTCGTTAAAGCTACCGTCTATGGCTAAAACAAACTCCAAAAAATTGCTCCAGTGCTTCTTTGCATCTCTTGGTTATATATCTCTTCGTTTCAAAGATGAAAAATATTTCCGTGACCGTTAAAAGCTATTGTAAGTTTACGAAAAAATATGTTGTTTTACATACTTAAGTGAAGTGTTTTGAATTCATGGTTGGTCCATTGCCGAACCGTCAGGTGCCCCGAGATCGAAATTCATATCGCAAAAATCACTCATACGCCATGTGGTAACTAAAATATGGTTATGTAAAATATTTTTTAAACAAATTTCTGCTAGGAGGGCAAAGGCATGCCACTCACCGTATGTGGCATACTTGGACTCTTTAAACAAAAATATAGGGTCTGTTTGAAATTGATTGCCATACTTACTTAGAATAAGAAATGTTACCTGGTCTTTTTTTGCAAAAATTCGGCACAGGCAAAAAGCTCTATCACATTTTGTGCTGAATATTTCGGGAACTGTGTTGTTAATTAATTTTGTAACATTTCTGTGTTATTTTGACAAAACAACCTAACTCGAAATTGGAAACTTTCCAGGAGAGCTAAAAAACTGCTCAACTGCTTTCAATAAATAATGTGGCTGAATTTCGTTCCTTAAATGCATTTTGACTAACCCTAAACTGTAACCGCACAAATAGCGGCAAAATCAAATCTTCCGTGAATTCTGAGACTTCCTAGGTCTCTGGAACTAAAAATCATAGAGATATGTATTCATTATCTATCTATCTCCTGAGAGCCAAAAGTGACTTTCGCCAAAACTTTGAAATAAAACTTACGTTTTCATGGTGTAAAAGTAAGCTGACAGTGTTGGGTTGTGACCACCTTATGTCGCAATACTTATATATACGGATATTACGGATAATAAAGTCCCAACAATGAATGGTGAAATATGAATTGGAAATTCGCCTCATCTCGAGTCACGTAGTTTTGTCACAAGTTTTTCGTCTGTTCGCTTTCTCCAAGTTTTTACCCGAAAAGCTCCCGTTTACTAATAAAACGTACATAAATAAGCGAGAGCTTTTCGAGTAAAAACTTGCAAAATGGAATAAACGAACAACCTGATTAATGCTTAGCCATCTCGCGTGAGAATTTTTAAGCAGTTGGTTGCTGTCTTCACTAAGTGGGTTTATGTATTTGCAACTACAGTCACAATAAAATTAGGAAGGGTTCCAAAGCAAAAAAATAAAATCAATTTGTAAATTTCATCGTACTTTTTTGTGAATCATAACAACAACAACCAACATCCATAGAGGAGTCAACATTTCAACAAACTTTGTTTGTTTGGGTGACGTTTTTCATCTATACAGGTTGTTGGACTCAGTAGAACACCGGAAAACGTAAGATTCCTGGCAAAAACTATTTATTTTTTGCTGTCTCAGTGCGGGAAAAAGAAGAAATGACCAACCAAAATGCTGTAAAAGTTTCCTGCAAGTCCCGTATTGGTTGTGGTTGGGGCATTGTGCGCGAGGCCATTCATTTATTTATTTTTAAAATTTTTGAGGGTCCTTCATCCAAAAAAAAAACATATTTATTTTCTCACGACTTCTCAGACGTACAAAGTATTTTATTGCTTCCTCTATTGCGTTCATCTTAATTAAGTAGGACATGGACATTTTCTCCTAAGTCCGCCAGTATTTAGCACAAAGCACCACAGCACATAGCGAATACCACACATGCACTATCGCCAACAGGTGGCACTACAAGAATAAATCAAGGATATGAAGTTTTTATTTATAGCGATTTCCACGAGTGTCGCACTTCTTTTAATTTGTATCCTGCAAGTAAATCTTCTATATACACAAACATGCAAGTGTCTGTGAATTCACATGTGATGTTATTGGCAAGACCGCGTACGGGAATAAAACAACACTTTGCTACACATGCACGTATCCTGTGTGTTGCTCGTGTTTGCCAAGTGCATTTATGAGCTTCTTACATTTTTACTGTTCGCGTTGTTGTTTCATTGTTTCTTGTTTTTAAATGTGTAAATAAATTCTTTCCTCAAGTGTCTTGAATGTAAAATTACATTGTAGAACAGTCTAGCACAGTGAAGCAAATCAATTTAAAATGGCAAAAGATATGTGTTCCTTCTTATGGATATCTATATATTAATACGCAAGATAAAAAATTGTCCATCTTTTTTTACTGTGTTAGAAATGGAGTACACCATTTTGTTAGAGATGAACACAATTGGGCTTTGCTTTCATGGAAATAACTGGCACATAATGTGTATGACATTACTCATCTCCTTGTATATATCCATATACCCCGCTATTATAATGAGCGGCACTAATATTGCATCCACTAGACAATGCTTTTATTGCAACATTTCAATAAAATTGATCCACTGTATAAAAGTTAACACTTTCATTTCGCGTTTAAAGTTCAGGAAGTTGAGTAAAAACAATAAAAGCTTCTACCGGTAGTTTGAAAAACGGACATCAAAGCATTTATTAAAGAAATATCTACAAAAGTCCGAACTAAAGAAATGACAAGCAATAAACTAAGAGTTACTAACAAGCTGTATCCTTTTTTATTTTAACTGCGTATGTATGTATTTGTAATACTTAAACGGTTGCGTCGCTTGAAAAACTTGTAAAATTCATTTTGCATTTAAGATCCTTACACCTCAGCATGACCGCAATTTCAAAAGCAGTTGAGAAGTGACTTTCGTTTGATGCGGTTCTAAGGAAATTGCAGTTGACTACTTATCTTTCCGGTACAGCTGTGAGATAATACGTTGCATTAATTCTTAAAAGTTCGTCACATGTGTATACGGAGAGATTAAAAGGACTTGAGATAAAATGTTCCACATAGCAGGAGAGTAAAAAGGATATATAAAGTGAATTGAAAATCACTGTATGGGCTATTTGGCATAAAATGAAATTTTAGTGACGAAAAATTACGCAGTTTTTAAAAAATTGTGTTGCATTTCTATATTAAAATCAGTGTTGCCAAAATGTGGGAAATTTCTCAAAATCAGAGGAATTCAGAATCCATTTGAGGAATTTTTGAGGAATTGTTTTAAAGAGTTTTTGATATTAACCATTTTTTAATGGCTTCTTTTTATTGCTTTAATAAATGCGAGTTAGATAAGATTTAAAGATTTTTGGCATTACTTTTCAGCAGGAATCCACAAAATCCTTTTATCCGTTGTGACACAGTGCCTTAAAAAAATTAAAACTTATGTTTATTAGGACAATATGATGGACGAATCATATTACGCCGTCTTTTTCCAGAAATGAGCAATTTCACTTAAGTATCCAAACATAAAATATAAGTCGAGAATTGTACTGCACATGAGAGTTAATTTAAGTTAAAATTATTAATTTATAGCGTTTTGAAATTGGAAAATTAAAACTCAAGTATCGACAAAGCTCAAAGTTTCGCAAAATAAGAATCAAGTAAAAAAATGAAACCCCACCACAAATTTTTTTAAATACGTGTCCATTTTATTTATCGTCCATTGACCTTTCATATAAAAATATATGTATACAATAAGTTTTAATACAAATACATGTATATAAAAATATATATGCATATAAAAGGATTAATATAAACCCTTACTGGAAATTTTAAGAAAATCTTATAATTCATTTTGTTATCAATCTTCATCACTACTGTCGTCTTTACATTCACAAGAGCTACTTTCAATAGATTCCTCAGGGGATTTATCGTTGGAGCCTTTTTTAGGAGCTTGATCAGCGCAGCTCTTATTTTCACTCACTTTAGATTCCTTCGATGATTTATCATTGGAGCCTTTCTTAGAAGCTTGATCATCACAGCTCTTACTTTCACTCACTTTAGAATCATCAGGCGATTTATCAATGGAGCCTTTCTTAAAAGCTTGAGCAGTACAGCTCTTGTTTCCACTCACTTTTGATTCTTTAGGAGATTTATCATTAGAGTCTTTCTTAGGAGCTTCCGCAGCACAGCTCTTACTGTCACTCACTTTACCATCTAAACCAATCTCAACATCCTCTTCTACTTCATAATCGTAGACAGTTTTGATATCGCCGCCTTCTGCTTTTTTCTTTCGAAGTTCCAAAACATTACGTTGGGTCTCGAAGAAGGAAAATCGGTGATACGAATAATACTCTGGATTCTTATATTGAGCAGACTTGGCCGCGTTTGGTCCTAATCGCTCGTTGTTCGTTTGAAATGGTCGCCAAATTGAATATGGTAGATAGTTGGGTGCATCGAAAGCGATATGTTTAAAAGATTTGGGATTATAACCTTCAGGTGGATCTTTTGGTGGATGTGGTGTGTTGTAAGTCTTTTCAGGTGGCTTAGAAGGTTTCTTGGTTGTATCCGATCTTTGACGATTTTGTTGTTGCTGCTGATTTTGCTGACGTAGCTGTGTCGGATTAAGGGGCAAGTTCCGAATCAGGTTTTCTGTTATCTTTGTAAGAGTTGAAAGTTTTGGTTTAGCGCATATACGGAAGGAATGCATTTACTCGTTTTTTTTCATATGCTTCAAAATTACCAAAAAAAAAAGTAATGTTTCTCTAAACTAAAAATAAAAACAATAATAAATTGAGTAAAATTGATTAATAAAACAATGAAATATATGTATGTTTTTGAATAATGTATGAAAAAAAGTAATAGATGTTGCAAAATTGAAGCTTCTTATCAGAACAACAGTGGCTTAATCTATACTTCGTTAATAAAGCAAAAGCATATGAATAGTGGCACTTACAGTGCAAAATTTTTTTAATCATTAGTAATTTAGTCTGGTCCAATTTATTTCATTTACTTTCGTTTTCATTTGAAGTGCAACAACAACAAAAACAAGCACTCACCAATTATTGACTTGGTTTCATCAGAGAAAACATGCCACATACTACACATCTCTGTCGCACTAAACTTTCTGTGCACACATGACCTCAAAACAATTGAGGTTTTTGTTGACGCTTTTTGTTTGAGTTTCTAAAAAGTTGTCTGCCACTCCCACAGCCAACGTACTGCAAAACCATGAATGAACAAGTATTCGATTGCATACATACATAGATATTTTTTGTCATTTAAATTTTTCCTTTTATCTGCTGAAGGTGTTATTGGCAAGTGGAGAAGCAGCATGAGCTCCCACTAGTCTACGGTTCATCATAACTCCAAAGCAGAAGAATTTTCAAAGTTTTTTTTTTTTCACTTGTCACGTAACATGTTGACTGACTGACTGACTAAATGATTGACATGCACAAAAGACTTGGCTGGATATAAATATACTCGGAGTACTCGTACATGGAATGCGTTTCGTTTAGTTTTGTGGTTAAACAAGGAATTTTCATACAATAAATTAAGCAGAGAATTGATATTGTGTGTTTGTGGCTTAAAATATTTTGTGGTTATCTATGTATTTGGTATTAGAAGATAGTTTTTGGTAAGGGGATTAAGCTTAATAAGTATGTGAAATGTGGCAATGGAAACATTTTTTGCTGTATAAAAAATTAAATATTCAGTACAAAATAATGCAGTAACAGTAGTCAGAAGTAATAACTTTTATATTTTCTTCTTTGCTGAAACCAAATAAAGCAAGCCTAAAAGCATGCAATGAATTTTTAGCATTTTCAAACTACCACTGTCATAATAGACATAAATGGTTTACTAACTAGCTGATTCTAGAACCTTCGAAAGGTTGCCATTTATCGTCACCAGCTGCTATCATTTGCAGTTCAATCTTGGTGAAATATAGTTGACGTGTAGATGATCAAGTTAAAAGTGTGAGCTCAGTCATGCAAATATTAATAATGCATTAAAATTAGCTATTGAGAGAATTCCTTAAAACTTGTAAATGCCGCAAAAACATCTTAAGCTCGTAGCAGTTGTTAAAATTAATATGAATTTTGAGAGTTCTACGAGTTTAAGAGGTTTTCGAGCCTTTTTCACATTTTAAGGAATACCCTTATTATAATTGTTCGTATTTATGTAGGTTAAACGATTTGAAATAAAATCATTTTAAGGGCCAATTTCACAATATGAGCTTAAGCTTTAGCTTAGCTTAACCGTTAGGGTAGCTTAAGCGGCCCTTAAATATTTTCCAATTTCACAGTGGACTTGCTCACCTTTGTCATTAGTATAGATACGAACCGAAAAAATGTAAATAAATTTGACAGTAAACAAATTTTGTTTATGTGAAATTTCTTAAAAAAATATTTATTTTCAAATTCATAGCATGCAAACCGCGATTGTGCCGTTGCATTGCTTTTAATGTTTTTAAAAAATTCCTGCATAATAGGGGACACAAACAACGATGAGGCATTTGTCTTGCAGGAAGCTCTGTAAACAACGTAACAAGTCTGAAGAGCCGCCACGTTACTCATAAAAATTTAATCAATATCAGATTGGACAACCCATTATGGAAGAGGTCCTTGAGGTCATTGCTTCCAAATTGGAAATGAGTCACTGACTGCCGTTGGATGTTTTGGTATAATGCTATCATTGCATTTAGCAAAAATGATACTACAAGGCGTAAAGAGTATGGATATGGTCACCAAAATGCTTAGCGATTTGGCACGATGTGGTTGATGATGCTGTTAATCAGCTAGCAAAGAAATTTCAACATGACGCACGCTACCGCCGGATATACTGTCTTCCGAACGTGTTCGCACCGGTTTTGGTTCAAGAAGTAGCACCAATGAAAGTGGTAAATGTGTCTTATGTGCGTCTTGTGAAAAGGATTGATACGCAGGATTACGCACATTTGTATAACTCCGAGGAATATTGCGAGTGTTGAAGTATGGAATAAATCATATCCAGAACACATTGGAGTATCGCAATTAAAACTAATAGATTTATTTTTCATAAAAGTTTAAAATTAAAGGTAAAATAAACACAACAAAAGTTTAGTTATTTTCTTTTGACTTAAACTTCCAATTTGATTCTTCCTTGTTGATGCCGATATTGGAGAGAAAGCAGTCAGAATTGAACGTTTGAAATTGAAGACGTTGGGCTATAATTTATAAATTAAGACTCTCATCCTAGTGGCCCCATGCTCCTCCTAGGAAAACGTACATCGCATCCATCGAAGTCATCATGACGCAAATGTATGCACCACAATTTTGGTTTTTGTCTTTCTGGTACTTGTTTAACTTGAAACTTGATCTTGTTCCTGGAAATTTATTGAAAGTTAGTTAATATAAATCATTTATATTACATATTTACCAAAACTGTTCAATTCACTCAAAATTTTCTATAATTGAGGAGTGGCCGTACTAAAGGGCCTAAGTACCATTTCGAGGCAAAAGTAATGTCATACTTTTTATGTGCCTAATAGTCAGTTATTTGACTGTTATAATTTTTTCAACATAATGACATCAATTTCACGCTATCAAGAAAATTTTTAGTGAAAACAGAAAACAATTCAATTAATTTCTAACAAAATGCCACCCGTTTCATATTATGACACTACTTTTGCCTCGAAATGGTACTTAGGCCCTTTGGTACGGCCACTCCTCAATTGTTTATTTGAATTTATTTTTGAAATTAAATTGTTTTTTTGTTTTCAATGGTTTTTTGACAACGTCAATTGTGACATAAGCCTCCCTAACTATTTTGAGTGTCGAATGACTGGCGCTTAAGCGGCCTCTAATTTCAGATAACTGTGAAAATAAAATTTTAAGTTGAACTCCACTCAATAGATAAACTACGCTTAAGCTCACACTGTGAAATTGGGCCTAAATGTTTTGTGACTTTTATTGCACCGCAATCGAAAGGTCAAACCGTTGTAAAGTGATAATGGTACCTAGTTTAAGGAATAAATTTCGTTTCAAGGCAAAAATCTCTTTTCAGTGTACTAAGAGAAATGAAAACTCATTATAAATGTTTTCATACCTCTTCTTTTATTAACGAAAGAATACTATGTATGTAAGCTACCATCAATTAACACTATTGTTTTTATAACAAATTTCCCATCTCTGCAAAAAAGTCACGTACTAAACCATATCGGTTAATTTGAACCAAACACCGCATGCTCAATTAGTAACGTTTCCAATATGTCAGTTTGTGTAAAAAACTTTCAATAAACCATATCATATATAAATTGACATGATACTCTATCACCTGCACCCTTCAGCAGCAACAAGTTCTTTCGGCACAACCAACACAACGAAAGCAATATCCTGTAGCAATTTGTTGCGCCAACGGTTGCATGAGGTCAATATCAACATTAATCGGGCTTATAAACTTTCAAGCAATACAGCTGAATTGTTCTCCATGTTGCTAGCTAAGACGTTATTTTGTTGTTGTTGTTGTTTTTGCTCTATTTTTCCAGGATTGTAGCCATTATTATCTTGCCAGTATAATGCTGTTTGAGTGAATGAGCAAATTTGCTGTTGGTGCTTGAGCGTTCTCTACTCAACTACTCTACAAAACAAGCAGCAACAAATTGTTAGTGCTCTTGGTTATCCTTCAGGTGTACCAACCCGTACACGTTGGAGCGTCAACAAAAATTATATTTATCGCAGTAGCCACACCGAACAATGTATCAATGCAGAAGGGTGGACGTTCATCGCTTTACATGTAGCATTTTGACTAAAAACATACAGCACAGCATTCTCGACTTTTCTCAATAGTTCTGTGGTGAAAAATTAGTTCTACTGTGGTAGATTATGCAATAATGTGACGCGTTTCATCAATTTTGTTAGTATGAACCATGAAAGGTTCATATCTTCTCAACTATTGAAATATAATCAATGTTAAGTTCCACTCTATTCTTTTAGGTATCCTTTGCCAGCAATTACAGAGTCTTGCGTTGTATTTCTGTTTACAACTGATTAAATTTGTTTCCTTCGGTTCGTATCGAGGTTTAAATCTTGTTACATTTTACAAATGCCAACCTTTTGGGTGAGGATAAAGGGAAAAAAGTAAAAAAAAATCTGCAAAAAAGAAAAGAAAGCAAATATTCTCGCATTTCTTTCTTTTAAATCCTTTTGCTAGTACTTTGTGTATTTTTGCTATTATCCTTTGTAAACTATTTTTTTATTTATTTATTTTTAACCATAGCCATAATTTTGTTTGATGATTTGAAGGATATCCGTGCTACTTTATGTTTTTTTTTATTTTATTTTCTGCATCCCAAATGAATATCTATGCCAGTTTTAACAAAAAGGTGCTGATTTAGTTTAATTTTGTATTTCCTTAAGTGATTGGCAATTAGAAAAGTAATTTCTAAGCAGATTTTTTTTAAAAAAAATATCGTGGGGTAGTCTATGAACGACATATGCGGTAGATAGTATCGATCCCCATACAAAAAAGGAAAAAGTCCGCTTTAAGCAATCCATTTTGAAAGTTTGTCGGTTTTGATTTTTAAGGAAAAAAAAAAAAGTTTTTTCGACCTCTAAATAATACCCTATTTGATTTTTCTGCTCTGCCATTTGTCGTTCGATAATCAAGTATGGTATATCGTTGTAAATGTCTCAATGTGCGCTATATTTTGTTCATAGAAGTAATTTATCTCAAATGTTTTTTTCGACTAATTGTCCTCATTATATCAGTTTCTACCTCCCTAAGGTGCTAATGGAACTTCATAGAATTGAAGTCCATAAAAATCATAAAACTTATCTCTATAAAAATTTCTCAAATTGTTGAAGTTGAAGAAGTTATAGTGAACCTAAAACCTCAGTACAGTTTCAAAAAAGGAAAATTGTACGGGACAGCGTTCTTCGAAATCTGCACATTTGGTTCCCACTTGTGTCAAATTTTGGTACCTCTTGCTTGAAATTTGAGGCCTGGGAGCTATTTTTGAAGTTACAACCTAAACTTATTCTATATAGGTTTTCATACAAAAAAAAAAAAAAAAAACAAAAAAAGTTAAAATACAAAAATGCTCTTAACTAAAAACTACGATTTTCGAGTTACCAACTTTTACGTTGGACATATCGATATACAAAACGAAATATGGATAACGACTGAGAACAAATTAAATCCATTACCCTAAGCGTTAAAAACTTGCACAAAAATATTGGTTTTTGATTGGTTTCAAAGCCAATGCAACAGCTATGGAAAAATGAAGCCGATTAAAAACTAAGCGTCTTTAAAAAGTTTTGTTATTCAGTCCTTAACAAGGAATAAATTACTGATTAAGTATTGTAAAAGGTTAATTTTTTTTAAAGTGAAATAAGTTCATAATAGGGTAAAAGCAATGTCATACACAATCAGGCCAGTTCGATCAGAATCGGAATTGAAATCAACTTTTAGTGTGAATATTTATGTTTTTCGAAACGTAAAGCACCTTAAGATTGATTTCATTCTGATTTTGATTCCGATCCATATCGGAATTGAGAACATTCATGATTATGTGCTATAAAAATCAGTTTTTTGACCGATATATCATCGTTTTGGACTTATTCCACTTTTATAAAAACCCATTTATATAATTTACTTATTGTCACTAAGATAATTTTCAATCTTATTTGGAAATTCCTTTTAATCGGTTAATTACCTGTAAGTAATTGCAATTAATAATAGTTTCCTTTCAATTAATCATATGATTTATTAACCAATTAATAACTTTTTTTCACATCACTGGCCATAGTGCTTTAATGGCTAAGTTTGAGAAAATGGGTTGCCACTAAAATTTTTATTTTATTTATTTATTTATTTATTAATTTATAGCATACAATTAAAAATTATAATACTATAAGAAAAAAAAAAGCGCTAGCTACAAAGGCCTTCGGCTTTTATGAGTACCTAGTTATAATAGACTAATTTTGTATATTCACATATTTAAATGGGTTCGTGTATTTATATATCAAAATATAGATTTGTAGTTTTTAAAAAATTTATTATTATTTTAATTTTGGATTGATTGGGATTTGATAAATAAGATAGTGGTAGGGACTTAGGGAATAAAGTATTTCTAATAGGATCGAAACCAAGACAGGAATTAAGGATGTGGTTTAAGAAAATAGTTATGTTCAAGTGGCAAAAGGGACAATTGTTGTTGTTCTCGTGGGTTATAAGGTGTAGGTGTGTTAATTTGGTGTGACTCAATCTTAATCTGGTAAACTTTATGGTGTCTAATCTATTTATTGTTTGGTTTAGTGGGAAAGTAAGAAATTGATGCAAGTTGTTTTTCATGAAGTTATTAGATTTGTATGAATTTGAAGTGCAATGCCAGGTTTCATTGTAATTAGCGTTGTACCTATGTTTGAGTTGACGTTTGATGTCAGAAATATTTAAGTTAACGGTCATTGTAAGTGGTGAATTAAGAGCCGCTTTGGCGGTTTGGTCTGCAAATTCATTACCCGTTATGCCTACGTGACCTGGGACTCAAAGAATTTTTATTTTTGGAAAACAATTTGTTAGAATGTTCCTTATTTCTGCGATATAAAAATTGTTGTTTTGCGTATTTTTTAAAGCTTGAATGACGGATAGAGCATCAGAGCATATAGCAATGTTACCTTTTTGTTTTGCTACTAACTTTACAGCATCAAAGATTGCTATTAATTCAGCACTGTAAATGGAGCTATAAAATGGAAGTAACGATGATTTAATTACTGTTGTATCAGATGTAATGCTGTAGCTGCACATATTATTTATTTTGGAACCATCTGTATATATAAATCGATAATTTGAATTGTTAGACTTTAATTCTTGAAACAGTTTACGGAAGGTACTGGGAGGGGTAGATGGTTTGCAGTGTTTGTGAAGCGTTGTATCAATGGATTTAAGACTGAAGTGCCAAGGTGGATGGTCTATTGGTGGTGGTTTGATTGGTAGAAAGGGGATGTCTATTTCTCGGCAAGTATTAATGACTTTGTGTATTACAGAGGGGATTTTCCAAATTTTTTTTTTGACTTTATTATTTTATGAGTAAGAGAAGCTAAAGGCGTGTCATTGCATTCCACAAGGGACTTAAATAAATTTGCAGTAATGTGGCTTCTTCTGTTTTCAATAGTTTTTGTTCTCATTTCAAATAGAAGGTTGTACGTAGGAGTTGTGCGAAAGGCACCCGTAGCTGATCTGAGCGCAGAGTTTATTATAGATCTAAGCTTATTTAAGTTCGACTTAGGGGAATATCCGTGCAAAAACAGTCCATAGTGGATTTTAAAATTAAGTAGGGCTTCGATGACTGAGACAATCATGGGAACGCTGCAGTTAAATTTATAGTTAGACAAGCACTTAATGATATTAAGTCTGTTCGAAAGTGTATGTTGTAGGTATTCTATGTGGGATTGCCATCTATATCTATTATTCAATATAATTCCCAGTATTCTCAATTCGTTTGTATTGTCAATTATTCGCTGTGAGTTGCGTGTGACACATCTGTTTACGACAAATGTGAAGATGCTTGCATTTATGTAAAGACAACTCTGCTCCTGAAAAGTCGCACCAAGATTGGATATCAGAAATTAAATTGGACATATTAACAATTTGATTTTTAGATTTATTTAGGGTCTTTAATATAAAAAAGTCGTCTGGAGGCTGATTTTAGCACAAAGTTTATTATAGGCTATGAGAAAAAGAACTACAGATAAAGGCGAGCCTTGCGGGATTCCATTAAAAATACGCATATTCTTCGAATCTGAATTACCAACACGTACTTTAATTTGTCTATTAGTCATAAAGTTAACTATGTATGAAATCATTTTGGAACCAAGTTTCCACTCGATAAGCTGATCGATCAATAGCTGTAAACCAATTTTGTCGAAGGCCTTTCCAAAGTCTAGGGAAAGTATAGATAAATGTTGGTTTTTTGATAAGGCATCGGTTATCCAGTAATCTAAAAATATTAGAGCATTAGAAACAGATTTTCCTTTTTTGAACCCCATTTGAAGACTATCGAGAAGCTTGTTGGAAGTGACAAACCACCATAATCTGTTTGCTATAATTTTATCCAAGACTTTTGCGCAGCATGAGTTAAGGGAAAAAGGTCTGTAGGCTGTAATATCTGCTTTGTTGGATTTTGGTTTTAAGATGGGAATTACTAAACTATTTTTGTAAAACTGAGGCATATTAGAGCTGAATATTTTGTTGTATAATTGAAGAATTTTAAATTGAATGCATTTTGGGAGATTATTGATCATGGGATAAGAGATTCTATCATATCCTGGAGTGGTGCCTTTTAGCTTTTGAAGAGCAATAGAGATTCTCTGATTTTTATAAAAATTCACAGAGATGTTCTTAGTGCTTAGCATGGAGACCTCTCATTATTAGTTTAGCGAAAAAAAATTTTTTTTCCAAGTTATGGGCATGGAACTTCAGAGTGTCCAAGTGGTGTTTTTGCGAAAAATCGATGCAATTTTTTTTTCTAAGTCCCGCCATTTTGTCAAAAATAAATTGTTTTAATTTTTGTTTTCGGATTCTTGTAGCATTTGAAACGTTAATTTATTTTTCATTTTTAACTTTTGAAAATTTTGAAAATTTACAAAATGGCGGCCATTTTTTGAAAAATCTTAAAAGTTGATTATCTCAAAATAATATTCTTTTTATTTTTTTATTTTTTTTTTACAAAAAGGTGAATGAAATACAAACATTTTGTAGAAGACTTGTTTTGCGCTAAATGGCTGCGAGAGCCACAGGAACATTTTTTCTAAAAAGTCACGTGACAATTTTTTTAACTTTGTTTTGTGCTTTCATTTACACCCACTAGGTGGCCAAAAAAAAAATTTCAAAGTACAAGAATATAACTTCCATTACTTAGAAAATAGAAGCTATACCAAAAAAACCAATATTTCCTATATGAATCTTAAAAATAAGTATTGACGAAATGACGGCCATGTTTTGAAAAATCTTAAAAATCAATTTTCCAAAAACAAATTTTTTTATTTTTTTTTTTACTAAAGTGTTTTGAAAATCGAATGTTCATCATAACCTTTTTAAAGATTTCATTAAAAAAACTTTTAAGAAAAAAAAAAAATTTTTTTTTTTTGGAAAATTGATTTTTAAGATTTTTCAAAACATGGCCGTCATTTCGTCAATACTTATTTTTATGATTCATATAGGAAATATTGGTTTTTTTGGTATAGCTTCTATTTTCTAAGTAATGGATGTTATATCCTTGTACTTTGAAATTTTTTATTTTGGCCACCTAGTGGGTGTAAATGAAAGCACAAAACAAAGTTAAAAAAATTGTCACGTGACTTTTTAGAAAAAAAATTCCTGTGGATCTCACAGCCATTTAGCGCAAAACAAGTCTTCTACAAAATATTTGTATTTCATTCACCTTTTTGTAAAAAAAAAATAAAAAAATTAGAAAGATATTATTTTGAGATAATCAACTTTTAAGATTTTTCAAAAAATGGCCGCCATTTTGTAAATTTTCAAAATTTTCCAAATTTAAAAATAGAAATTAAATTAACGTTTAAAATGCTATAAGAATCCGAAAACAAAAATTAAAAAAATTTATTTTTGACAAAATGGCGGGACTTAGAAAAAAAAATTGCATTAATTTTTAGCAAAAACACCACTTGGACACTCTGAAGTTCCATGCCCATAACTTGGAAAAAAATTTTTTTTTCGCAAAACTAATAATGAGAGGTCTCCATGCTAAGCACTTAGAACATCTCTGTGAATTTTTATAAAAATCAGAGAACCCAACTGCAAATTTCGAAAAAAGTGAGATGATCACAGCCAACAGATAAATGTGTGGCTTGTTTTTTGTTGCGAAAATTAATGGAAAAGTTGTTGTCGTTGGAAGATTCGGACCAGAACTCGCTGAATTGGTCAGCAATTTCTTGCTTAGAGGTTATAAAGGTCCCATTTTGAACTGGATGCTTAATAGTGTGAATGCAAAATTTAGTTTTTAGGCCGCAAAATCGGCGGATGTTTGACCATATTTTTGATGTGGGTGTTTGAGGGTTTATTTCACTTGTAAAACTATTAATTGATAAGTGCTTTGCAGCTTTAAGCTCTCTTTTAAATTTAGCATTGGCTTTTTTGTATTCGATAAGATTTTCGGTAGAAATATTACGTCTTAGATTATACCAACATGCCCTTTTTTGTTGTTTCAAACGATCTAGATTTTCGTTCCACCACGAAATATTATATTTTAAATGTTTTGTTGCTGTTTGCGGAATGGACACATTGGCATTTGACTTTAAATCATAGCCGCCCACGCGTGCCATCGCAAAGTGCCATTATTTGAAAATCACTTGATCTCACGTGCCACAGCAAAATTTAATTATTGAAAATGAAAACCGCACACACAAGTAACGGTATATGCGAAATTTTGAAGAATTGCGATCGACCACCAGCAACAACATATGCGTAAATTTTGTTGTTGTTTTTTGCGACCGCACAAGACTGTGTTTTATTGTTGTTTTTTCGTCCACACAGGACTGTGTGTTTGGTTGTTGCAACAAAACGCAAGGGTTCCTATCGAAAAGAAAAAAACAACACACAATGGCAACAACAAATTTGATCATTTTATGAACTTTCAGGATTTTTTAGATTTGCGAAAAAAAAAACACTCGCACAAGCAACTGTTAGTTTAAAAATCTTTGCTGGTTGTTGTTTTCAATAATTTTAAAAAATTTATGTTTTCTTTTTTATTAATTTTACATGGGGGCCACGACTTTTTATGCGAGTGCCAAATTTTTTTAATTTTACTCTAGACGGGCAGCTATGCTTTAAATCGTGGTTTTTGATTGTCAGAGTCGCAAGTATCTGATTGAAATAATGAAATAATTATTGGAAAGTGGTCGCTATTGAACAGGTAATCAGATATATTCCATTTGGCCTGTGGTGCTATTATTGGGGAACATAGAGAAAGGTCTATGTTGGTGAAAGTATGAGATGTACTGAAATGGGTGGGAACACCAGTATTGAGTGTTATAAGTTGAGTATTGTCTATATACTTGGACAGAACGTTGCCTCTTTTATTGTTTCTAGTTGATCCCAATTTTCTATGCCAACTATTGAAGTCTCCAAGTATAAGTAGCGGAAAGTTGATAGCACTATAGACGTTTTCTAAAGATTTTTTGCTAAATAATTTGTTTGGTGAAATATATCACAGTAAATTTTAGTTTTGATTGAATAGTGACGGCAACTGATTCAAAATCGCTTGCTATGTTCATGATTTGGTGTTGAATTGAATTATGAATAAGTAAAGCAACTCCGCCAAAAGAGTTAAGTGGATTTGGGTTGGTGTAAATGGAAAAGTTGATTGGGATGGGGAAGTAGAGTGTATTTAATAAGTGTGTTTCTTGAAGGGCGATTATTTTTGGATTGTAGGTTTTTATTAAAAGTTGTAATTGATCATAGTTGTTTGTGTAACCTTTTATGTTCCATTGAATCACATTCATTATGATTATATATGTGAAAGTGCAAAATTAGTAATTATAACTAAAATATGTCTTACTCAGATAAGGTATGTAAATACGTGTAAGTATATTAGTTTGTATGTATATAACAGTTGATTTAAATAACATATATTGAGTTAGTTAGATTCGTCCAAGACCATGTAACTCTCATCTTCTGCTTCGTGTGAATTTGACATTTGCATAGAGAGATCATCTGCGCTAGTGTGGCGAATTAGAGTTGTTGAGTTGATAGTTTTTGTAGTTGGTTTGTTTTTTGCTTTAGCTTTAAGTTCGGCTTTTAGTCGGTTCGATATATTTCTTGGGAGAATTTTAAGCTTGGTCTCACTGATTATCTGTGATTGATAAGAGGTAGACGAGTTGGGTTTTTGCTGATCGTTAGTTGAAGTACGAGCTGGAAGTGGTGGTGGATTTGTTGGTTTCTCTTTCGTCGGAATTCCTGAAGGCAGTGTGCTAATTTTATTGTTGCCGTTGTTGCTGTTGTTGTTGTTGTCGTCTTTGTTTGAGTACTTAGTTAGAGCACGAGGAGAAGAATTATTATTACTTGTTGTTGTTCTGTTGGCAGTAGATGCATATGTTTGAGGTAAGTTGTTGTGTCTCTCGTTGTAAATCGTGTATGCAGTTTTTGTGTCTGTTTTTTGCAAAGTCTTGATGGCCTGAATTTCTTTCTGCTTTATGAATATCGGGCATTTTTTGTCGAAAGAATTGTGGTTAGTTTATTATCAATACAGTTGATGCATAATTTGTTGTTGCTGCATTCTTCATTTAGCTCAATATTAATATGGAAGTCTTTTGAGCAATTGGGACATAATTTTTGATTCTTACAAAATTTAGTAGTATGACCGTAGCGTTGGCATTGTTTACATCTTAGCGGGAGTGGAATATACCCAGTGTGCCAGATGGTTCAAATCTTCGCTTTTTTATCCGTTACGGATCCGTTACTGATCCGTTGGCGGGAGAGATTCCAAAAAAAAAGCGAATCGTTTTTTTTTTTGGAATTTCTCCCGCAAACGGATCAGTAACGGATCCGTAACGGGTAAAAAAGCGAAGATATGAACCGTCTGGCACACTGGGTATGGTCGAACTTGAATTTTTTCGTAACCGATATTGATCTTTTCTGGCAGTATGGTAACGTCAAAAGTTAATATAATTGAACCGGTCTCAGTTGTTTGTCCATTAAACAATTTTTGAATTTTGTGAACTTCGCAAACATTTTGTTTTTTAAGTCCTAACAAAATTTCATTTTCGTCTATACCTCTTAAATCATTGCAGTATATGACCCCTTTAGAGCGGTTCAGATTTTCGTGTTCTTTGACTGAGACTTTAATAAGTTGAGAAAATGCCGTAAGTTTTATGAGTTTTCGCGCTTGAGTAATGTTTTTTGTTTTTACAAGTAATTCACCACTGAGCAATTTTTTGCACATTTCGACTTCTCCATCACAAAGATGATCTATTGTTTTTTTTATTAAGAACGGAGACACATTTTTTAGTGTATCGCTGCTATTTGCTCTTGAAATTAATAAGTATTTTGGACCGTCAGAGAGAGATTTGAGTTTTTTTGTTTGGTCAACTTCAATGAGAGGTTGAGGCTGAGTATTTGTTTTATTCCCGGGTGGGTCGTTCATTTTAATAATTGCACTAAGCAAAGTCTTTTTTTTTTATATATATTTAGCTTTTATTCTTATAGCTGTTATTTATTTATTTCAGATACAAGAAATTATATTAAATTTTGAGTGACCTGTTAAACTGTCACTATTATTAGATGTAAATAAAAGGTGAACTTCAATACTTTAAACAGTCTTTGCAAACGCACGTGTGAAATTGTTAAATGACAGTACGAGACGAGCCACTAAAATTTCTTGAAATGGATTTATAGTTATGTAGAGTTTGATATGTTGAAATTAATAATACTAAATTTCTGGTGTACCTCAAGGTAGTATTCTGGGACCGCTTCCTTTCAGTATGTTCATAGATAATATAAAATCTTGTTTTAGCTCTTTTAAGTTCTTGGAGTGACTTTAAATTTACCTTTGAGGATAATATTAATTGTTCGAAGGCATTTTCAAAAAATTACTGACCCTTAATATTTAATTGGCCCTATGCTCCTCCTAGGAGTTAAAGGAGAATACATACATACATACAATATTTAATACATGCATTTGGAATTGAAAGAATTCAAAAATATTTTATGAGACTTGCGATGTAGTATTATTCTTGGAAGATTCTTAAGACTCTAAACTCTTTAAAGCTTTAACAAAAATTGATTTCAATGGCATTTATTTCAAAAAATTTTTGAATAAAGTATAAAAGTGTCGTGGTCTGCTCTGAAGATCTAATTTGCTGTATTCAGTTTGGGTGTATCACACTTTTTTAAATTTTATGCTTGGAAAATCTATGACTCCATGATTTCAAAAAGGAAAATGCTTTTTATAATTGATTTTTATTTAATCATTGATCATTTTTTTTGTAGTTTTTATAATGCTCTTATGAATAAAATTAAAAAATAAAATTAATGGTAAATAAAAAAGATATAAAAATCTTGATTAAATGTTAGTAGAGAACAACGAAAGTAAAACAAAATAATAAATAACAAACAAACAAGTTAATAAATTAACACAGATACATGTAAGAATTGTTTTTATGTGTGTGTTTTCAAGTTTGTCTCGTTCAAGCAAATGCGATATTTTGGCTGAGAAGCTGCATAGAGAATATTAAATAAGCAATCAAATATGCTCTTACATACATATGTGAAGCATAAAAGTATTAGTATAATTTTTTTATAGTATTAGTAAGTGTTGCAAAGTAACCCTTAGATCCCCATTGTGTGCTGACTGTTTTAGTAATAAATCACGTTTAGTTTATGTTAAATTTGTTAGTTGCTAAGATTAATTAAAATACTTAATGTTAATATCCTTGAAACAGAATCATTGTCCTTGAATGCGTTGCTATGTTTGTTACCGTTGTGTTTGTTTTCTTCACTTAGTGCTCTAAAAGATCGTTGTTGCTATTCGTCCATTTAGTGATCACATGAGATTCATTGCCTGTGCTTACCACTGCGATTTTTGATTGCTATTGATTCTGGGAAAAATACTTTGTGAAGGTCGGCGGTTACCATTTCCGCTACCATTTCCATTGCCGTTTCTGCTGCCACTGCCATTGCCGTCGCTATTTCCGTTGCCATTACCATTTCTGCCATTTCCATTTCGCTGTCCATTTCCATTGCCATTGCCATTGCCATTGCCATTGCCATTGCCATTGCCATTGCCATTGCCATTGCCATTGCCATTGCCATTGCCATTGCCATTGCCATTGCCATTGCCATTGCCATTGCCATTGCCATTACCATTTCTATTTCTACTTTTGCCATTGACATTTCCATTACCATTTCTGCTGCTGCCATTACCGTTGCCATTTCCATTACCATTTCGTTCTTCTTGGCTGTCATTGTTCTCATCTCTTCCGTCGCCATTGTCATCACCATTTTCATTATTGCTGTCATTGCCATTATCATCTTCATTACCATTGTCATTGCCATTTCTATTTCCATTTCTACCATTGCTGCTATTTAATATCCTCAAAGATTCAGTACTATCAAAACCGTCCAGCAAAATCTGTTGCTGCTCACCACTCTGCTCCAGTGTAAATTGGCGTCTTCCACTTCCACCATTTCTGCCGCTGGTTAAGATTCTTGTCGTTATTGAAGGTCCACGCAAAGCATTCAGACTGGCCTCCAGTTGGGACTGCAACAAGGGCGAGTGAATCACCTGCGCCTGTACTGTGGCGCTAGCGGGTTGAGTGATCACAATTTGCGGACGCGATGAACGCTCAATGGTAATACGCGAAGATCCTTGGTTGCGCAATGATGACAAATCCTGAGATTGTGCGAAAACGGATGTACTGGGTGCACGCGTCAAAATGGTTGGTGGGTGTGAAACGAGCGTAGCGTGAATGTTATGACCAAGTGCTTGCGTAGGCAGCGATTGAGCAAGCAGCAGCGCTTGTTCATTGCTCAAGCGTTCCTGACTCTGTTGCGCAGAAGTTCTAGCTTGTTGCAGAAGTCGGCCTTGCTGCTGTTGCTGACGAATTTGTGATTGAAAATCTTCCATTAATTGAAGTGCTTGTGCGCGTGCTTGATCTTCGGCCTGTAGACGTGCTTGTGTCTCTGCTTGCAACTGTGCTTCTGCTAGCGCTTGAGCCTCGGCGTATGCATTAGCCTGCGCTTGTGCATTGGCAATAGCTTGAGCTTGGATCTGGGACTGATAGGTTTCGAAACTGTTGCTGCGGGAGTTGCTAGAGGTGCGTAGACGTTGGCGCTCTTCCACAAGTTGCTTGGAGACAATGGCGTTGAAACCGTTGATATCGTCAGCAGTATAATCGACAACGCGGCGAGTGCCATCGGGTTCGACCAGCGAATACTGAAATACACAATAAAAACAAGGGCAATTATGTTAAATATCTTTCAGAATGTGTGTCATCCATGGAACAACATAAAGATCTCAATGGAATTTATCAACTTTTATTGTACTAAATTGGTGTTTTCTTTTTCAACTGAACCAATTTATTTGCTCTCTTCTTTTGTACAACTCACCTGTCCTTGAACTACATCGCCATCGCGTTGCTCCTCTTGTTGTTTCTCATCGCCAGTCAGCGTGTCCTGCACGTCATATGAAAAACTGTACTGTGGGTGATTATCGTAGTCTTCAGAGGAAGTCACGGTGGCGCCAATTTCATTTGCATTATCGTCCGATGATGAGTCGCGCTGGTTTTCCTGAGATTGCTGTTGCTGTTGTTGTTGCAGCTGCTGTTGTTGGTATTGTGATGATTTTTGCTGTTGCAACTGCGAAAGGTCCAACGCGTGCAAATTGAAGGACAACACAAAGTTGCTCGTTAAGGTGCAAAGGCACAAGAGTAAACACAACTGAAAGTGAAAAGAAAATTGAAATTCCACTACTCAAAATGTGAAATGAGGTCACCTTAAAAGGAACTTAACAATTAAGTGAAATATTTCGCATGATCTTATAAGTGATGCAAGGGTTCCGAGAATCTATAGCTAAAACGTTTCACTAAACAATCATTTAACCCATAAACGTCAAGAAATTAATTTTTGTCTGAAATTGATAAAACAAATGTATGGGTAACAGAAGCAGCAACAAGTAAATTGTTTTTTTATGGAAAATACTTCAAGTCCCATAAAAATGTCCCATAATGCGACAAGGACTTACTTTAAAGATATAGACACTTGTACGCCTATGTTCAAGAAATATACATACACATATGTATGCACACACACATATGAAATCACATATACACTGCGGCACAATAAAATCATAAATATTACAGCAGCCATGAGCCGACCGACAGCTTGAGCTTTTGCCATAAAAACAGGCGTAAAATGGAAAATGAAAAATAAAAAAGAGAAAATATCAGAAACGCGAAAAAATAAAACCAATCCTGCACCAATTTTATGCGATTGTCTCTTATTTGAGCAGACATGTCTGGTAGGGAATTGTGTCATCTATATACATATGTATGTATTTGTATTTGAAATTAATATATTAGTCTATTTATTATGCCCTAAAAAACCAAGCAATATGGAACTCTGTAAAAAAATCCAGTGAATGGGTCATTTCAGTATAATACACTCTCCACAGTTTCTTAAAAAAAAAAATTGGAAAAGCAAAAATTTCGAATTGTCAACGACGTATATGATAGGCGAGGAGCCGGCAATTTTAAATGCAAAATGGTAGTTTAAACTAAGACGAATAAGAAAAGCTTGGTCAGCTTGGTTGTAGCCTGGCAGAAATATTTTTAAATGGTTTTTGAATTATTAAATTTTCGGAATGTTTTGCCGTCATCGCGGATTCTGATCAATTTTAATATTTTAATGGTGTGACAGTGGGTATTTCCGGCAGTTTCTAAGCTCGCATACCAAGATATTTTTAAATTTGACATTAAAACACGTAAATTAAAAAAAAAAACAAATTTCCGTGATAACAGAGAAATTGTACCCACCATTAAAATAGGTCTGCCGGTCATTTTCGGCAAAAAAAAATTGGTCGGCCGGATTTTTTCTGAATGGTTATGAAATTTACCATCGATTAATATTAAAATTGATCAGAATCAGCGATGACGGCAAAACATTCCGAAAATTTAATAATTCAAAAACCATTTAAAAATATTTCTGCCAGGCTACAACCATGCTGACCAAGCTTTTCTTATTCGTCTTAATGTAAACTACCACTTTGCATTAAAAATTTCAGAATCCGCGATGACGGCACTTTTAGTATTGACGGCTCCCGGACTATGAATAAGATATTCAAATTTTATTCGTTTGTCTTACTCGCCGTTCTGTGCAATTTGGTTAGACACAAATAAAGCTGTTCATTTACTGAAAATTTTATATTAAACAGACGCAGAATTCGAAAAACAAACGTATTTAGACATTTCGTTTCTCCGTTTTCAGCAACATTTTATCAATTTTCACAAATTCCACAGACCACAGTAACGAACTGTGTATCTTGATAAAAATATACGTCGTTGGAATTGTTTTGTTTTTTTGTTTTTTTACTTTTTTGACTATAACATTTTTTTGGGTCAGAGAAAATGCAACTTTCTTTAATATGCTTCTTTGAAACATTTTTTCGTTAAAAATAGGCTGAAATATGGCCACTCGAACATAACGATTTTTGTTTTTCGCGGTGAGAAAAAAGCTTTTTTACTCAAAAGCAATGCGACTTACGAAAAAAGTGTTATAAAAAGGCTTGAAATACTTAGAATTACCCAAAGTACTCGTGCGAATTTTTTCAGAACATTTGAAAGTTTTTAATTTTTTTTGAGGACTATAAAATGTATCAAAAATGTATCATTTTAGGTAAGTCCAGAATTTGGACTAGTCGGTCGCTCCCGTGGAGTAGCTTACAAACTACATAGTTTTGGAATGGGCGTCACATATGTTTATGTGTCTTTGTCTTTTATGAACTCGAAAATTACTTGGCTGATTTTGATGAAAGTTACACTGCCGTCCAAAGAAAAAATGCCGTAACTCCAATAAATTTTTATTTTTGTAAAATGAGTTTTTGTGTTTATGTTTATGTACAGTGCTGTGCATAACATTTGCAACCAGAAACACTTGAAACTGAATCACCAATTTTCGGCCACTAAAACAGAAGCAAATAAAATACTTGGTATGAGGTTTTATGTCATTTATATTGTTGTTTATAAAACAAAAATAAAAAGTCCATACTTTACTTAAACAAAACTAAAACTTAAGTGCAATATAAAAATGTGTCGGTATTGGCTGTGCAAAACATTTGCAACTATTAGTCTAAATTAAAAATTAATAACTAAAAATCAATATTTAATGGAATAACCCGTGATTTTTATAACAGCATTGCATCTTTTTGGCATGGATGCGATAAAACTATTTTCAAATGAGTGCGGAATGTCCTGGTACCGTTTTTTAACTTCATTAAGCAACTCATCCTGTTTTCTAAATTTTTGATTGCATAATAAGCAATGCATTTTCGTGACTTGACGATTTGATTGGGTTTAGATCTGGCGACTCCGCGGGGCATTGATAAACATCAATATTTTGCCGATTTATCCAATCTTTTACTACTTTCCACGTGTGCTTAAGGTTGTTATTATGCAGGAATATCCATTTTAGTGACATTTTCCAAGTTGCATATGGCTTCATTATGTCTTCAACTCTTTGAATTGGACCGATTCCTTGCGCAGAGATGCATCCCCACACCATGATTCTACAACCTCTATGATAGACAGTTCCTATTGTATATTTCGGGCTTAGCCTTTCTCTCCTTGGTCTTCTCATAAGCCTGTTACCACTCGATCCGCACAAATTAAACTTGGACTCTTCAGAAAAGATGGTAAAAATCTTGTGAGAAGCCCAAGGAGAGAATGGCTAAGCCCGAAATATACAATAGGAACTATCTATCATAGAGGATGTAGAATCATGGTGTGGGGATGCATCTCTGCGCAAGGAATCGGTCCAATTCAAAGAGTTGAAGACATAATGAAGCCTAATGATTATAAAGACATACCACAAAATACTGTAAAGCTATATGCAACATGGAAAATGTAACTAAAATTGATATTCCTGCATAATAACAACCTTAAGCACACGTGGAAAGTAGTAAAAGATTGGATAAATCGGCAAAATATTGATGTTTATCAATGTCCGCGGAGTCGCCAGAACTAAACCCAATCAAATCGTCAAGTCACGAAATTGCATTGCTTATTATGCAATCAAAAATTTAGAAAACATGATGAGTTGCGGAATGTCCCGCACTCATTTGAAAATAGTTTTATCGCATCCATGCCAAAAAGATGCACTGCTGTTATAAAAATCACGGGTTATTCCATTAAATATTGATTTTTAGTTATTAATTTTTAATTTAGATTAATAGTTGCAAATGTTTTGCACAGCCAATACCGACACATTTTTATATTACACTTAAGTTTTAGTTTTGTTTAAGTAAAGTATGGATTTTTTATTTTTGTTTTATAAACAACAATATAAATGACATGAAACCTCATACCAAGTTTTTTATTTGCATCTGTTTTAGTGGCCGAAAATTGGTGATTCAGTTTCAAGTGTTTCTGGTTGCAAATGTTATGCACAGCACTGTATACGGCTGAGAGAAACGACAAAAGTCGTAGTTGTTTTTATAGGGAAAATGAAGGTATAATGCAACCTGTTCTTGTGGGTTGACGGACTGAACCGAGATGACCCAAAAAACGCAGTAAACTCATTTTATTGGAAAATTGGAGTTACAGCATTCTTGCTAAGGACGGCAGTACACATACCAGTATAATGGTGTGTGACACCAAAAATAAAATTTGGAAATTTCCAAACCATCAAGATGTCATTTTATGCAAAAATATATATACCCAAGGGGTATAATATACCTGGTATATATTCTGAAGTGCTTCCTTTTCACCAATAAGCGTTTCCGCTTCGTAAGAAAAATACTTTCCTTTTAACATTGCATGTCATAGGATAAAAGTGAGCAAAAGCTTACCGCAGCCTTACCAAAAAAGGGTTTTTGAAGCGCTTATTTGTAATTTGTAATTCAAAAATATTAAAAAAAGAAAAAAAAAAAAAACAAAACTGTCCGCGCCAGGATTTGAATCCACGACCCTCCGCGTGCTAGATATTGTTTTCTTACATTTACTAACCCTTTAAACCGCTACACCAACGCCCGATTATATGAAGAGGTATTAAATTTGTATATTAAGCAAATGTTGTCCAAACAGAATTTGACATACAAATGCTCCTGCAGCATTACATAGAATCATTGTGCAACTGCAGTTTGAATTCAAGTAAGCAAAAGTAAATAAAAATGAGAAAGGAAAATAGAAAAGTGAAATAAAAAAAAGGTTGAATAAAAAATATTTTAATAAAAAAAAAAAATAAAGTAAAAACAAATAAAAAAACGAAAAAAAAAATCACCCGGGCTGGGTTCGAACTCACGTTGTTCTTACTGCAGCCTTATATGGAATCATTGTGTAATCAATTTCAATTCAGTTAAACAAAAGTAAATTAATAAGAGAAAGGACAATAGAAAAGTGAAATAAAAGATGTTGAATAAAAAATATTTTAACCCTTTCATGCCCGAATTAATTTGGGGGGACTTAAAATTTTTTGGAGACTATACAGTAACAAATATAGGCCTAAAGAACAAATAGTATTAATTTCAAGGTCCTGCATATCCTAGTTTTTTCTCTGGAAGATGTTGCCTATAGGCAACATTGGGCATTGCATTAATGAACAATGCAGTTTTTGTATTGAATTTGAATAGAATTTTTTTACAATTTGATACCCATTTTCTCCAATATATAGTCTGCTGAAGTGTCAAAGGGTTTTCAGGGTCCATATTGTAAAATTATAATAGAAGTTTGGAGGGGTTTTAGCTGGAGCAGGTGACAAATTTGCTCTCTTGTGTGTAGGTGCTGTTCTATTTGCAGTGTAGCAGTAGTTCATCAGCAATATCTAACTGTAAGTTCCTGTTTTATCATATTTTATATCTCTGTGATAGAATAGCTATCTACTTCTGCCTCTTTTATGCAACATCCCAAACTCTGAATTACACCTAAAAGAGATCCGAAGACCAAACAACGAAATTTACAGAACTTGAGTGGCATCCTCAAGGCAGCTTAGAAAGGCTAATCAAAAGTCACCTGGAAAAGGTCTTTAGAGAAGGAACTCCAACGGAAGTGCCTTGGAAAAAGATAAAAGTCATTGCATATTGGCCTTATACTCAAGTATGAGTTAGAGATAAAATGCATACAATACATTTATGCACCAAGATACTATGCGCAGATACCGTTTCTTGGAACGACAGTTAATCGCGGATGGTTCCAGCAACATATCGGAAAGATCAACAGCTCCCACGTGATCATTGAGGCTATCAATAGCTGGACGAGGATTATCCAAAAGCTTTAAAGTGTGATCCTCGTCCTTTTAAGCTACATAATTCCTTTTCTTGACTTAGAAAACAATTTTCTAGACGATTATAACGAATTGTTCCTACTTTTAAGCAGGTCTGACCACACGGAGGTTTTTAGGTTCAACCCCCCAGAAAGAATTTTTACCCATAAGTATAACGGCACAAATTTAGTGTTCAGTATAGTTCTCCTTCGTTTTTTTATGCGAAAATACCTCCCCCAAGATCAAGTTCTGTACCCGGCAGAGCTCATCAGAAACGTATCTTATAATTCGATCATTAAAAATAAAACCATTATCGAAAAACATTTTAAATTATAATTTTTGGAAATGTTGGAGGTCGAATATAGGACAATGCCTGAATATATTCCTAATTAAAATGATTCATATGGTTCCTCACCAACTTACAAACAGAAGTCATATAAAATTCCAGAAACACCAACTCATTTTAAAATTTCCAAAGTTGATTTTAACAAAAAACTCGCTTTCTATTTTTGTTCAATGTGATTTTCCATGTCTTCGTGAATATCCTTTCCAGAAAATTCACTTTAATATTTTCACCTCTGTCAATGGGTTGTTGTGGGGTTTTTTCAATATTATTCTGAAAATTTACTATATTTCGCTTTTTTCTGGTCCACTTTCCATCAGAGGAGTTTTCCTAACCAAGTTTGCATATTTTTATGATTTTTAGCCATTGAAAGCATCCCTAATTCAAAAGATAAAATTATTCGAAATATAAGTATCCATAATTGCCCAATGTTGCCCATAGGCAACATTGACTTTAGAAAATTACTGAGGAACAACTAAGACCTTTTTTGTGCAATTATTTAATTTTTCTGATTCTTTGACATGTTTTGAATTATTTTGTGTCCTTTCTGATCCAAATTTATTTATATATTGACTTTAAATTATATGTAATATACATCCACTTTTTGCATAATTTTTTTCGCACGTATGGACATAGCAAAGAACATAATTCAAATGATAACTATTAATGCTTATGAAGTCAAATCTATTAATAAGCAAGCAACATATATCAAACTATTGAACAAAATTCGTAATTGGCGAAAAAATTAGAAAATAACGGAGTTTTTAGCGCAAATATACAATGTTGCCTATAGGCAACTATGGGCATGAAAGGGTTGATAAAAAAAAATAAAGCAAAAAAAAGTAAAAAAAAGTAAAAAAAACAAATCTCCCGGGCTGGGTTCGAACTCACGTTGTTCTTACTGCAGCTTTATGAAAAAACATAGTGATAGTGCTTCTAAATTTCAATGGGGACAAGCACTTTTGAAGTGCTTGGATCAGAAGCGCTAGAAATTTTTCATCTTGGGTATCGTCACTACAATACTACAACTATGTAACTCTTGAATGTTCTTTTTGTTTAGTACACAATTTGCTACAACTAAAGTGGCACCTTTGCCACTAGTTATATAGCTTCAAAATATAGTAAAAAAGGTACTTTTTCCTTGTTTAGGCTAAGATATCTCAAAAACCGTATAAGATATAGCAATTTTAAGGCCAGATTCGGATTCAGCATTGCAAAATACATTAAATGTAACTATTTTTATATTTGTTTGTTCTTTTTTTTTCATTTTTTTAATTTTATATGGTTTTAATGCAAATGCATACCATGAACACAAAAATGTACATTACTAGCGAAGACGAGCAGCTAGGATTTTAATTTTAAAATTTTTTTAATCTAGAAACAATATAGAAATTTTCTGCATTAGCTGATTTTGGATCCATTTTAGCTCCACTTTCCCCCTTTTCAAGCTCACCGTGAAGAGCGGTATAAAGAGATATTCAAAAAATTTAATTTTCGTCTACTATTTCATCTACTTAAAAGTGAGCAATCGAATGTTAGACTCAGTTTTCAGAAATTGCATACTAAAAAGGTTAATTTCGTTGGGTCGCCCTGTAAACAAAAGTTTATAGCAACATTTAAACAAAGAACTGTTCCATTGTAGTAGGGTTACAAACCAAACTGTCAAACCCAGTCGAAAAAGTAACCCTTAAAGTCCTCAACGATAGAGCACAGGACTACTATAAATGCGATTCATGATTATCAAACGATAAGAATTTTTTTTGTACTGGGCATTTATTTTTTGTATTCGCGTTGGCCTGTTGTTTTGCGTGTGGGTTATATTGGTAATATTAAGTAGTGTGCGTAACAATTGACATTGTTATGAAATGATAGAATAACAACAACAATGGCACTTCACATATACATAGCCTTTAAGCGATTCAGAATTGAAAGCTCTGGCATGAGGAAGAAGTTAAAATCCTTTCAATTCTGATTTTTATTATAGTGTATTTAATTTTGTATTGATGCTTATGCAATATTTATTGTTATTTATTTATATAAATGTTGGTGTTTCACACACACATACAAACGCTCATGCGAAAAGTGCTTACCAACACAATATTAATAAATCATAAATTGTGTAAAAAAAGGAAGTGCTTTCAATACGAGAATATTGACAGTTTAATTGAAACAATCAAATGTTGTTTTCGTTGTTTTCCTTGCTGCATACAAATAAGGAGTTTTTATAGTGAGAGGATGCTTTAATTATTTACGCGTTCATAAATCTTCCTTTGCTTACAATAAAATTACACTGCACACGGGCACTTAATGTGTATATTTTACATTGAATATTTAGTGTCCTTTTTGTCATTCAACATACCCGTTTCATAATGTCAACAGTTGAAAACGCCTTTTTTCGAAAAATTTGTCCTCAACACTTTTAAAAATAGTGTAAAGGATAAAAACTCCTTTTAAAAAGGATTAAAAACCACAAGAGCACTTTTGTTTTTAATTTTTATTTCTTCACTGTCACTTTATTATGGGATGTACGCTTCTGTTTAATTTTTTATAAATTTATTTTATTTTAAAATTTCGAACACAACTTCTTTGCAAGAACCAGCAATGACTTCTGTTGTTTGCTGCCCTGCATTTGACAGTTTTTATACTTAAAACTAAAGCCCTTCCTGCAGCAAGTTTTTGTTTTTTTGTATCAAATTAAAACATTCTTTTGCTTATTTTGCTGAACTTTCAAAATTTGTCGCGGTGCAGATTTTACGTATTGGATTTCTGTCGACCTTAAGATCTCGTCTAGTTTTCAAATTCCAGTTTTGCACTGATTTTTTTCTTTAGTGTGACTTTGTTTTGTTTTGATGCTGACCATCCATTGGATGAAGTGGTGAAGGGCTTCTTTTAATTGTTAGATAACTTTGTTTGAAGCTTTTTGTTTGTAATGGATGAAAGAAATTTGCATATAAAATTAAAGCCAGCATGCCACGAATTAAGATGGTTAAATGCTAAATGTAATATGAGAGCACAAAAATTTTCTTTCAATATAATTTTCATAAGTTATATTGGGAATATTCGGCCTCATCCAATAACTTTTTACAAATAATTCATCAAGTTTTTTGTTGAAATCACGATTATGAGAAAACAAGATAGATTACGAATGCTTCCACAATTATAGCTCGAAGAATTTAAAATGGTCGCTATAATTTTGAGGGCACTTTACTGTCTATCATTCCATTTATACAATTATATTAATCAAGAAGTGCGGTTTGCTTAGGTTTTTTGCCAATAAAAATATTTAAAAAAAAACTAAAGTATGCTAAAATATTGACTTCACATTTGGTATACTACATAGAGGAGGGTGCTACCACCACCCATGCGGCACATTTTATCCATCTTACTTTTAACATTAAAAAATGTCAACAGTTAATTTAACAAGCTGGAAATGTCTGATAATGCCAAATGATCAGACTTGAAATAAATTTTTATATTCAATTTGTCCCTCCGTTTGTAACGAAAAAATACAGACAAATAAATACTAAGGATGGTAAGCGCAAACTCTGAGAAAAAACTAGGCAAGCTCGGAGAAGAAGGAGCGGTACCTCCTATATAAAAAAAGTTTCAAGGTGGTATACTGAAAACATTTTTTTAATAAATCAAAATAAATTTCGCTCAGGCAGTAAAACCAGTAAAGACAAGCTCTGAACAAACAAAATAAATGAGGGGATCCCAGAAAACGTGTAAAAGCCTCGAAAACCTCGTAAACCCGTAAATGTTGTCAAAATCAATACGAAATTTTAAAGTTTAAAAATACTTAAAAAAAAATTTTAAAATAATTTTAAGCTATTGGGCGGATTTAAAGAAAGGCGTGGTCTTTCAACTACACATTTTGGGTTTTGGGAAGATGTAATGAAAAGTTTTGTAATGCTGTTGAAAATTTTATAAGAAAGCTTGTCACTAACGTAAGAAAAGATATTCGTATGTTTATAATTTACGTCTAAAAAAGAATACGGGTAAATGCCTTTAAGAGTTCTTAAAACTTGAAAAAATTCAAAACAGAAAACAAAGCCAAGATTATATATCAAAAAAGTAAGTCAAAAGTGACAGCACTTTATGGCCAAGACTTCAATCCACACATTGTCAGCCATTCACAGTTCAGCGAGCACCAGAAATTAAAACTTTGCAATCGGCCTGCATTAGTTTTGTTATTGTTGTTGTTGTTGATGTTTCTAACTTGACATACAGTGAGTCAAAACATACATACGAGTACATAAATACACTGACTGACTGCTCCATAACAAGTGCATATTGAGTTACAAGCAGCAAGTTGATTATGTCGTTAGTGATAAAATGAGAGTTGAGCTCAGATGAAGCGCTGTGGTCAGCATTTAATAAAGCGATGACTAGCGTACAGTTTATAAAAGTGAATTTTCTTTGCTCACTTAATGGTATAAATTAAATATTTTTAACTAAATTAGGGAAGGAAAGATATACATCTACATAGTTCTGTTAACTGTATGGAATGGATAAAAAATACATACTCTCATACATGTAGGAGAATAACGCAATACTTCTTAAAATGTCACATAATGATAAGCTCCACTTTATGTAACGGCCCAAAGGACATTCGCGTACAGCTAGGATATGAATATTGAAACTCTATGCATATGAATGATGCATGACAGGTGAGTGCCCAAAACTAATCTACTGAATGTTTCATTTATTCAGTTGGAAGAATGTTGCACAACGACAACTGCAATTTGTATGCAACAAAGCTAACACTGGTTTTATTTTTTCACAAAAAGTTTTTTCTGATTTCCACATTGTTCAATAAAAAAACACCGCGTGAACAATGGAAAATTGGAGTATAGAAAAAAATTTTCAAATGCAAAAGAAAAGAAAATTGAGAGTTTTCCGATGCATTTCATAGTTGAAAAGTAGCGTCTAAAAGTACTTACTGATTGTAGGTAGGATGCAATGTTTATTTAACATGACAAAAGAAAGCGGTTTATTGTTTGTCTTGACCCAAAATCCATTTCTGCAGTAACTAATTTCCAGCAAAATCATTTACTTTGAACTACAATAGGACGAAATGAAATGAATGTAGGGTTTTTACTTTTTGAAATTTAGTACACAAAACCAAAATTTTGATGTACAAATATTAATTTACGTTGTTACACTTTTTCATACATTCAGATCCATCTGTATTAAAACTCTCAGATGATGGTGATCCAATAACCGATAGAATACGTTCAGCTTGAGCTAGCTTCCAAAATTTTGGACAAAGCATCAATTTGGCGTTACACCTTCCTCTGACGAGTTTTAGGAAATTCAAGGCTGTTAGACCATTTTTCTGTAACCATATTGGCTTTGCTTTTAAATCTCCAAATGCATTTCGATGTATTGCAATTTTCTTATACATTTAACTCTTTTGTACCAAAATTGTATGAATTTTAAACCAAACTTTTTAGTAGCAGCGCATGGAAAAGTTGCTTTTCGAAAAATTTTCTAGTGTAAATTGCCACTTATAAAAAAAAAATCTCAGCTTAAATCAAAATAAAAGAAAGTATAAACTTAAGGAAAAATTATCTTTCTTCGTTTGCTCTTTCCTGATTAAACATTTCTTTCTTGGGCCATGAGCTCTGGGACGCCTTTGCAATGGAGCACCAATATTAACGCCACTGGACATATCATATTTCCAACAGCTGACAGCATTTACATTCAAATCTCGATACACGGTTTTTATGCTAACGGTTCTCTAAAACCGGTGGTCCCATTCAAGCGGGGGCCCCTGGCATTTTGCCCGTCATTCCATCATATAAGTAGTTACGCCACTGTTTACAATAAAAAATGCTCACTACATAAAGGCAAAAAGTGTGCACTCCATTAAACTCTATGCATTTCTGCACATACATTAAAGTATTTATACTTTATGCATGTGAGTTTAATATGTAAGGAAATTATTAAATGTCAAAGAAATTAAACTGCGCATAACAATACAGAATAAGTCTTCAGGCGAAATAAATAAAATATATATGTAAGAATATATTTTTTGGTTTTTTTTTTTAAACACAAATATTTTTGGCCTCACGAATGTTCTTTAATTAAACAATTAGCAAATTGTTTACTTACTAAGTAAGCTATATTACTGAATTCCATTTCAATGCTTTAAAAATTGAGATGAATTCCAATTGAAAGTCTCTACAGTAGTTTGATAGCTTTGAATAGAGCTGTTAATAATGACACTCCTGTGAGAATATATTTCTCTCTGTTTGTCTCTTTCTTTAAACGTAAGGGCTAGAAACAAAGAGTAAAGGATCAATATAGGATTCTATGGCTTTTTTGCATATTTAATCAATATAGGATATAGTAATATGTAGTGCACAAAAGTTCGATAGTGTTTTTAGATTTAAAATACTTTTTCATAGGGCCTTGCAAGTTCTTATGAAGCATAAGTTGTGCAAATATATACAAAAAAGGAACATATACATTAGACCGGGTCGATCAGTGGCGGATCCAAGGGGGGGGGGGGCGATCGCCTCCTCTCTCAAACCTAAAATACTATGTAAAGATTTTAAAATCATTCTGTTATTATCAAGAAATGTAGTGAATCGGATCCGCCACTGGGGTCGATTTTGCATGAAGCAAAATAAAATCTTCCCCAAATCGACTCAAAAGTTAGAAGGAATCTTAAAAACGATATATGCATCAACTGTTTTTCATTCCAAGAAAAACTAATGGAGCACTTTCGATTCTACTGAAGGCTTATTTTCGCTAAAAAACCATGTTTTTTGGTCATAACTTTTTTTTGATTACAAAATGGATACCCAAGGGAGCTTTGGAAATAAATACTATTTTTTTAAAAAAATTTTGCGTTTAAAAATTATAAATTTTTTTTGGGATGTAGATAATATTCACATTCCAAAATCCATTTTTTTAAGTCCCAGTGTGCCAGACGGTTCAAATTTCCGCTTTTTTATCCGTTACGAACACGTTACTGATCCGTTGGCGGGAGAGATTCCTAAAAAAAAGCGAATCGTTTTTTTTTGGAATTTCTCCCGCAAACGGATCAGGATCCGTAACGGGTAAGAAAGCGATGATATGAATCGTCTGGTACACTGGGGCTTTTCATTTACGCGGTTAAAAAGAAAACACGATTTTTATTCAAAAGCAAGGCATCTAACAAAAAAAATTATATGCATAAAAATTGTCCAAAAAATAAGCGTGAATTTTTTCAGATTTTTTTTTTCTTTTTTTTCAAAAAATGCTAGGTTTACTTTAAACTTAGGCATCTACGAAAAAATTTCATATGCCATAAAATTTTTAGAATCTTTCATAGAATTGGTGTGAATTTTTTCAGGATTTTTGTAATTTTGTTATATTTTTGGCCAAGTTTTGAAAAATTATAAAATATCTGGAAAAATTTTTAAAAAATTCACACGTATTCTTTGATACTTTTTGTTAGATGCCTTGCTTCTGAGTCAAAAATTGTTTTTCCGACCTCGCTATTGAAAAACGTAAAAAAATCGATATTTGAAACCGAATATTATCCATAGGGTATGGATCTATAACAAGTTAAACATATCAAAAACAAAAATTTTTATCAAATATTTTCTGAAATGAGCCAAATTTTACGTAGTTATTTGCACCGAAAAGATCATTTTGATGCCGAAGGAGTGCAATTCCAAGTAAATTTTTGTTTTTCATAAAAATTTTAACCAGTCTAACGTACATATGGAGTTGTATACCTTGTTCATATACATGTACATGGTCTTGCATTGCACGTTGGTTTACTGCACACTTTTTAACATAATTGCAGTCAATCTTTTATGAGAATTTATACTAAGTAGCTTTGACGGAAACTCTTGCTGAGTTGACAATGATGTGCTTTTCCGTATGCCTCAGTTACCTGTGAGTTGCGCTGTACATTTAGTATTCTCTTATTGCAGGGCAAACTTTTAGAAATTTTCACATTTAAGTCGTAAATGATTTTTATCAAAGATTTGCTCTCTTTTTTAAAAATTTTGCCATTAAATTGCGAGAATAATGAAATGTTAAGAGTCGGAAAATCAACATTTAGAAGGACTTTTCAGAATGAATGTTTACAAAAATTAAAATAATTAGAATTTTAAAATATGGTTCTACAATATGGCAAAATTCTTCCGTTCCTTTCTTTTCTGTAAATTCCAGCTAAGTTGAAATGGCAAATTGTTATACGGAAAAAGTTAATCAAGTTACTATCACATCACAATATGTTGAAAAAATGGAGTTAAAAGAAAATCCAAAACCCTTGATATCAATGAACTCATCTGTGAACAGAGCAATCAAAAATAAAGCATGTGAAAAAGTTCAAAAACTCTACCGCACACTTTAACTTAAACAAGAAATACGAATGGATATGTGGAAAAAGTGACAGAAGAAAGATGGAAAACTGTCAGTAAATTTTCTTTTTCTCTGCCTTCTCTGCCTTTTGTGTCTTTTTCCTCTTAAAAAGGGAAAACACAAAAATATCATAAAATACGTCTCTCAGGTACTTGGTCCATAATAACAAAGTCAAAACTCACTCGGTTGGATTCGTTCTCGGCTGCTACTTCTATGTGGTTGGTTGCTCCCTTGTGACCTTGTGCGGCAGCACTGATTTAAAACGTTTAGCGTAGGCAACATTGTTTTGTATGCGAGGGATTCAATTGTTTTTTTTTTGTTTTGATATTTTCGGAACAGATCTGACAATTTTCGGTGTGCTGCGCTAGCCTTTGGCTGCTGGCAGTACTGGAGAGTCCTTAGCAAAATACAAATACAACACATGCGGGAAAAATAAACAAAAACAAAATGGTGACTTTTTTCTTATTTCCTTTTTTATTCTGATTTTTGTTAAATTGCAAGGGAATTTCTGTGCACAAATTGAATTGGTTTCACTTTCAACTTTGCGCGCGCTGATTTTCTGGCATTGGGCTCGAGGGGCTTGAAATTGTTTTTAGTTGATTTTAAATTGTTGTTGCTTTTTTGTGTTGTTGTTTGAGTCATTATAATATTGTGTGTGTTATTTTTTGATATGTGCGTGCGCTAAAAGTCTTTGACAATTCAACCACAAATGCTTAAGATATAATAGATATGATCAACTAAAAACACTCCATCTATTTAAATTTCGCAAGGAAAAGATAAAATAAATTAGATAAGAATATATTATTGTGAGAAGAACAAGCTGTAGTTACCTAAATCTAGAGCCCATTCATAAATAAAAGGTGTGGAATTCTCCGGATTAATCCATTGATATTGTCTACAACTGTAACTGGGTAAATTGAATGTTCTGGACTAACAATACTGACCTTAGAATGCGTTGAAAATAGTGATGATCAAACTCAATACAATTGACACAGTTGAACTCTTATCTGTTAGTGAGTACGTTTACGGAAAGCTTTTAAGCAATGATGTGTTTATGCAAAAGAAAAAAAAATTTTTTGTATATGACATATTTTTATTCTTAAAAGTTTTTGTATACCCAAATTAATTTTTTTTAAAAAACTTTTGTTGATAAAAGTTTTTAAAACCTTTTTGAAAAAACTTTCAAATGGAAACTTTTAAGAATAAAAGTTTTTAAAAACTTTTAGAAGAATTTAAAAAAAAAAATAACAACCAAAGTTTTTTTTTCTTTTACTTTTATTTTTCTAAGCTTTTTTTTGTAGGATTTTCCTAATTTTTATTTCAAGTAGCTTTATGTTTTATAAACTGTTATTTTTATGACATACAAGCTTAGAATCAGATTTAACTTGAAAAAAAAAACCTTTAAAAGTATACTTTAAGGTCTGATTTAACATAAGGTCAAGTCGATGAAAAAATTATTGGAAAAGCAGCCCCCTACTTCAAAGCTTATTTTGAGAGTATGTAGAAAACAAACAAGATATTTTTTTGAACTACTCTTAAACAGTCAAAATCGTCTTTTTTATATAACTGTGGCGGGTGATGTCCTACGTTTAAAATTATATATTGCTGTAAAGGGCCTAAATGGGTCTTAATTAACACTTGTTGGGTAAAATGCAAAAGTATTTTCAAAGAGCTTAAATTTATTAAGAAAAATTGACATTTATGGAAATACGAATCAAAGAAACTAGTTCGCACTAGTCGAATATGACCTTAGATGTTCAAAAAATCTATAAAAGAAATGCAGGCCTAATTAAGCCCTTTACGGCGTTGTATAATTTTTAAATATTGGACATCACCTTCCGAAGTTATGGAAAAATCTCTTTTTTGGCTGATTTTAGAGTGGTGAAAAACAATTTGTTTTGTTTGCCACACAATCTCAATGTAAGTTTTCAAATAAGGCGTGGTTTTTCCAAACTTTTTTTTTTTATGGAGATCGACCCGGCCTAATGTACATGTGCATGAGAAATCTATATTTGTTATATATTTATTTATATATTTTTTTTAGATATTTTTCATCTGTGCCAATCAATGCCAACTGTCATTTGACACTGAGTCAACATGGGTACAGTCGTGTGTCACCCACTCAAAAGGCAGCAATCACAGGCGAATGATTTAACAACCCAATGTGAGCATTGTGCAACGCGTTGTTTGCCAAAAGGATTTCGTATGCGTTCAGGTAAGTGAATTGCTTCTATGTATGCGTGCGTGTTTCTTTGTGGTCCTGTGTGCAAGTGTGAATGTATGAATTTACACAAACGTTCTGCGGCTGCTGCTGCAGTGAAAATGACTTCCGCTCTGTTCACAACACACAATGATTTGCATTTGCTCTTTTCTTTCCTCTTTTATTGGATACACTCACACACATGCTTACGCTTAATGCACACATACAAATTTTTGTGTGATGCACAATATGATGTAATTTGCATAAAGATCGCCAACGGAGTTCAGCCGTCAACAAGGCACAATCAACGCACAGTATACGTATATACATATGTGTTGACGTTAAGTAAGTATCTATCTGTCTGCATCAATTGTGTTGAGGATGAAAGAGTTGAAAGTGCAAAGTGCTGAGGGATTAAGTGCATATGGTCACTTTCCAATTTCGTACTCAGCCTTTTGTTGAAAATTAATTTAATTAATTTTTCTTGTTCATTTGGCTGTTTCATTTGTTGTTGAATTTCACATATGACCTTGGCTTATTAAATATTTATTAATTTTATTTACATTGCGCTATCACTGGGATTTTTTTTTGGCCCTATGCTCCTCCTGGGATTTTTACTTTTTGGGTTTTGTTTGCAAAAATTGTAAATTTTAATTATGAATTACTTTAATTTAAACCAAATAATTATTTACTATAACGAGAATATTAAAACTTATTCAAAATGCACTTAATGAAGTTTTTAGTTTTAAACAGCTGAACATTTTACTTTTCTACAATTTGCTACTTTAGGAAATGTTCTGTTCTTTGGTAGTCCAATTTCTCAATATGTTTATTTTTACATCTTTTTCAATAATATCGATCTCGTCTTTATTAGTTCATAGTTCGAGTTGTCGCAACAACTGTGCAAAATCACTGCAGTAAAAAAACCAACATCATTAGTAAAATTGACTACCTTCTGTGGAAGAATATTCAATGAAAACATGTTCGCTTATATTGATAATAAACACGCTGGCAAAATATGCGCCTTTATTAGAACATCCACACGGTTCGGCAGGTGTGGAAATAATTTTAGGACAGAACTCATACTTTTTATTTTATTTATCAAATACTTCAACGAGATACTGTAGCCTCACAAATGCTAGGAATGACACTCTCAAGCGTTTGCCTTAAGAATGTATTACCAATTATTAGTTTAAATTTATATTCTTGTTGTCTTGTTAAAATCAAAATGATCTAGAGGAATGTAAGCCTTTGTATGGACTTTAATTTCTCTTCTTCAATCTCTTGAGCTTGAATTTCCCATTCTATTAATCTTGGTCTACTACAACTTTCCATACGAGAGCTTAGCAATAAACTTTGCTATTTGGTTTCCGGAGGGTGTGTTGGTTCCCTTTGCTATGGGCATCTGTCGAAATTTTTCGGATATCCGCATCAAATTTGTCATTTATTAAGGGTTAAGGGTCGCTTTTGTCAGTACTTTTAGAACTGGTGCAATGCTTGTGATGCCAAATTCAGTAAGAAATAATAATTTAATTTCTCCCAAAAACTAACATCTGAAAAGTTTATTATTTTTTATCCCAAACGATATGCATAGATACAAAATTGAAATATATATAGTTAGACAAATTGTTTTCTTTAATTTATGTATTCTCACGCCAGCCGAACCGTGAGTAATTTTGACATTTTTTCATATAACCAACATAAAAAATGCGTATACAAAGCGGCAACATTTTGGATGACAACGCATTGAAATCAAAAACTGGTAACGCAAATTCAACCAATTTTATACAATACAAGTGCAAGTATGATAAAAAACTAAATCGATGATTTATATGCAAAACGCTGAATGTGCGGCAGCAGCTGATATCAGTTTAATAGAGCGTAGATGCGGAGGAGTAGTGAGAGGTTGTCGTAAAAAACTTACAAGGATGTCGAAGTTTTGTTGTATCTATTGATTGCGCTGTCAGCAAGTTCAGCATTGAGCAAGCAAAAACCAAAATTGAATTTGTAAATATTTTTTTAAGAAAGCGGGGGGTAGTCACTGTTGAATGAAAAGTTTCTATACAACCGCATCTTTACAGCGAGCAACTCAATTTCATTCAATTCAGTTTCATTTACATTTCTGAAAAGGCGAGAATGGGTGGGATTTCCCCAATCGAGTTAAAAAGCGTTTAATTGGCGCGCTTACTGACAGCAAGAAACATTCAAGTAGCGCCTGAGAGTAGGCAATTAATAATTTTTAATGGCTTTTTATTTGATAACCTTGGCGCGCTCGTTGTTTGTGTGAGTGTTGTTGCGGATGGAATTAAAACCGAAACATGAACAGGAAAGGATATAAAAATAAGTAGATAAAAACGGAACAAACAACAAAAATAGGATGATTTTTTTTTTTCGTTTTGCCCAATCGTCGTTTCTACGTGGGCTGGCTTACAGGGAAATATATTGCGCGGTTATTAATTTTCTTATTTAAGAAAATTAATTCAGCGGAGCTTAAGTAAATGAATGGTGAATAATTTCAGTGCGTCAGTGAAATTTTTGGGTTGTCATGTTTGTTTATTCCCACGAGATTTAATAAAACACAATAAAAGTCAAATTGATTAAATTCTGTGCGAAGTAATTGAAAGGATTTAATTTGCAATCAAAATTGAAATACAAAAATGGATAACTTAGATATTGAATAGAATTAAAATGGTGCAATTGCAAGCAAGAATATTATTTTTTTTTCTACAATTTAGAGGATTAATTTATTTAACTGGTGTAAAATAGGAAGTTATTCCGTTTTCGTTCAAAATATTACAATTTGGCGATATATAAAATTTCTGCTAGTGTACTGTAGATAATATGACGTATTTTCATGGCGAAAAGTCATGTTTCACACTTCTAGTAATAACGTTTTTGTTATTGGTATTTTATACAGAAAATATCAAGGCAAATGACAGTTTGCTATGGCGGTTTCAAATGTTGAGCTTTATGATAGACTGGCTGTTTTACCCGGCGTTGCTCGGGTTTTGTTTAATTTTTCGCAGAAAAAACAAAAGCAGAAAATTGTATTATGTCATTTATTCTACGAAACTGAATAATAAAATGTGCATTTTAAGCAAGAAAGCACTAATAAAAGTTAATACAGAAAATATTTTTTTTTAAGTTAAGTCCAAAAACAGATTCTCTAATATAATTATTTCATTTAAAATATCGTTTTTAATCCAATAATATCTAAAATATCGTTAAAAGTTCAAATGTATAAAAAACATCGAATCTAGTGTCAAAATCACTGATAAAATCATCACATCTAATACATCGGTAGCAATCCAATGGTATAGAAAAATATTTAAAATATCGTCAGAAGTCCAAATGTATCGAGACTCATCGAAGAAATGGGTAAAAGTTAGAAGGTATCGAAGAATATCTTATGTATCGGTAAAAGTCCAAATGTATCGAGAAACATCAAAAATTGCCACAAACGTCGCAAAATAATCGAAAAACATCTAAAATGTCGGTAAAAGCTTAAAACCACTGATAGAATCATTTTCTAACATCAAATTCTACAATCGCTCTTCTTCAAAAAAAAAAAACAGGAAATGAAAGGGCAGCATATAATTCATGAAGCAGCATAAGCATTAACAATGCAAATGCAAATGAAAACGAACATTTTTATGCTAAAAAAAGGATGTGTACCTTTTAAAAATCGAAAAACTGAGTATGCCAGTCTGTTACTCAGCACAAAGAAAATGTTTTTACTCAAAACTTATTAAAATTGGTGTAGTATTTTTTAAGCTAGAGCGTTACATAGGGTTTTTATAAAAGCAATTTTATATAAATAGCATGAACCGGCGTGTTCCTGATCTGATCACGCCCATTGTTGATAAATTGAATATATGTATGCTACAATAATAACTCTGATATCCAATTCCATTGATGTGCTTCAAATCTGTGGACCTTTGACAAAACAACCTAAGTCGAGATAAGAAAATTCTCCAGAATTTTAGTCCTAATTATAAAATTTAAATACGCTTCTATTGGTATAATCGCCGTGTCTCTATGATTTCTTGTTCCAGAGATATAAGGGTGTCCCATAGTTCACGCAAGATTTGAATTTAGCGCCATTCGTGCGGTGAAGTGTTATAAACCAAAAAAAAAAAATAATTTGACAGTTGACTCCTTAAGATTAGTAAAAATGCATAGAAAGAGAAGATTCAACGCTGCATCAACGAAATTGAGCCACATTATTGAAAAGTAGTTAATCAGTTTTAGGTTGTTTTGTCAAAAGTCCACAGAACTGGTTGTCTTTAATTTTTGCCTCGAAAATAGCTCAAATTGCTCATAGTGCAGTGTGCACTAAATTTTGAATTCAATTTTCACTTTTCATTTTCTATATGGGGTACAACTTTGTGCATTGAATTTTTTTTCTCATTGCTTAAACTGCATAACAAAAGCAAAGAGTGAATATGCCATCTTGCAGGTAGCAAGGAAAGCAATCAGGCTCACACTTATGATGCCACCAGCCATAAGGGTATTTTTTTTGAGTGCCAACTGAGTGAATGTTATAAGAATCTGACGGAAATCGCGTTTCTGATCAGGCCAGTTAGAGTTGAAGATAGAATTGGGAAGCCTCTCAAGTTCCATTTCAAGAACACTTCCATAATAGCAAGAGGGGAAAATCTGTATAAGCATGATGATAAAATAGACGGTGTAGTAAATATATGCAAATACGCTGTCCACATAAAAGAGCAAGTAGGTAAGCACAACGCCAAGGATTAAGCCAGCTGATACGAATTGCGTAAACTGAACCAACGATATGGCTTCATCTATGGTGTGAAATATGCTGTTGATAAGAAAAAAATACTATGAAAAGTAAGTTTTACACAAACCAAAAATTACATACTCAATCAAGAGCTTGTGTGCCTCAATGCATTCAATTAGTTCCAGTGCATTTCGCTTATGCGATTTTTTCGGATTATAACCGATTTTCTCCACACGCATGGAAACCAAACGCACATGACCAGCAAAAATGCATAGACTAGCAGCTGGATAGATGGCACAAGCAAGATTTTGTATGATTTGTATCGTAACACCAATAATTTGATAGCAGAGGGCTGCCATATAATACCAAGTATTATTCTTCCAGTCAAAAGGAAACCAGGCAGGATACATCAATCGTCGTTCAGCACTAAATGCCACTGTCAAAATTGCGGTGATATTGGCCACGGATCCTGCTGCAAAATACATTTGATTGATGTAGCGTGCAAAACTCTTGTAGTTCTTGTTGAAGTATTCACGTTCATCAGCTTCCAAAATTCGTTTGTCCAGTTCGGAAAATAACCTTTCAATGTGCAGAATCTCTTGCAGTTTATGACGTATGAACAAGTGCTTAAAGCAGGCGGCGGTGCAAGTGATGTTGATTGAAAGATTTTTAAAAATACTAGCTGGATTGGTGTCAATAAAAAGTCCAATAGTCAAATGCAGTGGGTAGTATATTGTGACGGAAATGATCAAAAATAGCTCATAAATACCATAAAGATATTTATTTCCAGTGTAGATGATACCACTAATTTTGAACAATTTCCAGAAAGGCTGAAAGACCTCAGTACTGTCAACGGGTTGTGGTACCTTTTTCATCGTATTTATTTGAACTTCACTTGCGTCTTGAAAGAACTGCACTTGCCGAATGTTTGCTTTGACCGGATGCACCTGCTTGGTTTTATACTGAAATTTTATTTGCCACATACATATGTTGAATGTGTTGGGTATAATTTGAAGAGGGTAATTATAATTACACTTAATACTTTGCATTGTAAATATTTTCATAAAACACTTTCAATTTAATTGTGCCATCAATATTTAAAAAGGCATAATTGGCTGTAGAATTCAACGTATTTCTAGTAAGAAACTTTAAGCTTCTTTGTGACTCTGTGGGGTGGGATAACATTTTACTGAAAATGTTAAGTGTAGAATTTAAACAACATTTTAAATCAAGGTTACTGCCAAAAAATGGTTTTATTTTAATTTATAAGCATTATTGCTAGATTGTTTCAGCCAACTTATGTTACTGTATTGTTGGGATCTATTCCTAAAATCCGGCGCAGACTACAAGGCGTATACCAACCACTCTGGTAAGATTTTATCATATCATTAAGGACTATAATCACAGGCATCGTTCTTGAAGTTCTGAATATACGCATGTTATGTACTTTATCGGTCTCTCATCAACAGTAAAAATATATTTTCCTTTCGATGTCTCTTTCAGCTTCGAGTGTATCGTTTTGGCAATTGAAAGGTTCCTCATTAGGTAAGAAAAGTTGAGGAAATTATCAAAACAGCAACAAAAATAGAATACTTAAGAGCGCGAAAAAAGTTACTGTTGCCATTTTTTGAAGTAAATGTCAACGGAATAATGCTGCCCCTGCAACATCAGAAAGCAATGAGCCAGCACTTGGCGCGCACAAAATGCAGGACAAATGAGCGAAAAACCACCGCATGAAATTGTGACATTATCAACAACAACAACAACATTTGCAAGTAGCAGCAGTATATTAATTGGACTGACATAATAACGACCTCTTAAAGTTTCAAATGCATTAGTTGGCAATCCTAATCACAATACCAGAACACTCGCAAGCACAGCTCTGTAATCCAACCACAAAAAAATCTGCAGCAGCAGTGCAGATGTAGCAGTTGAAAGAGAGAGCAGAGAAAAAAGAAATCGCTTGAAAAGGAAAAAATGGCGGTCACGCTCACTGCATATTTGTAATGGTTTCCATTATCCAGCGCATTATGACAGCCGCCATCAATCACGTGTCAAATGACGTAACGTAACAGCGTAAAAAGTAAAGTAATTTTTAGACAACGATGCCTGGATGTGTTGCCAGATGTAAAATAATATTTTATGATCCAATAATCTACGAATTACTTCCAGGATTGAACTATGAAATCAAATGTTAAAGGTCTGAGTTCAACAATGTCATATATGAATATAAAGCCAGGTGCTCTTTATGTAGGTTACAATGCTCATTTTGTATGGTTCACAAGACCATCATATGACGCTTTCGTCGGAGATTTAGTTGTGCTGAGATACATAAATTTCATCATCAAACCTTACTTGTTTCTGCGGGCCGAAAGAGATTTCTTTTTTGACTGTAAATATTATATTTATCTTCTACTTGCTTTGTTCTTAACGACATTTAATGCCAATTGTTAAAGTTAATTAGCCAAAATTGGTGTCCCTAAAGATATTTAGTGTAAAAGTGAAAGGCTATTAAAAGGTTTATACATATTTTAGTGTGGGATAATATGCCCGAAAATGAAAACCCTCTAAGCTGCTTCATTGATTTGTATGAAATTAAGAATATGGATAAGCTTAACCCAATGGAAGAAACTTTTGTTTTGTTTTATAGCATCCACAAATATGGACATACATTTTTTTTTTATAGTGAGCAGTGCTACGCCTCTAGAAGGAAAATTTGCAGACCTTAATACTAATGAGATTTTTTTTGCTCAAGTTAACAGTTTAAAGAGCCTATAAAGTAAATTGAAATGGTCGAATTTCTACAACAAGGCGAACTCTACACGGAAAGAAAAACATGTTCTAAAATCTAGCTCAAATCGTTCTTAAATTAAATATTCAGAATTAAGCCCAAAATAGCATGAAATCATCCCAAAATACGCCCAACTTGTTCGCAATTCAAGCTCAAATTTGAGCATAATATAAATTTTGATAATTAAGACCAATTGTACTCAATGCAATCCATTTTGTTCTTGTTTATCAAAAAAAAAAAAAAAAAAATAAATTAGCCCATTTTTTGCTTAATTTAAGCTCTTTTGAGATTGTTTATCAAAAAATAAATTTTAATTTGTGTTTATTATGTGTGTTTATGATTCTCAATATGACTATGTCATCTACTGCTTAAATAATTCCTGCTCGACAGTCGAATTGGGTATTTATAATAGAGTTAATACTGCTGACATCCCATAATGGGGTGTTACGATGTACTGAGGTGTCTTCGGACATTTTGGTACATTGATTTTTGAAAAAGAAATGACATTTCTTGCATTGGGCAAAAATGGTCATATTCATATTTTGATGAATAAAAAATTATTAAGAACAAATGGGAATATTTATTTTTTTATAAACAAGTACAAAAGGGCTGAGTTTAAGCACAAATGAGTTTAATAAATTTTTGATGAACAATCCAAAATTGAATTGAATTAAGCTCAAATGAGCATATTCACTTTTTTGATAAACAAGCACATTATTTCTTGATATCAAGAAAATTATAGACAAGCTGAAAATCACACCCAAAATTAATTGGTTTGGGATTGTTTTTAGCTCAAAATTTTCTCCGTGTAATTATATTTATTATTAGCCGTGTAGTTTATAAAAAGACTCAAAAGGGTTCTTACTACTCTCTTCGGAAAAGGAAAGAAGTTCACGTGTATTTCCATTAAAGATTAATTTATAATCAAATCTGCGCGGTAATGTGCTAAAGCCTTGAGCACTATTTTTTTTTTTACACATCTGGCAATGCAAGCAGCGGCAGAAGTAGCAGATGTGCAATGCCATGTATGCGTTGTTGCGTTGAGTGAATTGTGGTGCTACCATGTGGGTACTCGACAGCGGCTTTGGTGTTGGTTAAGTGGATTTCGCGTGATATTTACATAAATAAAAACAAGAAGGCGCATTCCACATGAAGTGCACTATGATGTAGGTGGCTTTCAGCAGCAAAAGACCGCTAGGCTGGCAGCATCATCAGTTATGTTGGTATGCGTGTTGTATCTGTGTGTGCACACATATACTTATGTTTTACTGTTGTTGAGATATGTCAGAGTGCATGTCGTAGATATATCCTTTTTATCATTTCTCAAAACGTGCCAGCCATGTGTGTGTAGTTTTGCAAAGTGGATTTTTGTTTCAGTGCTTTTTGGAGCAAAAAAAAAACAGAAGAAGAAAAAGGAAGAAACCAAACTGAACTTGAAATTGAGTGAGTGGTTCTGTAAGTGGTGTCCTACGAGGAGTATTTGATTTGTTTTGTTTGTTTTCTTGATTAAAGCAGCCGATAAGCACTGAATGAGTGATTGCATATATGTATGTGTGTATGTATGTAAATGCAAATAAATCTAAAGGATATTTGGATGAAAAAAAAGAGTTCGATGAGAGTTATGTGGTTTTCTTAAGAAAGTTAAACTAAGTATTTTACTTGCCATGCTGATATGATACCGATATCTTTTATGCAACCGAAAGAAATCGTGTTGTGGAAATCAAATTCGTTTTTGGCCTCCACTTTGGTTTTTTGATTTTATTTACGCAATCAAACTTAAATAAGATTTGAATGGTTTCCAAGTTCGGACGCTTTTCCGCATTATTGTTTTTTCTCATTTCGCTAAGCCAAAAATAAATTAATGCTTTCACGGCCGCATGGAATCAAATGCAAATAACTTTAATCAATTTGTTAACTTAAGTAATACATATTTGTAGGTAAGTTATAGTGTCACAAAAATGAGAAATCCAAAAAAAAAAAAAAAAAAAAATGACATTAAAATAAAAAATTGAGGTTGACCAAATAAGAAGGCCATTTTACGCTTGACCTAAACAAGAAGCCGATATTTATGCTTGGCTTATTGCCAGTGTCAAATTCTTGTACGTACATATGTATGTATTGTATGTGTGTGGTGTATTTAACAAACATTCGCACACAGCTAAAAAATTCGCATTACAGGCTAAAAATTTCTCAGGTTAGCCACTTAAGAGCGTGACCGTAAAAACGGCTTCTAAAAAATAGTTTTTTTGAAAGTCCCTATTACAAATAAATAAATAAAAATCTAGGCAACTTCTCCACCTCTGAAAAAATTATAAAAAAATACATGGGTACTTTCCAGATGTCTAGAAACTATATCTCGAATCGGGGTAATCTATATTGCGTATTGCATAAGATTACGAAGCTTCTGGGAGGTGATAGATCAGGCCTGGACTAACAAAATTTGCATTTGAGGGGGATATCAAATGTACCTCTGAGGAGTCATAAGGTTAAAACTAATTTTCTGTGTTTTAGAGAAAACTTTTTATAAAAAATTTTTGTTTAATTGTATGAGCTTTCTAAAAGTGGGTTTGGTTTTATAGGGTTTTAAAGGATTTTTCAAAGTTCTGGATCATTAAAGTTGATATTTTAATTTTTTTTTTTGTAATTTTTGACTTTAGTGGCCATTTTAGTATGAAAAAGGCCCTTATAACATACCCTTTTATATTTTTTTTTAAAATTCCCGTTGTTTTTTTTTTTAAATTTGTTGGTACATTTGTCTTACCAATTTTTATTTTAATAAAGACCCCACGGTGGTTTTTAAAAAATTTTATCTTTTTGAAATACCACCCGCGATTTTTTTCAGGGATAATGTTGGGGGACCCTTCTAGTATCTAAATCCGCAATCCGCGAAATCGAACGTCCAGCCGTTTTTTTTTTTCGACCTTTAAGTTTTTTTAACTATTTTTGAGTATATCTCGGTGTGTATATACATATTATGTACACATATATATGTATATACGTAGATATATATACTTGTATATGTATGTATGTGTAATATATATACATATGGATATATATATATGTATGTGTAATATATATACATATGGATATATATATACATACATACATACATGCATATGAAAGGTATCGTTTCCGCACCATTTATTTTTAAAAAAAATCGGTTTTTTCGTATTTAAGAAAAACACAAACAAAAATCGGAAACGAAAGTAGTCATTCCAGATGTGATTTTTGATGCTTAATCCGATCCCGGTATTAGAATTGCTCTATTACGTCTGGACTTTGAGATATCCTTACATATATGTTTAAAGGACACCATTTTTTTCCTATTTTTGAAGTTATATAACAAGATAAGGTAATATTATGCCGTAAAATCTGGTATGACAGTTAATAGCCCTAGTTTTTTTCTTGAAAACTCAATCAAACCGATAACGATATCTTTTTTTTTGTCGGAGATATCTTTGCCTAAAAAGTTGAAAAAGTGCAAAAACACGATTTTTCGCTATATTGGATGTTATATGCAGGACACACAAAATTTTTTTGGGAATTTCTATTACCAGAAGCATTTGGTACTTTCTTTTGGCTTTAAATTGAGCTATCAAATGTTTATCTGCAATATTTTTCTGCAGAGTTATGTTAACTTTAAAATCACACCATGAAACTTAAAGCGAAAAATCTCGGTTTTCGGCTATAATTGAGGTTGTATACAGTACGGACGAAATTCGTCTGCTCTTTTTTACCAACCGAAGCATTTAAAACCATTCTTTATCTTCAAAATAAGCTATTAAGGGGTCTCTTGTGATTGTTTTCCACAAAGTTATGACCATTTAAAAATTACACTATGGAGTGCAAACTCACAGTGTACGAGTATTCCTTATATTGCTGCAACATGTTGTCTTAAAATAGTCATAACTTTTTAGAAAACAATTACAAGAGACCACTTGTTAGCTCATTTTAAAGATAAAGAATAGTTTTAAATGCTTCGGTTGGTAAAAAAGAGCAGACGAATTTCGTCCGTACTGTATACAACCTCAAATATAGCCGAAAACCGAGATTTTTCGCTTTAAGTTTCATGGTGTGATTTTAAAGTTAACATAACTCTGCAGAAAAATATTGCAGATAAACATTTGATAACTCAATTTAAAGCCAAAAGAAAGTACCAAATGCTTCTGGTAATAGAAATTCCCAAAAAAATTTTGTGTGTCCTGCATATAACATCCAATATTGCGAAAAATCGTGTTTTTGCACTTTTTCAACTTTTTAGGCAAAGATATTTCCGACAAAAAAAAAGATATCGTTATCGGTTTGATTGAGTTTTCAAGAAAAAAACTAGGGCTATTAACTGTCATACCAGATTTTACGGCATAATATTACCTTATCTTGTTATATAACTTCAAAAATAGGAAAAAAAATGGTGTCCTTTAAACATATATGTAAGGATATCTCAAAGTCCAGACGTAATAAAGCAATTCTAATACCGGAATCGGATTAAGCATCAAAAATCACATCTGGAATGACTACTTTCGTTTCCGATTTTTGTTTGTGTTTTTCTTAAATACGAAAAAACCGATTTTTTTAAAAAATAAATGGTGCGGAAACGATACCTTTCATATGCATGTATGTATGTATGTATATATATATCTATATATATATATTACACATACATACATATACAAGTATATATATGTACGTACATACATATATATGTGTACATAATATGTATATACACACCGAGATATACTCAAAAATCGTTAAAAAAACTTAAAGGTCGAAAAAAAAAAACGGCTGGACGTTCGATTTCGCGGATTGCGGATTTAGATACTAGAAGGGTCCCCCAACATTATCCCTGAAAAAAATCGCGGGTGGTATTTCAAAAAGTTAAAATTTTTTAAAAACCACCGTGACCCCCTATTAATAAAGATCACCTCTCAGAAACTTCGTAATATTTTGCGATACACCCTATAGTGATGACGTTATCTACGAAAAAAAACTATTTATGTTGTATGCTAAATATTTTAGAACAGTTTTTTTCAAAATCATTACTTAGTGCTCTGAAAAATCATTTTTTGAAGCTTTTTCTACAGTTAAATTCTTAGATGGCTCACTTGAGAAATTCTTGGCCAGCAAAAAAGTTAAATGCTACGCCAAAACAGTTGATTTTACAAAAGTTTTTCCTTTCGCAATAGGGACGCCATTAGCAAAAACTGAAATTGGGCAGTGGAGACAAACTTTCCCAACAGTACGAAATTAAAACTTTTGTGATAATTTTTAATTGGTTTTGCTTACGAAAACTTTTTAGATTTTTTCCGCTTAATATTTGCACAAGTTCAAACCACTGTTGTGGTTTTTTTTTTTTGCTCATACATCTTTTTGATGTGACTTGGGAAGTGCAAAAAGTTCCACTACTGTTAAGCCAAAATAAAGTGCAAGTTTGAAAGTAGTCGCTTGTCTTTGAAAAAATCCGCCTATTTTAATCCAAGTTCTAATAAAGAGCACATTTTATTACCAGCGTACAAATGTAGTTAAATGCGGCATCACTGAAGGATAACGGAAGACAACAACATCAAAACATTTTGTTCAAATTGTTGCTTAATGCTTGCAACATTCACAACAATATAACATTTTCATCTACCAAGGAAGAGTTTTGCCGATGTAGTTTGGGGTGGATCAAAATTCGGTTTTTGAAATTAAGCTTCTTTGACGGCGTTGCAAATAAAATTTCAAGATCGCGAACGATTGTACTGGAAAGTGGAAAAAAATATTAATAATAAAATAATTTTACTTTTTCATTAAAAATTTTTAATAAAACGAAAGAAACTGGGTCCCAAATTGAAAATATTAACTGAATATCTTCATCTTTATAATATATATATATATATATATGCATATTATGCATATATACATTTATAACATATACATTGTTAAATGACTAAATCACTAAAAAATGTATTTTATTTATTTAGTTCTTCTTTCTTGTTAACTTTTAGTAACAAAACAGCATGAATTGTATTATTTGATCTATTGTACTCCGCTGCTGCTGTGTTTAGTCTACTTACATAATACATGCCTTGATTTTGTGTTCCCTCCCTTGGGGCAAAGTTTTTGTTTCTACAACTACACATACAACTGCTGCTATTTTTTCTCCTACTTTAGCTACTTTTCTTCAAGTTATTCTACACACTGCCAACCAAATCTACAAAAAAAGGCACATTCGTCTTTGTATCCTTGGCAGTTCAATGGGTCCCGCGTGGCGCACGCGATTCTCAAACTGAATGCGTTGCGTATGAGCAATCTAAAATGTAATTGTTAAGTGTGCAAACTTGTTGTGGCACAAAAGTTGACGAACATTTGGAAAGCGTCCAATGATGAAGCAGAAATACTTGCCGTGAATCTGTTTAAGTTTCCATGAGGTTTCTTTGTCACAGAAGCAACTTTTTGCTTTTTTCTTCGGCTTTTTCTGACGTTTACAATCTCACACAATAGAGTGGCGTCGAAAGTCAATTGAAAAAAGTTATGTAATAGTGTTGAGTTATTTCTATTGCAAAACTTCCATGAGAAATCAATCAATTTCGCTTTTTTGTTTTTTTTTTGATTTGCTAGTGATATTGCCTGATGTTTCTCCATTAAAAATAACTTCTTTCCATTCACGAAGAATTGCTAAAAAAAAATGTAAGTAAAAGATTTAATGATGCTTTATTGCTATAAAATTCTATTCAATTTTGAGTTCGGAGAAATGCAGTTTACTTGAAATTACAATCTCAAGCTCGAAAAACTTCGGGGTTTTATAATACATCGGTATAAAAATACTAGGTTTGTCGAAGTTTTATATGTGATCGATCTTTGCAAATATATGACTAAAAGTTCAATTAAAAATAAATTTTCAATATAAGTATAAATGTCATTAAGTAACACACTTAAAAATTCTTGATGTTTTCTTATTTATAAGGGAGCATTTTTAATAATCGTAAGATTATTATAATTATCAGCAAATTCCAAGATACCAAAAAAACGCACGTTACTTTGATCCTCTTGTTGTTGACGGGAAGGCTTGCTCAGTTTTTTCTTACTCGGAGACGGACACTCTAAGTCAAAATTTCAACTTATCTAATTTTTTACAATATTCGACTTACCTTGTTCTTCTCCTTAGTCATTTAAGTATATGGGTGATTCTTAGATAACTGTGCTTTTTCGAGTTGTAAAATTGGCAGATATTTTTTTTGGATTTTTGCAAGTTTTTTCATGCTATCTTATGTAAACACACTCTTAAAACTCACCTTTTAAGTAGATCAACAACAAGTGTGAATTTACGGCTTTGAGGTCGAAATTAAGAAATTTTGCTGCCACGTTTGTGACATTTTAGCCACAGTATGGAAAAATTATGGTTTTGAAGCGTTTTGATGAGAGATATATTGCATATAATGACAAATTTACACTTCAAGACCAATTTTGCAACAGTGTCATGTCTCCGGTGGTCCATTTTTTTTATACCCAACGGCCCTAAAGATCAACTATGGTTCCCTGTCCTCTGTTTTAATAGCCGTTTATGATGGATTAGGATCTCCTAATTACGAATCTGATCTTGATTTTTTTCTATTACATCAGTATCCTTAGTTATCCTTGTTCAAAAGTGAAAAAATCACAGTTTTGACATCTACTTAACTAAAACAGCAATAAGTAAAATTAATTTTTGTCAATGGATTCAGACAGCCGAATTTATTATCAACAAGACAAAATTTACCGTTTTTCAATTGGATTCCCAGTTTCCGAGTTATAAGCCTTTAAAAAAAGGATACCTCTCAATAACACACAAAGGACCGAAAAATTAACAAAAATGGTAAGTTTTATTATTTTTACCAGAAATATATTTTATCACGAAAATTTTAAGCCCTTGCAGACTAAAATCGGATGAAAAAATAAGGCTCTATTGTAGATTAAGTGAATGAACAGATGAAATTTTGATTCTGCGAATTTGCAAAGTAGTAGTTTAGTAGGCTTAGTCACTAAATCTAGAATAGAGCTGTCATTTTTCATGCGATTATGGTCTGCAAAGTCACGAAATTTTTGTAATTAAATATGTTATTGATAAAAATAATAAAACTTGATTTTTTGTAACTTTTCGGTCTCGAAAAATCCTTTGTATGTTATCGAAAGATGTCCTTAATTTAAACGCTTATAACTCGGAAGCTAAGAATCCAATTGAAAAACGGTAAATTATGTCTTGTTGACAATAAATTTGGCTGTCTAAATCCATTGACAAAAATTTATTTTACTTGTTGTTGTTTTTGTTCTATAGCTTTAACTAGATGTCAAAGCAGTGATTTTTTCACTTTTGAGCAAGGATAACTCAGGATTCTGATGGTGTAGAAAAATTTTTGTATTAAAAACATAATTAATAGCCTTCAACTAAACATCTGTATACTCAAACTTTATACGAAATATGTTTTTTGCAGACTGATAAAAAGTGCCACGTTTGTGACATTTTTGATGCGCCACGTTTGTGACATTTTTGCAGTTTATCGCTCATTGTAAAGCACGCTTTTGAGTTCAAGATTTTTCCGAAAGAATTTGGGGTCATGTCTCCAAATCCTACAAAAAAATTGTTTCATGCATAAAATAAAATGTCCTACCTGGGAGTGCCGAGTGCCACGTTTGTGACCATAATTTTTAGAAAAAACGGTTTTTGTTTATAAAATGCCCTATAAAACGCAAACAGATTTCTTTTTGGGCGCGTCTTGACATGATGACCTTTGGGTGATGGATAGTGATCAGAACTAATGCATATGTATTGCAATCTATTGACTGAAACAGTAGTACCATGCAGTAGTAGCATTAAGCTTTCAAGAAATTTTTTTTTTCCAAAACTTGGGGACAGTTTTCAATTCGAAATTGTGCCCTCTAAAAATTATTTAAAACTGCAGATGAGGTCAGAATATTGTAGCCTTAAGTATTTACTTAATATGTGTAGTAACTTGTTTTCTGTTCCATTTCCGTTTTTTGGTCGTTTTTCATCGTTTTGTGTATAAAAAGTAGGGGTAGGACATGCCACGTTTGTGACATTTGGGGTATATTTGCAAACTTTCACAATAGACCAATAATTATTTGGTGGTAAAATTGATCCGCTCTATTAGAAAAACATAGTTTCTAACTTATAGCGAAATTTTTTGTGAAAAAAAAGCCTACTGTATAGGTGAAATCTCCAGAGGACACAAAAAGTACAGTTATCTGAGAATCACCCATATATGTACACATAGTACAGAAATAACATTCCATATCTGAATGTTATTAATACCTAAATTTTATTCTTAAATTTTCAGTAATTTGTTCAGTGTTAGTGAAATGAAAAGGTAAAATTCGATTTTAAAATCAATGTCTGAAAAACATTTTAAAATGAATATTACAATTTCAGGCTGAGGGGAAACAATTATTTATAAACGAATTGCACTTAACCCTGTTTAATCATGCTTAGCTAGGGCTTAAAAAGTAAGATTTGTATAAAAGGAGTTTTACTCTTAAACCTAATATTGATACAAGGTTCCATTGACTTCCTTGTTTTTGTTTTACTGCTTTCCAAATAAATTGAATTGGATAGATCTCATTCAAAATGGACAAAACTTATTCAATCAGTAGTTGGATATTGCTTCATCATTTTCTTTGGATTAGGTTATCTATCGACCTCGCGAGACCACTGCTCTCAATACAAATGGACTACAATATGCAATGGATCTGACTTCGCCGTATACTATCACAAACTAAGGCCACTATTGCGGTTATCCATTTGCGATAAAATCGATAGCCATAGCGGCCTTAGTAAATTTTGAAGTTAGCTGCGTGACTCCACAAAAATATAAGGAATTGTTGAGCGATAGCTATTCCCGTTTATTACTCAGCGTACCAAATTGAAAGGAAGTAATGATCTTCTTCATCCAAATGGACTTTAAAACTTTTCCGATTGGACCCCTACTCTTCGAATTATCAACCATTGAAGAAAATTATCTCAATGCCACACAATTATAACTTAGTTCTTTGTATGAAGTTGATATACCTTTGCTTCAAAGGCAAAACAGCATTTTTCGCACTTCATATCAAAAATAATGCAGAACTAGCCAAATAGACGAAAATTCTTGTTAGTTCTAAAAACTCATCATCGTTAACGCCATACTTCTGACTTAGACTTCCATCTTTTTCACTCGGATGAATGCTGTTTGCTTATCATGTGTATCAATTTTTTAAATAACCGTATAATACCAGAAGTTACTCGAAATTAATCTTATGTAGAAAATATTCCCGTGTTGCCATATGACAACGTACCCGATAACACTACTATAAAGCTATTTCAACAAATATTCGAGTAATGCAATAGCTGGTATTGGAAAAAAAGTACAGCAGGACTTATATATTTGTTTTCGATTTTTTGCCTATTCATGAAAACCTAATTTTTGTTTACAGCGCTCTCTTTTCGACACTACTAACACAAATGACTCAATTTTTCCTCACAAGCTTGGTACATGTTCGCAAAATGATTGTATATCAGTTTTTCTAGGGCTGCTTCAAATTTTCGATTTATCGCACTCATTGCAGCGTTGCCATATAGACACATGGGGTTAAACCGGGTTAATACACTTGCGCTATATTTTTCATGGTATTACGTAGATTATTTGTTCATTTTATGCTTTGTTAAACTTGAGGAATTTCTCATGCCTTTGATTTAGAATTTTTATTTCAAAATTTATTTTAATAACAATACTCAGGGTAATAAAGACGTCAATAAACGAAAAAAAACCACACACAAAATTTGGGAGGAAAGTGGCAACATATGTATGTATTGTTGTTGAATTGTTAAAGTGCTACATTGACTTGAGCACCGTCCTCAACATCGCGATCATCATCATCATCATCGTCATCATCATCGCTATAGTGCTTACTAAGTTTTCTATTTGTTTATTTAATTCAAAAACAACATTATCATTTTCAACGCTACATCTGCATTCCACCCACTGTTTTTGTTTATCGTCAGGCAGCCCACTGCTGCGTTCTTTATGTTCAATTTTGTTAGGCCTTCGGAGCACAGTGCACGGTGGTTCATGTCAGACGCGAAGGTGAGTGAATTTGCGTAAATTGTTAAGCATTCGGTAGATGCGATTTATTTATTTGATTTTCATTTGATGCGCATTTTTTTGTTGTTGTTGTTTCATTTTATTGTTGTTGATTTTTCTTTGATTTGCAATTTTTATTGGATGGATTGATTTTATTTCAATATTTTTGTTCTTGTTGTATTTGACTTGTTGTAGTTTGTACGATTAGTTGAACTTTTCTACTGTATTTTTTTGTTAGTTTTTTGTTGTTTCGTATTTGTGTTACGTAACTATAGCGCATTTTCGGAATTTTTATTCATGCATACATTTTAGCAGCAGTTTCGATTTTCGTTTTGTTTTTATATTTGCATTTATCGATGTTTGATTCCTTTTTCTATAACTTTTTGCTTTATTTCGTATATTTTTTATGTCGAAAATTTGCATCTTAATTTCAATACTGTAGGCATCCAAGTGCTTGCTCAACACAGACTTCATTGGGTATGCGTATGAATAAAATTTTGTTTTTGCTCTCGTATTTCAAAAATATGGGTCATGTGTAATGAAGCTTTAGTTTTGTAGCTAAAATCGATAAATGAAAGATTTTGTTAAATGTTTTTAACATGTGCCCAATTTCATGGAAATTGCAATGTGTCCATATATGTTAAAACTTTTGTTAAAATAAATATTTTTGGAATTTTTTTTATAAAAACCTATTTATTTAAAGACACAAGAAATGGTTTCATTCAATTTAAAGTTTGTATATTAAAGGTAATTCTGATTCTCCACTTGAAATTTCAATGACACTTCATTTATCAATATGGTCATCAGAAAGTTTTTATTAACAATTTAGTGAAATAATTTAATTTTATTGTTATTGTTGTTGGCTTTACAAGTAGCATTCACTTTTTGAAATGATTTTCCCCGCGGTTTCATGTTCTTTCAATTATTTTAGCTACTGTATGCTTTTAGATCATAGTTCTTGCTCCTCGGAATGCCATGGCATTAATTTGTTGTAGTTTCTGTCAGCGCTATGTAGGTCAACGTTGAAGTTAACAGTCGTGAGAAGTTCTTAATTAAAGGAAGGAAAACAACACTAATTGTGAGTAACAAAAAAAAAAAAAAAATGAAAAAAAAATTTAATAGGTATCGATTTTGAAGCACTAAAATATGTATGTTTAATTTAGATACTCAATCAAAAGGGTAAGGAACATTTCGATATACCTATTAGTTACTGGAAAAGTAAATATAAGTCTGGTTTTTGTTTTTGGTTAGTTAACTAAAAGGATGAACAAAATAAAAATCGAGAATTTTTTCCGGAACTCTCTGGATATAAAAAAAAAATATATATCAGATACAGCAGTTAAGTTTGTAGTTGAGGAAACCACAATTTTAAGACAATTTTAAGCAATCAGTTGAAGGTTTAGAGACTAGTCATGGCCACTTTTTGGTCAGCATATGCTATTTATGTGGGGCACCTACCTACCGAATCTTATCAAAAAAGCTTGCTTAGTTTGCGAGATATAACGTGTTAAGTTTTTTTTTATCGATTAATGGCGAAATAGTGAGCGTGGCACTTCTTTTACACTTTGGCTGCTTCTGAACTTTCATGAGGTTCGGTATACTCGCACTCAATAAAAAAAAGTAGACTATCGCATTTTTTATAGACATAACAAAAGCTTTTGATTCTGTTGACCATGAAATTCTTTTAAATAAATTTTATAAGAGGATTTAGTGTTTCTGTATATAAATGGTGTAAGATAAACAATGCCCATAGCTCATTCCTTAGAATAGACTCTGATATGCAGCAAGGATCAGTTCTTTTTCTGATTCACATCACTATCAAAGTTTTAAAAGTAAGATAGTGGCAATTCAGTAACACACAGTTCAACTTACAATGGTCATTTAAGTTTTCACTCATAATGCTTCAAAGTTGATTCCGTCTCGACCTTTAAAAATTTGGGTATTCTATTTGATGCAAAAATGTGTTGGTCGGAGCACAGTAGTGTATATTATTAGGCGCTTTGTTTGTCCTTTAATGCAATTTTTTTTTGACACATGATGTAAAAATTTTTAAAATAAATTAAAAGTTGATATAAAAAACTGGATGCAAATGTCGTAATTTGATGTTTCTTATGACAAAAGATTATACAATTTATTTTAAATGTCCAAAATTACTTTATTCTTCAGAAAAAATATTTGATATCTAATTTAAATTTTACCCTGCATTCCATAGTAGCTCCCTGAGCTACAGAGTCTTGGATTAAGGATTCTTTTACTTTGTAATTATCCGAGATATGAATATTAGGGTAAGGGAGGGAAATATGGACACAAAAACAAATGTATTTATCATCTTTTTCAGAAGGGGAATCTAGCTGCAGTTTTCATGACGAGTCTGATGGTCATTATTTGTAATTCGTTAACTACAGGCTGTGATCATCTCAAATTTTTCGAAATTTGCAGTTGGGTTCTCAGATTTTTATAAAAATTCACAGAGCTGATCTAAGTGCTAAGTGTGGAGACCTCTCATTTTTAGTTTTGCGAAAAAAAAAAATTGTTTTGCAAGTTATGGGCATTAAACTTTAGAGTGTGCAAGCAGTGTTTTTGCGAAAAATCGATGCATTTTTTTTTTCTAAGTCCCACCGTTTTGTCAAAAATAAATTTTTTAAATTTTTGTTTTCGGATTCTTGTAGCATTTTAAACGTTCTTTTAATTTTTGTTTTTGAATTTGGAAAAATAATAATATTCTTTTTTATTTTGTATTTTTTTTTATGGAAAGGTAAATCAAAAGCAAACATTCTGTAGAAGACTTGTTTTGCGCTTAACGGTTGTGAGAGCCGCAGGAATTTTTTTTCTAAAAAGTCATGTGACATTATTATGTGCTTTGGTTTACAACCACTAGGTGGCTTGAAAAAAATTCAAAGTAGAATTTAATTAACATTGCTTGAAAAATGCAAAGTATACAAAAAAATCAATATTTTTTGCACAAATCATAAGAATATTGAAGAAATATCGACCATTTCTTGGAAAATCTTTAAAATTATTTTTCTCAAAATTTTTTAGTTTTTTATTTTTTTTTTTATAGTTTTTATTTTTATTTTTAATCAGATATTTTTCAGGAAAATTTACCCATTTATCTTTTGCTGTGTTTGCCCAGGAAAAAAGTTTGTTTTTGTTTTTAAATTCAAATTTCCAGCAATGGGTTTTTTGAATTCCTTTTGCAGCTGTTACTTGACTCCATTCTTTCTGTTTTTCTGCACGATCAATTTTTACTTCATCTTTCTGGATTAATAGCAATGTTATTGATTTTGTATATTTTTGTACAGTTTCTACAAAAGAAGTTGCATCAGTTATGGCGTCTAATTCACAGTTCCGTAAATTGTGGTGAGTAGCAAAGTGATTCACAAGACCCCCAATTCCATCGCAGGCTCCTTTGCCATGACCAGTAGCAGAGAAAATACAGTTTATATTTAAAATAGATTTTTGGAGCTCATAAAATTGAAACCTGTTTTTGAAATGAGAGGCTGCTCCATCAGATATATACGTTAGTTCTTCTACAAGCTATAATTTTTCAGAAATTTTTAGATAATCACAAATTCGATCAAAGGCCTTTAAAGCATGAGCAGTGTCATGAGTTGTATCATCGCTCACTATTGCGAAACTTTTGGTCTCACTCCCGCAGTAGCAGACCGCGGTAAAAATAGATAGCTGTGTAGTTTTCCAATACGCACTTGAATTTCATTTATTAGATTCACTTTCCAGTTGTCAGCAAAATCACAGTGAATTATAAGTTTTTTACAGTCACTTTTTACTTCATCTTTTATTTTCCTTATTTTGACTTGCTGCACAATTTTAATTTCCAAATGTGACTTAGCAATCATTGTCCAATCTTTCAACACAGTTATATAACCATTTAAAGATGTTGTTCGCTTTTCTAACTCTCCGTTATTCCAAATAGCAAATCTTATTTCTTCTTCATCTGACAAATTAAGGGTCTCTGCCGAAATTGCATCAACTCCAGGGCATTCGTTACATTTCCCAAATATACATACAATCATATCTCGAGGAATTACACATTATTTTAGAAAAAAGTTCTTCTCGTATTGATTTTACATCAAATGAAATGTTTTTTCTAAAATTTTTAAGAGCAATCATACAAAGCTCAAAATTGGCACAGTTTATACAAAGGCATACTTCTTTTGGAGGATTAATTTTAACCCAATGTGGTCGTAAAGAAATGAATTTGGTTTTACTCAGTTTAACGTCTTGATTTTTTTCTCTAAAAACGTTATAAATTTCGCGCATGCTACGAGTTAAGTAACGTTTTACCTTCTTCACTTTTATATCATTATCAGTTACAATAACAACATCTTTTTTGTTAAGACTTTGTCTTGTACAATCTAAGTCATCATTCAAGTAGAACTCTAGCGCTAATTTAATATCATGTTCACTGAGTGGATGTCCTGAATAAGGATCTGGAAGGCTGTATATACCTTTCTGCAATTTCAACTTTTTAGCTTCCGAGATCAAATATTTCGATACCTCCGGAAATGTTGATGGTATCTCAGTTAAATTATAAAAGTCTGGTAATAATGTGAGAAGACGCACTTTTTCGTGGTTATTTTTATAGTTTTTCAATGCGAAGCGAAAATTTAAGACCCTTTCTGGACAAGGGCAAAATTCTTTGGGCAACGACGTCTTGCAGATTTTTGCCAGTTTTGCTGAAGTCGATTCTGCGTAAGAATCGACAAGTTGTTTTCTTTTTTGTAAAGCATATTCTTGTCTAGAATTTCTTGTCATACGGCTAGGATTTAGCAAAGGAGAGATATTAGTCTCTGATATCATCGTTCATTTCTTGACGTAAAAACGATTCATTTAAAGTAAAATCAATACCTTCATCATTGGCATATTCAAATACCTCATCGCATTCTGAATTTTCATCTTCCACCACAAAGTTTGACGATACTTAAAATTTAGAACCAAATCGGGAAAAGCAATTTTTACAAACCAAATCATTGTATTTATTAACTTTGACTGGCAAAATTGCCAATGTTTCTAATTTAACAAAGATATTATTTCTTCGACAATTAAAAAGAAGTTTTTTATGTACTCCTTCATAATCAGAACATTTTAATTTTTTTGGAAACATCATTTTATTTTTTTCGCAAAACATGACCATTACGTGCAAGATCGCGCTCAAAAATGATGTGTACTTAGCTACATAGCTGCATTTGCTACATAGCTTAAAATCAACAATGCACGTTGTTGCTGTTGTTTTTATAAGCGTTCAGAAACTAACTGTACCTATTTTATCGCTTGTTTTATGTTCTGTATTTTTAAGCATTGGAAATTATGTTCCATTTTGGTAGTTTTTTACTAAATCTAAGTACATAAATAAAATAAAAAGTTTTCTTGAGAGAAAATTAATTTTCAAGATTTTTCAAGAAATGGTCGATATTTCTTCAATATTCTTATGATTTGTGCGAAAAATATTGGTCTTTTTGTATACTTTGCATTTTTCAAGCAATGTTAATTAAATTCTACTTTGAATTTTTTTTAAGCCACCTAGTGGTTGTAAACCAAAGCACATAATAATGTCACATGACTTTTTAGAAAAAAAATTCCTGCGGCTCTCACAACCGTTTAGCGCAAAACAAGTCTTCTACAGAATGTTTGCTTTTGATTTACCTTTCCATAAAAAAAATACAAAATAAAAAAGAATATTATTTTGAGATAATCAACTTTTAAGATTTTTCAAAAAATTACCGCCATTTTGTAAATTTTCCAAATTTTCCAAATTCAAAAACAAAAATTAAAAGAACGTTTAAAATGCTACAAGAATCCGAAAACAAAAATTTAAAAAATTTATTTTTGACAAAACGGTGGGACTTAGAAAAAAAAAAATGCATCGATTTTTCGCAAAAACACTGCTTGCACACTCTAAAGTTTAATGCCCATAACTTGCAAAAAAATTTTTTTTCGCAAAACTAAAAATGAAAGGTCTCCAGACTTAGCACTTAGATCAGCTCTGTGAATTTTTATAAAAATCTAAGGACCCAACTGCAAATTTCGAAAAATTTGAGATGATCACAGCCTACAAAGGAAAAAAAAAAGATGAAAAATGCATATAATGTAATACCCTTTAATCAGAAGATCGCCGTGGCGAATTTTGAGTTGAATGTATAATCTGAAGTTCTTGGAGTCGTGAAAAATGTGCCGAATGTGAAAGTGATATTTTTATATGCAACTTCTGTACCAAATAAACATGTGGTCCATATAACACTACACTTTTTTTTATCTTCATTTTGAGAATTTTCAGTTATTTAATTTTTTTTCTTTATCCTGATGAGATATTTATCTAAAATTGAATCAGAATAAAAGTAAATTGTTTCCTTTAATGAATTGATTTAACTGGGGGCTAATGTGGACACCATAAGAAACTTGATAATTCATACAAAAACGTTAAGAAAGAGTTCAGATACATGTTTATTCAAGAAAATAATGATGTAATACAAATATTAATACAAATAAAAAATTAACTGCTATTCCATGTTGTATTTGGAGAAATTTATATCAAACTTAATACAACTTGCTGATCGAGATGTTCCCGACAGTTGTGCTTTGCCACTATTTCATTTCGGTAAAATTTCGCTGGTATCCGGTAAATCGGGATACGTGAATCGGTCGTTCTTTCTTTTTAGTAACTTACTTTCTTGGAACGGTTTTTAGAAATGGTCTGACGATTTTTGGAGTCATTTCAGCTGCTGCGGACATGTCCACACTAGCCCCATTTGAGTTGTCCACACTAGCCCTTCATGTCTTTTTAAACAAAAATATATATTTTTTTTAATCTTACGGTAAAGTTCTTCAAAAATAATTTCAATGGTTTAAATAAACACTATTTTAAGTTGTAGTATCTATTAACACTGCAGCAGAAGAATAATTTGTTTAAAAGTATCACTGAAATTACGAAACAACAAAAAAATTACTTTTTGCTGTGTAAAACACGTTCGGTCACGTTATCATGGAAAGCTGAACTATCAACAAATGAATTTTTTTTTTGGTGATGCAGAGTGCAAATACCAACTTGAGAAATATAAAACAGAAACAAAAAATTCAAAACGGTGCGAGAATTTGAATTTGTCCACACTAGCCCCCAGTCCACACAAGCCCTCCCCTCCCCTACTGCATTTCGACCTCATTTAAAAAAAAGAAGATTATCTAGGATTTCATTCGGATCATATTTCGGAACTATGTATTAGCTGGATTAAGATGCCATGATCTATTTCATTTTCATGAAAATTCTTTTTGATTAAAGATAGGTGCATAAAGTCATTCCGGGAAAAACCTTTCTTTTGAGTGAATTTATTGAAGAATTTCTACACACTTTTCGCCTTCTGAGGAAGTGCAATAAAATTTAAAAAAAACTCCGATAAGGAATATTTAAATTGAATTAGGATAGTATGTTTCGGATACAGGTAAAGAGGAGGAAGGCAATTTTGTTCAAAAAGCGTATGAACTTTACCATATATTTAAATGGCCCATTCACATTTGTCTCTGCTTTCAGTTTCACTGGTCACTTTTCCATTGCTTAAGCGTTAAACTATTTTATTAAAAAGAAAAAGTTTGAATTACTTAAAAAAAGAAACAATTTATCTAAAACATTCAATGAAAAATTTAATGATGATGTCGTTTGACATTGTTGTGCTCTTCCATTTATCGTAATGATTTCACACAAAAATGCTGCTTCACCTTTTCAAACAACATTTGTGTGATCGCTGTGCGGAATTTCTAAGCGGTTTCCAAGCAATGCATACATCTCCCGGCACCATTTGCCTTCATCTTCGTCAAGGATAGCATTGTCGTGGCAAATATGAACCCATTGAGGAGCAATTGATTGTTTCCTTGGTTTTTGTTTTGGTCGTTGTTGTTGTTCTTGTTGCTCTTACTTTCTTGCCTTCTTCTCCTACATATTTTGTGTGCCACTTTGTTTGCCTTCTGTTTTATGCTGCTCATTCGAGCGCTCACATACACACACATACACATACACATGCTTATCGCATATTTTACACTATGCCAGTGCTGCCATACATTCCGTTTCACATTCTTGATGGTTCTTTCTCCTGGTTTTTGGTGCTACACAAAGACGCGTTGAAATTTTTAAGGTGGCTTTGTGATTGTTAGTGGGTGGTTTTGGTTGCTGAGATGGTCAAATAAGAGGGAGGAGGGGTGCCATATTTGTCGCTTATTGTGTTGAAATTTAATTCAACTATTTGCACAAAACGTATTTAGAGTGAACGTGTTTTTGCCATTGCCTTTTATTCTTTGCTTTTCGATTGTTTTTTTGTTAGTTCTCTTGTGGTTTCTTACAATATACCCGTACATATGAGCAAAGTATTTTTGTGGGTTTTATGCATTCGAGTAGAATTTACTGAAATGTTAATAATTCAGAGTTGCCATTGTAATATAAAATGTGTACTCTAATTAAGTATTTATTATATAAGGCTCAATTTATATGTTTTCTTGTGAAAAGTCTATAAAAACATAAAGTTCCTTTAGTCAAAAAGTAGAAAACCTGTGTAAGCGCATTGAAGGACTATGCACCGAATAGAAGTAAACCCAAAAAGCAAATATTAACACCGGTTGAGAAAATAAATGTTATGAAATTTGGCCAAACCCATGTTTTTTTCGACGGTAAAACCGAATCCGAGGAAATATAGAATATAGTGTAATTCATACTGTTCAATGGCATCAGATAGCCAATGTTCATATTATCATTCATTGAAGTCAAATTATCTCAATTTGAAACAAAAATTAACTTTGTCCTATAAGTGAAGCTTACTTTATTAACTTCAACACTTCACAATTGACATAAGTGAAACATAAGATTTTTTTCAAATTTAATCAGCTATTCTGATAACAATGGCAACTCTACTCGTAAGTGCTTTCTAAGGCAACAACACAAAATTATTTTTGTTGTCATCGTCAGCAAAAATTTTCTTTTTGTTTTCTACTATTGCTGCTGCTACAATTCTGTCCTCAGCCTACGACAAGTGTCTTAACCTGCATTTCATTTTGCACATTTCCGAATTTCCTATTCGCTTTTCTTTGCACTTTCCCCGTAACTACACAAATTACCTTTCCTTTAGCCACTAGGCAAAACTGCCTGTTTGCCCTTTGTTCCATCCAACATCGAACCAATCGAGAATGCAGTGAAATACTTGTACTTTCAACAAACGAGCCCTCAACATACTCCCTACCTCATGCCAATGTGCCAACAAAAGTCACAGGAACCAGACTTTTATGAAACAACCCATTACCCACCCATAACGTAGTTAACTTGAAATCGAATTTAACACATATTTAATGCAATTTTTGTTTTCGTCACTTTTGTCGTTTCCAACGTGTTGTTGGTTGCATGCAACATCAAACACGTAGCTTGAACAAATGTACCATTCAGTATAAAGGACATGTGGCGATAATAATTTCACGAAATTTTATTTAAAAAAGTAAACTTTGGTCTACTGAATCCTTTGCATTATTGAAATGAAAGTAAGTTGTTTTTGAAATCATCAAATCAAGACGTTTAACCCTATATAACTATGTAACATATCATTTATTTGTCAAATGTGGCTTATGTACTTGAAAGCCCCAATCTTTTTCTTTAAAACCTAATTTAAATTATATTTATATCTTCATGCTTCTAAGAGATATCGTAGACCGAAATATTGTCAAAACGGGTTTTTTGCACATTTGTGTCTTTTTCGGTTAGGATATCTTTGAGGAAAAAAAAGATATCAACATAATTTAAATTAGGTTTTAAAGGCAAAGATTAGGACTTTAAAGTTGCTTTCCAGATTTAACGAAATTAAAATTTCATTCACATTTTAAACATGTTCAACGAACCGACCATTTCAAAATTCAGCCGTATGCCATACACGTAACAACACACGGGGTGTCAAACGGCTGAATTTAAAAGTAGTCGGTTCGTTGAACATGTTTAAAATGTGAAAGAAATTTTAATTTCGCTAAATTTGATAAGCAACTTTAAAGTCCTAATCATTGCCTTTAAAACCTAATTTAAATTATGTTGATATCTTTTTTTTCCTCAAAGATATCCTAACCTAAAAAGACACAAAAGTGCAAAAAACCCGTTTTGACAATATTTCGGTCTACGATATCTCTTGGAAGCATGAAGATATAAATAAAATTTTAATTAGGTTTTGAAGGAAAAGATTGGGGCTTTCAAGTACTTAAGCCACACTTGACGAATAAATGATATGTTGCATAGTTATATAGCTTCAAAAAATGGCAAAAAACGACTTTTTCTGGTCTTAAGGTTACAATATCTCATAAACTATACACGATAGAGCAATTCTGAGGTTGGATTCGCGTTTAACATCGCAAAACACATCGATTGTGATTATTATAATTTTTGTTTAATGTAGTTAAAAAAATTTTTTTTTCTTTTTGTATGGGAAAATGCCCCAATTGGAAAAGCGATTATCTCAAAATTTAGTCGAGGAGTCACGAGTGAAAATTTTTTTATACATCATTTGAACGATAAGTAAACAGAATCTGGAAAAAAATTTGATATGCTACGACGTCCGATTTAGAACGGGTTAAGGCACACCGTGCCCTCTAACTGGCAAAGTTGTAAATTTCAACGAATAGTGTCGGGAATTTTTTTTCTATTAATTATTGGCTAAAAAAGGATAAAATAGTAATAAAAATTTTAAGATCTACCATAGGTCGACCACCAGGTGAAAAAGGTAAAGAGGTCCTCAGGGACCCCTTGCCGGTTTGAGTCAAAAAAAACATTGACTCGTTTTTGAGGTTTGAATAGTTTTTAAGGGAAAAAGTAGATAATTATAGGGGTACATATATTATTTTTGATAATAATAGTCATAGAAACAGTTTTTGACGTTCGAACAGCACTAATGAAGAATGCACTCGCTGCAAATATATTTTCAAGAATTTGCAAATCTTGTATTTTCTTCTACCGCCTTATTTTTCTAGCCAAATGGCCAGCAAAAGGCAATATTGAAAGACCAGATTGTTCAGATTGTTTTTCTAAACGCTACAGTGAACGGGGTCACTTAAAGTTGCCGTGACATAGTCCCCACGGACATAATCCCCATTTAGAAATGGGGACTATGTCCGAACTATTGGCGGACATAATCCCCATGTCCGCAAGTGTTTCGGACATAATCCCCAGGGAAAAACGGACATAGTCCCCATAACAATATTTAGTTATTCACAACAGCCGCAGCTCAGGATTTACAACTCCCAAAAATTCCAATATCGTTTCCGCGGTGGCCTTCAGCCGCTGATCAGTCTTTAATATATCCAACACCTAGTTTGCTAGCCACAGTAATTTTACATAAGGGTAGGGGTAAGTGGGCGACCTGCGGCCGCAGCTCAGGATTTAAAACTCCCAAAAATCCAACACCGGCTTCGCGGCGGCCTTCGGCCGCGGATCAGTCTATAACATCCAAAACTATATAAATTTTTTAAATGGATTATTGCAAAAATTTTGTTCAATCTTAATTACATTTTTCCGACATAACCCCTATTGGGATTATGTCCGAAAAACTTGCGGACATAACCCCCATGACCAAAATGAGGATTATGACCGATTTGACTATGTCCGGTAACCTCACTTAAGTGGCTCAAAAATAGGACCGAAAGGTACCGATGATATAGAAGAAAACATCGGGGTTTCTCTTCTACTAAAGTTTCGACGGTTTCTTGAGCTATAATATCACTCATAATATGGTCTTGCATGAAGTAATCACTTGTGTTATTCACTTGTCATTCCAATTGAAGCGATTTCGTTCCCATAAACAGGCAAGTGGTCCTCAAAGACCCCTTTCTATTTACGTTTCTAAAACATAATGTGAAACTTTTTTCTCAATCACTTCAATTTATATTGAAATTAGGATATGTTTTCTACCCAATAAAAATTATTCACTAAAATTTTGGTATTATAACTATTTCTAAATTACTTCGGAAAAAATTTTTTGCAGAGAAGAAATTTTTTGAGATTTTATTCTGACTTGGCACAACTGATTACGAAAGCAAAACGGTGCCGTGACATAGTCCCCACGGAAATAATCCCCATTCCGAAACACTTGCGGACATAATCCCCAGGAAAAAACGGACATAGTCCCCATAACGATATTTTGTTATTGACAACAGAAGCAGCTCAGGATTTACAACTCCCAAAAATACCGTTTCCACGGCGCCCTTCAGCCGCTGATCAGTCTATAATATATCCAACACCTAGTTTGCTAGCCACAGTAATTTTACATAAGGGTAGGGGTAAGTGGGCGGCCTGCGGCCGCAGCTCAGGATTTAAAATTCCCAAAAAGCCAACACCGGCTTCGCGTATCAGTGTATAACATCCAGCACTATATAAATTTATTAAATGGATTATTGCAAAAATTTTGTTCAATCTTGATTAAATTTTTCGGACATAACCTGCATTGGGATTATGTCCGAAAATTTTTCGATCATTTACAAAATGGGGATTATGTCCATTTTTACTGGGCTTACCATGACATAAAAAGCATAACCATGGGAACCCATGACGGTTTCGAGCAATTATTATATTATCCGCGGTGCGGATGTGAAATTATTGAAGAGGTCCTCAGGAACCTCTTACGAGTTAGAGGGTTAAATAAAACTAGCAGGAGTTTTATTAGCTCCGGGGGGGGGGGGGGTGGGTTCTTGCAAAAACCATATAAATAATCTGTATATTTGGTCTACTTCTTCCCTCTCTACTACACTATTTTGTATGCATACTCGTCTAGATATTTTTCCCTAATTAAAGAAAGTTAAATGTGTAATATTTTTTGAATATGGGTGATTCTACTCACGGCGGAGTTCAGACAAGTAATCTAAGTTTAGCTGTTGTTTTTTTTTTTTGTATTTTTCTACAACGGGGCGGTCAAAAAAAAAGATGCACAAATTTAGTGGCCGTTTAAAAAATTGAACTTTGGAGACTGAGTACCTAAACAGAATAACCTTATTAAACTCAATTATTTTAATTTTATATGCTTTAAATCAGTTCTTTAAGTTTCCAGGAGACTGAGAATAGAGATCTGCTGTGGTTTTGTCACATTTCAGTCAATCAATCGCCAATACCCCGATACCGCGAAATTATGGAGATTTTTATTAAAACATCAAAGATTTGTAACCTGTAATGATACATTTATACCTAAAAAATATATTTTTCACGAAAATAATAACCAGAGACCTGAAGGTTTTACTGGCCGTGACGCTACCTCACACCCAAAACTCGGCATATTGACTTAAATATCCATGATTTTAGATAAATGAAGGCGATCTTAAGGTAACTTTACTTTGATCATTCAAATCAATAAAACGACAATGGCAATGGCTAAAGTGAAGTCAGTAGTGTTTCAGAGCTAGATTACCATTTTATGGTTGAAGTAAAGTTACCTCAGTATCGCTTTTATTTATCTGTATTTATCGATGCTGATTCATCAAAATTTTAAGAAACATTAATGTGCCAGGTGACTGCTATAAAATTCAATAACGCAACAAGAAAAAATTTCCCGAATGAGTCCAACGGGAAATGAAAGTAGACCATTAGTATATCAAAACCCTCAAAGGGTTTTCCGAAGTTAGCTCTTATTCAATTTTTATAGCCTCTTGAAGTTAGCGTGTTTTTGACCATTTTGTGCGTTATAGTGGTCTATATGAGCTATTTAGAGTGCTTAGACACAATCAGATTGTATTGGTATATTCACAAAAGTTGTTCAGATTTACAGTGACTACAATATTGTTATATGTTGTTAGCGAAAAAAAACGTGTCCCTGCAAGTTATGCTGAAAAAAGTTTGAAAAAATTAATTACCCCGATACCGCGAAATTATGGAGATTTTTATTAAAACATCAAAGATTTGTAACCTGTAATGATACATTTATACCTAAAAAATATATTTTTCACGAAAATAATAACCAGAGACCTGAAGGTTTTACTGGCCGTGACGCTACCTCACACCCAAAACTCGGCATATTGACTTAAATATCCATGATTTTAGATAAATGAAGGCGATCTTAAGGTAACTTTACTTTGATCATTCAAATCAATAAAACGACAATGGCAGTGGCTAAAGTGAAGTCAGTAGTGTTTCAGAGCTAGATTACCATTTTATGGTTGAAGTAAAGTTACCTCAGTATCGCTTTTATTTATCTGTATTTATCGATGCTGATTCATCAAAATTTTAAGAAACATTAATGTGCCAGGTGACTGCTATAAAATTCAATAACGCAACAAGAAAAAATTTCCCGAATGAGTCCAACGGGAAATGAAAGTAGACCATTAGTATATCAAAACCCTCAAAGGGTTTTCCGAAGTTAGCTCTTATTCAATTTTTATAGCCTCTTGAAGTTAGCGTGTTTTTGACCATTTTGTGCGTTATAGTGGTCTATATGAGCTATTTAGAGTGCTTAGACACAATCAGATTGTATTGGTATATTCACAAAAGTTGTTCAGATTTACAGTGACTACAATATTGTTATATGTTGTTAGCGAAAAAAAACGTGTCCCTGCAAGTTATGCTGAAAAAAGTTTGAAAAAATTAATTTTTTTAAGTGTTTTTTTAAAAAACGTCTAGAAAGGAAATATTTTTTTGGCATAATATGTTCACAAAACTTATTTATCGTATTCTTATGAACATTATTGCCGAACATAGTTAAGCGATATCACCAAGTTTGAACTTACTGTTGGACAAATATTGAGTACACCTTTGTTAAAGGGCCCACTGATTTACAAAATCTTTCAGCAGACGGCTGTAATTGAATAATATTTGTAAATCGCCTGAAATTTTTATTTCAACTCAAACATTTTATTCACCACAAATATTTTTATTTCACCACAAATTTTTTTTTACCACACAATTATTTTGTACACCCAAAAAGACTTTCAACTATATAAAGAAATAAATAAAAAAAAATGATTTTTTAAACATTTTTTCATTCATAGATTCATTAAAAAATCATTAAATCAATGAAAAAAATTTTATTTCGAGGTTAATATGCTAAAAGTTTTAGTGATTTTTTTATTTACATTTTTTGTTCTAAAATTATTGAATTTTTTTGTTAAACTGAATAAAAATTTTGAAACAAATATAATGAAAATTTAACATTGATTAAGATTTCAACGCTGGATATGCCAGGGGTAAAACTTTTTGGCGGACACGACCCCTTTTCGACAGGGAATTGAAAATTAATGTTTTCTATTGCAAAACGATTTTTATTGAAAAATATACTTTTTTTAAAAAAAAGTACATTTTTTGATTTTTTGAAAAAAGTGCTTACTTTGAAAAAGTACTTGTTTGAAAATGTACTTTTATGTGGGAGGTGTTACGCCCCTTTGTCCAATCAAGATACAAGCAGTGGCCCATAGTAGTTTCCGGAAAAATTTTCACACAAATAATGAATTTTATTCATTAATACTTTCATAACGATTGGGCTTAAATTAATGAAAAAAATCACATACCTAATTAAAAATTTCATTGGGGAATGAAACCATTCATTAGAATTGATTTAATGAAACATGTATAAAAAGCCTTGTTATTACCTAAAAATCATCTGCAAAGCTTTGTAATTTAATATGTATAATAAAAAATATATAGTTAAAAATACACGATTTTTAGAGAAAATAGCAAACAAAACGCTCATAAAAACTGGAAAAGATAGAACAAAAAAGAAATTAAAATCCCAAACTATTAAAATTAATAGATTTAAATATCTAAGGCCATAAATATTTAATACAAATTGTTTAATTTTTATATTGATTTACTACATGTAAAATATATATGGGCAAATTTGTCCCAAAACATCCCAACTTTGAAAGGCTAGAACTTAACAATACGAGCTAACTTTTAAAAACCCTTTGGGGGTTTTTGCCTACTGATAGTCTATTTTCATTTCCCGTTGGTTTCATTCGGGAAAGATTTAGTGACCCAAAATTTGTTGCACAGTGTTATGTTACTCGTTTCTTGTGCAAAAATTACGTATGCATTTCGAATTTCGAAAGAGACGTTCGGGTGGAGACTGAAAATTTGGCTTTTTAAAGTAAAATTTTAGTATGAAATATTTTTGTGACCTAGCTTATTTTAAGTGTCATACTAAAAATAATTTAGATATTTAGTTATGTACAAAAAAAAAATATACCAAAAAATGTGATCTGCGGCTCATTCCCTCGTGAGTAGCATCACCCATATCTTTCTTTCTAAATCGTTTAAGATTTTTTTTTCCCTTGCTGTACAAGATAATGAAATAATAGATCATCGTTTTTTTGAAACCTGAACCCGTTTTTTTCTTTAGCTCGAAAACCCTATAATTTTTGTCATTTAGATCAAAGGTCACGAAAACCGGTTTTTGGTAAAATCGAAATCGAGTAAAGTACCATGCCAAAAAGTTTTAGCGCTATCGGTGATGGTCGACCCAAAACTTGATTTGTTGCTACACCCTATAAAATAAAGGTTCCACGAACCATTTTCAATAATCTAATGATATGTGGAATTTTGAAGATATTGCTTTCATGTGTAGAGCCACGCTTTTTCCTTTGAAAAACAAAACAAAAATCATAAAAAAATTTTATTTCACTTGCACACTATGGGTTAAACAGCCGCATAGAAAATATTTGTTCATACAACTGCAACATGTCTGCTGTTGAATGTTGTTGTGTGCTGTTTTCGTATTTCATCGCTGTTGCTGCTGCCACCGCTGCTATCCGCATTTATTTGGCGTCGCATATTTTCCATTTTTAGTTGTATTGAAGCAATCAGCTGCAGCGGAACAATTTGTGCGTCTTGAGTGCCACACACGAATACATGGAGTCATATTGAAGAGAGCACATGGACACTTTGAGTCAGTGTTTGTTTATTTATTTTTGTGTGCGTGCGTGTTCCTCTTCCTGTCTTTTGTTGTTATTACGTTAATTCTTGCTGATGACATTGTTGTTTTGTTGTCGTGTTCTTGTGTTTATGGCGCATGTTGTTGTCGCGCGCACTTGTTAGACGGATTCGACCTGAGGGCAAAATGTGTCACGGGCCTTTTTTTTTTTGAGTTTCAGTTCCTGTTTTTGTTTTGGGCTTCCTTAAAAAACAAACAGCAAAAAATTGTTTTTTTTATTAAAATTTTAAAACAGAAACCGTAATTCAAGTGAAAAACTTAAATGAAAAAAATTAAAGAAAAAAATGTGTTGTTTTTATGTGGCTTCCAGCAGCTGTAAAAAGAAAACAAATCAAATATTTTTTGGCACAAAAAGTTTAATTTGGAAAAATGGAATTTATTTTCTAATTAATAATATTGAGAAAAACAGAAAAATAAAGATGAAATTCTGAATAAGTGAAAGTTGAAAAAAAAAAAACAAAAAAACAGAGCTAAAAAGTGCTAAGAAAATAATAACAGTTTGATCCCATAACAAGTCACAGTAATAAAATTGCTCTTAAGAAAGTAAAACTGCTGTAAAGTTATTTTTCTGATAAAATATAAATTTCTAACACCGCATCCATAAAACATGGTGGCTTTTAAAGAAAAATAACAATTTATTTTCTATAGGTATCAATCTTAAGCACTGGTTTACAAAGATTTTTTACCCGAAAGATAACATATTACATGTACGAAGTTATATCGGTGCAGTAAGTTTGAAACAGAATTAATAAAAAATTCCAGACTTTAGAAATATACATGCTTCAAAGCAAGAATGTCAATGAGAGCAAAAGTGGGCCAATTTTGACTGGCCACAAACAACCATATTACATAAAATACCTTACACTGCAGTATTTTTAAAATTTTGCTTGTATGGGAGATGCTACGCCCTCTTGTTCGAGTTCGTCCAGTTTAACAGGAACATGCATTTGTAGTCCTTAGTATTTGAGTGAAATTTAGTTGGATTATCTGAAAAATCTCTTTAAGTATAGCATTTTGAAACTTTTCCTTATATGGCAGGTGCCAAGCCCTATTTTCCAAATTCACCCAGTTTTTTCTCAGAGCTTGCGATTACAATTCGTTGTATTAATGTGTATTTCGGTTGCATTGTCGTGAAAAATACTCCAAAAATCGCATTTTGGATATATTTTTTATATGGGTGGTAGGCGTGTCCGTTGACTTATTTCGATCATTTTGAATCCCTTGTGCTTACTTTGACGAAGAAGGCAGCGTACCAAATTTCATTGAATTATCATGCTCAGTTCTGCCGGCAAATGTATTTCCACGCACACCCAGCCATCCAGCCAGACAGACGGACATAGCTATATCGACTCAGAAGATGACGCTGATCAAAACTGTATATTCTTTTCTATATCTGCCACTCTTTTTCTCTGCGTTACAAACGGAAGGACAAAGTAAATATACCCTAGATGTAGGGTATAGAAACAACATAAATATTTTGTGTGCTTGTTTTATTTTCGAGAAATTTGCAAAATATTGAAATATTATGGTTGGTGCCAAAATTCTGCGAGCTAAAATTCTGCGCTGACTGAGTTTAGCTCAGTGATTTTAAAACGATGACACCCTTCTTTAAAGCGTAATTGTGCAAAAAATGGATTCAGTTTTGTATGGTAAATCATTTGATTCACGCCCAGACTTAGATCTTAATCTAGAAACAGCTCTAAATCATCTCATAAGTCTCCAATGGAAACGTAGAACAACTTTTTCCTTTCATTTTTGTTAGCAAATTCTTCGATTCTAAGATATTACAAATTAATTAATGATATTTTTATTTTATACAAACTCTATTAATTCCTTTATACGGAATCAACCTGTTTTTATTTAGTTGTATGATATCTTGGGAAAGAATTGAATTAAGAAGTCGAATGCAAAATTTCTTGAGGAATATCCGTTGAACCTGGCGTGCTGAAATTGATTTATTAAGTTTTTTTGAAATAACGGAAAAACAAATATTTGTAGACCAATGTAATTCTAAAAACTTTTATTTGCTAAAGTGAGAAAATACGGCACCTTAGTCGTAACAAAATAAAAAATAATTCTTTATATGGTCTACGTGACGTATGAATAACAATAAATTTTATTACTCATTTGATCAGTAAGTAAACTTCCGTGCTATTCACAGTTACGATGTCTATAAATAAAACCGGTCAAGCGTTAACATTAATGCACACGCTCACGTCTGTGTCAATGTTACTCAAAATGGAACATTATTTTTTTTTTGCATTTAAAGACCTTAAGCCGGCATTCGATTTATTTTTGTTAAGGGATTGCTTGCAGCAGACACTGAAAAAATTTTTATATCAAATGTGATTTTCTGCTTCTGATCAATATTTTATAATTTTCAGATTCAGTCAGGATTTTAGAAAAATATCTGGAGAATTCTTTGTCAAAATTACTATAGAAGAAATTAACTTAAGTAGGGCACTGGGGCCGGATGTTAAGTTTTCATTTACTGTAAGGAGCCTTACATTTTAAAACTGAGTTCAAAGAGTTCTGTGAGGGACTGTACATCAAGATACATTAAGTGGCAACATTTTTTTGTAATATATCATTCAAAAAGCTTCTGTGGTTTTATCTTCCAGAGCCGGTTTGAGCAACACAATTATGAACAGCTTTGCGGCTTAACTTTTTGTTTTATTAAAGTAAAGTTTTAGCAGTAGGCTCGAGCATCTTATGTTATTTCATTCTCTTATTAAAGAATCGCAAATGTGATGTCGTACATATGCGACTTTTGTCAATTTAGTTTTGCATGCATTATGCTGCTTTGCGCTTTTCCATTAGTCATAATGAGATATTCAGCAAAACGTTAATGTAATTTCCTATGCCCAACGTCTTGTAAATAATTCGCTTAGTGTGCTTAAGATACTTGTGCCATTTGAAGTACATGCGTATGCGTAAGACTTAATTTCTATTACATATTGAAAAGATTTCAAAAGAAGAGCGAAATATTTTTCCAAATAATCAATTTTTAGTAGTGTTTGCTATTCAAACATTTCCGTTAAGACGCATGTAGTTACCTCTGCATGAATGAATAAATGAATAAAAGTAGCCGCTTTTTGCAATTGTTGAAATATTTATGAAAGATTTTGTAAATTTCGATACTAATACTTGAAGAAGTCAAGAAATCAATGTACTAGGCGTATGCGTAACATTATATACACAAGGAAAATATCGTAATGACCTACATATTTGTTCTGTTTATTATTTTTTTAAATAATTCGTTCATGTATTGTTCCCTATTGAAAAGTATGTACCTACTATTGTCATAAAAAAATCCATATAAAAGTTTCATGCACAAATTACAGTTAAATGCCCTTGTAGCTAACTCATATTAAGTTGCTTCAATGGCTTTAATACGCGTCTCATAGGTAGGATGTGATATGATGGCAATAAAATTGAAATGATTATTTTAATGGCATCTGTTTTACTATGCGTTACTTGATTGTGCTAAAACAAGGCATTTCCAGTAAACCTTTATGGCGCTTTTATTGACCAACTTTGGCAATAAAATGTGTGGCACAACGCACAGTGGTGAAATCAATTTCAAGTTACCCCTTTTCTCAATCAAAAGCTAAGAATTACTTACACTTTTGAGTGGGGTCTTCGCTGAAAATGAGTCATTTGTGAAAAATAAATACTTAAATCACCTCTATAACGTTTGCTTCTAAGGAATAGTATAGGACTTGAACAAAAGTTCTGATCAGTAAATTTCTCTTGTGGATGTCCTGATCATTTGTCGTAAAGCAGTGATATCCATAGCCTATGCCCGCGGTCTCTTGAGCTTTTGTGCTAAAAACTTTTCATATACTTATTCACTCACAGATAAGTGCTAAACTGTGCCACTTGCTTGCAGCCCAGGGGGAAAAGAAGAACTTCAAAAAGCATTCTGAAGTGCTTCTTTTTCACAAATAAACGCTTCCGCTTAAAAACCGTTCTTTCTTTTAAACATTGCATGTAACCGTTCTGAAGCTTACCGCATCCTTACGGAAAAATGCCTTTTGAAGCGCTTATTTGTAATGCGGCAGTAAGCGTTCTCTAAGTAAAACGAAAAAAAAAAGAAACGAACTGACTGCACTAGGATTTGAACCGAAAACCGTCTATGTGATATACAGAAACATATTATTTTTACTTACAATTATGAACCTGGAAGACCTCTAGACTAGTGATGTATCAATTTGGAAATATTCCAAATCAAGTTGAGCGAGTTGAAAATTCATCTAAACCGAGTTGACAGACTGTCTTGAATTGATTTGAGTCGATTTCAAATTGAGTTGAACCAAGTTAACCAATCCCAAGTTGCCCATCAATGCTCAAGACTACTAAATATAACCACCAGACTACTTCCTACTGCCCTTTTTGTTGTTTTTTTTTATTATTATGTTTTGTCCTCTTTCTTTTCCTCTCTTTTTAAAATCATTGTGTAAGTGTTTCTAAAAAATCATCACTGACGGATGCACGACCATATGGAATCATTTATGACGGATGTAGAATTTTGTATGGCGGTCGTTAATGACATTTTCATATGCATAACTTTCCCATACACTAAAAAATTAAAGTTTACTTTTGTGACTTTTGATTTCTTTAAGTATTAATTTTAAACTATTTTGGTATTAAATTCATTTCAATAAACTTCCAGAATCTAAATATCTATCTTTGCTTTGCATTTATTAACCATGGGAGACTAACGATTTTGGTCAGTAAAAACAAACTGATATGAAACAGCCCTGATACTTTCAAAATCCGAATTAAAAAACGTGACGCGGGTACAATGAAAATTGCCAGCGGGCATTGGTATGATAATAAATTATAATTTTTAGTAAAAACTTTAAAATATTCATGATAGTAATGATGTATTCTAAATTTCTATTTCATAAATTATGATCTCGACTTTCTGAAATATTTTTAATTTTGTTGAATGTTGACATTGTTGATGACATGTCTTCGACGACCTTTTTCCCAACTGGGCTGTTATATATTATTAAAATACAAAAATGTATGTATGTATATGAATATTTTATTTATTTTGCTTTCAACACATTGACGGAATCATCATTTTACCTATTCACAGTTTAATTAATTCAATTGTTATTAATTAAGCGGTTTGTCTGAATGCGTAACTACTTACTTGCGTGCTACCACTAGCGGTTACTTTAAATGTTCTCATGTTTGCCATTATTTGCACACTTGCATAATTTAGATAATCTTTTATTGTACTAAATGTTGTTGGTTTTGCATTTATTAACACAGGAAATATCATACAAAGTACTTTAAAAAAATATATACTTATTTGGTAAAAATCTTATCCATTTGTGCAGTGTCATCAAAATGCCCAAGAAAAAATTACAATAAAATTTTTTTGAACCGCCAAACCAAACAGAATAAAAACAAGGTAATTTTATATTGAAACATGACCCTTTTTTGAAAATGCAGCCAAAAACTTGAAGGAAGCCTCAGCAGATATAAAACTAGAACAGTAATTTTCTATTTATTTGTTGATGTTGAATCTGAGCATGGTCACTGAATTGTATTATCATGTCGAGATGAGAAAACATCTGTTAAGGCTTGACAAGTCGTTTTGTCAGTTTCTCTTTAGTTGTTTCATTTTCTCCGCTTTGCCTGGTATCTAACTATATTCAAGGACGTCAAGTGTTGTTTCTGCTCGGAATATTATCGCGTCAAGTTACTAGTTCTGATTTTCTGAATGAATAACACTCAAGAAGTAAATTTACAAATATTATAATGTTATTGCGTCGATTGTCTTTTTTGTTATTACGTTAATGTATATGTTTCTGTTGGACTTTTGCAGAAAAGTAAGTGGTAATGAATGCTGCCTAAAGTCAATTATTCCCTGAAAATGATGAAGACAATGACGGATTTTATGATGATGTTAGTTCGAATGGCGATTATCATGAACTATATTTGCCCTCAGGCACTTGAATCTTAAAATTTCGTGACTCTTCCGGAATAAAAATTTTAAATTATGACTTTCTGATTCTCTTCATCTCAAAGAGCGTAAGACGCAGAAAATTGGGAAACGATTTGTGCATACCTTTTCATAGATCGGACCACATATGTATGAAGTTTTTCATTATTTTTTAATGTCTCGGACCGAACAAAGTAGTTCTTCCGTTATAGCACATTAGACTAAGTGTTGCGAAGCTTGTAACTCATTAATCACTTTCACGGTAATGCAAGGCGCATTTTGTAAAATCATTAAACGATCTGTAAGCAAAAGCATGTTTCTTAATTCCGAATAAATGGTACAGTTTCAGAATTTCTATGCATAACTTTTGTCAGTACTTTAAACAGTTAGTTTAGGCATAACGAGAACTCAATTTTTTCATGAGGCATATTGAATAATTAAATGAATGGAAAAAAAAAAAAAATAAATGTCACGAGATTTTTTTTTTCTTTGAATTAAAAAGATAAAAATCCTTCTTTCACATTTACAAGGCCGTTAATTTGATAAAATCTGATAAATAAAATTTCATACTCACTCACTCATATGTACGTCAATGCTGCGTGTACACAATTCCTAAAAATCAATGAATTTCAATCAATACAAAACTTAAATTAAGTTAATTTGACTAATAAGCGCAATCCAATCCAATCCATGTATTATCAGGTCTATCGTTAAGTCAAAATGCACAGCACCAATGAATAACATTCGAATGTCCTTTGTGACGGTGTCAACACATAAAAGTGAAAATGAAAAAAGGAAAAATCCAACCCATAGTTATAGCAAACAAAAAATATAAATAAAAATTTCAATTTCCATTCAAATTGCGTGACAACGGTAATGACCACGACGCAGCAAAAGGACCAAGGTATAAAAAATTGCTGACAACGACGGATAAAACGAAAAATGTTATGCTAAAAATGAAATAATAAATTAATTTCAAAAGAGAGAGAGAGAAAAAAAAGAGTTTATCAACTCTGATCATTGACTGCTACAGAATACGGCAGTTTATCCTTAGTTTTGCAAAGCACTTCCCCGCTGCCAGCCTGTAAATGTCTTCTTATAATTATGCTGACAAATTGTAATTTACACATAAAAAAGGAATTCCGCCACTCCTTTTGGTCCTTTCGTTTTAGTTGAGTGGCAAAAGGAAGCGTATTGTGTGTACCATAAGGTTTCCACTTTCGACAACTCAGTCAGTGTGAAGATTCAAATTGACTCGAAGGACATTCATTAATTTAAATGTTTCTGTGAGGCCGTTTAGTTGGTCACTTTATTTTGACACATAAATTGCTTCCACTGCTACTGCGCTGCTGCTGTGTGGTTTGTTGTTGTACTTTTGTGGCTTCACTTTAACTCTTCTAATGATGTTGTTAGTGTTTCGAGCTGCCTCTGCTGCTGTGGAATTCACACAAGACACGCAAAATTTTTAATTGGGCACTGAAACGTTAGATTTGATGATATAATTTTTTTGCGTGTTTGAATTTAGGTCAAAGGTTAGTTGGTTAGTTGGCATAGTAAATTGTCAACAGCACGTTTTGACATGAAGGCTTTGATGAACTCAGGCCTTTAACCGAAATATTCTGTGAAGAATTATTTGCAAGTAAACATTTTTTATTATTCCCTTGGAATTTTAATCGATTTGGCTCTTGTTTTATTATAGTGAATAAAGTTTATTTGTATTCTGTAGTTAGCAATTTGTGTCAGAAAAAAAAAAAAAAATTAATATCTTTCGAATTTATAGTTTCTCTTTTAAATATTGCTAGTGCATCTATTGTTATATATGTAGATACGTAATAATATATGTATATATTAGACTGATAATAAAAACATTTTACAAAATCCACGATTCACAAGGTATTCAATTTGAATCAAGATATACAAAATAAATAATACCTCAATCTTAGTGTCAACCATACACTGTTTTTTTTTTAACCTAAAATACCCACAAGAAAATTATTTTCGAATTTTCAAAAGTTTTTTTTTGGAATATTTTTAACCCATTACATTCATTTTGTATGGGTCGTTTTGATCCTTTTTCCCACAAAAAACCGAGTTTTAATGGTTAAAAGTGTTTTTAAGAACATTCTATAGAAATTTTTACTAAAGTCATGGGCAAAAAATTAAATTAAAATTAAATGAGAAAACAATTTTTCAAGAAAGCATTAGCTAAAGGAAGCAGCTCGTTTCTCGTTAGTTGTCCCCTTTTCTCCGCGTTGCCTGGTCAAATATTGTTTCTGCTCGGAATAATATTGTAGTTGTTCGTGTTAAGTTGGTGGTATCGGATAACTAAACTAGTAAGACCGAAAAACTGTTCCTAATGAAACAAAGTGCGAAGGCTAGTAGCGACGTTCTCAAATCAGAAGAAGGTCCATCTTCCTCACAACCAATGCGTATAAGCTTCTCAAAAAAGATGACGACAAAGCAATATACAAAAGCTGCTTAGTACTGGTTTTCTGTCATGTAATTATGTTTTTTTTAACTTAAAAACCGATGAACACAATAATTACTTTAGACACTTTCATCCCAAAATCTCATGTAAAGTTTCAAAAACTGATTTGAAATGAAGATTTAATATCTTCCCTACATTTTTTCATAAAAATCTGTGTTTTTCCTATTCTTTCTCTTCATTTTTAGAAAACTTTTTAGCAAAATATGACTCATTGGTTATCACTATGTGAAAAAGCGTCTCAAGTTCTATCCGAATCGGCGAAAATGATTTTTTGACACCCACTTTTCATAGACCCGGACAGAAATATAGAACAAAATTTCTTTGAAATGATAAGCAACTTCTCCGCCTCTGAGTAAGTTATGAAAAATATGTGGGGATTATTCCCACATTCTCGGTACTATATCCCAAAAAAGAATTGGGGTACTCGATATTGGTCCAAAAGTAGTTGACAATATAGTGTACCTTGTAAGTCTTTTTTCGATGGTAGAGAAAATCAGGGAATCTTATCAAAAAAAATTCAATAGGAATAAAATTCTTAGAATATATTTTTTTTCATAATTTTTGGAGGCATTTTCTAATCTTTCAAAAATGGATTAAAAAAAAAAAAAAAGGAAGAAAAAAAAACCTTTCAAAAAACTCCAGCCATATATTTATTGGCCATTCATTAATAAAAAATACGTTTCAGAAGTAATTTAAGTTAAGTACTCGCTAAGCATAATTATTACAAATACTTGAGAACAAGCCAAATTACGAGTCCTCCCACAAAGCTGAAAACCTTTTCAATATTATTTATGTTTTACTAAGTTTTGGGTTATTTGTGAAATTGTTTTCTGCAGAAAAATTTTTTGTAAGATTTTTGTAAGTCTTTTCATCAAGATTGTCTTAAATTTTAAACTTCAACATACATTTTTCGAGTTTCAGCAATATTTCTACTTTAGATATTTTTTTTTTTCGATAGTTTAAAAAAAAAAAAACAGAATTTTATGCGATTGCAATTCATTTTTCCATTTTGATACTTTTGCCCAAAAATATAATTTTCTACTGTTTACACAAGAAACGATTCTCAATCAAGTGCTAAGCTTTGCTTTAGCTCTAGAACGTGCCTAACTTTACACATGCTACCCCTAAAAAATACATAAAACATATTAAGAGTAAAAACATAATAAAAAAAAAGAAAACAGAAAAGGCAAAATTTAAAAAAAAAAAAAAAAAATACAAAAAAACGAATGCAAATGCAAATAGCCAATATTTATTAAGCAATAAAAGCAAAATTTCTACAGCAAATATTGACGTATGTAACGAAACAAAAACAAAGGCACAGAAAGCCATACCACACAAACAAACATACATCGAGTGCAGTGCACGGTACAGCGACGGCCATAAAATTAGAAAGCACAGTGTAAATATTTAAAGTATGCAAACAAATCAATAATAATTTTTATTAAAAACACGAACGCGTTGAGCTCAAAAACAACATGAATTGCAAAATATTTTAATACAAGTGGCAGATGAAAAAAATAATGGAATTCTTTTTATTACAGCGACAGACAGAGAGAGAGAGTAAGTGAAATGATAAAGTCATAAAAAATATAAGAAAAGGCAATAAATTATTGTAAAAAACCCATACACAGACACACTAGCACACACATCAAGTAAAAAAATAAATGAAAAATTAGCAGACTTAAGACAAAAGAAAAGAAACAAATAGAAAACAATAAGAACAACCCCATTAGAAACAAACGTCCTTCATCAACACAACTCTCGCACTGCAGAATAATTTGAAAACTCTCAGTTGTGCAACGTTTGTCAGATTGACAGTTGGTGACTTGCTGAATACAACAAAAAAAGATATTAATAAGAAGCAACAACAAGAACACTGTGTAAGTATTTTTTTTATTGTCAGTTTCGTTTTTTTTTTGCAATTTTCTTTTTCTTATACCCTGCCGCTTTAGAAATGGAGCATATTAGCATTGCATATCCTTTTGTAATGTCTGTAACTATAATATTCGGAGAACTGCAATTTCGCCATTTCTTAATTATTTCATACATAATCACATGAAACATGTCGTATGAGTAATATTTAATTAAGATGGATAAATATTACATTGAATTTTTATTTTTGGAAAATACTAACCTTCAAAAAGTAGCAATTTGATGACGATCTGAAGTTAGCTTCAAAAGTTACAGAGGTTTTTGTGAAACAACTTTTCTTTTTTTTCAAAACAATGACAAAAAAAATGGATTCTTGCTCTTATATAATAATGTTATTGATGGTAAAATAAGTCTTAAGTCTTATCTACACTAAGAAAATTGACTATTATTGACTGGTTTACTTAAATTTTTAGTACGAACATGGTAGTATGAACACTGGTGGATAAGCCTCGCTCTGGTCGTTAAAAAGATGTGGTTATACTGTAAAACATCAAAAAAGTCCACAAAATTGTTTTGGCAAACCGTAAACTGAAGTTGCTGAACACTTTATATATATTGAGAGAATGTGTAGGCCAGATAGTATCGACCTTTATACAAAAAGCATTTTGAAAGCTTATCTGAAATGAATTTTAACAAAAAAAAAATTTTTTTTTTTTCAACCTCTTATAAGTACCCTACAGCTCCGCCACTTTATATATGATCATCAAGTGTACTATATCGTTGTAAATATCGTGATGTTTAATTTGTAGAAGTCATTTATGTGAGTTTTTTTTTCGACTAATTGAGGAGTGGCCGTACCAAAGGGCCTAAATACCATTTCTGGGCAAAAGTAGTGTCATAATATGAAACGCGTGACATTTTGTTAGAAATTAATAAAATTGTTTTCTGTTTTCACTTAAAACTTTCTTGATAGCGTGAAATTGATGTCATTATGTTGCAAAAATTATAACGGACAAAGATTTTTTTTCTTAAAAAATCAAAATGTGCGGCTTCCTTTTGCATGATTGTTTGTCTATGAGAACACAGTTTTCAAATTATGTTTGCGAGCACAACATGGATGAAAGTTTTGCTAGGCCCCATTGTATCGATATTGACTAATTGTTATTTTCAAATCGCTTTGCGTGTCAGGACCTAATCGTTGAAAGGTTATGATTCCAAATAACTCAAACTCGAAGTAAAAGCGTGTTCAGAATTCAGCACATTTTCACAAAGAAAAGTAAATAAGACTACATACAGTGTAGGGTATACAAAATTATTTAATACGTGTATTTTCAAATAGTAAGCAACCTACATATCTTACATTTTTCAGGATCGTAAGTGTGATTGTCTTGAATTCCGCTACATCATTTCAAATGCAACCCCGGCATAAAATTGAAGCATGATTTGTGCTGAACGCATGTCAATGTAAAGAGAACAGCGGGAGAAAGTTGAATTGTGTGAGCGTGCTTAAACGTCAAGTAGCAACGATGGAGGGAGGGATATGCGACACACAAGGCATATCCATTTTCAGTTCTCTGTCTGTCAAGCACCATATTTATGTACATATGTATATATGAGTATGCATATGTCTCAAATAGTTGCATACTTTAAAGCGCAATCAATGAATGCACTGCACTGAAAATGCAGAAAACCATGGAAAAGCTAAAGTCAAGGGTATTTCGACAGCAACAGCAACAACAACAATCAAATTGTATTACATTTGCTCATGTAACATTGCAATTTCTTACAAATTCTCCTTGAAATTTCCATGCGCGTTTTTTTATTCCTCTATTTTTATTCAAATGCATTTCATTTCGTTTTTGTTTTGTTTTGTTGGAATCGCGGCGAGTTCAGGGTCTTGGCAGTGATTTTCGCTCAATTCATTTTTGTTTCAGTTCATTTACGGTGTGGTTCTGGAATTGGTTTTTTTTTTGATTTTTTGCGCGTTTTTATGGTTTTATTGTTTTGGCTGTGGAGCGCGCTAAAAATGTGCAAATGTGCGCGTATGAAATTTTATTGCTAAAAATTTTAAAAATTTCCATTCTACATTCATTGTTGTTTATTTGTTGTAATAAAAATAAAGTGGGGCACGAAGCAAAAAAAATTAAAAATAAACAAAAAAACGATTCAAGTTTATTTTTGGCAGTAACCGCTTTGTTCAAGAGTTTGTTTCAAAATTAAAAATATAAATTTAATTAAAAATGATCTGTAAATTACTATCTGTTGTGAAATCAAAAACGTTTCCATTGTATTACACACAATTTGTCCATGTCCGCATTGCATTTGCTGTGTCATTGGCTACATCAATTAGTAGATTGCGTAACCTTTGCGCAAGGATAAAAACAAAAAGCAAAAGTTCATCCTGCAATAACGAGAAACAAATAAATTTTGTTGTGCTTCAACTAATTTTCCACTTCATTTTTCACTTGTTCGAGGGAAACAAAGTAAAAAAAAACTTTTTTCAAATTTATTACTTACAACTGCAATATGCTGTTGTTATTTCACGCTGCTGCTGCTCTTTTTGCTGCCGCAATGCAAGTCAGCGCTGAGAACACACATACGCACACACAACGATATCTGCAGCATTCATTTTGTTCAATTTTTCGAATGTGGCTGACCTTTCAACTTTACGACAGCTTTATACGGCACGGCGGCGGCTTCAGTGATTCTTCTTATATTCATCCAATTTTTTGGTGCTTCCTTTCATCCATGCTGAGCGGAGATAATGAGCATCACAAAAAATTGTGGCTGTAGTTTTTTGCTTTATTTTCCCCGTAAAGTTGAAAGAAAATAAAAAACTTGTGGTTCCACTTGAATACGGTCCGTCCGCACAGCAACATCAGCCTCAGCGGCGCATGCAAAAAACGATAATTAAAATGTGTACGAAAACAGGCAGCATGTAAATTTATGCTGCTCTCTCTTTGTCGTGTTTCTGCCTTTGCATACTTTAAGGGGCGATCTGTCAATTCATAAAAAGAAAGATGGGAATTTCCATTTCCATTTCAAATCAACCAAAAAATTTAGATTTTTAACCCTTACCATCTTCGAATTTCCTGAAAGATGTTATAGCTGTTGAGTATCATCAAACTAATGCTCGTGCAAAATTTTCCAAACCGAAGTGGTTCTTAATTGGTTGCCAAGTTACAGCCTTTAAATGTTAGTCACTCTAATAGTTTCTTGATACTTTTTTATTTATTTATTTATTTATTTACGGCTTATATGAGCCTAATTTTATACATTTATAATAAATAGCTTATCACTAAAATACATTTATAATAAAAAGCTTTTAAAATAATTTAGAACAAAAACATATTTAAAACAATGATAACAAAAACAGAATCAGAAAATTACAAATTTTGCCTATCTTATTTCTAACGTCAGAACATATTCATATAATTTTCTTTTGAAGTCTCTAAAATTACAATTTTTAATATCTTCGAGTAGTTCGTTATATTTTTTTAACCCTTTATAGAATAAATTATTTTTATCTGCCTCAGTCTTATAAAGTCCTAATTTAAAATCATTATTGCCTCTCGTGTTAATATTATGTATTTCATTATTGTACCGAATTTGTACACTAAGGTATTGTGGAAGAAGACCATTCTTAATTTTATTTATAAATTTCAAAGTATGAAAAAATATGAGCTGTTTAACGCTTAACCAATTAAGGCTGTTTAACATTTGTTTTATGGAAGTGTCATATCTCTTACTTAATATAAAACGCATAGCTTTATTTTGCATCTTTTGTAATTTCTCAATTTGCGAGTCTTTCATGATGAAAAAGATTGTGGGACAACAAATAAAAGGCGGCTCTATTATGGATCTATAAACAATTTTTTTATAGTTTCTACTTAAGAGTGCAAGATCTTTTCATAAACCATAACTTTTTTGCTACTTTATTAATAGTATAAGTGATGTGGTCATCAAACTTTAGTTTGCTGTCTATCTGAATGCCAAGGTATTTAATTTTTTCAACTTTTTCAATTTCTGTATCGTTAATTTTAAGGCTCATTGTATTTATATTTACTCTTCTAGATATAACCATGTACTTTGTTTTACGAATATTAAGCTTTAGTTTATTGGCGCATAGCCAGTTATATAAAGCATCTAAATCCGATTGCATTTTTACTTTCAGTTCATCTAAATTTTTACCACTTATCATAATCAAAGCAACATCTGCAAAAAGTTTTATTTTACAAAATTTTAATACTGATGGAATATCATTAATATATAAATTAAACAGGACCGGAGCCAAAACAGAACCAGCACCTTATGACCCTGTATTTTGAGAACCACTAAAGATAGGATCCCAAAATTTTGCTTAATTCTTAGTCTGATATTGGACATTGAAATCCTAAGTTTTCATAAAGTTCGGAGATGGTGAGGGTTGACTCCTTGGTTGGTTTGATATAGATCTTCCCAGATATATTTTTTTAATAGTGAAATATTTTACCCTTTGATTTGGTGAGTTTTGCTAGCAATGATTATTGTCATCACTTTAAAGGAAAGTAGGTAAGATCTCAATTTTTGAGTCAAAAACTTTTTTATGAACTTTGAAGTATGTAATATCGCTATAAGTCCAAGGTACACGCCCAAGGTCAAAATTTAGATTCATTCGGGCTCTGTCCAAAAAGTTAGAACGACTCTTAAAAATTACATCTATAACACTTTTTTTTTTCGTTCCGAGAAAACCAATGGAGCGTTTTTGATTCTACTGAAGCCTCATTTAGGCTTAAAAGCCGGTTTTTTGCTCATTACTTTTTTTCTACAAGAAAGATGAAAGATCATATTCTTGAAAAAAGCTTGAGGCTTTCAAATTCTACATCTTTTTGTATTTAAGATAATATTCAAGCCCAAAAAACGATTCAGAACGGTTGGTACAACGATTTCTTACTCAAAATTAAGACATCTTACGAAAGATGAATATAACTTTTCAAAAATTAGTTAAAAGTGAAAAAGGTGTAAACATTCTGTTCACACGTATTTTTTGGACGATTCTAAGCATTTTATTGTTTGTAAACTTTTCATAAAATGCCTCGACTTTTATCTTTGCCGCGACTTTCCCGATTCTAAGATTTAGTTTTCTAACAACCATCTCAGTTTGTTCTCGGTCTACCACATCCTCTACTGCTTTGTGGATTCCACTCAAGAGCCTGGCGACTCCACTCAAGAGCCTGGCGACTCCACTCAAGATGCCTTGCTATCCATAAAAATAGAAGTACAAAAAAATTTTTAGTTTTTTAACGCAAAGATTTTTGCTCTTTATTTTTCGCGGTTGATTTCCCACGGACCAAAAAAAAAAAAAAAAAAAAAATAGGAGGTAGATATCTTTTTTAAGAGCCATTCTAACTATTGAGTCTGATTCGAGATGACTTTAGCTTTGCTTCATATAAATCAAACCAATTTAACACCCAACTTTCAAAAAGAGTTAAGTTGTGGAAAAATAATTAGACGTGATGATGCATTTCTTAAGATTATGTTTAAAGCGCTATCTTAGCAGAAGTAGAATTTTCTTTAAACCACTATCACAACCATTTGATTAAAAATCACTTATAAAACTGCACATAATTTTAAATGTTTTTTTCGCTTTATGATAAGTTTCTGAGGAAATACTACCAAATATTTAATTAAAATATCATATTAAAATTTCTTTATGCTGCAAAAAAGTAAATAATTCTGTCATTTTCTGTATTAGTTTGGCATTTAGTTGTAAGTTAGTTTAACAGTTGATTCATTTCAACTTTGGGCAGAGTCATTTTTCTTTTAGAAACTTAAAAACAACATTTTTGCAAACATTGTATATTTATTTTAAGTGATTTTCCATAGGTATATAATTTTATAATTTTTTCTTTAGTGTAATTTGGATTATGTAGAATTTATCCAAACCATCAGTTTTTACTTCAAATTGATATTGCTCTTTTCAATAACTGAGCATTTTCTAAACCATTTTGCGCTCTGATTGCATATGACCCCTTAGGTAATGTAAATCATTTATGACATGTTCTTGTTCGTTTTCTCTGTTGTGCCAAAAATTTCAAATGCAACATAAAACTTTTTCGACAAAATGAAAAAAAAAAAAAAAAAAAGGGGTTGGTTTGTTTATGCCGTTCGAGACACACTCGAGACACGTCTGCTCTCATTTTTCAACGTTGTTTTGTTAGCTGTGGAATTTGATGCAAACCTCTTGGATATGTGTGGAGCCTTCTTTTGCTTTATGCGGTCAACTTGCTAGCAGTGCGCTCAAAAGCATTTCCTGATGAAATTGCAGGATTTTCTGTTTTAAATTTGATACAAATTTGGTATTCATTCAATCAATCTTTTTTATTCAAATATGCAAAAGATATGATTTCTTCCGAAAAGAACTGAAACGGAATGTAGGACTGGACATTTTTGAAATTATTTTGTTGCAAAATATGAAAGGTAATTTAAAAAAAAAGATCCTTTTCAGACTCTTTATACGCTATTGCTACTACATAGCATCAATCTCATTTATGTATAAACCATGCAATTGCTGTGTGTTACGCAATTTGCTTTAAATCAGTGTAAGAAAATCACTCATACGCCGTATTGTACTGCATTGAACGATTGGTTAAATGAAAAATAAATAATTAACACAATCAAAAACTGTCAATACAGACATGCTTGACAAGCTGTTTTGACATGTAATTTTTCCGAAGTGAAACCTTGAACAAAGTTTAAAAATAAAACAACAAAAACGAAAGTGAAAACGGAAGAGAAGAGCACAGGGAAAATAAAACAAAATTTGGAATACCCACAAAAACAAAAAAAAAAAAAAACTAAAAAACGTCATAAATTTGTGGTTAAATTTGGTTAAATGTTGAGTGAAGATAATACTGGAAATAAATGTATTTTGTGTGCAAATACATATATAAATAAATACCTCCAAAACATATGCACGAGCTAGCGCGTTACATAATATGCAAAGTATGAGAAATTAAAAAACACTGTATCTAATATATGAACCTACTGAAATTTAAAATTTTTTGCACATGAGTGCTTTTATTTATTATTTTTTATATAAAAAGTTCCCTAAACGTTTTTATAAAAAAATAAGCACTACAATAATACTCTATGTAGCTTTTTAAAAACAAATGCGCCATTTTTTACGCTTGCATTTCCATTTTCAAATGAGACACTTAACATAAAGAGCGCTGCTATGGCTGTGTTTGTGTACTTCAATATACATAGTGTTGGTATGCTCAGGTATGCGAAAAAGAGTTTTTGTATGTGTGAGTTTTCTAACAGTATGATTACCCAGTGGAGAAAATACTAAAAGTTTGAGTAAATTACTTTATTATGTAATAATTGCTCAAAAAAGGTACTCAAAAATTTGGTATTTAAATTGCCATTAGTCGTGAATGCCGTATTCTGTGTAGAAATCAAATAGTTTTTAAGACACAAGCTATATCGGTTAAAAATATAATCAAAATATTACAAAAGTCGATAAATGTTGCTAAAATCGATAATTGTTGCAAAAGTTAAAAAATGTAGCCATAACTGGATAATAGATCAAAAGTCAGAAAATGCTTCAAAAGTTTGACAATGATGAAAAATCGAAAAATTTGACTAGAATCGAAAAAAAGAGCATAAGACAAAAAAGCTGCTAAGTTCGAAAAATGCTCCTAAAGTCGAGAAATGTTGAAGAAGTCAAAAAATGTGGAAAAAATCTTATATTTTTATAAAGTCAAAAATATCACATAAATCGAAAAATGTTGCAAAGTTTAAAAATTCAGCAAGAATCGAAAAACGGACTAAAATACGGAAAATAATGCAAAAGTCGAAATATGTTGCTATGCACGAAAAATTTTGTATACATCGAAAAACAGAGCAAAATTCCAAAACAAATTTCCACAGTCGAAAAATATTGCAAAAAATGAAATATGTTGAAAAAGCCAGAAAACGTAGCAAATACTGATAAAAACTGCAGAAGTCGAAAAATGTTGCTCAAGTGAAGAAATTTTTGCAAAAATCTATAAATAAAGCAAGTCTGAAAATGTTGCAAATATCGAAAAAAAGTCGAAAAATGTTGCAAAAGTCAGAAAATAATGTAAAATCCGAAAAAATTTAGCTAAATTATAATTTTTTGGCAAAAATCAAAAAGTGGAACAAGAATCGGAAAATGTTGTTAAAGTCAAAAATGTTGCTTAAGTCAAAAGATGTTCCAAAATTTATAAAATGTTGCTAGATTCAACAGATGTTGCAAGAAACCGTAAAGTGTTGCAAAAATTTAAAAATGGTCCAAAATTCGGTAAATATAACAAAAGTAAGGATATGTTGCAAAAGACGAAAAATGTTGTTAAAGTCAGAAAATGAAGTAAAAGTAAGAAAATGCTGTAAAGGTCGTAAAAATGTATAAGCTTTAATGTGTTGGGAGCTTTTCAAACCAAATAAATAATAAAGTGAAGGATTTAACAAAAGTCAGAAAAGCTGCAAAAGTCAAAATATGTTGCATAGGTTAAAAATGTTGCACAGTCGAAATATGTTTAAAAAGTAACGGACAAAGTTGAACGAGTTCGTCAAAAAGTTCAAAAATTTATTATTTCGTTAAGTTACAGAGTGGCTGAAAAACTGTGCAAAGGTACAAAAATATTGGAAAAATCAAAGGACATGTCAGAAATTCTGGGCAATACAAAAATTTAGAAAAACAATAAGAAAGAATTTGGAAGAAATCAAAGGATTCAAATGTCCATAATAAAAAAATTGAAAAATGTTGGATTAAATATGAATAATATCAACTTTTTATCTTGTGTCAAATTTGGCCCTATGCTCCTCCTAGGAGTTAAAGGAGAATACATACATACATACATCTTGTGTCAAATGTATATGCCTCCAGCTTGAAATTTGCAGGGCTGGGAGAAATTTTTGAAGTTATAACCTATGTACATTTTAGTGAGATCTCCATGCAAAACCTTGGCAACTTAAGTTGATAACTTATGCACGGGGCGAAAATGAAAAATTGCGTTGTTAACTTCTTACCAAGTTATTAGATAATTTTTCTTTAAAAATCAGTGGTTGTAAGTCCTACATACCAACGTAATGTCCGTAAAATATTTTTTAATTTTAGTTAGCAAGATAAGTTACCAACTTTTTTCTTGGAACATTTGGTTGCTTAAATAGAACATAAATTGGTAACTAGAGTTACTACTCATATACATATATTCATTTTTATCCAAATTATAATTTGAAAGTGTTAATATCTCTGTAAGTCACTTTGGAATAGTGACAATGATTTAATAGTCGAAAAACCTTTATTTTGTTTACAGATTTTAAAAGAATTTATTCAATCTTTGTTTTTGATTTTCCTGTTTTAACGAAAACAATACAAAATTGATTGATTGGACGTATCGATATAAACGATTAAAAAATAAATAAACTTCAAACTTTGTTTTTTACGGAATTAAATGAATTAAATGAATATATTTTTGTCAAACATGTTGTATGAGTAACCTTAAATAATGTGCTAAAACTCAAACAGAAACCTTTTGGATTTTAAGAAATAAGCTTGATCACTACCGCACTTTTTCCCTATCGGTTCTAATTTTTGCTATCAATTTTTATTTATTTTTTCATACCAGCAACACTTTACACTAAATTGTTGACGAATTTTTACACAGTTTTCTTTTTTTAGCAGTACAATTTTATCCCCCAGTTACGTTGTGTATTAAATGAAAGTTAGCTGAGACGCAGGTTCAACAGTGCGAGGGCAGCGTGCAATGTGGCGGCAGCGACAATGACGGCCTACATAATTTAAAACCCTTTTAGGCAAACAACAAATTCAGGCTGCTTGTTAACCCCTTTTCCAGCATTCTTGCATTCAGTGAATGCGACGCGAAAAAAATTGTGAAAATGAGCGTTGAAAAGGTTGTTTTTTCCCCAACAGCATCCATTGTAGCTGCTTATTGTATGGAATATGGATGTTAGATAGAGATGTAAGGAAAAGCATTGGAAGAAGTGCCCTAGTGTATTTGCAATGTTATAAAATAGTGGATGGAAAAGGCATTTCAATTTAAGTAAATAAAAGAATAAAGATAGGGGCAGCTTTAGTTTGTTGGTTTCAGTTCCAAAAAAAAAGAAAGGAAAAAAGTGATTTAAAAGGATATAAATTTCAGTAAGGAAGAAAAATTGAACAAACGGATATAGTAAAGCAAACATACATACATACATGACATAATACGGTATTAGAGCGGATATCATATGAAAGAAATTCATTTCTTTTCACTTAATATTTGGTAAGGGTTTGATTTATTTTTTGCCATATAGAGAAAAGGCTTTAAAAACTGTAAAGAATATTGGGATTTATTTAACTAATGGTGCTTTGAAATTGTGTGCATTTTTGTATTTTTGAAAGAAGGTCAAGTTTGCGCTCTAGATATCGGATATAAGACCCAAAGGCGTTGTAAACCTTAAATTAATTGCAATTATAATTTTGAAAGGAAGGGAATAATATTTATTTATATTTCCGTAAAGCCTTAATAGGAAAAAAATCGTAGTTATTAGTTTTGTGTTGAAAACTTTTGTTGCTTAACAAAATTTATAGCCAAATAAATTTTTTTTTGGAGTATATATAATATTCGGTTCCAAAAATAAACTTTTTTAATTTTTTCAACAACGCATTCGGAAAAACTTACGAATAAAGTTTGACAGAAAAAAACTCATAGAATCGACCAAAAACTACACGTGAATTTTTCAGAATTACTGGCTATTTTTTTTACTTTTTTTTTTTTTGTTTTGACAGTTTTGAAGAATATATCGACCCCTTACCGCCTTACGGTTAAATCTTTTTGACTGTTAGTTCTCAATATAATGTGTCAAAAACTTTTAAAAAAATTCAAACGTAAGCTTTTAACGATTCTAGGCATTTTATGCATCATATATCATATATGTATAATAGCATGATCTTTATTTTTAAATGAAATTTTGTCATCGAATTTATAAATAAAAAAGTAAAAAGAAACTAATTTTGCCTGGCCAAACATTAAGTACCCTATGCTACAGTATTTTTATAATTTTGCTTATATGAGTGGAGCTACGTCCTCGAATTTGTTCGAATTTGCCTGGTTTTTGCTCAGAGCTTGCACATACCTTTCTTAGTTTTTATATGTATTTTGGTTGCATTGTCGTGAAAAATATTCCTAAATTGACATTTTATATATATTTTTTGTATGGGCGGTAAGCGCGTCCGTTGACCGATTTCACTCATTTTTAATCCCTTGAGCTAACTTTAATGACGAAGGCAGTGTACCAAATTTAATCAAACAATCTTTCTCCCAAAAACTATTAAAATAATTTCAACGGAGTGACAGACATTTGGACAGACAGACGGACATGGGTTCATCGACTAATGAGGTGACGCTGATCAAGAATATACATACTTTTCTATACCTGACACACCTTCTCTCCTGAACAAAAGAAAATAAGTGATGCCTATAAAATTTTTAAGAGTATTTATAACTTTAGATGAAACTAAATTTTAACCTTTATTCCTTTTACAAAAACTGCTAGAATCTAGATAATACAAATTGTTATAAGTTTTGCCTTTATATACGTATGAACATTGTCAGTTGTATGGTGCCAAATTATTTAGCATCAATTAAGAAAATATCTCAGTAAAATAAACACATTTTTCCAAAACTTGCCTCACTTTAATTTACATACATACATATGTAGGTACATTGTACATACAATGCAATAATTTCCCATGCTCGAAATCTGTTTATTTTAATTTTCACCTTCAACTCTTTTAGTTTCACATTCATTTTTATTCTTTAACAAGGAAGGTGATGTCACAGCCAAAGTTGCCAACAAGAAATTAACACCTCGTTTGCAGGATTTTTTACTTAAGTAAACTGTATTTAAAAAAAGGAAATACCTACTTTGCATTGTTTTTTGTGTAATGACTGTAAGAGTGACTATCAAACAGTTTGCTTAACTTGTCACTTTTTTTTGTATCTGCTGCTGCTTTTTAAAAATTCATGAACCAAGCACCTGTCGTTTAAAAATATAATACCGAAAGTAACATCTCGCAACTGTGGTGCACTTCTGGTAACCCTGGTAAGATTGTTTTAATCACCAGCTTTGTTGCCGTAGGCTTATGGTGATATATCATCTTGGTTTGATGTTTCACAAACAATGTTGACAGTGAAGAAAGTAATTTCTGTTAAAATGTGACAATATTACACACACATGCACACACATTCAATTTGGTGTCTGTGAACACATGCCCAAGGGGAAAAGAAGTGCTTCAAAAACCCTTCTGAAGTGCATCCTTTTCACCAATAAGCGCTTCCGCTCCGTAAGAACAATACTTTCTTTTTAACATTGCATGTCATAGGATGTAAGCGAGCAAAAGCTTACCGCAGCCTTACCAAAAAAGAGTTTTTAAAGCACTTATTTGTAATGCTGCGGTAAGCGTTTTTTCAATAAAATTAAAAAAAAGAAAAAAAAAACAAAAAACAAAAAACTGGCCGCGCCAGGATTTGAATCTACGATCCTCCGCGTGCTAGATATTTTTTTCTTACATTTACCAACCCTTTAGACCGCTCCACCAACGCCCGATGATATGAAGAGGTATTAAATTTGTATATTAAGCAAATGTTGTCCTGCAGCATTACATAGAATCATTGTGCAATCAGTTTCAATTCAAGTAAACAAAAGTAAACAAAAATGAGAAATTAAAATAGAAAAGTGAAATAGAAAAGGTTGAATAAAAAATATTTTAATTAAAGAAAAATAAAGCAAAAACAAATAAAAAACGGAAAAAAAAAATCACCCGGGCTGGGTTCGAACTCACGTTGTTCTTACTGCAGCCTTATATGGAATCATTGTGTAATCAATTTCAATTCGGTTAAACAAAAGTAAATTAATAAGAGAAAGGAAAATAGAAAAGTGAAATAAAAGATGTTGAGTAAAAAATATTAAATTAAAAAAAAAAAAATAAAGCAAAAAAAAGTAAAAAAAAAAATCTCCCGGGCTGGGTTCGAACTCACGTTGTTCTTTCTGCAGCCTTATAAAAAATCATTGTGATAGTGCTTCTAAATTTCTATGGGGACAAGCACTTTTGAAGTGCTTGGACCAGAAGCGCTAGAAATTTTTCCTCTTGGGTGAAGACACATACGTATACATAAGTCAACATGCAAGTTAAGGGTTAAGATATGATGTTATTTGTCTAAACTTCCAAACTGATATAAATATAAAATTTTGTTTAAGTCAGGATGAGCTTGAAAATACTTTTTGGAATGTTTATTAGTTAATCAGAATTTATTTTGTTCAGATTATGAAATATCTATACCATATTAAGAAGATCTAGCGTTTGTAGCTTATACTTAGATATATTCTCGTCAGGCAGTAAGCAAATCGATATTTAAAGAAATGTTTTTAAGCAATTATTGCAAAATGTTCTAAGAAACTTAAGAAAAGACCTTTAAAGTATTAAAACACAGAAAAGCTTTTAAAAAGAAAATAAAAGTTTTTATTAAAATTTTTGTTTTTTACTCTTATTTACTGAAAAAGTTTTTCTTTTTTTTTTTTTTTTTGATAGTTTTGAAGGGTTTTTCTTGAAGAAAAACTTAAGAAAATAAAATTCTATTATAAATTTTAAATATTTATTAAAGGACTTAAAAGTTTTAAGTCTAACTTTAAGTATAAAAAAACTTTTGAAAAGTTTATTTCATCTGATGTTATTTATAAAGAAATATGTATTATAAATTTTAAAAGTATGATTTTCCATAAATGTTTTATTTCTACAGATTTAAAGATACATAAGTAAGGTTGCGCAAAAAGATAGTTCAGAGAAGAGAAAAAGCAAAGTTTAAAGTACTGAAAGTACTGGTCCGACCTTTTTATCGTCAGTAAAATGAGTCTTTATTTCTTCGGAAAACAGCACACGGCCGCGGAGGCTCACAGAAACTTTATGCACAATATGGAGAAGGTACTTTATCAAAAAAGAAAATTTTGATGTAAAATACGTTCCTATATCTGATCGACCATGCACCAAAAAATTGGACGAAATTCTTGCATAGGTGGAAGATGGTCAACACGTAAGCATTTGCGACTTCGCTGAGTGAAAAAAAAAATCTTACTGACCGCATTTCAGTACGTAAATCTCTTTTAAACCGGATTGACTTCGAACTTTTTTTGCACAGAATGGTTACTGGAAACAAAAAATAGATAACGTATGATAATAATGTGCGAAAATGATCATAGTCAAAACGAGGTAAGCCTGCCCAAACTGACGCAAGGCCAAGGAAGTTATCGCTTAATATCGTATTTGGTGCATTGTAAGTGTCCGGTATACTGCAAGCTGCATTCGCGTGTCTAAACAATTAATTCGGAATTGTACTGTCAACAATTACAAGATTGAATGAAGCGCTAAAGGAAAAACGTCTGAAATTAATTTTTCTGCGCCGTCTTTCATTTCGACAACGTTAGACCACATACTTCTTTGGTGACCCGCCAAAAACTGAGGGAGCTTGGCTGGAAAGTTTTAATGCAGCCAACATACAGCCCAGACCATGCACCTTCGGATTATCATTGAATTCCATAGAAAATTGCAAAAAGGTCTTGTCCGAGTTTTTCGAGCAGAACCCCAGAAATTATATAATGAAGGTATGATTATTTTACCCGAAAGATGTAATGAACTCGGAATTTTGTTCCATCGAGCTTGCGTTGAGGTGAGAGGTAGCGGCAGCACGTTCTTGTAAAAGGCTTCGCTCGCCGGACGGGGTGGGGGTCTTACTACTTCACCTGCACTCCAATTACACAAGATATAACGTGCTTAGGTAGACAAAGAAAAAAGGGGAGAGAATGTTGGGGATACCAAAAACTCGGACAGACAAAGATCTATTGACTCTATGAAATAGACTTACCGAAAACTCTGACATGCATATTGGAAGGACAGTTGTTAGTCCTTCTTGCCCATTACCCAACCATGTTACCAATGTTTCCTACGAATTTCTTGGCAACCCCAAAAATACACAACATAATCGATTTAGCTTACATTAGGCTACATAGCTTTTGTTTATTCCGAATTCATTTTAATTATACTAAACAAAATTTCATTTTAAATTCTAAATGTTAAATTTAACATGGCAACGTTTGGTATTTTGTTTAAATGGTAAGATAATTTTACATCAATTTCCAACAAAAAAAATTTAAGAAATCAAGAAACAAAAGTCAAAACCACTTTTAAAATTCTTTGTCCATGAGTGTTAAATTACCACAATGGATACTTCGAAAATTAAATTATACTCAAAAATTTGTTAGCCGAAATACTGGCTGCAAAAAGTGCCGGGAAAATTTTATAGGAAAAAAAAAAGTTAGTTTGTGTTCATCAGTGTAAATTTACACATTGACAATTTTGAACTTCAAATTATAAGCGAAAGTTTTAATCCCAAAATATTGAAAAAATTTAGGAAAAAATCTGTGTTCAAACTTTGTCTATTAGTGTAAATTGACCCACATGTATATATGTATATTCGAGAGAGCAAAATTAAGCATAGGTAAAGGGGAAAACTTACGTTGTATATACTGCAGAGGAAGAAGGCCTCCAACGCTGGATTTCTGTAAACAACAAAATGTATATGTATGTTTCTTGCCCATATATATATATATATCTTTATATATGAAACTTTAGAAAACCTCACTTTTCTTTTCTTTTTTTTTCAAATTAACTTTATGCTTTTCCCACTAATTTAGGTTACATTTCCTTTAGTTTTCCACTTAAGATTTTCTTTATTCTACGTCAGTTATTTTACTAACCTTTTCCACTTTTTTAGTATTTTTGATTTTCTTTTCTTTTTCGTAAATCACTTTTGTTTTTTAGAATTCTTTTACACATATCGCGACCTTAGAGCAACAGGGTTCTAACTGACATTTTTTGTGAAATTGAGTTATATATTGCTTCGTACTAAATAGATCACGCTCTTTCGATTACCGCTACTCAAATATTTCTATCTCGTATGGTTTCTGAGAAAATTAATTAAATTGAGTTGCACAAGGTTCTATCTGCACATATTCAAATTAAAATTAAATTCACAAAGTTCTAACTGCCAGATAGAACTTTGTGTTTCTGTAAGAGAGCAGGCAAATTAGAAAAAATCATATAATTTTGTTAAAGAAGCCCCGATTTTGAGCCGACGTGGCTCATTTTGTTAGTAATTGGACTTAGAAAAAACAAACACTTAAGATTTATGCAGTTTTTGAAAAAAGGTCGAAAAACGGTTTTGGAAAATTGAAGAAATCGAATCAAAGATAGTCATTTTTGATAAAGTTGCCAACGCTAAATCCGAATCTGGCATCAAAGTTGCTATATATTATATGGTTTCGGAGATATCCTACCATAAATGTTGAAAAAATGATCAAAAACACGATATTTGAGGTTGTTTAGAAGATGCACAAAATTGTTTTTTTCTTTTCTATTGAATGAATCATTAAGCAATGTCCCTCTTCTTCAAAATGAGATGTAAACTGGCCTCGTGTGATTTTTATTTAAAAAGTTATACTCGATTTAAATGATACATGAAAGTATGTAAATTTTTCGAAAACCGCTTTTCAACCATTTTTCAAAAACTGCATAAATCTTAAGTGTTGGTTTTTTCTAAGTCCAATTACTAACAAAATGAGCCATGTCGGCTCAAAATCGGGGCTTGTTTAACAAAATTACATGATTTTATCTAATTTGCCTGCTCTCTTACAGGAACACAAAGTTCTATCTGGCAGTTAGAACTTTGTGTTTCTGTCTATCTGGCAGTTAGAACTTTGTTTCCCAATTTCAAGTACCTTATCGTTTAGCAACAAAGTTTTATCGATTTTTTTAAACTTAAATTCCTTATTAACTAGGCAACATATTTTAATTATTTTAGTATCAATGAAATCCTCGCGACAATCAAATGCTTGTAATATTAATAACATTGTGATTAAAATCAATTCATTAAAGTTATACGACACGAAATATTCAAACATAGATTTATCGAAAGTGATATGAGTGTAGATAGAACCCTGTTGTTCTAAGGTCGCGATATGTATCTATATTCTAAGATTCTTTAATTTTCTTTTTTTTTTTATTTGTTTTCCTTCTTTTTAATATTTTTAAACTTTTAATCCAAAATATAATGATCCATACGCTAAGTTTAAACCGATTGACTGATACAAATGTCATCAGCGATCTCTTTGCAGAATGTGCAGACATGGATAACTGTTTGCCAACTCCAACTAGAGATGTACACTAAAACTGTCGGCATACTACTTTAGTTTTATGTACTTAATAATGATAAAATTTTCAAGTATAACAAATATGTAAAATGTTTTCGTTACTTTAATTTATATTCTATTTTTAAGTAATGTAAAATAACTCTCTAAATGTTTTCAAGTAACTTTTAAGTACTTTAGGTATCTTTTAAGTGCCATAGAGTAACTTTAACACGTATATCTAAAATCAAATTATAGCGAACGGTGGCTTCGTGTAATGCCAACTTTATTAGATCCTCTCAGGTGCTAAAGATGTTGCAAGTCGATTTTGTGGGAAATTCGAGACTCTTTTGATAATGTGGTGTACGAAAAAAATTTCCAACTATGTAATGGCCAAAATAACCGGTACAAACTAATGATGACCAAACTGAGGTGATACTTCTTTATGCCAATTGTACTATTTTTACAAGTTCTTTTATACTTCACAGCTATTTTTGACTTATAATTATATCCTATGCTGTGCACATGTACACTTCTTGAAGTTTTAGATTAGAGAGACCATTCGCCGGAAGGAAGTATCGTACCAAAGAAAAAATGTTTTCTCTAAAATTCGATAATTCGATCATCACTACTTTTCTGACATCTGCTGGCAAGTAGTGTAAGTAGGTTACAGTAATTGCTTGATGATCAGCAAATACAGTAAACTACTTTATGAGTTTTTAAAGCAATGTAAACCTTATTTTACACGAAATTTCTATATTCTAGTATAGAATTCGTAAAATGAAATTTATTAAAATTGATGACAGCAAATAGTATACGTAGTGAAAAAAAATTAAAGAGAAAAGTTGGTATTTGCAAAATCCAAGAAAATGAAGCAAAACCGTCACAAAGATAGCGAGAGTTTGTCAATAACACTGGGAAATATTTGACTCAATAAAATTATTTTGGTATACGAAAAAAAAAAAAAACTAGTAAGGGTGTTACCTTTGGCCTGGCCAAACATTAAATACCCTACACAGCAGTATTTTGAAAATTTTGCTAATATGGGAGGTGCCACGCTCTCCAAATTCACCCAATTTTTTCTCAGAGTTTGCATTTATAGTTCTTAGTATTTAAGTGAAATTTGGTTGGATTATCTGAAAAAATATTTTCAGAAAAGCGTTTTGAAGCTTTTGCTTATATGGGAGGAGCCACGCCCTCTTGTCCGATTTTATCCAGTTTTTGCTTAAAGCTTGCATTTATAGTTTTTAGTGTCCGAGTCAAATCTAGTCTGATTATCTCAAAAAACGCTTTCAGTACAGCGTTTTGAAGCTTTTGCTTATATGAAAGGTGCCACGCCCTCTTGTCCGAATTCGACCAGCTTTTTTTCAGAGCTTGCGCTGACGATTCGTAGTATTTATGTGTATTTTGGTTGAATTGTTGTGAAATATACTCCTGGGTGTAGGGTATAAAAAAAAATTGGTTGAACTAAGCTCATTTTTTTATACACTACACCCAGGGTATATTCACTTTGTCCTTCCGTTTGTAACGCAGAGAAGGAGGCGTGGCAGTTATAGAAAAGTATGCATATTCTTGATCAGTATATATTCTTGACCGCTTGAGTCGATATAACCATGTCTGTCTGTCTGGCTGGCTGGGTGGCTGGCAGGCTGTGTGTTGAAATACGCTTTTTGGAAAAATTTAGCAAGATAATTCAATGAAATTTCGTACACTGCCTTCGTCGTCAAAGTTAGCTCGTGGGAATGAAAATGAGCAAAATCGGTCAACGGACACGCCTACCGCCCATACAAAAAATATATTCAAAATACATTTTTAAGAGTATTTTTCACGATAATGCAACCAAAATACACATAAATAATATGAATTAAAAGCGCAAACTCTGAGGAAAAACTGAACAAATTTAGACAGTAGGGCGTGGCACCTCCCATACAAGCAAAAGCTTCAAAAAGTTATACTTAAAGCGTTTTTTGAGATTTTCGAACCAAATTTGACTCAGACACTAAAAATTGTAAGCGAAAGCTCTCAAAGAAAATTGGGTAAAATTGGACAAGTAGGCGTGTCTCTTCCCATATAAGCAAAAGTTTGAAATTGCCATACTGAAAGAGTTTTTTGGGATAATTCAACCAAATTTCACTTAGACACTAAAAACTATAAATACAAGCTCTGAGCAAAAACTGAGTGAACTCAGACAAGAGGGCGTGGCACCGCCCATAAAAGCAAAATTTTCAAAATAATGCCGTGAAGGGTATTTAATGTTTGGCAAGGCCAAAAGTTACACTCTTAATAGTTGGGCTTTCTTTTTACTCAATCTTATATTTTATTGTAGGTCGTATCCAAGGCATCTCACTTTTCGGATTTAAAGAATTGAAGGCAAGAGCAAACCTTTCATAGGCCTCCTTTTTATAAAATAACGATACATTATTTTATATTCTAGTAATGTAAAATATGTACATAAATTACATTATCAACACTTTTTTCCATCTTCGTCTATGTCAAATAGTTTATTGTTTAGACTTACACATAATTTAGCAATCTTTCTGTTCAATAAGGCTTGAATACATCCAAAGCCGTGCGTGATGGAAAACTTAAAACTTTCGTATGATTTCGATGCAAACATTTTCAGAATTATGACATTTCATGAGAGTTAAAAATTATGGCACCTCAGAGAACAAATTTAACTCATTAGTTTTAATGCGATGGTGTAAACTGTGCACAACACACTTAAAGTAAATATAGACATTTACATAGAAATTCCTTATCTGCATACAAATATCACCCGCGAGTAAGCGGCTTTAATTGGTAATGAATGACAGGAGCGCGAACATTTGCCATATGTCAGACGCTGTGCGAGGGAGTGTGACACCTTTGTTCGTTTTAATTTGGAAATACAACAAAAAAATATTGTCTGTGTGTGTGCCATAAGGAAATGACAAAAAGACTGCGTAGTGGTGGGACAGTAATTTTGGCTTTTCCATGTGTTGTACTTTAATTAGGCATTTAATATGCAGCGGGAGTAGCAGCGGCGGAGACAGTGCGTAATGCGCGTAATTATTGTGTTGCCACAATGTGGAGCTTTACTTTAATTTAAGCCCTCACGTTGTTGTTGAAAGAAAACAACTTAAATTGCATATAAATTTATTGTCTCGCTGTTTGCGTTTGTGTGCGTATGTGTGTGTGCAGGATCTTTTCTTTGTTTAAACTGAAGTACTTTGGTTTTTTGTGCTTAATTAAAAGTTGAAGAAATAAAAGCAAAAACCAAGGAAAGCAGTACTTTTATCCTGCTGCTCTTGTTTGAAACTACAAGTGCTCTTCACTCTGAGATAAAGCATTTTTTGCAGAATTTTGCTTTTTGTACAATTTATTCTTGGAAAATTTGCTTTTGCTATGATGAAAAGGAATTCCGCTGTTGTTTTCGTTTTTTTTTTACTAGGAACTTTTTGTAAATATGGATTTGTGGATACTTTGAAAAAATGTTTGTTGTTTTTGTTTTCTTTAAGGCAAACTAACTTTTTTGTTTGATTTTGGTTTTCTTTCTTTGTATGATGTATTTCATTTTTAGCTTTAAGCTTTACTCATCAAAACTTTTGCTTGTATTAGGATGTTTAAGGAAGCGCGCCATATCCCTAAAGCAGAAAATCCTATTTCGAGGTATTTCGCCTTTGTTATCTTGACTGCGATTCATTCGACTTGATTAATTAGCCGGGCTTATTGTGTTTAACGTTGATTGAATTGTAAGTAAATGTGTACGTTTTCCGCTTATTTAATGCTACGCCGATTCATAAACTTTTCAATAAATCAAAATTATCAAAGAAATAGAACTTACGACAATTTTAAGCTAAAGTTAATATTCTTTTGTCTGTCGAAAGTTTTGATTGATGTCTTTTGTATACGTGGCCATTCCCATTCCTCCACTCGTAATAATAATAATCGTAATATGCGACTGATGTGCGTGATTTTCTTTACTTTTGGCTTAATTTCTATCGATTTATTGACAAAAACGCGCATGTATATGTTAGGCCTTCTTTGTTTTATTCCCCCTCAACCCACCCCTGTTTTTATTTCTTCACAATGATAATTCATTTATCCTGATTTGTATGACAAGTTTATTGAGCGTTTGTGTTAGTTACTCTTTATCTATGCGTTTGTATTAGTTGAATTATTTAAATGTATTGGTGGAATATTTCTATTGTATGTTTGTGGTCGTTTTTATAGCGTCGTTTATTTTTGTGTGCGTGTTGTCCAACACATAGTAAAATTCACAATCATTGTTTTGCCTTGGCAACGCACAGTGGCTTGTATTCATGCGATTGGTGGGTAAACATAAAAGTAAGACCAACTTTGTCATAAACAAAATTTTCAACTTATGAAAATCTACTGCAATATTTTTTCATCTAAGTTGTATGAGTGGATTCTTGCCTTAAACAGCCAAAGAACGAAAGCAGAGCGAACTGTCTTGTCTTTTTTATTCAAATAAATTGGTAAAGGCTGCATTTTTTTTGCTAATTTTTGACTTTGCTTGCCATTTTAGATTGAGAAAGGTCAACAAACTCTTTTTTTTAATTTTTTTGTAGTCCTCGTTAAATTTGCGCTAATTCGGCAGTACATGCAGACCTTTATCAACTGAATTGGTATGACAAATGTACCATCGAATTTTTTCCTTTTTTTTTTCGTTTATCAATATCCCACTGTGCAAAGTATTGAAGCGGACTTTTACTTCATTTGTCACTCCACAAAAGTTGGTAGCGCTATATTTGTATCTCGTTGCTTTCAAATTGATTGTCTGCTTTAATTTATTGGACATCAAGTGATAGTTGGATAATAAAAGTTTTTTTTTGAGTTTTATTAGATGCTTTTGGCAACACTTCAAATCAAAGAAAAAAGAAATAAAAAGTTGCGTGCCACAAGGCTCTTCAAATTTTGGTGAAGATTGTGTGAAAATCACTGAATGTAATTAAGTCAACAGTTTTCGAGTTAAGTATTTAATGATGTGTTAAACTGATGTCTGCAGCCAAGAATAGTATTAATAAAAATCATTACCCTACACGTCTATAAAAAAAACGGAGATCTTGTTTGTCAGCTAGACATGAGGGCGTGACTAGAACTGACCTCTCCATTTCGAATTTTGCGGTTTGGCATGGTTTCATTTCATGCCAAAACCGATAAAAGGGGCAAACAAATTTGGCGACTTTTTGTGGATTTCCGAGTGGAGTAAAATGTCTTAAAAGAAAGTTTTCTGGTATTAGGCAAAAAGTACTATTTTTACAATGTTTTTAGAATTAAAATTAATGAAAACGCTCCATGGCCTACCCATCAAATCCTCTAAAATGTATTTACTGGAAAGAAGGCTAAACTATCCCGCATATGAATTGAATGCGTGTTGTAAAAACTCACGTGATCCCATAGCTCTAGTTTAACAATTGTCTTTTGAAGCACGAATATGAAAAGCTAAGTTCCTTGCAAAGCAAGAGGCTATTTGATGAAGGGGCGTTGCACGATCTATGCAAAAAAGCGCATTAAATGAAATAACTCTGCAAGTATGACACCTATTTTAATGAAATTTGGTATACTGCATATGGTGCCAGAATAGAACAAGGGTTATTGTACTTCCATACAAGAACTAAAAAGGCCACTAGCATTTGACGACTATTGCTTATCGATCCGAATAGTGGTGTACGATTCAATAACAAACCGAATTATTTAAACGTTCAAATCGTATTGTGTAACAATAAATAATTTAAGCCGCACCGTAAACACAAAGCACTAAATGTGTATGGCACTCGTAAAAGTATGCTTCAATATTTTAAAAATTTCCGGAAATCTTGAATAGTTTTCAACATGATGCATATGCGTGTATAACAGATAATTGCTAGTTGTTTAATTGAGTAAACTGTGGAGAAAATCTGTTTACAACACTATGGTATTAAGTGATTATTCTCAGCACTTTGACGCCTTTAAAATAAATGTTAAATTATGAATGACATCACTAAAGGAGAATTTTGCCTTTTTCAACAACAAACAATTTCCATTCGCCTTATCCATTGTAATCTACACTTGGCAACGATTTACTGTGCACTTTTCCTTTAGCATTTATTACGATTTTGCTGCTTTTATTACCAACACTAATACGCTTACCGACCGCAATCAGTCTGGAATCCTTTGCATCCATTTCAATTTGTCATTTTTACCCCATCACTTCCTGGTATTGCAGTTGTATTGGATCTTTTCTTTCCACGTTCACTGCATATCCGTTCGTTTGGATTCCTGCCTTTAACGGTTGACATTTTTATGAATTTTTCCTTTCTTTTTTTGCATTTCTTCTTAACTTTTTTTATATTATTTCTTTTCACTTTTATTTCATTTTTATGCCATGCCATACGTTTCCTTTGCAACTACTCAGCATTCAGGGTTAGGGGAGAGATGTTAAAGGGGAATGCCTTCCGTTCGATGGGATTGCCAATGCAACTTTTGCTTGTACACATTATCCGCTTTATAAATAGGTATGCAATAGGTTTGATTACATATGTGGGTGTGTGTATTTATTTATATAGAGTATGTGTGTGTCGGGCATGTGTTTGGCCAAAGTGTGCATGCATTTTTATGAGACATTAAAATTTCAGCTACACAAATGGAAGCAGAACGATTGACAGTTCCCTTATTGATGGTGCTGCTGCTGCTGCTGTTGGTGTTATGGCTTAAATAATGAAGTGACTTCAGTGCGATGTGGCATATTAACCTGAAAGATTTGATTTAGTGCTTTGCGTTCAGTGTTGAACTATAAATATTTGATTATTCTACACACAGAAAAAAAAATTGTATTTTCAACAACTTTATGTATTGATTCAAGAATTTATGTTGGTTGAAATCTTCCCAACAACTTTTGCTCTTGTTTTAAATACGAAATTGTTATGTATTTTATTCAACGAAAAATTGTTGAATCAAGTAAAAAGTTGTTGAAGGAATAAGAACGAAAATTGTTGTATTAAAAGCGAAAAAATGTTGGAAATTTATGAATGGAAATTGTTGTTTCAAAAGCGAAACTGTTAACAATATTTAAAAACGAAATACTTTGTTGAACGAAGAATAAATGATTGTTGCAATGTTTCTACATATATAAGTCTTTATTAGCAAGCTATCTTACGGCAATAAAAAAGATACAGTAGCATGAACATTGGTTGCAGTATGAGTTAAAGCCTAAGAAGTCAAGCGGCGTTTTCATACGTGTAACTGTTGCTTCAACGGCAGCATTTTGCATTTTATCCTGACTGGCGATAGAAAGAGGACATAGTACGATAATCAGAAGCGAAGTGGATCGTGAGCGAAGTCAAGTTTACATCATCCGCTAATCCAAGTATCCAAGTATCCAAGTTACGATCAACAAAGCGTAATTTATTATGGAATTCATACGCTGCCAGAAAGATGGAGAAATTAGTGTTTAGTGTTTAGTTTATATGAAATGTTTCTTACCCTAAATCGTGATACAAAGCTTTTTAAATAAAACAGAAAGTATTCAGTAATTTAATATTTTTTTTTTTTTTTTGCTTAAAAAAAATGACTGAATTTTTGTATTTAAAATTATTTTTCATATTTTTTTTGACAAATGCGTAAACAAATTAAGTATCAAGAACAAAGTTGTTGATTTAAGAATAAAATATGAATTTCAACAATTAAAAAATAACAATTTTTTAAGAATGAAAAATTGTTGTTTTAAGAATTTTTTTTTTCTGAGTGTATGATATTCAGCAAAAAGGATTAGAAATTTTATTTGCTTTCTCTTTATCAGAAGAGATTAGATTGAATTGAGTAAGCATTAACATCGCCTTTTGCTCATCAAGAAATGAAGAAAAAAATATAATAGAACGATTTACACTACATTAGACCTCACAAACTATTATAAGAAAATGGGAAACGCGTTTGAAATGTAAGGGCTTTGACGTCATAACATATATACGTAAGTAGATTAACAACAAAACCGATGCAATAATATGCCACTATTAAAATTTAATATTTAGGATTCTGACCTGGTCATATTTCCTTCAGATTGGACATAGTCGTCAGCAGAAGAGGAGAAAACTTAAAATTTTTTATATAGGAGAAAGTGGGGTAAAGTGGGAAATTTTTTTTCGAAGCTCCATAAAATGAACAAAACTTCTTATTTTTTCATGTTTCAGCTTCCTATAATAAAGAAAATTAAATCAGCTATATTTTTGCCGAAGAAACGAACCGAAAATATGGATTTTCTGTTGAGTACGACGCTTTGATAGAGGATGCCCAAAATGGCCGAAATTACAAAATCGTGGGGTATTCAAAACTCATAAAAACTAACACAAATGTTGGAAAAAAGTTCTAATATCTTTATTGTAAGTCAAAAAAAGGTTCAAGGAGCACACCCATAGAACTAAATATGAAAAGAAATAATGATTTTGCTGGAAAAAAATTTAAGAAAAAATGTGTTTAAAAAAATTTGTGAAATAGTAGCTTATTCGTCGTTCTCTGATGAAACATCAAAGTCCGAGTCACAGTGTTAGTAATAAAAGAAGCTTGTAGTGAGAATGGGCGTTAACAATCCTTTAGGTTGCATTTGATGGTATTGTGTCTGGTAGCGATGCCAATCCCGGCCTTTATTAAGTCCCGTAAGTCCCGGGATTTGCATGAAGTAATCCCGGGATTTTCGGGACTAAAAATACAAAATTAATACAAAATATTTTGCTATCTTCTATTGAATGCTTCATATAGCACTATTTGGTGTCTTCAAAATAAGATATAAATTCATAATGCTGTATTAAAATGATCGTAATTTTTCATCATACCTCATTTTGAAGACAACGAACAGAACTAGGTGCTGCATTTAATAGAAAATACTAAAATAATTTCGTATATCCTCCATATAACCACAAAAATCGTGTTTTTTTAACTCTTAGTTAAGGATATCTCAAAAACCGTACTTGATAGAACGATTCGTATTCAGAATCGACAAATACATCGGAAATGACTATTTTTTGTTTAGAATTGTTTCAATTATTTTTTTTTTTCAAAAAGTGCATGAAAAAGTGTTGATTTTTATCGAAATTCAATTACATACTTACAAAAATGAGCCAAGTCGGATCAAAATCATTGCTTGTTCAACAATATTTGATACTATAGCCTCCTTTTACTTAATTTTCCTGCATTATATAAGGAATGAGGATATCGTTTCAAAAAAGGTTACAATGCTAGGATTCAGCCGGTCGCTTTAATAAAGGTTTTACACAATCGCGTGGCGATTTCACTTTCAAATTTCAAATTTTTTGAACTCAAATATATTTTGATCCCAGTAACTGGTATTTAAATATATGGGTTATTCCATATCAAAACAGAAAATGAGAAAAAATTAAATCCGATTACCTCCATTTTAACAATATCATAATCTAAAATAACTATTGTTTACTTATCTCCAAAGAAGTTTTAAAAAATTATTAAAGAGAACTTTTTTTAGCGAATTTATCTCAATTTGGCCCAGTTTATATTTTTATTTCTTATGAGACATGGTTTTTTACTTTAAAACTTTTCATTATGATATCGTCTCTTAATGCCTGTGACAATAAGGAGTAGCAGCTTGGACCGATTTTTGATCAAAAAGCAAATTGGTCCAATAACAATAAACAATAAACATCATCAAAACATCAAAAATTCGATTATTTGATACGCTACAAAAATTTCATTGATTTCATTCTTGTGTCGCAAGTCAGATCAGAATGTCGCGTTGAGTCACTAACTCAAAATGTTATGTTTTCTTTATCAAAATAGCTGGCTTCAATTGTTAGGTTAGGTTCGAGTGGCGGTTTAGCGATCCAAGCTAAAGCCTAAGTTGCACTAAAAGTGTCATTTTAATGCCACAAAAGTGACTCGACAGACTGGTATGTATATGTGAAAATTTTAATTAACTAACTAAAGATATCTATATCCAGTTCAGCTTCAATTGTAGTCACATACTTCTTCAATTGCAACATAAAAAAAAAAATCATAAAATAGCAGTATGTTGACTAAAATTCTTCCTTAAGTTAGTAAATAAAAAGAACGTTCCGTTTCATCTCCAATTCTTTGAGACTGTTTTTACAGATTAAGGGCTTAAAATAACTCAGTTCTGACCAAAGTTTTGTCATAATCTATAGCAAAATGTCCAATGAGTCACAATAGAATGCCCCACATGTAATATATATTACATATAAATATAGTTAAGGTTTATGAATTATTTGTAATTTAAATTTTTATGTTCGTTTTTTTACATTTTCTTGTTAATTTTTATTTATAAAATGAAAATTTAAATTAAAACGATTGACTGTTTAATATGAATTGAACATTTTAATAACTACGTTCTTATATCCCAATAAAAAAGGGTGCTTTTAATGTCAAAATAAAAATCATACCTAATCCCGGGATCCCGGGATTGCAATTTAATAATCCCGAAATCCCGGGATCACCAAAAAGCCCAAAAATTGGCATCCCTACTATGCACGCATCGCTATACCATAAAGATTTGCTTACGGTCATACTTTGCTAGTTTGGCCGAAAAGGGGCATTTCCCACTCTACCCCACTTACCCCTAACTAATTTAAATTACAGCAATTTCATCTCGTAGCAAAAATATACCCTAACAAGTTCGGATTTTTTTAAGATTTTGCGGAGAGGTGCAAAAAGTTAAAAAAAACGCAAAATTATGGCAAACACTCTTTTACATAATTGTCCTTAACTAAGACATTTTTAAGCTGATTTTTATGTTCTGATCTATTTTGAATATGTAGCAAATCAGGCTGTTTGTCTTAAGAAATTTTTCTGTTAGTTGCAAAAGTAACATTTTTACAAATTTTTTAGAAGATCTATAATATTTTTATGTAAAGAAGACCAAATTGCCTTCTACACAAATCTTGGATGGCATCTTTTGAAATATTAAAAAAACTATAACTTTGAAACCGTTAAAGATATAAATTTAAGTGAATTTGATGTTCGAACAGGCACGTGACTTTGGTGAAGTTCGTGAATTTGATACGAACTTTGTGGATACCTCGAACGTGGCATATCGAATCTCATGATTTCAATAGTTTTGGAAAAGTCCAGAAGCAGGTAGATATCAAATAAGCGCCACGCCCACAAATAAACTTTTTGAAAATTGTACATAATTTTTCGGGGCCGCCATTTTTTTTTTAAATTTTAGTTAAATCGAACTTTTTTAATAAAAATTGTATATTTTTGTTATATTGTATAACGTTGTGCCCCAATTATTTTCCAAAATTTGGTTGAAACCATACTTTTTTGACAACATTGAAAAACGAAGTTCATTGTCACGTGAGCCTAAACAGTAAGAATCACGTGGTCAAACAGATAGCTCTTTTAAGGTCTTAAAATCTTAAGCTTCGCCGCCCCTTGGAATTGGAGAAGTTACTCAAATTAAAATTTTTTTTATTACACGTATTAAGCGTGAAACTGAAATTCTGCTAAAAATAATCGCGTCAACAAAATATGAGTTTTTTTGTTTTTGGCTGCGAGTAGCGAAAATTAAAAGAAATGGGCTGTTGGCGGGCAACTTGTACACATACACATAAATATTTCGGTTTATTATTTTTGTGTTTTATCTCACTTGCAGCCCATCCACTTCCTGCATTTCGCCTGGCGGTAACAAAACTTGCACAAATTGGGAATCACATCAGCAGCAGCAGCGTGACGCAGTGGCAACGGTGGAAATTTTGTATTTTACATGAAATCCGATTATCTGTTAAATGCGCAACTTGTTGGTTTTCGGTGTTGTTGTTATTGTTGTTGTTATTGTTGCTGTAGCTAGTGAACTTTGCCGCAATGTTGTAGTTTTCAGATTTTCGCTGCTTCACAGTTGAGAGCGACAACGACGACTACGGAAGTGAAAGTGGTTGCAGGTGAAACTTTGTTGCACCACGTCATGTGTTTTTTTTGGCAAGGGATTTATTTTACAATTTAAAGTTAAACAAGAAGTTAAAGTGGTTAGTGTATTAGAAAACTGAAAGAAAAACTTGAGAATCGTCTTTTGCGAAACCTCTATGGGATTTGCAGAACACTGAAGTGGATATTTTGAACTGAAATATTCTATTGAAGTGAATACTCGTATCATGGAAATCGTAAGTCGTATACATATCACAAAAATTTAAAAATATTGGGGAAAAATTTTAATTTTTCACTGATTACCAAAACATGAGCTTTAGTCCGAAATTTATCAATCAAAGCGTTTTAATACGAAAATTTTTTAAAAAATTACCCAAGAATGTTTAAAGAATCGTCTTAAGTTTTTACAGCATATGATTTAAATCAAGTAAATAAATAGCACAGGCTGACGACAGCGTCAATCTGGACTAAAAACGTACTAATGCAATTAAAATTTTCCCTGAAAGACGAAATTTTCTGACAGTTTCTGTATTATGTAAACAGCTGATTTGTTTGTTTACTTGTTTTTTTTTTGGACAGCACCTGTTCCTCACTTTTGCTCATTTTTGTTATAGTGACATTTGTGATTTTAATAAATTGGCTTCAAAATTGACAATCAGATGTTTTGTTTCTGTCAAATCGCTACAATCTACTACAATTTTTGACAGCGTTACCATATTGAAATATCTTATTTCAGTACTAGTCCACTTCGATTTCATGCATTAGTGTTAGAGTTGATGTGAATTGAGATGGAGATTATTCACCATTAAATTTGCATCAAGACTGATGATTCGGATTAACGCTGTAGTTTGCCTATGCTATGAGGTTTTAAATATAAAAATTTATTTAAACTTTTATAAACAGATATTTACTGGGTGTCCAATGACGCTCACTTTGTATGCGGGGCATCTTTCGTATTCTGCTAGAAGTAAGTCAAGTACCGCATGCATTAAATTCAAAAGGGAAACTTGACGTGAACTAAGTCCACACATCTACACACACACAGACTCGGTATCATCATTGTGAATGAAGAAAAATCACACACTTTATAAAGTTGAGCACATATACATACAAATATACTAACTCACTGCAGCCAGGAGGCAGCAGGACAAGGCTTTCATTTCAGGTTGATGAAATTTTTATGCATTTACTTTTAGTAACTTGGTGTGTTTTTGATTGAAACTGTAACTGACACTGACACGTTAGCAACAAAGGAGGAGAAGAGAAAAGAAAAGAAGAGAGGAGCAGTGGGCGTATGCTTGATGGTTGTAGTGTTGAAATTGGCGTAAGGCACAGCATGTCAAGTTTGAATACAGTTAACAGTATGCCAACGGTGTTTTTCTGTCCACATCAGGTTTTTTGTCTTTACTAGCTCAGAATTTTTGAAATTGAACTACTGTATTGCACAGTAGGTAACTAAGTTAATAAGTAATGATTAATTAATTTTAACTTGGGCGATTATTTCGCCTATTTCACACTAAGGGAAGGCAGCAGCAGTTGTGATGGGGCTTATGTAACTGTTTAATAATTAAAATGTAATCTTGCGTTTCTTCGAATTAATATAATCCACGCATAGTATATTCCTTGGCGACAAAGATACAAAAATGAAGTGAAAAAAAACATATGACAAGGGTAATGCTAAATAAGGCAGAAATTTTCTTAAACAATAAAAATTAATAAAATTAAATTAGTTGTACTCGTTTTTTCTTGGTTACATTAAAACATACTTAGTAAAATTAAAATTTTCTTAAATTTAACAAACTGATCATGACACATTACTTGACCACTAAGTCTTTTTGAATATAAAAATCATAAAAAACTAATGCATTTCTTATTCAACGTCAAGAATTATTTCTGCAAATCTTCTCCTCTCCAAAGACCCTTTACAAATATTTAAACAACTTCCAAAAAAATACCATAAAAGCACAGTTTTCTTTAATATCCACCCTTTACTGTTATGACAACATAAGCATTATGAGCATTTTTCACATTTCATTTTATCAAATAAATGCGGGCATAAGTGAAAAAGAAAAGGAAATGAAAAGAAGAAAAAACATAAAAAAAGTTTTAGAGATAGCGATGGTGTGGACAATGGAAATAAATTGTGATTATATCGCAATTCACAGTAGTACGTTCACAAAGTACATTTCTAAGATATTCATCGCAAATGATTTCGTTGCTATTCGTCAACGATTTTTTCAAAGAGTGTAGATATTTTTTGAAAGAAAAAAAAAAATTAAATGAATATTTATGTGTTGAAGTATGGTCGATCATACTTAAACTTTTCTGTTTTATACTCGAATTTTGGACAAAATTAAAATTTTAAGAAGTTGATAATTTTGGTTGCAAAAATTTTGAAGAAACGCTTTTGCTTTGAGATGTGTGAATTTTGAGTAACATCACTGAAACTTCTGAAGTCAATTAGTGTCTTTTACGTACTTGTAGGCGATAGACTTAAAAGTCCACAAGACAAACATCATATGGGCATTTTTCACGTCACGAAAGTGACTATCGCACTCATTTAAAGTGAAAAAGAGTGGAAGTGAAAAATATTTTTGTTTTAGTTTTTACTAAACATTATGGCCCTTAGGTAGCACTATAATTTCTGCCAACGTTTGTAGTAGGCAAAGTTCAGGTCCCAAAATCTATGCCACAAAGAACTTAAAACGAACTGGACAAAAATAGTAGTAGTTTTCGGGGCTATTCAAAGAAAGTTGGAATTTAGCTACCCCCCTTTGTGAAAGTTCATTCAATTCTATGAATATTTGCCCAAGGAACTATACCTCTGCGTCCAACTTTAGTTCGGCGCATTTTTGATCGAAAATTTTACCTTGCATTTAATATTTTTTTTTGTTTTCATACTAAATTTCAAAAATTTTTATAAAGACAAAAGTAATGTCATTATATGATTTGGCTGGTATTCTGTCAGTAATCAATTAAATTGGGTTCTGTTTACTCAAAAAGTTCACTTGATGAAGTGGAATTGATGCAATATATTTAAAAAAGTGATATGGGTCAAATAGCCGATTATTATGACCGACTTTCAAAATAAACGATTTATATTTTTACATGGATTTTTGGTATATTGTGCTGTAAAATTAAAAAAAGTGGCTAATTTATTTCCTAAAACTGCCACTAGATGTTGCCCTGGAAAAAAATGAGTGTCAGATTCGGCATCCTAGCATCCAAAAATACTTGGGTTGGTGTTTCGATTGAAAAAATCCATGTAAAAATATGACTATTTTATTTTGAAATCGGTTATTTGACCGATATAATTTTTTGGAATAAATATAATCAATTTCACGCTATCAAGTAAACTTTTCGTAAAAACAGAACCCAATTTTATTGATTACTGACAGAATACCAGCCAAAACATATTGGGGGTTATCGTTAATCAAGATTCCCGGGGAAATGGGGGTTATCGTGAATCAAGATTCCCGGGGAATTTTCGCAGACTGCCGTGCATTATATATTGCAGTTTGAGAAAATTCCCCGGGAATCTTGATTATATTACTTTTGTCTCTATGAGAATTTTGAAAACTAAGCATAAAAATAAATATTAAACGCAAGGTAAAATTTTCAATCGAAAATGCGCCGAACTAAAGTTGAACGTAAAGGTATGGTTCCTTGGGCAAATATTCATAGAATTGAATGAAATTTCAGCCTAGCTTGATGTTTTGTTTGAAAAAATTCATCAAAAATATGAATCGTTTATTTTGAAAGTCGGTCATAACAATCGGCTGTTTGACCCATATCACTTTTTTAAATATATAGCATAAATTTCACTCTATTAAGTAATTTTTTTGTGTAAACAGAACTCAATTTAATTGATTACTGACAGAATACCAGCCAAATCATATAATGACATTACTTTTGTCTTTATAAAAATTTTTTAAAATTTAGTATGAAAATAAAAAAATATTAATAAAAGGTAAATTTTTCAATCAAAAATGCGCCGAAGTAAAGTTGAACGCAGAGGTATAGTTACTTGGGCAAATATTCATAGAAATGAATGATCTTTCACAAAGGGGGGTAGCCGAGGTCGATAAAATTTCGTCCATACAATTTGGCCTACCCAAATATAATTGTATATATATGTATAATTATTTTGTTTCAATTACTATCATTGCCACACCAACAAACCCGTTTCTTGCTAAAAAAAAGTAATTCAAGAACAGTTTTTCCGGGTTTTTTAATTATTAATATTAAACTTTGAATATTTTTCGACATTTCAATCTTCTAGAATTCTAACTCTTTAAAACTCGTAAATTTTTGAATAAAACAGTTTTGACAGATTTCTGCAAAATTATTTGAGGTCTGTGAACTAACCGATTCAATTACACGGTCGGAAAAATTTATTTTACTCAAAAGCAAAGAAACTTAGAAAAAATAGTGTATAAGGCAAAAAATGCCTGGAATTTTTCGTAAGTTGCCTTGCTTTGAGTAACAAATCCTTTTCCGACAACTTAATTGAAAAAAGTAAAAAAATCGATTCTCTGAACAAAAAAAAAAAAAAAAATGTTTCTTATCACTAAAATTTTTACAAGAATGTAATACTTATTTTCGAAAAATGGATATCTATTCTGTGAAGAAAACAACGTTATCAGTAAGAAACATGTTTTTTTTTTTTGTAAAAAATGCCCTTCAGGAAAGCACTTCATTAGCATCTTACTAAAAACGTTTTTTTGTTTTTTACTCTTTTCTGGTAAGATGCTTTTGTTTTGAGTAAGGAATCATTTTTCCTACTGCGTTATTGAAAAACGTATAATAAAATCGATTTTTGGAACCAAATGTTATATATACCGCAAAAAAAAAAAAACAAAAAAAAAAAAAAAAAAATTATACATTTTTGACGTCAAAACTTTTGGAAAAACATAATCCTTCTTTTTGAAACAAATTTGGGTAGGTATCATTTGTATAAAGAGATGCACTTGCATTGTTTTCTAAAAATTTTTGTAAAAACTGAAAAGACACATATTCAAGATGTAGAGTTAAAATAAAAGGAAACGACTCAAAGGTTTTGGTTTTTTTTTTTTTTTTGAGAAAAATTTAAGAAATTATCACTTTTGTTACTACAAAAGAAATCGACGCTATCATTTCTTTTAATGATTAAATTGTTGTTGTTGTTGTTGTTCCTACCATTTTCATTGTTGCTGTGCCATTTGAATGCTATGTATTCTATAGACTATTGAGTGTATTATTGTGAAGTCTTCCAGAAGATTGGTCAACAATAGCAACACCATCACAAAGATGAATAAAAAGAACAACACAAAAGGTAACAAAATATCATGGCAACAAAATCGTCAGTAATAAAATGTTACTTTTGCCTTTGTTATTTCAGGAGCTGTTGTTTACTACTTCTGGTAGTAAATCCAATGGAATTTTATTGGAAAAAGATAAGGAATTTTCTACTGTAACAATAATCATATCATTCAACTGAAAGCGTACTTTTGTTTTAAGAAGAAAGCATTAACTATTTTCGAAAAAAGTCATTAAGACAGCAGAGACGTTCGAAAACAACAAAATTTCTTCTTAATTAAATTTTGCTTTTCAATTTTGTGATTTATAAATTCATTAAAACTTAACCCATTTTGAAACAAATTCCCTAAAATCATGCCTTAATCGTTAGTCCTTAGAATTTATATCCAAAACAAACAGCCACCCACAAAGCACAATATGCAACGCAAGCTTATAATCTATGTACCCACACATACATTATTACACTGGCACCCACATACTAACATCCGCACAAAAGCAATTAACGCATCAAATTTCGTAGTAATTCATTTGAAACTGATTTGCTCCTAAGGGAGCAATAAAAATAGTAGCAAAACAGCAGTGACAGCAGCAACAAAAACAAATCGTAAAATACAATGAGACCGATTAATATTGACACTATCGAGCAGCAGCAGAGAAAAAGAGCAAAAGAGCAACAAAGAAAGGAGGAGACGAAACAAAGAGGGAACCAAGTAGCGGAACCAAAAAACAAATACTTGCGCAGCACTTAACTTGATCAACACAAAGGCAAACTGCGGGAAGTAGAATACAGGACAACAGCATGTGGCCAGCATTCGCAGACAAAATGGAGAGAAAATTGTTGGCAACACCACAAATGCAACCCTGCAGCAAAGGCTCCATGCACGAGTGTGTATATGTGGTGGTCACACAAGAAATAACAGACCGTAAACGAATAAACCGAAAGGATAAACGAATAACTTATGAACGAAGAGAATGGAAAATAAAACACTTTCACTTTGGTATTGGAAAGCAACGAAGCGTCACAATGCTAGCACAGTTCCAGGATATACTTATACATTCAAGACACACACACGTACATACTCACATACATGCTTACAGACAATGTCGTCTACAATAAATTTTCATAATTGATCGATAGATGAATCTGGCAAAAAAAAAAAAAAAAAACAGTTTCAAAAGATTTACTTTATTTATATCTATGTATGTATTGGGGTGGCTGCATATTTACCTAAGTGTGTGTTTGTGTGTATGCGAGTATTTGGGTTTGCGTTTTGTGTTATAGTCAGCATACAAAAGTTCAAAAAAGCAATCGACCGCACACATAACAGGCTGCTTGGATACTTTGAAACTTTTTACTTGTGGAGATTGACAGTTGAACAAAAACGATGTCACATAGTATTGGATTTAAACTGTTCGTAAGGACAATTGGCAGATAGATAATACTGTACAACAGCAAAAAGAAAGACCACAAAATAGGCATCACATCTAACTCAATAACCATATCGAAGCCATATTTTCACGATATCTAAAGATCATTTTCCGCCAGGCTTATATTGTAAAAAATTGGGAATCTAATGATGGGGCGTTGTACCCCACATGCAAAAACTACACACAAAAATACTTCAAACACTATAGGTATCTCCGCACTTTTGACAGGTATCAATTCGAAACTTGATGCATGGATGTATAGTGTATATACCAAAAACCATTCAAAAAATAGAAGGAATTGATAGGTGGAGCATTGCACCCTCCATACAAAAAAAATTCTGAGCTTTCAATAATTTAGCAACTTTAGCAACTAAATAAATAGTATAAAAAAAGCATAAAAAAGCATAAATATACATGGACCAAATATACCAAATATACCAAAGACCATGCACAAAATGGGAACCTAATCAAAAATCTTCTCACCGCTTTCTTGTGTGATCACTTTTATGGCGTCTCTCAGTTACAGCATCTACCTCTTTGTGATGCTGCGCTTGCTTGAATATGAGGCGGATAGTTAGAAGGTTTAATTTTTAGGTCGTTTCACTTTGTTGTATTCCTCAAAAAGTTTAAAATCAATAAAAATTTTTACAGTTTTATAATTTTACGATGCTTTCGAGACATTTACTCTTTTTATGGAATACCCTCAATGATTTAATAAAAATTACAAACTTTCATTGTATAAATATTACGCAAAACTGATAAAATCTGAAATTGTACTTTTTTTGATGACGTCATAGAAGGCACAAAGAAATAAATGAATGTGAAAATGTCAACTTAAAGCAATAAAGTAAAAGCATTTGGCATTCATCTAAAATACTTTCTTCCTTAGAAACTATGTGTACCTTTGGGGACAGCAAATTCCTCTGTCTTGTGGGTCACCTCAATTTATTTACTTTTTTGTTTTTGTAATTTGACATTTGTGTCGCATTCATTTTTCACTCAAACCACCCTCTGTTGACTCTGACCATGTTTTGCAACACTTTTCCTTTCCAAATTTTTCCAGCTGTCGCGCAGTTTATGAAGATGAATGCATTTTTAATGCTTCGTGCTTTGTGCCTGATTTACGAGGATGTGCCGGAATTACAGATGAATTGCATTTGGGTTGCAGCTGTAGAATTTGAGTCAATTCTTCATTTTCACTAGAAGTCAAAGTTTAAGTGCAATTTTAAAAGTTTGTTATAACGACATACATTTTAATCAAAAGAAAATTTTGTCTGAATTTGATCAAAAGTTTAAGAGTTTGGTTGAGATGGGTCTTATGAATTACTTAAGTTATATTTATATAAGTATTTGGTGTGCCTGTTCATTAAGTCACATTTCAATTCTTATTTGCTTCTATCCATCATTCACCTTCTTTTGCATTTTCTTTTATTTATCACAAATGTTCACTTATTTGACTGTAAGTCAACTAATTTGATTGCTGCGAGTTGAAGTTGACGTCGACATTGCTGTTTCGTTTTATTGTTTTCTTGTGTTGTGTCTGTCAATTCGGACATCTGAAGGATCTTTTTATTTTAGGGACTACGACGTTATTTGCTCATACATTTGTATGTGATGGATATTGTGAAATTCTGTTCTCGATTTCTATCAAAGATAAAAGGTTTTTGCCATAAATGCTGTTACAAATGTATCACAAGTAAATTGCATCAGATTTTCAATAAAATAATCAATTTTAATTTACATATGTATATAAACAATCCAACATGATATGTAGTCTGCGTGTCAAATATCAACTAAATGAAAAATCAAATGAGTCGTTTATTTTGAAAGTGGAGTAAGTCCATAGAGAGACATACACATTTTTTGCGATAATAATCGTTTTTTGAGAATAGAGCCAAATATTAATCATTTCTCAAAAAATATCAGTCAATTCATATTATGACATTACTTTTGCTCTTTTTGTCACTTAAGCTACTTTCAAAATTAACGGCTCTATTAACTTCGTTTCGAAAAATGGCAATAACAAAAGCTCGGCACTAACCTGCCTTCAAAAGTTTTTTGGTGAAACTTAAAGAACCTTGACATTAGAGGTAAAAAAAACACCGATTGCAATTTAGATGTTAATTCTTTAAACAACCTCTTTTTGCAATCTCATTCTTCAGAACGTGATTCTCCAATTGTTTTGAACCCTACTGGCTAACACCAACTTAATGAAGAACTTAACTTTATAAATGCTACGGAGGAAGATATTCTAAATAGCATACATTCTGTTAAATCAAATGCTGTTGGGGAAGATGGTATAAGTCTAAGATTCATAAGTTCTCTAACTCATATTATTAACTTTAGTATAACAACATTGACTTTTCCAGTAAGATGGAAAATAGCTAATGTTATAACAGTTGCTAAGAAAAATGCCAGTATTACAGCTCATGATTTCCGCCCGGTAAGCATTTTGTCTTCGCTTTCCAAAGTATTTGAAAAATTTATTTCTGCACAAATAGTAGAACATTTAAATATCAATAAATTACTATCAGTTAATCAGTCTGGTTTTCGAGCTGGTCATAGCTGCTCAAATGCTATGTTAAAAATTACACAGGCCCATAAAAAAAAAAGTACCATGCGCGAAAGATCAGACCACCTGAACTTTATGTTTTCGGGGTCGCTGAATCCGAATATGGTGCCAGAATAGCGAAGTTGGTTCGCGTTTTTTCAGATATCAACAATAATGCTGAAAATTACTGATTTTTGCTGGTTTCTGAAAAAACGCGAACCAATTTCGCTAATCTGGCACCATATTCGGATTCAGCGATCCCGAAAACATAAAGTTCAGGTGGTCTGATCTTTCGCGCATGGTACTTTTTTTTTTTTTTTGGCCTGTGCACAGGACGACAAAAAAAAAAAAATTCCCTGCGCGAAGGATCAGACCACCTGAACTTTATGTTTTCGGGGTCGCTGAGTCCGAATATGGTGTCAGAATAGCGGAGTTGGCTCGAGTTTTTTCAGAAATCAGAAATAATGCTGAAAAAAATCTCAAATTTTTCAGCATAATTGCTGATTTCTGAAAAAACCCGAACCAACTTCGATATTCTGGCACCATATTCGGTACTTTTTTTTTTGTGGGCCTGTGTTATTGAAGATATACGGCCTGCATATGACCAATGGGATCTGACAGTCTTGACTTTATTGGATTTCTCTAAAGCATTGGACATGGTTAACCATAATATCCTCCTCCATAAGCTCAATAAATATTTTGCTTATCTCTTCGGTTGCAAAGAGTTGTTCATAAGAATGAAGTTTCAAGTTTTGGCACAACTTTATCAGGAGTTCCGCAAGGTTAAATTTTAGGGCCAATTCTCTTCAGCATTTTTATTGATGATATTGTTTACTGTTTACATATCCGATTGAGCCCAGCAAAATTGTCTGCGTCTAAATGCCTCCAAGACAAATGCTTTAGCTATCTCGCATAGCAGATCCGATATGAGTTATGTCTCAACCCTAAGCATTGCAGAAACTACTATAAAATTTAGCACGACAGTCGTCAGTTTTGATTTTAAACTTAACTCAAACTTAACTTGTGTTGACCATACCAACATTACTAGCAGTAAAATATATAATATCTTAAGACAGCTCTGATGCACTGCTGCATTTACTCCACAACATACCAAAATGAAGCTAGTGCGAACCTTAATAATACCACTTATTTCATATAGTGAACTGGTTTTTGGTAACCCTGATAGTGCATCAAGGCAAAAGTTACAGCTGACACTAAATAACTAAGCTAGATATATTTTCTGCAAGAGAAGATATGATCATATCGAGCCCTAACCGCAACAGTAGCGTATGCGACATTTTTTCGAAATTTTTTTTTTGATGCAAATATGTTCTAAAATGTCATTCACAGCTATATGCCAAATATTAAAACTGAATTTTGTGTATTAACAAAGATATCGCACTTTCAATTATGTCGTAAGAGCAACACATGTTTTTTTGTTGACCGCAAAAAGAACGTAAGCACCTCAAAAACCAGAGAATTAGGCGCGGCAGGTATGGAAAAGTGTATATATTCCTCGTCAGAATCATCTTTTAAGTCGGTATAGCCATGTCCGTCTGTTTGGATGGATGTTTGTGTGTCCGTGGAAATATTATTCACGGGAAATTCGGCGAAATTTTGTAAAGACGGTTCGTTGTAAAAGTTAGCTCGAAGGATTGAAAATGAAGCTTGAAGCCCCAGTCTTTTACTTTGAAAATCAGTTTGAATTATATCGATATCTTTTTTTGTCTTCGAAATATCGTAAGCTGAAATATCAAAAAAACGTGGATTTTTCCTTTTTTCACCGTTTCAGGTTAGAATAATTCGAAGAAGAAAAAATATATCGATATAATTTAAGCTGGGATTTGAAGTAAAATAATAGGGCTTCAAGGTGTTTTTTAATGTTTTATGGCTAAAGATTTCCTTGTTCTACTATATAGCCTCAAAAGAATAAAAAATTTTATTTTAACTTTTCACAAAATGGATGGAAAATTAGTCTTTAGGCTAGGTTTTTTCTCAAACCATTTTAGATATATCAATTCTAAAACCAGATTCGGATTTAACATCAAAATTTAAATTGAAAATGATTTTTTTTTGTTTTCGTCCGTTGCTAATTTTCTAAAAAAACGCGAAAGTTCATTTTTTTTAACAAAAAATTTTAAAAAAAAGTTGTTAAAAATACAATATCTCGTTAACGCGATCAGTTAAAACTTTTAAAAACAATATTTTTGAATCTACAAATAAACAGAAAATTAACTGCACACCCAGTTTTTAGTTAGTTTTTGTCAAACTTTTTTCTTTAATGCAGAAACAATGTAAAGACCATTTGGTAACCTGAATTCGACTCGGAAAATCGATTAGCTCGGTGACCGATTTTAAAAAAAAAAATTTTTCTGTATATTTGGACCTCTATGAACAACTTTCCAAAAAAAGACCTGGAGTGGGATTACATAGGAGTAAAACCAAGTTCAAACGACGTGTGTGTGTGATATTTTGTAAGTTTTCAATACTAAATAGTACTGTAAATTAACAATATTACAGTCAATCTGACCGTTTTTGTTGGTTGGTACAATTTCAACCGTTCAAATTGTTACAAATTTCTTTCTGTGTATTAAATAAATGTTATAAATGTATTCTTCAAAGGCAAAACCATGTAATTTCAAAAAACGTATGCGCCACATTTTAATTTCAATCTTCGCGAAGAGTGACTGCGAAAATGTCGTATGAGCCATAAATGAGTGAAATATCCACAAAATCAATTTAAAAACGCGTCTATTATTTATATGAGGTCTAATATAGACTACATTTAACGTTTTAAAAAAATCCGCCATGCCTCTTCGAAAAAAAATGAAAAAAACTCTCTCCTGTAAAATTTGCTTTTTGTCGCATACGCTACTATTGCGGTTAGGGCTCGATATATCGGAATATGCGTACAAAATTCTTAAAAGCAGTCTTATAAATTTTCTACATGTACGCAATCTAATATTCTTACATAGGCTAACACAGTGCGACACATCCGTTATAAGGCGTCGAAAGTACTCGCCGAAACAAGTAATTCTGCCAGAGCGTTTTGCAAAGTTGGCTCATATAAGGATTTCATGGTCATTTTTGCGATTTTAGGGCACTAGATGAATAATAATTATCCAGCTGAAAATTAGTGATGAGCAAAATTAGTCTTGGTCTTGCGTCTTGTTCTTGGTCTTGCTAATTTTGCGAGACCAAGAACAAGACCAAGATGCAGATATTTTTGCAAGACCAAGACCAAGACTGCTATGGTCTTGGTTTTGCTCACGATAATTGTCAAGATCAAGACTGCATTTCAGTCTTGCTAATTTATAGTAAAAAGTTGTTTCACGCCCGTTTTGAAGATAAAATCATCTATCGATTTGAATTTCGGCATCTTGAAAACCCAACTGCTTTGGAAAAGTATGGTTTTGAATACTCAATATCTCTGAAATTTTTTTCAAGACCAAGACCAAGACCAAGACCGAGACCAAGACTTAATGAGCAAGATCAAGACCAAGACCAAGACTCAATATCAAAACCAAGACCAAGACTCAATGTGCAAGATCAAGACCAAGACCAAGACTGCTATGGTCTTGGCCTTGGTCTTGGTCTTGGTTAGCTCATCACTACTGAAAATTGCAACTTTTTGCCTCAAATTGGATTTTGAGCGATTTTTGGATTTTTTCATATGGCTATATCTCGGTAACGAGCCGAAAATATTGTTTTGATGACTTCAGCAATGTTGTAGCTATTAAATAGAAGAAAAAAAATGCCGAACAAACATAACCGAAAAAAATTCATCTAGTGCCCTAAAATCGCAAATATGACCATAAAATCCTTATATGAGCCAACTTTGCAAAACGCTTTGGCAGAATAACTTGTTTCGGCGAGTACTTTCGACGCCTTATAACGGATTTTGGTTCACCGTCAATGACTTGAAAAATGTTGCACTGTGTAATTAATAAACGTTGCCCGAATTACTTATATGAAAAACTATGCTTCGCACAATCTACGTGCACCTGCAATCTTATAGTACCTGATTTCAACTTTCGTGTGTCCTCTAAAATGTTCTTTGTTAGTGTCGTTAATCTATGGAACACATTACCAAATGTGATAAGTCCGAAGGTCTTCCAAAATGCTTTAAACTGGCAGTAGTTAGGCTTCTTTGTTCTTAATCTATCTTAAGCTAACCTTTTCTCCACTTAAATTTTCTTTTGGCTTATTGCAATAGTTATAATCTGCATTAATTATAATTATTATTATTAAGGTATTACTCTGTTTTTGTTATAATTTATACAATTGAGGAGTGGCCGTACCAAAGGGCCTAAGTACCATTTCGAGGCAAAAGTAATGTCATACTTTTTATGTGCCTAATAGTCTATTATTTGACTGTTATAATTTTTTCAACATAATAACATCAATTTCACGCTATCAAGAAAATTTTTAGTGAAAACAAAGAACAAATTTATTAGTTTCTAACAAAATGCCACCCGTTTCATATTATGACACTACCCAGTGTGCCAAACGGACTCGTTTCGGATCCGTAACGGGTTCATATTTTCGTTCTTTTTATCCGTTACGGAATCCGTTACGTATCCGTTACTGATCCGTTTGCGGGAAGGATTCCTAAAAAAAAAACGAATCGTTTTTTCTTCTTTTATGGATCCGTTTCGAACCTGTAACGTACATCAAAAACTAATTCAAAACGGATTCGCTTTTAATAATGTTAATGCAGCTTATAAAAAAAAAGAAAACAGGGTGAGGCGCTTATTTTTAATTAAAAAAAAAAACAAAATAACAAAAAAAAAAAAAAATTACTAGCCCGGCCGGGAGTCGAACTCAGGCTCCCGGGGTATTATTCTTTCATACACGAGATGTTAGACAACTAGGCTATTGACCGATATGATGTCTACTTAACTGATGTAGACTTATTTGATGTTGAGATTTAAAGTTTGTATATTAAACAAATTTCTGTTATTTTTTTTATAAGTATTCTGTGTTGTTTTTCTTCCCTTCTTTTGATAAAAAATGTTATATACTCAAATTTGGAATCAAAAACATTTTTTCAAACAGAGTTTGAAAAGTTTACAAAAAATCATATGCAATAAAATTAAAAGAAAGAAAAAAAAAAACAAATCAAAAATATTTTTTTTATCATAAAAATTAAATAAAGCAAATCCGTTTTGAGTTCGTATTTGAAGTATTTACGAAATCGAAACGGATTTGCCCAGGTTCGAATCCTACCAGAGGTAGATTTTTACCCTTTATTTTTCTTCCTTTTTTTTCTTTTTATTATTTTTTAATTGCTAATGGGCGCATCAAAACGGTTTTTTTCTGTAAATATACAGCATTAACATATTTAAAACCAAATCCGTTTTGAATTCGTTTTTACATAAGTTTCGGATTCGAAACGGGCCCGCACTGCGGAATTTAATTTTTTTTATTCGCTAATAATCGCTTCAAAATGTTTTTTTTTTTTATCTAAACAAAGCGTTTTGAATTCGTTTTTGATGTACGTTACGGGTTCGAAATGGATCCGTTACCGCGGATTACGTTTTTTATACCTTTATGAACTCGTAATGGATTCGAAACGGATCCTCATCCGTTTTTGTGCACATTGGGTACTTTTGCCTCGAAATGGTACTTAGGCCCTTTAGTACGGCCACTCCTCAATTAATGTACTTTAAGAGACCTCGAGTCTTACTTGTACAAATAAAATATTAATAAATATCAAATATCAGAAGTTGTTGAGAATAGCCCCAGGAATCTTAAATTTTTTAATGCTCAACCGGTTCTACTTTAGCTTGTACACACTAATGCATTTCACTAATGTATTTCTAAAAATTATTAAATTAAATTATTAACGAAATTGCATCCTGCTGCAAACTATCATAACATGCTAGATCCAAACAACTAGAACAGTTTATACCAAAAGAATTCAAACTCATTATTTAATTCTATGCGCTAGAATCTCTTTACTTGTGCATGTTCTGTACACATGAAGAAATTTTGTGTTGAAAATAAAACCAAACTTTATATATGGAGCAGATTCAAAATAATACGCGCAATTAAATACGTTTACGAAATTATTATTACCTTTAAAAAAAATGTTAAAAATTTTTCCTTTAACAAAGAACTGAAGCTTAAAAAAAAAAAACAATTTACTTAATTGAATTATTTGAATTTCCTCTGTGTAGGTATTTTTGTATATTGGAATGTGTTAGTGTTATTTAACTACCATATGGTATTACAGAAATTCACACTAAAACAAACCAGACTGAGTTTTCATACTCATACATACAAACACACATTTTAACACTAACACACAGCCAAGTATGTCTCTCTGCCCAGTTGGACTAAGCATGTATGCTAGGTGTACTGCGAGCATGGTTGAATGAACAAGTAACGATGTTTGCATTTTCCATTTGCTCTCTTCCAATCCAACAATCCCAATTTTTTTTCTTTTTAAAAATCTCGAACAGAATTAACTATGTCACCTACAATCAAACAAATTACTCACCACGAAGTCTTGCATATGCCACGAAAACTCCAAGTATTCAAATTTAATGGGGTGCCATATTACCTAGGGGTGCCATATCACATTAGGGTGCCATGTCTCCGGAGCTTACCCTACATTCAAAGAAAAACTATATAGTTTCAACCCATCATTCCACTTGTACATTACGATATGATAATGTTCCATATTTGATACAGAAAAACTACGTTACATCTTTTTTGAACAACTTCATTCAAGTAGCAACTGGGTTTTGCTGACTCGTAGCTGCAACTTTTGTTTGAATTTTTTTTTTTTTTTTTCATTTTGTTGTTTTTCGTCATTGTTGTTGTTGCTGTTGATGCAACCAATGCTGACTGCTGCAACATTGTGACAAACTAAGCAACTTTGTGTTAGCAAATGTGTTGGAGAATTTATGCCAAAATAGCTCAATTACACACACACACTTGTGCAGCAATTATGTACGTATACATGCACGTAAATATTTGTTCCATATGTGTGCTGCTTTCCCCGAGTTTGCAACATTTCCTCCATTAAATAATTGAATTGCGACAAAATTCACTTCCATCTAATGAAATATTTGTGAAAATGAAGTTGTTATCATTAGTTACATTAAGAGATTGGCAGCAAGGAGGGAAGGAGCGGAATGTGGAAACTCTTTTAGAAACAGATAAATAGCAGGGTAATTAAATGACATTGATGGCAATGATGGCATGTGTGAGTTGTTTCCATTTGTATAGAAACATCTGCGTTGTAGGACTTTAATGCAAACATTTGATAATAAAAATCCTTTAGAAGTAAAAGGTTCACATACACTATCTGATATTAAAGCAAATAATTTAATGAATAGAAAATTTTATTTTTTGAAGGATATTGCAAAGAAAAAACTTCCATAGAAAGTTTAAGAAAATTCAAGAAAAATATGTGTAGCAAATGTGGGCCTATGGCACATAAAAATTGTTATCACATGCATCTTTGTGTATGAAATTGTATCGCCTTCTAATGCATGAGTAATACTTCATATTTTTATTTTTTTTGACTTAATATCTTCCACTATTTTTGCACAATCAGCTGGTGCTTAACTCTGTTAACTTTGTAGTTTATTTACCACAATACAAACAAAAATCTCAACCACAAAAGCCATAACAATAAGGAACTGACAATTCAGCAAAAGTAGAAAGTGGGCGATACTTTCACGTCAATTGCGTCATTAATCTTAACCACAACTAATGACCATTTGCTCGGCCACACTTGGCTACGCTTGGTGAAGTTCGTGTGCATAACAGTGCCACTACTGACCACAGCCAATATTCAACTGTACCAGTAATGACCAACATTATCACAGCTCAAGGATGCTGATAATCTTCCTGTAGGTTGCGTTGTCTTTTTATTCTCTCGCTGTTTTTCTTTTTCTCTGATTTGCATAATTTTTACATTTATTGCTGAGGCTGCAAAATGTGATCTGCTAAAAGTGAAATGAAAGGAAAAGTGTGAAAAATGCTTTAATTACGCAAGAATAAAAATGACAAAAAGGTCAAGAAGGCAACTTAATCTGTGGTTTTACTTAGTTCTATAACAATTTTTAAAATTTCTTGTGAATGTCAAAAACTTATTAGAATCTCTAGATTGCATTTCCTTCCAAGGAAGTGTATTATAGTCAAGGCAAGCAAGTTTTCTGCACCATATAACATAATACTGTCATAAACTCAGTACACCATTCATGTGAAGAAATACTTTTTATTCGATGTATAACATCCATGTAAGCTTGTGTTACGTGCGTTTATTAAATTCCACGTCATATCTATTATCCTCAAGGTAAAAAGGTACTTTAATTTATTTTGAGAAAAAAAAAACAAGAAAAAAAAAATGAAAGAATTCAATTACTCGATTTGGCCCTGGGCATTATCAACTCAATTTCAACATATGTTCGGTGTGAAAATGCCCGCACGTAAGCCGCTTCCGTTACGTCAAGCTTCTTTCATGCCAGAAGCGACTTTTTTATTAAATGCGTGATTTTCCACATCAAATTTCAATGAAGCAGGCTAAATTCACGCACGCATATGTTTGTATGTATGGCTGTAGTTGTGTATGTGACTGCCATAATATGGCGCTGTAATAAATCGCTTATTATCAACACTTGACATTATTAAGCGTACGCAACGCTACGGCGAAGTCGCAGCTAAATAAATGCGTAATTTTCGTTATGTCAGCCCACGTCGCACAGTGGTATTTTGGCGAAAGAAGAAGTGCCATTAATACTTTTTCTAAAAAGACATATTTTTTCTTCGTAAAAATTTTACAAATTTACTTAGAGGTTGTACGATTAAACTGATGAAACGGACTAACTTTTTCATGCATCTCGGTGGGTAATTTAATTATTAAGTGTAATTTATATAAACTATTTTTAATGCGGACATTTTTATTGCAATTTTTATTGCAATGTATGTAGTATTTTGGTATAAATTTTAAGAAAAATTTATTTGGATTACATAAATGGAAATCTGCACTTTGCATGCAGATATTTCCTTTGTTTCGTTAAAAAATTCTTAAGATGTGGTTATCCAAAGATATTTCCTCAATAAAAAGTCATTCACTTTTCTTTTTTTGGAAACACTCAATAAATTGTTATCTTTTAAGAGTAGATACCACGCGCATTAGCTTTATCCCGTTCACTTTTTTTTACAAAAAGTTGATTTACCAAATGATGCCACATTTTTCTAAATATTTCCACTGTGCAACAAGAATGGATTTCGTTTAACAGCAGGAAGATGTAACTAACTTGGCAGCTGACAGAAGCAGGATAATCTGAATGGCAGCGTTAAATATCTGCATGATTTTTAGCTGTCACTGCATGTACTTTATGAAGCTTTAAGTTCACAGAAAACTCAATCAAAATTCCAAAATGACAACTGACGATAAATTCTTTTTTTTTATTTTTTTCATGTTCTCAATAAAAAATCACACAAATCGGCACTGGATATAAAAAAACTAAAAATATGTATTACTTTTCTTCCTTGAAATACGCAAAATTTTAAAGAAAATTTAAAAAAATCGAGAGCATGAAATTTTTGGTATGTTTTTTGGTTAAAAAAGAAACTCATAGCGTGACCAAGCTTTACGCGAATGTCATTATCAAACCATGCTAAATCACTTTGACATTAAAATAATACGCCATTGAAATTTTTCTAAGAAGAACTGATATTTAAGGCTCCAAATAAAAAATTTAAATTTGTTGGCGGAGTGCGCTATCATATTTGAGGATTCTTTTATTTCAGATTTCTAAAATTCCACCAACTTCCGCCTACAAAACAACCATTTGACAGCCATGTTGGCAGGCACACACTGCTACTGTCATTACATTTGCGGTTAAATTTCATAATGGAGGGCATTTGTATCCAAAAAGCACCCCACGGAGAAAAACATGTAGTTATTGTGTTTCTTTAACACTCACTGTGAGCTTGAAAAAAAGTTGAATAGCTCAAATCGCTGCCCCACAGGACTCTTTCAAAATATGATTTATGATCGAAATACCCCAATGTGCACAAAAACGGATGAGGATCCGTTTCGAATCCATTACGAGTTCATAAAGGTATAAAAAACGTAATCCGCGGTAACGGATCCATTTCGAACCCGTAACGTACATCAAAAACGAATTCAAATTGCTTTGTTTAGATAAAAAAAAAAAAAACATTTTGAAGCGCTTATTAGCGAATAAAAAAAAATTAAATTCCGCAGTGCGGGCCCGTTTCGAATCCGAAACTTATGTAAAAACGAATTCAAAACGGATTTGCTTTTTTTTTTTTTTTTTTTTTAGTTTTTTAGTTTTTGGAACAGATGATGATTTACATTATTAGCTACCAACAATGAAAACACATTGGTGGTCGGAGCTTACTGTTCAGTGTTTTTGAGTAAAACAACAATAAAAACACAAAAAACAAGGCAAAAATACACATAAATAAAAAAAAGCAAAAAAATGTATCGGAAGGCTGGTTTGCGTTACTAGTTTCGGGACCCACCACAGGTCAAAATTGACTATAATAAGTCAATTCCTCATCAGACGCTTTGCCGACATCTTATAGAATTCTGCAAGCATACTTTATTTAACTTTTAGCATAGATTAGACGAGAATCACAGCTACAAGAAAAACACAGCACATGCAAAAATTCCAATTTCTTTGTTTTTTCCCTTTATATGCATTGCCCTGCCGTTGTGAGTCATCGATATTATACTATTTTTGCATAGCGTTTCGTTTGCAAGGTTTTTTGCCGAGACAAAACGAAGTAGCAAGCGCATTCGTATGTTTATCAGTTGGCTCTCTGAGATTTTCTAGTTTTTTAGTTTTTGGAACAGATGATGATTTACATTATTAGCTACCAACAATGAAAATACATTGGTGGTCGGAGCTTACTGTTCAGTGTTTTTGAGTAAAACAACAATAAAAACACAAAAAACAAGGCAAAAATACACATAAATAAAAAAAAGCAAAAAAATGTATCGGAAGGCTGGTTTGCGTTACTAGTTTCGGGACCCACCACAGGTCAAAATTGACTATAATAAGTCAATTCCTCATCAGACGCTTTGCCGACATCTTATAGAATTCTGCAAGCATACTTTATTTAACTTTTAGCATAGATTAGACGAGAATCACAGCTACAAGAAAAACACAGCACATGCAAAAATTCCAATTTCTTTGTTTTTTCCCTTTATATGCATTGCCCTGCCGTTGTGAGTCATCGATATTATACTATTTTTGCATAGCGCTTCGTTTGCAAGGTTTTTTGCCGAGACAAAACGAAGTAGCAAGCGCATTCGTATGTTTATCAGTTGGCTCTCTGAGATTTTCTAGTTTTTTAGTTTTTGGAACAGATTATTAGCGAATAAAAAAAAATTAAGTTCCGCAGTGCGGGCCCGTTTCGAATCCGAAACTTATGTAAAAACGAATTCAAAACGGATTTGCTTTTAAATATGTTAATGCTGTATATTTACAGAAAAAAACCGTTTTGATGCGCCTTTTAGCAATTAAAAAATAATAAAAAGAAAAAAAAAGGAAGAAAAATAAAGGGTAAAAATCCATCTCTGGTAGGATTCGAACCTGGGCAAATCCGTTTCGATTCCGTAAATACTTCAAATACGAACTCAAAACGGATTAGCTTTATTTAATTTTTATGATAAAAAAAATATTTTTGATTTGTTTTTTTTTTTCTTTTTATTTTATTGCGTATGATTTTTTGTAAACTTTTCAAACTCTGTTTGAAAAAATGTTTTTGATTCCAACCCAGTGTGCCAAACGGAATCGTTTCGGATCCGTAACGGGTTCATATTTTCGTTCTTTTTATCCGTTACGGAATCCGTTACGTATCCGTTACTGATCCGTTTGCGGGAAGGATTCCTAAAAAAAAAACGAATCGTTTTTTCTTCTTTTATGGATCCGTTTCGAACCTGTAACGTACATCAAAAACGAATTCAAAACGGATTCGCTTTTAATAATGTTAATGCTGCTTATAAAAAAAAAGAAAACAGGGTGAAGCGCTTATTTTTAATTAAAAAAAAAACAAAATAACAAAAAAAAAATAAAAAATTACTAGCCCGGCCGGGAGTCGAACTCAGGCTCCCGGGGTATTACTCCTTCATACATGAGACGTTAGACAACTAGGCTATTGGCCGATATGATGTTTACTTAACTGATGCAGACTTATTTGATGTTGAGATTTAAAGTTTGTATATTAAACAAATTTCTGTTGTTTTTTTTATAAGTATTCTGTGTTGTTTTTCTTCCCTTCTTTTGATAAAAAAATGTTATATACTCAAATTTGGAATCAAAAACACTTTTTCAAACGGAGTTTCAAAAGTTTACAAAAAATCATACGCAATAAAATATAAAGAAAAAAAAAAAAACAAATCAAAAATATTTTTTTTATCATAAAAATTAAATAAAGCAAATCCGTTTTGAGTTCGTATTTGAAGTATTTACGGAATCAAAACGGATTTGCCCAGGTTCGAGTCCTACCAGAGGTGGATTTTTACCCATTATTTTTCTTCCTTTTTTTTCTTTTTATTATTTTTTAATTGCTAATAGGCGCATCAAAACGGTTTTTTTCTGTAAATATACAGCATTAACATATTTAAAAGCAAATCCGTTTTGAATTCGTTTTTACATAAGTTTCGGATTCGAAACGGGCCCGCACTGCGGAACTTAATTTTTTTTTATTCGCTAATAAGCGCTTCAAAATGCTTTTTTTTTTTATCTAAACAAAGCGTTTTGAATTCGTTTTTGATGTACGTTACGGGTTCGAAATGGATCCGTTACCGCGGATTTCGTTTTTTATACCTTTATGAACTCGTAATGGATTCGAAACGGATCCTCATCCGTTTTTGTGCACATTGGGAAATTTGAGTATATAACATTTTTTATCAAAAGAAGGGAAGAAAAAGAACACAGAATACTTATAAAAAAACAACAGAAATTTGTTTAATATACAAACTTTAAATCTCCCCAATGTGCACAAAAACGGATGAGGATCCGTTTCGAATCCATTACGAGTTCATAAAGGTATAAAAAACGTAATCCGCGGTAACGGATCCATTTCGAACCCGTAACGTACATCAAAAACGAATTCAAAACGCTTTGTTTAGATAAAAAAAAAAAAAACATTTTGAAGCGCTTATTAGCGAATAAAAAAAAAATTAAATTCCGCAGTGCGGGCCCGTTTTGAATCCGAAACTTATGTAAAAACGAATTCAAAACGGATTGGCTTTTAAATATGTTAATGCTGTATATTTACAGAAAAAAACCGTTTTGATGCGCCTATTAGCAATTAAAAAATAATAAAAAGAAAAAAAAGGAAGAAAAATAAAGGGTAAAAATCCACCTCTGGTAGGATTCGAACCTGGGCAAATCCGTTTCGATTCTTTAAATACTTCAAATACGAACTCAAAACGGATTTGCTTTATTTAACTTATTTTTTATCAAAAGAAGGGAAGAAAAACAACACAGAATACTTATAAAAAAACAACAGAAATTTGTTTAATATACAAACTTTAAATCTCAACATCAAATAAGTCTACATCAGTTAAGTAGACATCGTATCGGTCAATAGCCCAGTTGTCTAACGTCTCGTGTATGAAAGAGTAATACCACGGGAGCCCTGAGTTCGACTCACGGCCGGGCTAGTAATTTTTTTTTTTTATTTGTTATTTTTTTTTTTTTTTTAATTAAAAATAAGCGCTTCACCCTGTTTTCTTTTTTTTTATAAGCAGCTTTAACATTATTAAAAGCGAATCCGTTTTGAATTCGTTTTTGATGTACGTTACAGGTTCGAAACGGATCCATAAAAGAAGAAAAAACGATTCGTTTTTTTTTTAGGAATCCTTCCCGCAAACGGATCAGTAACGGATACGTAACGGATTCCGTAACGGATAAAAAGAACGAAAATATGAACCCGTTACGGATCCGAAACGAGTCCGTTTGGCACACTGGGACTTTATGCAAGCTGCGAACTAGAAAATTGTTTTCTGGCCAGTATTTCTCTTATATTTTGAGATTTTATCTAGCAAGGTAAAATTTTTTAAAATTTTTTCAAAATTGGTATATCACTTTAAAGTTATGCCTTTTTGATAGACTACTGCTTCATAGAACTGAGAATTTTTATTTTTCTCTTGTTTTTGTTCGTTTAGGGGATAAAGGGATATATATGGACCTATCTTGAAAGAACTTCCTCTCATTCAATTGTTTTTCTCTTACAAAGACTTTTCTTTAGACAAACTGTGTTGATGGTATTCGGCGTAACCCAATGTGCACAAAAACGGATGAGGATCCGTTTCGAATCCATTACGAGTTCATAAAGGTATAAAAAACGTAATCCGCGGTAACGGATCCATTTCGAACCCGTAACGTACATCAAAAGTGAATTCAAAACGCTTTGTTTAGATAAAAAAAAAAAAACATTTTGAAGCGCTTATTAGCAAATAAAAAAAAAATTGAATTCCGCAGTGCGGGCCCGTTTCGAATCCGAAACTTATGTAAAAACGAATTCAAAACGGATTTGCTTTTAAATATGTTAATTCTGTATATTTACAGAAAAAACCCGTTTTGATGCGCCTATTAGCAATTAAAAAATAATAAAAAGAAAAAAAAGGAAGAAAAATAAAGGGTAAAAATCCACCTCTGGTAGGATTCGAACCTGGGCAAATCCGTTTCGATTCCGTAAATACTTCAAATACGAACTCAAAACGGATTTGCTTTATTTAATTTTTATGATAAAAAAAATATTTTTGATTTGTTTTTATTTTCTTTTTATTTTATTGCGTATGATTTTTTGTAAACTTTTCAAACTCTGTTTGAAAAAATGTTTTTGATTCCAAATTTGAGTATATAACATTTTTTATCAAAAGAAGGGAAGAAAAACAACATAGAATACTTATAAAAAAAACAACAGAAATTTGTTTAATATACAAACTTTAAATCTCAACATCAAATAAGTCTACATCAGTTAAGTAAACATCATATCGGTCAATAGCCTAGTTGTCTAACGTCTCGTGTATGAAAGAGTATTACCCCGGGAACCTGAGTTCGATTCCCGGCCGGGCTAGTAATTTTTTTTTTTTGTTATTTTGTTTTTTTTAATTAAAAATAAGCGCTTCACCCTGTTTTCTTTTTTTTATAAGCATTAACATTATTAAAAGCGAATCCGTTTTGAATTCGTTTTTGATGTACGTTACAGGTTCGAAACGGATCCATAAAAGAAGAAAAAACGATTCGTTTTTTTTTTAGGAATCCTTCCCGCAAACGGATCAGTAACGGATACGTAACGGATTCCGTAACGGATAAAAAGAACGAAAATATGAACCCGTTACGGATCCGAAACGAGTCCGTTTGGCACACTGGGAAGTAATTACTTTTTATAAAAAATATTGTCATCAATTTTCCAAACTGTTCCGTAATCACTTCCCAGTGTGCCAAACAGACTCGTTTCGGATCCGTAACGGGTTCATATTTTTGTACTTCTTATCCATTACGGAATCCGTTACGTATCCGTTGCTGATCCGTTTGCGGGAAGGATTCCTAAAAAAAAACGAATCGTTTTTTCTACTTTTATGGATCCGTTTCGAACCTGTAACGTACATCAAAAACGAATTCAAAACGGATTCGCTTTTAATAATGTTAAAGCTGCTTTAAAAAAATGGAAAAATGGTGAAGCGCTTATTTTTAATTAAAAAAAACAATATAACAAAAAAAAAAAAAAAATTACTAGCCCGGCCGGGAGGCGAACCCAGACACCAGGGGTATTACTTTTTCATACACGAGACGTTAGAGAACTAGGCTATTGACCGATATGATGTTGACTTATCTGATGTTGGATTTAAGGTTTGTATTGATTAAACAAATTTCTGTTAATTTTCTTATAAGTATTCTGTGTTCTTTCTCTTCCCTTCTTTTGATAAAAAATATTATATACTCAAATTTGGAATCAAAAACATTTCTCCAAACATAGTTTGAAAAGTTTACAAAAAATCATACGCAATAAAATAAAAAGATAAAAAACACAAATCGAAAATATTTTTTTTATCATCATTAAAATTAATCAAAGCAAATCCGTTTTGGATTCGTATTTGAAATATTTACGGATTCGAAACGGATTTACCCAGGTTCGAATCCTACCAAAGGTGGATTTTTACCCTTTATTTTTCGTCCTTTTTTTCTTTTTATTTTCTTTTAATTGCTAATAAGCGCGTCAAAACGGTTTTTTTCTGTAAATATACAGCATTAACATTTTTAAAATCAAATCCGTTTTGAATTCGTTTTTACATACGTTTCGGATTCGAAACGGGCCTGCACTGCGAAATTACCCGGGTTCGAATTCTACCATAAGGGGATCGATAATTTTTTTCTTTTTATTTATTTTTTTTTTTTAATCGCTAATAAGCGCTTCAAAACTTTTTTTTTTATTTAGACACAGCGTTTTGAATTCGTTTTTGATGTACGTTACGGGTTCGAAACGGATCCTCATCCGTTTTTGTGCACATTGGGTTACGCCAAATCGATTTTAGATTATTGCCCATTTTGAAAAGACATTCAAAACTGCTAATTTAAACCGCTTGGTCATGGTAAAAAATCAAATGCTATGGAAAATATAAAAGAAAAACTTCGGAGCACATTCTCACACGCTTTGAATTCAAAATCATATCATAAGATAACCTGTAAAAAACCGCTTGGTCCACATAAATTTCTCAAACGAATCAACGTCACTGGCGTAAAGTAAATGTGGAACTTTTACCAATAGCCTTCTTCAGTTAAGCGATTATTGCTCCAAAATGCCTTATACCAGCTCAAAATCTTAATCGATTTTTGAAAGTTAACAATATTTACTAAATAACATGTTGTGTAGGTCTTCTACATCAGGGTTACTGAAAAAAAGTTATATTCATTTAAATTAAAAATTTGTGTAAAAAACACAATTTTTTGTCATATCGTCGCCCGAGTTCTCATTTGCCCCATACGCATATTTGTTAAAAAAACAAAAGCAAATAACTTGCGTTTGTTTCGACAAAAGATATGTTATTTTACTTTTTTAGCGAATATGCTTATGGGGCAAAAGAGAACTTAGACGACGATATCTCAAAAATAATACTGGCAGGTGAAAAAAAAGAGTTGCTGCCTAAAGTCATATCTATTACTATCCACAATAAATTTTACGTTTTTCAAAAAAGTCTCATTTTGGCGGACAGATGAGCTTTGTTGAGTTTATGATAGCGGTATATTTTGATGATGTAAGTTTATATTCATAACATACGATAAATTACACTTCTTTTGTAAGGCGCTCAAACTGAACTTTTTGCGTTCAAAAATCAACAGCCATTTATTTGCTTCCTACTGGGTGAATAAGCAGCATACAATAATGGCAGCTTTACATATGTTTGCATATCTACGCTTGTGCATATATTTGAAATAATTTAGGACCGTGTAGACATCACCACAAGAGTGTGTGTGTGTCTACGTTAGCATTTAGTGCTTACGTATGCAAATCTGCGGAAGTAAAGCATTTAAAAAAACATATTGAGAATGAAAACTGCTGTGAAAATTTCGCATGTCTGCAAATGGCGCTGTGAATTCAAATATGCCATGGAATTTTGATGAAAATTTGAAAACTCTCCCAGCGGGGGTTGAGAGATGGAGTACGTTGCGACGAGAGAAAGAGAAATTTTTGATGACAGAGTTCAAGTACCATTAGAAAAAGGCAAAAAAGTAGAAACGTTTTTTAAATATTTAACATAAGGTGGTGTGGAAATTAAACAAGAAAAACAATTGGAAGGTGTAGACGGCTTAAAATGCTTGGAAGATAGACTCCAAGTAGATGCTTTTTGTGAGTTAATCAAGAAAAATCGAAGTCATCCAAAAAGTCAAAAAGAAATTTCAGGTCATCGTTACACTACAAATAAAATGATACCAACACAAAGGCATCTTTCATCTTCAGCCTTATTGTTAATTTGTTTTGGTGTCTCATCAACTAGTAGCTTCTTGAAATTAATATCATTTTCAAATTGCACAATTTCTCCTACTTAAATGGTCGAATAGCAAGAATTCCTTGCTACTGTTACCAATTTATTAATAAAAAATCTTCATCAATTTGTTAACAATTTATGTATGCAATTCATTTCTGATGTCGTGAATAAAGTGTTAATCGTATATTGGGAATGTCAACTGTTCAACAAAAGTCCTTTCCAATTTATGTGTCCATAAATGGCTGGCAATAAAACTTGGAACCCTTACAATTAAATGGTATGATGACGGCAATTGTGGTTGCAGCATTAAATTTAAGTGCGATCATTTATTAAGCTAAGACTACTACAAGTTATTTAAGCTGCAGTTAATAAAAATCACACACTCACACATACACACATATGCACACAGCAGCATATGGCTAATACAAAAGTCCTTTGAATGCCATGTCATCACTACTGCAAATGACTAATGACAACAACAACAAAATCTAAGCTCTTCGCAAAGGCATAAAAAGATGACTGTCCAAATGTCAGTTGTCTTTCCAACGGACAGTCATGCTTTAGTGGATACTGTAACCGAATATTTGAAAGAGAGCAAAAAACAAAAAGGACTACAGTACACATACTCGTGCATGGTTTTTCTTATTTTTTTTTTTTTGTAAGCGCTAAGAGCAAAAAAGAAGCATTGTATTTTTTGATCCGCTTGCATAACTACATATCATATATACCATAAATGCGGACAATTCCATAAAGAAAACAGATTTAAAATTTATCAAATAATAATTTAAAAAGATTTCTAGCCAAAATTTACTTTTCCTTGCGTCTTAAGTAGTTTAAATGACGAAAGAAGCCCAGATGCTCCAGATCAAGGGTGTCAGTGTATCAAAATCACTGACGCAAACGCAGTTAGCGTAGAATTTTGGCTCATCTACAGCAAAAACAATATTTCAGTGTTTTCCAAAGTTCTCGGAACTGCAACACCCACACAGCAAAAAGTTTGAGGATAAAGTATAAACTTATTTATACTATTTGTTTTTATAAACTTATGTATTTCAATTTTTTGATATAATTCATAATATTTTTTTTTTATAAATTGATTCTTAACCAAAAAAGTTCAAATTCTATAAATTTCATACCAAAATTGTATAATTGGTGTAAATTATTACAAAACAATCAAGATTTTTTTTATGGCAACCGATTTGGCTATGCATTTGCATAAGCAATAGTCGTGAAAAAAATTACTACCAAATACTTTTTCAAAATTTAAGAAAATGGCGGAGATATAAGACTTTGAAATTTTTATGATAGCCTTCTTTGAGAAGCTATAACTTTAGTTGCATTTATCCAATTCTCAATTTGATGGTGTCAAATGATTTGGCTTGAAACAGGCTTTAAAATTAAAACTAGCAAAAAATTTTTTTATATTGTTTACACTGAAAAAAAAAAAAAAAATTCAAATTGAGTTTCCCAGAATACGTCATTTTAAATATTTTTTATTTTTCTTACAAAAAAGCTACAGGTGTAACATACCAGTCCTCCAAAAATTGGAGTGGGCCTGCTAGTGGTTCTCCAGAAAAACAATAAAATGTGGCTGCTACCGATCCACTGCGTTATTCTTTATGAAATTTAATATGGAGAAGGGATGAAGACTAAGATACATTAATATATCCTTTGTGTTTTCAAGTAGGCGTTGCCACACCCCCAAATTGTAATTTCATACGAATGTGTGCTTGTAATTTTTTTTTTGGCACAGACACATAAAAGCGCATTAGAGCCATAACAAAAGCATTGCCCTTAAAATATTATGTAGGCAAAATTCAATAAAAGATTTCAAGGACATTGAAAGAATTCCCATACGTTGTAACTCAATCTTAAGGATTGCAAATATTTGTACGCATTTTTTTGACAGTCTTATGATAAATTTGTTTATCTTCAAAAGAGGAAAACCCAAAAAAATGTATATGTAGATGTATAAATGTATGAACTTGAAGTTTTCTCTGTTGAAAAATTAAACTTTTGGCAAATTTTTAGTTTAGCATAATTTGTGCAAATCTTATGATATTTGCAATATTTGATACATATATTTTTTGTTCTTTTCTTGCAGGTAAGCTCAGAATTGGCCAGGAACAATAAACAAAAAGGTAAGTTATTGCTGCAAGTCTTTTATGAATGTTTACTTAAAATTGCCATAGTGAAAGTTAAAGTCAAAAGCAATCCTCACATGTTTAATCAAAGTTATATCGGTAACAATGAACAAAGGAAAAAAACAGCTAAAAATAAGTATTTGTATTTACGTACAAATGTAAGCCACTGATTCTTGACATTTTAGACAAATTCATTCATCCCTCACTGTCAATGCAAACGAGCAACTGACTGGCACAAGTATGGCGGGCACAATAAAAGGTTCAATTTAAGGTCGCGAAGGACATGCGGCATTGTCTATTTGATTTTTTGTTTCATTTGATTAGCTTATAAGGATATTGGTGAGAGCGTGTCTATGTATGTGTGTGCATTGATTTAGAAAATCGATATGCTAATTTGACGTTTGCAATGTCAGTTAAGAGAAAACATACGTAACATGAAAATGAAAGTGCTGAAAAATCAATATCACTTAGTTTAAGTATTTTACGAATGTTTTTAACAAATTTTTTATAAAAAAAATTTTTTTTTTTATTAAAATCTTAATGTAAGGTTGTTGGATGTGGGCACCTTTTTCTTTTCAACTCATTACTTTTGACCAAATGTATTTAAGTACATGACATATAAGTATCAATGGAAAGCCAGAGATCTTAACTAACTACTGGTGAAGAAAGAAAATTGATTTCGTCAGGTGGAAAAATTATATCAAAAAAATAGTGAAGCGAACATTTTTCACAAAAAAAGCAAGTATTTTGGTTCGGTTGTGGGCACCCTAAGAAAATCGGCAAAACATTGGAAAATATGAAGTAAAACGCAATCAAATGGAGAAAAAAGCAAAACTAATTTATTTTAGAAACAATGACTCACACAAATTAAAAAAATTCTGCTCAACGGATTCAACAAAATCAGCGTCACTGAGAAAATTTTTTTCTGCGATATCCTTAAAGGGCCTATTGGTGCTTTCCATTTTATTAAAAAAGCGTAAAAAGGCATAAGAACACCATTTTAATTAGATATGTTATATTGGCAGACACGACGATATTTTAGGAAAACACATGCTTTTAATAAAAAAAGACGGGTGCTCACACCCAAACCAATTCGGGGCCCACACTCGAATTTGACAGCGTCTTTGAAAAGCAATAAGCAGATTGTGTTCTGTGAACATTTTGGTTGCATTTCATCACAAAATATAATAAATTTACTACATAAATAAAGACCGCATTCAGCTTTTCTATTGATTCACTTCGATTTATCGCACTTGGAAAATGATTAAAAAAAACTTTTGTGTTGATTTTCACTTATTCAAAAATTATTTTCTTCTCAGCACAAAGCAAATGCGTCTGGTTGCTCTGGTAAAAGCCTAGTGCTGTCATAACACGCTCTTAATATTGGTCAGAACAGCTGCATTTGTTTTCTGTCAAAAGTTACGGGGGGGGGGGTGCCCACACCCGAACTATACCCGCAAGCGGCACTCTTCCCCTACTTTTTTGCAATACTAAATGTTGCTTAAATAAAATATCGGATGTTAGCCACTGAAAATTCTCTTTATTTCATTTTCTCATTATATTTAATAAACAAAAGCGGAATCCTTTATTGCGAACCGGATTCATTATATGGCAAAATTTTACTTATGTGCGCTGAACTGTGTTATGTCTGTTTATTGGGGCACAACGTTAATTTCAACATGTTAAAATCTGTTACTATTTGTGATTGTGTATGTATATGTTGTGGTGGCTGTGGTTGTCTATTGTCTTAAACACCCGCCCGAAAAAAATATGGAAAAAATAACATCGCAAAAGGGTAAAAATAACAGCAACCACGACGCACACTCCATAACACAACATTCAATCTGCACCAGAGTCAGAATGAAAGCCAGGGCGTTGTAGATAGGGAAGTTATGTTGCATGTTCACTAAAATGGAAATTGATTATCGTTCGCATTTAGGATTCAGCATAAAATAAGATTAACACGGATGAAAAAGCAATTTGCGCGCCTTTGTGTATGCAACGTATATTTTCGGCATACACACAAGCACAATAGCAGCAGCAACAACAACAACAACAACAGTAGCAATTGTTTACAAACAACTGAGGAACGACCTTGCCCAAGGCAATTGTGGTGAACTTAGTTTTTATTTTTGTGCTGAACAGAAAAGTGCGAGTTTTCGTTCAATTTAACGATTTAATTTTTTATTTTTTTGAATTAAAGCAACATTGAAGGTTGCCAAGGATAATTAGTTAGATTTGAATAAGGCGTGAAATTAAAAAGAAACCAAAAGATTTCAAAATATTTTTAATCTGAAATAGAACTCAAGTGAGCACACTGCCTGGAACTCAATTGTCAGCTTGAAATGATCATTTCACTACGGAGAACAAATGGTTGTAGTTGGATTTGTGCTAGATAACTAATTACAAAACAAAAGAAAAAAAACAATGCGATTTTCTTGGAGAAATCATTGTGATAGTCACCGCCTAATGGCAATCTAATTAATTCATTTTAATTTTTTGAAAAATAATTTTTGGTTAAAATTTTGTTCTACTTTTCATCGCGAACTAAAAGAAACTTTGAAATAAGTTCTTTAATACAAATTTCTGACTTCTGTGTTAAGAAATAAAGATGTTTAATTTAAATTTTTCTGTAATCACTGTGGGAATCAAAAGAACTGCAGAAAATTTATATCGCGTATCAAATAATTTTTGGCTAATTAAAATTTTATTGTGCTCTAAAAAAATAAAAATTATGTGGTCGTCACAGAGAACTGAAGTTTTTTTTCACAATTCATAATTTAAAAATAAAAAATATGTAAGGCATGAATAACAGTAGTCGATTTCAAGCGCCCTCCAACAAAAAAACAACTCCCGCATTTAATATGTAAAACCAACCAGTGACGGATTTAGAACATGGACACCCAGGGTATATTCACTTTGTCCTTCTGCTTGTAACGCAGAGAAGGAGGCGTGACAGGTATGGAAAAGTAAATATATACTTGATCCCTCGACCTGAGTCGATATAGAAATGTCCATCTGTCTGTCTGGCTGGCTGGCCAATGAAATTTAGTACACTGCCTTCGTCATCAAAGTAAGCTCGTGGTATTGAATAGGAGCGAAATCGGTCAACGAACACGCCTACCACCCGTACAAAAAATATATTTAAAATGCTATAATAAGAGCAATATTTGCGGTAACATACACAAAACACTCATAAACACTAGAGATAGTAAATACAAGCTCTGAGCAAAAACTAGACGATTTCGGAATAGAGGGCGTGGCAATTTCCATGTATGCAAAAGTTTCAAAATGTTATACTTAAAGTGGTTTTTGAGATAACCCAATCAAATCGCAACCAAGCACTCAAATCAATAAATGCAAGCTCTGAGAAAAAATAAGCGAACTCGGACATGAAGGCGTAGTACCTCCTATATAAGGAACAGTTTCAAAACGCTTTATAAAAAGACTTTTTGGAGGTACGGGAGAGTAAAACAATTTATTTAAATAAATACTTGTATGTACAAAAATATCGCGTAGTATTTATCAACTAAGTAAGTGTTTTATAATATACTTGAAATGCAGTGTAGGGTATTTAATTTTTGGCTAGTCAAAGAAAACCACCCTTACTTGTTCTGTTTTAATTTTTTTCCATTTCTATGGACGTACGTAATTTTACTTTTTACTCACAAATTTTTGTGCGTACTCATCAAAAAGTGTAAAAACGACCCTGTCATCCGGCAGTGCTACCATGATGCGCAATGAAAAACTAACGTCTTCAGCTGCCAGTGTAAAGTGGAGGATGGGGGGTTAAACAATAAAGAAGCTGCTTATCATAACCTCAACAATTTCAAGTAATGCGCTGAGTACGCACGTTGAGTCGCACGCATCGTCAAGTTGCTGCTGCTGTTGCTTCCTTGCGTATCGTTTGCATTTTGAGTGCTCTGCCCTGGTTTTGCCACTTTAATGCGAAAGTTAAAATTTATTAGGCTAAATGTTGTAGAAGAATAAGCTGTAAAGAATACAAAATAGAGAAGCAAAACTAATTCATGTCCTTTGTTCCTTAAAAGTATTCGCTAAATTAAGGCTAAAAACGGCATCTTACAATTTATTAAAAGGTTTTTTGGTTTTTATCTTCATGATCGAAATGTCAAATGCATCTTCCATGAGATTTGATTGCATTTGCAATAACGATACAACTTACCATCACTTCCACTTAAAAGCAACAAAATCCAATATCCACAACACAACAATTTGACTACAAAGTTTTCCCATTATTGTCAATAAAATGCAGTATTCAATTTCCGTCATGTCATCATTCAACTTTCGAAATTGAAGATGTGGTGGCAATGAAAAAAACAATTTAACTTTTATGTTCATACTTTATGTGATGGTGGTGGTGCTCCGAAAGAAGACCCTGTGAACTAACGCTCTCTCACGACAATGATTGCACATTTTCAACATAATTGCATTCACTAAAACTTGCACAAATTCACAGAAATTACAAACTGATCATTGTAGTGGCAGAATAAGACAAAACAAAAAAGTTCCATGTGAGTTGGCAACCCTACATTTTTGGTGTTGTAGTCATTGTTGTTTTCTTAAGCTGCTGACAGCTTCCCACAAAAATCATATTTCTATTGGTTTCTTCTGTGTGTCGCGAAAATAATGAAGTTGAAGGAAAAAAATAAAAATCCAAGCAGCTGAATTGAATTCGAAAAGTCAAGGCAGTGAATGCATGTTTGTGTGTGTATCGGTGTCCTTGAATGCAAGGAAGTGGCTTCTGTTATATGGCTTAGCTGCAATTCGTTTCCCATGAAAATGTGCACTTTATATGCATTTAATGTAAGCAACATACGGCACAAGTATCGACTGCACTACTGTGGATTTTAAAGAATTCGAGAAAAATACAACTAAAAAAAGGGTTTGCGCATGTATGTGTGTGTTAATAAAAATATTTTTATCATCATTTTATTGTTAGAAAGCGTATGTGATTTCAAAAAGATTAAGAAGTTTCTCTTGACAAGATGAATGCAACATCGTGTTCTGAAAATTAGAAAAATTCCATTGAATGCAAAATGTTAATGAAATCACTCCATTGCAACTGCTTTGAATTCACACGTATAACGTATTTATTTTGATTGTAATTTGTTCAATATGGCGTTTGAGTAATGTTATGTGTAGTAATATTATGGATTTAGTAATACAATGTTTTATGTAATTGGAACTATACATTTGAATCTAATAAATTCATTGTTTCCTGGATTCTGTTGATAATCGCCGATAGGGGAGATGTGAGAACCTTGGCCCGCTTTTCAGTTTTTTCAATGTGCTGGATTTTCCAAAAAAGTTTCTTTAGTTTTTTTATTGAGTTATATTTCTACAATGCTTGCAGCATCAAATGACGTGACAATGATATTTTCTATGTCTTACCATTGAGTAGAAATATTACTTTTTCCGTTGCAATCTCAAACGGTCCAAGGTACACCATGCAAGTGTACCCTAGACTATTAAAAATGAAAGAGAATACATTGTGTTTAGGTAATAAATTATGAAAGAACCATTTATTATGTAATAAAAGTAACATTTTTTTCAATAAAAAAAAATAAAAATTATCATAAACAAAAATTATAACACAAAAAAGTGCATTTAGTAAAAAACAATTAATTAAACAAAAATGGTTGCAACTAAATACATCAATCACGTAAATAATAATAATAATATTATATTGACAGGCGATTATGGCTTCCTGGTTGCCCGTCGAAAAAAGCTCGCTGGTCAATAAGCATAGGTGCAAGGTACACACAGACAGCATGTTTTAAAAACTGTCAACACCCATAACATATATTAATGAAAATACATCTAAAACACACTAAAAGCTTAAAACAATAACTAAACTACCTTCCTGATGTTGTACAACTGAATTATTTCAAGTAAGTTTCTCACAAAACGTTTCGTAGTTTACCTCAAAAACAAATTTTTACACACAAAAAATACTTTTCCCGTCGCTTTTTATACACGCATAGAGCGTGACGGTCTGAAGTCTACTAATATGAGTCACCGTTATGAGTGGAAAATTACATAAAAGAACATTACGCGCACGTGCAACTGTTGAGTGGCAACCGACACTCGGACCGAGGTACACTCGGACCAAGGTACACACGTCTCCCCTAATCAAAAAACGTTTTACGATTAAGAGAAAATTTTAGCAGTGGCTCTGCTTATGGCCATAGAAAGCATTAAAAGAATCCCCGGAAATAACCGTTGGGTTAATGCTTATGCTTATGCCTTACTCAAATCTGGGGGGAAAACCACATATCCGAAGACTAGCTTATAAAATAAAAATTCCAAAAAAGTGACACTTTGCAATGCGAGCAAAATTACAAAGGTCGACAAAAAATTATTTTTTTTTCGTGGCCCTTGCTTTTTGTAATAATTCAGATTGACTTAAGTTTTTAAATTTTTAGGGTATAATTAGTTTGTCTGAATTGACTCGAGTTCTCCAGATATTCTTGCTTAAAGTTGCAAAAATTAGCTGTTTTGAGTGTAACATAACTTTTAGTAAACAGCGTTATTGATTTTTGTGAATGACATCGGGTAGCCATTACCTTCCTCATGAAACCTTACCTCTCTATTTTTCCAATTAGATCTATAGTTTCAAAGTATCATCCATTGCAGCATACGTAGCTATTTCAACTCCATACGAAGACTACGCCAAAACAAATTTTTTCAATCTTTTGTTTGGAATTGATAAACCACTACTTTAATGGGTGATAACTCAAAAAGTAATGATCTAATTGAAAAATTTGAGAAGTAAGGTTTAGTAAAGAAGATCATAGCTATCAGATGTCATTACCTCAAAACAGCTATTTTAATAACTTTAAGCAAGGCTCTCTGGAGAACTAGAGTCAGTTCTATGAATCTGATATTATTTTTGTATTCTATCGTGAGCACTCGAAACTGACTCCGAAATTTTTAAAGAGAAGTTATCCTGTATGTTTTAATACTCTGAAGTACATACTTACCTACGCTTTTAACTTCTCCAAACTGTTTTCCACTTCTTTTTTGATCACAGATTGTGTTCCATTTCTGCTTATTCCTTATCCCTAAGCCATTTTAATTGTAAATACTTATGCCTTGGCCACAATTGGCTCATAACAATTAACCTTATTTATTCGATATTAATTTTATTCTTTTTACTGTAAATATACGCACTGTGAAAGTTGCATCTTCCGTTTCATTTCTCTCTAGTCGAGAATTAATTAAAAATTGCATAGGGGTATTTAGTAAATAAACAAGTTTTCTCTATTTGAACATACATTTTTAATATGCAAGCGAAATTCAATTTAGCTGCAGAATATTGATTTTAATTATAAATTGAAAAAACAAATAATACCAATAATTTCATTACAAGTAAATTCAATTAAAATGCATTACATGAAAAATTAAACACATGAAATGAAATTAAATTACTTACTCCTATGCAATAAATTCATTTTGGAGATATAAATACGACGAAGCAGATTTTATTGTGGTATTTTATACGTGTAAATTTGTGAATTTTTACAAAAATATAATTTACACTTAAAATTTGGTGGTCTTATAATAATACGCAAAGTTTTAATAATATTACGACATTTCTAGTCTGAAAATTATCGATATCTCCACTTCAAGATTGAAACTTGAGATTATGATGTCAATACAGGGCAAAAGTAATGTCATAATATTAAATAGCTGTCAATTTATTAGAAACTAGTAGAATTTATCTCTGTGTCGAAAGCATTAAGTTTAAAAATAATATTAGTCAAATAACCTATTGTTATTGTACATAAGTAATGTGTATGGTATTACTTTTGCCTTTTATTGACTTCCGCCCTTTTAACATTTGCAAATTCAAAAAGTTTATCGCTTTAAAATTATTTTATTTTAAATAACTTTTAATAAAAATGTGGCCACAATTTACCTTTCTTATAAACACTTACTTTTATATTAAATATTCAACATATTAATCTTAATGCACTGCAATTAAAATGACAATACTTAACTGCTTATATATGCTCGGCATCTACTAGTTATAGTTTGCTAGTGGATGGTTCGAGTCTTCGAGTAAAATATGTATGCAAGTAATTGTTTCCGGTCGTTGCTTTCAAACACACGCTTAGTTCAACTTCTCGGTTGTAGGTAGCTTACATACTATTCTCATCTATTTTTGCTGTTTTTTAACACATTGTGTTAGGTTTGTGGCACGGCACAGTGCGACATTTGGGAGGTTTAGCGGAACATTATTCAATTTTTGAAATACATAAAACGCATAAGATTATTCGTTATTTCGGTAACTTAATATCCCACCTCAAAACCTCATAGTCAGTTTGGTGAATACCCCGGGGAAACAACTGCAAAATGCACCTGGAACTTGCATTACTTATTCATTCATTCTTTTTGACTATAGAAAGCTTTTCGAGTTGTTTTAGTTTATAGATTGGTACATAAAAAACGGTAAGTCGATAGGACGCGAAAATTTTTTAATTTATTTTTTTTTAAAATTGTCACTTATTCGCATTCAATTAATTGCAGAATCTTTTCTTACTCGTGTGCGATTTGTTTGTGAAAATTGTGCTTTTTAAGAAGTTCATAAGATTTACATTTTCAACTTCATTGGATACTTTAAAAGGTGTTACCACAAACCGCCATTTTGAAACGTACACAATTTGAAAGGTAGGTTGATCCTCTACAGGAAACACAAAACATCTTCCCCGATATTTTGCGATCCTCTTTTGAACTAAACCTTTTCGAGAATGTCTTTGGAAATTTCATATGACACCGAAATTTCATAAACAACCGACATCGGACGCCATCGTTGGTTTTGTTTTGGAAAAAATGGGCTCACCAACACTAACATCTGACACTCTCCATAGTTTAAAGGTAACTATTCGTACGCTTGTTTATAATATACAGAAAAAGGTAGAGGGAATCCTCTCGAAATTTAGAAGAACTTCTGAATGAAAATGCAAGAAACAGCAAATACCCCTTGTCTCACCCACTTCATTTTTTATGGTGTTTTGATAAGAAAATGGTTATATCTATCAAGTTCCATAGCGATATCTGGTATAGGAGCAGAAATATGTTTTAAGCATTTCCATATATGGGGGTTATAATAACCCCTTGTCTGATCCCCTTAATTTTTGCATAGTGTTTTGCCAATTAAATATATATCCAGATATTAAGTTTTATTACTACATATAACTGCTATATTTGCTGTGATATGAATTAAGTTCCGCTTCACTTTGATTTGGCACAGGGTGCACCAAAGTTTATGTTCGCTATAATTTTTGCAGAAGCGTTGCGAAAGGTCACAAATGTTCACGTTCTGACTGTTAGTTTTGTATAATTTTGTATTTAAGCCAGAATATTAGTATCAATGATAAAGGAATTGAGAGTTTCTTTCATTTTTAAAATTATCGTTTGAAATTTAAATCTTAAATGATAAGGATGTGAAACTTGATGATCATTTCAATAAGAACAATAACTATAAAATTATCTCTCCTACCTGAGTATTAGCAATATTAGTTGTAAAAATTTTGGAAATTTTCAATCATACTCTTAATATTCATTATCTGAATTGAATTTTTTTGTTAAATTCTATGATATCACTTAAAAATACTGAAGAGTAATTTTCTTGCATGTCTATTACTCTATAAAAATAACTTTACTCATTAACTTTTTTTAACTTTTCAATTTAATATGAAAGTTGGTTGAAATTAATTTAAGTTGAGAACATGCTAATAAAATCCTTCCTTAACACAAACTCATTAAAGTTAACAAGTTTTACACTAATTATACAGCAAAATACTCGCTAACCCATTTTCGTACGCTCTCGATAGCATTTGACTTACATACAAAGTGTGTTCCATTCCTTTAAAGATTCACATTCACAGAAAATCAGCACAAATCCAGCTAAGCAAGTGAAGTTAATCCATTAAGGATATTTTGCAAAATCATGACACTGATATGCGGATATCCTTAGTTTTATGAAAATCTCCAACGGACTTGTGCAGAAATGAAAATGAAATTTAAAATTAAGAAAACTTTGCAACTTGTTATTTTTCCCAGCTTTCTTGTTCACTGCAAGTGTATGTTTCAAAATGAAGTGTTGCACTGTGGAATCAAAGAAAAAAGTAAAAAATGGCGCAATATTTGATGAATATCAATTAAATTTTTCAGTCTATAATTTATCTGGTGTGTTTGAAGAAGCATACTCGTATACAATGTTGGTAGCTAAAGTAACTAATTTAGATTTTCTATTTGGCCATGTGATTTTGCAATGAATATATTTCATAAGCCAATGAACAAACAATATCTGTGTTTATTTTGTTATTCAAATCACTGCTAGCAATTTGCAATTAGAAATAAATAATATTAATTCTTTTTGATTAGACTGGCTGTCAATACCGTATCCAATTGGGAATTGTTCCTTAAATAACTAAATGTAGGAATAAATTTAACTGACAACTTAATACTCAGTATGAATCTTATCGAAATAGCAATTAATTACCTTAAAGCCTTTAAGACTCTGAATGAAAATGTGCGAAAAATTATCCATGCTAAAAAGCATTCACAATGGTCAGTTTCCTGACAGTTTCATTTATAACACAAAAAAGAAAACTGTGCTGCTGCGCATGAGTTGCTTCCGAATAAAATGTTTACAAAAAATTTGGTTTAAAATAAAAATATTTGGCAAATTACTACAGGATAATAGTTAAAACACTTTAGAACGTTGGTCTTGAGCAAAAAGCAAGTAACTACAATATTATGAGGGAAAACACTCAGAAAAATCCGCCGAATAGTTTTAACTCTACACGAGAAGTAAATTAACACTAAATTTCAAACATAAACTAGCTTACCTTATATGTTACAAATTTTTTACCTTTTCAACATATGGCCCAGTTGTGCAGAGGATATGTTTCTATCCATAACACGGACGAACCACTGTTTGAATCCTACATATATGGTTCATTATTATTTTTTTTTTTTTTTTTTGTTTTCTTGTTTTTTATTTAATTAAGGTGTATAATATCTCTTTGATTTTTTCAAAAAAATTATTAGACCTTAAGGTCATTCAAAAATTCTGAGCTGACTTGAACATTCAGGTAAAATTTTTTTCAAAGGGGACTATTTTGACCTGAAACTCTGGTAAAATTTATTAGAAATAAAGTAATGTGTGGCATTTTTTTCTCCGAGTATATATTTGGAAAAATCTTATGTCCTTATTAGGTATTATTTCTGGACAATAGTTTTGAACAAATTTTTTGCATATTTAATGCTTAAAGATACAGTTTTTTCTCATTAGCCGAGTTGCATATAAAAATATCGAAGTTTATACCTAGTAAAGCTGAGATAATTCAGCTTCTGTCCAAATACTTTCTACTTTCAAGTAACAGCTTGAGGAAACCAGGTACGATTCTGAAGATCTTCACTACATTTTCTTCAAATTTCATTTTTTGCATACAATTTGGCTATGTTTTTGAGACCGTTTTCTCTCGAATGCTTAACTGTGCGTTGCCTGGTGTTTGTCTGCTTAGCATAAAACTAATCAAGTCAAACACGCTGCACAAATTGAGCTTTGAGATTTGCTAAAACTATGCATCAACATAGTCACAACAATCTCCATAAGGTAAATCCTGTCAGTTTTTACTCTAATTTCATCGAGCGTGCTCCCTCCCTTGTGATCTATGATGACTGCTGCTGGTGTTTTTATAAAATTTTCATCTCATTTTCGCAAACGCTTTTATTGGGGTGAGCGAATGTGAGCGCACCGTCGCCATCTCCGTTACCGCCAACTGATGTGACATGTACAAATGATATCCTGCAGAGTGTCAGTCTCGTATGAGGTGCGCTTTTTTGCCTTCAAGACATATTGGCGACGCGTCGTATGTATTGGTGTTTGCATGTCTGTGTTTCTTTGTTTGCGTGTCTCCTGGCGCGTGTTTTGCTCATTGATGCGCATAATTTATTCAGCTGTGAAGCAAACGAAGCGGAGTTTAAGATTTTTGTCGTGGCAACATGATCTGGCGTATCAAGCGACGAGCCACGTGGGTGTAACAACGATTTCACTGATATTGTGTGTTAATGTATGTATGTGTGATAGTGTGCCAGCTTAACTGCTTGATAATAATAACAACGTACAAGCACACACACAGACATTCACAAACGCTCACTGAAGTGGTTAAGTAATGAAGTGTCATTAAATTGCGTTTTCATTATTTTTGTTTCTGCTGCTACTGCTGCCTGCCGTTCGTCTTTATTCGAATGAAACCATTTATTTATTTGCTTCTTCTTCTTTACCCCCCTGCTCCTCCCTCTAACATGGCGGCTGCCTCTTTGTCATTACAAAGCGATAATTTATTGCTGGTGTGCGTGCGTTTAAGTTTGATTCACATGTGTTTAATGTCGATTGAATGAGTGAATGATTAAATGCTACCACTGCAAGGTTGCGCATTTGAAAGATGGAGCGGAATTATTTGGATTTGTTTTTTGTTATAATTTAACGATATTGAAATAAACCATTCCCTGTAACAAAAAACAGAACATGTTGTTTTATTGGTAATTACGTCATATAATGCTCAAGTTCTTTAATATATGGAAAAGCTTTCCCACTTTGAGCCTTGTTCTTCTTGTGCTCTAAATTCATTCTAGGAGCATAAGTCTTCCACAAAACTTTCCCATCGCACATACTTAATAGATAGTGGATTCAATATTTTCAACGTTTTCTGAATCACATTCCTTGCTACCTAATGATAGAAGTATTATAATTAAACAATATTTGATACTGATCAAATGGATTGCCTCTTCGCTAACGGAAAGAAACAATATGTAAAATCGCTGTAAAACGCATGCAATTGAAATATCTAAGTGTTTTTTGTGAGTTAGGTCAAGAAACATAAGGTAGCACCATATCGATATTTAAAAAGGATGATTAAACTTCTATAAGAAATCATATACAAAATTTTGAGGAAGTACAGTGGCTCACAGCTTATTCCAACCAGAAACTTTATGAAATTTGAAATGAGTATAACTTTTGAACAAAATTAAATATCAAAAAAACTCAAATGTAGATTTGCGCACAAAGAAGCCTTCATAAGACGTGCAGAAGAAAAATAACGAAAATACCCCTCCCCGTCCCACAGCACTAAAAAAAATAACTAAGCCACAAAAATGTATCTCACACCTTATTCCAAGCAAAAAGTTTTTAGTATATTGAAGATCGTCCATGGTAAAGGAATGATGGAATTTTCAGTTCTTATGTTTTCCTCCCTATTCTTGCAATATGCTTAAGCCATTTTTTGTTCAAGATCATCAATGGACTTTAGCACGTGAGTAGTTTTTGACAATGATCTGATGCACAACGATTAAGCAGCGGCTGTTGGTCTTCCAGCAATTATAAAATTGCTTTTCGCGTTGGAAAATTGTACAAATGGTTTCTTTCATTGACTCAACAGTGCGCAGTATAAAAAACTGCATTCTACACGAGAACAGAGTGCTTGATATAGGAAAAACGACATTCAAAAAATTTTCAACGCAACTAGTTGCGTGGTAAATCAAGGAAAACCCAAAACTATCAGTTTTAAAATAGGCTAACTAGGTTAACCATAAGTAAGGCAAGCCTTGAAGTACCGAATTATCCATTAAGATTTTCGGGAGTATGACCTACAGGCCAAAACAATTCACAAGAACCTCTTTCTAAGTTATACTCATTTCAAATTTCATAAAATTTCTGGTTGGAATAAGCTGTGAGCCACTGTAGGTCAAAAATCTGACTCAATAATTTGTATGTGTCGAAAAGGAAATTTTCAAAGCTGTTTTAGTTACAACCACATTTTTTCTAAAAAATTTATTAAACAGGATTGCAAATTTGGTAAAAGATCATGTTAAAACAAATAGATTTTCAGTCAAATTCATTATAATGATGGCAGTGATGCTGATGCGAGCGTCTATCACATCATTCATATATATCGAACGACAGATTCTCTCAGTTCAAATCACTCCCTATTGATCTCCTGTAGTCCTGGCATAGCAATCAGTTTTTTGACAAATGTTCTAATAATCTAGTTTTTAGGTAGGCACTAATGAAAAATGCTGTAGCGGATTACAACAATACGTAGGCACTAATTTTCAAGACTTGAGCGAAGATATAAAAGTAATTTTATCCGAGAATTCTTTTCAATGTCTGACTTAATTGAGCTTACATTCTACAGGTATTTTCTTTGTTACTTTGGATGGTTGTGTGGGGAAGTGATGAGGATCTTGAGTCTCAGTCTTAGTTTTGGTATTTTTCCGACACCAAGAGCAAGATGCTGATACAATTTCAAGACCAAGACTAAGTATGTTATGGTCTTGTTCTTGGCCGCGATGATCATCAAGACCAAGATAGCTTTTCGGTCTTGGTCATTTATAGTTATTAGGTGTGTCATGTCCCTTACGAGCATGAAATCATCTCTTAATTTGGAAATTGGCATATTAAAAACCCAACTGCTTTAAAAAAATAACTTTTAGAATTTTTGAAAACTCAACATGCTTTTGAAATTTTTTCATGTCCAAGGCCATAGCAGTCTTGGATTGCTCGTCACTAGTGTAGGGTTTATTTCAGACCAGATAGATGCCGTATAGAACTGGTGTTTGGAGTTCACATGCTTGTTGTCTTTCTCTACCGTAGCACTGAATATGCTGATATGTTCATACTCGTACATATCCATTTACTCTAAACCAACCTTTTAAAATTTAAGAATTCTTTCTTTTCTTCATGCATATGTAATACATATTATGTACTCGTATTTACATACATTACTACAAACATTATTAATTGAACGCTGGAAAAAACTGCTTTCAATTGGGAAACCGCAAATAAAGAAACATAAACAAGTTTTCCACAGAACTCGCCACAAGTATAGCAAAACAAAAAGAAAACAATGGAAGTTTTTTGTTCTCGTTAAAAATAAAATTCTTGAAAGAACGGAAAATATTTTCTCAATTAAAATCAAACATTCAGAAATCAAAAACCAAATACACAAATAACTAAAATTGCATTTTTATTTGCGATATTTAATTGCATGAGTAATTACTTAAAGTTCAAAGCAATTTCCCGCACACACTTAAACACCAAAACAATAAAAACTACATGTATTAGAAAATCATTTTCACTTTGTCGATAGTATCAATATGTCAACATTTAAATGTTAGGCCATAAAAAAAAGACACATGCACATACACCTGCAGTTTTGTCTCGCCTCCTAATCACGCGATGTCAAAGGATTTACTTCAAATCCTTCAGACAAATGCAATGTGATTTTTGGCATGATTTTAAAGCTCATAATCAAGCATTGCATGTATATGGCGCCACCTGTGATTGATTTCATGCAGTTGTCATTTTTTGTAGGTGAGCGGGAAGCTGAGGTGTATGGTTATCTTAAAGCTTATGCCAAAAATAGAAAATAGTTCAGACAAAATTGCTTAAATTATGAAGGAATTGGTTACGCTCTCAAAACACGTAATTCTTATTCGCATGTAAAGCTTCCGCTGGTATTCGTGTTGGAAATTTCTCATACCGTGTTAGTTGACATGGCATTTTAAAAGCTTTCTGAAAGTTAGTTGCGTTGAAAAGCATTTAATTGTTATTTGTGAAAGAGAACAAAAGCTATTGGCTGCTTGGAAAAGCTTTTCACCACATATTAAGAGAAAAGTGTTTTCTTTAAAGAGAAAGTTAAAACAGGGTGCTTATGACAATTTCTATAACAAGTTTCATCGATCATAATAAAAATTTTTCATCAATGGCATAAAATTATAATTTTTCAAAAGTTAGAGACTAGCTGTAACCGAGGCAGTGGTGATATTTAACATCTTTCTGCTTTTTAAAATTAACAACTTACATTCTGATAGCTTTTATTTATTAAATTATGAGAAATTATATGATTATAGTGCATATTTAAAGATTAGTTTTTGTTTTATTTGCTACCAAAAAGCTTGGACCAGATGACATTTTTTGTTTGAACTTATGCAAAACACAATTACAGTGACAAAAACAAGATAAAATTTATTAAAGGGCGGGTTTTCATTACGTTTACATAAATGCCCATTGGAGAGAATATTATCAGCGGAAATTGCCGACATCCAAAAGAACTCACAAGCATGCTTTTAGCATAGATTTGTTGAGAATCACAGCAAAAAGAAAAATAAAGTACATACAACAGCTCAAATTTTTTTTGTTTTTCCATTATTTTACATCGTCCTAATGTTGTTACTCATTGATATTCACCTTTATTATCTAATTTGATTTTGATTGCAAAAATTTTTTTCATCACAGTATTCTACCGACAACTTTTAAACCTATCGTCAACTGAAAAGGTACACGTGTACCTTACGCCATTTTATATGTCTTCGAAATACAATTTTAACATTTTTCTTTTATGTTATGGATTATGACAAAGTTAAGTGAAGCAAGAGCATCTGTCCGTGGTAAAACGATGTTAACCCGATGAACATCTAACTGAATTTGTGACTTTGAAACTAGTTTTTCTTTGAAAAGGTAACTTTTTTGTAGAAAAGCCGCAGATGGTGATTGCAAATGCAGAAGAAGTGAAAACAAAAATAAAATGTATGATCCAATATCCTAATTAACAGAATCCGAAATCATAGTGGTACGTCTAAAAGACTTGGCCGACTAACTTTTCATATCGTCAATACACAATGTGCCAAGATACAAATGAGAATTTTACCGAAAAGAGCTGCAAAAAACTCGACATAATTGAGAATCTTGTACTAGTTTTTGAACTGAAGCTTTTTTTTGGGCGCTAAGGGTAAAATTTAAAGATTTCGACATAGTTTTTAGTGTGACCAGAGCTATCTGACATATTTCGTTAAATCCCAACATATCTTCGCTGACTACAAGCTATTTAGTAAAAAGGTATCGAATAAGATAACCATGAACTAGTCAAAAATTGGGCGTAGTCAAATAAGTACCCACATAAAAATTTTAAAGGTACAGGTGTACCTTTTCAGTAGTTTACGGATGTATTTATTTTGGAACCATTTCCTAAATCGCCGGTACATAATTGAAATCAAATTTTTGAGTGAGATTGAGCATTCCCTTCTTTTTAACATTGCATGTCCTAGGATGTAAGTGCACTTAAGCTTGCCGCAGCCTTACGTTAAAAGGTCTTTTGAAGCGCTTATTTGTAATGCGGCGGTAAGCGTTCTTTCAATAATATGAAAAAAAGAACTGGCAGCACTAGGATTTGAATCCAGGACTGTTCGTGTGATAGATAGATATTATTTTTACTTACATTTACAAACTCTTCGACTGCTATACCATCGCCTAAAGCCTTACATAGAATGATTGTGTCATCAATTTCAATTCAATTAAATAAAAGTAAAAAAATAACAGAAGGGAAAATAGAAAAGTGAAATAAAGCAATGTTGAATGAAAAATATTTAAAAAAAAAAAAATAAACAAATCAAAAAAAATAAAATTACCCGCGCTGGGTTCGAACCCATGTTGTTCTTAACTAGCCTTACAAAAAATCATTGTGTAAGTTCTTCTAAATTTCTATGGAAAAATGCGCTTTTGAAGTGCTTGTTTCAGAAGCGTTTCAAATTTTTGGGAATGTATAAATTTTAAAAATGTACCCTGTATCAAAATAAACATTGCCTTAAGAGAGAGAATGAACTGTGCAAAGAGAATTTTTTCGCTGCGCTTCAATGAACTTTCAAATCTTCCAAACATTATATTCTTTACGCTCTTTCTCACACAATCGCATGCATACAAATGCAAATAAAATTTATTGTCAAGGTTTTCATCAACAACACACTATCAGCTGTTTTATACACATAAAAGTATATATAGGATACCTTTGAATTGTTTGTGTTTTCCATTGTTAAATTTGTGGTTATTTGATTTCAAAGGAATTCAGATTTAAAATCAACAATTTGATTGCAAATTGAGCTATTTTTTTTTTTTTTTTTCAAGTTGAAACAGAAATATTTGTGTTTTTATTTGTTTTTTCATTTTCATTAGAAAAACACAATTTTTATTTTGTCAGGCAAATGCAAATGTTTTTGATTAAAACCCATGAAACAAATATAAAAAACTTCTCTCAACTTGTCTCCTTGAGCAAGCATGCTATGTATTTCTCTTGCGCTGATATTATGCTCAATTCTCAGAAATTCGTCTGTGCGTGTTTCACAATCTTGAAAACTACTCTGCTGCTCCTTCTCATCCTTATCAATATCCTGTGTGTTTTTGCTTCATTCACTCACAAATCAGCTGCCTTCGTCAGTTAACGCGCAAACTTGAAATGAAGCTGTCGTCCTATTTGTTGTTGCTGGCGCCGCTAATGCAAACGTAGACAGCTTTTACGTATCTACGTGACTACGTGTTATGGTTAACGCTATTGGCGCGTGAGTGTGCGTGTGTTGGTGTATGTTGTAAGGATTGAGTATGCAGGAGAGCAAGCTCCATTTTTGCAGGAAGTGATTTCTTTGTTAGTTTATTGGCAACCGACGTTCTTGCCGGAAGGTACAAAAACACGTCACGGGCTAAATGCGTGCGGCTTAATGATTTCGTTTGTGTTATCAAGTGTGTCCTTAAAAAAAAAAAAAATATAGAATAAAATTCAAATTAAAACAAGCAAATTCCGATTACCAGAAAAAAAATCAACCTAAAAATATCAAAAATATTATTTGATTTAAAGAATAATTAATGAAATATTAAGAAAAAAAAAAAAATTTTAAAATCTTGTGTCAAAAAACGAAAACGAAAGCTGCCAAATATAAAAAAAAATAAATAGTTACGGAATTTCCTTAAATATCAATACAGAGTTGCCATCTTGACGCTAAAAAAAAATATATTTTTGTGTCAAACAAAATTTTAGTTCAATTTAATTTCGTTACTGTTAGTAATACTTAGTATATGTGGATGGAAAGTGTGTTCGTTATGTGCGTCGAATGTACCCACAAAACCTAGCTAGAACTTAATATTTTCTGATTTTCAATAAAAAATCAAAATTAAACAATCTTCCTTGTAGTTAAACAAACAGAATCTATATATCCACAAATTGAACCATCTATGTTTCGACAAATATTTCCATAAAATCAAAATTATGCCTCACGCCGAAAAAGACATTATACTTAATTACCATAAAGCCATAGAAAAAAAATGTGAAATTACTATACCTCGAGGCCCTTCCACTCCAGGTTTTTTTATGCAAAGTTATTTACTAGTATCCAAACATACAGACAAAGTTTTTTTTTAGATCAATCAATAAGCTAATCAATTTTCAGGGTTGAATTTTGGTTACCAAATGGTCTTCACAAAAACAAAAATGCTCATATGTGATGTATGTACTTGTCTATGCTGAATCTGAATCTGAGTTGACTTATGCATGATTTCCTAGATATTTTTGAACTAAAAGTTCAAAAAAGTTCAAAACACATTTTCTAAGGTTGTATAGAGGACGTACGAATTCATAATTCATTTTGTAGAAGAACAACTGTACAAAACGATGCATCTTATAGAAAAACAATTTCCTGAGTCTTCTATACAACCTCAAAAATAATGTTTTTGAACTTTTGGTTTAGAAAATCTCAAAAACCATACATGATAGAGCAACTCTGAGACTGGGCTCGGACTAAAAACTAATAAATACATCAAAATGACTATTTTCATTTTGGTTTGTTGTGGTTTTTTTGTTACATATGTGGGCATATCCGAAAATTATCTCACCTTTTAAGACCCAGGATTTCAGAAAAAAAATTGTTTTTCACATTATGTAACCAAATGTGGTGGAATATATTCCTAGACGTGTAAAATGAAATTCCCAATTCAATTTCGTTTTATCTGAAAGTTTCGGGAAAATCGTGATATCCGATAATATACGGGAGAGTACACATTTCAGAAGTAGTATGTAACGTAGCACTTTTCCGAATATTCTCAAGTAAAATACAGAAAAATCGTATGTGGCACACCGTGAGAAAAAGGGTTAAAAAGCCAAAGTCGCTCATTATGTCCACATAACAGGTCCTAAAACTCTGAAAAAATTCAAGCGAATTCCTTGATTAAAAATAAATCGACTTTGTTCACGATGTTTTCTTAATTTAAGCCCTCCATGTCGAATAAAAAACGAAAAACGCAAAGTTCTCAGGTAAAACGTCCTACTGACAGCCCCTCATGTTGAAATTTTCTTGTTTACCTAATGGGAATTTAATTCCACCACATTTGGTTATTGAATATAAAAAAAACCTGGGTGAAATAAGGGAAGATTATTTTCGGATATGCCAATATACTACAATATTTTCGACATTCTTTTTCAAAAAGTAGTCGATTAACCTATTTTAAAAACTGTTTTTCTTATTCAGTAAGAAGTAAGAGTACACAAAATATTGATTTAAATTTTTACTTGGGTAGTGCAACACATTATGCCAAAACTTATTTAAGAATATATATAAAATAATTCGAGAAATTAACAAAATATAACCTATTTGTTTATTGTGGATTTCGAAAGATACTACTCAAAATTATATAAAAAGAGACTATTTAATTCCTCTTGTTTTGCGAAATAAAAAAACTCTTTCGAGTTAGAAAATACTATATATTACACTGAAAGGATATTTTTTTTCATTTTCTGGAGAAATTCGCTGTTTTGTTCTTTTGACAAAAATTTAAAAAAAATTATAACTTTAACATTTCATAAAAAAATCAAACAAAAATAAAATTATTTTTAAATCACTTTAAATTTGCAAAGCAAAAAAAAAAAAAGAAACCTGTTGCCTTGCCACTTGTACAACAATAACAATAACAACAACAACTTATCGTTATGTTTTTGTTAAATTTCAGTTAACGCCTTCATTATAATTTGCTATTTATCCATCATCAATTTATTCACAAACGCCTCGCAACACCAAGTTCAACTCCCATCACCAATTGAATGAAGCCCTGCAACAATCACGTTAATAAAATGACCATCCCAATAATCTCCACCTACACCCTGTGCCTAACGAAAAGGCAACAACTACAAAAAAAAAAAAAAGAAACACTCGTTACAGCTAAAATTAAGCATTCGCCCTGTAGGCTTTCCCCCACCCCTCTTCTGCTTCTCCGCTCCCTGCTCTTTTTAACTGCTTATTCGTTTTTTCAGCACCAGTAACCCCGAAAAGTGTTGTGACCAATTTACATGAACGACAGAGTAAAAAGTTTAAGCTTCAACTAAATTTGGCGCGCACCCTTTTCTCGTTGCGATAAGGACTCAACTCCAAAGGACGCATGCCACCACATGGAACAACCACCCATGAAATCATGGCTTGACGCGCCAGTTGTGCAGCTGTTTTTTGTTTTTTTTGCATTTACTTTTGGTTTTATTTTTATTTACGTGCTTTATCCCCGAAAATATGCAAACAAAAAGTGACAATATGAAAAAATTGCGCAAACAACAACAACATAAATTCAGTTGTACTCTCTTGTTATATATTTTAACTTTTATGCGCCTACCTACCTTTGGCCAAATAAAAAGACGAGTTAAACCCAAGTTAACAACAAACTTTTTTTTTGGCCGAATTTTTCTTTTTGTTTAAATTCTTTAACACGCGGTGTCGCTGCAGGTCATTTTCGTTGCTGTATTTGTTTTTGGCAGCGCGATATAATTTGTTTTTGTTGTTGTTGTAAACGTTTTTCTTTTGCTTCTCAAAGTTATAAAAAAGTATTTAATACTTGGGCCTTTTTTTTTAAAAAAAATTGCGTTGCATACTCTGCGGTGCTCATAAATTATTATTATCACTGAAATAGAACTGCGGAAATTGGTAACATGTGGCTGATAATTTTTTGTTTTTTGTTTGCAACGCCAATAAATATGAAACTTTGAAGAACACGAACATTTTCGAAAGTATTGTTTATTATGATTAAAACTTTTAACACACACACACAAGCATTTCTGATTGGCGCTATGGCTTGTAGGTGAATGTCACAGCATTTGTAAATTATGCATATTGAATGCAATAGATAACAATAAAAGAAGCATCTAAGGGAGACTATGACATATAATTTTAATAAAACTAATATACTTATGTATATTATTATTTCCGGTCGCTGCTGTCCCTGTCGTTTAATTTGATTTTCCTTCTCAATTTCATTTAATTACTATCACTATCTAGGAATATTGTCCTGCCTCTCTAAGCAAATACTTTTTGTGCAGAGGCAATTTAAATGACATAAAATTGTATTTCTTACTGTGTTACTTTATAGTTTCTATCAGAACTTTCAGATATCGAACTTGCTTCTTTATGGTTTGTCAAGGTCTGTCTTTATTTAGTTAAAATTTACTTCTTTTCTGAAGTGATTACTCTTCTATGGAATTGCATTTTTTACTATAGAGTACCTTCAAGATTTGTTAAATTGAAGTTTTTGTTTTTATAAGATACCACTAACACCTTTTGCTTGAAACTTTATTTTTTATTTTTTGTTTCACCAGGAAAAATTCCATGAAATATTAGGTTTTGCTACTACGGGTGATGTCAAGCTCAATTGTTATATTGCATTTTAATATAGAATTTAACTGCATTCCCCTTAAAAATCTTCGTAATATGAAAAATTCAATGCACTTTTCTGTAGATATAAAAATTAGGATGGTTTCAAAATTAAAGTTGCTCAGAGTTTCGTTCATAGGGCACATAAGGTTTGCTTTTGATATTAAAAAGCACAATGCAAGATATGATCCATTTCAGAGAAGATTTGATGGATCCCAAACCATTTTCAAAACCAAAAAAATAGATTAGCCAATATCTCCAAAACTATAAATTTTATGGAGAAATAAATTTCTGTTTCGAATATAGCGGCTCAAAACCCATATAACTAGTTGAACAGTTTTTTTTTTACAAATTTGTTATATTTTTTGATTTTCTAATCGTTCGAATAAACTTTACACGGTGCTTATATATATCAAAAGGAAACTTTTGATGCCCTGGGAATGATATTTCAAGCAAATTATATATTTTCCATACAAATTTAAGTCGGTGTTATATACATTCCACTCCTTTTTATTCAGATCTAATTTCCATTTATCCAAAAAGATAGTGTTTGGTCTTTAGTTTTGTTTCAGCGCCCACTTGTCCGATTTCATAGAATTCTTGATGCGTCGGGAATTTTCTACAGTAGAACGTAATTAAGAGCTGTTGTGCGAAATCTCAGCTAGTCTCGAATTCAAAGAAAAATATATCCAAATCTTTGAATTAATGTAAATTTAGAGTTGGAGACTTTAATTTGGTTGGTATTTCGACTAAAGAAAACCGAACTTATTTTCAAATTTCGTTATCCAAAAGCACACTATTGAACTCTCAGTTATCAAATGCTACTTCTTTGGTTACTGATTTGTTTTGAGTTGTCTATTATTTTCGTTTCAATAAAAAGCCTGTTGATGTTCATACTTTTTTGTCTCGATGTAGCTCTCAAATTTATTTTGCTTCAAGCATTCTTTAACACTTGTAGTTGTTGTGATATTGTACGCCCTTGAATTTTTTTTCTACATTAGAAAATTAGTAAATTTATTTATTCACATCAGTGATTATGTTGCCCAAAGGACATCGTTGTCCTATTTCTGTGCATAACATGAATGCAAGCAACGTCAAAGGATAGTTTCATAATTAAAAGTTTTTTTTTTACAAAAAACATGTAAACTATATATAGCGTCCTGCACCTAAAAATTTCTCGTATCTGTTATAATCACAAAGCTACACATACACGCACATGGCTAAGTTTTTAATATTTCATGTGTTGCGCTAAAAATTAGAAAAAAAAACTTAAGCTGCAAAACTAACACGCAATAAAAACTGTGAAGGGATGTTGGGGTGTTGGGCGTATCCAGATGGTCAGCTACCAGTCCAAGCAAAAATTTCACTAAATTATGCATGCACATAACGCTCGCCATCCATAGCTCTTTTTCATAATAAAAACCTCAATTGCGAGGACATCACAGGGATAAGTCTTAAAATTTTTTGTTATCAGACAATTTATGTGTTTTTTGTCGCTCACTACAAATTTTGGCATATGTCTGTCGGTCTGTTGTGAATTTTTATGACTTTAGTAGATAATCAGCACATTATATGGCGAGTAGTTTGTTGTTTGTATTTCAATTTACGAGAGTAACACCATCGGGAATGTGCTTACAATTATTTCCAAGCAGTTTATTTTAATGGAAAACAATTTGCCTAGTGTTGCAGTTATCACGAAACACAAAAGTTGCGAGAAAGCCACACAGAATCATGCTTGTGGTTGTCAAATTAAATTTTATTACATTGTATTAGGCTTTCAAATACATACGTACATATCACAAATCCATATGGAATTAGTAAAAAAATAAAAAAAAAAGGAATAATCGTTAAACTTTATGTTTTCCACTATTTGACTAACAAAAATCGTGAGCATCATAAAAATTGATTCCGTGTTGCTTCTGCTCACGGCAATTTGAGAAGGTACAGTAATTTTCAAATATTGTAGGCTGTTGCTTTTCAAAAACTAACTATGCCCAAAAGTTAAGCAAAATGACTCGAATTATCTAAAATTAAAAAATTCTAGTAAAATACGTAGGCTGCTCGATATATTTCTGGCCTAGGCAACACTAAGCGTTGCCAGGTGCAATCTGACATTTCTATTGAAAAGTTTGATATTTTTTAGCATAAACGTACTTAGAACGTTTTGACGTCCGACCATCATTTGTGTTGTTTACAGTGACTTGAAAAAATCAATTTGGCAAAAAATGGAATTAACTCGTGAACATTTTCGTGCGATCATTCTTCATAACGTTCGACGTGGATTATCATGACAAGAGTGCATCGATGAACTTAAATCTTTGTATGGCAATGAAGCACCATTTTATAGCACTGTGAAAAACTGGTTTAATGAATTCAATCGTGTCCGACGCTCGCTCAAAGACGAATTCCGTGAAGGTCGTCAAAAAACGGCCGTTGTGCCAGAGAACATTGATGCCATGCGTGAACTGATAATGCAAAATCGTCATGTGGCATACCGTGTGATAGAGGCATCTTTGGGCATTAGTTCCATTCCAATACATTTGATGTTTCATGAACATCTGGCCGTAAAAAAGGCTTGTTCTCGTTGAATCTCGCACGATTCTACAATCGCCCAAAAAAAGGCTTGTGTCGATTGGTGTAAAGAAATGTTGTAAAAATACGATCGCGGTGCTTCAAAAGACGTTTATAAGATCGACACAGGTGACGAATCATGGATCTATGCGTATGAGCCCGAAACAAAACAGCAATCGACCGTGTGGGTTTTCGAAGACGAGCCAAATCCAACGAAAGTTGTTCGTTGTTTGTTCACCATGACAATGCGAGCTCTCACACATCGGCTCAAACCAGCGCCTTTTGACAGACCAAAACGTCGAATTGATGAGTCATCCACCGTACAGCCCTGACTTGGCACCCAATGACTTCTTTTTATTCTCGCACATCAAGAAAAAAATGCGTGATCAATGATTTTCGTCGCCAGAAGATGCTGTTAAAGCGTTCAAAAACCATGTTTTGGAGGTGTCTCAATCGGAGTGGAAAGAGGGCTTCGACAATTGGTTTGAGCGCATGCAAAAGTGTATAAATCATGCTGGAAAATACTTTGAAAATCAATAAACCATTTATGATGATAAATATTCGCATTTTCATTATTAGGCTAGAAATATATCGAGCAGCCCACGTAATTCCAAAAACCGAAAAATTACAGTAAAACTATACCGTTCTCAAAAAAATTATTTCAAGTTGGAAACAAAAATCTTCTGGAAGACAGTGTTATTAGGACTGTCCTTTTAGTTTCAAAGTGATCGTATGAAGAAACGACTTTACTCATTTTTATATGACATGAATTATTTTTCAAGGATTGAGCGCATGAATAACTGTATTAATATAAGGAAAATTAAAAAATATGAAAATCAAAGAAACAATTAAAATAATTTGATGTCAGTTGTGCCCTTTTTTTTCTGAAAAAGAATAAGATATGTGTGGCAGCTTTAACTTAAGATTTAATGTAAGAACATGAATAAACTTTCGCAATGAATTGCAAGCGAATATACGAGATCCGTTCGATAAGTTCAAGACGTTATTTTCTGTAGATAGTCTCATTTCCGCTCGTTATATAAAGTCTAGAGTTTTTCCGATTGTTGTACTCCTTCCAAATAATAAGTTTTTGTTTCAAATCTCTTACCACTCAGCCATTTCTTCAGATCGAGAAACCTTTTGTTTTGCTCTTTTCTACTAAATATATCGTTTAGTTCTATTCCTTTTCTTCAAAATGAGCTGAAAAGTGGTCTTGTATGCTTTTTTTGTTAATAGTTATAACCATTTCAAAATGATACCATAAACTGAAAAATCATCCATGAATCCACATACGATTTGAGTGTGTGAACTACCAATAAAAACTTTTATTTTCAAAACGTTATAACTTTTTGTACGGTCACTTTATTTTTATGTTCATGGTATTAAATGATAGGGGAAAGCCAGTTAAATAAAACTTGATCTTTGAAAAAAGTGGTCAAAAATTTTGTAGTCAAAAATCACTCAACTCGATTTCGTCGACTTCAAAATAAATTTGTCGATGGGATTTTAAAAGTTCTTTTGAACATGAAAGAGAGAGAGATATCTCACATAACTATCCTATAGAAAACGATTTTTGCACGGACTTGCAGTATACTGTTAATAGATGACAGTTGAATTTATAGCAATTGTGTTGGAAATTCAAAACATCTCGAACTTGTCAATTGGCCCTCAAATATGATTATTTTTACGTAAACGAAAAATTTCGCGTGACTTACTAGAGTCCCCAAAGTTCGGATTTCTATGCATAATATCTGAGATGAGTATATTCTGATGACATGAGTTTGCAAATGTTGAAAACGCGAAGGTCAATAAAGAGCAAAAAGTAATGTCATGCACATTTTGTGCCAGAACAATAGGTTATTTGACCGATATTACTTTTTGAACTCAATGCTATCAATTTCACATCATTAAGTAAATTTCTGTAAAAACAGCGATTAATTTCATTAATTTTTAACAAAATGACAGCTAATAACATTAATTTTAGCTTTTTATTGACTTCGGCCTTTTTTACATTTGCCGATTCATATATTGCTTTCTCCTAAATAATTCCAACTATATGAACGGAAGATCTGTACGTAGCAATAATAATACGGCATTTCCCAATTTTTTTAATTAATTTCTAATAAAAATCATAGTTTAAATAAAAAATCCCCCAAATAAAGTGAATTTTGCAATAAATTTTCCCAAAAATACGTAATAATTTCCAGCAGAGAAAAAAAAGTCGGTAAATTAAAAATTATGTCAAACACAAACTCATCATCGTTTACATCGTCACCATACTTTCGACGCACAGTGGTGCCAGGTTTTGCCACGCAGGTGTCAACTTTGTCACAAGCAACTGAATGCGATGACAAAATCAGCAACACCACAACGACAGCAGCAATTGAACAACCGCTTTTACAACAACAGGAACAACAAGAACAGGAACAGCAACAACAGCAAGTGTCAACAAATCCGAATGAACAACAACACCAACAATTATTACAACCACAACAACAAGGGAGCAGAAGCACAACAGCATCCTGTCCTGGCTCACCAATGCGACGCGTCTCGTCGAGCATTAAAAATTCGGCCATGGATTTCGCGTCGAGATTCTTCAACAAATGCAAAGCGGCGACATTCACCGTAGATGGCGCCACATATACAATAGGTAAGGAAACTGTTTGGTTAAAACAAATACACATACAATGCAAGTATAGGGGTAAGGAGATGAGGGAAATCATGGGGAAATTGTAAATAGCAACAAAAATAGGAAGAACTAAGCTGCTAAAGTTTAGCTGCAAGTCTCAATTTGAATGTTGGGTATTGAAAACTGCAGCAGGGTTGCCATTTCAAGGTTTGATGCACAACAAGTTGAAGGTTCTTTCACTTTGACAAGTTGTAAAGTTTTACAACACTTGAATAAAAAAAGGAGCGCTTTTGTTATGCTAAAATGGGAAAATGCTAAAGGTTTTTATTCTTCCACTGCAAGGATGCCTAGGACAGGATATTTAAATTTTGTAATTTGTTTTCACTACCTATACAGCTAAGCTCAAATTTGAATGTTAAGTAGAGTTTTGTGAGGGAGGATACTAAAGTATTGAAGTAAATTTAACGTTTTGTTCGATTTATTTATATTGATTTTTGTCCAACTTTTGCTTTTAATCTAATCCTTTTTTTATATTTTTGCATATATTCATTTATTTCAAAATTGTATTCACATGAATAACGTTTCTAATGAAAGTCACACAAAATTAAGTTATCACCCGATCCAGAAACATTCACACAAGCAACTATGGACATTCATTTTGGTAGGGGATTTCATAAAATCTCTGCTTTCATGTAAGCTTCATTGAATCCCTCTCAAAATATTTATTCTTTTGTTATTTTCAATTAAAATTGAACATGACATTGCGTATTCACTTTCAATGTCAATTCACAATAGAAATTCAATGAGGAAAATAAACTAACGATAGCGAGGCAACGAAGAAGAAGACGGTGGCACGACGGTGGCGAGTTCATCGCATATCAAGTGCTGTCAAGTGACTGACTGACTGACAGTCACGTGGTATGCTAAGAATGTGGGTGTAGTGAGGGAGATGATTGTAAAACAACAAAATACAAAATTCTCCAGACAACTAAACAAATCACAATCATGTTGACGACTACGATAAGCAACACGAAGCATCCATGACAACTTTACATTGAACAGCTCCACATTGTTGCACCACAGAGATCCTCCACTCGTATCGCACACACCCAAAGCACACCGTTGTATATAGTGCATACTGATGACGATGATGTTGTCCTCCCACATGTGTTGTTTTGCAAAGCTTTAGCTGATAAAGGCAGAATCTCTCTTTGTTGCGCCGTCTTTGTCGATTTTACTTTTACTGCCGGTACCTAGTGCTGTTTTGACATCAATATAATGTGAGTTTTTGATAAAAAGTTGATTTTGGTTGCAATTTTGTTTTGCAATATGAGATGGTGTGTGAATTAAATAGATATATGTTCATTAGACCGTGTTAGGAAAAAAGTCTACCATGTATCATCGAATACAAAGTATTTTTGCAGGGCGATTTCAAATCAAATTCTTTTTTTTGACCGAAGTTAATGGTCGCCCATTAAGATTTTTTGACATATCATCGGTATTTACAGTCTGATATAAAAGTATGATATTTTTTTTTTTTTTTATTTATTACTAGCCTTCCCTGCCCGCTTCGCTAGGCATGTTTGTTTTGTTTTTTCATTCCCAATAGCTTATAAGATATAGATAAAAGCGTTCATTTCATTGTCATTTCATTTTCATTTTAATTCCATTTTAAATCATCTCAAACTATCGTCCACTATCGATAGTTTGCGATCTCTACCAAGTTCTGCCCTCCCCTATTTTTTATCTTTCTGACTTAGTATAAAAATAAATCAATGGGAATGATTTTTTTAAAATTTAATTTGTTTTTAATTTTTTTGTAAATTATAAATGTTTTCTGTTAATGATTTTAATTTTTTGTTAATTTTTTTTAATTTGTTACTAAGGAGTTCATTCTGTAAAAAAAAAAAAAAATATCTGCGACTCGCTGAACATTACCATTTCTGCGATGAAGAATTATATCACATGCGTTAAATTCTTCGCCAACTATAACTTCGTCAATTGTTGGTGCATTGTATCGTCTTTCGTGTTGTCCGACAGGTGTTTTATCTACTCTTATTATAACTCTGTACTCATCTGCTGGCGTTTGGTCAAGGGCAGTTCTAAACAATTGAATCAATTCGTTGTGTTGATCGAATAAAGTTTGTAATGCAGCGACAACTTCTCGTCTAGTGCCCGTATTGTATCGACAATGTTGATCTAATTGTTCATCTGTGTTTCCCATGAAATAAATTTGAAGAAATTTATGGTCCGTATCTGGCAATGGTAGTAATGATCCAGCATGATGATATATTTGACCTTGTACTTTAAATGTTGGCATATAGTTGTCGCGCACGATATTCGTTGCACCGAATGATGTCATTTGGAAACATGAATTGTACTTGCGTATATTCGTTAAAAAATGTTTTGATTCGCTCGTGTCGCCTGATACCAACTTTGATAATGGTTCGGGTGGTAGATGTAATTCTGGTAATTTAACTTTTCCACCAGCACAGCACATTCCTGGTGATTCATTCTTAAATTTGAATGCACTGCAATATGTGCATAGTTCATCCATTTTTCCAATAACCACTTTTGGATGAACGCTGTAATTATAGTTAGCATTGTAATGGAATGCACTGAGATATAAGTCAGCGTGAGTGGTTCGTCTGGCTCGAGCAGTGCACATTCGGAAGGTAAGCAGTCTGGACTCACGTTGCTCGTTTGTTTCCGATAAACGGGCTCGAGCATGAAGTTCTCGGTCGGTTTCTAATCTTGCATTTCGTTACTCGTTAGTTTCCAATAAACGCGCTTGAGCATGAAGCTCTCGGTTGGATTCCAATCTCGCTTCTCGTTGTTTGTTTGTTTCTGAGTTTCGTTTTGCCTTTTTCTGTCGTGCTTGAGACGTAGAACGACCGAGCGCTCGTTTTTTGGGAGGCATAACTGCACAGAAATTGCGTTGAAATGTTTTGATAATAAATTTAAATATGTTGAGCGTTGATCAACAAATGGCATTGAAAATTAATTTAAATTTTTTGAGAGTTGATCAATCAAAATTTCGAATGAATTCAAAAAAGCTACTCTCTTACTCTTGATTATGTTCACAAATTCACTGAGAATATTGTAAAAAATAAGCGTTTGGAAGATTACGAAACCAATTGTGATTCCTTTTACCATGAAATGCATGGGAAAGGGGCATGTTCCGCCCATTTTTTTTTGAAGGAAAGTTAATTTCGTTTCAAACCATCTTAAAAATTCCGAATAGCTTAGTTAGGGTGTCCCAGGAATCCGTCAATTAAGGCTTGTTGATAGTTCGCCAAATATGCTTTTCTTGCAGTACATTTAGATATTCTTCGTTTTGACTATGAAACCATCGGGTGACCTTCCGGAACCTTCGATTATTCCACAAAATTATCAATTAAGGCTTGTTGATAGTTCGCCATAGATGCTTTTCTTGTAGTACATTTAGATATTCTTCGTTTTGACTATGAAACCATCGGGTGACCTTCGGGAACCTTCGATTATTCCAAAAAATTATCAATTAAGACTTGTTGATAGTTCGCCACAGATATTTTGCCTTTAATATGCCTAAATATTCTTCGTTTTGGCTATGAAGCCTTCGGGTGACCTTCGGCAACCTTTGAGTGTCACGGGAAACTGTTAATTAAAATTTTTTTAAAGACTTTTTCCCTCTCGATTACTTCGATATTCTTCGTTTTGACTCTTAAACCTTCGGGTGACCTTCAAGAACCTTCGGGTGTCAGAGAAAAAATCAGTTAAGGATTGTTGGTAGTGTGCCACAGATGTTTTCTCTCTAGCATATCCAGATACTCTTCGTTTTGACTATGAAGCCTTCGGGTGATCTTCGGAAACCTTCGTGTATAGCTTAAGCTATGCAATTTAATTTAAGAATGTAAATCTCAGGTGAATTGATTAAGCAGTCTCTGAGAAAATGCAATTTAACAAATTTTTGTATGAGGGCCACCCTTAATATGCACCCTGACAAATTTTTTTTTTTCTTAGAAATCTTCGCGGGCATTTTCAACCAATTCCTAATGTTTCAACGCAATCGGATGAGCGGTCTCTGAGAAAATGCGATTTAAAACAAATTTTTGTATGAGGGCCTCCCTTAATATGCACCCTAACGGAATAAATAGTATTCTATGTCCGTTTCCTGGCTCTAAGCTACCTCCTAACCAATTTTCAGCCATATCGGTAAAGCCGTTCTTGAGTTATAAATAGTGTAACTAACACGACTTTCTTTTATACTTATGTATATATAGATATAGATATCATATTCACAAATAAAGTTTTTCTAAAAGTAATCAATTTCAAGTAGGAAAACAGTTATAATTAAATATTACTAACTTAAGTGAATAGTAGAGGCATTTTTTACTTAGACTAAAGCTAAATAGTGCTAAATGCCACTTCAGTATTTTTTAATTTCATTATTAAATAATAAGTATACAGTGTGGGGTGAAAATCATCAAAAATATAAATAAAAGTTAAAATCAAAAATAATTATTAAAAATTTAAAATTTAATTCAAAAGCCCAGGGATATTTATTTTTTATGTTCAAAAATAATAAAACCTAAAAAGAGACAATGAGAGACAGAGGAACAAATTACTTAATTTTCAGCTATTTATAATGGATTAAAAATTAAACTAGTATCAAAGTATTAAAGGGCTGAACAAATCATGAAACTTTTCGTCGGAAAGTATTTCGAATATTCCATTACAACTATTTAAAAAGTATTAAATGAAATAATAGAACTTATTTGACCCTGGTTTTCAGAAAAATTTTTCTTTTTTTTTCAAATTCTATAGCCAAATGTGGTGAAATATATTTCTAGAAGTGTGGAATGAAACTCCCAATAGATAAACAAGAAAATTTCGACATGAAGGCCTGTCAAAAGGTCGTTTTGCATGAAAATTTAACGTTTTTCGTTTTTTACTCGGCATGGAGGCTTAAATTAAAAAAAATATCATGAACAAAGTCGATTTACTTTTCATCAAGGAATTTGTTTGAATTTGTTCAGAATTTCTGAACCAGTTATTTGGCTGTAAGAAACGACTTTGACTTTCCCCCACCGTGCGCCACATCGATTTTTATGAATTTTACTCTTCTGAAATGTGTGCTCTTCCATATATTATCAGAAATCTAGATTTTCCTAAAACTTTCAGAACTCCTGACACACCCTCATTATGAAATTTTCTTGTTCATTTCATTTGACACGTCTGGGAATATATTCCACCACATTTGGTTATAGAATATGAAAAAAAAAAAAAAAAAATTAAAATCTGCATCATATAAGGGAAGAATATTTTCGGATATGCCCATATATGCGCCTTGTCCTTGCATCGAATTCACTTTTTTGTATGTTTTATAAGATGAGAGTGGTGTGGTCTAGGAAATCAGATGCTGCTATGAAAATTAGTTTTTGATTCATATGGAGTTTTCCTTTTTCAACTTTTCACACCCAGAAAATCATTCTCAGATCTGCCTTTCATTTCCCAGAACACACCATTCTCGTCATTATAATATCATGATGTTGATTCTGGCAACGGTTTCTAATTTGTCATGTCGGGGTTTTAAGAAATCATATCTTTTTCATCGCATGTTTTTGCTCTGATAAAACGAGATCAGATCTATTTTAGCCATAGAACCTCATATGATAATTGAAAGCATATTTATTTTTCTTTCAAACCTATTATCGAAGATGTCAAAATATATAACTGATTTTTTTATTAAAAGATTCAGAAAAAAGCTACACAATTTAAAAAATAAATTATTTTCACGGATACTTCCTGTAAAAAAAGCATTGTCCAATGCAGTAACATAGCGAGAGCAAATCTCTTTATTTGAGTAGCAAACGAGTCAAAAGGAATGCGCTTCACTTGAAGAAGAAAACCTTGCGAAGGAATAGTGTTTTTTGTTTGATTTTATTTAGCGCGTAGAGTAAAGCGCTTTATATTTGGAAACAATGAAGTGAACTGAAAATGTTTTTTTGTTTTAAATTTGTTTTTATTTTAATTACCATGACGTTACTTGCAAACAAATGATCCCTTAACCGCTAGAGGCGCATAGGTTCAATAATTACTTTAAGGAATACTTTCACCTTTCAGAGTGTTAGTTTGTAGTCTCGATGAAATTTAGAACACATTAAATAAAAATAACTTTTAATTTTATTTTACTTCTAAAAATTAAATTTTCATTTATTGGTTATAAGGAAAAACCTCAAGCTTAAAAATTATCCCATTCTGACCTGAAAAATAATGAAAAAAAGCACGTTTCATTTTCTAATGATATTAAATTATAAAAGGAGACCACTATCCATCTGTATTTTCACTAAAGAATTATTTAATATCTATGCTATTCTTTCTATAATTCTTGGATGCATAAAAATAGCAACATTCCTCCGGGTGTTTTCAATTTAATTCCGCTGCATGTCCCAGTGATTTCCTCTTTAAGAGTGCGTTGCCGTTGCTCCGTTGCGTCACTTAATTGTTTTGCAATTTAATTTATAATCAGTTTTTGCTGCACGCAATGGAAAATCTTTTGAGTCTCTGTTTCAGTTTTTGTTTTTTCTCTTTTGCTGTTTGTCTTGCAATATAAATTGCAATTTCTTTTCAGCTTTAGTGGACTTATGAGAATTGTCACACACACACACACCTACAAACGGAGGAAATTCCCCTTGCAGCAATGCAATTGAAAAAGAAATGTGGAAAATTGTTGCTTCACTCAAAATCAATTAACAACGCTGCAGCCAATGCTCTGAACTCTATAATAAGCGCACGATTTAATTCGATTTACACGTAAAAGCAGATGCAGACGACACAGAAGCAGACACAAACATAGTCAAAACTATGGCACAAGATCGCAATGACAATTACACACACATACTCATATATACCCAGTTGGAAGCACGTGAAAGGACCCTTCCAACCACTGGCTATTCCAAAACTAGTTTCTAAACTACACCTTGGAGGTGACCGACTAGTCTAAATTCTGTTCCAATCACATATAAAGTTCTATTTACGTTTTGTATTGCTTATCATTGGACGTAACCAATTGTCTCCTGACGCATTACATTTAGACCAGAAAAAAGACAATATTTTTTACTTTTTATTTTTAAATTTCAAAGAATTTAATTTAATATACAAATTTTACACAAAAACGTCAAATGATTTCATACAGTTTATTATATAATATATTTCTGAGCATTGTATTCCGGGTTCGAATCTCAGTGCGCATGAAGCATTTTTTATGCATTTTTTTATTATTTTATACATCGACAATGCTGCTCACATTAAACATTTTCCACTCCGAAGGCCCTTCAGATAAATAGTGAACAAATTAATAGAAATTTAGAAATGGAATTAAAATTCACCGAGTGGAAAATTTGAACCCGAGTCCCTCCACGCAGCATAAGTCATTAGACCGATACACTACCGTTTGCTCTTCTTCATAATCGTGGACCGCCAAACAGTACGTAGTCAATAACGTAATAATTTCACTGACACAATTGGGCCACTTTTCATACTAACAACGAATTATGCATTAGGTATATTTGGACCTTTTCTGGTACAATTGATAATTTAAGTGCATTTATTCTGGCTATATGTGTAGTCCGTTTTGGTCTACATACAAAATAACTAGACTAAAGATGGGACTATTGAGACAATTGCCTCAGCTGGTCCTAAAAGAAACTATTGAAAAAATTATACATTTATATTTTTACTGAAAGGGTCAGTACTCCCAAATCACAAATGGGCTAAAAGTAATGAAAAACGTAACCAATTCGGCTTGTGTTCATTTAACCATAGTTCTGGTGAGGATATTGATCCAACTAGGTGGCTGCTTAACAAAAACAATTAAGTTACATAAACTATGTACTTACGGTTGCAACTTGTGGCTTTGGGTTATTTCTTTAGGGTGTAGTTTTTTTCTACACAACAATAAAGAATACATTTTTGTTGAATGTAACTTCTGGCTAAGTCTTAAGCTAAAGTGACTTTAATTTAAATGGATATGCTTTAATGAATACACTGTGTATTAACTTAGATTTTGGTTGTGTTTGGGTGACCATAATGGGCTTTTAACACTCTAAAGATGAAAGCATTTGGGTTAATCAGTCATAAATTTATTGCAGATTTTAGACCTTTTAGGAGTTTGTTTTTCCCAAAGGAACAAAGGTGGAGTGATTTGAGCTGGAATGGGATCAACTGTTGTTAAGGTCTCTATATAAGTACTCGTATATCTTCAAAATTGATTAAATTCTCCTATCAAAAACCAAAAAAGTCTTGTTTCGTGTTGAAATAGATCAAAGTTAACATAATAGTAAATTTTCACAGTAAATTTCAAAATATTCCGCAGTAGAGCCATGCCACGGCAAAGGGTTTTTCGCTCATAAAGACAACAGAAATTTCATACCACAGTAAAGGCATATTTTTTTGTAGTATCAAAATTTAGGAAATGTTTTTGATTGAAGGCTACTGTAAAAACTTAATTACCAACTATGCAACATTTATAACAAATATTCAGCCATATAAATCAGTTGCACTTTTAAAAGTTTAGTTTGTGATCCAAAGACAAGTATGTTAAATTAGAGCTGAATTGATCAAAACATATGAACAAAATCTTAAAGTAAATATTGACCAAGGTAATAAACATATAATGATTATATTATAATCACGCAAAGAGTTCGTTAATTATAATTATTAATATATTATGAAAGTTTTATGAAACTTTGAACATTAAGGCAGTTAAACTTGGCCAAATAAAATTTTTGTTGCAGATGACAAGCAAGGAACAGAGATTTTGAGCAGCTTAGGGCTCTTTTATGGTTGCACAATAAATAAATAACGACAGTAAACTACTTACATTTGTACCATTTAGAAAATGTCCGAAACTAATAAAAAAAGTGCACAAAATTACGTTTTTTTTTGCGGAATCACCTATATACACAAAAATGAATAGATCTGAGTTTGAAGATAAAAAATACTCGACTTTTTTAAGCTCACTTATTTCCCGTTTTTCCACTTTCCTTCAAAGAATTGTAGTTGTAGCCCTAGTAACCATGAGGTATTTCTTATAGCTCTCTTCTTTTGTTGCATTAAAATTCTTCTTTTATTTGCTTGACCCACACAATTGTGTAATGTTCTTATCTTTGTGTGTGTGTGTGCGTGTATGGGTGTGTGTATGCTTTATTTCCATTTTAATACCTTCTGTCAATGGCATTGCCTGTTTTCAATGCGTTTTTATTGTTTTGTCTGTTGACTCTGTTTGAGCCACAATCCTTTCATTGTTCCACTGTCAATGCAGTACTTAGCAATACCAAGAAACCATTTATACACACACAGACTAGCACAGGTACTATACGAACAAATGCACTACACACACACACACGTAGCCTTAATAAGCGCATTTCTGTTGCTGCAGCGGAAGTGTGCGGCGAATGTAAACAAAACGAGTTGCATCAAAAGCTAAAGGGGAAAAGAAATGAAAAACACTAAAAGCAAACAAATAAATGTAAGCAACAACAAAACAAAAATTAATTTACCAGCAAACACACAAAACAAGCAAATTAGAGATGAGCTTTAATGTCCGAATAAAATAAGACAAAACAAAAACGGATGTCCTTGCACATACATAAACACATATGTGCGCACTTAAGTACGTGTATATGATTATGTTCATGATGCGTTTCTTGTCCTTTATGGTTTTCTTGTCTTTAACAAATGTTTTCTATGAGTTGCAATGAAAGTGTATTGTATGCTTATCGTAACTCGGCAGGAAATGCCTAATTGGTGCTAATGAAATATGTTTTAATGGTACCAAATTGGATACTTAAATCATCTAAGAATAGTTAAAACAAGACATTCAGAAACTTAATAGTTTGATTGTTTTTTGAAACAGAAAATGATTAACATTATGAGCTACCAAACAAGCATGGATCAGATGACATTGTTGGTTTGAGCTTACTGTTCAATACGTTTGTGTAAAACACCAATAAAATTACAAAAATAAAGCAAAATGCATAATAGAAAAACAAAGCTAGTAAGAGTGCTACCTTTGCCCTGGCCAAAAATTAAATGCTCTACACTACAGTATTTTGAAAATTTTGCTTATAAGGGAGGTGCCACGCCCTCTGGATCGATTTTACTTAGTTTTTGCTCAAATCTTGTACTTAGTGTACTTAGTGTTTGATTTTAGTTGGACTATCTCGAAAAACGCTTACTGTATATTATTTTGATACTTTTGCTTTTATGGGGGGTGCCTTACCCTCTTGTCTGAGGTCATCTGGTTTTCGATCAGAGCTTTTGCTCACCATCTCAAACAAATGTGTATATTTTGCTTGCATTATCGCGAAAAATAATCCCAAAGTTGCATTTTGAATAAATTTTTTGTGTGGGCGGTAGGCGTGTCCGTGAACCGATTTTGCTCATTTTGAATAAATTGAACTAACTTTGATTTTGAAGAAAGTGCATAAAATTTAATTGAATTATCTTCCTTTCAAAAAATACAAAAATGATTTCAACGGACAGAAAGACAGGCGGACATGGCTATCTCGGCTAAGGAGGTGACTCTGATCAAGAATATATATACTTTTCTATATGTGCGACGCCTCTTTCTCTGCGTTGCACAGTGCGAAATTTTCAGAGTCTAGCGGAACTTAATTCATATCTCAGCACATATAGCACTTATAGTTATGAAACTTAATACTTGGATATATATTTAATTGACAAAACATTATGCAAAAATTAAGGGGGATCAGACAAGGGGTTATTATACCCCCCATATATGGAAATGCTTAAAACGTTGTATTTCTGCTCCCATACCAGATATCGCTATGAAACTTGATAGATATAACCATTTTCTTATCAAAAAACCATAAAAAATGAAGGGGGTAAAACAAGGGGTATTTGCTGTTTCTTGCATTTTTATTCAGAAATGCTTCTTAATTTCGAGAGGATTCCCCCTACCTTTTTTGTATATTATAAACTAGCGTAATTATAGTTACCTTTAAACTATGGATAGTGTCAGATGTTAGTGTTGGTGAGCCTATTTTTTCCAAAACAAAACCAACGATGGCGCCCGATGTCGGTTTTTCATGAAATTTCGGTGTTATATGAAATTTCCAAAGACATTCTGGAAAAGGTTTAGTTAAAAAGAAGATCGCAAAATATCGCAATAGATGTTTTATTTTTCCAGTAGAGGATAAACCTACCTTTCAAATTTTGTACGTTTCAAAATGGCAATTTGTGGTAACACCTTTTAAAGTATCCAATGAAGTTAAAAATGTAAATCTTATCCACTTCTTAAAAAGCACAATTTTCACAAACAAATCACGTACGAGTAAGAAAAGATTTTGCAATTATTTGAATGCCAATAAGTGACAATTTTATTGAAAAATAAATGATAAAAATTTCGCAGCCTACTGACTTACCGTTTGTATGTACCACTCTATTAACTTTTACAAATGGAAAAGCTTTTAATAGGCAAAAAGTATGATTGAATAAGTAATGCAAGTTTCAGGTGCATTTTGTAGTCGTTTGGCAGGGTTTTTCACCAAACTGAGTATGAGGTTTTTGAGGTGGGATATTAAACTACTGAAATAATGAATGATCTTACGCATTTTATGTATTTCAAAAATTGAATAAAGTTCCGCTAAACTTCCCAAATTTCGCACTGTGCGTTGCAAGCAGAAGGAAGGTGTAAGGGCGATACATTACATGCGAAAAAACAAAAAAATTTGAATTTTAACATGTGCCGTATTTTTTTTTTGCTGTGATTCTCATCAAATCCATGCTAAAAGTTGAAAGGTTCTTTTGGATGTCGGGAAATGCGTTTGATGAGAAATTGAACTACGGTGGGTCCACAAACTAGTAACGCAAACCAGCCTTCCAAGAAATTTTTTGTTTTTCTTTTAAATATGCATTTTGGCATATTCTTATTATATTGGTGTTTTACATAAACATATTGAACAGTTAGCTCAAATCAACAATGTCATCTGATCCATGCTTGTTTGATGGCAAATATATTAGGGGAAAGTGGGGAGTCGTGGGCCATGGGGAATCGTGAGCCACCGCCACCTTTTGGCAGTATGTCGAGATAAATAGTTAAATGCAACTGTAATCGTTTTCTCTTAGCCTCAACTTATTTTTACATTGGTTGTTGGCAAACGTACGCGTTTTATTTGCTTTGTACAATACTCGCCCAAAAAAAAGTATCTGCAAAACTTTTTTTGCGTGTTTGATTTCCATCATTCTTGGACGAATTGCTACGACAAAACACAGGTAAATATGTTTTTTATTATCGTTAGACCTTTGCCTTTCAATATACAAAAGTAATTTTGCATGACACTTCAACAAGTCAATTACACGCCGTTGTTTTGCAAAAAGTAGCTTGTGGGGAATAGTGAGCCACTTCGTGGGCCACCCGTGTTTTGACAATTTTCGTATCAATACACATTTGTATGTTGTGTTTATCATGTTTTGTGCAAAATGGAGGCTGTGAATCAATAAATAAAACAATATAAACATATTTTGTATCAAATTTTCCTATTTCCCAAATTGCGTATATGATTGATCGTGCATAACCCTTCTTCTTCATTTTGTCGATTAAAATAACTTTACTTGTCATTTCAACTAATTCAATAAAGTTTTGCATCATAATTGTTTGATTTTTACTTAATTACGGCGGTGGCCCACGATTCCCCACCATTTTTGAAAATTGCAAAAATACTAATTTTTTTCAAACCACGAAAAGTCGGAAAAATCAAAAGAATTGTTAGAAAGTGTAATAGTCAAAAGTTACCTAACTTCATGTAGAATAACATACCATATTACAATTTGCGAAATTTTTTATTTTTTTTGAAGATATTTAACAAAATAAAAACGTGGCCCATGATTCCCCACCTTCCCCTAGTATACTTAATATTTAATATTTATCTCTAGATAGAAGACGTAGAAATAATTTTGGTCAATTTACTTAGCAAACAAAAATTGGTTTTGCGTAGAAAGCTCTCAGGAAGGATTTAATTTTTTTTCTCATTTCATTCGTTAAAAAATAGGTTCACTGTACATCTTAATCCTTTATCAGCACTGTGATGACTCATTTTTCCAATTAGAGACAAAAGAAAACTGCATTTGTATTTGTAATTATTTTACTCTATATGTACATGTGTGTGCAGTATTATTATGCACTCATTTGACAGATGCAAACATGATGAAAGATAAACCCAAAAGAATGCACACAATGCAATGTGCTGACACACGTATGTATAGTATTTATGTATCTGTGTGTATCTGCTAATACCCAAGAGAAAAAGTTTCAAGCGCTTCTGAACCAAGTACTTTAAAAGCGCTTGACCCATTGAAATTCAGAAGCACATACACAATGATTTTTTATACGGCTGCAGTAAGAACAACATGGGTTCGAAACCAGCGCGGGTGATTTTATTTTTTTTTTGGTTAATTTTGTTTTTATTAAAATATTTTTTATTCAACATTTTTTATCTCACTTTTCTATTTTCCCTTCTCTTATTTATTTACTTTTGTGTAATTGAATTGAAACTGATTACACAATGATTCTATGTAAGGCTGTAGGAAGCATTTGAATGTCAAATTCTGTTTGGAAAACATTTGCATAATATTCAAATTTAATACCTCTTCATCGTATCGGGCAATGGTGTAGCGGTCTAACGAGTTGGCAAAAATAATGGGCCTTATCGTAAATAAATATTCTTGAGAATTTATTCACTAACTCCCTGGTTTGCAATCGCAAAAAAAATTTCGTGGAAAGGGAAAATTCACTGGAAAAATTATGTAATCGGCAATAAGTTGGGAGCGAGTTTTTTCACTTTTATTTGTTAAATTTGCTCCTTAACTTTTTGCTAGGGAGTACTAAATTATAAATGAATAATCATAAATAACGTTTGACAAATTAAAAACTTTAGTAAAACAATTGTAAACCTTGTTGAAATAGCTTTCATATGACACTAACGTTTTTAATATCCATCAAAGCGTTTCCAATTTATACTGGTTCTGCTAAAATTACTTTCCACTTAAATTTTTTTTTTTATTTGTAAACTTTTTGGTGCAAACTTTTGATATTTCAAATCCACTAAAATTATTAAAAAGTTATTTTTTTACTTTAAAAAGCAAAGCATTTATTTAAATTTCACTGCTGCATTTGCTTCTTTTTCTTCTTTTGCAATTGCTGTTTCTTGTTTATCTTTTTTTATAAGTCAGCTGTCAAAATCCAGTGGAAAATGGAAAAAAACGTCAACGATTTATGGAAAAAAGCGTTGCCACATGTTTGTTTTTGTGCAAAATGTCTACGAAATTGGATAAAATCAGCGTTCAAATTGATTTTTTGCGCAAAATGTCAAAGATATGGGAAAGACTCAGCGTTGCCAGATGTCGTTTTTGTGTAAAATGTCAACGCTCTTGGAAAAACACAGTGTTGCAAACTGGTTATTTATAAAAATGTCAACGATATTAAAATAAAAAAAGGATTTCTGCAGGAAGGGGAGTTTCCATTCATAAAATATTCACTACTTCCAGTGCTCCTTCCCCGGGAGGGAGAGAATGGAACTCCCTTCAGATTTACGATAAGGCCCAATATGTTTCTATCAATCACACAGACGGCCGTAGGTTCGTTCCCTCCTGTGGTCGTTTAATTTTTTTTTTTTTGATTGAAAGAATGCTTAACACTTCATGACAAATAAGCGCTTCAAAAGGCCTTTTCCTGAAAGGATGTGGGAAGCTTAACAGCTCTTACGTCCTAGAAGATGCAATGTTAAAATTAAAAAATAGTTCTTACGGAGTGGAAGCGCATTTTGGTGAAAAAAGCACTGCAGAAGGGATTTTGAAACATTTCAGAAGGGTTTTCGAAGCACTTTTTTCCTCTTGGGTATGTACTTGCATTGTCATTCTCTAAATAAGTATGTGTGTACTGACTGACTTTTGTGTGCCACTAAATTAAAAGAAATGACAAGAAGAAATGTCATTTAGTTGGGGGTTGTAAAAAGAGACAAGTCGTTAAAGCAAAGGAAACACAAGTCAGGTCAAATGGAATCATAAAGAATGCAAGGTGTTTGATATTTTAAAAGGACGTCACAAATTTGCAAGGTAAAAACGTAGAACTTAATTCAGTCATTTAAATAATAAAATCAGCGGCATGTTATAAAAAGGATAATTCACAGCAGTTGCTTAGCAATTTATGCAAACAAGATAATAAATTGTGAAATAGGCACAGAAAACTCAGCGAAGGTTATTAATTTCTTCCTACAGTAATGTATTTGTTGACGTATGTTTGCGAGTTTTCCAAAAACAATCTAAAAAAATTGGTGATATTGGTGCATGAACTGCTGTGTAGTTTTCATTCATTAGATAAATAGATTTTTGATTACTAAGTCCATGCTCTTCCACCTCAACAAAAGCAGTATTGTCTCAAGCTTAATAAGTTCTATAATAGGTCTCAGACTATGGATGACTTAAGCCCCAGACAGACGGCGGCTCTAATGCACATTACAGACGCAATAATGCGAAACTTTTTATTGTATTATTTAAGGCATTTTTCAAATACATATTTCATAGACATTGACTAAAAGAAAATTTCCCAATTCAAGGTCGAAAAAGTTCTAAAACATCAAAAACAAGATTAATAGTGAGTTCAGCATCAGAAAAGCTAATTAGAATTTTTTGGACTCTGAATTGGAAATATGTATTTAAAAAATACCTAAAATCATGCAATAAAAAGTTCCACTGAATTAAATTTTGCCTTACTGTTTTAGTCAATTCAGAATTTCCGACTGGCCTTACAGTCAAGTAATTTTTTGAAAAAATTTAAGTAATTTTTACTTTACTGTAAAGTTCAAACAACAAAAAAATAAAAAAAATACAAGCTCAACCAAATGAAAAAAAAAAAAATATAAAATTAAAAACCAAAAACGAACCGTGGTCCATCCGTGTGATAGATAGAAACATATCACTGCATTATTAGCCCATATGATAAAGAGGAGTACAATTTTAATATTATACAAAATGTCTGTTCAAATATTAATATTTTTATTAAAATTTTTAAGTCCAAATGGTTATATGTATATGGTGAGGTAATTTATGTCTGAAATTTAGTGTTAATTACTTTTATTTTTGCCTACTCAAGTGGAGTAAAAATTATGGTGCGGACTTTCTTCGTGCATATGAACACGCAAGGGTAATATTATCTGAAAGGAAATACTATGTCTTATGCATAGAAAACCTGGAACGATTTTATTGAATGTGAAAACTACGCATTTGGTTTTTTTAAGTGTTGGCCTTATGCTCCTCCTAGCAGTTAAAGGAGAATACATACATCTAAATAAAAAAGAAATTGCAATTACTCATCTAAATATTTTTGAGATGAAAATTTTCAATTACATTTCAGAGCAAATTGCATTTTAAGCAAAATTTCGTATCTTTTGCAACTCATTTGCTTTAATCCAGTTATTTGTTTTTCCCTTGCAACATTTGTAACGCTGACAAATCGATAAATTGGAAACGACTGACCGAATGGAAACAGTCAACGCATGGATGCACACAAAACCAACAGGTTGTGCATGCATACACACACACACATTATAACACTCAGTCATACATGAGTAGACGTTGATACCAAATATTTTTTTTTTTTTTTTTTGCAAATATGACAGATTTCCCATTTGCAATGCAAGGTTTTAATAAATCACACAAATAGCCAACAGACACACTAACACAAATGTAAAATCACTTTTTTTGCTTGTGTATACAAAATAGTCGAATGTGGCTGGCAACACTGAAGGTCATTAGATATGTTGACGGTGCAATACCCTGTTATTTTCACTGAACATAATGAGATTTATAACACAGTACACGCTTATGTCAGGTTCGCTTGTATTGGTTAGCCGTTACCTGTGTCTGTGTCTGTATTTGTTTTGCACTAAAAATCATCAAATGTTTTTAGTTGTTCTTTGCTTTCGAATCCGCTTCTCCTGTGCCAGGTGTGTAAAATGTACAGTGATAAATGAAGCTAAATGACTGCACTAAAAATGTTGCTACGTTTTTGCATTTCATTTCGTTCCGTTACGTTCTTTTTTGTTGCTCTTTTGTTACGTTTATCTTTTATGATTACATTTGAAGTTTTTTTTTCTGTTTTTTGTGGTATAAATGAATATTATTGTGTGTTTTTATTAACTTTATCTCGTATTCTCTTACAATGCATTAAAATCTGCCATTTAACCGAAGAATGTTGAACTTGGGCTTGGGTTTGATTCAATAAAAAAGTAAGAAATGGACCAAGGTCATCAAACAATACACATGTGGTCTGGAAATGCCTTAGATTTATCGAAAACCTTGAACAAACAAAAAAAAAAGGTTATTAATTAAACGCAGTGTGGACAAAATTTATCATGTTTTGGCTTGCTGGTTGGACTGATAGAGTATAGACAGTTAGCCACCAGATCACCGCAGCCTGTGAGACTATTTGTGTTATCCCAAATAAGGCTTAGTGAAAAGTCAGTCCGTCAGTCATTAATGAATGTCAATATACGAGAATGAAGCAAAACACGCCAAATATGCAGATTTAGCTTAAATTTGGCATTGTTTAAAAAATACTATTGTACTTTTAAAAACAGTATTTCGAAAAAATTTTTCATATTCAAAAACTACTTTTGCATTAATAAAAAATAACAATAAAATTTTTTAAAAAATACCCCAAATGAAAATTCAGTTTCCAAGTTTTGAAATCGTATAAAATTTTTTTGAAAGCCATATTTTCAATGATCGATTACAATTAACGAAGTTTGATTTAAGCTATGAATTTTTGAAGAAATTGTCAGTCCTCGTTGTTATCTATAATAAATTGCTCAAAATTTGAGTCTTTCGTTTCCAGCGTTAGCCCTCTCCAAATTCGATTTAACTCAAAGACGAACAGCTTTAAGATTGTCAATCCAACGTCTGTTAACGATTTTCTTTTTAAAAGATTTTCGTGATTTTCGACATGTTTTCGTTCAACAGCGGTTTGAGGAGTTTTCTCCTATTGCGTATTCCAGATTCTTGAAGTTTGTGAGTGATTAGCGATTGCTTTGCTTGCCTCTAACTACGTGCTGAGTTTTTGATAAACAGCCGTATCGCATTTTCAAGGTAGTCGTTGCAGTGACATTACATATGTTCTGCTGTTTCCTCTTCTTCGATTCCATTCTTCGATTCCAAGATAGAAAGATGTTTTCTAATTTGGCTGTGTACTGTCCAAAGTTCTGAAACAATTCTAACATCTTTCATGTTTGGCATAATCGGCTATTTTTTTTTTTTTTTTTTTTTTTTTTCTTTAGACAAACTTGACATGAGAATAAAGCTCTGCTGTACTGATTTTTTCAGGAAACTTATGAGTTTTAATACTTTCTGCTGATTAAATCTACTCCCGAACTATCTTTATTAAAAACTCTTGCAAAATGATTTCATTCAGTTTCACAAAATTCTGAAAACTAAAACGTAGTAGAAAAAATACGACTTTAAAAATTGAATGTTTGTTCAAAAAATTCTGGGCGCAATGTCGATTGACGACGAATAATCAAGTTATTTTTGTTCAGTTGATATGTTTATCTGCCTTTTATCCCACTTCGTTCTGATACCCAAATGATATAAGATCTAGATGTTTTATTAAATTTATTTTGAATTGCATCACAAGAAAAGTGTTGGAAAATAAAGTTTTTCCCATTAGTTAGAACCAATAGTTTCAGAGATCGACCAGATTCAGACACATATTTCAAAGTTTATTTAGTTCGCATTTATGCCACTCTCCGCCTGGGTATTTCCTTCAAAGATCAGAGAATAAACAGCAATGTTAACTATCAATTTGAGTCCACTAAAGTGTTCATTACTGAATTCAATGGTTGAACTTTGTGCTGAAATTAACATGCGTCGAAACTTTTACTGTTACATTTTAATTTATGTACAAACTTAGCAGAGGATGAATTTATTCACTGGAACTTGCCCTCTATTCAATGGTTTTACTAAGTCATAACAGCAAAGTTGTTTTAAGTGATTACCGGATGTTTTCTTTTAAATGGGTCTGTTGATTATTGTAATGAAAATAAAAATAAATTAAAAGTTTTGCGGTAAACTAAACTTAAAACTTGCATACAAATGTATAAAGGGTGTTTTTTTTTTGTTTTTGGAAGATAATTTTTTCTTCCTTAATTTTAGTAGTTATTTTTCTTTCATTTATAATGAGTAAGTAAGTTACATTCAATTATATCATACATTCATATCATTAGCACAACAAAAGTAAACCAAAACAAATTGATATCATTTTTCTGGTTAAATGTGTGATTATTTTTATTGTCGCTGTTAACGTACACACATACAAATGCGAAACAGGATTAAATTGTACACAAACAAAATCAACCAGAATAATGCAAACAGAGGCATAATAATTCCGCTGCTAGAGGCAAAACAAATTTCGTTTCTATTAAGATTTATGAACCTTCCCATGTCTGAGTATGTGTGCGAAGCAACAACTATATAAATTACAACAAAAACTTCTACTGAAACTTAACTTATGTATATTGGTAACAGTTTTATCGAAAATGAAAGCATTTAACCTCATTCTGCTGACAGTGACAGTTGGCAGCAAGCAGAAAATACACCCAGTCGACAAACATGATATTTGGTAATCTTTTGATTTTCTCTTTTTTGAGGAAAACCATAGAACTTTCTTTGTATCTTGACCTTATTTTTATTATTATTTTTATTGCGTGCTTCGTTTTGTTTTATCGTTAATTTGTCTATTATTGAGTGTACAACTTAAAAACCGGAATTTGACGGTGGATGTCCGTACTAACAAATATCGTGAAAGCTCGAACTTTATATATATGTCATTTTGAAGGTACATTTGACAGCTTAATACGTTTGAAGCGTGGCATCATCGAAAAACGCCCGGAAAATGCGACCAGACACGAAGCAATAATTTTTCATCATGACAACGCTCGGCCGCATGTTGCAAGACCCGTGAAAAACTATTTGGAAAATAGTGGATGGGAGTTTTGGCTCACCCGCCTTATAGTCCGGACCTTGCTCCGTCTGACTTTCATTTATTTCGCTCGATGCAAAACGCCCTCACCGGAATACGCTTCACATCAGAGCAAGGCATCCGAAATTGGATAGATTCATTTTTGGCCGCCAAGCCGGCGCAATTTTTTTGGGATGGAATTCATAAATTGCCTGAAAGATGGGGAAATGTTGTAGCTTCCAATGGACAATACTTTGAATAAAATATATTGTAACATTTTTCCCCAATAAAGCATCAAATTTCGCTAAAAAATTCCGGTTTTTAAGTTGTACACCCAATATATTCTGGCTTGTCCCAACTAAAACTTCTAAATTGTGCAGAGCTGACTCTGTAGAAGGATTTCCTTGAAAAAAAAAAAAATCCATTTTGATTCTTGCAGGTCCTTTCCACTTTTTTCCATCATATAAATTTTTTCCTAATTATTACTAATAATAAAAACACTCATAATAAATTGATTTAAAACGATTTTAACTTTAATTGAACGAAAAATTATCACTTTTTATGAAAAAAAAGATTTCAATGTAAGTTTTAGTTCTGAAGAATTGATATATTAACCCTATTCACGATCTTGTTGCATCGTAGCAAATGCAAAATTATTTGAAATTACAAAAACAAATTCTATTGATTTTTCAAAAGCAGGAGTCTTGTAAGCAAGACCAAATTTGCAAGACAAAAACCTATTGCACGATTGATTTCCAAGAGTCTATTGTGACTGATTTTATTTTTTCATTTGTGATTGGTACAATTGCTTAATGACTTTTATTTTTTTGACAACAGTTTTTGTCACAAATTGAAATTAAAATGTAAACAAATATAATTTAATTTGCTTTTTTTTTGTTTCGGTTTAATCTTCAAAGACTTTTACGTAGTATTTGCATTTAGGACATCGATAAATGCATGTACAACGGTAAGGACTCAATATTTTCGGATAACATCTGGAGTAAATAGCAAATATTAAGAAGAAACTCATGCAGCCACCAAAAAGAAAAGAATAATTTTGTTAAGATTGTGCAAAAATATATGTACTTATGGATATAATTAATAAAAGTGTGATTTTCTTCTCAATAACGCATAAACATTCAAAGAACTTTCTTTTAACTCAGCAAAAACAAAAAACAGCTGTTCTGAAACGTTTGCAATAGCAATTTCCAACAGTGTATGCTCACAGTTATTTACTCTTGCAAATTTGCATTTGCTACGATGCAACAAGATCGTGAATACGGCTATTATTTCGTTGGAAATTTGCTTCAAATCGATGTCAAAGCTATCGGAGAAAATTCAACTGTTAAATCATACTCTACAGACAGAATACACAGACTGATGACACTAAACCCAAAGTATTTCTCTCGAGTATTGCATTAAGCACTTCTCTACTTATTTTCATATATCTGTAGTTTTATGCACAACTCTTCTTTTCCTAAGAAACCTGGATTTTTTCCAAAGCAATACGCAGACAAACCGTTCAATCATCTACAAAGGATTGACTTGTATTAACGATCAAAACTGGAGATCATTGATAAAAATTAAAAGACAAAGACCTCAGTAGAACGAGTTTTTCGGCTGCCACATTAAAGACCGCTTAAATCTTTGCGCAGAAGAAAATTTGCTATAGTAAATGTTCCCTCGAAATTACATCAAATATGTCAAAAACTTTTGAAAACGAACATATTAAGTACTATGATTTTTTTGAAATGTTCCATTTAGCATTTTTTTCTCTGTGTCAGTTTGTTCCAAACCTTTTCTTCGCTATGGCTAAACATAAATTGAATTCGTAAAAAGTTATATCACAACAGTTAATTATAAATCTTTCTACCCGAGGATAGGATTCCAGCGTGCTGCAACAGAAATCTCTAACCGTCTGTCGTGGAGCATATCACAAACCATACCAATCGGGGAGTACATTATGACCACGCTACTCCTTGACGTGTGGCTAGTGGTTAAAAATTACAAGTTCCAGTAATGTCTTCAAGTGTCCTCGTCGTTAAGAAAGTCCTAAGTTGCTGGATGTTGTAAATAAGTAAATTCAGATCACGTCTTACCTATGTGACGACTACCAAGAGAAAGAAAGTATCACCTACATTGGCTTTATTTAACAGCATTCAAAAATCAGTGTTGACGCTATAGTATAAATATCTCAGATCTAACCCTGCTTGGTCAAAGTCTACTGGAAGTCTGTGCCCTCAGAACCTTGTTGTGTGAGCAAATAAGCGTATGTGATTTGCATCATCACAAGTTTGTTCCGAACTTTTCGCATTTGCCTTGTACATTGATGCGTACTGATGATCTATATATAAATAGGCAATCGAAATCGGATCAGTTCCTGTTGCTTTACCTAAATCTAAACCGATTTGCTTGATTTTTTCGTTGGAAAGATTGTGAGGAGGAGCAGTGCGTGAGACTATACTTTTTTTTAAGTGGACGATGCCACGCCCTTAAATAGAAACAACGCTCTCACGACTAAGCCGCTGCATCGATTTAAACGAAATTTAGTATGGAGATAGGGTTAGCAATAAGGAACGATAATATGACCATTATGTTTTTCAGTGGGCAGTGCTACGCCCCTGAATAGAAAAAACGCTCTCACGGCTTAGCCACTGCATCGATTTTAATGAAATTCGGTATGGAGATGGGATTGGCACTAAGAAATGATAACATGACAATTATGTTTTCAGTGGGTGGTGCCACGCCCCTAAATGGAAAAAAAGCTCTCACGGCGATACTACTGCATACGATTTTTATAGTATTTGGTATAGATAGGATTAGCACTATATAGCACGATAGCATGATTGGTTTTTATGAATTTTTGTACAGAGAGATATCAAAAACTGTTTGCTCTTTAGTAGGAGTTACACGCCTCTAAATGGAAAGCACGATATTGCAACTAAGCTGCTGCACCGATACAGATAACCCGAACCCTAAAGAAGAATATTAAAAACTTTTTTTGTTTTATCGACCAATGAAGGGTATAAAAACTTTTTTCTTTATTTTATCGTCAAATCGAAATGGTCGAATTTCGGCCACAAGGCGAACTCTAGCTGAAGATAATTACTTAAAATGTTTTAGGAATTTTTTCATTTTTGTCTTAAGCAATTTTTTTCTCAGCAAGTGGCGAAAAAATACTCAAAGGACTTTTATATGAAAGAAGAAAACCAATAAATATGGGTAACTTATTAAGAAAGCAATTGAGTTGTTTGCTCTTTGAAATTTCAAAGGTAAATGAAAAAAATATAATATAAATTCGATATTGAAAACATTTTCTACTGAGCAATCAAACTCGTTTATTGGGCTCAGTGTTGATTAAAAGTTTTTCTTGAGAAAAAGCAACAACAAATGGTAAAAACAGACTGTAAGCAGCAAAAAGGACGAAAATTGATTTTAATTGTTGTTGGGAAAAGTTTGTGGCATTTCGTGTCACAAAAATTTAAGACGAAAATAAATGGAATTAATTCAAAATTAATAAAAAATTTCAAACCATGAAAAAAAAAAATTAAATTCGTGACATATAAATCGTGTTTAAATTTGATATACATTTGAATTTCCTTTGGGTAAAATCGCTGCGAATTTCCAGGACAATTATTTTAGTGTAAAAGTTGTCACCCTCTAATTTTGCTTTCTCATTCATTTTCCTTTCTCTTTTTGGTTTTTGGTGTCAACATTTGCAACTTGACAGGTTTAACAAAGTTGAAACTTTCGGCTTTGTTGATAAAAATAAAACGAAAAAAATGCTACAAAATCATGACACTGATCTATATGACACTCCTGCATATACGATGATATCCTAGAACATTTGAATGAACAGTGGTGGGAAAAAGTTAACAGGAAAAATATTAAAAATCAATAAATTAAAAAAAAGTTCAGTTTAGTTGTATGTTCTGTGGCATTTTGACAAAACAACCTGACTCGAAAATGGCAACTTTTCAGGAAGGATAAAAAACTGCTACAAAATAATGTGGCAGAATTTCATTGGTGTCGCGATGTATGTATTGTATATCTCTGTATATCTTTGTATATCTCTGAAACTAAAAATTATAGAGACATATCGATTACAACAAAAGAAGTGTATTTAAATTTTATATAACATAAGATCTAGAAAATTTTCACATCTCGTGTCAAAAATCCACAAATTTGTAAAAACTGTGCCAAATTTGTTTAGTTTTAAATAAAGTTAGCTGAAAACAAAGTCTTATCAAAGATGTTGGTAAATTGAATCCTTCATAACTAACGACGATAATATAAAGACAAAATTTCGGAGCAATATGGGTTTATTTGCACACCACTGTGCATGTACAACAACAAACTCAACTGTAACTCGCGTAATGTTTAAAATTCAATTAGTATCTCACAGAACACATACGAATGAAATATGGCGCTACTTACCGTTAGCTGATGTTTTATTTAAAGCAGCGTCGTCAGCTAAGGAAGGCAAACAAATTGAAATTTTATTAAAGTGTTAGGAGTACAAAGTGTAGCAACTACAACAACAAAACTGATGTTGCAAGTGTAAAAAAGAATAATCTGAAATTTATGCCAAGTCATAACCTGGCTGAAGAAGATGAAGCTAACTTTCTAAAGCGTATGGTTTGAGATTCTTCACTCCCCACCCATCGCTTCCCGACGATTCCCCTTGGTGTTTTTTTATCGCCAACGCAGCAAATGTGAATTGAATTGGTAATGAGAAGTAGGGTATTTTTCCCATCATACAGTCAAGTTGATGAGTGGGCGTACAAATATACTTTAAACAACATTTAATATGCGAATTACACATATTTTTGGTGGGTTTATTGAGCTACGAGACAGTTACGGTGTTGTTGTACAGTAGAGAGAAAGTTTTCAATATTATGTACAGAATATTGTATAGGGTTCTGTACAATACATCTTGAAATTTTGTTTCTCTACTTCCATATCCATGTTCTGTTAAGGCATGTGCACGTGACACTAAACTAAAGTATTTGATAAATAAGAAGCGAGTACAAGACGTAATAAAACGAAATGTCTTGAAACTCTAACTCTAAAATTTGAAAAATGTGTAAAAAACACTAGAACAGAAAATAATACCCCAAAATTTAAAAATGGTAATCAAAATAACATTTAAAATGCTAGAAGAATTCAAAAACAAAAATTACAAAAATTTGTTTTTGACAAAATGGCGAAATTTAGAAAAAAAAAAATTGCATCGATTTTTTGCGAAAACACTATTGACACTCTGAAGTTCCATGCCCATAAGTTGCAAAAAAAAAAATTTTACGCAAAACTAATAATGAAAGGTCTCTATACTGAGCACTTAGAACAGCTCTGTAAATTTTTATAAAAATCTGTGAACCCAACTGCAAATTTTGAAAAATTTGAATTGGAAAGAACACAAATTTATGTAAAATGCATCGAAGCAAATAACATTCATTGGAAAACTGGCGATGCACCGTTCTCCAAACAAGAAAAAGTAAAACAACGCATACCAAGATATGTCGGTATAGAAAAATTTTTCTGGGGGCCAGGTACCAATCATGATTATGATTGAATTCTTGACAACATATTTTGCTTAGAGGAATTGCCCAGGAAGTTACTGGTTGTAGTCAAAAGGACTTAAATAAAAATATGTAAAAAGATTAGAGATAGGATAGACATTTGATGTAATCTAGCGTTAAGATTGTTCATTAGACGTAAAACTTTAAACCACTAGAGAGTTCGCACGATCTCTGCAGAAGCTTCTCAGCCTAAGAAAGTACAGACTCCGTAGTTAATAAGATTTTACATAAGATCATGACGCTCAACTGGATCAAAATCTTGAAATACAGCAAACGTACTTTCATCAAAAAGTCATTGGTTGCATTTTTCAGCACTGAATGCCTTCCAATTTCCAGTAGAGCATCCACTGGCTTTTGCTAAGCAAAACGTTCAGGAATTATTAGATAATCTATATAATAGTACGTAAGACAAAAATTTGTCTTACCTTTTTTACCATGCTAGAAATAGAGCACGACTTTGAATTATACACCATTAGAAAGGTATTTGTGTTTAAATGTGCACAAAGTTAAAATTATTTTAATATTTTGCCATTAAGCCAGACACTGACTACATGTTTTTTGTTTTATTTTCGTTTCACATTTGTCATTATACCAGGGATGATAAATGAGGTTTTCTATTTTGTGCCAGACAACAAAAAAAATACTTACATAAACTGTCCAAAAAGTATCAAAGTTATTTAATATATTTGTGGTCAAGTTTTGACCATAGGACGATTCTAGTAATTGTTATTTTGTAATTGAATTTAGTTTTGTTCGCTACATTCAATAGATCTCAGCACTGTGCACTGTTGTCCTTGAAGCATCTTTGTGGTATATTGAGCATTATTTGCGGTTGCATATATTTTTAAATTTGTGGTCGTAAATTGAAAGGCAGCAGTGCCAAAGTGGATTGAAAATGATTTGCATTTTTTGCAATTCATCTTCTTCATTAGAACTGAAAGGTTGTTTAGAATACTGATTCGTTGATACGTTGCCATATAGTCAAAATTAAATTAGCATAATCCTTAGGTAAACATTCTCGTTTATTATAAAAAATTAAATTGACTTTTGCCCCATTCCATATACCACAAGAAACAAAATATTAAATGCATCGTATGAAATCTTATTTTCACTCAACGATAATTTTAATTTCCTGTCTTGTAATGTGATGATAACCTTTTTAATTGAACTGATTTTCCTGCAAACAGTGCGCAAGTCCTTTGAGCCGGAACAACAAAGTTCCCAATAATGTGCTGCAATGAGGAAAAGCAACAGCTGTTTCTGGAGACACACACTCAGAGGACTCTACTTCAGCGCAACTTAAATTTGGCACAACAGTAGTGGCCCCCACTTGGACGACTCACACTCCTCCCAAGTGGCAGTCACTAATTTCCGGCAGTCATCTGTCAACGTCATAACGACGCGTCAGTTAAGTAACGGAACGTAACGTAAAAGCAACAATTGAGCGAAGACGTGTGCAAATACAAAATGAAAATAAAAATAAAATCGAGGAAAACAAATAAACCAAACTCTTCAAACAACCAACGATTGACTGCACAAGTAGCAACGATTGTAAGTTCAGGGAGGGAGGGACACAGTAGAGCAACTCCTCAAGCAGATGACAAATGTGTGTCCCTTGTTGCGCCATCACCGAAAAGTAAACCAATAAAATTTCTCAAGTTCAGAACTCAACTTTCATGAATGCGTTGAGGCAGAAATCGATTACAGAGTTGGTTGTGTGTCAAGTTAAGCAAAAATTTCATTACCAACCAAATGACTGATCAACAGACCGACCCATCGACCGACTGATAGACAGAGAGTTCCCAGCAATCAATAGAGGGTACGTACAAGGAATCCAACCAAAATAGGCAACAGTAGCAACAACATGTTTGTGTAAACATACAGTTTTTAGGCGAGCAGTATCAATAGTAAATACTTACAAAAACAATATGAATTTGCAACAGTTTTCATTTGCAATTTGTTTTTGCAGGCGCCTCACATATACACAAAACCTTCAATATCCCCTTTTTTGTAGCAGCAGCATGTTCTCTCGCATTTTCACGGAAATTTTGTCAAATTTCAATATTGACAAATTTTTAGATGTTTTTGGAATTTCCTTCAAATTGCAAATTGTAAATGTGGCATAAACGTTTCCGCATTCATATGCAGAGTCACACACATAAATGCTCAAATACCTAGTAGGTACATTTTTTGTACACAAAACTTGAAATAATCTGTGTGGCTCTGGAGTAGTTTGTTAGCTCAAATTTTAATTGTGTTTTCAAGCGAATATTGTGAGTATTAATTCTCGGAGTTGGCTGGAAAATTGATAGAATTTAATTTTTTGTGTTCAAAAACCCTAAACTTTCTGGGAAAATTTCAAAATTTTTTGATATGGCCTACTTTCCATTTTTTATGGCAATGCTTAGACAAGCACGAAACTAGCTTGAAATTCGTGTGTCAAAAGTTTTCATCACAAAACTTTCCTGTGAATTCGCCAAAAAAAAAAATTTTTTTGGGACTGACCGGGAAAGTTGCTAGTTTTCCGGAAACCTCTTTTTGCTAACACAAAAACTACTATATTTGTTTTTTATTTGTGCACCTTTTCACAAGCGTAAGAAAATGTAGAAATGTATATGGTTTATTCTAGGAAAGTGGACCTTGAAAACTGAATTTGCTCTTTATCCGCGTCAGCCACGAAACTACAAACATTTTCCCATTACTACTTTTAATTGAAAAAAAATTTGAGATTTTCATAAAATATGTTGTGACCCTATGTCATCAAACCGAAAAGTATATGTTGTGTGAGGTGAGTTTTGCATGTGGTGAAACAGCATCTGGCAGAATTATAGAGAAAATTCAATATGAGTAGTTCAAGATGATAATTTGAATATGTGCATATGGCTTTGTATTGCATAAATTTGTATCACTACCTGCCATATAGAAGCTTAAAGAGCTTTCAAGAAAATTCTTATATCGCAACAAGCTGCTTCTACTTTATAAACAAAGTTTAGTGATGTGATTTGATTGTGTTGCTCTTCAGAATATGTGTGTATGGAGTTCATTGATTTTAAGATAACTTAAACTAAGTGTTTAATCTAAATAAAAGTATATTAAAATATGAACTTTTCAAAGAGTATAGATTTAGCAATGATTGGGATTGCACCACAATGATTTACAAATCAAATTTTGTAAAAATTAATATATTTGGCCTAAGAACTAATCCAAAATTGCAGTTCGTCCTGAAAAATTTAGTTTTAATTTCTAGCATCTTCTGGAACAAATCTGTTAATTTAAAGTCTGTTATTGAATGACATTTGTGCTATTGCAAAAATTTCAAACATAAAATTCTATAAGCAACGAACAGATATTACGCAAGTTAAAAATGTGTACCACATTCAATGACAAGGACTCTGTCACTTGTAATTCACTTTCCAGCAGGACACCACTATCTTGATATATTTAGTAGCGCCGCAAGCTCACATGTTAGTAGTAGAAAAGTTGTGTGGAGCCCAGTTGTTTATATTTTTGTTTCTTTTTTATTTTTTTAAATTGCTTTTGTGGGTTCAGCAATTCCCTATTATAATTTAAAGGTACTCATTTTGCTGTGCCACTGGTGCTGCTGGCTATCTGTTGATAAAAAGTTGTGCTGCGATAGTTATTATTCTGCCTGCTTTTTTTTATATTCGAGACAAGAAAAAGCTTTTCGTTTTAAAAACTTTCTTATCGATTTGGTTAAAGAAATTTCAAAATGAATTGTGATGCAAGACTAAAATGAAACTTGTATCGTCATATGATACATAATTTTTGATGAAAAACAAAACAAACTACTTATTTCTCCCATAAATAAGCAGGATCAAATAGAAAATATTTATAAAATATATAAAAACAGTCCACTTTTTAAACCTTCTTAAAGTTTTAGTTATAATTTTAGAACACAATTCTAAAAAAATTCGCAAACTTTGTATATCTGCGAATAACTAATATCAAAAATATTTTTAGTACACACTTATAATACATATTCTTGACAGTGCGACAGTCAAGTCAAAACACCACTCAATATTTCACAAAAAAAGACCTATATTAGGCAATCTTCCAGAAAAAATTGGAATTATCTCGATGATATTCGCAGATTTCTATATGGTCTGTTTATGTTGCACCAAGCAACTACGACTTTTTCCACCATATGCATTCTACTGTATCATGCATGCCTCTCGGCATTACAATTATTTATTTCACCACATAAATTTCTGATGTGGCATACCATACAACTACATGGTGTGCTATATATGTATGTCTTCTCTATATTAAGTGTTAGATGTCGCTGATGTCTGTCAATGTACGAAATTTAGTAAGCACAGGGTGCAATGAATATTTCCTTTTGTTTGTTTATGCGTATTTTTATGTTATATAACTTTTTATTTTCTTTATGCCACAATATTGTAAAGGTCTACATTCTTAAGTTCCTTTGCTTGAACCATCATAGTTTGTGCCTTAATGAGCCTCAAAATTGCTTTGACATAAAACCTTTGTTGATGAGCAGCCGTGAGTTTCTGTATAAAAAAAAATAAATGCCTGCACACAGTTGGAACTTCAATAAAAATACGGGATATCGTATTTATAAGGATTTCAACTCACATCGAATGAACGTCATGTTGGCTTAATTTTATTCATTGTTACCTTGATACCATCCCAGGGACGAAAAAAAAAATTAAAGTCACTACTGATTGGCATCATAATTTATAACTGAATTTTTGGGCGCAAAAAAAGGTAGTGCAAACGAAGCCCCAAAATGTAGTATATGTATGTAGTATCTACATATGTCTGTATGTGTTGCAATCTACATCCCTTAGGTAACATTCATATCGGAACTGCCGTAATTTCAAGCGATTCTATGGTTGCCTCTATTGCAGGTATTTCAACATTTTGGAGCATCGCCATAAAAACGGCTGATTGATAACTCAGCATGCGAGTGTATAGGCTGCTTCAAGCATACACACCAAGAAATTTATACGTTTTTGTGTTCTTACATACATACGTGTTTGTAACTGTGCGTTTTTGTGAGTAATGAAGTGGCAGGCATTAAAATATACCCCATAAGCTACAGTAAATAAAACTCAAGTGAAGCGAATAAATTCAATTTTATTTGATGAAAAATTGGCTCTTTAAGCTGCTGCATAAAAGACGGCAATGCGAAAAGTTTTGAAACAAAAAAGAACAGACGTTTTAGTTTTGTAACTCCAATCCTTAACCCTTTCGACCCGCAGAAAATCTGTGGGGTACACAATATTTGTGATATGTTAATCTTAGAAACTAAACTTAAGTAAAATGTTTGACCGTCTCTTAATTCAAATTTTCACTGCCAGAGGCGCTTCCGGTCCATACTCCCAACAGATGTTTTTTATTTGAATTTTCAGGATACAATGTCCTTGGAGTGGTTATAAGAAAAAACAGTGGTTACTAAAAATTGCATTAATTTTATTAATTCATTCAATTTAAGTGACGTAAATAACCGAGTTATATTATTCAAAATTATTTATTAAAAAATTTTTGGGATATATTGTCCCAACCGGTTCGAAAGGGTTAATCAAAAAAAAGTTTTATGAAAATGCCTAATAAAACGGTCAGGGCATCTTATTGATATCTGTTCCGAATGATATCTCAGCTGATCGAGTATCGATTCATTTGAAAAAAAATAACACAAAAAACCAAAACCAAAATAGATATTTTCGATGCATTTGTTGGTGCTGAATCTGAATTCAGTCTCGGAATTGCTTAATCACGTATGGTTTTTGATATAAAAAATACCTAAAAGTTGAAAAACACGATTTTTGAGGTTATATAGAGGACTTACCAAATTACTTTACTTTGCTTTTGGAAAGGTATTGAATCGTTCTATAGTGCAGGCACACAAAAAAATAAATGGTTTTGTCGTTGAATCGGACTGCATCCTCAGATTTTGATATACTATTGCTTGAAGTTGGAGAATACCCTGTTTTCAGGCTACTGGTGTATCTAAAGAAAAAGGTGACATTTTTTTAATGACATCGAATTAGAACTAGTGAATAAAGGTTCAAAAATCTATCAATGCATTTTATGGAAGTGAAAAATTTATCAATAAATTTTGTCATATTTGTCAATGAAAATTCCACGAAATTTAGTCACATTTTTTTCACAATCAAAAACTTGACAGATTTACCATTATCACTAAATTAAATGAAAGGACAAATTCGTTTCATTGAATTAAATGAAACTTTAATAAAAATTTTCACTAAATTTCTGGAAACTTTCATTTAAGTTTCATTGAATTCAATGATTCTTTGAAGAGAAGGTATTTTAGCCAAATACCATATAGTAAACTTCCGATCTTGTATTCGAATATCTGTATTTACTTTAAATATTTCAAAGTAAATTGTATTTTAAAACTTTAAAATTCTCAGAAAGTGTTTAATTGAACACAAAAATCCACAATCCCAAAACCATAAATATAAACAAAATCACTGTCCGTAGAAGGCGAAGAAGCAGAAGAAAAGATTGTGTTGACATTGACAAAGAACAAACTATAAACGACCACATGTGGATGTTTGGTAGATTTCTAATGAAATGATTTTTTATTTCTGGCAATTTGTTTTGAACAGTCAGTCCGTCAGACAGCCATGCCACTTATGGTCAGCAAAACAAAACAAAAAATCCCCATCGAATCATTTACAGGGACGTGATTGGAAAACGCAATTTGTACCAAATCAATAACCATAAAAAGCGCAAAGAGGATAAATACACAAAGAATAGAAAAAGAAGAACAAGAAGAGTAATAAAAAACAAAATAAAAACAGCCAGTTAATGTAATTTTCTTAAGCAGATGCAAAGTCAAAATCTGACATTTTCCACAATTTTCCTCTTTTCAACTTTGCTAAGTAGATGCTTAAGAGTTTTCTTTTTAACGTATCCCCACACATACGCATACTCATATGTATGTATGTGTTTGCATGCGATAATAGTTGGTACAAATCTCTATCAGGAGGATATTTTCTTCTACAGAGTTTGCTAAATTTTCTCTCGGTTCAACTGATTATCCATCCGCTTGCAGTTTGTTTGCTTCGTTATTTCCTTGTTGGCTCAACTTCTTTGAACTTGCGGAAAAAATGTTTGTTGCCTTTAGCTCACAGCTAATCAAATCTAATTTGTTAGCCAAGATAATCGGAGCAAACATACGAGATATTTGAAGCAGAAACAAAAAATAAATTAACTGACAAGTACGGACCGGTATAGATGGTAGGTAGCTCGGTCAAAAGGTTTCCAAGCCGTGGCGATGAAGGCTATGTAGACACATTTGAGGAACATAATTATTATATTTACATGATAGACATTGATGGCGGTTTCTTGTGTGCTTGTATACATACACACATGCATATATATTTGCTCTTAAGTTGACTGAATCCAATTAAGATACTAATTTTGTTTTGACATTGAAACTCTTAGAAAATTAAGCACAGAGTTAATTTGAGTATAACAATTGGAAAAAATGGATAAGGCTTTTTCATTTATTTTAGAAATGGAATCCTTCATTATCGTTTGTGTGAATTCATTATGCATGAAATGTTTTTTTTTTTTTTTTGTATTTTAAGTAAAATTGGCTTAGATGAATGCAATTGTGATAAAAATAACATTGGCATAGCATAAAATCCTTTACAATATGAATATATTTACTATAGAGTTCAACTCAAGCATGTCGTGGAGGCTGTCCTCAAATTACCTAATACTTCAAGAGACAAATAGGAAGCTTTAGAGTAGTAAGAGTAGCATTATGCAAAGGGCTTTGTTTGCGTTAAGGGGGTTTTTCTTGGAGGGGAGAGGGTATCAAAAATTATTTATAAAATAACGGCTCCTTGAAGATAAAACTGAGTACTACCTACAATTAACAAAAATAATGGAAATATCTACACAGAATCACCATAAATAATGCATGTCTAAAAGAGTTCAAAGAAAAAAATTTTTCATAACAACTTTAAGAAGCACTGGCATCATTAGCAGACCCAAATCTTTCTAAATAAAAGCGAATATTTGTATGCAGTGCTGGATTACCCAGTAGGCTAGACTAAACCATGGCCTAGGGCCCCCGACGAGCAGAGGCCCCCACGAAAGGTAGATGTCAAACTGTACAGGAGGTTATAGCCGCGCGATATTTTAGTCTTTCAGTCAATTCAACTCCAGATATCGCTCACGTTGATCAACTCAGTATAGTTGTCCGATATGTTGCTAAAAATGGAAAGCCTGTTGAAAGATTTTTAACATTTTTAAACTTTGATGGTCATAGAACATTTTTTAGAATTTCTTGATTTTAAATACTGCAGGGTCAATATTGTCCGGTATTTGCTCAGGTATTCAAGCGATTTTATTAAATCTCAACAAATGCGCAATTTATTTACCGTGCGCAGCGCATTCGCTTAACCTAAGTAGTTGGAGAAACCGCAGTGAAGTGCTGCTTGCTCTCAGTGAATTTTTTTCTATCGTACAATTGATGTACACTTTTTTCTCAAGCTCGACACACGTTTTAAAAAAGCCTATTGGAAACGAAAAGGTACTGAAATCGTTATCCGAAACTAGTTGGGAAGCTCATGCGAACGCCACTAAGGCAGCTCTCAAATCTTTGAACGAAATCGTACCAGCATTATAGGAAATTGCTGATGATTTGTCACAAAAGACACGAAGCTGAAAGTATATCGGATGAAATTCAAACCCTTGCATTCGCTTTTATGCTTGTTTTGTGGAGCGATATTTTTAATAACGTTCGGACAACGAGAAATGGATTGCTGTCAGAAGAGATTGATCTGGACACCTGCGCATTGATGTGCTCGTCAGTAGAAAATTTGTAAGATAGGATGAGAGATAAATTCGAGGCGTTTGAAATCAAAGCCAGAACAAATTTACCTGAGACGGATTATGCCCATGTTGCATCGCGAGTTCGACTAAGAACAAGACACCCAAACGATGGCAATCCTCCAGAAGTTGTATTAAATGCGCGAGACTATTTTCGTGTCAACAGTTTTCTCGTAATTATCGATACGCTCAAGATCGAAATCAACAGCCGAAGCCAAGTTTTCTTAGCGGTTTCAAAGAGATTTTCATTTTTGGCTGACTTTAGTTTGACAGAAAATGAGTACCGCCAAAAAATGCCGGTTTAGTTGACTTCTACCCTGACGATTTGGAAGATTTTTATTCTGAACTCAAACAGTTTCACGATTTTATCAAATCAAAATTTCCATCAAAACCTAAGTTCACTCACTCTGAACTCAACGAAAGTTTTATTCGAGATAATCTTGAAACTGTTTTTCCAAACGTGAGCAATGCTCTTCGCATTTTTTTAACTCTTATGATTACAAATTGTACAAGAGACCGCTCTATTTCAAAGTTGAAACGCATAAAAAACGAGCAAAGAAGTGTCATGGGTCAAAAACGATTGGACATGCTAAGTCTGATGTCAATTGAATCGGATGTTCTTCGTCAAATTGATTTTGATGATGTCATTAATGAATATAGTGATCTGAAATGTAGGAGAAAAGTTTTTAAGGATGAACGTCGTTTTAATATTTAAAAGAGATGTCCAACGATTATTTTATGAATTACTATACTATAAATTATGTAAAATCAAAAAAAAAAAAAAAAAAAAAATAGAATTTGTCAGAAAAAAAAAAATCTATTTTGATTGTTTTATTGTGTTAACAACCTTTAAATGATATGAATAGCTGTTTAAATTCTATAAAGAGGGCGCCAAAATTGGAATGGCCTAGGGCCCCCATTTGGCTTAATGCGGCACTGTTTGTATGTCTGCATGTTGCTTATAGACTTACAAGCGATCATGTATCTATAGGTTTTTGGGTATGACGCGTGTTTCTCTGTCATCAGTTTTTTCGAGCATGGCGCCAAAATTTAAAATTTCGTGTTTTCGACGCGTTTCATGATTTTTGGTGATGTTTTAGTGTAATAAAATTTTTGCTACCCCAGCAAGGGTGACTTGGATGTCGGAACCAAAAATTTAACATTTTTTTTACGTTTCCTTCGTGTTTTCTACGCGTTTCATGACTTTTTACGACATTTTAATGGAAATTAATTTTTTACACCTAAGGATCTCGGAACCACAAAAAAAAAATTTCGTTTTTTTTAAGTAGCTTTTTAAATTTATGTAATTGCTACAATGAAATTTTTTTTTTTTTTTTTTTTTTGAGAACACTTTAATTTGTATCTAAGTAAATTTAAAGACATCAGTAGAAAGGTATCATAAACAATATCTTTTGGTCCATTTTCAATAAATTTGATAAAAATTAAAATATTTCCCACATTAGCGCCAATTATGTATCAAGTTTATTATTCAGAACAGAGCATTTCTCAAAAAAAGTATAGAGTAAAGAGTAAATATTGTTCTGTAGTTTTCATTAAATTTCACCACAAGTGCGGTTGGATTACAAAAGAAAAGTAAAACAAAAAACAAACAAACAAAGTAAAAGCGGGAAGTAAAAAGCTGCTTCACTTAAATCAATGAAATTCATCTCTTAATTAAGTGGTCACTTTAAGGTTATAACAATTCCTACCCAGCGCTTCCTGTTATTTTGTTCCAAAAAGTTTTTGCGAGCACCACCAAAAAGGAACCTCAAGCGCCTTGGGCAATAAAACAAAAGTTTCGCTTTTTGTTTTCAGCATTTCAAGTAAAGGCAGAAGAAGCGAAGAAAAAGTAGGCCAGAACTGATATCTGTTTATATTGTTTGACTTTTTATCTACACAAACTGATTTAATACCAACCACAAATTAAAGCCCACATTTTTAGGTTTTTTTTTTTCGCTTTAATCGGGAGAAAATGAAATGAAATTCACAACTTTGTAATTTACGCTTAATTTCCACTTCACTTTTTTCACTGGGCGACCCCTAGATGGCGCTCATTTATTTTGCTGCTTCATTAATTAACTCAATATTAATATAAGCCATTTGAAAAGTTTTGCAATTAACGCCTTTATATAACTCAATAATCGTATGTGATAATTGTATATTATAAAGGCAACGTGATTACACATTTGCGAATCATATGTTTTGTATGAGAAACCCAATTGGAAATAAACTGCATTAATTGACTTAATCAAAATCAAATCTCGAACAAGTTACACAATATAAATTTTACTCATTTTATTAAGGATTCTAGAGCACAGAAGCTGAATTAAGACTAGGGAATGCAACAGCGGTGTTACCAAATACCGGTGTTTTGGTATTAAAGTTTTTTTTTTATTTTTTAATAAAAAATTAAAAATTTACGCCGTTTTAAAAAGAAAATATAGTTTTGCACGTTTAGAAACTAAAATAAACAATTGACATTTCATCAAAACCGCCAAAAAATTAACGAACTGTTGTAATGTCTACTTCTATAAAGATCAGAAAGGGTTTAACGCAAAGTACACTCTAATAATAACTTAGTATTAAATGAGCCGTTCAAAATGACAATGGTGCAACTCCAAAACGAAGCAAAAGTTATGTCATGGCTGACATTTTGTTAAGAATGAATAAAATTAATTTCTGTTTTCGCGAAAAATTTACTTGATAATTTGGAATTGTTCAGGGTAAGTTGAAAAAATGATATCGTCCAAATGACTGATCACTATGGCACATAATTTATATGACATTACTTTTGCCTCATTTCGGAGTTGCACCATTGTCATTTTGAACGGCTCAAATTATAGTAAAAATAATCGGTCTCGATTGAATAAATAAATTTCATCTCTCCTACGCCAAGGTCAAAGATTTAGTCTCACGTTTGACGAACGGACTTCTGTCCAAAATCGACGTTCTTTGAATATAAATATCCTTTCGGGCAAAAAGCTTTGGAATATTGGCTTATATCGTGTGAATAGGTCTCTTCCTGAGGAGAAATGTTTAGTTATTGTTTTTTTTTTTATTAAAAAAAAAGCGTTGGATTAGAAATTCATGTTTCTTTTATACTGAACCAGATCATTGAGCTGCCCTCTTTATAACTTATTTTAAAAAACTAATCAGCACTTGTGTCGAACAAGAAAAAAACTGATCTTCAAACATACTGCCTTAAAAGTAATTTCCAACTAGGCATGCTACCATTAAAGTCTAATGTAAATATTTGGGCACTGATGCTGCTATGGATTAAAATGTTTTTTGTTTTTTTTGTTTTTGCTTTCGCTGACAGAAATACTGAGTTAATACTTTGGCAATTATAAAAGTTTTCTTTCTTTTTTATTCTTCTAAATGCATATATCTGAGTATTGATTTTAGTTTAGGCAAAAAAGTTTTCATTATGTATCTACCTCTACATGTGCATCTGTGAGCAAAAAAAAACCGTATTAAAGCACTGTGGAATTTATATAAAAATTTTCACAACATAAATAACTTAAAGAACATACAGGGTGGCTGATTCGAACTGCTACCAACTTCAGATAGACTTATCTGACAGATGGAACATGACAGCTGTCTAAAAATTGGCATGATGTTAGTTCATTCTATTGTCAACAAGTAACCAAAAGCATTTGCGCGTCAATTTATTGAAAATAAAAAATTTTCGAAATGGAATTCAAACGTAATAGTGTGATTGCTCTTTATTTGGCTGGGAAATCGCAACCAGCAATTGTTCGTGAGCTGAAACATTTAAAAGTGAATAAAATGTTTGTGTATCGGACCATAACACGTTACAATGGTACCGGCAGCGTTGCCAAACGACATGGTGGTGGGCGGAAAATAACTGCAACATCACCAGAAATGGTTCGAAAGGTGAAGGCCAGAATTGAGCGAAATTCAAGACGCAGTGGCAGACAAATGGCTGCCGAGCTGAAAATATCGCGTGAACGAATGTAACACATATTGTCAAACAAGCTCGGACTAAAGGCCCTCAAGTTCCAAAAGGCGCATGATCTCACTCCTGCTCAAAAAAAAGTTAGGCTCGATAGAGCCAAGGAGTTGTTGCGCTTGCACGCCGCCGGAAATCTGTCACAAATTGTCTTCTCTGATGAGAAAAATTACTGTATCCAGCAGTATGTAAACAAACAAAATGACCGGGCTTACTTGACAGAGAGGTCCTACGAAAATTTGAAGTTCGTTTGGCCACCAGGACGCAGGCACCACCGCATGTGATGGTTTGGGCTGCAGTGACTGCTGATGGGCGCTCACCACTAGTTTTTTTGGCCGCTGGCGTCAAAGTAAACGCCCAGGTGTATCGTGAATCAGTGTTGGAGGGTGCTTTACTATCGTGGGCACGCAAACATTTCGGTCGCAAGCCATGGACATTCCAACAAGACTCGGCACCGTCACACAAAGCTTGTGTGAATCAAGAATGGTTAGAAAAAAACGTTCCTAGCTTCATTTCTGCTCAACAATGGCTCTCAAATTCGCCTGATGCGAATCCGCTGGATTTCTCAATCTGGGGTATGTTGGACAGGAAGGTCTTGACTAAAAAATACCAGAGCGTTGATGCGCTAAAAGTGGCCCTTCAACGAGAATGGCGCAAACTTCCACAAAATCAAATTCGTGCAGCATGCGACTCGTTCTTCGACCGTCTACGGGCCATAGTTAAGGCCAAAGGTGGCCATATCGAAAATCTCAAGTAGATTCTTAAAATTTGAACATTTCCCAACAATTATAGCGTTTGATCAATAAAATCTGTGCATGGAAACTAAAAATATAGTCTTTTGAATTGGCAACACTTCGAATCAGCTACCCTGTAGATTATAGAAAAAATTATTAAAATTGGTATTTTCTAAATTGCAAATACAACATTTTTTGGTTTTTGTTCCAAGCAATTTAATTTTGAAAAATGGAAGGGGAGAATCTTCTTGTTTTTCTATAATGCTTTCCGAGCAATTTATTTTACGTAAATGTTGCATATACTTAGGCGCGCAGTAATTGTTGCTCGTTATATTTTGGCTCATCTACTTCTACACTACTCGTCTCTCGCACTCTCCCACCCACTTGAGCAAAACAACTCAGATGCCAAGTCTTATTGTTGTGATTTTTAAAGAAGCAAACACGCACACATGCAAGCATTTAACATTAAGAACTTTTAACACATACAGAAACAAGATATGCGGCAGCTTAATTCGTCTTAAAAGTGTATGCGTGCGTGTTGTGCTCGTAAGTAGAAACTTTTTAACAAATTTAAGTGGTTTTTATTAATTTTATTTTTAATGCCCAAGTTGAAAATCTATGTAATTGGAAATCTTAAAATTTTGATAATTTTTTTTAGAGAAAATTTCAAAAATTAATTTAATAAAGAAGATAATCCTATAAATATTTACTTGATAATTTTTCTGAGAAACGCACAAAATTATAAAAAACTTTTTTGATAATTTTGCATATTTTTTTTAATCGTTTAATGAAGTACGACAAAACCGAAATCAGTGGCAGATCCAAAGGATGCGCTATGGAGCTATAGACTCCGCAATAGCCTCAAAATTGTGACTGAATATAAAAGAAAAATTATTATTTAGTCGTCGAATTCTTTCATGAAGGTTTTCTTGGTCTTTAAGAGTCTACAATAGAAGAAATATGAAGAGCAAATGTTGGTCGATAGTTTTGTAGCTTTAAAAAATTCCTACAAAGTAATACATTGGCTACAGTTTAGGAGATATTCTAATTAAAAAGTTGCAAGAACTTGTGACACAAATGAGGATATCTCCTATAATACGCAGGCTGCTATATATATTTCTGGCCTAGGCAACACTAATGTCAATAGCTAAAATCTGGCAACACCATAATAAAGTTTGACATTTTTTAGCTAAACGTACTCAGAACGTTTTGACGTACGACCATTATTTGTGTTGTTTACAGTGACTTGAAAAAATCAATTTGGAAAAAAAATGGAATTAACTCGTGAACATTTTCGTGCTATCATTTTCCACAAATTTCGACGTAGATTATCACGACAAGGGTGCATCGATGAACTAAAATCTTTATATGGCGATGAAGCACCATCCTATAGTACTGTGAAAAACTGGTTTAATGAATTCAATCATGGCTGCCGCTCGCTCAAAGACGAATTCCGTGAAGGTCGTCCAAAAACGGCCGTTGTGCCAGAGAACATTGATGCCATGAGTGAACTGATAATGCAAGATCGTCACGTGACATACCATGAGATAGAGGCATCCTTGGGCATTAGTTCCACTCCCATACATTCGATTTTGCATGAACACTTAGTTGTAAAAAACGTTTGTTCTCGTTGGAAACCCCATAATTTATCAATCGCTTATATTACACCGTTCGACACAAAAAAAAACACATGAAAAAATCCAAAAAGTTCTTAAAGTAGACGTAAAAAAAAAATACCCGTGTCTCTTGGTTTTTCCCCAGCACGTCACATTTTTTTTTTATCGATTTTTAAAGTTTTTTTATCCACGGTACATGAAAAAACAAAAATACCGCATTCTTGTGTTAAAACGATGAATTTAACTATATGATCCTTACATCTGAAGCGTATTATGTCTTCAGCAAACTTATGCAGGATATTGCGGGGAATATTTTTATAGAAAATTTTAACCCTGTACAACCCCCACATGTGGGTTATTTTTCTTAAATAGGTACAAAAATGACACCTAAAACAGGGGAATATTGAGCCAGTATGTACTACAGAAATATTTGCTATACAATTTCATTACTAGTTGCTGAACACTAAAAAAGTAAAATTTTATCCCGAAAGCAAAAAAATCGTTAAAATCAGAAAGCAGTTCTATCAATAAATATTTTTCAAATTTCACCCCACTGTAAAACTCTAAACCTACATTTTGGACAAAACTCGTTCTCACAAGATCAAAACGAAATCACACAAGGATCATTTTCTTAGAATACATTAACCTATTATATCCTGTTTTTATGGGTCTTTTTGACCACTTTTTCTATAACTGAGCCACAATGGGTTAAAAAATTTTGCAAAAATATCCTACAAAAAATTTCACTTAGAGTTACCAAAGACGAAAAATTCTTAAAACTTAAGGCAAGCGCGTCGGGGATGTAATTAATATGCAATGTGAAAAGTCCTAATTGATTTTAACGATTTTTTTGGTTTCGGGCTCAAATTTCGACCTTTACGTGCTTAGAAACTAGTAGTGAAATTTTATAGCAAATATTTCTGTAGAACATACTGACTCAATATTTCCCTGTATTGGGTGTCATTTTTGTACCTTTTTAAGAAAAGAGCAAAAATGACCCACATGTGGGGGTTAAACATGTGCTGAACACATGATACACCTCAAATTTAAGGATCATATAGTTAAATTCATCGATTTAACACAAGAACGCGGTATTTTTGGTTTTTTCATGTAGAGTAGATAAAAAAACTTCAAAAATAGATTAAAAAAAATGTGACGTGCTGGAGAAAAACCACGAGAAACGGGTATTTTTTTTTAATGTCTACTTTAAGAATTTTTTGGATTTTCTAATGTGTTTTAAAAAAATTTCGAAATTGTCGAACAGTGTTATCAATGGAAAAGTTAATTTTCTTAACTCACTGTAAACAAAACAAATAGCACTTGTACATCAAAACGTTGTGAGTACGTTTATGCTAAAAAATGTGAAACTTTATTATGGTGTTGCCATATTTTAGCTATTGACATTAGTGTTGCCTAGGCCAGAAATATATATAGCAGCCCACGTTTAACTCATAAGCTGGAACAAAAAAAAAAGTAAATCGTAGATAGTGAACAACGAAGGATATTTGGAGAGCCCTATGGCTCGAGGGTATTGGGGAATAACGCCCAACGATATATAGCCAAAAAAAAAAAAACGAAATAACGCCCAAAATAAATGACAAAAAAAAAAAAGAATAAGGCTATTGAGATCAAAGTCACAAGATTGTATCTGTTGATCTATGTATTTTCCCTTGTAAAAATACAAGTTTGCTTAAAAAGTTTTTAAAACTGTCACTTTCATTTGTATGCTTTAATTTTTTTATTGGTTTAGGTTTAATGAAAGGAGACTTAAGAACCTCAATGAATGTTTTAATTTTAAAATCATTAGCAAATACTAAAGAATCACTTTTGAGTTTGGAAACTTTAAAACCTTAATTACAAAACCGCCAACTTTTGAGCACTTTTCTGCCGCAAACCCGCCTGTAAAAAACTTTTAGCTAGCATTATAAGTGAAAAACTAAATACGATAGCAGCAACAAAATGAATCTCAATTTTGAATTTTTTAGTTTTTTATTTTTATCTATGGAAAATATATTCAAGCGCATCCATTCAAGAACTGTGGCAGAAACAAAACCAACAACTCTATTCACCTGGGATTAGTAAAAGGTGAAATCAGTGTTAAGTAGATGGGTTAAATGTGACAACGACAACAACAGCAACAAAAATTACAACAAATGTTGGTGTATGTGAGCTGAATTTTGTGGATATTTTACTTAGTATCTATGGATGTTAATAGCTCAAGTAATCTTTGGGTTAACTCAGGTGAAAAAATATGTATGTACTCCCAAAGGATAAAATTAGGTTTCAAATTAGGATACATCATGTATGTTAGTTGGCTGCTGTTGTTGTTGTTTCTATTTTGCATGATTGATAAATTAAGTAGAAGCAAAGGCAATAGCATCAGAGTGGCTTATCTTGATTTTAGACATTCAAATTAGATGTGTTAGAGATCTTTGTGAACTCGTAATTTTCTTTCGCTACGGTACTCAATAGAAATGTTAACTTAAGGCTATAACAGATCATACATCAAAAATCAAGAATGTCACAGTTGAATAATTGGAATTTGTTAACAATTATTGTAATATTTTCCGGTGAACAAAATACCTTTGGTTGAAAAAAAAAAAAAATTTCCACTACAATATCATGAAAAGTCATGAAACACGAAGAAAACATGAAAAAAAGAAAAAAAAAATTTTAATTTTTGGTTCCGATATCCTAAAGGAGACCCTTGGTGAAAAGAAAAAAAACTAATGATACAGAAATGCGCTAACACAGAACCTATATATGTAAATTTTCACGGTGATCGGTCCAGCCGTTTGGGAGTCTATAAGGAACATGTATACATACAAATATTCAATTTGATGTATATAGATATTCTTTTAAAATAAATTGGCGTTTCAGCATTTTCCAGGAACTACTAGAACTTTTTTTCTTTCTATAAAATCTTCATCCATAAATTCTACGTAATACCACAAGGAAAAACAGTTTCAATGAATAATTCGTTTTAAAAGTTCAACAATATCGTTTTTTTCATAAGACACCCTCAGTAACATGTAGAAATTTTACGTGTGAATTTATTTGCTTAGTAGTTGGTAGCACTTGTTTTTGCTTTCCTTGTTGTTGTTGTTGAAATTGCCCTTGAACCAAGTGCTGCACCACAGTATGTCGACAAGTGTTCTAAGCAACTTTCTGGTGAAAAATAATAAAAAATAAAAAATAAACCGAAGTAGACTGCAACAATTTTACATTTTAATTGCTTCCTATAGCATGAGGTGTTAGAATGTGCCGCCAGCAATGATGGCAAACACTTTTTTTTAGTTTTAAGTGTCTGCAGTAAAAATTGGAAATCATAATTAAATAAATTAAGAAACAATTAAGGTCAGCAGATACCCATCATATTGTTATATGTTGCATCCCTTATTTAGGTATTCATTTATTTTTAATTATTTATTTATTTTTTGATCTATGCAATAATACTTTTAGCATTGTTAAAAAATTACTTTTTGTTTATGTAAAATCGGTTCATTACAACTATCAGTTTGCACAGGTTACTTCGACATTTTCGCTTTCTCATGAGCAGTTTGGGTAATGGTACTAATAGTTCCAGAGACAATACATTCAATCTCATTCGGATTCTTTCTAAGCAACGACATGGTCTAAAGGTTTGTCACATCAATGCGCAAAGCTTACCGAAAAAAATTGACGAATTGCGGTATATTTTCGAAGGTTCTGGTGTTGACATCATTTGCATTTCCGAAACGTGGTTTGCCAATGATATGACGGATTCTTTGTTTAGTCTGAATGGTTTTCGTATCTTTCGTGCTGACAGGTATAGACACGCAAGTGGAGTTGCAATTTATGTTCGCAATAACATCACGTGCAAATTCGTATGTAAGTCTGTTTCTGATAGTCCTATTGAATATCTGTTTCTCTCAATCACTAACAGTAAAAAACTGCATATACTTATTGGCAGTGTTTATAGACCTAATCGATCTGTTGATACAACGTCACTCGTGCAAACTATCGAACATTTATCGCAAAATTTCCCTAATATAATTATTGCTGGTGACTTTAATAGTGATCTTTTGTCGGAAAATCATTTAAAGGACAATCTGATATCCCTTGGGCTTTTTTCTGTGAATACGTCAGTGCCTACTCATTACACTAATACCAGAAATACTCTCCTTGATCTCTTTTTTGTTAACGATGAATCTAAAATTATACTGTATGATCAATTAGAAGTACCCGTCTTCTCTAAACATGACCTCATCTATCTGTGCTTCGATTTTGAATTCACTGTCTCCTCTGCCGTATATAGTTATCGAGATTTTAAGCATATTAATTACCATCAACTTAGTCATGAGGTAAATAGAATTGATTGGCAAGCCATTTATAGAATGCCTGCGGTTGAAAATCAGGTATACTTTTTTCAGCATAATTTAAATTACTTATTCAATAAATTTGTACCTATTAAAACTAAGCAGGCAAAAGTCCAACAAAAACCATGGTTCAATAGCTCGATTAAAAATCTTATTATATCGCGCAATGCTGCTTATAATCGCTGGAAATGCTTTAAAACACCTGAACTTTACTTTGAGTTCCCACGTCTTCGAAAATCCGTTAGTAGCGAAATAAAGTTGTCTAAGACTAAATTTTACAGTGCTAAATTTAAGAACGCAGTTGGTAAGAAGCTGTTGACTGTAATTCGTGAAATAGGCATTGGAAAGAACACTGCTGGCAATTGTCACATCACAGATGTTAATGCCCTCAATGAAAAATTTGTCAACATTTCCTCGCCAGTAATTGTAAACAATGTTTATGCCAATTCAACTGGTATTCTTCCCAATAATCGTAGTTTTTCATTCCGTTGCGTTGACCAATGTGAATAGTCTAAGATACGAATAAGGAGAGATTTTCACTCATCTGTTTAATGGATGAAACCAATTTTTTATGACAGTAAATACGTTTAGACACATATTGTGAGTGGGTTGCCTAAAAAAATCCTGGCAAGGCTATGGTTCATTCCGTATTGAAAAGTGCATTTTTTTCAAAAAATCCACTCATCTGTTTAATGAAAAAATCATATACCATTCGAAGGTTCAGAGCCTGTACAATATGTAAAAGTAGGGTTGCCTATTTTTTTCCTGGCAAGGCATAGGGTTGCCAGGCTTTAAAAGGTCGGCCAAAACCACAAATTTCCACTCATCTGCTTAATGAAAAAATTATATACCATTCGAAAGCTTAGAGTCTCTACAATATGTTAAAATAGGGTTGCCTATTTTTTTCCTGGCAAGGCATAGGGTTGCCAGGCTTTAAAAGGTAGGCCAATACCACAAACTTGCACTATGTGTTTTAAAAAAAATTTGTTTAATGAAAAAATTATATACAAATCGAAAGTTTAAAGCCTCTATAATGTATTTACGTAGAGTTGCATATTTTTTTCCTGGCAAGGCATAGAGTTGCCAGGCTTTGAAAGGTCAGTCAATACCACAAATTTGCACTCATCTGTTTAATAAATAAATTTTGTGTTACAATTAAGATAATTTCATTGCGAACACGGTGTAACAGGGTTGCTTGTGAAAAACCTGTTTTAAGCCAGGGTTGCCGAGCTTTAAGAAATTAAATATTGGTACAAATGAAAATGTGCGACAGAGAGATCCGAGCGAACTATTTGGTTAGGATGTATACTAGACCTATCGTTAAAATTGAAAATGAAAAAAACCTTGCTCCCAGGGGCTAAAAAGTTTCCTATTGGTGTAAATATCAAGCATAAAATTTTTGGTTCCGATCGGAAAATATTTTACCGTGCCGCAAGGCCGTTGAAGGTCGGAAAAACGCTATTTATATGAAAATAAGGAAACAATCAATCCCATCTTTGGAAATATTTAACATAGGAGGATAAGATTTAGTATATATATGAACAATACTTAAGTAAATAGTATCCAATAAAAAATGGGCAGTGCCACACCTCCTCCAACCGAAATTTGTCGTATCTCTGAAAATATTTGACTCAGGTAAATGAGGTTTGGTATTTATCTAATTGGCATTGGGAAAAAAATTTTCAACAAAAACGGGCGGGGCCACGCCCCTTCATTGAAAAAAAAAACAAATTTGTTATATCTCATCCTCCTTTGTCAAATAGTTTCAAAGATATGATTGATTGTTTCCTTATTTTCATATAAATAGCGGTTTTCCGACATTTAACGGCCTGGTGGCACGATCAAATATGTTCCGATCGGGACCAAATTTTTTTTGTATGGTGTCTATATTTAAGAGACCATAATAGGGACAGAAAAAATTATTGCTTCTAAGTACCTTAAATTGCTTTAACATTTTTACAGTGCCATATCCTGTTCACTTCCCATTACCTGAAATCAAATCTTATTCATATGTGTCAAATAGTTTCAGAGATATGACAAATTTGATTGTTTTGATTACCGTCCATTTTCCCGAATGCATCATCCCGACAGACCATTTTCCCGACAACCAATATCCCGACAAACAATTTTCCCGGCAACCTTTTTCCCGACAGCTCTTTTCCCGACAAACAATTTTCCCGACAACATTTTTGCCGACAACGTTTTTCCCGACAATGATGTTTACAGCCAATTTCACGACAAGCCGATAACAGTCTCTTAGCGACGGCTGCTTGGCACAACAGATTTCGGATCGTCGTTGGGAAACACCACCCCGACTTGTACTCAGCACTTACGGAATTCCAAAAGGAATAGGCGGACACTGAAATCATCCTGGCAGAATTGAGTCTTGGCCGAGCTGTTAAAGCTGCACCCAAGAAGAAATGGTTAGCCCTCCAAACTTGAGTACAAATTCTTGTGTCAGAGTACCAAACGCAAAAAGAACGTGGAAACATACTTCAATACCTCACGAATATCGCCCATACTATTGTTCATTGAACCGGAATGTAGTAAAACAAAAATAAAGCACAATAATTAATAGCAATTTTGTCGTGAAAATTGTTTGTCGGGAAAAGAGCTGTCGGGAAAAAGGTTGTCGGGAAAATTGTTTGTCGAGTTATTGGTTGTCGGGAAAAAGGTTGTCGGGAAAATTGTTTGTCGGGAAAAAGGTTGTCGGGAAAATGGTCTGTCATGATATTGCATTCGGGAAAGTGACCGGGAACAGATTTTTTTAGAAGGAGGGGGCGTGACTCCGCCCATTTTTTACTAAACATTTTTTTCCCAGTGCCAATTACATATGTACCTAGTCTCATTCCCATGAGTCCAACATTTCCAGAGATACAAGAATTTCGGGACGAGGGGGCGTGGCATCGTCCATTTTTTTAATGAAAGCAAATAACTTAAGCATTGTTCGTACACATACTAAATCTCATTCACTTATCTCAAATAGTTTCAAAGATAGGACTGATTCTTGCGATTAAAGCCCCATTTTTCCATATAAATAGCGTTTTCCGACCTTCAACGGCCTTGCGGCACGGTAAAAGGTTTTTTTCATTTTCAATTTTAACGATAGGTCTAGTATACATCCTAACCAAATAGTTCGCTCGGATCTCTCTGTCGCACATTTTCATTTGTACCAATATTTAATTTCTTAAAGCTCGGCAACCCTGGCTTAAAACAGGTTTTTCACAAGCAACCCTGTAACACCGTGTTCGCAATGAAATTATCTTAATTGTAACACAAAATTTATTTATTAAACAGATGAGTGCAAATTTGTGGTATTGACTGACCTTTTAAAGCCTGGCAACTCTATGCCTTGCCAGGAAAAAAATAGGCAACTCTACGTAAATACATTATAGAGGCTTTAAACTTTCGATTGGTATATAATTTTTTCATTAAACAAATTTTTTTTTAAAACACATAGTGCAAGTTTGTGGTATTGGCCTACCTTTTAAAGCCTGGCAACCCTATGCCTTGCCAGGAAAAAAATAGGCAACCCTATTTTAACATGTTGTAGAGACTCTAAGCTTTCGAATGGTATATAATTTTTTCATTAAACAGATGAGTGGAAATTTGTGGTTTTGGCCGAACTTTTAAAGCCTGGCAACCCTATGCCTTGCCAGGAAAAAAATAGGCAACCCTACTTTTACATATTGTACAGGCTCTAAACTTTCGAATGGTATATGATTTTTTCATTAAACAGATGAGTGGATTTTTTGAAAAAAATGCACTTTTCAATATGGAATGAACCATAGCCTTGCCAGGATTTTTTTAGGCAACCCACTCACAATATGTGTCTAAACGTATTTACTTTCATAAAAAATAGGTTTCATCCATTAAACAGATGAGTGAAAATCTCTCCTTATTCGTATCTCCTACTAGAAGTTTTAGAGAGTATTACAGCTATTAAATCAAATGCCACTGGAATTTCTTGTTTGTTTCAATTTATGAGTTAAATCCAACATTTTTAAAAGCTTTTCTTCCTGCGTTGTTGCCATTTATTACATATATTTTCAATGCCATAATTACCTCATCTACCTTTCCAAACAGATGGAAAAAAGCTAAAATAATTCCTGTTCCCAAATCGCTCAACGAATTTCGACCCATAGCTATTCTACCCTTCCTGTCTAAGGCTCTTGAACTGCTGCTTTATCGACAAATAAACCAATTCATTCATGATAACAATCTTTTTACTGATCGACAATCCGGTTTCAGGGCTCAACGTAGCTGTGTCACTGCACTTATCGATGTGGCTGAAAACCTTCGTTCGGGGTTAGATGATGGTAATGTCTGCTTCTTAGTTCTCTTGGATCACTCAAAAGCATTTGATTCAGTGGATCATAATATTTTAAGTACTAAATTGCTAAATTTATTTAACTTTTCTGAATGTGCAAAAAGATTGGTGCAATCCTACTTGCTTAATAGGTCACAATCTGTGTGTGCAAATGATAATGTATCGAATTTTCTACCTGTTAGAAAGGGAGTCCCTCAGGGCTCTGTCCTAGGGCCACTCCTCTTCTCCATATACATTAACGATCTGACCAATATTCTAAAAAGTTGTAACATCCACATGTACGCTGATGATGTGCAATTGTATGGTTGCTGTTATCGTGATCGAGTGCCAAATTACGTGACACTTATAAACAATGACCTGAATCGTATAGCTGACTAGGCGCAAGAAAATGGTCTGTCTATTAACCCTAAAAAGTCCAAGAGTATAGTCATATCCAAAAAAATAATTAACACCGATTATTTTCCTCCCATCATGCTAAATGGCTGTCCTATTCCCTATGTAGACACTGCTAAAAATCTAGGCGTAACCTTCAATAGAACCCTGTCATGGAAAACGCATATTCAACACACCACCGGCAAAGTGTATGGAATGCTGCGCGTGTTGTGGATCACGCAATTTTTCACACCAGGGATACAATTGCTCCTTGCTAAAGCCTATCTGCTGCCTACGCTCCTTTATGGCTGTGAAATATTTGGAAATTGTGATGTTACAAGTAAAGCCAAACTCAATGTATTATTTAATAACATTGCTAGATATGTTTTTGGGCTGAAACGTAACGACCATGTATCACAGTTTGCTGTAAGAATTTGTAACATGACATTTGAAAATATTCTCCGATTCCGATCTCTGTTGCTGTTGCATAAGGTCATTAATTCCTGTGAACCTAAATATCTGTATGATAGGTTGCTCTTTTCACGATCCAATCGTGCTAAAACCTTAATTCAAGTCCGACATTTCTGTTTAACTTCTGAAAGGCAATTTTATATTTATGCTATTCGCCTCTGGAACACTTTACCCCCCGAGCTCCGATCTAACCTAACCTTTGTGCAATTTGAAAACAAACTCTCGCTATATTTTCGTTGTTGAACCGATTCGTTTCTTCATACCACGTACTTATATGTAATCTCCTATTTTATTAGTAGATATAATTATATTTATTTTATTTTATTTGTAATTTGTAAGTTCGAATATTAATGTTTGATGTAAACTAAATTGCTATGAATAACCTTAATTGCAATTTATTTAAGAAATAATACACTATATTTTTAACAACTTAAGCTTTATCGTATTAACTATGTGATATATTTCTCCTAATCCATGAAGCTGGTACTATAATTTATAAGATTATATTAAGAATCTTGTTGTATCAGTTTGACATTACTTTAATAAATCAAATCAAATTAAATCAAATCAAATCAAATTATAGCACTCAATTTGAGATTTTCTTTCACAATAACATACACGTAGAGCAGGAAACATTACATTAAAATGTCGGGACTTTTTTCGTGGTCAATCATAAATTAGTTTGAATTAAAATTTCATCCTCACGTGATATTGCAATTTTACCAACTAAGTGAATACTTTTTCAAATAGTTCCAAATTTGCAAAAACTTGGAACAATAACTGTGTATGTAGAAAGTTTTGTTTATATTTGTTAATTTGAAAAATGCAAGCCAGAAAATTCTACTTACTTAAATCTTAATCTAAATACTTCACGTTATTCATTTTTTGTCACCAAAAATGGTTCGAGATCATTCTGTTTCAGAAGAGATTCACACGCTGTCAGTAAGATTTTTGTCACTCAGCGATGTCGCGACTGGTTGTGTGTCGGTCCTCATCCACCTTTTCAAGAATTTTGTTCACTTTTTCAATGCATGGCCGACCAGATTAAAGTGCGTCTTCTTCATCAAAATTTCTAAAGCGTAATCGATCACATCATTTTCTAACTGTCCATTCCGATAAAGTATTTTTCCAAGGAATAAAGTAGTGACGTTTTGGCAGTTAAATAATGAAGAAATATCAATAAAGAGTTGCCAGATCGAACGAGTTTTTACAAAGTTTTTGTACTGTAAACTACGCTATTTAACTTTTCTTATTCATATTTGAAGCTCCACTCTTTTCCTTCAAAGTCCTTTTTTGAACTAAGTATATCGATATCTTAATTTTACACCGAAATGTGCTAACCTACAATGATAGAAAAGTGGAGAAAAGTGATTGTAAAAACAGAAGGGTTTTTCTGTCTACTAAAAAACTGTACTATCTATTGTAAAAAACGACTTCAAAATTTAACACCGAAACTGACGAAATGATACAACCGTTTCTCTTCCAATTACTTGACAAACTCAATTTTATTGTTCATAGTTAATACTAAGCAAGTCTAAAAATCTTAACATAAGTAAAGCATAAAGAAAAAGAATAACCGTTGCATAAATATATTAACGGGCAATGTGTATGCTTAGCTTAGTGTAAATCTACATATGTACACCCATGTGTACATCAATATTTTCGGATAAAGATTTGTTGTAATATGTTAAAGTACGTACAAATGAAAATATATAATAATTAAAGGTGCAGCGGTTCCCTATCGTTACTTCAACATCCTGCCCCCGTTGAAAGTATAAAGGACTTTCAAGCAGGCAAAACAGCTAACTTGTGTATTGGCCGACGAATAATACCATTTTTAGTTCGGACGTCTACAACCCTTATACGACCATCTGATCCTGGAGTACAATTCTCAATTCTGCCAAGCTGCCAGTGTAAAGGGGGAACATTGTCCTCATGTATTAAAACCATGGCTCCAATCGCGGTATTTGGATGTTGACTTGTCCACTTCGTTCTCATTTGTAGTTCATTTATGTAGTCATGGGACCACTTCTTCCAAAAATGTTGTTTTATTCCGGTTACACGAGCCCATTTCTCCAAATTATTCACGTCACTTGCTACTGTATGCTCTGGCAGTGATTTCAGAGAGCTGCCAATAATGAAGTGTGCTGTCGTGAGAGCCTCGTAGTCGCTAGGATCTGCAGATAAAGGCGATATTGGTCTTGAATTCAAAATCGCTTCAATATCCACCAAAGCCGTCGATAACTCTTCAAACGTTAGTCTGGTATTTCCTAGGCTGCGGTTGAGAAGTCCTTTAGCTGACTTTACAGCTGCCTCCCAAATACCACCAAAGTGCGGAGCCCTGGGAGGAATAAAGTGAAAATTAATGAATTCAGATGCACAATATTTGATAATATTATTTTGATTTTGTTTATGGTAGAGAAAATTCTTCAGGTCTGCAAGTTTATTGCCAGCACCCACAAAATTTGTTGCATTGTCACAAAATAGATCAGATGGTAGACCTCTTCTACCAATCATCCGCTTCAGCGCTGCCAAAAACGCATTTGTTGTTAAATCCGACACAATTTCTATGTGGACTGCTTTTGTAGATAGGCAAATAAAAATAGCGATGTATGCCTTGAACGGTTGTTTGCCCCTGATGCGTAGATAAATGTTGACAGGTCCGCAAAAATCCATGCCACATCGGGCGAATGGTCGCGATGGAGTTAATCGTTCCACAGGCAAGTTTCCCATTAGCTGTTGCATTAGTTTCGGCTTATACCGAGTGCAGTGTATGCAGTTATTTACAACTCGACGTGCTATATCTCTTGCATTTATTACCCAATATTCTAAACGAATTAGAGCTATAAGTGCCTTAGGGCCAGCATGATAGTTTTTGATGTGTAAATGTCGTACATATCGAATGGTTAATTCACATTTCCCAGGCAATAATATTGGATGCTTTCGTTCCTCTGGTAAGTCTGAAAGTTCCAGTCTACCACCAATTTTTAACAGCGTAAAACTTCCAGTATCTCCCAGAAAAGGGTTCAATGCTCTCAGTGTGCTTGTCGTCAGTTCGTTCTTTTTTAATAAACGAATGTCTTCCATAAAATAGTGTCGTTGTACATTCCAAATAATAGAATTCATTGCATTCCTTAACTCTTGAGGGGAAGGGGAATTAGATTCAACATCGTTAAACTTTTTGTCACATTTTCTAAGAAATCGGAACATCCACGCAACTACGCGTAAAGCATGTAAATGTGAACTGAATTTGCCGATTTTTTCCAAAATATAATTTGACTCAGTTGCCAATTTAAATGTCGATTTACGTTTTTCCTTTTCCACTTCTTCCATATCTAAAACAGGTTTGCTTTCCTTGGGCCAGTAGTACATATCTTCCATCAAAAACGAAGGACCTGTGTACCACATTGATTTAGTTATTTGGTCCACACTGCTTCCTCGAGAAACTATGTCTGCAGGGTTATTTTGTGACGAGACATGTTTCCAAACCGCATCTGATGTTAAATCCTGGATTTCAGAAATTCTATTGCCGACAAACGTTGAAAGTGTGGCTGAATGAAGTTTTAGCCAATGAAGTACGATTTGAGAATTGCTCCATAGAAATGTGCTGAATTGTACATCCTTGAAAAGAACCTTTATTTTCGAATAAAGTCTAGCGAGTAAAAGCGCGCCACACAATTCTAATTTCGGCAATGATTGCTTTTAGTTGGAGCAACCCGTGATTTTGCTGTGAATAGTTGCAAATGAGCCATGCCAAAATTATCGACGGTTCTTGTGTATATGCAACAACCATATGCGCGTATAGATGAATCACAAAAACCGTGAAGTTGAAGCGATGTCGAATCAGGCCACAAGCAAAACCTTGGAATCGATATTGATGGAAGAGATAACAACCCATTGAGAAAATTGCTCCAAGCGAAATGTAAATTTTGTGGTACAGATTCATCCCAATCTATTTTAAGCAACCATAACTCTTGCAAAAGGATCTTAGCGGTAATAATAACCGGCGCTAAAAGTCCCATTGGATCAAATAGTGATGATGCAATTGAAAGTATTGAGCGTTTAGTGACGTGACTGTCGATACTTGTCTTAGGTTGGAACGAAAATATGAAATTATCAAGATTTTGATCCCACCTCATTCCTAGTGCACTTGTTACTGATGCATCGTCCAAATTCAAATCCTTAATTGTTTTATCATCTCTAAAATCTTCATGATTTGAGTGCCATTTACAAAGTTCAAAACATCCGATGCTCAATAATTCGGTTACTTCACGCTTTATTGTTGCAAGCTCAATTAAATCATTTGCTCCGCAAATGAAGTCGTCGACATAAAAAGACGATTTTATAGCACTTGCGCCAATTTTGTATTTTTCAATGTTTTGTTCCGCTAAGTACAAAAGACTCTTTATGGCAAGGTATGGTGCAGCAGCCATTCCATACGTAACGGTGTTGAGTTCATAGGTACGAATTTCCATATTAGGTGAACTTCTCCACAGAATATACTGAAACCTACGATCATCTGGGTCAACCAATACCTGCCTATACATTTTTGCAATGTCGGCTGTAATAGCAAAGCGAAACAAACGAAAGCGAAGCAAAAGCAAAAATAAGTCTGATTGCAATGTTGGACCGACCATTTGTACTTCATTTAAAGATTTTTGTGAAGTGGTTTTACAAGATGCATCGAAAACGACCCGTAATTTTGTCGTAGTGCTATTGGGTTTCAAAACAAAATGATGTGGTATGTAATAATGTGCATCGTTTAAATTAGGATTGCTAACAATACTCATATGCCCCAATATTTCATATTCATCCATGAATGCTATGTATTGTGATTTCAGCTCAGGTGACCGTGCTAAGCGGCGTTCTTGTGCAACAAATCTTTGCAACGCTATATCGTATGATTTTCCAAGACAAGTAGGATTGTCCTTAAAAGGTATTTTGACAATTAATCGGCCATCCATATTACGAGAAACCGATTCTTTATAAAATTGATCGCACTTGCGTTGCTCAGGAGTCCATGGAAATACAGCAGATACTTCTTCTAGTTTCCACAGTTTTTCTAATTTGCTATCCAATGAATCTTCGCATGTAAGCAAACATCTTGCTGCCTGTACCCCACATGGCTTTTGATACCTTCCAGAGACTATCCATCCTAACAAAGTTTTCTGCAAAATGGGCAAATTGTCACCAAGTTTTATTTGGCCTACAGATAAAATACTGAAAAAACTTTCAGTGCCCAAAAGAATATCAATTTGGTTTGATTTGAAAAACTCTTTGTCAGCGAGTTCAGCGTTAGGCGGTAGGTTCCATGATGAAATATCTATTTCAGATTCTGGTTGGTATGCTATATGAGATGTAACGCAAAATGTAGAAGGTAGCTCAAACCCAGTTATGCGAGACTTTATTGTCGTAGATGCTTTGTATTTAATATTTGTTGATGCATTTCCAATACTACGAATTTCGATATTTTGCTTTTCTCTGCCCAAGTTCAATCTTTGGGAGAAATCGTCAGTAATGAAATTCACCTGTGAACATGAGTCCAGCAAGGCTCTTCCAAATTTATAACAACCTGACGAATCACGGACTAATACCATTGCGGTTGCTAAAATAATATGATCAATCGTAGAATCGTTTATGTGTGTATGCACTGTAGCCTCTCGTGAAATTGTAGCAGCGGCAGCTGATGTACTTGGCTGAGGTACAGGTAATGCAAATGAAGAATCAACTGATTTTGAGTTAGCAGTACTACGGTGTAGCAAACTATGATGCCTTTTTGAACAAACTCGACATTTGTGATTGGAAGAACATTTGGAAATGATATGTCCTTTCGATAGGCAATTTATGCAAAGACCAAGTCGTTTTGCACTTTCGAATCGCTGAATCACATTTAAAGATTTGAATTGATCACAATTGTGAATCTTGTGATTCGTGTCTGAGCATATAGGGCAAGCAGAAGTTGCACATGCAAATGAAAAGTTCTGGTGAGGTTTATTCTGTTTGTATTTATTTGGCTTGTCGAACCTGACAGAAGTTGTAGGAAGCGATTCCAAATATTGACAATGTCGTTCTAAAACTGCAGTTAAATCATCCCAAGATGGTAATTTTTTAAAGTCCAATGACTCTTTCCATTTTCTGTTGGTCTCGTCATCAACCTTCTGCAGCACTAAAAATATAAGCATGGCTTGAGTAATTTGTTCATTATTACCCAACTTCTGAAGGGAGCCATAAAGGGCTGAAAAATTATCAAGCAGGCTTCTAAGTTGACTGGCGTTTGGCTTCGTAATTGATGGCAAATCGAACAGAGACGAAATATTTTCAAGGAAAATTAATGTAGAGTTATCATAGCGGGCTTTGAGTCTTTCTAAGGCCTTTGGATAGTTTTCGCTTGTGACTGGAAAAGCTTTGACTGTCTCAAGTGCTTGACCTTGAAGACAATTCAAAAGGTGGTTAAATTTCTCAATGTTTGATAAGCCGTACTCTCTGTCAATAATCTGGCTGAAGGAAGACATAAAGTTTTTGTAATCTGCATACCTGCCATTAAATGATGGTAGTTTTAATTTTGGTAATTTAGAACTTGATGCAGGTACCACGGAACTGGTATCATGGAAGGTACTATTATGATCTTCTCCTAACTGTGATTGAATAGCTACCTTTGTGGTTATATAAAGTTCTTCTAATTCAGCACGTACACTATCATTAGAATCTTCCTTTTCAATGTGGGTTTGAATGGTAAGGATCTGCTTAAAATAAGAGTCAAGTATTCCTAATCGACATTTCAGTTCAGCTACAGACAGAGTTTTCCCTTCCCCTTTTCCATTAGCTTCAATAATATTCTTTATGCGTGAAATGTTCTTTTTTGCACTAGCACGCTGTTGCTTTAGCTCGTCTAGAGTCATAATGATGTACGAATCGATAGTTGGAGTGAACAACAATATTGCACACCTTTTGATAAATTAGATTATAAGCACGATCAACTTTATTAATAAATACAACAACAACGAAATGTGGAGGCACAGCAGATTTTAACCCAACAAGATATGCCAATATGGCAGAGCAAAAACTACAGCGAATGATGCGTCGACAGCGACGAAAATAATCAATACGTTGGCAGCAAAGCTTCAAGTTGCAAAACTGCAACGTCAGAGTTTGAATTAGAAATTTGTTCTAATATGAGCGAAGTGCGTTAGAGCAGCGACGGCAACAGTGACCAAGCAGCGACTGCAGCAGGCAGCGAATATGGTAGCAACAATGCGTTGACAAATTAAGCGAAGCAGGTCGCAAAACGATAAATTCGACAAATGTAATAAATGCGCCTTAGATAGAAATCAATGTGACGAAATTGATTTCAAAAAATATAAGTTTGATGAAAAACGATGGAATATTGTGACGGCAGTGTAAGATGCGTCGACAAATATCTATGCGGCGAAAATAATCGCTTCAACGTACTTATGCGTTGGTTGAACGATGTATTGTTGTGAAGGCAATGCAAATGCGTCGACAACAATCTATGCGAAGAAAATTATCGCACCAACATATGCGTTGAATGACTATGCGTTGTAATGCGACAAATTTTGTTATCGCAACGAAGTTATTGAATGCAGCGACGGCAGAGACGATGCGTCGTCAGCGAACGAAGTGGAGCGTTTCAAGAAAGTCAACGGCGTCAAGTTATGCGTCGGCAGCGAAAGTTGCGTCGGCAGCAAATAATGCGTCAATTTGGCGTTAATTTTTTATTTAAAATAAATCAATGTTTTGATACAATTTACCATATACGAGGATATCCTATTGTGATTCATTTACGTATATCCCGAAAAAGTTATCAAAACAGCAGCAATGGTGAAAGCAGGATTCAGCACTGGCAGCACAAGTTATAGTTGCAGGGCAGCGACAGCGATAAAGGTGGCAGCGTGTATGACTTGATGATACAGCTTATACTCCTTCCAATGCGAAATGAAAATTTATGTTGTAAATTATCGCAAAAAATTGATAATTTATCTAAAACGATTTTAAATTTTCCCGAAAATATATGTCGTGCCCCACGTTGGGCGCCAAAAAATGTAAAAACAGAAGGGTTTTTCTGTCTACTAAAAAACTGTACTATCGATTGTAAAAAACGACTTCAAAATTTAACACCGAAACTGACGAAATGATACAACCGTTTCTCTTCCAATTACTTGACAAACTCAATTTTATTGTTCATAGTTAATACTAAGCAAGTCTAAAAATCTTAACATAAGTAAAGCATAAAGAAAAAGAATAACCGTTGCATAAATATATTAACGGGCAATGTGTATGCTTAGCTTAGTGTAAATCTACATATGTACACCCATGTGTACATCAATATTTTCGGATAAAGATTTGTTGTAATATGTTAAAGTACGTACAAATGAAAATATATAATAATTAAAGGTGCAGCGGTTCCCTATCGTTGCTTCAACAGTGATTGTATTATCATTTTTAGTTGGCATATTTCGGTGAAAAATAACTATATCGATATAGTTCAAAAAAGGGTTTTGAACCAAAAAAAAAAAATTGTATCAAAAAACGTATGAAAATTTGTGGCTCAAAGTTCACCTACCCTGGTATATAAATTGAAAAATTACTAAAAACAATGTTTTTGTTGAGAATGATATCTTCCTTTAGTTTCGCGAAAAGAAAATCTTTTTAATGAAAAATCCTAATTATGTAATTCCTCAATTTCAATATCACTTGAAGTACATCAGGTATAATTTTTAAATTTGTATTTTAAAAATTTACAAATATGGAGAAATCTTTTGGCAGGAAAAATGCAAAAAAAAAAATTGGTAAATATGCAAGGAGCAACTTATATTTCAACTCAAACTGACTATTCATCTATGATTGACTCCGGAAACAGTGCAGTACTTAAGTTTTCTCGACATTTTAATGCATCATATCATTGCTTCTTGCCCACCGTGCGAAGTAAAACACGCTTTGCAAGCAAAATCAAACATTCTGCGATACCTGGAAAATATTTTATTATAAAAAAAGTTTCTTTCTAAAAATACAAAAAACAAATTCTTAAATCCAAAAATATTACAATAAATGAAGCAATTTATTATGAAAAATACTATGCTACACTTTATGGATAAAAACTTCTTTCGGAGTGTCTGCTATCATACCAATTTGAATGTTCAACCATCCATTTGTAAAAACTTTATAAAAGAAAAATACTACAATACGCTGCACCTGCAGCGCAACCTTTTGCTCACAAAATGAAAAATTTCAAGAATAAATAACATGAATAAAAAAATACACTTAAAAAATTATTCGCGGAAAATGAAAGAACACTTTGTTGGAGTTGAATAAATTGTATTGATTGAAATGAAACATTTTACAATAGTTAAGTACTTTGTCTACGGGCAATTAACATTGGTCATTTTAATTTAATCAATAAAAATATAAAATTAACTCAATTTTAAAAATTATTGGATTCACAATTGTTTAATGATGTTAATGTAAAATAACTGATGTAAAGTCGAAAGGAACTAACACAGTAAGAAATTCATTTGATTCTTTATGACTTTTGGCGTCAACTAAGGCCACTACAAATTTTCAATGAATGGAAAATAATTCGTTGCATTTAAAAAAAAAAGAATTTCACGTTTTCCTGTTGCTATGCCATAAGCCAGTAAACAGCGTATTCTCCAGCTCCAAGCAAGGATATTTTGAAATTCTTCAAGTATATGAAACAAATGGACAAATCTGAGGATGAAGTCGGATTCACCGTCAAAAAGTACATAAAATTTTGTGTAAGAAAGAAAAAGTTCATTCCACTTTTTTTTGTTTCGTCTTAAAAATGTTATTCATGTTAAATTGAAACGATAACTCAAACTGAGAAAAAACCATTGAAAAGAATTGGCTTCTTCAAGCAAAACGAATTTTTTTTCTATGGAAATCAAAAAAAGTTGTGAACAATTATGGATTTGAAATTTCGATAAATGCTTTAATGACAATAGCAAGAACTATTCAAACTGCTCAAGAATAAAGAAAATATTACCCCAATGGTCGTTTTAAAGGTCAACTTCGATAACTCGGTGAAGCCCAAAATTTTTTTCGAAAACCAAATACTTCTTTTCTTTGGCAGGAAATTTCATTTCAGAAAACACTTACCTGGTATATTTTCCCGCAAGGAAAATTATTTTTCTGACCCGATGAAAAAACACTTTTATCTTCCCGAAAGCGTGCGTTTTAAAAAAAGGTTACTCTGTAGAGACGAACTGGTGAAAACTGCTAGTATTATATGCATAAGCTCAGTAGGTCACCAGGTCCCTACCTTACGAACAGTTGGTAAATCATTCAATTCTTTGGGCTAAAACAGCCAGTGCACGACATTACCCCCTGCACGACACTACCACGTTCTACTCTACATACTTTTTTTAGGACTTTTATAGTATGTATAGTATGTCTATCAAAGTAATTGAAATTTCTTTTAAAATTGAGATGACATGATTCAAATTTGTTTATTTGGTTGATTTTGGTACAAAAAATTAATGAAGCTCCTTCTTCTGGCATGTATTTTCCTTTTCTTGAGCGGCGATATTAAAAAAATTTTAAGCAAAAAATTATTACATCAATTTTAAGTTTCTCTCTTTCTCCTTTAGTAATTCAATTACTCCTTATCCGCACAACTCAATAGAAACCCCTACCAAACTTAGACGAAGAATTCAATTTTTGAAAGCATTCTCCGACGAACAACAACATTCTTTCTAAACCATAAAAACTAACCAAAAAGCGCATAACTCACTTGTATTTTGTATTTATTTTGGGTGTGTGTGTGTGTGGTTGTGTTCTTATATGGATGTATGAGTGCGTATATTTGTACCTGTGCGTAAACGCCCAACTCGTAAAATGCCACACAAAGTATGGCAAATGTGTTGCGATAAAAATAACAACAAAATGGCTATAAAAGCCATAAAGAAAGTAACGCTAATAAAAGAAGAAGAGAAAAGAAACGACAGCAAACCAAAAGAATAGCGACATTAACGAAAATCCCCGCCAGAAATTATGTGACTGATACGAAAATTTAATTATTTTACGACAACAATATACACTGCAAATTTAATGTTACAATTGCAAGTGTGACAAAAGTGCAAGGTGTCCCAAAATAAAGTTTATGTTTAGTGGATCAATTTAAGAAAAGTAAGCCATCCATCGAACATGTGTTTATCACTAATTATTATTCTCATCGGTTAATTTGTCATTTTGAAGGCATGAGAATTGGAGGCGAAGAGATACAAATTTCATCACAATAAATAGCTATGAATAAAAAACATCGACTAGTAGCAAGACTAGGTTATCGACCGAGTAGGGATCGGTTTCAGGGTACTTATTTGTTAAAGCACACAGTTCGGGAATTTATTTCTTAAGCATAATATTGTCCAAGCTTAAACTCTTGCGATTATAGCACTCATTTATTCAAACACTAAAGCTTTTTATGGAGGCTTGGCAGAGATATTCAGTGATAGCTGCTCGTGACAGAGACGTCTGTGACATTTGTGATGTTGCTTCTGTTTCCATGTTCTATGGATAAAGCTAGAAAAGTTTTGCAATCCTAGCACCAAAATGTTGTCTAATATCTCCATATATTGCTCCGAATTTACTGCAGCTGCACGTCCTCTTTCACTGGGACCCCTTGTACTTATGAGCTTTTTTAACTAAATATCTTGGGGCAAAGCTTAGAATGACAAAATACTTAGTCACTTATTCGAGTAAAAGAAATTTTTGAATTGTTGCTGCGTTTCGCTTGAGCCAACGAATTTCAAATTTATGCAACAATGCAGGCAGATAAAAATCCACTACGCATTTGCAATTAAAGTTTCCAAACTTAATTTAATTTAATTTTGTACAGATAGAAAACAAAACTCTTTCAAAGAGCATCATGCAAATGAAGCGTTCACTTGTGAGTTTCGTATGATCTGAGCATGCCGTAGCGTGTTGTTTACTTAACCCATGTTGAACTGCGCTGGTGGATCAAACTTAACACAATTTTCAAATGAAAAGTTTGAAATACCAAAGTACCTTCTTTTATGAGTTATTAGGAATTCTTTTGATTTGTTTTCACTATAAGAAAAAAACAAAATTTTAAGGGGACATTCGCCTTTGTAATTGAAAAAAAAAAAGTTTCCCTTGGCTACTGTAGAGAGCGTAATCCAAAAGTTACTTTTTAATCGGTAGGACGTGCTGTAGACCTCCTGTAATAGATTTTTGAAAAATTCCAAATGGATTTTATTCTTGAGACTCAAAACTATATAATAAGCCTCTAAAATTCATACTTTTTTGTATTTTGAAGTTTTTGTATGAATATTTATGAAAAATGCGAATAAATTGAATTTTTTGAGGGTAAGTCACCCCCGCAAAAAAAGGGGGGGGTATTTTTTAAAACTTTCAGAGGCTTATTGTTTAATATTTTTTATGAATAATCGAATGCTCTTTGTGTTTTTAAAATCGGTCCAGTAGATTCGGAGAAAAATGTCCTACCAGTTTGAAAAGTAACTTTTGGATGACGCCCTCTACAGCAGCGAAGGGAAACTAAAAATAAAAAAAATCAATTATAAAGGCGAATGTCCCCTTAAGTCAATATCAGTTAAAAGGGATATATGAAAATGTTTCAAAGCAAAGTGTATATATCTTTATTTTTTTGGATAAATCGTCTCTGCGCAAGTGTAAAACCATTGAGTCAGTTTTTCAAGCTAAAGATATTTGAAGTTAAAAAAATTTGTTTTTGTTTTTTGTATAAAAATTGTTTCATCTCTTTCATAAAAAAATATAAAGTTTTAACAGAAACGCGTCCCAATGCGTCAGTCTAAGGACTGTAATATTTTAGACCAGAAATGTCAGATAATTCAAAACCAGAAAAAACAGACATAGCCATTTCACTTGTATCAAGATGAAATAATGATGATTAAGGGTTAATCTTCACAGCCATTATACTCTAAAAATTTAAAAAAAAAAGTTTCAACTAAAATGCAAAATTAAAAAACTTTGATGTTCTGAAAATTTTAATGAAATATTATATATTCGTTTTCATATTGCGGGTGAAATGCAAAACTTATTTACATTAGACATAAAAATAACCGACAACAGCGCACCACTAAGTGCGGCGGATGCGGATGTAACGTTTTTCAAGTTTTCAACAACCGGAAGTATGTGCCAATGCGATGCACAACGATGCCATGAGTTTCACTTTGTGGTTTACTTTGTTACTCTTAGCAAAATACTCGAATAAATGCACAGAACATCACGGGTTTTCCAATTTTCCAAAAAACTATGAAAATTTACGTTGCGTTTCAATTTGTCTACTTTACGTGGACGGTGCACCAGAATGGACTTTTTATGCCTTCAGGATATAAGCTTATTTATGGTATTGCCAAACCATGCTGCACATTCGTAATGCCGATTAATTTGCATACAATTTGCATTGCGTTGAACACAGTGATATTTTTAGTTTATTTGTATTGACAATGTAAGTCCGGCTGTTTGTGTTTTACATTTTCCTGTCTATGTATGTATGTGTGCTCGGTATTAATTTGCATATTTTTGTATTAATTTTTATGTTGACTGTTGTTAATTGTATGCCACGTGTGTCAAGTGCTGCATTCGCACTTAATATTTGTAATTTAAGCATTCCAAATGATGTTAACTTGATTCGAGAGTTATTTTATGGAAAACAATTGAATTATTTCATATTGATTTATTAATTAACAGCAGTGTCACATGAAATACTTTTGCAATTATAAATAAATAATGAAATTATTTATTTAATTATATACTTTTTATGTTAGTTGTCCTATTTATCTATAGGTTTTATTATGCAATATACTATTTTAATACGCTATTGGAAATAATATTCTATTTTAAGTTTTGGCTTTTAAAATAATGTGGTTCCTTATATATTTAAGAACACATTATAGTGATAGCTGACGAATAAAACTAAAAAGACACCCCAGTCGGGTTAAAGAGAAGTATCGTCCTTACGAAGCATCAAATTCCTTCATCTTGCATGGTAACTAGCTATCCTCATCTATTTTCAGGTACATTAAGCTAGCAGAGCGAAAATGGCAGAACTGAAAAAAAATATGGCAGAATTATAGGCTTATTATAGGCTAATTTTGGGCCCAAACGCCGAATTTTAGGCTCCTCATTTAAAAAAAAAATAGCTATTTCGAGAAAACACATACGGGACGTATATTCAACTAAAGTAAGTAGTCAATAATTATAGGCTAATTATAGGCTATTTAAATGCTCCATCGCTAAAAGAAAAGCTTTTCATTTAAAAAAGAATTGACCAAATCAATTTTCTTGAAATAAGGAACTTTGAATAACAACAATTCCAGACGAAAAAAAAAAAAAACAACAACACCAACAACAACAAATTTACTACTTCTACAACAACAGTAATTTTACATAAAAGTAGGGGTAAGTGGGCGGGATTTAAACCCGTCAGACATCCAACACCGGCTTCGCGGCGACCTTCGGCCGCGGATCAGTCTATGATATATCCAACAAATAGTTTTGCTAGTCAAATTGCGAGCGCAATTTTTAATAAAAATTTTTATTTTTTTTAAATAATAAGTATCTACTGCGCTTGCAAAAGACTGATCCGGGGCCGAAGGCCGCCGCGAAGCCGGTGTTGGATGTCTGACGGTTTTAAATTCTGAGCAGCGGCCGCAGGCCGCCCACTTACCCCTACTTTTATGTAAAATTACTGTTGTTGTAGTAGTAGTAAATTTGTTGTTGTTGTAGTAGTTTTGTTGTTGTTTTTTTTTCTCTGGAATTTTTGTTATTCGAAGTTCCTAATTTCAATAAAATTGATGTGGTCCATTTTTTTTTTTAAATGGAAAGCTTTTTATTTTGCGATTGGTTATTTAAATAGCCTATAATTAACCTATAATTATTGACTACTTACTTTAGTTCAATATACGTCCCGTATGTGTTTTCTCGAAACAGCTCTATTTTATTTTTTTTTTTTTTCTAAATGAGGAGCCTAAAATTTGGCGTTTGGGCGCAAAATTAGCCTATAATTCTGGCATATTTTTTTTCAGTTCTGCCATTTTCGCTCTGCTAGCTTAATGTACCTTCTATTTTCCTTGAGCTTGCTCCACGATATAATATAGTTCTTCGGGTTCGGTTTTCCTTAGTTCAAAAAAACAAAAGGTAAATATTGAATCCTAATGCTTACATTCCTACATGATTCAATTCACCAAAATTAAATTTCTTCCAATTTGCTTTAAGTGCCAAAATTTGTGCATAAACTGCTTTATATGGCCATTCTTAGTTGATAAAGAAAAGGTATATTCTTCATTTTTATAATTTTTATCTTACGTGCACAAATCAATACTCAAACACGTACACATCAATTTGTAGTGGATTTATTACGCATTTCGTGATCAGCGTATCTTGACAATGCAATAAAGTGTTTTTATTTTTGGAATTATCAACCACACAATAATATTGTTTGCTTAAAAAGAAAAAATTTTTGTCAGCAAAATATTTTTTTTTTATTTCAAATTTACGCACATGTTGGTAGAACTCTATGCGAATATTTTGCTTGATAATGAAATCTACAAGAGCAACTGACTACTTTGAAAGTGATACAACATTTTTGTCTATGTTTTTTTTTTTTTTTCGTTCCTTAGATCCTAATGCTGCGATATCAAATTTATTCGTTTAATTTTGCTCTCAAATTCTGCAGAACCTTTGAGTTTAAGAAGTTTGACAGACATCACAAGTGGAATTTTTATTTATGCATGTGCATTAATTGAACGTTGCTTCTAGTTTCAGCACTAATTTTTACAAAAAAAAAGAAACATTTGTTTCACATATATTTATTTTATATATATGGGTGATTCTCCGAAAATGTAAGCAAACATGCCTTTCTTTTGTTATCACCAATTTATAATTTTTTTTTTTTTTTTTTTTGTTTTCTGCGTAGAATCGAAATCCGAGGTCGGAAATGGCCCATCAGCTCTAGATTTTGAAATATTTGAAGTTGAAAACACGAACGCGGCTATTTTTGAGTTTATATGCAGACTGCACGAATAGTTTTTTATTTTTTTTTTTTTTAATTAATTCATGACGTAGTTCTACTCTTTCTCTTTAAAATGAACTCACGATGAGTTCTTCAAAAGTAACGGTAGATTTAAAATAGCATCACGAAATCTACGGGATGTTTCGGGTTAGTCGTAATGTAAGATTTCATGATATCGTCTTAAATCGACTATAACCTTTGAAGAAATCATTGTATTACAGTTTTCAAAAGCTTAGTTTGCAGAGAAAGAGTAGTACTACGTTATTTATTATAGTACAGTCATTTGGTAGTTTTACCTGGAAAGTTTTGCGGGATTTCTGCAAATGAGTTATTTTATAGATTTCGATGTGCTCTTTCAGAATTTCAACTTTGCTACCTCGTATCGTGTTCGCTTGAGCCGCCATATTGGAAAAATGGCGTTCAAATTCAGTTTTTTACAAATATCTCTTTAACGGTTATATTTAGAGAAAAATTTTTTAGGACAATGTTGTAGCTTATAAAATTTTCTATAAAAATGACCTTTAAATTGTTTTCGTACGACTTATAACTCAGGAGATATCTTTATTCAAAATTTTAGAAAAATTAGTAAATTGTGAATGCCACTTATGAGTAGGCACAGTGATGTGTCAAGCTTATAATTACGATAACTTATGAACGATGAGTTGCACGTTTAAAATAAAAACACCTATTTATAGAAAATAACTTGCGCTACAAGTTACATATTATTTTTTTTTTCATATCACTTATAGTTAAGGAGATATTTTTCCCACAAACATAAAATTTTGAAAAAAAAAATTTTTTCCAAATTGGTTCCTTAACGGTTCGTCCTAGAAAAAAAATTGTCCATGCATTTTGTAGAACGTTCAATTCCCTATAAGGGTCTCTTCGAACTGTTTTTTCGTCAGACTTACCTTTCATGAGATATAGCGTCTTGAAAATCATTCAAAATTGAATATTGTTCTATGCGCCGTACTATGTTCAATTTTGAATGATTTTCAAGTCGCGATATCTCATGAAGGGTAAGTCTGACGAAAAAATAGTTCGAAGAGACCCTTATAGGAAATTGAACGTTCTAAAAAATGCATTGACAATTTTTTTTCTAGAACGAACCGTTTAGGAGCCATTTTGAAAAAACGTTTTTTTTCAAAATTTTAGGTTTGTGGGAAAAATTTCTCCTTAACTATAGGTGATATGAAAAAAAAAATAATATGTATCTTGTAGCGAAAGTTATTCTCTATAAATAGGTGTTTTTATTTTAAACGTGCGACTCACCGTTCATAAGTAATCGTAATTATAAGCTTGACACATCACTGTGCCTACTCATAAGTGGCATTCACAATTTACTAATTTTTCTAAAATTTTGAATAAAGATATCTCCTGAGTTATAAGTCGTACGAAAACAATTTAAAGGTCATTTTTATAGCAAATTTTATAAGCTACAACATTGTTCTAAAAAATTTTTCTCTACATATAACCGTTAAAGAGATATTTGTAAAAAACTGATTTTGGACGCCATTTTTCCAATATGGCGGCTCGAGCGAACACGATACGAGGTAGCAAAGTTGAAATTCTGAAAGAGCACATCGAAATCTATAAAATAACTCATTTGCAGAAATCCCGCAAAACTTTCCAGGTAACATCATTTTTTTCTCCCAAATGATTGTACTATTAGGGAAAAAATAAAAAAAGATTTGTGCAGTCAGTATGAAACCTCAAAAGTAACAATGTTCGTGCTTTTAACCCCCAATATCTCAAAATCTAAAGCAGTTGGGTCAATTTTGACCATAGATTAAGATTCTACGTGGAAAGTTCCTTCGAAATTGACATACAACTTCTCTGCAACAATCACAAACCCATTATTTGTTGTGCAGTGTTATGGACATAGAATATGGAATTCACAAATATCCAAAAAAAAATGAAAAAAAAAAAACATCCAAAAATTTTTGTTATTGGATGTTTTTATTTTTGGATGTTTTTCTTTTTCTGTTGTTTTTGTTTTTATGGATGATTTTGTTTTTGGATATTTTTTTTTTTTTTGATAGTTTTGATAATAATGGCGACAGCCTTAACTTCTGAAATAGGTTAAAAGTAAAAACAATTTTAAAAAGTTTGCTGAGCTAATATTTAGCATCCTTTGAAAAGTTTCTTATGTACAAAAATTGGTGTAAAGCTGACTGGATATCAGCCAGAGGAATGTCAAAATGTTCGCAAAAATTATAATAGCGCAATGAAAATAGCAAGCACTTTTAAAGAAATTTAAATTTGTGTTGAATTCAGCAATGAAAAGTTTCATTTGTGAATGGCTTTGACAATTCAAAAAATATATTGCAAAAACAATAAAACTTACATAACTGTTTTCAAGTGTTTCCATTAAAATTGAATTTAATTTAAATTTTCAACGAGACAGTTTTTCTTCTTTTCTTAAATTTGATATAAAGTTAAACTTTTCACAAAACTGCAAACTTTACCATTAGTGTTGCCTAAAGTGAAAATTTTGTCATCACCCAGAATCAGTGCAAGAGATTTGTTTAGGTTTTTCATTCACTACGCGCTCCTCTACGCTGCACCCGTATCCTGCATGCGCTCAGCCTCACTTTAATAAAGTGCAAATAAAACAAAACAAAACAAAAAAATACTTTTCATTCACAAACCCACTACACAAAGAGTGGTAAAAACTTTCAAGTTCCTCTCTTATCTAAAGCAACTTTTTTACTTTTTGGGCACAGGGCAAATGGGGAACGAGCTCTGGATGAAAAGCAAACGTTTATTTGATTTGCAAGTTTTCACTTGGTCCAGTGCAGATAAAAAAATAGCACAGTCAGAATGCCATGCGAGCGATTCGAAAAAACCCGCCAACATTGCTAAGCGCACATCAGAAAATTAAATTTTCATTTCCGTTTTACCCAGACTGAGAAATTCGTAACAATTTTCAGCAAATTTTCAAACCGTTAGTCACACATTTTCTCTTTATTGTACGTTCATATGAGAGTGTGTGTGTGCTCTGTGCTTGACGTATTTACATTAAAGTCATCGCCATTGAATGTCTGTTTTAACTTGACAATTCTCTACCTAAAACCAACAATATTTTGTCTTGTGCTTTTGAGTTTTACACTATATGAATGGGTGATTCTCTTAAAAATTAACCATTTAATGTCCCGGGACTCAAAACCATGTTTAAATTTAAAATTTGATATTTTAATTATTTAATACAGATACTTAACAAAAGCTTCTATACGAATAGCTGAAAAAAGTAGTTCTTAATATTTTACTATGAAATTATAACATAAAGTGCTAAAAAGTCTTTCTCCGTCCTGTCCCTAACCGCTTCTTAGTGCACTTAATTTTTTTAAAAAAACTTATACGGCATTGATTGTATTTGTATATTTTTCAGCTACTGTTTTTATGTGTTCGAACAATTTTTTTTATATAGAATTGACATACATACATAGAAGTTGGTCTGTCATTTTAGACTATCACCGCTAAGTGTTTCTTATTCTAAATGTAAATTTTTTATATATGGAGTAAAAAGAAAACTGAAAGTGAAGAGAACGTGTATATTCAGTGCATTTTAAGCACAGTCAGTTTTCGTTTTTCGATAGTGAGTGTTTGTGCGTGTTTTAAAAATAAAAATAAATAGTTTAAAAAATTTGTAAAGAACGAAAGTGTGTGTCATTCTCCACGAAGGTTTTTTTATATTATTAAACATATTCGTTAAGCTTTATATAATTAAATTAATAAACAGTTAGAGGGGCATCCACCAGTTTCAACTTTTTTAAAAATATTTGCTTTTTACATAGTGATTTTACTGTTTTTGCAACATTCTCCATTTTGTCATTCACCACATAATATTTTTTCACCTGTTTTTTTTTTTTTTTTTTGTTTCCTTAACCCTTTAACGACCAAGTCTAAATACGCGAAAAAATTTCAAAATAAAAATACGACAAAATCGAAGTCATGGGAGTTAATAAAACTTTCATTCAAGCAAAAGGGGTTCTGGCAAACAAACTTGCCTTTAGTTGTTAAAGGGTTAAACCATTTATATAAAAAAAAATATCAAAATTTAGTCTTAAGACACTTAAATAAACTTACTTTTCATAAATCCAACATAAGTTTTTAGGGTTGCTTCATGGTTATTGTTGAAAATCTAATGTAATTCTTATGTTTTTTGACTAAATTGAAATTTTTAGTTCCAGATAAACTTTTTTTGAAATTTTAAAAAAACTTTCAGGGCTGCCACCGGGTTTTTTTTTTATTTATTTATTTTTCTTGTTAATTGTTTAACCATATTTCGATTCGATAAATTTTTAACGACTTAAACTATTATTTTTTTGCGTATAATTATAATGGTTAACGTAAAAAAAAATATTTAAGATACATTTTCGAATACAACCATCTGGCAACCCTAAACATTTATGTTCATTTTTTAAAAATGTTTAAGGTTATTATGTTCTATACCTTCAGGTGATAAAAAAATAAAATAAAAAATAGGAGGGGACAACAATAGGAATGCTTTGGTACATTTTCCGGTGGTTTACTCACATACACACAAATGTAAATACCAGTGAATTTTTTCGCTCTGTCCTCAATTTAGAAACTGTTGAATATAACACCAGAACATTTTTCACACATTTCATATTTTAAGCGATTCATTCCAAACTGGATATGATCTAAACAAAAACGCTCTGAGGGACAATTTATGGAATTTTTTCTTTATTTTAAATTTATTGCTATTCGCGATGACTTTGATAGTAACTCACTTATTTTATTTTAATATTTTTCGATCATAAATTTGAAAACATCATAAAATCAATTTACCGTTAAATGACAAATCGCATAAATAAATAAACCACTCTCCATCACACATTCACTCTCATATATTTCTCTTTCCTTTCAATAACTCACCAAACTGAATCACAAAAGCAACGCCACACACAGAAAAGGATCAAATATTTTCAATTACTTTCACCATAACTTTTACACATACACAGGCACACACGCATACGAGCATACACGTGGATAGTCAATTCTGCATTTTACTAAAAATGGAAAGAAATATTGCGCAAAGCATAAAGAAGAGAAATGAAAGAAGAAAACACACTACAGTGATGGCCGTTTATCATAAAATTGTCACTTGGAATTAACCAGAGCACACAATATCGATTCATGCGGGCACAAAAATGTTATCAACTGAAATGAAATGAATAAAGAGAGGAAGAGAGTCAGTGAGACAGTGAGAAAGTGCGAAACTAAGTCCATAAAGCGCAATTGAACTAACTGCATTAAGCTCAACGCCTTAAAGAATGCAAAGCAATTTGCATTTCAACTCTACAAAACTCTCTTTATAAATATTTGAGCAAATTAAAATTAGTTTGCGTGACAGGATTGCACAAATAAAAATGAAAATGAACTGAAAATGAACGACGAACAAAAAGAAAATACAACATAACCAAAATGTGGATGTCGAAAGGATTATGTGAAACATATTTGTCCTTCCTCATTTCAATTACAATAAAATAAAATCGATTTTCGCCTTTGTTCTCCAACAAGTTGGCATTCATTGTAAAATATTCATTTTATTCTTATGCACATATTTGGTTTTTTACTCTTTCTTCCTTTGGAATGTTCAGTTTTTCCGTGTAAAATCATTGTCCTTTTAAATTTTTTATTCAACTATTTGCGAAACTTAATTTTATGTGCTTTCGTGTGCGTACTCTTGGCGGTTCTTGTTTTTTTTTTTTTTTTTTTTATTTTCTTTTTACCTACTTTGAAATGCAATAAAATTTCTTCATTTGCAATTTGCTGACGTTCGCACTAATACAAACGCCCACACGCACTAAAGCACCAATATACACAAACACATTTTATTGTGCGTGCTTGATCCTTAAGTTGTCAAATGTCCATTTGAATGGAAATTGTACTTTGCATATTTTACCAATTCTGTCTTATCTTCTCGATTTTTTCTTGCTTTTTTCAAAAACTATTTGATTCCCCTTAACTATGTGGAAATGCTTTTTTTGGCTTAATGGTTTGGTTTAATGATATTCAAAATTTATTCATTTGACCTTTGAAATAGTCAACACTTATTTAAAATTTAAAAGTTTCATGTTTCAAAACAAAGAATTTAATTTGATTGTTTATTCTCTTAATTAACACCATAAATTAAGAAACTTTCGCTCAGGAAGTCAATGATAAAACCGTTCTCAAAAAAAAAAAAAAAAATACAAAAAAAAAAAAAAAATATTTCAGTTGTGTGCAATTAAAATTGTATGATGTTTTTAAATTAATTTTCCCTCCCGATCCACATTCGTTTATTAATACAATTTCAATGGCTCACATTTATTTCACTGAATTAAGGCAACTCAAGTGGGTGGTCTCTTTTATTATGTAATTGCATTGACTTTATGCTACTGCATTATTGCTAAGCAGCTTAAATTTGCAGTCGCATGCACCCCGTTTGTAATCTCTCTATTAAAATCCATTTACTTTTTTTCTACTTCCAGGTAAGCAGATAACGTATGTGTTGAGTTATGAAGAAAACATCAAGTATTTGAATGAATGAGTTCTTGTAAGTAAATTTATTTTAAGAATTTTAATAAAATGAACTTAGTTTGTATGTATGTATTCTCCTTTAACTCCTAGGAGGAGCATAGGGCCAATATGAAATCTCTCCATTTGTCACGATCCCTTGCAATGACTTTGATCTCTTGCCACGATTTTCCCGATTCTTGGATTTCCTTTTCCAACGACCTTTTCCAGTTGGTTTTGGGTCTACCACGTCCTCTACTGCCTTGTGGATTCCACTCAAGGGCCTGGCGACAAACTTCGCTGTGTGGTTTCCGGAGAGTGTGACCAATCCATCCCCATTTGCGCAGCTTGATCTCTGTTTGCATTTTTGATGTAGCTCGGCATTTGATATAGTTTAAGACAGTTTGAAATTCTCGAAAAAAAAAAAAAAATCAGAAACAGAAACCACGGGCCACTAAAAATAATTGCCGCTCTCCGTCAGTAATAAATCTTCTGAGTGGTGATAGAGCAGGCCTAGACAAAAAAAAATTTTAGAGCGGTTCAAAATATACCTCTGAGGAATCATAGGAAAAACTGATTTTCCGACTTATTTTACAAAAAACTTTCTGGAGTCACCCCAACGTTTTAGAGAAAACCTTTTTATAATAAACTTTTAGCTAATAGTACTTATGAGTTTTTAAAATTTGTATTCGGCTTATAGGGTTTTAAAGGATTTTGCAAAGTTTACATTTTCAATTTTATTTCCTACTTTTTGACATTGGCGGCTATTTTATTATGAAAAAATCCTTATTAACATAGCCTTTTATAAATTTTTTTGAAATTGTTGTTAAATTTCCTATAATTTGGTAGCACACTTTTTTGATTTAAAGGCTCTAGTAGATAAAGGGCAGCGCACACATCATATGCAGCGCAATGCATGCGAGTAACGCGTGTGTTATAACATAAAAGTATTTTTTTCTGATCTCAAATCAAAAAATTGGTATGACAAATGCAGCACCAAATTAAAGAAAATTTAAAAGAGAAATATAAAAATGTATCTTAAATGGGCCTTCTTCATACTAAAATGACCACCAAAGTCAAAAATAATTAAAAAAAATTAAAAATATCTATTGAAAATGATCATAACTTTGCAAAATCCTTTAAAACTTTATAAACCAAATATATCTTTAAAAAGCCCATACAATTAACTAAAAGTATTTTACTAAAAAGTTTTCTTCAAAGCATTAGGGTGACCTGACAAAATTTTTTTCTAAGGCAAGTCAAACAAGACAAAATCTGATTTTTCTCTATCACTCTTCAGCGCTACATTTTATACCCATCTTACATACCATTCTCTGTAAGCCTTGACTTATATCACATTACAAAAGCTTCGCAACCTTAACGAATGAAGGTGGCAGAATTTGTAACGTAGCGAAGACCTTTCATAAAAAAATATAATTTGAAAAAATATTTTTTAAACTCTGCGTGAATTACAGTAGCCACAATAACTTTACTGCACACCGTATTTCACAAGACTAACACCTTTATTCAAAATTCAATATGTCCCTACAAATTACTAGTGCACTGCAGTCAAACCAATACTTCACCGGTAAGCAACACAACATCAGCTTATAAAGTAAGTAACTGCTTGCGAGTTTCATGAAAACCATGTTGCATAACTGAACCATCTCCTCTATAATTATATGTACAGTGTCGGCCAAAACCTAAGCACCCCCTAAAGAATTTTTTCTTATATCAAATTATTTTTGAGAAAACGGCGTTATTGAGTTAGTTTTTGTGTTTATTTTATTTATTGATACGTTAATTATTGACAAACAAAAACTTAAAAAATTCAGGGTTTTATAAATTAAGAGTTAACATTTAATTAAAAATAAAATTTAGAAACTTCATCGGACAAAACTAACGCACCCCTTTCTTAAGATTTAATAAAACTGTTAAAATTAATATTTAGTTGAAAATCCTTTATACTGGGTAACATAGGCACATCTTTAAAGCATAGAGGATATTATATTATAAATGATGTCCTGCGATATTCCTTCCAAAGACTACTTTCAAAGCTTCAAAGAGATTTTTCTTGGTTTTGCAATTTTCCTTGTAGATTTTTGTGTTAACGATCTCCCAGAGGTTCTCAACAGGATTCAAATCTGGGGACTGGCCAGGCCAACCAAGAACTTGTATCCCATTGCTCTGAAACCCGGTTTTCCAAACTTAAGTGGTATGTGTTTGGATCGTTGTCCTGTTGGAACCTCCATTTAAGTGGAATCTCTTGATCGGTGTTAGGAAGCATCACATCATTTGGTATGTCAAAGTGCATAAAACAATCCATAATTCCTTTAGTATAATGAATTGGCCCACTCCCTTGACCAGAGAAAAAGCCAGAGACCATTACAATCCATCCTCCGTGCTTTACAGAGGCTTTGCAAAAATTTGGTTTCAATCTTTTTCATTTTGGTCTGCGTACTCGCCTTAATTTATCCGAATGCGGTTTGAAAAAATCACTATAGCAGTGACACGAACCCCTTTTTGCTGTAAATTAGTTACCGTTTTGCTGTAGCATCCACAACCAATTTTCACATAATTTGGATGTGTTCTAAGTCGAAAAAATTTGAGCCTGAAAAAAATCACAGTCACCTTGAAAGCAGCGAGTTTTTTAATGTCAGAGCTTATTAGCAGGTAACTGGATTTTTTAGGTGAAAAAAGTAAGCTAGTCAATTCTGGCTTTCGCAAATGAAACATATACCAGTTTTTCGAGCTTTTTTCGAGCTGCTGGAAAAAAATTTCGAGCTGTTTCAAAACGCCAAGGAAAAGCGGAAAATTCGGAAAAATGATTTGACTAGCTTAAAAGACACATTTAAGCACGACAACACTGAAAATAACAGTTGCAGTAAAAAAAAAAACTACGCAGGAATTTCGAGCTTTTTTCGAGCTGCTGCCAACAGCCATCCGAATTTTCCTAAGCCCAATAGTTTTCCGAAAAATCGGAAAAATTTGATTTTCCCTCAAAAGTAAGCTAGTCATTTCTGGCTTTCGCAAATGAAACCTATACCAGTTTTACGAGCTTTTTTCGAGCTGCTAGAAAAAAATTTCGAGCTGTTTCAAAACACCCAGGAAAGCGGAAAAATCGAAAAAATTTGATTTTTCCTCAAAAGCAAGCTAGTCATTTCTGGCTTTCGTAAATGAAACCTATACCAGTTTTTCGAGCTGCTCGAAAAAAATTTCGAGCTGTTTCAAAACGCCAAGGAAAAGCGGAAAAATCGGAAAAATTTGATTTTTCCTCAAAAGTAAGCTAGTCATTTCTGGCTTTCGCAAATGAAACCTATACCAGTTTTTCGAGCTTTTTTCGAGCTGGTAGAAAAAAATTTCGAGCTGCTTCAAAACGCTAAGGAAAAGCGGAAAACTCGGAAAAACGATTTGACTAGTTTAAAAGACACATTTAAGCACGACAACACTTAAAATAACTGTTGCAATCAAAAAAAAAAACTACGCAGGAATTTCGAGCTTTTTTCGAGCTGCTGTCGACAACCATACGAATTTTCCTAAGCCCAATAATTTTCCCGAAAAATCGGAAAAATTTGATTTTCCCTCAAAAGTAAGCTAGTCATTTCTGGCTTTCGCAAATGAAACCTAAACCAGTTTTTCGAGCTTTTTTCGAGCTGGTAGAAAAAAATTTCGAGCTGCTTCAAAACGCCAAGGAAAAGCGGAAAACTCGGAAAAACGATTTGACTAGTTTAAAAGACACATTTAAGCACGACAACACTTAAAATAACTGTTGCAATCAAAAAAAAAACTACGCAGGAATTTCGAGCTTTTTTCGAGCTGCTGTCGACAACCATACGAATTTTCCTAAGCCCAATAATTTTCCCGTAAAATCGTAAAAATTTGATTTTCCCTCAAAAGTAAGCTAGTCATTTCTGGCTTTCGCAAATGAAACCTAAACCAGTTTTTCGAGCTTTTTTCGAGCTGCTAGAAAAAAATTTCGAGCTGTTTCAAAACGCCAAGGAAAAGCAGAAAAATCGGAAAAATTTGATTTTTCCTCAAAAGTAAGCTAGTCATTTCTGGCTTTCGCAAATGAAACCTATACCAGTTTTTCGAGCTTTTTTCGAGCTGGTAGAAAAAAATTTCGAGCTGCTTCAAAACGCTAAGGAAAAGCGGAAAACTCGGAAAAACGATTTGACTAGTTTAAGAGACACATTTAAGCACGACAACACTTAAAATAACTGATGCAGTAAAAACAAAACTACGCATGAATTTCGAGCTTTTTTCGAGCTGCTGTCGACAGCCATCCAAATTTTCCTAAACCCAATAGTTTTCCGAAAAATCGGAAAAATTTGATTTTTCCTCAAAAGTAAGCTAGTTATTTCCGGCTTTCGTAAATGAAACCTATACCAGTTTTTCAAGCTGTCCGATAGTAATTTCGAGCTGTTTCAAAAACTCGTGAAAACCCGGAAAACTCGAAAAAACTACATGACTGGCTAAATGCCACCTTTAAGCACGCCAACACTGAAAATAATGGAAGCAAATAAAAAAACAACTACTCCCAACAAGCCCAATAGTTTCCCGAAAAATCGGATAAATTTTAATTTCCTCTCAAAAACCTATATTTAGTCATTTCTGGCTTTCGGATTTTTGAGCTTTTTTCAAGCTATCAGATAGTTTTTTGGACCTGTTTCGAAAAGTCAAGGAAAACGAATTTCAAGCTGGCAAAGTATCTCATCCAAAATATGGGTTTGATTGCATTATGGAGGTGTGTTACGCATGAAATCTTCAATTATGATTAAAAAAGTTCTGCAGTTGGATCAGACTTTAATTTAAAAACTTATCTTTGCCAATAAGAGCTGGCGATTATTTATCTGGAAATCTATGTATATCATTTAGCTCAAAATATTGAAAATTCTGGAGCTATAGTTGAAGAATGAGAAGTCAATAATGCCTCGCAACAAAGCATAAAAATACCGAAAACATGCCGAGTTTTAAATGCAAATACAGTAGAGAAGAAGGGCTATGAGAGTTCTGGACAACAAAAAAGACTTTTTATATGGAAATCCCCATAAAAAATGTTGTCCTAAAAATTCTATAAATTGCACAAAAGCTTCATCGTTGAGATTGCATTTCCACCACACAAAGCTTATAACATTATGGTTCGTGCAATCGATAAATCATATTGCTTAGCATAGACATCATGTTAGGTGGCGAATATATGAGTGTGATATATTATATTTTTTGTAGCATATTTTCGGGAGAATATTTTATAATTCATAAAATAAACTTTTTTAGTTCTTGCGGCAAAAGCTTCAATTTGGGTTGATCTAATTTTGTATCCAAAAAAAGGCCAAATCTGGCTTTTAAATGGTATTGTTAAATACATTCGGATATTTTCTAGATATCGCACAGTTGATCCCATGATTTACCATGCAAAAATAAATCTGAGATTCAATTTAAATTTGAGATTCAAACTTAAATCTGTGCTTTAATCACAACAAGGCTTCCGATTTTGTCAATTTTTGACCATGTGACACGCCTGGAACAATAAATTGGCATAAACACAAAACAAATGGAAGATAAATATTAAGAAGAAAATTAAATATAAGTTTAATTTTACTGCTCCTGACATTTACTGACAGAAATAAATCTATTTCGGCCGGTTGAAACGGGTAGGATTTAACAATAGGACTTACTAATCTTAGCACAGCTAAGTCTTCTGTCGAAACAGGCTATTATTGTTACCAGTATCGCCGGTGGCCAAATTTTGGCCTTTTACTTAAAGATAAGATAAGACGGTAAAAAGAAAGCCAAAACATTGAGTATCATTAGCAACCTTTTATAGATGTAGCATGCTCAGTGTATCTAAAATCCGAATAACATAAAAATGGTGAGGTGCTTGTGCCGAAAAATATCGAAAAACTTATCATATATCAATAAGAGTCAAAAAGTATCGGAAACCATGTAAAATGTCACTAAAAGTCTAAAAGTATCGAAAAACATTTAAAATATTGAAAAGAGCTCAAAAGTATCGAAAACCATCAGTATATATATCGATAAAAATCCAAAAGTATCGAAAAACATCCAAAATATCTGTAAAAGTGCACAAGTATCGAGAAACCTCCAAAACATTGATAAAAGTCCAAAAGTGTCGAAAAACATAAAAAATATCGAAAAGAGCCCAAAAATATCGAGAAACATCCAAAATATCGATAATAGTCCAAAATAATAATAGTTTTCCGAAAAATCGGATAAATTTGATTTTTCCTCAAAAGTAAGCTAGTCATTTCTGGCTTTCGCAAATGAAACCTATAACAGTTTTTCGAGTTTTTTTCAAGCTGCTAGAAAAAATTTCGAGTTGTTTGTTTCAAAACGCTGAGGAAAAGCGGAAAACTCAGAAAAATGATTTGACTAGTTTAAAAGACACATTTAAGCAACATAACACTGAAAATATTGGTAGCACTCGAAAAAAAAACTACTCAGGAATTTTGGGCTTTCTTCGAGCTGATAGATAGTAATTTCAAGCTGTTTCGAAAAGTAAAGGAAAACTAAATCCAAGTATGCAGTTCGCTTAAGAATCGTTTTTAGTCGTAGAAAAACATTTTGCTTTCGTTTGTATGTAGTTGAAACAAAGCAAACGTGTTTCAAAAAAACTTGGCGAAGCGTAGTCGGCGTAGAATTTCTCGGAACCACAACGCCCTTCAAAATATGTTTTTGTTGGGGCTTGAATTGAAATATTGAATTCACTTTAAATCAACTAAGCAATTTGTTTTAGAACCGTTTGTAGTCGAAGCAAAACGTTTTTTTGTTTGTAGTTCATAAAATTGAAAGCTTCAAACCATTTTTAAAACTTAAAGCGGTTTTTTTTTTTGTGAAATACAGTGAACTCGCGATATTATTAACATCCCAACATATGAACATCCCAATATATGAGCACTTTTCCTACAAAATATAAACATCCTGCAATAAAATATGAACATAATTTTTCTAAAAATTGAAACGGAATAAAAATTTATTTTTTTATCTTCTTGTTTATATGGGATCAGTGTAAAGTTTGTTTTGAGTTTTCAAATAAAAAAATATTTATTTCGAAATCACTGAAACTTTATTTTTTTCTTTTAATTCATGGCGCCTTTCTTATATATAAACAAAATAGAAGTTCATATTATTGCGAGCACACTGTATTTCGTTATTATGAACAATTTCGCAAACATGATTTTAATTACTTCATATTATCGTGGGCCCACTGTATTATTTTTTCGTAAATTCCAAGTATGCAAAACCTATTAGAATCATTTGTAGTCGTAGCATAACATTTTTTCATCATTTGTGGTTGAATCAAAGCTAGCATATCTGAGCCAAGCGCAGTCAGCGTAGATTTTGTTGTTGGTTTTTGAATTGAAATATTGATTTAAAGTGAATCCAATTATGCAATTTGTTTTAGAATCGTTTGTAGTCGTAGCAAAAGGTTTTTCCATTTGTAGTTTATAAAATAGAAAGCTACAAACCATTTTTAAAACTTAACGCGGCTATTTTTGAAATACAGTGAACATCTCATATATGAGCACTTTTTCCTACTATTGGCTACTTTAAAATATGAACTTCCTATAGAAACCATAAAATACGAACATAATTTTTCTTAAAATTGAAACGGAAGAGTTTATTTCTTGTTTATATGGGATCTAAAGTTTGTTTTAAAATAAAATGATATTAATTTCGAAATTAACGATTTTTATCTTTTAAATCTTGCGCCTTTAAATATCAGAGCTGGGCACTAAGGATTACATGTGTAATTGATTGCGCCCAGGATTATGATTTCGATTTTTCTAAAATTACGATTACTATAATCGAAATCTAAGCTCATTCGATAAACGATTACTGCAATCCTAATGGTATTTTTTTGTTTTTAAGGATTACTGCAATCGTAATCGTTTGCTTATCGTAATCCTTATCGCCAAGCTCTGGTAAAAATTAACAAATGAGTAGTTCATATTATCGCGAGCATACTGCCTTTAGCAAATATGAACAGTATCTCAAAAATCAAAGGGCTTGGTTTTAATTAGTTCATATTATCGTGAGCTCATTGTATTAAATTTACGTAAATCCCAAGTATGCAATTCCTATTAGAATTTTTTTGCGAAATAATTCCAAGTGAATTTTTTTGACCGTAATTATTTTTACTTACTTTTGAGGGAAAATCAAATTTTTCCGAATTTTCCGGTTTTCCTTGATTTTTCGAAACAGCTCTAAAATACTATCTAGCAGGTCGAAAAACGCTGGAAATTCCTGCGTAGTTTTTTTTTTATTGTAACTTTTATTTTAAGTGTTGTCATGGTTAAATGTGTCTTTTAAGCTGGTCAAATCGTTTTTCCGTGTTTTCCGCTTTTCCTTGGGGTTTTAAAACAGCTCGAAATTTTTTTCTCTCAGCTCGAAAAACTGGTTAGGTTTCAGCTTACTTTTGAGGAAAAATCAAATTTTTCCGATTTTTAGGAAAACTATTGGGCTTAGGAAAATTCGGATGGCTGTCGACAGCAGCTCGAAAAAAGCTCGAAATTCCTGCGTAGTTTTTTTTTACTGCAACTGTTATTTTCAGTGTGTTGTCGTGCTTAAATGTGTCTTTTAAGCTAGTCAAATCGTTTTTCCGAATTTTCCACTTTTCCTTGGCGTTTTGAAACAGCTCGAAATTTTTTTACAGCAGCTCGAAAAAAGCTCGAAAAACTGGTATATGTTTCATTTGCGAAAGCCAAAATTGACTAGCTTACTTTTTTCACCTCTGTAGTTTTTCATCCAATCTTGGTCTACAAGGGCTCGAAATTTGTTTTTGATAAAAATAATATTTTATTATTTTTTTTTTTAATTTTTCGGTTTGGAAATGGCCTTTGTACTCATTGAGGGATATCCCTTTTAAAGGCTTATAACTCGAAAAGTAGGAACCCAATATAAAAATAGTTAAAATACGGCTTTTTGAGAGAAATTTTCATTAACAAAATTTAATTAAGTAGACCTCAAAACAGTGATTATTTCCCTTTTGGGAGGGGATAACTCTAGATCCTGACATGCTTAATAGAAAGAAAAAAACCAAGCGAAGATTCGAAGGAGGTTCCGGTACACCATTAACAGTATAAAAACCGAAAACGGACAACCAAGGTTGGATTGGACGGGGGTAGGTGATAAAAATGGAATTATTATACGTATTTTAAGAAAATTTTTTGAACTTTCTAGGTTTTCAACTTCAAAGAAGTTTACCTAAGACCAAATTACATTTTTGTCGCAGTAGCCATGCCACGTTTAAGCCATTTTCATCTGCTGAGGACTTCTGTATAGTTGAACTATCTACACATAAATACGTTAACAGTTTTTTTGCCCCCGTTTTACGGGCTAACCATTTAACCTATTTTCGATATTTTTTTTATATGAAAAGTACTGTGGTGTAGAATGCACAAAACCAAAAATTATCCTCATAAGTTGCCCTTGCGGCATTTAAGAACAGGATCAAAGTTTCCCATATAATTACAACAACAGCACGCACAGTGTTATAAGGTTGATAAGAGAGTGAATGAGACAGTGGAGTGAGAGAAATTTTGTTGTTGTTGTTTTTCTCTTCTTTGCAAAGAACCTGTTCCATTGCACTCTGTTGACGTTCTGCACCGATATTTTAGATATTTCTCGATACTTTTGGGCTCTTTTCGATATTTTTTATGTTCCTCGATACCTTCGCACTTTTACCGATATTTTGGATGTTCTCAGCTCATTTCGATGTTTTAAATGTTTTTCGATACTTTTAGACTTTTAGCGACATTTTACATGTTTTTCGATACTTTTTGACTCTTACCGATATATGATAAGTTTTTCGATATTTTTCGGCACAAGCACCTCACCAATTTTTATGTTATTCGGATTTTAGATACACTGAGCCTGCTACATCTAAAAAAAGGTTGCTAATGATACTCAATGTTTTGGCTTTCTTTTTTACCGTCTTATCTTATCTTTAAGTAAAAGGCCAAAATTTGGCCACCGGCGATACTGGTAACAATAATAGCCTGTTTCGACAGAAGACTTAGCTGTGCTAAGATTAGTAAGTCCTATTGTTAAATCCTACCCGTTTCAACCGGCCGAAATAGATTTATTTCTGTCAGTAAATGTCAGGAGCAGTAAAATTAAACTTATATTTAATTTTCTTCTTAATATTTATCTTCCATTTGTTTTGTGTTTATGCCAATTTATTGTTCCAGGCGTGTCACTAGGTCAAAAATTGACAAAATCGGAAGCCTTGTTGTGATTAAAGCACAGATTTAAGTTTGAATCTCAAATTTAAATTGAATCTCAGATTTATTTTTGCATGGTAAATCATGGGATCAACTGTGCGATATCTAGAAAATATCCGAATGTATTTAACAATACCATTTAAAAGCCAGATTTGGCCTTTTTTTGGATACAAAATTAGATCAACCCAAATTGAAGCTTTTGCCGCAAGAACTAAAAAAGTTTATTTTATGAATTATAAAATATTCTCCCGAAAATATGCTACAAAAAATATAATATATCACACTCATATATTCGCCACCTAACATGATGTCTATGCTAAGCAATATGATTTATCGATTGCACGAACCATAATGTTATAAGCTTTGTGTGGTGGAAATGCAATCTCAACGATGAAGCTTTTGTGCAATTTTTAGAATTTTTAGGACAACATTTTTTATGGGGATTTCCATATAAAAAGTCTTTTTTGTTGTCCAGAACTCTCATAGCCCTTCTTCTCTACTGTATTTGCATTTAAAACTCGGCATGTTTTCGGTATTTTTATGCTTTGTTGCGAGGCATTATTGACTTCTCATTCTTCAACTATAGCTCCAGAATTTTCAATATTTTGAGCTAAATGATATACATAGATTTCCAGATAAATAATCGCCAGCTCTTATTGGCAAAGATAAGTTTTTAAATTAAAGTCTGATCCAACTGCAGAACTTTTTTAATCATAATTGAAGATTTCATGCGTAACACACCTCCATAATGCAATCAAACCCATATTTTGGATGAGATACTTTGCCAGCTTGAAATTCGTTTTCCTTGACTTTTCGAAACAGGTCCAAAAAACTATCTGATAGCTTGAAAAAAGCTCAAAAATCCGAAAGCCAGAAATGACTAAATATAGGTTTTTGAGAGGAAATTAAAATTTATCCGATTTTTCGGGAAACTATTGGGCTTGTATGGAGCAGTTGTTTTTTTATTTGCTTCCATTATTTTCAGTGTTGTCGTGCTTAAAGGTGACATTTAGCCAGTCATGTAGTTTTTTCGAGTTTTCCGGGTTTTCACGAGTTTTTGAAACAGCTCGAAATTACTATCGGACAGCTTGAAAAACTGGTATAGGTTTCATTTACGAAAGCCGGAAATAACTAGCTTACTTTTGAGGAAAAATCAAATTTTTCCGATTTTTCGGAAAACTATTGGGTTTAGAAAAATTTGGATGGCTGTCGACAGCAGCTCGAAAAAAGCTCGAAATTCATGCGTAGTTTTGTTTTTACTGCATCAGTTATTTTAAGTGTTGTCGTGCTTAAATGTGTCTCTTAAACTAGTCAAATCGTTTTTCCGAGTTTTCCGCTTTTCCTTAGCGTTTTGAAGCAGCTCGAAATTTTTTTCTACCAGCTCGAAAAAAGCTCGAAAAACTGGTATAGGTTTCATTTGCGAAAGCCAGAAATGACTAGCTTACTTTTGAGGAAAAATCAAATTTTTCCGATTTTTCCGCTTTTCCTGGGCGTTTTGAAACAGCTCGAAATTTTTTTCTAGCAGCTCGAAAAAGTGGTATAGGTTTCATTTGCGAAAGCCAGAAATGACTAGCTTACTTTTGAGGGAAAATCAAATTTTTCCGATTTTTCGGGAAAACTATTGGGCTTAGGAAAATTCGTATGGTTGTCGACAGCAGCTCGAAGTTCCTGCGTAGTTTTGTTTTTACTGCAACACTTTTTTTAAGTGTTGTCGTGCTTAAATGTGTCTTTTAAGCTACTCAATTCGTTTTTCCGAATTTTCCGCTTTTCCTTGGCGTTTTGAAACAGCTCGAAGTTTTTTTCAAGCAGCTCGAAAAAAGCTCGAAAAACTGGTATAGGTTTCATTTGCAAAAGCAAGAAATGACTAGCTTACTTTTGAGGAAAATCAAATTTTTCCGATTTTCGGAAAACTATTGGGTTTAGAAAAATTTGGATGGCTGTCGACAGCATTTCGAAAAAAGCTCGAAATTCATACGTAGTTTTGTTTTTACTGCAACACTTTTTTTTAGTGTTGAAACAGCTCGAAATTGTTTTCTAGCAGCTCGAAAAACTGGTATAGGTTTCATTTACGAAAGCCGGAAATGACTAGCTTACTTTTGAGGAAAAATCAAATTTTTCCGAATTTTCCGCTTTTCCTTGGCGTTTTGAAACAGCTCGAAATTTTTTTCTAGCAGCTCGAAAAACTGGTATAGGTTTCATTTACGAAAGCCGGAAATGACTAGCTTACTTTTGAGGAAAAATCAAATTTTTCCGATTTTTCCGCTTTTCCTCGGCGTTTTGAAACAGCTCGAAATTTTTTTCTAGCAGCTCGAAAAACTGGTATGGGTTTCATTTGAGAAAGCCAGAAATGACTAGCTTACTTTTGAGGGAAAATCAAATTTTCCTGATTTTTCGGGAAAACTATTGGGCTTAGGAAAATTCGTATGGTTGTCGACAGCAGCTCGAAAAAAGCTCGAAGTTCCTGCGTAGTTTTTTTTTTGATTGCAACAGTTATTTTAAGTGTTGTCGTGCTTAAATATGTCTTTTAAACTAGTCAAGTCGTTTTTCCGAGTTTTCCACTTTTCCTTACCGTTTTGAAGCAGCTCGAAATTTTTTTCTACCAGCTCGAAAAGAGCTCGAAAAACTGGTATAGGTTTCATTTACGAAAGCCAGAAATGACTAGCTTACTTTTGAGGGAAAATCAAATTTTTCCGATTTTTCGGAAAACTATTGGGCTTAGGAAAATTCGGATGGCTGTTGGCAGCAGCTCGAAAAAAGCTCGAAATTCCTGCGTAGTTTTTTTTTTACTGCAACTGTTATTTTCAGTGTTGTCGTGCTTAAATGTGTCTTTTAAGCTAGTCAAATCGTTTTTCCGAATTTTCCGCTTTTCCTTGGCGTTTTGAAACAGCTCGAAATTTTTTTCCAGCAGCTCGAAAAAAGCTCGAAAAACTGGTATATGTTTCATTTGCGAAAGCCAGAATTGACTAGCTTACTTTTTTCACCTGGATTTTTTCGCATTGTGGTATCCATTAACGACCAAAACAACTCAAACAGGATGAACAAATTTTACAAATAGAAAAAGTCAAGAGACGCAACGTAAAAAAAACCCATGGTACCAATAAGTCATGCTAATTGGTGTTTGCTGCGTAGCATCAAGTCTGTGACCAATGAATTGGGTAAAATTTGAAATGAACCTAAAGATTTGCATGTCAGAAAAGTGTTAACAGTTTGAACTACTGAGAAGAACGCAATATAAGTACGTACATATTACAAGCAACTTGGCGCACCTACAATTTTTCCGATAAGGGCCACTAGAAATATTTATATTTTTTTCAAGAATTTTCACTTTTAACGTAGAATACCCTGGTTAGCAGAAATTCTTTTGGTTATTTTGTTTTGTTATAGTTTCAATTCGATACTCTTAAGCGATACTCTGGAAAAAAATATGATTTTTGATTGTAATTTTCATTCTTACTTGGTTAAAATGGTAACAACACGGTATTTATAAGTAAAGAACCGAAGAAGAATTTAACTTTTTTGAATTACTTTTCAATTAAATTTTATTAACACATTGCTACTTAGTAATTTCTTACATTAAACGTAAACTAAAATTCACATCAAATAAATCTGTATGATCCAAATAAAACTGTAATGGAAGGGATTTATTTATTTTTTTTTTTTTTTCATTTATTAGATTTAATTGCTTTTACTCTTCTTCTCAACGTTTTTCAATTTAATTGCAATTTGTAATTAACATAAATGGCCTGACATTAACGATAATATCACGCACACATACACGATAATGATAAAATTCTTATTGAAAATATTCTGCTTGTCAGCTGCTGACTTTCGCAACCCGTTGGTGACAACCGACCATTTCATACATAAATTTTTCGCAGTGACATTTTCTCAAGGGTAAGCGACAGCAATTCATAAATTTCAATCATTTCCATCACAACTTTACTTTTTACACAGTGCTCTTCTTCCCTACCATTAACTTATTTTTCTATAAACTTTTCGCCAATTCCCTGTATACAGTGGTAAGAAAACCTCATATCTTCACAAGTATTTTCTCAAGCCTCCAAATGCTTGAAAAACGAAAAGTTTTGTATGGCACTGATAGCGTGCACCAGCTGTTTTTTTTTATATAATGCAGCAGTACACATTATGTTTCTTGAAATGAAATCCACCTTCTTCTAGAATTTTCTACTTTCTTTTACTTGAATTCTCGTTTAAAGTAAATGCCCACTGTCCGTTTTCGCTAATAATTTGCGTGGTCATTATGAGTGACACATCATGGTAAAGCACTTCCGTATCTTTTAGCCCTCAACTTCATACTCTCGGCTTTTTGTCGCACATCGTTTACTGCTTGCTTGGTCCTGGCTGGCAGGCACGTCTGACATTCATAATGAGACGACAGCAACAATCAAGTCTGCTTAAATGCGGCACCCTTGGGAATTTCTTGCTCATTACACGTCGCTACAAGATGCGTTTTTCCCACGATTTTTTCATACCTTCAGATATGCTTCCTTCCGTTTACATCCTTTGTCTATGCTCACTTTGACTCATCTTCACATTTCGTTCATTTTGTCTTTATGTACTGATGCTCCTCTTATTTTTTATTATATTTTTATTTCTCTTTTCCTACTTCCATTTCTTTTCCAACAATAAGATGACATTTTTAATGATGACAAATGTGTGTGTGAGTAAAAAACAACTGAGGCAGCACTTAACGATAAAAAAAGGATAAGCTTCTTGTGTGCTGTATGAAAATACCAAGTGAATAAAAAAAGAAGAAGAAAAACCAAGCAACTCTGACATAAAAAATAAGAAAGGAAATAAAAAATGGTGAAATAACATGAATACCAAGAAATATAATTCAAAATGTAAATTATGTCAAGGACATCAATGCGGCGGCATTGTTGGCCAGCAGGAAAGTTGAAAAGTGCGTGTTGCACCGCCATCTTTAACAGTGAACGAAAGAAAAAAAATGCTGAAAATAAAAATAAAATATGTAGTACTCGCAGGATAATGAGAAACGTGCTAACTGCTCTTAAATATGAATTTTCTATTTGAGGGAAATTTTATTGGAACAGCCGAATGTGCGTGTGTGTACGTACATGTTGATATTTCGAAAAAAAACGTATAGTGCTCCAATTGAACGATAAAACATTAAGCTGTTGACTTCAGCAACGAATATGAACTGTGACTCATTCTAGATGCATCTGTATAGACCATATCAAACAATTTCCATTGACACATATTCCGTAAAAATAAACAAATACAAGTATTTTAGAATTAAAAATATGTGCTAGTCTTTACTAAATCATTCGCAAGTACTATTCCTTTTCCGGAGCAACGAAAACCTTTAACTAAGGATATATCTAAAAAAAGAGATATCGAAATAATTTAAACTAGGTCTTAAAAAAACACTAGTGCTTTCAATTACCATATTATACTTTATGTTTCCAGTTTGACATTTCTCAAGTTTTCATCAAAATCCGTTTTTGGGCAATATTCAGGCATGTTCTGAAATCCGATTCTCTTCGGAAACGGAATGAAAGCAATCTTCAAAAGCTCTGCATTGCGACAAATGAGATGGAATCAGATTTCTATTTCAACAATTAAAATGTGATAATGGTTCCTTTTCAATTTACCGAAACAAAAATCCGATTTGGTGTTAATTATCGAAATGCGGAGCTCTTAAAAATTGCTTTCATTCCATTTCCGAAGTGAATCGGATTTCAGAACATGCCTGATTGAATAAAAATTTTCAATTGTTGAAAAGCCGGTAGCTGTGTACCAAATTTTATCAAAATATATTATAGGGTACACGAGATATGGCCAAATTAAATTTAGAGTTTAGAGTTTAGGCAGTGCCACTTTTTTTCATGAGTATCTTCAGTGTATGCTAATTTACATCATTTTCCAAGGCTTCATTAAAATCACTACAGTCGTTCTTGAGAAAAACACTTTTTATATGCACAATTTCAGGTCGTACTTATAAGAAGAGAAGATATCTCAGAAACCATGGACGTGAACCAGGGAAAAATTTAGTCGGTTTGGTTAAGTGGTTTGAGCCGTTTTTGCACTCTTGAATTGGTTCGTCAAAATGGTGTTATTCTGTTTTGAACCGGGGTTTCGGTTCGGTTCAACAGTTCGGGGATTAAAAACCTATGCATATTGCACTCAAAAAAAAAAATTGTTCACCACAAGTGATATAGATGGAACTACTTTAGTATTTGCGCAAAATTATAATTATTTTTTGAATGAAACAATTTTAATGTTTCATGCAAATTCGAAAATTGGTAACGAGAAACGTTCATATTGTTTGTGCCAAAAATGCAGTTTTTGCATTCCACTCAAATTCCACATTTCACTCAAATATATGCGTTCATATATTATTGAAAATTTTTGAATTTTAATCAAAATTCAATAAATTTATACATATGCATATATTTGTGTAAATTATGGATTTGAGATGATAGTTTGAAGATAGCTGTAATTAAATTTTTAAATTTTATAGGTAAAAAGCTAAAATAATATAAAACATCCAAAAATTTATTTCTGCATATTGAAATAAGTACACAAATTTTATTTAATTACATACTATTAACGGCTAATTTATTCCGTATACTTATACGTACATTTATTTTTTAGATCTTCAATTAAAAGCGACTTTAATTCATTTATTTTTTTAATAAAAAAGAATTGTTAATGCGGATCAAAAGTTATTGTTTCTAAGTTTTGACAGCATAAAAATATATCCGCACAACTTACGAATGCTATGATTTTTATGTTTGAAATCAATGCTAGAAAAGGATATATTAGAAATATTTAACTCAAATAATACCCTTTCAATATAAATCCAAATTTGTTTAGATTTCTCAGGATATTCAATATAAATATATATGTCGTTATCGGCATCGAATTCACTCTGTAACATGCTAAAGAAAAAAAAAAAAAATAAATTTAAGTGCAATAATAAAGTATTTTTAAGCTTCTTACCTCAAAATATTGGACGAAGCTCTCCTGAACTTCAAGATTACTAGGCTTTATTATTTTCTGAATAACAGTAGCTGGAACAATGTAGGGTAGAATAAGCAGGCTTATTTAATCTTGATTTGTGGAACCTGTTAGAGAAAACAATTTTAAATTTATTAATAATTAAAGTGGAAAACCTACTTGTTTTTGGTAAAATTTGAAGGTATTTCTGCACATGGGTATTTTTCAATTCTCTGCCACGTTGTACTTTTTTTTCATCTATGTACATAATGGAATATCTCTGCATCCAAAGATATAAGCGTGGGGTATCGCAGTTTTGCGTCAATGGCGACCCAATGAAAATTACAAATTTAAACTGTAAGAAGCCAATATTTTATAATTCTTACCTATTCAATGCCTCTTGTGCTGATCTTAGTTTTAAGCAATTTTCTTCTTTGTGAATGTGTTTCGTTCCATTTTTCGACAACTGTACGCCATGGAGCTACGTATTTCTCCAGAAATTGAATACTGGATTCAATATCTGAAGTGGGAACCACATTTTCTTTTACAAATTTGGGTGCACAACTTTCAGCTTGAATTATTTTCCTTCGTGATATCACACAAGATTTTTACAGCGAGTTTTTTTTGTTGTAATAGGCATTAAAAAGTTAACCTTTTGCTGGTTTTCCGTTTTCATCTGGGCTATAGTAAATGCTTTTGCATTCGGTGTCCTCAGCGTAAAATATATCGTAAGAAAACTCTCCTTTTCCAGAAATTGACACAAATTCAACTGTTTCTATGCAGGGCACTTGTAGGGCTTCAAAGATCTCAGCCATTTTACCTATGATTGAAAGCATTTAATCGTTTGTCATATATATACATATGTGCAGTCATATCTTCCAGCAAGTCACCTTGCAAAATCTTGCCCCAAGTGGAAGACTTGTAATAACTCTACTATTACCAAATGGATTAATTTCTCTTAGCACTCCCTTTTTTGCTGATGAAATTATCTTTCAATTGGTAGCACTTTTATTTAAATCATGTCAGGATTGCAAAAGAATCTTCCATGCAATTGAAGTTATGTTTTACCGCCACGCACTGGATTGATATGCAGAAATAAGAATGGCAGCATCTTTTATAATTCTGACTAGATATAGACAAAAGTGGTATCAGTTGAAAGAAAATTTCATCAGGAGAAGGATGAGTGCTAAAAAAATAAATCCGTCTGGTAATAATCGAGTTATTACAAGTTTTCCACTTGGGCGAGGTTTTGCAATGCGACTTGCTGTGAGGTATAACTGCAATGTGTAGAAGACTTGGAATAACTCGACTATTTCCAGACGGATTTATTTTTTTGAACGCTCACTTTTTTGCTAATGAAATTATCTTTCAACTGATACCACTTTTGTTTACATCAAGTCAGGATTACAAAAGATATTGCTATTATTATTGCTACATATGAATCTTCCATGCAATTGAGGTTATGTTTTACCGCCACGCACTGCAGAAATAAGAATAGCAGCATTTTTTGTAATTCTGACTGGATATAGACAAAAGTGGTATCAGTTGAAAGAAAATTTCATCAGAAAAATAATGAGTGCTAAAAAAAATAAATCCGTCTGGTAATAATCGAGTTATTACAAGTCTTCCACTTGGGCAAGGTTTTGCAATGCGACTTGCTGCGAGTATGACTGCAATGTGTAGAAGACTTGAAATAACTCGACTATTACCAGACTGATTTATTTTTTTGAACGCTCACTTTTTTGCTAATGAAATTATCTTTCAACTGATACCACTTTTGTTTACATCAAGTCAGGATTACAAAAGATATTGCTATTATTATTGCTACATATGAATCTTCCATGCAATTGAGGTTATGTTTTACCGCCACGCACTGCAGAAATAAGAATAGCAGCATTTTTTGTAATTCTGACTGGATGTAGACAAAAGTGGTATCAGTTGAAAGAAAATTTCAAAAGGAAAAGAATGAGTGCTAAAAGAAATAAATCCGTCTGGTAATAATCGAGTTATTACAAGTCTTCCAGTTGGGGCAAGATTTTGCAAGGCGTCTGATTGTAACATTTGACTGCACGTATATATGTACACTTAGTAGAAAAAGTCTGCGTACAAAATGAAAAAAAAAATTCATACTTACAAAAAATAATTGAAAAAATATTTTTTTAAATCAAGTTTATCTTTAACATTTAAATTATTATTTAGTCTTTTTTTCAACATAAACTTATTTAATAAAAGTTCAACAGAAAATAATATAAAAATTCAGGACAAAAAAATCAACGCTATATATGGCAGAAAAAGTCTGCGTACATGAATTTAAAAAATGACTTAAAATTGTTTTCAAAACTAATAACATAATAGTTAATAACTTGTTGGGTATCCTTTCTTTTGAATGACCTCCAGAAGACGTTTCGGCATAGAACTTACAAGTTTAGCAGTGTACTCACTGCTAATTTTCTCCCATTCTTCGGCAATCACTTTTTTTAGCATCTCCTTGGAAGTTATGGTGCGCTCCCGGATTTTACGCTCCAACAAATCCCACAGATGCTCTATGGGATTTAAGTCAGGAGATTGCGGTGGAGTTTTGAGTTGCCGGGGGGCATTATAAAGCAGACAGAGCCTAACAACTTCCGCCGTATGTTTCGGGTCGTTGTCCTGCTGGAAAAAGAAGATGTCCTTGAGTCCGAGCATTTCGGCACTTGGCTCCAAATTACGCTTTAAAATATTCATGTAGTCCATTTTATTCATGATAGACTCAATGAACTCCATTTTTCCCACTCCATTGCTAGCCATGCACCCCCACACCATTACTCCACCACCACCATGCTTTACAGTTGGATATAGATTCTCCTTGTTGAAAGCAGTACCCTGTTTTCGCCAAACAATCTTCCGTCCTTTGATACCAAAGATGCAAAACTTGCTTTCGTCCGAAAAAATAACCCGTCTCCAAAACTCTGGTGGCTTATTTACGTATTCCCTTGCAAATGCCAATCGTTTACTTCTATTCGTTCTAGAGACGAGCGGCTTCTTACGTGCAACTCGGCCGTGGTACCCATATTTTTTTAATATTTTCCGAATAGTATCGACACAAACATGCTTATGGAACTTTTGCTCAATGTCATTTCTCAAAGCCAAAGCAGTAACACGAGGATTGGATTTCACTGATAGAATAATACTGCGTGTTTCTCTTTGTGACAGCTTTCGTGGACGTCCTGATCTGTGCTTTGACACTAGTACTCGGGTTATTTTATAGTTGTTAACTACTCTTTGGACAGAGGAATGCGCTCTATGAACGATTTCACCTATTTCACGAAAAGTTCTTCCTTTTTCCCATAGGTCGACAATAATTTTTCGCTTACTAATACTAATTTCTTTCCTTTTGGTAGCCATTATTAAGTTGAACTCTTGTCAAACGCGAAAACACCTTATCTGTATGTGTGTTTATTTGCTATGATCTTCGGTTGTATTTCCAATAGAAATCAAACAAAGTTTACCTGAAATATCGTTGGGAATTCCCCTTTTTTGTATTTTGTACGCAGACTTTTTCTGTCATAGGCAGCGTTGATTTTTTTCATTTTCAATTTTTGTAGCTTTACTGTTAAACTTTTATTAAAGAAATTTATCTTAAAAGAAAGACAAAATAATACAGTAAAGGCTTACAATAAGTTAAAAAGAAAAAAATTTATTTTTTGAATGATTTTTTAAAGTTAGACAAATTTTTTCATTTTGTACGCAGACTTTTTCTACTGAGTGTATATTCCTTCATGTAAATTGAGCACAACACATCACAGCACACTTTATTATTATAATTATGCACAAATAATTACCTTTTTATTTAATTTGCAATAATTAATTCACTTTTCACTGCACTTGACTGCTGGATCTGCGGTCTGCTGTCACAAATAAACCAAAAGCTAAATTTTTGACAAGTCGCGTCACTTTTTCAAGTGATAATCGTTTGCTGCAAATGATAAGTTGTTTATGATATAATACAAGTAAAATAACTTCGTAAAATAAATTGTTGGCTTGAGATTAGGGAAGCCTAGCTAATTTTCTTTTACCTGATGTAGCAATTATACCCCATTTTGCTATTTTAATACCTTTTTTTATTAGAAAATAAAAAAATTAACCCAACTTATATTCCAAAATTTTCACTGAAATATTTTTATGATTTGTCGCAAGCAATAAAAAGATTTGTGTGCAACAATTCATGTAATGTTTGAAAAATTTTTCGTCGAACTAACAGAAAAGTTACCGAAGATTTATTTTTTATTTGTATCAACTGATGTATTTTTTCTAATATGTGCTGCAAACACTTATACCTTAGGATAAAAGATTAATATTTGTTTTGAATACTAGTTGTTTGTTTTAAATATTAGCTAGTTTGCCGCAAATGCTTTCCAAACTATCTTTTTTCTGAGTGTGGTGTTATTTTATTCAATAACAATTCAAAAACATACACAAGGTCGAAGCATTAAGGTTACGAAGCTTCTGGGATGCGATAGAGCAGAACTTAGTAAACTAATAAAAAATTGTGTGTGAGTGAGGATTTCAAAGGTTGAAAAAAAAAAATATAAAAGGGGATGTAAATGTTTATTTTATTCGACCTTTCAGTGTTATAATAAATTAATTCTTTGTTTTTTGGCTATAAAGTCAAGTGTTATCTTCTCTTCTTATACGAGATAAAATTGTATGTTTCTTTGTACTTATTTCTGTGCCAAAATTTTTTCTCGAAAACGGCTACAGCGATTTTAATGAAACTTGGAGTAGTGTTAGATATTAGCATACAATGAAGAATGAGCTAAGTTTGAACTTTGTAAATGCTCACCAGAGGGCGTGGCACAGCCTTAAATTTTAAATTTGATTAAGTAATAACTCGTAAACCATACAAGGTATTTGGATGAAATTTGGTGAGCGCGTACGGGTTAATAATACCTCATAACGGACAAAAAATGGGCGGGATCGAAGAAGTGCCACGCCCACTTTTTAGCCCTTGAAAATTTTGATCCAATATTACTCGAAAACGACTCCAACAATTTTAATGAAAATTTAGGAGAAGTTACCCCTGCAAACAAGTATTAATATGTTATATGCCGTTATATTGGGAAAACTCGGTGAAGGGCGTGGCACCGCCCACAAAAATATAAAACGGTATAAAAAGAAAACTAATAAAGCAAACATTCTGAAATTAACTGTGAGGAGCCTAATTGCAATAGGGCATCTCTGATTTGAAAGTGGGCGAAATGTCGCCATTGCGCGTGGAACCTCCCATACAAGCAAAATACGTTAAATGCTATTTCTCGCAAATGTTACAAGATATTTTTATGAAATTTGGTATGTAGGTACTACATATCAATGCCTTGTAATAACCGAAAAGTGGGCGGGATCGAAGAAGTGCCACGCCCCTTTTTTAACCATTGAAAATTTTGATTCAATATTACTCGAAAACGACTTCAACAATTTTAATGAAAATTTCAAAGATTTTACCCCTGAAAACAAGTATCAATATGTGATGTGCTGTTATATTAGGAAAACTCGTTGGAGGGCGTGGCACCGCACACAAAAATATAATACGCTATAAAAAGAAAACTACTTAAGCAATCTTTCTGAATTTAACTATAGGGAATCTACTTTTTATTAGGCACCTACGACCTGAAAGTGGGCAAAATATCACCGGTGCGCGTGGAACCTCCCATACAAGTAAAACAAATTAAATGCTATTTCTCGCAAATGGTACAACATATTTTGATGAAATTTGGTATGCGGATCTGGATTACAAGTATCTAAAGCATAACGAAAAGTGGGCTTTGTTCAATAATGGTAAGGCCCACTTTTTACCAAAATAAAAATTTTAGTTAATAACTCATGCACAAAAAAAAATTTAATGAACTTTCCGAGGCATGATGGTAAGATATTTCAGCCCCCATACAAGAGGCGAAATATTTTGGGTGCGTGGCATATCCCATTTATTTATTTTAGGTCATTCTAATTCTCTTAAAAAATTTGGAGTTCTTGATATTTTTCTATACCATTCGATATTTTCCGAGTTTTTTCTTATTATTTTTCTCATCGGTTAATTTATCATTTTGAAAGCTTTGGAGGTGAAAAGGTACGAATTTCATTGAAAAAAATAGCTATGAATAAAAACATCGACTAAAATGATAAGATAAGATTGTTGACCGAGCAGGGATCGGTCTCCAGGTACTTTTATTTTATTAACAAATGTAAATGTAAGTGCAGTATATCAAATTATGGTTTTGTCAGTGCAATATTTTCAAATTATGGTTTTTTTTAGTGCAATATATTCTTTAAATTTATGGTTTTGAATTCTGTACAATATTTTAAATTTATGGTTTTTGTGTAAAAAGAAATTTGTCCTTTTTTAGTATTTTTTGTTGGTTTTCTGTTTGTAATTTCAATTTAATTTAATTTATTTACACATTGTTATATGTTCTTTTTAGTACCCCTGATGATGAAAAAGGATCTTCTCGAAATATTGGGAACAAATTTATACAAATAAACACTTGACCTTATAGCCAAAAAACAAAGAATTAATTTATAAAAGGGCATGTTAATAGGGCATTTTTCATAAGTACTTAAATGGCCATCAAAATAAGGAATAAGAAACAAAATTTTAAATTTCAACATTAACAGTCCAAAACTTTCTAAAATCCTTTTTGACCTCTATTACCAATTCTACCAATAGAAAGCTCATGCAACTGGCTAGAAGTTTGCACATTCTTCTCTTTTTCTTTCAAGATTTCAACAATTTTGTCATTGGTATTAAATTTCGAAGATATTTACTAGTCTGTAGTAGCATGCATTCTATTCAATTTCGATTATAGATTAAAACCATGTTCAAAATGTGCATTACTTTTGTCCAAGTTTTCATAGACGGCACATAATTTGCTTGAATGTGATGTTATCTATTAAAAGGTTTTTTTCATTTCTTTTATGTTTTAATTGTTATTATTGCTCACAAACTCTTTCCAAGACACATTTTTTTTTTTTTATTTTAATTCTGATGATGAATCCTAATAGCTCTAGAAAATTCAGTTTCTTTTTAAGTAGTCCATTAATAAATCATTTTTCTATTGCATAAATATTTTGTATCTTAATTGGTCCATTTGATCAATGTATCTTTGTTTTAACATTCATTTATTGTAAGTTTGCATTTATCTAAACTCTATTCATAGCTCAATAGACTACGTACCTACATCTATTATTCATAAAGAGAAATAAAAATTTTTTGGCAGATACAAATTGCTGTGTGTAACAACAATAGAACAACTCATGTTTTGTGCTAAAACCCAAATAAAAATACACCAGAGGTCAAAAAAAAAAAACACCACGTTGTTAGCCTAAAAATATGTGCCCATTGACTCTGCCTACCGAACATTTTGTCCATTTGTGCGTCGCCCGACATTTGACAGCCTAAAATACCAACACTCAACTGAACGCAACTTAACTCACTTGAGTGCGAATGTATTTTTATTTTCCTTTTTTTTAAGAGAAAACCAACAAAATCTCTAGTTGTTGCCACCAATTTAACAAATATAAATTTTCATCAACCCTGACATTGTTGAAAATGTTGAACTCGTTTTCCTTTTTTCTCCGCTAGACCGCCTTCTCAGAATACATTGTGGCCTGAAGTTGAACACCAATTGAATTTCTTTCTCATAAATTCATTTTTTTCACAGAAGTATGGCAACACTTTGACTCTATTATGAATGTATAATATATTTTATGGGTTTTTTTTTTTTTGCTTCTTTCAAAAGTGGCGGTATACGAAAAAGTGTCATTTGGTTTGTTCGGCGCCTACTTCGTTTAGGCGGAATTGTAGTAATTTATGGTGTTTGGTCCTTTTTTATATTTTTTGCTTCTATTGAATCAGAACGGCAACTTTATTTGAATTGAAGGGAAAGCCTGAAGAATGCTGATTTGTGGTTTCATATAATTTGGTAACTTACAGTGGGAAAATGACAACGAAAAATCAAAAATCGTTCATCTTTAGCTTTGTTTTTAAACAGAAAAAGTTATGAATTGAAAGCGTATAAAATGGAAGATTCTTCAATTTTACTCATACTTAGAAAGACATATTGCCGAAACCCTTTATACTGTACACTAGGGTGGCCGTTAAACGCAAAGTAATGATGAATTGTCGTAAATCGACTCCGGTTTTTATGTTGAACCCTGATGGGCTCTTTTGGTAAATGAGTAAAAAGGAACAATTAGGTAAAGAGAATTGTTATAGCCGTAGTCTGATTGGGATTAGAAATGGACATGATCAGTTAATGTTCACTCTGTACCCTTACGTTATCCAAATTAATTCCCGATATCGTCATTCCCATAAGAAGACTACTTTTAATTACACAATGTAACAAATTGAGCAAAAATAATTCTGAATGATCTCAATAACTTTTTTTTGAATCCGGTAAACGTTTTTTTAATCTGAAATCGCCGCAATCGCGGTGCCTTACCACCTTTTTGAATGAATTTGATATGCGCAAATGTTCGCTAAAATCAATTCCTACATTCTTGATGACTTAAAGAAAGTTGAGCACATCGAATCTAACAATTACCCCCGACCTTCCGTTATTGCCTTTTTGTGGCATTTGAAAAACCCCTTTTCAAAAATTTGGTCATATCATGAAAACGGTCCAGAAAACTATCACGGTCTATTTGAGAAAAAGTTCTTCCTGTAAAAATAAAAAGAGTCACTTTAGGCGTCAACCACAAAGGGTGTACAAATTTTATGATGTATGTGTGTATTCAGTGACCCTTGATATTTTTTCATGGAGGGGCTTTTTTCTTGAATAGAGTTTGATAGTTTTCTGCACCGTTTGCACGATATTATCAAATTCTTAAAAAGAGGGCTATAATTTTCCCCAAAAAGCGATAAAGGGAGCCAAAGGGGACATTGTCATTTGAGGGAAAAACAATTTCTTGATTTAATGTGCACAACTCAGTTAAATGATTGATATTAACAGACTTTTGTGCATATTAAATAAGCTCCAAAAAAGTGGATACGTTACTTTTCCGACTGCAGACCTGAAAAAAAAGGTGCCAGATTCGGAATCAGTGACCCTAAAATAAGTCAAAAAACTTTGTGTTTCACATTGTAATTTAAAGAATTACTTAATAAAAGTTTAACAAAAAAAATCAATAAATTAAATTAAACAAAACCAAATGAAACATGTTATCCATTTTGAAAATTTGTGTTAAATATACAGAGATTACATAACTACGACATTCTGACGACACACATTATACGCAGACATATACGACTACATACAAACTTAAATACATATATTGACAACAGGTTTCCTAAAATATCCACATGATTGTGCCGGATTCATCGCTTTGCTTTATTTAGTCCTTTTTTAATGTGAAATTATGCAAAACATTGGTGTCTTGCTGCTGCTGCTGGGAATTTCGTAATTTTGTGCTTGTCTGTCGGCTTGCCAGTGTGTGTTTATTAGTGTAAATGTATGTGTATATGCATATTGTTGTGAATAGATGCTTGTGTGTGTGCATTGATTTAGAACATTTTAGTTCACTGAAAATGATTTTTTGCGTAAAGCCTCAATAACGATTAAGGATATAAATTTAGCTACAAGGTTTATGAGACATAAGTAAATTGATTGATGAACAAAGATGAAGAGTACAAAGAGTAAATGCAATACATAATTTAGAGTTTAATAGTTCAATGAGTTGCAAAAAATAATTATTTTTAATATACTTTTACTTTTTGTAAACATGAGTAAAATAAATTGAACATAAAAATTACAAATTGTTTTTCCGCCAAAAAGTATGCAATGAATTGTAATTTTTCCAATAACATTCACTAAACTGCTTACTTTTTCAATTTTCACAGTGAAAACAGCACGAACAACAACAATAACAGTGAAACATCACTCTTAATCGCACTTCATTAACATAATTTGACATGTTTTTGACACTTGTCAGCTGTCAAGTACAATATAAACAAAAACGTTTCGAATATGAAATCGCAAATTATATTTCGGTAGACTGCTGTTGAGGTGTCAACATAATTAGCAACAGCGAACATACCTAAGTAACGAAATAAAAAGAAGTTACCAAGTTTGGGATGTAGAGTGTAAGGCAAAAAATAAGAACACACATGAATATTCTTAAATAAACTATGTACAAGCTAATTAAGGCCAAGAATGGGATTTTTTGTTACTGGGTTGTAGCGTGCAGCAAAATTCAAAAAAATTGAGTGCATCAAAAATTATCATAGATTAAGACCTTAAAACAAAGACTGCATACTAAGTTTCGGTCAAAACCCCCAAAAAGATGGCCCGCCCGGGGCGTGAATGAAGGTCTAAATGACAAAAATCATTGTTTTTTCACAGCTTTTTTAATTTATCTCGAAAACCACGAAATTATCATCCTAAATCTTTGAAAAGGATTAATTTTCTATATCTTTTGTTTTTTTCTCATTGCTCTACAGTGAAGTTTGCCCTATGGAAGTCCCGGAAGAAGTTTAAAATTTTTGATTCAAAAAACGGTTTTTTTTCTATAACTCAATATACAAGACACACACAAACACTTTAGACCTCAACAAATGTAGAAAATCTATTTCCTATAGTTTTGCTTTCAAATCTTTATTCTAAAAGTAAACGGTTTCCCGCTAGAGGTCGAAATTTGTTAAAAATAATTGTATATCATGAAAAAGTGACCTTTTATTATTTTTGTTTTAAAATATACCCAAAATTTTGATTAGAAACTAATGAAAAAATTAAAGACTTTCAAACATGGTCTTCAGAATGGATATTGGATTAAAATTGTGCGAGATATGATAACTCTAGCATACTTTTTTTTGTGAAGGTGTGATTTTGGGTATTTTTTTTTTCACAGTGTATTTTGTTACCAAAACTTAAAAATTTTTTATTTGTACTACATTATGCCAAAACGTGATAAACGGCGCATTTTTCAAGAATAAGAACGTCAAAATTAGTTTGTGGGTTCCTTGCGAATTTCAGCCTGAGATTTCCGATATTTTTAAATTTTTGTCAAAAACGCCTTTTTTTTGAATATGAGAGAGTGTATACACTAAAAAGCGTAAAAAATGTGCACAGTAATATTCCAAAAACTATAAGACATACAATTTGCTATATTTTGTTCCTGAAGATCTTGTTTCTACAGCTAAGAGTTTGTGCACTAGAGGCCGATTTATGTGATAAAAAAATCGAATTTTTAGAAATTTTTATTTTGCAGCGACCTTTAAATTTTTTTCTTTAAAAATTTTCTCAAAACTTTAGTAAGAAACTTAAGAAGAAGTCATAAGCTTTCAAACGTGATCTATTGAATAAAAATCGGTTAAACTTTTCGCGAGATATGACAGTTTTTATATATTCTGTGATACAAAAAAATAACTAACAATCATATCCATACAATAAAAAAATACTCTAATATCTCCCTCTTATAGCTCTTATATCTTGCGTAGGTTTTAGCCGATTTCTATTTGGAAGACCATATTTGAAAGCTCTTAATTTTTTCATTAGTTTCTAATCAAAATTTTGGGTATATTTTAAAACAAAAACAATAAAAGGTCACTTTTTCATGATATACAATTATTGTGAACAAATTTCGACCTCTAGCGGGAAACCGTTTACTTTTAGAATAAAGATTTGAAAGCAAAACTATAGGAAAATAGATTTCCTACATTTGTTGACGTCTAAAGTGTTTATGTGTGTCTTGTATACACGGTGTGCCTTAACCCGTTCTAAATCGGACGTCGTAGCACATCAAATTTTTTTCCAGATTCTGTTTACTTATCGTTAAAATGATGTATAAAAAAATTTTCACTCGTGACTTTTCGACTAAATTTTGAGATAATCGCTTTTCCAATTGGGGCATTTTCCCATACAAAAAGAAAAAAAAAAATTTTTTAACTACATTAAACAAAAATTAAAATAATCACAATCGATGTGTTTTGCGATGCTTAACGCGAATCCAACCTCAGAATTGCTCTATCGTGTATAGTTTATGAGATATTGTAATCTAAAGACCAAAAAAATTAGTTTTTTGCCCTTTTTTGAAGCTATATAACTATGTAACATATCATTTATTCGTCAAATGTGGCTTAAACACTTGAAAGCCCCAATCTTTTGCTTTAAAACCTAATTTAAATTATATTTATATCTTCATGCTTCTAAGAGATATCGTAGACCGAAATATAGTCAAGACGGGTTTTTTGCACTTTTGTGTCTTTTTAGGTTAGGATATCTTTGAGGAAAAAAAAGACATCAACATAATTTAAATTAGGTTTTAAAGGCAAAGATTAGGACTTTAAAGTTGCTTACCAGATTTAACGAAATTAAAATTTCTTTCACATTTTAAACATGTTCAACGAACCGACTACTCCTAAATTCAGCCGTTTGACACCCGAGTGTTGTTGTTACGTGTATGGCATACGGCTGAATTTTGAAATGGTCGGTTCGTTGAACATGTTTAAAATGTGAAAGAAATTTTAATTTCGTTAAATCTGGTAAGCAACTTTAAAGTCCTAATCTTTGCCTTTAAAACCTAATTTAAATTATGTTGATGTCTTTTTTTTCCTCAAAGATATCCTAACCTAAAAAGACACAAAAGTGCAAAAAACCCGTCTTGACTATATTTCGGTCTACGATATCTCTTAGAAGCATGAAGATATAAATATAATTTAAATAAGGTTTTAAAGCAAAAGATTGGGGCTTTCAAGTGTTTAAGCCACATTTGACGAATAAATGATATGTTACATAGTTATATAGCTTCAAAAAAGGGCAAAAAACTAATTTTTTTGGTCTTTAGATTACAATATCTCATAAACTATACACGATAGAGCAATTCTGAGGTTGGATTCGCGTTAAGCATTGCAAAACACATCGATTGTGATTATTTTAATTTTTGTTTAACGTAGTTAAAAAAATTTTTTTTTTCTTTTTGTATGGGAAAATGCCCCAATTGGAAAAGCGATTATCTCAAAATTTAGTCGAAAAGTCACGAGTGAAAATTTTTTTATACATCATTTGAACGATAAGTAAACAGAATCTGGAAAAAAATTTTATGTGCTACGACGTCCGATTTAGAACGGGTTAAGGCACACCGTGTATATTGAGTTATAGGAAAAAAACCGTTTTTTGAATTAAAAGCTTTTAACTCCTTCCGGGACTTCCATAGGGCAAACTTCACTGTAGAGCAATGAGAAAAAAACAAAAGATATAGAAAATTAATCCTTTTCAAAGATTTAGGATGAATTATTACCAATAATTTCGTGGTTTTCGAGATAAATTAAAAAAACTGTGAAAAACAATGATTTTTGTCGTTTAGACCTTCATTCAAGCCCCGGGCGGGCCATCTTTTCGGGGGTTTTGACCAAAACTAAGTATGCAGTCTATGTTATAACGTCCGCTCCTAAGATAATCTTTGATACATCCATTAATTTTCCCATTATTTCGAAAAAGTGCTGCACCCTACTGGGTTGCCATTAACATGTTACTATTAGCACGATTTCAGTCTTTAGCTACGAGTTTCAACAGTAGTTGCTATTTTCTTCCTTCTTTTTTAAATTAATTTTAATGCTGCACTCTCAATTAAATTTTTCCTTTTTCGCTCTTAATACTCATTACCATCATCAACATCATCATCATCATTTGTAATACGCTTGCGAAAATACTTAAGAGATTTATAGTTTTCAGGCGATGTTATAACGTTGCATTTTTTTGTGCATTGCAATGGCAGCAATAAAAACATCACTTTCTACGAATACACTCTGAAAAATTATTTACTAACCAGTTAGGGTGTACCTTTGGTTTGGCCAAAAACTAAACACCCTACACTGTAAGATTTTGAAAATATTGCATGTATAGAAAGTGCGATGTTTTCTTGGCCAAAGTTACTTAGTTTTTACTAAGAGCTTGCTATTGTTTTTGTGTCAAATTTTGTTTGTTGCATTATCTCAAAAGCCGCTTTCACTATGGCATTTAGTGAATAGAAGGTATCACGTTCTCTTGTCCGAATCATCCGCATTTTTTTTTTTTTTTTTTTTAATTTAATTTAATTTATTTAATTATCACATTAGTGCTATAAGACTTAGTCTTTTGATGCACAAAAAAATCAGTATACATATAGGAACAAATACTTAAATCTAATACAAATTATCTTATCATAACTTTTTTTTTCAAATATTAATTACTTTTAAAATGTGGAAGACTATATATCATAATTTTATTTTATTTTATTTTTTTTTTATTTTTTTTTTAGTAAATACCCAAGAGGAAAAATTTCTAGCGCTTCTGATCCAAGCACTTCAAAAGTGCTTGTCCTCATAGAAATTTAGAAGTACTATCACAATAATTTTTTATAAGGCTGCAGTAAGAACACCGTGAGTTCGAACCCAGTGCGGGAGATTTTTTTTTTACTTTTTTTTTGCTTTATTTTTTTTTTTAATTAAATATTTTTTATTCTACATCTTTTATTTCACTTTTCTATTTTCCTTTCTCTTATTAATTTACTTTTGTTTAACCGAATGGAAATTGATTACACAATGATTCCATTTAAGGCTGCAGTAAGAACAACGTGAGTTCGAACCCAGCCCGGGTGATTTTTTTTCCGTTTTTTTATTTGTTTTTGCTTTATTTTTTTTTTTTATTAAAATATTTTTTATTCAACCTTTTTTATTTCACTTTTCTATTTTAATTTCTCATTTTTATTTACTTTTGCTTACTTGAATTGAAACTGATTGCACAATGATTCTATGTAATGCTGCAGGACAACATTTGCTTAATATACAAATTTAATACCTCTTCACATCATCGGGCGTTGGTGGAGCGGTCTAAAGGGTTGGTAAATGTAAGAAAAAAATATCTAGCACGCGGAGGGTCGTGGATTCAAATCCTGGCGCGGCCAGTTTTTTTTTTTTTTTTTTCTTTTTTTTTCTTGTTTTTAATTTTATTGAAAAAACGCTTACCGCAGCATTACAAATAAGCGCTTTAAAAACTCTTTTTTGGTGAGGCTGCGGTAAGCTTTTGCTCGCTTACATCCTATGACATGCAATGTTAAAAAGAAAGTATTGTATTGGTGAAAAGGATGCACTTCAGAAGGGTTTTTGAAGCACTTCTTTTCCCCTTGGGTACTAATTATTTTTAAAAAAGTTGAATATATCAGTTCTAAAATTGCTCCAATTCAAATTATGCCTAAGTGAGTTTGGCAGATAATTCCACACTCTTATGGTATTGATGAAAAAGAATCTGCTTGAGTTTAAAAAATTAAACTCCGGAATGATAAAACTTGTGTATCTTTTTGTTCGACTAAACTGTAATTTATTATACAAATAAACAGGGGAGCGGTTTAAAATAATATTACGTAGAAATATACAATTTCTTGCGTACATGTAATCATCCAGTTCACAACCAAGGATTGCACAACGCTGTTCTGAAATGTGGTCAAATTTTCTCAGTGAAAAAACATAACGCACAGCACAGTTAAAAGCAACAAGTAGTTTATGGCTTGAAGCTGAATCAAGTTTACAGTATACATTTTCAGCATAAGTAATAATGGGGAGAATTAGTTGCTTAACAAGCCCTATCTTAGTGTTCTGAGGAGTAAAAACGGACGATAAACGAAGATTTCTCAAAACACAGTAAATTTTGCAAACCACCATGTTAATGTGATCTACAGCACTTAAACTTGAATTAAGGTGAAAACCTAAGCTCTTAACTTTACTCACAAAATCAAGTTTGTCAGGTCCAATACAGATATCTGAAAAATCCAAGCCAACGGTTATGTTTTTTGAAATTGGCAATACCTTACATTTAGAAGGATTAAGTTTGAGGTGATTTTTACTAGCCCAAGTGTTAATTTTATCTAAATCTTCATTTAGACAACAACATAAATCCTCAATAAAACCACTCCTACGTGAGATGTAGAGCTGTATATCATCAGCATAGCCATGAACTTCTGAGTGTTCACATACTCCGAATAAATCATTAATAAACATAACAAAAAGTAATGGACCAAGTATAGAACCTTGCGGTACTCCCGAGGTTATGGAGCTGTAACTTGAATAGCTGTTACCAACTTTTACCCTTTGTCTCCTTCCAGTTAGATAACTTTTAATAAGATGGATATCAGAGTTACCAAAACCAAATAACTCAAGTTTTTTACAAAGCAAAGTATGATCAATGCTGTCAAATGCCTTAGTAAAATCGAGTAGGCACAAAAGAGTAATCTTATTCTGATCAAAGAGATTGCATTTCCTATGTTCTGTGTCTGAGGGCAATTTGGTTGCATTATCTCAAAAACGCATTCAGTCTGGCATTTTTTTTTTTTTAGAGCTTAAACTCACTGATCTTAGTATTTTGGTTGCGTTATCTCAAGTAATACTTTTAATAATATTGCGTTATTAATATATATTTAATGTGAGCGGTAGGGATGCTTGTTTACCGATTTTGCTCATTTTCAGTCCAATGAGCTAACGAGTTGATAACGAAGGCTATTTACCAAATTTCATTGAATCATCTTGCTTGGTTTTACTGTGAAAAACATTTCCACGGACAGACACCCAGCCAGATGGACATGGCAATATTGATTCAAGATGTATATATTTTTCATACCTGCCGTTCCCCTATCTGCGTTACAAACGGATAAATAAAGTCAATAAACACTGGGTGTAGGATATAAAAATGTCCAAAGTTATCTATTCGGAAGAGTTGAAAGTTCTTGCAATGCTTTTAACTTAGGTTGGATCAGGGAAAATCATATTGATCCGGGAGAACCATATGCTCGGAATTGAATGAATGAAATGGAATGAAAACAGTATTTGAATTTGTTCGAATCAAGTGCCATAATAATCGGTTATTTGACCAATATCATTTTTTCTAAATCCATCAAAACACATCCCCATTTTAGAAATTACCAAAATATCATCCAATTCATATACTTTCAAAATAAACAGCTCATTTATCCAAAATACAAAAACTTTTTAGATAAATGAAATGAGTATATTACGGAAGGACTTACAAAAGTTCACTCGTATTCAACTGAGCCATTTATTTTGAATGTGGGGTAAGTCCGTCTTTTGCTAATCCAAGACATTTAAAGTTTTGGGCTTGAGTAAATAAATAAATATTGGGAAGCACTTGTAGACATTTCTTTAGTATTTCGTATATAAGTGTATTATCCAATAACGATTATGGTGCTGGCTAAAAAATGTATGCAAAAAATAAAGGTTGTAATCTATATGTTAATACGCAAGACAAAAACCTGTCCATCTTTATTTACTATGTTAGAAATGGAGTACGACTTTAAAATATGCACCATTAGAAAGTTATTTAAGTATAGATGTGCATAAAGTTATATTTGGCTAGAATTATTCCAGGGATGATAAATGGGCTTTCCTATTTCGAAAGTGCTGAATACACTGGTGAAAAATCGAGTGAAATCAAATCCGTACCACGCCTTATTTTCCATGATTAGATACTTCAATATGTTTCGTCTGGCAAACTCTACATAATTTGTTTATAGATAAAAAGAGCTTATAAAGCTTATAACCGTACTTACTAACCTCAATTTCAAAATTAAGACCTCAATTATTTTTTCTTTGTTTTTTGTTTCATTCTGATGATTTCTTTATAAATATTTATTAAGCATTTTTTTAAGTATTGAAAAAGTTTGGAGACACGCAGGTGTAATGATTTTTTGAATCATTTCACATAGCACACTTACTGTGGAAAATTTTGAATATGCATTGGCGCGTAAGCAATCATCAGTTCAATTAAATATTTCTTCTTTTTTTTTTTGCTTTGAAAATTCTGAAAATCACATAGAATTAAAAACACATGTCCATTATTTGCAAACATCAGCAACGAAAAAAAAGCTTCAAGCAAATGTTGGTGAAATGAATAAATTTTTTTTTTTTTCGTTTTTTATGATTTTTCCGTTGTTTTAGTTACCAAGAGATTTTTTTCGGTGTATTCGAAATTTTATTTTTATTAATTCAAGGAAAATGTGCACTGACATGATAAAAACAAAAACAGTTACTACACCCAAACATACACACAAGCAGACTTGTGCACCTACAACCTATAAACTATGAAATAAAATAGTCAAGAGCTGAAACTCAAGGAGTGGATAACGGTTGCAGTGGGTTGAATTATAACACACGCTCTATAGATTAAGTTCCCCGTTTACCCTGTGCTACCGCTGCTACTGCCACTGTTATTTGAAGTGGTAGTTGTAACAGCTGTTTTGCAGTTCTTGCACATGAAATACCTTGCGTATTTTGCTGTTTTTATTGATGTTTTTTTAGCTGACGATTTTTGATGATTTTCTTGTTATTGTTATTGTTGTGTTGATGTTTTTACTGCACCAACAGCAACAGCGGCTGCACCAACAGCATTTCATGGTTTTTGACTTTTGTTGTTATTTCCGTTGTTGGCAGTTATATTTTGGCTACTACTACCAATGATATTGGTGTTGCCAACTGTTGTAGTTAAGCTTGAGGCATGGGGTACAGTGGCACAAAGCTCAAATTGTTGGCATTAAATTTAATCTGCTTTTTATGTATTGAGTAAAAGGCTTTTTTGGAAGCAAAATACCTCTTTTTATTTTTATCTTTTTTCATTTTAAATAATGCTATAAGTTGCCATATCACACTACACTACGCATGTTTTCGTATAAAATGTACATTTTTCATGTAACCACATATGACACAGTGCACATTGGTTTCAATCATCCATCTGGTTTAGTGATTTGTATTTGTCTTCTCCACATGCAACGCGCCGTACTCACTAAATTCATCTTGTAATAAAATATTTTCTTCACCTTCATTCGAAGAAGCATAACTAGTAACTAGTTTTTGATACAGGCGAGATTTCACTTAATACCATTTCTGCGGTATGTGACTTGTATTTAAAGTTTGCACAATCAAAAAATGAAATGAAGGTTCTATCTGACTAAAGTTCTGCGATTCTGAAGTGACTATACGTCCAAGCGCTTCATATTTGTACTCCCAAACCATATTACTCTCAGTACCTGGATGCCATTTCTCCTTTTTTAGTGCATACCGAAAAAAAATGCCACGAAACGTTTAAGTATATTCACTCGCGTTCATATCCATCCGAAAAAGAAATCACATTCAATTCTGATTATTACTATACACAGTGGGCGGGAATCGGTTGAACACCGGAAAATTTAAGATTCCTGGAACTATTCTGAACAGCTTTTCTTGTTTCCATTTTTCGAAATTTGCAAAACAAACGGAGTTATTTTTGCCGTTATTATTGAAAGTGGAATAAGTCCATATTATCCGATATTATCTTTTTAACTTAACGTCATCAATTTCATTTTATCAGGTAAATTTTTCGTGGAAACAGAACCCAATTTTATTCATTTCAGAAAAAATGTCAGCCAATTCATGTTATGACATTACTTTTGTCTCTATTACTTACTTCAATAACGTCTTTGGTTTTTCGAATTTCGAAAAACGGAACTAAAAAAAGTTGTTCAAAATAGTCCCAGAAATCTTATATTTTCCATATTTCTAGCAACGTAGCTTAACAAACTATTCACCATCAAGACGTTCATGCAACAGAACAATATTTTGTACAAATTTGAATGCAAGGAAAGCTACAAGCATTGAAATTGAAAGGGGTGCCATATAACCTGGGGGTGCCACATCTGCCGAGTTTACCCTATATTCCATTTGTCATTTCATTTGTCTTGAGCATTCTTCACTATAACGCAATCATAATACACATAAATACTAGGGATGGTAGGTGCAATGCTTTAGTGCAAGCTTTATTCAAAGTAAAATATCCAAACGCGGACAGATACTGTAATTTATTAGTAGAAGTGAATACGGACAAGAATGTGTGGCACCCCTTATACAAGCAAAATTTTCAAAATGCTGCAGTCTAAGGTGTTCAATTTTTGGCCAGGTCAAAGGTAATGCCCTAACTAGATTTTTTTTCTCTCTCTCTCTTTCTCTCTTTTATTTCTTCTCTCATTTTAATTTGGAAAAACTTTGTGCGATCATGCAAAAATCCAATAATTCCACTCACCCATTTGCAATAGCAAATTTTTTTGTGAGCACTGAAGCATTCATTGCAGCCACATGCCTTATTGTTGTCGTTGTGTTTTTTTTGTGTTGCTACAGCATCAGTGTTTTTCCCGTTTCTCATTTTGCAATGCATTTCTTGCTTGCAACAAACACATGCACATGCCTCGCTCACTACCCAATGGGGAATGGAGCGCATCAATAGCGCTTCTGAAGCACTCTAAAGCAGCAGTGAAGCGCATCTCTCTCGTTGCCAAAAGCGCTGAAATTAACATTGGCATGTCATTCGAACGAAGCGCTTTGCTCTCGCTACCAGAAATGCTCTTTGGATGCGCATCGCTCTCGCTACCCGAATTGCTCTTTGGAAGTGCATCGCTCTCGCATTCAGAAATGCTCTTTGGATGCTTTTTGGGTGACAATAAAAATATTTAAAAAATTAATTTTTACGTCTTTCGTCACAAAGACACATCAGACTATTATTTTTTTTTTTTTTTTTTTTTTTTTGATGTAATTATAATTATTTTTATTTTACTAAATTAATTCTAATTGAAAAATTGCAAGTTGAAAACTTTTGTGTTAGGTCTGGGCCGGAGTTGAACCGAGGACCTCTCAATCGCAGTGCCAGTCGCTAGACCACTGCTCTAACATCGTGCTCTTTCGAAGACGACTTATTGGTTTATTTTGTACGTTAATACGTGACCGAAAGCGCATCGTTCTCGCTACCAGAAATGCTCTTTGGATGCGCATCGCTCTCGCATCCAGAAATGCTCTTTGGATGCGCATCGCTCTCGCTACCAGAAATGCTCTTTGGATGCGCATCGCTCTCGCATTCAGAAATGCTCTTTGGATGCGCTTCACTCTCGCTACCTATAGCGCAGAAAATATGCGCATACAAATCAGCTCTTTAGATGCGAGAAGGACGCGCATCGCTATTGCATCTTGGGGATGCGCATCGAAATTTTCTGTTGGGTAACGAATTGCTAGAGTTAATTGTGCGTGTGTGCGTACTCGAATGTGCAAGGGAAGTTCATCCTGACGGTTATTTTGATGTTCATTATGATGAAGTTGATGATGTTGTTGATTGACATTGTAGTTGCAAAAGGATGTCGATTATGCTGCACTTTGAATTTATTGACAATAATTTGCCTGCGCACGTTTTGTTTGTATTGTGCTTTTGTGAGGTTGTGTTGTTTGTGAGGTTGTGTTGTTTGTGAGTGTGGGCAGATTATTAACTGGTAGACATTAAGGCCAATTATATTTACGCTCAGGAAAACAATTGAAAAAAAATTATGTTGATGTTTTCAATTCACTTGAAATTTTATTTCAGAGAAAAAAAAAGAGATTTTTTTGAAATGTCGCTTTTTATTATGATAAGCTCTATTTATTTCGAACGTTGTTACGAATTGTAAAAATAAAACCTTAAAATCTGTATAATAATCATATATTAACATTTAATAAAGGAAAAATAAAAAACTACTTTCGACATTGAATTGAATACCAAATCATAAAATAAATAATACGAGTATTTAAAATCATTTTATTTTTAATTAATAATGATTTGTATTAAATTGTTTCTTCATTAATCACCATCAGTGCTTAATCCTTTGTATAAAAACAACGCCTACATCATTTTGTTTAAATTAACTCGCTTTGTTAATGAATTATTGTCATCATTAGCATTAGCATTAGATTACTCTGCGTATGCTAAACAGAAGGAGATAACTTAATTATTCCACTAATTAAAATACAATAAATGCAATCAAATGCTTCAGTTGTTTCCCATGGACTAACAAAGAACCCCACTCCACTTCATGTATACGGATATGCAGTATTTCAAGTCGTACATTAATATATCCACTTAACTGTCATAAAATACACCTGAAACTTTCCAGATAGAATCTCTGCATAAATGAACTCTCAAAGCGGCAAACAAGGATAATGCTAGTGAAATTAAGAACAAGTGCCAGAAGAAGAAGAAAAAACAAACAGTTTGTCTGCGTCATTTTGAGCGTTAAACACTTAAGCAATAAAATTTAGTGTGCTGACGCCTAAAAGTAGGTATCGCATATCGCTTCTTTTTTTGCCAATTTTGTCTGTTGCTTTTTCAACATAATGCACAATAAACGCAAAATGGCGCCATTTTAATTTCTATCACTTGTATTTTCTTATTTTTAATTGGAAAATTAATGACTTTAACGACAGCGGAATTATTAATTAAAAGAATTTACCAGCGCTCATCTTTCGAGAACTTGTTTCAAAGCGACTGAGTGAGAGAGTCTTGAATTAAGTGTGCAATGAAAATACTCAAAGCCATGTTTAATTTTGCTTTGTTAGTATTTTCTTAAACTTTATTGCTGGATTTTTATTCAATTTACAATCACTTTTTGACAAATTCATTCAATTTACTTGCAATAGACACATTTTGTATTAAAGAAATTGTATTTATCTTTCACTTCATACACATCCTTAAAATATGAAAATATGCAACGATTGGCGATCAATAAGAAAAATAAATTGAAAATGTCTGCCAAATTAAATGAAAAACACATTTCACCACCCGTACAGGAAACAGTGCTACAAGTGACACAGCCTACAGATACCTTCAATTTGTTTTTTAAACATCTAAGAGTTGTGCTTTAGTAAATGTCACATAAAAAGAATATCTAAAACAGAGTTATTGATATTAGTTCTTATGTATAAACATTTACTAAGCACACCAACAAGTTTAGACTTAAAGAAAATAAGTATTTACACAACATTGTTGCTACAATTCCCCATGGGTGCTTGCGCATTCACACACTCATGAATCATTTCACATTCCACTTTACAACGTTGCTGTTGCTTTTCTGTTTACCTGTCAGTCTCACCTTTAGATCCGTCATGTAGAATATTTCTTATAAAATTTATAAAAATCCTGGATAAAAAAAATCACAAAATCATTTCGAACACATTTGTATTGGATTTCAATTTACTTAGCAAAATTTGATTTCGAAACATACCCTCGCACACAATTTTTTAATTTTGATTTTTCCTAAGTATTAACTTTTGCTGTCAATAATTTTCTGGTATGTTTTTAAAGTACATACACAGATCCCCAAAATAAAGCCAGAAAAAATTTCATACGAAATTCTGGGCTTGTTTCCATTTTGTTTTAGAAGTAATGCCTGAAATTTATTTCCTAGTTATATATGGCTTTTTGGAAAAAACTCTGGAAAAGCTTTTGGCTTTATCTCGAAAATAAAATGGAAATGAGGCCAGAATTTTTGATGGAGATTTTTTTAGCTTTATTTCCAAAATATTTTCCGGCATTAGGAACACCTTTGCCTAGAATATCCAGGGCACATGTGCTACTATCACATAAGGTTAGTACCTGAAGACCGATTCTTGCTCCGTTGAATATCTGATATGAAAATTTTAGCCGATGTTTTTTTTTTTTCATAAGTATCTTCATTCGTATCTTTTCGGCTCTAATTTTCAACTAAATTACTCAGTTGTTAATAGGTGGGTGGGGCGCTTTTCGAACTTTTTTTTAGAACTCATATATCAAATTTCATCAAAATACCTTTTACAGTTTGCGAAACATAACCTTTAAGGTGTTTTACTTGTATTGGAGGTGCCACGCCCACTAATGATATTTTTAAAATTTTTAGTGCAAACTCAGAAAGATTGTTCTATTCGTTCTCTTATTATAACGTATCAATATTTTGTAGGAGGTGCCACGCCCTTCTAGAAGATTGTAGAACATATTGACATGCTTTGTATTGATTCTTACCTCTATACGTAGTATCTTCCAAGTTGGTCAAAATACCGTGAAAACCGTTTATAAAGACATTGTATAAAATTTTCAAGTTGCTTAAAAGTGGGCTTGTCTTATATTGAGTACCGCCCACTTTCTGTAATGCTAACGATACTGATGATATAAGCCCGACTACCAAATTTCATCAAAATATGTTTGACCATTTGCAAGAAATAACATTTAATTTGTTTTAATTGTATAGGAGGTTCGACGCCCACTGGCAATATTTCACTTACTCACTTTCAATTTAAAGCTGTCCAATGGCAAGTTGACCCCCTGTAGCTAATTTCAGAAATATTACTGCATTAGTTTCCTTTTTATGGCGTATTATATGTTTGTGACCGGTGCCACGCCGTTCTACGAGTTTTCTAATATTTATAACGACATATCAATTATTCTTGTCTCTTGGATTAACAATTCCTACATTTTAATCAAAATTGTTGTAATCGTTTTCGAGAAATATTGAAACAAAATTATCAATGATTTATAAATGGCTGTGGCACTTCTTCGCTGCCGCCCACTTTTCGTTCGTTACAACGTATTAATAAGCAGACCTCGCACACCAAGTTTCATCAAAATTCCTTGTATGGTTTGCGAGATATGACCAGATTAAATTTAAAATTTAGAGCGGTGATCAAAAATAACCATAACTTGGTATTAAACTTCAAAAAGGCTGGAAAGTTTCGAAGTCGTCACGTGATAGAGCAATTTTTTGGGCAAAATTTAACTTACTTACTTAAAAGCGAAAAAACCATGTGACTTTAAGTACTTTCCTGCTGGGTTACGCGTAGTGCAATGTAAATTTTTGACGACATGACATAAACACCCTCAAGCATATTAATTTGCATAGCAAAACGGAGCTTCTGAACTGCGAGTGTGTACGTGTATGTGTATAAGTGTTTGTACTCGCATGCAATATGAAAAGTTTTCGGTTCAGCGGTATTTTTTTTTTTTTTCTTTTTCTTCTTCTTCATAATTAACTACGAGTTGCCGATTTTTCAAGTGTCACTCTTCAAGTTGTCCGCGAGCGTGCAATAAGATGAAAATGAGTCCTTAGTAAGGATGTCAAAACGAAATTTGAATGAATCCCTCATTATAATTTATCGCACGAATGTCAATACATACAGTCTGTTAAATAAGAGCGTGGTCATTGTTGTGAGAAAATGAAAATACCCATTGCGAAAATTCTTTTTAATATTGATTTATTTGATCGAAAACTTCAATGCAAATACATTAATAGCAGGTCCAATCACCCCCAGCATCAATTATAGCTTGACATCTTCACGACATACTTTGAACAAGATTTTGCGCATACTCTTCTGAAAACGACCTCCAAATTTTGTGAATGCGTCGAACCAGCTGTTTCAAGTTGTAGGGTCGGTTTTTCTGAAGCTTCATCTCCATTTGCGCCCAAACGTTTTCAATTGGATTGGCATCGGGCGACTGAGACGGCCAATCCAAAGTCACGACCTTTGGGGTGCAAACACAAAAAAACGGCTTCAAAGCGCGACGCGTACGCGGTACTCATTTTGGAAAAATGCTGAGAACGCATTGAAAAGAGTGGTCAGCTGATTCACTTTCACGAAGCATGAAGGACAATACTGCCCTCTGTGTGAGAAAAAAAAATTACAGCATTATACTTTATCGTGACCACGCTCTTATTTAACAGACTGTAGTTGTTGGTAAAATTAAAAATTGTTTTAAATTAGGAGACCTGGTTGTTTCCATATCATATGTCAAGCGATCTGTGGCAAAAGAGTTCAACCAAAAAAAGGACTTTATAAACAAAGGTATACACTTACTTAGCCGAAACTAGAAAACCATAAGGTAATGAATGTGTAGTGGAGCTGTCCATATACTTTGTGACGCTAAAATTAAAAACCATCCTCCCGTGACGATTGCGAGACGTTTGGCCTAGGTAAAAACAACCCTAACATGATGCTGATGCACAGATAACACCCTTATACTTACTTCGAAGCGTCCCGACTTTTTTGGATTTTTATTTTAATTTTTGAATTGAATCACATCGAATATTTCAAGAAAGCAGTGAACTTAATACAAAATCCTTTGTAATTAAAATTTTTTCATTTTAGGTAGAGCTTTTCACCTAAAAAAAAACTTTTACTTAACACAAGAATTTTTGAAAAGCAATGTTAAAGGAACTTGAGAGCTTTTATCTTATGAAACTTGTAAAGCTTCCGTAAAAGCTGCATTTCCCATTAAATATTTTAAAATGCACAAGCTTTGAGGAAGCTTTTGAAAAAAAGCTGCTGTAATGTTTTAGACACACAATGAAGCTCTGTAAGTTCGAAATAAGCTCACAGTGAACAAAACTGCACAAATCATGAAATTTATTACTGACCAAAAGCGTAATTGTCTTATTTTTCAACAAAAAAAAAATGTTTACTGTTCCCATCGGCTGATGAATATGAACACAGATGTACCCTAAAAAACCATTCTTCATCGATTACTACACATATCTCTGTTTGTTCGTGGTAGTTTTAGGGAAAAAGAAAAATATATCTCGCGTATCGACGGGGGATCGAACCTGTAACATCGACTTATGCATAAAATGTTTTTCACTACTCCTTACACTTAGTAATTGTCAACTTCGGTTTGTGATTAAATCGTCGGTGATACTTACGTGTTATGCTGTCTCCATCCTAGTGATTAAGAAAAATAGTTCACCAACTCCTTCAAACTCTAGCTAATACTGCAACAAATCCTTTAACGATATTTGTGGACTCCAACCGCACTAGTAACAGAGCTGCCTAATATCAATGTTTTTATGTAGGGTAAGGGAGGGAAATATGGACCACCCATCTTTCTTTTTTAAATAAAACCCAAAATACATAAAACAGAACAGTTAATTTTATGTCATCCAGTAAAGGAAACAATTTACCTTTATTCTGATTCACTTTTAGATAAATATCTCATCAGGATAAAGAAAAAAAAATTAAAAAACTGAAAGTACTCAAAATGAAGATAAAAAAAAAGTGTAGTGTAATATGGACCATATGGTCCATTTGTTACAGAAGTTGCATATTAAAATGTCACTTCCACATTCGGCACATTTTTCATGACTCCAAGAACGTCAGATTACACATTCAACCCAAAATTCGCCACGTCGATCTTCTAAGTAAAGGGTATTACATTATATGCATTTTTTATCATTTTTTCCTTTGTAGTTAACGAATTACATATAATGACCATCAGACTCGTCATGAAATCTGCAACTAGATTCCCCATCTGAAAAAGATGATAAATACATGTGTTTTTGAGGCTTTTTTCTTTGGTGGTTCTTATTGCCCACAGCACGTGTTGGTGAATTAAATGGTTTTTTTTATCAAAAACTCTTTTGGTTAATGAACTTATTTGTGCTAATAAATTATAAATGGTATTCACTGACTTTATATAATTAATCATTTATTTAAAAACGCGATGTCTTTAAAGTGAAATAATGAAATATACTCACTAGAAAAAAATTATCACTGATCTTTTTTTTAGAAAAATCAACTTTACAGAAACATGCGACTTCACCGAAAGCTAAAATCGCCCTATTATAAGCTTTAGTTATTAGCGTTAAGTTTGAACATGAATAACGGTAAATCCTATGTATGTAGTGGGAAATAACCGTGTGGTCCTTATTACCCACGTAGTCCATATTTCCCTCCCTTACCCTATATATTTTTATTTATTTTTTTTTTATTTATGCACTCAACATCTTGCTTGCAACATTCACCGCTTAAACTTGGCCTCCTGCGGTGCACACGCAGCAAATCAAAACAAATCAAAACGACTGTCAAATCGCTTGTTGTACAAATTCGTCAAATGCCAGCACAGCAACGAAAATAAAGAAACATAAAACTCAATCGAAATAAAAAGAGAATTAAAGGAAAAAATAGAAAATCGATAAATCAACGACGAATGTTGACAGATTCCTGTATGTTGCCGCTTGTAAGACGCTGCATTAATTAGCACCTCCATGCCTCCATGCGCTGCCAGCCAGATACCAAATGCGAAAATCAAAAGATTTTACAGGCGTGTGAGCTTTTGCTGTGTGAACGCCAATGTTTTTTTAATTTTGACCAAATTCTTGACTTTGGATTGCATTTTTTGGTGCGCATGCGTAGCTGATTTGTTATTAAATTAAATTTATTTTTTTAGTAGAAAAAATCTATGAAAGCAAGAGAACCAGTTATGGCAATTACTAAAAAATTTGATGAATTAGTTTTTTTGCTAAATTACCAACCCCAAAATTTTTTCTGCATCAAACTCAATAGCACACAATCGCGAAAAAAGCAATAAAAAATTATTTTCAACTTAAAATTAAAAAAAAAACAGAGTTAAAGAAAAATAAATTTTGGAAACTTTAAAGCAGCTAATCAATTGCGACAGTTTTAGAAAACGTTTAAATTTGCAATGGTCATAAATTTCCATGCCAACAGTCAACAACAACGACCCACCTAACTGTATCACTCACATTCAAAAAATTTAACAAATGCGTATACGCATTGGCGACGGCATTAAATGACCCAACGTTTTGTTGTCCGATTAAATCTTGAAACTTTAATGCGGCGCTGCTGGTCGACCGCATTTACAACTGCCACTTCATCAGATCAGGTGCCACTCGCTGCAACTATCTATGAGTGACGGCGATATTTAAAATTAATTACCAATCGCCATTTATTCGGCAATGGCCAAGCCTTTGCTTTTTCGTGGATAGGAGCGGTTTATGGGAGTCCCTTAATTATTGTTTTTCTTTATTGGTTTGTTTTTGAAATTAAAACTTTTGAAAATTTATTCCATTGGGTTTGAATTGAAAGTGACCAATTATAAGATGTACACAAATAAAAAGATTTAGCTGCGTCGGGATTTGTAAATGAGATTTAAATTTGACAATAAATGACATAAGCAGTAAAATTAATGTTGTTTTCATTATCTTGTTAATATTTTTGTTCCATTTGCTTTGTGCCTAATGGCATTTAATGCCAACGGTGTCACTTGGTGGAAGATAGCCAAAACGGTAGCCCTGCTGTGATTTATACGCAGATTTTAAATAAATCTGGGCAGAAATAGCTTAATTTTTGTGTGATAAATCATGTAACTCATGCAAAATTTCGAAACAGCCTGAAATCACCTCATAAATCTAAAACTGCAGTTTTTCTGTGCTAACCCATATTGACCCATATACTAAAATATGAATTACTATGAAACTAGAAACATTAACACTTTTAAGACCATCTAGATATAATGTCTCATTTGAATTATTTACTGCCAAACCCACATTTTCTTATCCATTGGAGCTAGACAGGTACTAGTCGATGGAAAATGGATATAAGCTTTTAAATATGTCAGAGCTTTATATCCTCAGGACCTTCCAGTATTATCCCAAATCAATACAGAGATGTTTTTTGTAACTAGTCCTTAGTAAATTTTATACGGAATCCTGTTACATAAGTGATATGACAAAGATGGTAGTATCACTGTGTGTAAAAGTAATTTACCTCGAGATCGTCAAATCTTAGATATGATATCAAAATTGCTGGGGTATTGCTCTAACCCTTAGGCTAAAATGTGTCAACACAAATACCTAGACCCAAAGGATATGAAAGCAAGCTAATGAAATTGAACTTTTTCCATAGGAAGGAAAACAGCGTTTCAAACTGGATATTAGTTAAATGCAGTTTCTTTTACAAAAGACCAGCATTTTTTCGCTGAAAATGTGGAATTTTTTATATTAAAAACCCTGGTCACTGACCACTGAAATATGATTGAGTGCTTATGCAAAAAATGAGATGTATAGAACATAAACCAGTGTTTGAAACAAAATGTTAGGATTTGCCTTTGAAAATAGGGATTTTTTTACTTAGAACACAATATTGGGTGGTCAGATGGCTACTGACCATTGGAATATGATTGTGTGCTGATGAAACTAGATGTAGGTACTCTGCTTATTAGATGAGTTCCTTTTTTCTACGTGCAGAATTTTATATTTGAAAATAAAGACTTTTTATACAATGGACTCAATTTGGTCATTTGGTGACGTGAACACTGATCATTAGAAAATTAATATGCGCCAATTGAACTGAGTGGTTTCCAACAACACTGAAGATAGCATATCAATGAAACTTTAACATTTTTTCAAAAAATCTTGCAAAAATTTTACAAAAACTAATTTTGTTCCAAATCGAGTAGGCCAACAATTTCTCAAGTGAGCCAAAGAAGGATTGGAACGTTAAGAAGGCTTATTATATTTTTTAGAAACTAGTAACGATTTTTGAAAAAAAAAACAAAGTTTTTCATTTAGGGGAACTGATGCTATTGTGGTATAGGTAATGTTTAGGTGGACTTTGAAAAAGAACTGTTGGATCAATTTCAGCCAAATTAGTTTATGCTGATCATTGAAGTATTGGCTATAGAATATATTTCAATAAAATGTGTGCAACTTACATTGGTTTTCAAACTCATAGTTCTTATTGAAAAATAAACAGCTTTCAAATAATATTAAGAATATCAAAAAATTTTCATACACCACATTTAGAAAATACAAAATTGTAAAAATCAAATTGGAAACTTTGTGAATTTACATAGTTAAACACTTACTTCGCAATACTTAGGACTTACCTTTATTGAATATAAATAAAACTTCACCAAAAAGCAACTTTTTCTTAACCAAATTTTTTTTGCAAAAAATCCGGAAAAAAATCAACCACACGCGACTTACGTTTCGTTCAACTGACATCGGAAAAATTTTGTTTGGTCCATGACAGCAACACATCCCTGGTTTTTCATGTTTTCTGACAAGATAAAAGCAGTGACGTTCGCAGGTTCTTTCCCAAATCGGAGATATGCGACCATACCACATTGAAAAACTATACCACAATAGCATCAGTTCCCCTATTACACAGTGCAACACAAAAAATGCCCCTGGAGTCTCATAAAGTTTTTCTGAAAGGTTATGAAAAATAAAAATACACGCATTTCACCGAATATTACCTTTAATTTAAGCTATAGCACTTGAGAATCCACACGGTAGTTTTTGTTTTATAAGCAAAACCATTTTCAATGTATTTTTTTTTTTAAAAAAATACTTCGGAAAATAAAAAAAAAAAATCATCACAAAGTCTTCTTATATTGAAATAGCAAAATTTTTACAGTTTTGCATATAAAATAAAAACTATCATGCGGATTCTCAAGCACTATAGCTTAAACTAAACGTAAGAACACGAGCAACATTTCATATTAAGATGGTTTTTTCATAAAATCCCAAAATTTCATATAAAATCACTAATACACATATTCGGTAAAATGCGTGTATTTTTATTTTTCATAACCTATCAGAAAACTTTATGAGACCCCAGGGGCAAAAATTTTTTTCCATTTTTTCGCACTATGTTATGGAAAGTCTGTGATAAAATTATAAAAAATACGTGGGTGCACTCCATATGTCTAGGAACTATGTCTCAGAAAAAATTTTAATCGATATTGGTTCAAAAGTTACATAGTGTGGCGTTCAATTCTTTTTTTAGTGGTAGAGAAAAACAAGTCATCTTATGAAAAAAGTGCATATGGCACTTGCCAATTTCAACGGGATCGAGTATCGTGTTGCAATGGGTTAAAAATAATTAAAAAAAAAAATATTTAAGTGTTCATACATTGTTTTTAATTTTAATTTTGCTTTTTTATGAAGAACAATCAGTCAGCAAAATATAATTTAAAATGTTTATTACACCTAAAAAACTTTAATGAAACTCATTCCATTTACTTGTGGCTACTTGTAATATCTACATATGTCGTTTTAACTGTTTATATTTTGTTTATCTGTTTATATTTCTTTCAATTATAATTACAAACGAACATATACTTATATCAACTTGTTATCGCTGTTGTCATTTGCATTAGATTATGGCTGGGCATGTGCGCATTGCTCGTTAATTTGTGCGCTTGCTGCGCATGCGTGGCTTATTAAATTATTAAATTCTGCTACTTTGATTGTTGTTGTTACTATTTTCATCAAATTTTTTTCGATTTTTCGTGTGTTTTTGCAATTTTAATTGAAATATGGTTACTTGCATTTGTCAACAATTTGTTTCTGTAAGGATTGAATTCTTTATCAAATTTAGTAAATAATTTTCTGGCTTGAAAAAATTAGTAAAAACCTGTTTTTTGCAAATCCGTTTTCAACAAAAAAATAAAAAATTTGGCAGCTGAATTCATAATTGCTCAACATGACCACGTTTAAAAATATTTCGAAGAATGTAAAAATTTGTACTTCTGTTTTTTTTTTTTAATAAATAAAAATTAGTTGCGTTCAATTTTTTAACGCCAGCAACAATTGTCATGCGTGCGTGTTAAAATTAATTGTTTGCAACACTCACATATACACACATACAAACAGATACTTACCTGCACATGGTACTTAAGCGCTATTATACCCTGTGGCTTTTTACAACGGCATTTTTGTGCCATGTTTTTAAGAAAAACAAAAATTTAAAAGAAAAAAAACAATTTTTGTAAAAAATACGCTGGACCAAAAATAAAATTGTGTTACTCACAACGACGCAACGGCTGTTGGACACTAAACTGACGTAAATTGCAACAACTGTGGCGCATTATTTTGCTGTAGAGTAACAACAACAACAACACCAACAACACGATTCAAACAACGAAAAATACTGGCATTTGCCAAACGCAATTAATCTGAGTCTGGCTGGCACTGTGCTAAGCTAAGCTTTTTTTAGGTGACTTCAATTGTAGCTGCGTTTAATGTGTCTTTAGCGCTCGTCGTGTCTGGAAGTGCAGTGTCAGTTGCACAAAAGGATTTAAGTGAATAAATTCCACATAGGTTTTATCTCATGCGAAAGTTTAAATAATAAATTAAAAGAAATGCGCCTATAGTGCAATAAAAATCAGTTGTTTTCAACTAAGTTAGAAAAATAGCAAAATAGTATTAAAAAGTGTCAAATTATATAAAATATTGAAACGAGTTTGAATATATACAATACATATCTGAAAAAAGCAATATATCAGCAAACATCGTCTGTAAACATTACTGCTGCTACTTGTAAGGAGTGCACACATAACGTAAGATTTTTGGTTTCATACCTTAGGGTAACTAATGTTCAAAAATCGACCAAAAAAAAATTTCGAAGAACACATCCTTATGTCAAAAAACCCATAAAACAGGATGCAATGGGTTAATTTGTCATAATATATGTTCCTCGTGGAATTTTACAGTATGCTAAATCACTGCTTCATAAAGATTTTATCTTATTATGGATCTTAAAAGTATATCTAATTTTTTGTTTTAATTCGAGCTAAATAAAAAATAATGTCTCTTACTAAACATCAATCATAAAACTGTAAGTCTATAAAACTGCATTAACTTTTTATTTCAAGGTCATAATGAAATCATGCAAGGAAAAGTTCTCTAAAACATTTTAACCCATTATATCCTGTTCTTAAAGGTCTTTTTGCCCCCCTTTCCCAAAAACTTGACTATAATGTGTTAAATTCTTCCACAAAAATATTCTACGAAATATTTTACAAGCCGTCACCAAAAACGAGAAAGCAAAATTAACCCCGTAATACCTTTCTAACATGACCTCGACACTAACAATCGGAGCACTTGTTTTATTTAGAAAACCTGACCTGACGCAACAAAATGCATAGCATATTCGTGTTTAGGAGATCAAAATACACTGAAAAAATTAATCAGACCTCTTTTACAATGTAATTTTCGACAGACTTTTCCTATATTCCTGAGTTAAAATACGGTGACTTCTATGGCACTTTCTCTTTGACAGACATGAAAAAAAATAATCAGGTTTTGAACAGTAGAACATTTAGCCTTCTGATGTTTATGAAAGAGTCGAAATGGGTGTAAAACAACTTCGGTGTTAATGTCCGTATAAAATGTTTAAAAACTCTTATTTTCAAAACTTGTGCAAACAATAAACTATGTTTTATTTCTTGCGTAACTTTAACAATTCCTCAATTCTCTTTTGAAAAATTCGAAAAGACTTTTAGCTCTTGCGCAAGATGTTTACTTGTTTTGTGAAATAATGGCCCATAATTCATTAGCCAACTTCACCAATTATAACACAAATTAAAACATCCATTATGTCTACAATAAACTTACAGAGTAAAATTTCTATTTTCAGTTTAAATACAATAACATTAGCACGAAATTCTGATTTGACTGAAATTTTAATGTTAAAATTCAATAAACTCGGATTAAAATTCATTAGAAAACAAATTCATACGTACGTGTCCTTAGGTATGTTTTTTTATAAAATTCAATTACAACAAAAGCCAAAAATATGCTAAAGCAAAAACATTTCTGATTCGTAATTCTCAGAACTGCATTTGCCTACCACAATCCATTTTAATGTAATTATCCTTCTGACAGATTGCTTTCCGTATAGGAAGTGCAGCACCCAAATACACTGGTATTGCAATAAACTTTCACATACAAATATATGGAAACTATGTCAATCTGATGCTTAACTTTCAAACAGCTACACAGAAGATAACATTTACGCTTAGTGTAACAACAAGGATGCATACTTACATGGGTGTTGCATTCGAACCAATCAACATGAAAACATTACATCATTCATTACATACTTACATTCAAATGTATTTATGTAAGTATGTACATTTAAGTGTACATATAGTGTATTTAGTTGTGGTTGTTATCACACCAAAACACCCATTAATATCGTACGTACCCTCATACATGCCTGCAAATACACTTGCAATTAGTTTTAGGATTAATTAAGGATGTTTAACGCTGCAAAGGTATAAGCCAAAAGCGTAAGGTTTTGTTGTTGCAGATGCTACTGCCGAGTACGATTTTTGTTGTATACATAAATATAGATCTCCTCATTTAAGTTTTTTGTGTGCATTGTTAATTTATGACCATAACCGTTTTATGGTATCTAATTTAAAATGCTTACAAAGTTATTAATTTAAAATTTTCGTTAACATTTGAACATTTAAACATTTGTTTAGTAAAACATTTTTTTATAAAAATAGCGCCGATGTAAAATAATGTTACATAATAAAGTCAAAAATAAATAGTGAAATACTCATGCACAATTGTTTTAATTTCATGAAGCTGTTGTGAGAATCATCGAGAAAGTTCTACTTCAGCCTTTTTTATTCCTGCTAGCACTGGCTTCAGTATTCTTAATAAATTAATAAATAATGCCGAAAGATGGAAAGACGTGAATTTTGAATTTTTCTCGACACTTTTGGACTTATACCAATATTAAGGATGTTTTTCTTTACCTATCATTGAACTTTTACCGATATTAAGGATGTTTTTTTATACATATCTTTTATGTTTCTCGATACTTTTCGACTTTTACCGATATTTTGGAAGTTTTTCGATACTTTTGGACTTTTACCGAAAATTTAGATGTTTTTCGATACTTTGGGACTTTTACCGATACCGAAGATATTTTTTGACACCTTTGGTGTTTTACCAGTACCTTGGCTATTTTTTCGATTCTTTTGGACTTTCATCGACATTTTAGATGTTGTTTTGTACTTTTGGATTTTTACCAATGATTTCGGTTTTTTTCGATCCTTTTCAATTTTATTGATATTTAACAAGTTTATCGATACTTTTGGACTTTTACGATATTTTGGATGTTTTTCGACCTTCACAGTAATTTTCGATGTTTATCTATACCATTTACCAATATTTTAGATGTTTTTTCAATACTTTTGATATATTTTTTTTTTTTTTTTTTTTTGATACAGGTATTTTGGATATACGTACATTATTGAAAAAATCCATGTCAAAATATGAATCGTATATAATAAATCGGTTATTTGACCCATATAATATTTTAAAATAAATATAATCAATTTCACGCTATCAAGTAAACTTTTCGTAAAAACAGAACCCAATTTTATTGATTACTGACAGAATACCAGCCAAAACATATTATGATATTACTTTTGTCTCTATAGGAATTTTGAAAATTAAGCATAAAAATAAATATTAAACACAATGTAAAATTTTCAATCGAAAATGCGCCGAACTAAAGTTGAACGTAGAGGTATGGTTCCTTGGGCAAATATTCATAGAATTGAATGAACTTTCAGCCTAGGTTGGTGTCTTGTTTGAAAAAATTCATCCAAAAATATGAATCGTTTATTTTGAAAGTCGGTCATAATAATCGGCTATTTGACCTATATCACTCTTTTAAATATATAGCATCAATTCCACATTATTGAATAAACCTTTTATGTAACCAGAACCCAATTTAATTGATTACTGACAGAATATCAGCCAAATCATATAATGACATTACTTTTGTCTTTATAAAATTTTTAAAATTTAGTATGAAAATAAAAGAAAATATTGATGAAAGGTACAATTTTCGATCAAAAATGCGCCGAACTAAAGTTAACGCAGAGGTATAGTTTATTGGGCAAATATTCATAGAATTGCATGAACTTTCACATAGGATGGTAGCCGAAATCAGTTTTCAAATCGGCCCACCCTAATGTACATAGATGGAAATATACTTAATTTCGAGAAAGAGAATTATTCTTTTTTTGTTTTGTTTTTTAATAGAAGGTGCCCCGCTTCCAAAAGGAAATAGGCTACCTCGGGTAAAGTACAATACCAATTTTTATGTAGTTCGGTTTCGAGATACTTAAAGCCTTCTGCATCCAAAAATGGTTACTACGTGTAATGAATTCTGTCAATACCCAATGCTCTGACTTTTTTCTATACAAAACGGTACTTGGAAAAAGTGTATCTATCTTCAGGTGAATGGTCAAAATTTTGAGGACAGTGACGATACTAAAATGTTATAAATATTGTAGTGTTATAAGCAGACCTTTAAGCAAACATTTTTTAAAACTCATTTAGACTTTTAAATTCTTAAAATAAGAGTTAACAAAATATAGACTAAGAGCCAGCGCTTGGCTGACCCTCCTCATAGTATCAAAGCTGAATTTTTTTGTGAGTGTTCTTCCAATAGTAGGTATGAACTTCTGTTCTAGTGATTTCCTGAGAGGTGGTGCCTACGTGAGATATCGGGCGCAAAAGGTCGACAAAAACAGTTTTTTGCAAATATTTCGCTAACGGTTTTATCTACAAAAAAAATAGCTTCCACAATTTTGTAGCTCATTAAATTTCATATCGAAAAGTAGTGCAAATTGTTTTCGCACGACCTACAGTTTATGGTCCAGTGAAATTGGACTTTCCAACCCAACATATAAAATCCATAATTTTTTTCTTCTAGTCGGCCTATTTTTTAGTTTCAAATTATGCACCAAAATTCGAGACCGATTTCACTGTCGTACAAAAAGTTATTCAGGCACAAAGGTCGAGAAAATAAGTATCTCGCTAACGCTTACTTCTACAAAAAAATGGTGCTCCACATTTTTGTAGCTCAGAAAATTTCATATCAAAAAGTGGTGCAAATTATTTTCGTACGAGCCACAGTTTAGGAGATATCCTATTTTAAGGTATTTTACGCATACGAGTGTACATAGTAATATGAGTGTTGATTTTCAAAGTACTATAACTACGCCTACGTCATAGTATCATGGTTGAATCTTTTTGTGGCTATTTTTGCAGTAGTGGGTACCAACTTTTGTTTTAGTCAAACCGTGAGAGGTGGTGCCTTCGCGAGATATCGATCATAGTTATAGTAATTTGAAAATCAACATTCAAAAAACTAATTTTCTCTACCTTTCGCACTCGATATCTCACGAAGGCACCATCGCTCACGGTTTGACTGAAACAAAAGTCAGTATCCACTATTGGAAGAATATTCATAAAAAAATGCAGCCATGATACCATGACGTAGGCATAGTTACAGTAATTTCAAAATCAATTTTGAAAAAACTGATTTTCTCGACTTTTGCACCCGATATCTCACGAAGGCACCACTTCTCACGATTTAACTAAAACAAAAGTTAGAATTCCTTATTAGAAGAATACCCACAAAAAAATTCAGCCATGATACTATGACGTAGACGTAGTTATAGTACTTTGAAAATCAACATTCATATTACTATGAACACTTGCATGCGGAAAATACCTTAAAATAGGATATCTCCTAAACTGTGGGTCGTACGAAAATAATTTGCACCACTTTTTGATATGAAATTTTCTGAACTACAAAAATGTGGAGCACCATTTTTTTGTAGAAGTAAGCGTTAGCGAGATACTAATTTTCTCGACCTTTGTGCCTGAATAACTTTTTGTACGACAGCGAAATCGGTCTCGAATTTTGGTGCATAATTTGAAACTAAAAAATAGGCCGACTAGAAGAAAAAAATTATGGATTTTATATGTTGGGTTGGAAAGTCCAATTTCACTGGACCATAAACTGTAGGTCGTGCGAAAGCAATTTGCACTACTTTTCGATATGAAATTTAATGAGCTACAAAATTGTGGAAGTTATTTTTTTTTTTTTGTAGATAAAACCGTCAGCGAAATATTTGCAAAAAACTGTTTTTGTCGACCTTTTGCGCCCGATATCTCACGTAGGCACCACCTCTCAGGAATTCACTAGAACAGAAGTTCATACCTACTATTGGAAGAACACTCACAAAAAAATTCAGCTTTGATACTATGAGGAGGGTCAGCCAAGCGCTGGCTCTCCGTCTAATACACTTTTTTGAAAATAAAAATTTAAAGTTTTTTTTGACATACATACATACATACATTTAAAAGCTTTAAAAATAAACTTTCAAAAATTAAAGTAAAAAAATTTTTTCCATATACTTTTATTTTTCAAAGTTTTTTTAAAGGTTTTCCATGCAAATGTGGCTAAATAAACACAGCGTAATCCAAAAAAGAAATTATGATATAAAGGTTTTAACACTTTAGTAATGGAATTTAAAGCAATAAGATAGGAATTAGTTTAAGATTTTGATCGCAACATAATCCATTAATTGAACATGAGACTAAATTTCGAAAAAATATTTACTGAATATCCAAGCATTGAAGTGAATATCAAAAAGCACTTTCCTTAATGCTTTTTGTGAAATTTCAGCAAATATGCATAATTTTCTTAACGTTTTGCAGGCATTTTTAATTTACAAAAAGTTTTTAACGGAATGAAGACATTGCACACACCTTAATGTATGCGTATATTAAATTAACTTTGCCTTAAGGTGTCTAAGGATGTGACAGTCATGTGTATAAGTCCTGGCATTTTACATTCCGCTGCTGCTTTTATTGTCATGCTGGGAATGGTGCTTTATATTGGAATTTCTTTTGATGAATCGTAACTGTGATGTTGATGTCTGTCAAAATATGAAGCAATCTACAGAACACGCTGTATAAGCGCTCATTCTGTTTTTATTACGTACGGTAAATGAAACGATTGTCATTACAGATGCGAGTATGTGTAAACATTTATATTTATTTGTCTATGTGCAAATAATACTCTTATCATTTATTGTTATTCAATAATATTTAATGACACTTAAATTTTGGTTGTGTTCAAATCAAAAGTTATTTTGCTTTAAAACTTGCACAAAAATTTTCCCAACATAAATTAAAACATCAAATTTGCAAATTCTTCCACCCTCAATGTGTAAATGCAAAATTCAGCAATGTTTCTGCGTTTTACATTCCAGTCCATACGCCTTTCACCAACCTCAATCACGCATTCATCAGATTGCAATATTTTCCCCCAAATCAACTGTCAAAACGCAACCAGATTTAATTTGCTGTTGCTGACGCTTAATTAGTGCTCTGCTCTGCTATGCTGCTGTTAAAGTGGGCGTCCTCTGGGGAGTAGCAGCAGTGGGCGTGTGGGTGGGTAATCCCGCGTTTATTTACGCAATGGTAAAATGAAATGCAACGAGTTGGAATGAAATTAATTTCACACTTTAAATTTTTGGCATTCACTAACGCGCTTGTAATTTGCACTGAAATCCAACGCTTTCGACTTACAGCTGTTACAACTGGCCCTGTGGCTTTTAGTTATCATTGAGTAGTAGTAATTATTCGTAAGCAACAAAACCTTAGAATTATGGAATTGCAAATTTATACGCGAGAGATGCATTAAAAACTAGTCAGCTTAGAGTGCCATGACGACCATGACCTTACGTACGTAAGGTACGTACTACTTAATTTCTAATAAATTTTACCAGAATTTTAAGTCAAAATAGTGACAACTTCCCATTAAAGTAAATTTTACCTTAGTAGTAATTTTTTTTCTTTTTTTTTAATTTAAGTGATATTATTATTGTAAGGTTCAAACAACAACAAATATTGAACCATTCAAGAATTAGGATTCGAACCGCAGTTTGTCCGTGTGATAGATTGAAACATATCATCTGCTCTACTGGCCCATATGAATAGGTATAGAATTTGTATATAAAGCTAATGTCAGTCCAAACATAAATATTTTAGCAAGAATTTTTAAGTCAAAATGTCTGTAAATTTTAAACAGAAAAAAAAGTATTAAATCAAAATATAAGTACATGTATATAAGACATAGAAATTTATATTTGAAATTAAGTGTTAATTACTTTAATTTTTACAAATTTTTTTACTGAAAGTATAATTTACTCTACAGTAGTAATAGTAAAATGCAGGCAATTTGAAGTAAATACTACTTTATTATTTCACTAGATTAATTTTTTTATTACCCGAGTGGAGCGGACGCGGATTTTTCTCCGTGTGAATAAAAGACTATTGTGAAAGGAGTTTGGTTTTTCTCTTTTGTATTTCTAGTCAAATTTATCTGCCTTTCATCAGATCAACAGTGCAGGCGGGTTTCTTCATAGAGTAAGCATAATGCCAAACTTGATTCTGCTTCATGTATTTTATATTAAAAAAGAACATCCCATTATTCTAAAAATATATTTATATTCTCATATTTGTCGATGTTCCTGGAATGCCATTTAAAACTTAATATTTATTTAATCTAAAAATCAGCAGGATTCCCTACTTCATTAACATAATTTAGCAACACATTGTATTCTTCAGTGCTCTTAGTTGGCATTGTGACGTTGCGTCTTTGAAATTTTTTGTACGCCATGAAAATTTCGCAGAATTTTTCAATAAAGTGTCTTCCATAACCAACCTACAACGGCGGTGCCAATCTGCTCTACTCTTTACAAACAACAGCTAATCTGTTTCATGTGTGTAGTGTCTCAAGCCTCAAAGCTTCTTACGCGTATTTTAAAACAAGCCCCACGCCCCCTTCCTCCAATACCTACCATCCTGCACACAACATTCTTCAGTGTTCTTCAATTTTCTCGTATGTAGACGCCGCTAACGGCGCCATTATTCACTTTAAGTCTTTGCTTTGCCAACTAAAGCATAAAAGCTTAAATGTTGTGCGTGGTAGCGTTTAGCTACGTTTATAAGTATGTACAATACAAACATGTATGTGTGTGTGAATATGTGTTAAAGAAGCACGCACACAAACGCAAAACGCCAACTCAATTCAATTAATGCGAATGACATGCTTAAGATGAGAACTTACGAGTATCGTCAGGATTTAATGAGGTGCTGCAGGTTAACAGCTCCTTTTTGTTCCTGCCTCTACTACTGAAGCATTTGAAAGTGTTTTATTTACGTGTTCTGATTAAAGAAAAGAAAAACTTGTTCAATGATTTTTCACAAAAAACGTAAAATTACAAAACTTATAATAGACTTCATCATTAGACTAATTTTTTATAATTTTTATTCATTAAATAACATATTTTGTGTATCTTTCTATCTTTTCAGGTAAGTTTTTCCAAATAAATCTTCTCGGTGTAGTTTAGGCTTTGATATGCTTCTAATTCGTTTATTTTTGCATTTTTAAAAAGGTAAGTTTTTCATTAAAAATTTAAAATTTCATCGACATTTCAATGAATTTGCAGTCTCCAAGGATGTGGCTCAAAATGTGCCATTCCAAAAGAAAAAAAATTATCTATATGAAAAGCTCCTTACGCACCGTCACCACCACGTCAAGCAAACGTCAAACATTTCTCCATCCCTTAAGCTGTTGTATTACTATAGTTGTTGTTGTTTTTTTTTTCGTCAAATGATGGCTAAATCCAAAAATCAACCTGTTGCCTGCAGCTGTCTGCCTTGCCAGCCTGCTGTTTAGTTGCCCGAAGGCAAATACCGAAAGTCGATAATCAGGAAATACTCCGAAAGAGTAAAAAAATAAAATTTGGTTGTGAAAGCAATTCAGGACTTTAACTCAGCACCGATTTAATGCTAAAAATAACATTGAGCCAAAAAATAGAACTTTCTGTGAAAGCTCGAATGTGCTGTTTGCGCCAACATGTGCGAGAAAAAAAGCTTTTATGTTATTAAAATACTGACAGTGGTGTATTCAGAAAGTCAAAAGATATAAAAAAAATTGCACTTATTGGATATCACATTGATAACTCACTGCGAATTTTTGCAGCGATATACAGAGGTAAAAACCCGATCAAAATAAATAACTTTGCTTCCACTTACCCGATTTTTCTTTGATTATTCGAAAAACCGCAGACGTCTAAACCATACAAATAAAACAGTCTGAAGCCTATGAAATGTCTTAACATATTGGACGAAAACTAGGACGTTCCGATGGATTGCTCGGAAATATGGTTGATTCATTATGTATTCAATCAGTATGAAACATTCTATTTTTCGTTAAATAGTTTGAAGCATCCTACTTTTCGTCTCAAATTATGTAACATTCTAGTTTTCGTGGGAGAAATAAAACAACCTAATTTTCGTCTTAGGCATAGATAAGTATGCAAATAAAAATATTTGTGTATTTGCTTTTGAAAACAACATTCGCCGTCAAAAAACTTTTCAGAATTGTCATCATTCGCCGTATTAGCTTTATAAATTTCTTATTTAACTGGAAAGATATGGATGGATTTTCATTTTTCTTCTCAGCAACCATCTGTTTTTCGTCCTTTCGTTTGCTCGTTTCACCCAGTTAACGATTTAACAGTTCGCCTTGAATGACAAAATCTACAGAAACTGTAATTCTTTCATCAATAAATTTTCAGTTTTTTGTGCAAAATGGTCATCTTTTCTATTTTTACCATTTGAATTTGGAAAGTAAATATTTTCATCTGATTTCATTAAAAAAATTCTTTCAGTATGGTCTAATTTTTCTTTAAGTTTTGATTTTGATAACTAGTGTTGTACACGAGACGGAATCTATATTGCTCTCACTTCGTCATCCAGGAAAATAGTTAACTTTTAAGAACCGTAACTTTCAAAAACAGAGCAATATCTATATAAAGCAATGTATGTATATAAATAAAATTATATAAAACATACCATACAGTAAAACAATTTTAATAAATGTGTGTATGGTTTTGAATCATTTAATTATACCCAAATGTACGTACATATGAACCGTTTATTATGAAAGCGGCGCAAGTCCAAAACGAGGCAAAAATAATGTCCGGACAAAAGTACTTAGTACCTGGTGTAAACCATGTGTAAACGATCAAGCAATTTGTTCATGGAATCCGAATTGACTATAAATTGGCATAAGCATAGTGGAAAAAATTGTTACTAAATAATTTTTAAAATTTAAAAAAATTGCGGAGAGATAGGGCTTTGAAATTTTTAGGTTAGTTTTTTTTTTGAGAAGCTATAACTTTAGTTGCATTTATCCAATTCTCAATTTTATGGTGTCAAATGATTTGTCTTGAAACAGGCTTCAAAATAAAAACTAACAAAAATTATTATCTTTTTTTTATATTGTTTACACTGAAAAAAAAAAAAAAAAAAATTAAATTGAGTTTCCCGAAATACGTCATTTTTGATATTTTTTATTTTTCTTGCAAAAAAAAGCTACAGGTGTAACTTACCAGTCCTTCAAAAATTGGAGAGGGCCTGCCAGTGGTTCTCCAGAAAAACAATAAAATGTAGTAGTATCTTCCGCAATTTTTCAGTACATTTTTTCAATTCAAAAATTTTTATTAAATAAAATTTGCAAATGCTGAAGTTAGTTAATTGACTGTTTTTTTTGCTTGTATAGTACTAATGAAAGTACCAACGCACTTTTTTCAAATTCAAATTACACTATGCAACAAATGAGTAAAAATTTTTTCCCCAGGGAATGCCATTATTTATTTTATATGTAAAATGGGCTGCTGATTCCGAAAATCTCATTATTTTTTTTTTTATTTCGTGTCGTTTTCGAGATATCGGTCATTTTCGGTTCTTGGACCAAAAAAAAAGATAGTTCCATTTAAATACAAATATCTCAAGAACAAATGTTTGTATTTAAACGTAATCAAAATCAACTGCAGATTTATACAAGAAGAAATAACTTTTTTATAATTTTTTTTTTTTTTTGTGTCATAGATTATATATTTGTGAAATAAATAAGATACCATTTAAAAAAATCGATGGAAAAATGCAAAAGTTGTATACAATTCATTGAAAAGTTACCAAAATGCGTTTTTCCCTATTTTTTTCGTTTTTTTGTAAATAAACTGTTCGATAATTAAAACTTTTTGTAAAACACACGAGAAAATCCAAAAAATTCTTAAAGTAGGCGTTAAAAAAAAAATACCCGTGTCTCGTCGTTTTGCGTTAAAAAAAAATACCCGTGTCTCGTCGTTTTTCTCCAGCACGTCAGATTTATTCTTAATCGATTTTTGAAGTTTTTTCATCCACTGTACATGAAAAATACCAAAATAGCGCATTCTTGTGTTAAATCGATGAATTTAACTATATGATCCTTACATTTGAGGTGTATTATGTGTTCAGTAAACTTATGCAAGATATTACGAGGAATATTTTTGTAGAAAATTTTAACCCTCTAAGACCCTTACAAGTGGGTCATTTAGGCCACATTTAGGCCATGACCCACATGTGGGGGTTTTAGAGGGTTAAAATTGTCCACAAAAATATTCCTCGTAATATCCTGCATACGTTTACTGAACACATAATACACCTCAAATGTAAGGATCATATAGTTAAATTCATCGATTTAACACAAGAATGCGCTATTTTGGTATTTTTCATGTACAGTGGATTAAAAAACTTCAAAAATTGATTAAAAAAAATCTGACGTGCTGGAGAAAAACGACGAGACACGTGTATTTTTTTTTTAACGCCTAGTTTAAGAATTTTTTGGATTTTCTCATATGTTTTACAAAAAGTTTTAATTATCGAACAGTTTATTACAAAAAAAAACGAAAAAAATAGGGAAAAACGCATTTTGGTAACTTTTCAATGAATTGTATACAACTTTTGCATTTTTCCATCGATTTTTTTAAATGGTATCTTATTTTCTTCAAAAATATATAATCTATGACACAAAAAAAAAAATTATAAAAAAGTTATTTCTTCTTGTATAAATCTGCAGTTGATTTTGATTTTTTGTTAATTTTTTCGGAAAAAAAAAAATAATGCGATTTTCGGAATCAGCAGCCCATTTTACATATGAAATGGATAGTGGCATTCACTGGGAGATTTGGCTGTTGCATAGTGTTATCGTTTAATTAAAAATTTCAAATTCAAAAAATTGTATTGAAAAATTGCGGTAGAAGCTACATTTTATTGTTTTTTTGGACAACCACTGGCAAGCCCACTCCATTTTTTGGAGGACTGGTAAGTTACACCTGTAGCTTTTTTTTGCAAGAAAAATAAAAAATATCAAAAATCACATATTTTGGGAAACTCAATTTAAATTTTTTTTTTTTTAGTGTAGACAATAGAATTGGATAAATGCAACTAAAGTTATAGCTTCTCAAAGAAACTAGCCTAAAAATTTCAAAGTCCCATATCTCCGCCATTTTTTTAAATTTTGAAAAAATATTTGGTAGTAATTTTTCTCACTATGCTACTATTGCTTATGCCTATTTATAGCCATATCGGGTGCCATCAAAAAAATCTTGATCGTTTTTAAATGGTTTACACCACCTCCCATATAAGCAAACTTTTCAATAGGCCGTAGTGAAAAATAGAAATGGTTGAAGGAAGCTCAGAGCACAAACTATGTAAATCTTTGCAAGCGAAGATTTGAAACTGCTATGGTAGGGTTTTTTAGTTTTGATATAAAACTGATGCAAAAACTACTTTAATTGATCTAAAAAATAAATAGAGTAACTTATTGTGAATAGATAGTCTTCACACAAAATGTCTTAATCAAACAAAACCATAAAATGTTTATGAATTGAGGAGTAGCCGTACCAAATAGCCTAAGCACCATTACGAAGTAATGTAATGTCATACATATAATGTGCCATAATAAGCGGTTATTTGACCTGTGTCATTTTTTCAATATAATGATATAAATTCTAAACCATCAAAAAATTTTTTGTGAAAACTAAAAACAATTTTAATCATTTCTAACAGGACAAAAAGTCTCATAAAGTACATTTTTGGGTCATCGAATATTTTCCGAATAATTCCAATGCGAAATGAAAGTATGTATACCAATAGACAATAAAATATCCCCATAGGGTTTGGTAACATTAGGTCGAATTTTTTTATGAGCTCCTGTACCATACCAGAAACATTTATTTTATTTAACTAAAATTGTAGCCAAATGTCCAACAAGTAACTTTTCTTACATACTATGTGAAAAAATTTTATATGATGTAAAATGATCGGTCTTTTTTAGTTTTACGACCATTGAAACTGTCTTAAAAATTTTAAATGTCCTAAAAACTTTGGAAAAAAATTCGCTCGTATTCCTTAGACGACTCGAATCATTTTACGACTTACACACTTTTTTCGTACAGTGCCTCGCTTTTGAGTAAAAAAATTGTTTTGCCGACTGCAGACGTTCAACAGCCGAAAATTACCATTTAACGACCGAATCCCATCTTAAATGTTCAGAAAAATCATGCAATTGACAGTCTAAAACAATTTTGCGTCTCTGTAAAAAAATTTTTCACATTGTATGGTAAAAAAAAAATTACTTGTTGGACATTTGGCTACAATTTTGGTTTAATGAAATAAATGTTTCTGGTATGGTATAGGAGCTAACAGTGAAAAAGTTGCATACTAAGAATGGATACTTCAAGAGGTCATAAATCAAACAAAAACCACACACTCACACTAAGCAAAACAAATCACTTCCATTAATTTTTATGTGGTGAGACGAAAACAGATCCAAAATTTGTCATATTGAAACGCTTCTTTATTCCACAGTAAATTAGTTTCACTGCTTCAAAACATCAGAGCTTTTCTGTTACAAGCACACCTGTTACTGTTAATTTGAAATATTTTCTCTAAAATGTTAAGTGTAAGCAAAATAAGGAATCTGTGTAACATACAAACGTGCACAACGACTATGCACTGATTTAATTTATATTTTGTTGATAAACAAACAAAACTTCTATATATTTAAAAAAAAAAAACAGCTGTTTTGCGAAAAATCAATACACAGTTGGCTTAAATCACAAGATTTCACAGTAAGCAAATATTTATTTAGCTAATTCCAACATGCGCATACATACGTGCATATATTTATTTATTTAATTTTATTTATTTATTTACTTATTCTACATTATTTTTTTAATTTTTGGGTACTTGCTCGCGTCTTTTCCTTCTCATAACAAGCAAAACAATATTCTGTTATTTGGAGTCTTTCCTGTCTTTCTCTCTCTTTAAGCTTTCTTCTTCTTTCTCTGAAAACAACGTGTGGTCTCAAAGTTGCGTCAGTGTCAATATATCGACAACAACATAAATAAAGAAAACAAAAACAATACCCGACCAGAAATCCCAGCCAGCACGACTCTTCTGCTGTACTGCTCATTTGGTTTCGTCTGCTGTGCTCTCACGGTTACTCTGCTCTATTGCTCCAAGTTTTTACGCGTACGCCACCACTTCGTAAGCGAACTCGTGTGTGGTGTCTGTCTCTCTGTTGTTTTCAGTTTCTTTGCCTGCTGTCATGTCAGTCTGGCTGTTTGTCTGCAGATTTTTCCGACAACAACAACAATAGCGCGAGTTCTGTTTGTACGCATTTGTTGCGATTTTGAAAACTCCGAAAATCCAGTTTATCTCAAGCAAGCAAAGCAGCATGTTCGGTTGTCAAATGTCATTGCTATCGCGAATGTTTAACGGTTGATTATTTTCGGTTTGATTTCCCAAATGCGACGCCGTCACACAGAGCGTTGAGTGATTTTTCCATTTGCACGCACATTTCGACGCAGTCAGTAAATGCAGCAACGGCTGTTTGTGGACTCTCCGTGTCGTTCCGTACTTCCCGAAATAACGGCGGGCAGTGCGTTTTCAAAACAATCGAATTTCAAATTGCGAGCGCGTGAATAATTTGAAAAAATTAAAAGAAATATTTAACTCAAGTGAACTTTTCTAATGAAACAAAGTGAAATTAAAAATAATAAATACGAAAATTAAACTATAAAAAAACCCTAAAATATCCACCTCTACTTTTTAACAAAATAAACAAGTGTCCCAGCAAGTAAATAGAAATGAATAATTTATTAGCCTGCGGCATAACACGCCTTTGAATTATCAGTTATTGTCATTTTATGACACATTTTTATTAAAAATACAAATTTATTCTTTTTTAAATAACTGAAAATAAGTCAAAATCCAAGACGCTCGCTCGCCTTTTTTATTATAATTTTTTTTTTTTTTTTATAAAACTTTTTACTAACTATTTTTGTTTTGTTTTCTCGTATCTACTCAAATAAACAAATGATTTTTCCACTGAATAAAAAATATTTATGATTTACAGCAACATATCTGGTGTGAAAATGTTTGCGTTTTCATTGTTTGAGACTACTCTGATCTTTGTGAATAAGTCTTTACATAAATTAAAATCATTATGAAATGTTAAGTAATAAAATCGCTGTTTGCCCTTATTTTGTGGGATATTTTTCATAAAAAATTGTAGTGAAGAATCATACATCGGGCATTGCAAAAATAAGAGATTTTGAATCTAAAAAATGAAACAGTAGTTATAGCTCCTCCGGGACATATATGGAATAGAACCTTTCTACCAGCCAATATGTATACATATTTTCCCAAACATTGCCAAAATTACCTTACAAAGTAGCTCTGGAGGAAACACCCATACTAAAAGCATGTTTCTCCAGTATTTCATATTGCTCTGCTACTTTCAAGTGTCTTTTTCAAGCTGTTTTCCTCAATTCAAAATTATTCTAAAAAAAGTTTTTGATTATATCGATCTCTCGATCAAAGCAAATAGATAATTTTAGTTTTCTTAACTAAACTCTATAAATACTTTTGCAAGAATCAAGATTTTAAGCAAAAATCAAATTAGATTCACCACAAGAAAATTTATTTAGTATTATACAGCGACAGACTTAGTCCACTATTGCGGTTATCTATTTGCGATAAAACCGATAGATTGAAAATACATACTGCACTAATTTCACATTGTATTCCATGTAATTTTTTCAGACTTTTGCATTGAAATACTGAAAGTTTTATTCAAATCAGTACAGTAGTTTCGAAGGTAGAGAGAGGCCATCGATTTTCTCTCATAATTAAATGGAATTTGATCAAAATCGAATTTTATTTTTTGGACCTTTTAGTAATAGACGTTAGATTATTTCAAACTCTTTGAATAGTTAGAAGAATTAATATGATTCGAAAAGTACGATAACTGCTTTAACATATTCCAACAGAAAATAGTCCATAGTCTCATATCGCGAAACTATTTTTTTCATTCATAAAATTGATTGTGTCATGCGCTGTGTGGCATGTTGGGCAATTTGGATGAAACCAAAGCCCTCCCACTTTATCATAATTCAATTGAATATAGTATAGACCTATGGTGCCCTCTATTGACCGTTACGTTCTGGCCCACATCATCTATTTATAAACTTGGATTAATGATTCAAACATTCTATAAAGCACACCAGAAATGTCTTATCTTTTGTTACAGTACAGCACTACTAACTCTGTTTGAACTTTGCTAACATTTTCCCAATTGTTGAATTGCTTTATAACAATACTAACTCTCTAATTGAAATATAAGTATATAACTCTCAACAATAAGAGTATTTTTTCAGGCTAATTTTTTTTGTGTTATGCTATTTACACTAACTTTTTTCGTTCCACGAAAATGGACATAAATTCCACATCTTTACCGAAAAAAACTATATTGAGTTTTCTATATAACATTTACTTTATAAGTGTTGCACTCAACACCATTTTTTTTTTTTTTTTTTTCTTTCACTTCAGTGCTGGGCACCACTACATGCAACTTACTTTTTGTCTCGTTTTATCCTATACGAAAAGATACGCAAAAAGTCCTCTCTTTGATACGAAGCTGCCCTAGGGCAGCGTTTTGCCCACCACCGTTTCACTTGCACTGCATTGCTTGTAACCCACTCATTGCTAAAAGAGTACACGGTTCGAACACGAGACTCTTCTTACTCTATAGGTAATACAGCAGACATTCTTGTAGAAAAATTTATCATATCCAATTGATCTTATGGCTATGAATTGGTAACTGTATTCGCCAGATTTTGCCCGCAGCGACATTATCAGTGTGGTCGTTTACTTGTACAGAATTATGCGTAAACGAAAGCTTTTCGGAATAAAACCTTAATTTTGGATTAAAAAACGAACGTTCTGTATATATTACTCAACATGAAAAGATGGCTTCAGGGTAAGAGGTTTCACACAAATAATGAGGTTGAACTTGAAACCAGTGGCTGTCCCTAGGCATAAGAAGGTTTCAATACTGCCTACTGGAATAAAAGCATCTCTCTAAGAAGTTCTCATCTTAAAATTTTACTCTTTTCTATAGGAAGGGTATAGTGGGGGCCATCTTACTTCGTAGCGAGTTGTCTTTGCTGTTTTTGTTGTGAATGCGTCCTAGTTTTGTTTATGTACCCTACACCCAGGTGATGTTCAGATTGTCTTTCAGTTTGTAACGCAGAAAAAGAGGCGTGGCAAGTATGGGAAAGTATATATATTTTTGAACGGATAGAAAGTGTAAGCTCTGAGAACAAACTAAGTGAACTCGTACAAGAGGGCGTGACACCTCTTATATAAGCGAAAATATCTAAATAATATGCTGAAATCGTTCTTTGCGATCATCCAACCAAATTTCACTCAGAATCTAAGGATAGCATAAGCAATCTCCAATCAAAAACTAAGCAAACTCGGAAAAGAGGACGTGGCACCTCCCACATAAGCAAAATTTAAAAAATACTGTAGTGTAGGGTATTTATTTTTTGGCTAGGCCAAAGGTAACACCTTTACTAGATTTTTTTTTTGTTTTCAGTCGAAAGTAAAATGTGCCCTTTATGAAGGCATATGTGTCCATGTCTGGAGCACTTTTGACAAAATAACTTTTTTAGAAATATATTTTAAAAAGTTCCTCAGGCAGTTTTTATGAAATTTTTATTGTTTTTTTTTTTTTCTTATTGTAGTTTTAATACTGAATAATCACTGCTTCGAAAGCAGTAATGACTTTAAAGATCATGCAGTAATCTTTGAATATGCAAATCTTTGAAATTTACGTGTCAAATTTACCCCAGTTTATTCTTAGAATAAATTTTAGATAAGTATTTACTTATATAACTTAAATAAATCAAAATCAGGCGTTATTTCTTAAAAATCCAAGCAATGCCAATTATTTCGCCGCGTAAAATTTTCTATGAAAACACAGTTAGTTTGTATTTTTTCATAAAATTTTCACTAAAAGTATCTATATCCATTATGTTCGATATCAAATAACTTTTAGAAACAGAATACAAAATCATTAGATAAATATGTACATAAATATTGCTATCGCATGAGAACAATCAGATAAGCGCTAGTATCTTAGCGTATGCAAATTGCTACCTGTAGCCATGCTAATAACGCTAAGTACAAAAAACAAAAAATCGATTACCGATTATACGCCACAATCTAAGCAATTTATGCAAAGTGATAACAATAAAAATGTTTGATGTGGCTACAATTTAAGCAGCAGATACAATTAAAGAAAGTGATCAAATGAAACAAAATTGCAAATGTTTTCAGATGACAGAAATAACTGCAAATAATGGCATAAGTAATAAATTTTTGAAATTAAAATTGCTAAAGATGCAAGCGGACAATATGGAAATAATTTATTTTTAATTATTTTTTGTGAAAATTCGCTAAAATTTCAAACGAAATTTACTAAACGAATAAAAAAACTAATAAAAATAGCAGTGCAAAAGCAAACGAAATTCGCTGCACCGTAACAAGATACAAGATACATTCAATTACAGATACACACGCCAGAAATATATCTTAACACGTTTGTAATTACGCATCTTAATTTGTGAACTTGTTCAACGATCTGTGCAGCCGCAGTGGCGCAGATCGTCATCAGATATGTTCGGATGTATGTAGACTGCACTGCGTATTGCATCTCATAGAATGCGTTGCTTTTTGTTGTTTTTCTTTGACTTTTTTATTTTTTTGTTGTGCCGGTTTTGCTTTTTCAGCTGAGTTTACACTTGCATTTTTAATGTGAACAACATGTATCTAGATAAAATTCAAAAACGAAACAAAAATGAATTCGTATTAGCAATGCTTGTTAACGCAGTTGTTTGGGATACGAACAACTGCAGTTTTGTTCAATTAAAAACAACAAACTTAAATTGTTTGTATCTTTTTCTGCGAGAGTTTAATGCGAGTTACTTTAAACATCCGTGCGATACAAATCAATAGTCATGGTTATTTTTCTGCGCTAATTTAGTAAAATCGTTTTTTTTTTTCTTTTTTGGTACACATTATTTTCTTAATAATGGGTCTTTATTTGATTTTCCATTGCGATTTCTACGAAAAACTCACAATTTTTTTTTTTTTTTTCTTATGTTTTTATATTTTTTTTTCCGAATCCGGTCTGCTTTTGACCGGAAAATCGTTTTTGACGTCGTCATTTTAAGTTTACATGATTTCGTTTGTATTTCATTTGATCAATGAAATATTATAAACACCATCCAGAAGCATAGCATCATCGATGGGGTGTTACGAGTATCGCCATCATCATGTGAGCTCCTTAGCTATTAGTTCAGAGGTAAATAGCTGGATTATGTGTTTACAGTACAGTTAATGGTTTGGTTTATTGCAAACATTAAGCAGACAAAAAAATTTTTTTTAACCTTCAACATGAAATTGTCTGAAAAGATTCCAACTCGAATTTGGACAAAAAAAGTATTATGAAAATATATAAAAAAAAGTTCAAAATAAGAGTGAGTAAAATCATGAAATATTAGGCAGCAGTATATCGATTTTTATAATAAATGATTGAACTTCTATAAGAAATCATATAAAACTTCTTAAAAAAGAATGCCAAAATTTCCTATTCCTATTTGTTTGCGTTCAATAGGAAATATTCATTAGGGCTGTTCAAAAAAAAAAAATTTTTCGAATTTCCAAGATATACTTTGGCATCACGATCTACATCATGACAGAATATCCCAAAAAAATTTTCAGATTTTTAAATTCATATTTAAAGGTGGCTCAAAGCAGAAATATATTTTTATTATTTTTTTTTTAGCATTAATTATAAAATATTGTCAAACAAATTGAAAAATTTGTTTTAGAGTAACTTAAAAACATTCAGTTTGTTTGTTTTTTAATGAACTTTAAAACCTACGTTGTAATTTTGACAAAAAAAATTTTACACTTCTTAAAAAACGAAAAACTGCCCTAAGAAGGCGAAATTTTACGGTTTTTCAAAGAAAAAAGTCATCGTGCTTTAAACGAAATGAACATTTTTTAATTTACAAGATCTCATTCAAAAGAGCTCTTAAAAACCTTTAAGACAAGACATGTTAAGATTTTTTTGGGCCAGCAGGCTCGATGACATAACGTTTGAAATATAGTAATGCAGCCCTGTGAAAGGCAAAACGCTTTTTACTCAAGAGGGAGGCATCTTACAAAAAAGTGCCCATGGCATAAAATGCTTAGAATCATCCAAGGAACAAGTGTGAATTGTTTTTTTTTTTTTTTTTGGAAAGTTTATTAAAAATGACGTTAAAAAAATTTTTTTCTAAAATTAAGTAAAAAAAAAAAAAACAATTTACACTTGTTCCTTGGATGATTTTAAGCATTTTATGCCATGGGCACTTTTTTGTAAGATGCCTCCCTCTTGAGTAAAAAGCGTTTTGCCTTTCACAGGGCTGCATTACTATATTTCAAACGTTATGTCATCGAGCCTGCTGGCCCAAAAAAATCTTAACATGTCTTGTCTTAAAGGTTTTTAAGAGCTCTTTTGAATGAGATCTTGTAAATTAAAAAATGTTCATTTCGTTTAAAGCACGATGACTTTTTTCTTTGAAAAACCGTAAAATTTCGCCTTCTTAGGGCAGTTTTTCGTTTTTTAAGAAGTGTAAAATTTTTTTTGTCAAAATTACAACGTAGGTTTTAAAGTTCATTAAAAAACAAACAAACTGAATGTTTTTAAGTTACTCTAAAACAAATTTTTCAAATTGTTTGACAATATTTTATAATTAATGCTAAAAAAAAAATAATAAAAATATATTTCTGCTTTGAGCCACCTTTAAATATGAATTTAAAAATCTGAAAATTTTTTTGGGATATTCTGTCATGATGTAGATCGTGATGCCAAAGTATATCTTGGAAATTCGAAAAATTTTTTTTTTTTGAACAGCCCTAATATTCATAGCTGATTCAGTTATAAACCAAATTCTTCAATAAAAATTTATTGAACAGGATTTTTTTTTTCTGTTTGATGAGTTTTTTTTTTTAATTTTAATAGTTAGGTTTTTTAGTTTAATTCCTTTTTTTATTTCGTTGCTTTTTTGAATGTTAGTTTTAGGCAAAAAAAAAAAATTGTATTAATTTTTGTTAATGGATACGAAAAACAAAAAATATCCCTAACAAGCCGTACCTCAACTATTTTTCAAATGGATTGCTACTTCCCGAGTTATAAGCCTTTAAAAAAAGGATATCTCGCAATAACATACAAAAACTATTTCTAGACCGAACAACTAAAAAGTTAATATTTTACTATTCTTACCAATTACAATATTATATTACAAAACTTTCGAGCATTTGCGGAACGAGATCGTATGAAAAATGACAGCTCCATTCTAGATTTAAAGAACTTACTTACGAATGAATAAGAAAAAAATTTATTTTTAAGAAAATTTGTAAGTCATTAACTTAAAGTAGAAAAACTTCCAATAAATTGAACTGGAACTGGAAAACATACTTTTTATGAAAAATCATTGATTTATCAGAAGTTAATAAGAGATTCTTTATGAAAAACAGCCATTTGTAGAGGAAATTTGTATTTTATATTTTTGTAGGGTCATTAACCAATCTAGCAAAACGGTTTGCACCTCTAAATTCCCCGTACCCGAATTAGGTAAGAATGATTTCTTTCTCTCTAGACCAAAAAAGAAAATCCCAAAAACTAGACCAGTGTAAATTTTTACTATCCAGTTTGATCATTTTTACTATGCTAATATTGAAATATTTTGTTCTAAGCAACTTTGAAATTTTTAGGCAGTGTTTAGTAGATATGAGGCAATGAGCGCAACAGTGGCCTAACCTTTACTTCGTTGATAAAGCAAAAGCACATATCCTGAGTCGATAAAAACACAAGTTATTTGCTTTTGATTTTTTAACGAAGTGAGGGTTAGGCCACTATTGCGCTCATAGCCTCATATATAAAATAAACGAAGATTAACAAAACTTTAAGAATTCATGAACAATCTTCGCAACAAAAAATTATAAAATTTTTCTTTCCGTGTAGATCAACATAAAAGAACAAGCTAAAAGTCCTTCTCAAGAGTTAGTTTAGTAGTTAAGGTAGTAAGTAGTAGTATCAGGAACTTAAGTATATAACCAAAAATATTTAAAGAGTTTCAAAAATAACTTTTCGACGAATAAAACTTCACGAATATCTCATAAACAAGAGCATATTGTGCACAGCGCAGTCTTCAGATTCAGATCAATATATACAAATTAAGTTCTAGAGCAGGCTTAATATTATAAGACAAAGAAAGCAAATACATCTGTAATGAGAGGTGCGATTAAAATCATAGTTGTTAATGAAATTGGAAAATCGGTGGCTGGTAATACAGATATAAATTCATATTTGGAATATAGAAAAAAACACAAATGAATGTCATGATTTGTATTTCACTGCGAAGGGTTTTTCAAGCAGCTTCCGAATAAAAGATGCATTGACCTAAATTTTTATTTTCCCACCGCCTTATCACGGATGATGATCAGCAACAGTGCAGGTGCAGTGAAACACCTCCACTGAGCACATTTTAATTGTTTTCTGGTCGTTGTTAATTGCAACAACATCTTGGTACATAAATATTTCAGCATGCTGAGTTAAAACAATAAATCAGTTAAAAAAAGGCTGCCAATGTGCAGCCAAGTATGAGGAGAGGAAATAAACTTGTCTTTAATAGATGCACTCGGCGACAGTGGAGCAAAGTAAATAAAATTGAAATTATAACGAACTTATAAAAATAAATTTACATTATTCTGAAATTTAATTTTTGTTTTATACGAAATACATATTAGAAACACTTTACTATAAAAATACTAGGCGACATGAAATTTTTCCAATTTTGTTAATGATGTTGATAATAACGGAGAACTTTTTTTTACTTTTTTTTTGCTTAAACATAAAAATACAAAATAATTTCCTTGTCTCGCAATTAATAAATTATGATGAAAGTAACCTAAATGTTAAAAAAACCTAATTTATTTTGTTGGCAAAATTCATCCTGCCTCCTTGCACTTTAAGGTACCAATTTAAATTTGATCTTTAATGACTTTAATAGCAGTCATTAATTTTTTGTATGAAACCTGTTATAAAAGCCATATATTCCAATGTATGTGCTGGCATGCTCTTGATGAAAGGGCCACTTAGTCTTCAATAATTTCATTTCGTATTTTTTTTTTTATTTTTTGTGAGTTACTCGTCGCTGTTTGTGCTTGAAGTTCACTTACATAACAAAATGCCTGAAAACATTAATTTATTTTTAACGAATTGCCAATGATCATATTATTATGTATTTTATTTTTTGTTGTTATTGTTATTATAATGTACTGACAGCGATATTGATGATTTCAATTAAATGAGATTTATTTCGGAAGATACTTGAAATTGTGAGAAGAGTACTTAAGATCGGATAGAAATGCAAAGTCAGTAATTGATGGGAAGCAGTAAAATGACATGTTAACCCGAAATTTTTTTTTTTTTTTTTTATTTATTTAAAATTCTGAGCTCATAAAAAAACTAATTCGACTTGATAGATTATAAAAAAATTTAATATAATTTCAACTGCATTAGCAACACTCCTGTCGAAATGAATGAAAAAGTACTTCTTCGATAAATTTTTAATATAATTACAACAGACACCTAAATTATAGTGACAGTCAAAGTGAATAAAGTGCTGAACACTTAATTAGAAAAAATTTAAACGAAAATGATTAAAAACAAAACTGAAAAACTCATAGATAGAAGAAAAACTTGCGAAGCAAAAATACAACAACAATATAATAAATTGAAGACAAAAATAAAGAAAAATTTTAGCTGAATTTAAAGAATATGGCATCCGCCGACGCAAAACAAAACAAAACAAAACAATAAAAAGAAAATTCAAAATAACAATCAGCGCAAAAAAGAAAACAAAACCAGAGGCAAAAATATTTATAAATCAATTGAAAAAAATAAAAGAAAAAATTCTTAAAATTAGCAATATTAAAACGTAATGTGATGCTGCTCTGAGCGAGTGTAGCCAATTAAATTTTCCATTCGAAAAGTGTGAAAAATTAAAGGAAATCAGCTGAGAGCTGAGTGTCAACTGCTTGAAGCATGTGATGATAATATTAATGCCAGGAAAGTTCACGGAATACGCGCTAGAGCGAAAAAATAAATAAATAAATAAAGTCATTAAAAAATATATAAATTAATAATCATTAAAATAACTGATGTAATGACAAAAAAAAAAAAAAACATTTTAATTATGGCACTGTGCTAAAATAGTTAAAAAGTTGTAGCGCAAATTAAATTTTTCTACTCTACTCGTTTGAGTTATTTATAAGGTCTAACGTCATTAACACAAGCCGTTAAAAAATAAATTGTAAATATTTAAAACAAAACACGCAGTTCAAGAAATTTCATAGTATAGATACATATTTTTCAAAGATAAGACTGGTTATTCCTTTGTCTGCAGAAAAATTTATAAATCACTTTTAGTATTTCCAGTTTTCAAATTACTCTATTTTATATACATCTGATCATGATGACATCAATAAACTTGAGTTTTCCATTACATATTCAAATTTTGTCATGATCCAATATCAATTTGTTCTGTTAATTTATTAATGAACAGCTTATAAGAATCAACAGGTGACAGAATGATATTTACTTTTTCTTCAAATATTTGAAACATAAATAAACCTAATTTAAATATTTCATAATTAGCTTCTTTGTTGAAACTGCCAAACTTTGAACATGCTGCTACACCATCCTACATACGAGTATGAAATAGTGGTATTTATTTTGTTTAGTTTTGTTTTGTCAAAAAGGTTGTTTTAGCATTTTATTGAATATGGAAAGTTTAGTATTCCTAATTCTTGATAAGCTTCATTTTCAGACTTTAAATAACTTGAAGAATTCTTCCTCAAAAATCATTTTTTCAAACTCTGTAGGTTCTAATTTTGATAAAGAAAGAATTTATTTAAATTTTTTTTTTTTTTTTCATCAAAATATAACTTTTTCCACAATGTAGACGCTTGCGATAAGTTTTTAATAGGATAAAGTTAGTAGTTCTTACCACTTTAAAAGAAAATATTTGAATCTGATTTATATTTTCAAAAGAAGGGCTTAAGAGACATTTGATGAAAAATCAACAAATAAATTCATGTTATAATTATCATCTTAATGAGATCTTAAAAATTTATAATATATATCAAGTAAATTTATTTAATTAATTCTTACAGTTTATTTTCAAAAATACTTATTATTGCATTTGTATAAAAATATGTCACATTCGACAACAATAACAACAAAAATGTTTCTTCTCAGCTATATTACATGTTGTCAACTCCATATATCGTTTATTTACCCAACTCGTTTGCAAAATTAGCAAGAGTTTGATGACAGGTTAAACTCTTTAGTTCACATCACGCTCAAGTAGCGTTTGGAGTAGCTGTATCTGTTTCATGTATACGTCAATCGTGGCTTCATTCTCAACGCTCTTTCTTTCCTAACAGGGCGTAACTAGAAACTGCCGCTAATACAAAAGTGTGAATTATTTTAAATTAATTGCTCCGATTGATACATATTTTGTTAGCAGCAGCAGCACTTAAAGATTTTGTGACTATTGCACTACTAAAACTCTGAACACGTTTTGTACGATTTGTGATTTTAAATAAAATGAAGATTCCGCGCTTTGTTATTTAAATTTGCTCACTAATGCTTAAAATACATTTGAATTTCAACATAAGATACCTAATGTAAAATCCTCGAGTTGAAAAATAAGAACTACTATATGCACATAAGAAATCGATTCGAGATTGATCACAGAACCCGTTCGAATTCCACTGTATAGCTTTTGATTGTTTTTTGAAAAAGATAATTATTTATATTATTTTGCTACCAACGAGCATGGATCAGATGGCATTGCTGGGTAGAACTTACACTGAAAGAAAAAACCATCTTAAAATTTCCAGAAACAGGCTGACAGATTAAAGTGATTTTGTCAGTCATATCACGCAATATTAGGCAGCAGCATGTCGATTTTTATAATTAGTATAGTAAAACTTAATATGTGAATGGAAAAACTTGCAGCAAACTTGAAACTCAGCAGAGTTGTTTAGTCGACTATTGAAATTTTACAGAAAAAATTTCACAGCTCAACAAAGGGTTTAACTCCTTTTTTTGGGTGTTTAACGGTCAAAAAAGTGAGTTTCTATGCATCAAAAAAAAAATTTTCAAGCAAAGTTTTTTAAACACCTTTCCATCATAAAAACTGTCCGAGATAAATTATTTTTAAGTAAGAGTACTTTTTTTTTTCTTTCTTTTCTAAACTGAGCAAGTGCCAAAAATTCAAATTTTTCATATCAATTTTAAACTCTAACATCTATAACTTTTTTTGTTCCGTAACCTATCGGAAAAGGTCAAAAAATTTTCTAAGGCTTAAAATATTTTTAATTGAATAGTTTTAAAATTAAATATATTGGTTTCACATTACTTTTGTATTATAACTGCTACAAGTTTTTTGTTACTTAACCGATCGGAAAATCTCAAAGTCAATTTAAAGGGCTAATATCTAGTCTTCTTAATTGAATAAATTTCAAATTAAATATCTGAAATGAAACATTAAAAAAATTAATTGAAACGAAAAAGCGAAAATAAAACAGTTTTAAGTTTGGAATATTACTAAATACTTATTAACTTTATCTTTATACCTCTAAACATAAATTTTATTATAATAGTAGTAATTTAAAAAAATTTTTGTTTTGAATTTCATTATTTTACTAAATATTTTTGCTTAATGTTTTCAGGACCACTAAAAAAGCTTAACGTCAAAAAGGTGACCTCCCCACCCTTGCGCATTAGCTGCCATCTTGAAATATGTTTGATTCAATTTATCCGGACAATAAAATTCTACGTTTTTTTATCTCGGACGCGATATCCATTAGTTGATATTTTGAGCGGTAGGGGTCACCAAAATTAAAAAAACTGTTTTTTCCATTTTCACCCACTGGGTGTTGGTTTTTTAAAAAGCTGTAATGACATAATTTGTAGCGCTTGCAAAAACAAGCAAAATAGTGTTTAAATGAAGTGATTATCTCAATTGGTTCTCGAGAAATTAAGTATTATGTGATCAATGTTCAGATAAAAACATAAACAATAAATTTTTTACACGCATTTTATTTTTAACTTGTAATAACTCGAGAACCAATTGAGGTAATCATTTTATTTAAAAACTATTTTGCTTGTTTTTACAAGCGCTAAAAATTTTGTGGTCCCAACATTTTGAAAAATTAACACCCAGTGGGTCAAAATGGAAAAAAAGCCGATTTTTTATAACTTTGGCGGCCTCTACCGCTCGGAATATCAACTTATGGATATCGCGTCCCATATCAAAAATACGTAAAATTTTATTGCCCGCAATTTTTTTCTGTGCGACAAATAGGAAATGAGATAGATCGAATCAAAAATATTTCAAGATGGCGGCTGAAGCGCAGGGGGGGCGAGGTTACCTTTTTGATTTTAGGCCTCTACAGTGGTTCTAAAAACATTAGGCAAAAAAAAATTTTTCTAGGTGTTTTTACATTTTTAAGTACATTTTATGACATTTTTACTGTACTATAACTCAAGAACCAATTGAGATAATGACTTCATTTAAAAACTATTTTGCTTGTTTTTGCAAGCGCTACAAATTATGTTACAACAACTTTTTGAAAAATCAACACACAGTGGGTGCAAATGGAAAAAACTGATTTTTTGTAACTTTGGCGGCCTCTACCGCTCAAAATATCAACTTATGGATATCGCGTACGAATTAAAAAAAACGAAGAATTTTATTGCCCGTAATTTTTGTTCAAAAATTTTTCTGTCCGACTTACAGGAAACGAGATTAATTGAATCAAACATATTTCAAGATGGCGGCTAATGCGCAAGGGTGGGAAGGTCACCTTTTCGACGTTAAGCTTCTATAGTGGTCCTAAAAACATTAAGCAAAAAAAATTGCAGTGCGCAATTTTTTCTAGGTCTTTATACATTTTTTGACAACTTTACTGTACTAGAGTGAGTCTTTGCCTCCAAAACACTTTTTTTGATCGGTCAAGAAACAAAAAAATTATAGCCGTTTTGTTATTTAAAGTGGTTTCGAAATATTTAAATTTTGAGAACGCTAGCACTTTTGAAACAGAAAAAAATTACTCTAACTTGAAACTCATATAAATCGGTCAATTTTTATACCAGAAAAAAGTTCAAAAAACTAAAGAATTACGTCAGCTATGAATTTTTTGTTGAAAACTTCTTTTGGTTCGACAAATACTTTTTATGTTATTCGTGAAAAAATAAATTTTTCGACTTTTGAACTTCCACCTTCCCGTTGGGAGATGGACTTTTATTTTGTAAAGTAACTGTAGCCCAATAAACAACTGTACCAAGTTTCAAGTCTGCAGTAAGTTTTTCCATTTTCCATTGATATTATAGCTAGATTTAACTTCTTAAAGAAATCATATAAAAAATTGGAAAAAATCAGGCTAGCAATTGCAACTCAATAATTTTTATGTATCCAGCAGGCAGCATTTAAAGCTGACACGTTTATTATAATGATTTCAGTAGTGCTGATGGCTACTACGCGATTTTTTATAGCATCGCGCGTATCTATCACACAATTTTTTGATTTTGTTTGTTTTTTTTTTTAAATAAATTGTTTAAAAAAATAAAAGTAAAAAACAATTGCATTGCTGTTTAATAACTTTTACTATGCTAATATTAAAATATTTGCTTCTAAATTCCTTTGAAATTTTTATAAAATTTTTAGACAGTTTTTAATAAATATGTAAAATAAGCGAAGTATAACAAAAGATAATTAATTTTTGAACGAATTTTGCTACAAAACTATTAAAACTTCCATCTCCGTGTTCAGTGTTTTTTTTTTATATATTTAAAACCCAAACAAAATAGAGCCTGTGACCACCAAAATACCTGCTTCTTTATGTCTTTGTATACGTATGTAAGTTGGGATAAAGATTCTGACTGCTTTCAATTGTATACTCAATGCTCGTATGACTTGGAATGGCGTTCAGCTTGACTACATTTTTCTTGAAACTCAAAACAATTATTTTAGTTCAAATATTTTATTGTATTTAAATCAGATATTTACTTTACAACAGGATTACTCTTCAAACAAAAGTTATGTATATTTTTTTTGTAATGCGTAACGTTTTTAATTACGTTTTGTATGTTGATACAGCAAGCTCACATAATGTACGCATCAAACGAATTTTGCCTACACACATACAAATACACCACCAATATGCTTAATACATAAATAAGTAATGGTGATGCAATTAAATGCTAACGCATTGTTGGCAACAAATTGCTGTTAATGATGTGGTAGCTATTTAAACACCAACAAATGCATGCATGTGTATGTGTTTGTAAGCGCTTGAATGTGTGTAGCGGAAGCTCATTTAAAATGTTTTCTTTTTTCAGTTTGATCGTAAAAACATGAAAAGAAAAACAACATTAATCTAAGCCAAAGTCAGAAAACTCATGAGCTTATTTTTATTTACATTTTCATCTCTTTTTTTCAATTCATAAAACTCTATGTAAATAAAATGAAAACACATAAAACCAATCAAAAACTTTTCCAAATCGATGTCATGTACAATAGCAGAGCACACCTCTATGTCAAATTTGGTTCTTTATCGGAAATATACACACGTGTAACAATGCCACTCACACATAAATATTTGCAAAATCTTTCAATATCTTTTTTTACAAACGCACAATAAATAATTGAAAAGCTTTGTTGTGAACTTTTACTCTTTTTTTTAGAATAAATCCATGCAATAAGAGCAAGAAGCAAGAAGAAAAAAAGAAGTAGAATATTTTGAGAATAAATATACCATCAGCACTAAGTGTAGCATATTTTTCGGCTTAAACAGGCTTTTGCATACTTTTAAATAAATCCTGGCAAAAATTTAAATGGAATTTAGGAAAATTATGCATTCATTATTCAAGCATTTGTTATAATGCTTGATGATTTTCAGATTTTCATACAATATGCTTAATTTTAATTTAGGGTTGCCAACAGTATCTTTTATGTGGATCAATGTACTTAGAGTTGGTCCAACAAAACGAATGGTTCTTATTACGAATGTCCAATAACTGCCTAAAAACTTTATAAAAATTTTAAAGTTGCTTAGAATAAAATAATAACGATATAAGTAAAAACTATTAAACAGGATGGTAAAAATTATTAAAACAGGAATAAAATTTTCTTTATATATATTTTTTTAGCAACTAATGTATGTAGAAAGAAAAAGATACAATTAAAATAAGTAAAAAAACAAAAATGTTGCCCAGATAATTCAGTCACTGGCAAAGGTTTTTTTTTAAGGTCTGAAGTTAATATTTTGATATTTGTAGAGATCTGGCACCCTTTGTGTTTTCTAAAAATCGTAAACTGAATTAAAAACTGGGAAGGCTTGGCATCTCTACAGTAAAGTACTTATTTTAAGAAATACATAGCTTAAAACTTTCTTATGTTGTACTACGCTGAAATCTTTGCTTTAGCACATCATTAAATTGAGTTCATGCAAATTACTACAACATTACACACACAACACTCGCACAAGTTCACATCAATTTCGCAGCATCTCCTGCTGTTACTTTGATTCAATCAATAACTGAGTCTGTCAAAATATTTGATGGTAACATTTTGTTTATATCGATTGTGTCATATGAATGATGTGCTCTATGCAAATAGGTATGTCAAAGCAATCTAGTAGCATTTCATGGAAAAACTGTCAAATAGAGTGCAAAATATATGACACAATTTAACACATACACAAACGCACACACACACATAAAATAAACTCACACACAACGCAATAATGAACATTTTAAGAAAATTTGATTATGTTTATTTGACATTTGACCGGAAACAGAGTGAAACCAACACATTGTGCACTCTTTTTTTTCTTTTTATGAATATGGCAAGTTTTTTCCTTAACAAAAAATTAAAGAGAAAAGTTTGTTAAATGTTTTCCATTTTTAATAGTCTGTGCAATTTTTTTTAATAAAATAAAATTTTAACTGCAGCAAAATATTTCATAAGTTGAGTTATTTACAAAAGAGAAAAAACTGCCATCACACACACAATGTAACCTTTTACCAACTTGAATAATGTCATTTTCATTTTATTTCATAAAGCAAACAAAAAAAGAAAGACAGGCAAAATAAGACAGAGAATAGCCTTGACAGCTGGGCGCAAACATGTGCACACACACCCTGAGAAACCCTTAGTACACGTACACAATAATTTCTTCGTATGTATGCTTATAGACAACTTGATAGGTAGGCAAAGCCAAGTGAAGACAAACTTTGCATGTAACAACGAACGTGTCTATGAATTAACCCAGTTGGAAAATGACACATCGGTGACTAAGTTATAATGTAGAGCTGCTGAAAACTATGCTTTTTATTTTAAACAAATACAGAGGCTGGGCTTATGATCGAGCGTAACCGTATCGCGCGATGTGACGAGGATCGCTCTATCGCAAGCAGTGTTTTTGCCAAAGTAATCGCTAGCGACAGAGTGTTTATGATTTAGCGACATTGCAAGCGATTGAATTTTTGTACATAGAAATTCCACGATTACCCTCAAAAATCTGAAAGAAGATGTCAAAAAAGTGAGCTGAGAATTTTTTTTAAATTTTTTGAAGGTCATCACCGTTTTGTGCAAATCTAGTCTTGATGGAGCTTTTATTTTTATTTTTATTCGATGTCAAAACTGCTCGGAATAAGTTTTGCGATACATTAAGTTTTGCGCCTTGAAACAATGTATATAAAAAATAGTACATCGAACATTTTATCAATTATTTATTGGTTTTTAGACAAAAAATATCCACAAGAAATGTGTTTTTCGAATTCATTCTTCTCTTAAATTTTATTACGGATAAAACTTGTTGTGCCGAGGTTACCATGAAATTACGCAAGAAACAATCCTTACCCATTATAATATGTTTTTATAGCTCTTTTTGGCCGCTTTTTTCAAACACTGGGTCATAATTGGTTAATGTATTTTTTATGGAAAATTTCACTAAGGGTCACCAAAGACAAAAAATGCTTAGAATAATGTATGCTTAGAATAATACCTAAAATAGGTAATAAAAATAGTTATTTCAAATAAAAGTTGAGCTGTTCGCCACTCCGATTCAAAAATTATTCATTGTATATTCTTGTCGCTCTTGTCGCTCTAAATTGCTCAAAATCGTGCGACGCGAATACACTCGATCATACGACATTATGATAAAATTTAAAAACAAAACAAATTTTGCTCCATATCAGATGGCCGAAATGAGGATAAAAAATTCACTGCAAAAACGATATGAATATCATAATAAAATCATTGTATACCAAGTGCTACTTAGTATTAATCCGAAGAGAAGAATGATTACATTCAAACAAACCAATTACTTAGTGCAATCATTTTCTTCACTATTTTGTTCGAATGCCTTAAAATTATAATACAGGGCAACACCGACCTTTCGGCATAGAGCTTTGCAGTTATATTCGAATAATCATGACGTACTGAATACGAAAATAATATCAGATTCGCCGAATTGACTCTAGTTCTCCAGATATCCTTGTTTAAAAGTGTAAAAATATCTGTTTTGAGGCATATTTGAAGTAGGATAACACAGTAGACAGTGTCTTAAATTTTTGTAAATGAAATCGAATAGACGTAATCTTCCACATTTAACCTTACTTTTAAATTTTTCCAACTAGATCCTTACTTTCCGAGTAATCAATCACTGAAGTAATGATATTTCGACTCCATACAAAGGACTCATTTTTTCTTCGGCCTTAGTTTTTTGAGTCAATCCAAATTCACTGAGGTAATTAAACACTAAGGGGATGGTGTGTTTGCCTAAATTGACTCTAATTCTCCAGAAATCCTTGTTCGAAAGAGCAAAATAGCTGTTTTGTTTGCATGCAGTTGAAATGGGCAATAGCTCGGAAAGTAAGGCTCTAATTGGAAAAATTAAGAAGTAAAATTCAGTACCGCTGGTTATGACTTTTTGATGCCATTAACAAAAATTAATTACACTGTTTGCCCTGAGTGTTATACTTCTTCAAATATGCTTCAAAACAGCTATTTTTGCACATTTAAGCAAGGATATCTCGAGAAATAGAGTCAATCCTGACAAATAAATTATTCACTAGGTATCGCATGTCCTTGGTGGATGTGAATTTACTCACGAAACTAAGGTCGCAGAAAAAAAAAATTATTTTGACACCCTGTGTAATGTGCTTGAGAAATTTTGTGTCCAAATCTGAATTCAATGTCAAAAAAAAAATTGTTTAATGTTCAGCACCATACACTAAACACAGGCATTTCCTGCCAGGACTATTGTCCTAGAGTTCACGTAAATGTTGTCCCATCATAAAGTTGTTGCCTTCGTCAAGCAGCTTAAAAGCTAATATTAATTAAACGCTCTTCAGTTGTGGTTTATTAAGCAAATTATTTATTGGAGAAAAGTTTAACTTTCTGTCTGTCTGCATTGGGGAGTGGAGTCATCGATATGGTATTAAATGTGAGACGAGGTGTGGTAAGGAAATAGACAATGTTTGGAAAATTGTTGAATAATTGATTTTTGTTTTTCCTTGTGTTGTAATAGAGTCAACAATGAAGAATTCAGATGAATAAGAATGAGATGTTGTGTATTTTTTTTTTTAATATTTTTGATTCAGCGGATCCGTTCATGAATAATAATTTTCTAAACTTTAAACCTTTTCCACACCAAATAGATCTTTTTTCAAATTCAATTTAAATATTTTTTTTTTTTTTTTCAAATCAAAATAACCTTTTTCAAATGAAAATTAACTTTTCCCAAATCAACTTAACCTCCCGTTTTTTCAGTTTAAAATTTTCCCAAATCAACTTAACCTCCCGTTTTTTTTTTTAGTTTAAAATTTTCAATTTTTTCCAAATCAAATTAAATTTTGCAAAAACCACGCTTAAAATGAATGACACATTTAGACACAATTAAAATCCATATACCGAGTTTCATAACGATAGCTAGTGTAGATGCAAAAATATATCATTTTAGGCGTGTTTTTTGCTAAATTTAGTTTGATTTGGAAAAGATTATTTTGATTTGAAAATTGTATTCTAAAAAAACAGGAGGTTAATGCCCCAGACAGACGTCAGCTCTAATGCACATTACAGACGCAATAATGTGAAATTTTTTATTGCATGATTTCAGACATTTTTTAAATAAATATTTCATAGACATTGACTAAAAGAACATTTCCCAATTCAGGGTCCAAAAAATTCTAATTAGCTTTGCTGATTCTTAACTCACTATTAATCTTGTTTTTGACGTTTCATAATTTTCGGACCTTGAAATGGGAAATGTTCTTTTAATCAATGTCTATGAAATATGTTTTTAAAAAATTCCATTAAAAGTTTCACATTATTGCATCTGTAATGTGAATTAGAACTGCCGTCTGTTTCGGGAATAAAATGATTTGGAAAAAGTTTATTTTCATTTGGAAAAGTATATTTTGATTTGGAAAAATATCAATTTGATATGGAAAAGGATAAACTTGGAGTGGAAACCTTCTTGTCATATACAATAGTTGCGTTTATTATATCTATAACTATAGTGCCATAATGTATTGCATCAATTCGTTTCACATTAGGTGGCGCTGATGGTGTGTGGGCCATTGTGCAATTAAAATTTAGTTTTGTTTTACACTTATCTTACAATATATATACTCGTATTTGACCTTATGACGCCAGTAACACTTCACCCCACAAGCCTTAAATGTTTCGCTTTCCTTATACCAATTTTCACATCGCGCAATTTGCGTTGCAATGCATTTTTTGTTTCCCTCCTTTAAAGTTGAAAAATTTGCTGGATTTTTTACCCATTTTACATTCAAATGCCTTTTTGGCACAGATTCCGTTGCACACTTTTTGCTACTTTGCTGAATGTAAAATTTATTGATTGCATATTTTATGGCGCGACGAAAAATTGTGTTTTTTTTTTTTTTGCACAAAATAAAAACTGTCAGCATTTTTTGGAAAATGCATATGCTCGAGTTAGTAACACATTTTGTTGTTGTTTTTTTACAAAACTTCAGTGACGGCTTAAATGCTTTGACAAGGCCATCGCAAAAAATGTGTAAGTCACAAGCTTAACGTTTTATTTAGCGAACAAAGCTTTACGAAACATTTAATGGTATTTTTTAGCCATTAAAATAAATACTCATCTACGTGGGCCACTATGACTTTGAGGAAAAAGTAAAAATTTGCGTTTGCTTACAAAATTTGCTCCACAGCTGTGCACAGACAAAATTAATGAAAGTTTAAAAACATGGCTTATAGAGCAAAACTTCTATTCTGTTTCTAAAAAATTCAAGAAGATACGGGAAAACAGATCAATGCATTCTTACGTCAAAAAGTGAAAAAATGTCATTTGCAGCAAAAGAGCATACAGCCGACAATTTGTTGCATACTTTGTGGCAAAAATAAAATTTAAGACGCTTTTCTCATTTATTCTACATCTTGTCACTTTAAGCAGCAAACAAATGAAAGCTGCATTAAGATAATTATACAAAATTTCGTTGAAAGGATAATTGCGTACAACTTTGAGGAAACAAACTTTCTTTTTAAATAAAACACCAGCTGCTGCTTTAAAATTTGCAAAACAAAGACTTTTCATATTTTTCTTCTAAATTACACCTTTGAATGTATAAATTATTTTAACTGTCAAAACTTAGACGAGCCCTAATTAACAATTCCTTTTATACATTTTTATCTCTCAGACCATATTATGTAGCTGTATGAAATTCACCAAACGAATCAGGGTAGAATGCATGAACAGCAAAGTAACTTAATCCTGGTCAGTTGACCTCAATTGGTCTAATTTCTTTTTGTGTTTTTTCAAACACCAAAAATACATCATAAAATAATTCGCTTAAGTGCGCCACAAGCACCACCTGTTTAAAAACAAATCCAAAAGAAAATCAGCACAAAACAGACTTAACAATTAGATGCTGCATACAATTAGGCGCATACCATACAAAATTAAACCAAAAAAATGAAATCCTCTGCAAAGTGCGGACAATTTTGTTAATGAAGTTGCTTATTTTTGTTTTAATTTTATTTTCGCGTTTTGTTTCTCTGTTGCAAAGTTTTAAGGTCGCTTCAATAATTTTTTCCCTCATCAGCAGTGTTGCCTAGTGATGATGTTGGTTTTTTTTTTGGTTCGTTATTTTCTGACAGCATTTTAAACTTAAAGCCACTTAAATTTTGCAATTTTTTCAACTTTTACCATATTTTTCCTTTCAGTTTGGTTTTTTGTTTTGGCTTTTTTTTTTCATCAAAGTTTGTTTGTTTTGGGAGCAGCAAAAACCCTTCATGCTTGGACTCACATTTTCGGTCATGCAGAAGAGTGTGTGTTTTGCTTTCAGTTATAGAATTTTTGGCAATTTTCCAATACGAGTAGTCGTGCGTTCGTTGATATATGAAACCAAAAATGTCTCAATACAGCAAAAAAAAAGGACACTAAATGAAAAAATTTTGAATGTCTGTTCGTTTTGGTTTCTTTACAAGTGTTCGTTTGGTGTTTCAAGGAAATTGCCGAGGTTTGTTTTTTAAATGGTTGGCGTAAAGTTTAAAAATGGCACTTACGTTGCGCAATGTTTTTGTTATTTTTTTTTTTTAACTGAAAGATATAAAATTTAATGTGCAAATATGAAATTCCTTTTATTGATGTAATGTTAGAAAGTACAAAAACTTTCATGGCCTAAAAATTACGTCAGCATATATACTATCATTTATTGAAATAAAAATGTTGCCAAAAAAACATGAAAAAGAAAATCAACGCAATCGATCAAAAAATAATTAAAATAACACATCGACTAATAAATTCCCTGTCTAGGATGAAAACATAACTTTTTTGGTCAAATTCAGTTTTACTTCTCAACGTAGTCTCCTTCAAGAGCAAAACAATCATTCCAGCGCTTCTCTAACATTTCGATACCATTATTGTAGAATGATTTAACTAAGAAGTTTGTTTCGGCGATCACCTCCCCATTCAACCAAACTTCTTTTCAGTGAGCATTTCTTTTAAATCTGCGAACAGTTAAAAGTCGCGGGAAGCAAAATCTGGCGTATAGGGTGGGTGCCAAAGCAATTCGAAGTGTAATTTGTGCAATTTTGCCATCGTAGCCAAAGAGTCGTGACTCGGTGAATTGTCTTGTTGAAATATCACTTTCTTTCTTTGCATGGGTCCTTTGAACTTGGTTATACCTCGATGTTGTCCCACTGCATATTTTTTGTGCAAAGTAATTTACTAGAGTTTCGTAAGGATTTTTTTTTTTTAAATCGATCAACGAGCTAATCGAGGGGTCGCATTTTGATGTTAAATCCAAATCCGACTTCAGAATTGTTATATCTCGTATGCTTTTTGAGAAATTTTTATCTAAAAATTTAGTTTTAGACCATAAAATTGTAAGAACTTTGCTGTGCTTTTGGCCGCCTTGAGCGAGGTTTAATCGCTCAGTATATTAACAATGTTACTCTGGTGCATTCAGGTTCCGCCCATCAATACGTATCGACGCAAAAATTATTTCCCCAAACCACAGATAAAGGAACTTTAAACTAACAAAAAATTTGAGGGGGGTATCCCTGAAGAGTTATAGGGTTAAAACTGATTTTCTAACTCGTTTTAGAAAAAAAAATTTTTGTGTCACTCTAGCGTTTCTTATAAAACTTTTTTTATGAGAAACTTTTAGCTAATTATATGAGTTTTTTAAAAATGTATTTGGTTTATGAGGTTCAAAAGAATTTGAAAAAGTTGACACTTTTAATATTTTATTTATTTTTTACCTTGACGGCCATTTTAGTACGAAAAAGGTCCTTTTCAAAAAAAAGTTTTCCTTGAAAAAGAAAATTTTTTTTCTAAAAGATATCAGAAAACCAATTTTAACCCTATAACTCCTCAAAAGAACATTTTAGACCCCCTTATGCGCTACGCCTTGTATTTAGAACGTGACTGACACCTTCAACTTCTTTTTACGTCTACCGAAACGATTTTGAGAACTATTTTGATGTGTTCCGGTATAACCAACACTTTTGGACGCCATCGGAGCTTGTACTATCTTTTTTAAAAGCCCAGCAAACCAGCCTAGAATGGTCGATTTTTCCGAATAACACTCATCAAGCCAAGCTTCTGTTTCGACGGAAATTCTTTTTTTTTTTTTTTGTTGTTTTGAAAAAAGAAAAAGCTGTTTAGCTACAACCACTGTAATTTTTGATTCAAACGTCGGATAATCATTAAATTTTTACAGTCACCATTTGAAAGCTAGTACTTACTTACTGCTAAAAATATTAAATATTAGATGAGTTGAAATAAATAAATTAACTATTACTCGTACAACATGTGGTATGTAATTTATGTTATAATTTTGAATTATTAATATTTAATATTTTTAAGCTAGATTAATCAATAAGCAGATTATATACATTATATATATTTATCTTACTTTATGGTTTTTAAAACTCTGAGCGATTCCATAAAAAGTGAAAGACAATCTTCATTCAATTTACAATCTTAGCAACGATATGACGACTGTCTCATTTGGCATTCATGTCAGTCAATCTCTCTTGTTCAAAAGTTAATTTGTGCACGTCTGTTTTTTAATTTGTTTTTCCTTGTTCTGCTCCAATTGATAAAACATGCAGCTTTTGTCCAGAGGTGACATTTGCATTGCATGAGTGTGTGTGCTTTGTTCGCACTACATACACTCAACAAATGCTGTAAGGAGTCAAATTGTTAAGCATGTGAACTTTTGTTCGTTTTTGTAGTGCTGTTTTGTTATTGGACTTGAAATGTTTGCTACGCAAATTAAAAGTTGTAGCAATTGGCAATTTCGATAATGATTGTTATGTGTAGGAAAAAAGTGACAACTTTTTATGTGATTTGATTGGGTGTCAATTAAAATTTAAAGACATTTGGTACAAAGATTTTCGAAGTTCATTAGAAATGGATTTTATGCTGCAGTTTTACTTTCATAAAATATCTCTATCTTTATTTTGTTTCCTATTTTCTGGTACTTTTGAAAGAAATTATTAGCAAAACTTAATATCCAATTAAATATGCCATTTCTTAAACATTTCTTCTTCTCACTTCTAAAGGACAATTAATTTTCTTATCTCGCATCTGCACATGCAAAGACTTTCAAGCGAAACGTGCTGATAATACAAAATACTTGGTTATGCAAAGAATTTTACGAAAATTAATTTAAAGTAGCGCATAAGTGCAATCGCATAATGCGCAAATGCAGTTTCCACAAATAAAAATCTCATTTTGATAAGCATGAATTCGTTTTAGTGTGCAATCTTATGAGTATTTCTTATAAAAACAGCGCATAATTTTTCATATTGCGATTTCTTTGCATTTTATGAAATAAAATTTTTTTCATTTCTCTTGCATGCAGCTGTGGTTGTATGCCACATGATGTAAAATCCGCCTTGCCATTGAAGTTCACTGAGCAATTCCTGTTGTAAAATGCGCAGTTTTCGATCAATATTCTCAGACGATAAACGACAATTGTGAAATACTTTTATCGTTTATTGCTATTCTTTTTATATTTTTTGTCATAGTTGTTGCAACAGTTTTGGAAAGTATGTTCGAAACCTTTAATCATTTTGTTTTGCAATGGTTTAGAAACATTATGTATAAAAAATTTGATTTGATAATTAAGCAAATAGTTTAAGTATTTGGCATAGTCAACTTAGCAAAAATTCAGCAATGTGATGATTTAAATTCCAAATGAAGTGCTTTATTATCCAGGCACAATTGTGGCAACGCTGTAAATTTCAATGAAGTAATTTTTTTCAATACAAAAACCACTAACATGTGCTTGAGTTATAAGTGAGTATAAAGCACACACTGGCAACTCACACACAAATGCACACACACAAAATGGCTACAAATTGCACACATTAAAGCAAGCAGCAGCAGCAGCAACGCGCGTTGAAATTGAAAAATAGCGTCACATTTAAATGCAAAACAACTACGCCAGTGTATGTGTAAGTGTATTCATGTGTATGTGCTAAAGTGCCATGAATGTATGCTTGCTTTTGCACTTGTGTTAAACCACAAAAGGCCAACGATAATAAGAACAATAAAAAGAGTAAAAAGCAACAAAAAAAAAAAAACGAAAGAATACATAAAAACCAACATGGAACAACTTAATTTTCTCGACAATAAATTTTACAAAAAATGAAAAAACAAAAAAAACAGGAATTACGCAGTTAAACAAAAGCACTGGAATAAAAGCGAGGATAACAAAGATTAATGTTTAAATAAAAATAAATAAACAAAAACAAAAAAAAGCAACCACAAAGACACTTGCATTTGCTGTATGACAAGCGTCTTTATGCCGTTGTTGGTTGTCATTCATTTGTCATTTCTATTCGCTGTTGTTGTCGCTGATGTTGTTGTTAAAATATTTTTTTAATGTAAATAAATACGTATAATAACGATTTATAAAAATAACCGTCAAATTTAATAAACATAACCCTCCACACACATACATACTAACGCATTAACACACATTCATTTTGCACTCAATTGTTTAGTTGTACTCTTCCTGTAGAGTGGTGTATGAAAATCCTTGAAATATTTTGGCGCGCCATCATCGTCGTCTGTCGTCTATTCTTTTGTTTTTGCTCTACATTTGCTTTTGAGTATTTGCACATGTGCGCCTAAAAAGCTGCCACAATTTTTTGACTTTTGTCGTTTATTGTATGACGTTCAAGATGACGCAATTAAACAAATAAATTATGAACGCAATAAATAAATAGTGCGACAACAACATCATGAGTTTCTGTTTATGTGTGTATATGTGGAGAAGTGTGTGTGTGTTTGTGTTTAGTTTGACTGGTGTGCGTCTTAATAGGTTATCATTGAAACGGTCTTCTGTTAATGTTTGGACTTTTTCGAGATTAACAAAGTTGAGTTAATAAAAACAGTATAAATCTGAATGTGTAGAAGTTAATTGAATTAACAATTAGTTAGTCCCAAACTTGTTTCAAAAAAGCCTTTCTTCGGGAGGTACAATTTCTAGCTGGCATTTATTTTTCGTGGCTTCTGCTGAAGGTTTCATTTATAATACAAGATTTTGACTCCAAGCAAACCTTTTCCACCAAATTGATATTTTTTTAATTCGATTTTAACTTTTTCCAAATTAATTTAAACATTTTCTTAATCAAAATTAACTTTTTTCAAATCAAAATAAACTTTTTTCCAATCAAAATTAACTTTTTCCAAGCCAAAATAAACTTTTTTCAAATCAAAATAAACCTTTTCCAAATAAAATTGAACTTTTCTCAAATCAAAATAAAATTTTTACAAATTAAATTAAACTTTACAATAAAATACGCTTAAAATTATATATCTCTGCACCAACATGTAGACACAATATAAGTTAATCCATAAATGTATCAATTTTTATAACGATTGCTGCTGCAGATGGATTCATATATATCATTTTAAGCGTAACTATAAAAACCAAAACGATGCATAGATTGAAAAAATAAATTGTATTTCATATTGAACCTTTTAGCAATAAAACGCATTTCAATTAAAATAAACAAATGGAGATATTAGAGCAGGAAAAAAAAAACAAATAACTCTTAATTAAATTTCACTAACTAAGTAAAATATTTGCATACATAGTTGACACACATAACACGTCTCTGTCACATTACATGAAAAAACGAAAGAGATTCTTCAATACAAACGCACTTCATGTGCAATACACGTCAATTTATCGAAATCAATCAATGTCAAAATATGAAAATATTTGTGCAATTATTAAGTGCGCACGTCAATCATATCAACAAACAAAAGTCAAATAAAAATATAATTTGGCAATCGCATGCATATCGGCGCATACGTATATAAACAGACACATATACCTATTTGAGATAAAACACATAACATGTAGATTAGAACGGGGCAATGTCGTGCACTCAACTTTGACGTGCTCGTAAAGCGGTACATCTCAAGCGCGTGCGACGAGTAAGCATCCGATCGAAAGATAATTTCATTGGTTACATCCATGTGTAACAACATTTGTGTAGCGAGAAATTGTGTTTGTGTAAGTGAATGTGCACGACATTACCCCAATGGTCGTTTTTAAGGTCAACTTCGATAACTCGGTGAAGCCCAAAATTTTTTTCGAAAACCAAATACTTCATTTCTTTGGCAGGATATTTCGTTTCAGAAAACACTTACCTGGTATATTTTCCCGCAAGGAAAATTATTTTTCTGACCTGATAAAATAACACTTTTATTGTCCCGAAAGCGTGCGTTTTGAAAAAAAGGTTACTCTGTAGAGATGAACTGGTGAAAATTGCTAGTATTATATGCATAAGCTCAGTAGGTCAGCAGGTCCCTACCTTATGAACAGTTGGTAAATCACTCAATTCTTTGGGCTAAAACAGCCAGTGCACGACATTACCCCCTGCACGACATTACCCCGTTCTACTATACCAGCAAAAAACTTTTTTGTTTCAACAAAATTTTAAAAATTCGCAACTTTCAATTAAGTTTCTTCCCGATACTTACTTCTCGTATAGACATAGTTCAAATTAAAACACACTTTTGACTTTAACCAAAATTCAACGACTTGGACGATTTTTAAAGTGAGGTCTAAGAAACATCCTGGTTTGTAATCTTCAAAGTAAAACTTATGCCTAAATATAACTACATTATTAAGCAATTTTATTCATTAAAACAAACTTTTTTTTTTGGATTACGTGACGTGACTTCTGACTGACCGTCTAATGCACAATTAGCTTATGACTCTTATGCCCCAGACAGACGGCAGCTCTAATGCACATTACAGACGCAATAATGTGAAACTGTTTATTGCATGACTTTAGGCTTATTTTAAATACATATTTTATAGACATTGACAAAAAGAAAATTTCCCAGTTCAGGGCCCAACAAATTCTAAAACATCAAAAACAAGATTAATAGTGAGTTAAGCATCAGAAGTTTTTCGACCCTGAATTGGGAAATTTTCTTTTAGTCAATGTCCATAAAATATGTATTTAAAAAATGCCTAAAATCATGCAGTAAAAAGTTTCACATTATTGTTTCTGTAATGTGCATTAGAGCTGCCGTCTTTCTGGGTCATTACTACTTATTCTACTCTACTCGTCACTATTGTAAATGCCGACTCTCATGAGTTACAAAAATTTTTCAATAAATTTAAGGATTTTCAAAAAATGTCTTCTAAAATATAAGTTGTACCACTGATATGAAACATGTAGGTTGTAGAGCAATCAATTCTCTATAAAAAAATTATTTTAAATTTTTAGCTTGCAACACTCCGTTCATGAGTTATTGCAATTTAGAATCAACACAAGCTTATGAATACTCATGCGCCACATTTTAAATTAGAATATCTCCTTAAATAAAAGTAGAGCGAAAATAAATAATTAAGAGACCATTTTAATTTTTTTTTTTTTTTATAGTAGTCGATATACATGCGGAACACTGATTTTAGGCGTCATTTTTTCAATATAGCAGGGCAAGCGGCAAAGGTACGAGATGGTAAAGTTGAAATTCGGAAAGAACACATCGAAATCTATTTTCAAAATTCTCGAATAACTTTCCAAGTAAAATTACCAAATGACTGAACTGGTATGCTTCCTTTTGAAATTACAAGAAAGAGGGTGATAAGCATTAAGAGATTTCATATTAAGAGGCTTTGAGACGACCAAAAACTTGTGCAATACATTTAGTCCACCTCCAATGTAAAATAAACAAATTCCGAGTATCACTGCTTTTACCCTCACCCCTGCAAAAAAAAACTTGTTCTTTTTATGCATAAATAATTTTTTTAAATGGAATTAAATTCGTGGAAATTACGAATTTTTTTATATTTCATTTAAAAAATAACATATTTCCCCTGAATTATTTGATGTGTGCTGCCTCACATGAGTGCGTTGCCCATAACCATGTGGCAACCACATCAAATGATGCTCTAAAACGTCAATGCATAAATTAAGTAATTTTTTTGTTGTTGGTGTGTTGGTTATAGTGTCCACTTTTTAGGCTGATGCAATGCAATTTGTCATATTTGAGAGTCAAAATGTCAAAATTCCAACAGTCAACAACAAAGTTAAATGCAGCCAAAATCCATTTAGAACATTTTATTATGAGTTTGTCAAATGTCAACGTGTTACCACTAAGCTTTTGTCAATATTTCATTCAAATTTATAGTGAAAAATTTTATGCATTTATTTTTATTTATTTTTTTTTTTTTTTTTGTTTCTGCATACAAATTGTGCATGGGAAAATTGCATCGGTTAAAATTAAAATTGCATATTTCAATCGCTAATTTTGCTTTAGTTTCAAATATCTATTATAGTTTACACAGCACACCAAGAATTGTTATTTAACAATTCAAAAAGTTTTTATTTAAAACAGTTAAGATGATTGAATTGTTGTTTTTATTCTCTTGTTGATATTTTAAACTTTTTGTAGCATAAAATTTTGTCCCTTTCGCTTACAGTATCTAAGTGTCCATAATTAATTGAGCACAATTTTGCAGAAACAGTTAATAAAAATTTAATTAAATAATGAATGGCCAATATCAGCAGAAGCAAGTACCATACTTAAAGTGACCATACACACACTTTTACATATATCACTATAATACCTAGATATGTATGTGCGCTAGGACAAGACAACACTGAAATAACACACACTTTTTCGCCGTACTACTGTTGCATTCGCTGTCGCTCCTTGGGTGCTATAAAAATTCAACCATAATTAAATTTACTTTTCAATGCCCTGCTGCTTTTGCTGCTGCCATTCAGTAATACACGATAAAAATTCAAAAGATATCTCTTTTAATAAAATCATAAAATGCTCGTGAAAAAAGAAAATTATGAAAAATGCAGCTGAGTTCATAAAAATTTAATGACGGTTTTTCATTAGTGCTTCTTAGGAAAATCTACTCCACAAGCACAACCTTTATGGGGCAGAGATTTTATGAAACCTTATCTCTAACTTTTTTATTTCTTTGAAAACATCAGCATAAACAAGTGTATAGTTATTGATGAAGCAGAACATGTCGTATGAGTAATATGCACTTTCACACAATTCTTATTAAAACTTTTGATTAAATTCATTTAATCATTCCATAATTAAGTGATTAAGTGAGTAAATATTATCTCTAATATCTCAGCGTATGAGGAAAGCAATCATTTTGTATTTTACCAAGCAATTGGCATCACACTGTGCATAATGCAAGGACACTAACTAAAGGATAATTTTTAATAATAATTTCATCATCATCAGTTAATGTCAAACACACGTAGTGTCTAGATACAATATTTGTAGTACCTACATACTTACATATGTATGTATGTATACTAGAGTGGTCCAAATTTTGTATGGAAAAACCAAAAGTGTTAAAAAGTCAAGGTGCGCGCGATTTTTCTGAATCCTTGGATCCTGCTGATTACAAAAAGTGCTTTGGAACCAAAAAAAAATTGCGTTTAGATATTCCGCAACGAGCTTGAAGTTACTTTTTTAGGAATTTTTGCGTTTTTGAGTACTATTTTTAATTTAAACGCTATATCTTTTGAACCAGATAAGGTATTTGCAAAGATTAAATTGCATTTTGTTAAGAATATTTTGGGCCATTTTTTGCATTAATAATAATTAATGTTGTATTTTTAAATTTTTTTTAGCAGCACTTTAAACTTCAAAATTTGTTAATTTTTTGAGGTATTTGCACTTTCAAGAACCGATTTTTTTCTTATTTTGCTCAAGCGAATTTTTTTTATGTTTCTATTTTCTTACGCATTAATTTATCTATCAACTGACTCCAACAACTAAGCCACCAGCTTCACTTTACTTGCTAAAAACCGTAAAGTTTAATCAAATTTGGCCAAAAAAAAAACTTTGAGTTTAAAATTTTCCTGGTGAAACAGAAACAACAATAGTCATTTAAGATGTATTTGTTCATGAAAATTCTAAATCCGGTCTCAGAATTGCTCTATCTTGTACGGTTTTAGAGATATCCTAAACTAAAAATGCAAAAAACACCGTTTTTGATAATTTTGAAGCTGTTTTATAAAGACATGGTAACTTTCAGCTTGGTATTGAAAATAAGAGTGAAGGCATTATTCTTGAAAACCCAATTTAAATTAAATCGATATCTCTTTAATCCTCTGAAATATCGTAAGCAGAAGTAATAAAAAAACGTTTTTTTTTGCACTTTTTCAACTTTTTAAGTTAGGATAACTCCGAGAATAAAAAAGATATCGGTATAATTTAAATTGGATTTTAAAGAAACAGACTGGTACTTTTAACCACTATACCATTTTTTGTGGCCGAAAGTAACCTGGACTTGTAATATCACTTTAAAAATAGCAAAAACGGTGTTTTTTATACTTTTATGTTTGAATATCTCCTTAACCGCACAAGATAGAGCAATTTTGAGACTGAATTCGGAATCAACAGTAACAAATACATCGAAAATGGCTATTTTAGTTTCATTTTGACAAAATTTTTTTTTAGTTTTTTTAGAAGATCTATGAAAACTATCTGTTAATCTGTTTTGCCAAAAAAAAACAAGAAGTGCAAAAATTTCGTTATTGCAAAGAATGTTGTTTTACTCAGAAGATTATCAACTAATGATTTTATAAAAAACAAGTGGTATCTTAAGTCATCCCATTGAGATATCTTATTTCAATGCCTTGAAAACACTAAAATGAATTTTTTTTTTGAGTCTAATTTAATTATACTTAATAGTTTTTAGTGAGTAAAAGTGTTACTAATAGCTTAGTTGTTGGAATTATTTTAAAGATAAATTAATGCATAAAAATATAAAAATGTTTAAAAAAATTTGCTAGAGCAAAATAAGAAAAAAATCGGTTGTTGAAAGTGCAAACACCTCAAAAAATTAACAAATTTTTAAGTTTAAAGTGCTGCTGAAAAAAATTGGCAAAAAGTAGATTAATTATTATTGATGCAAAACATGGCTCAAAATATTCCTAACAAAATGCAATTTAATTTTTGCAAATATTTTATCTGGTTCAAAAGGTATAGCGTTTAAATTAAAAAGAGAACTCAAAAACTCAAAAATTCCCAAAAAAGTACCTTCAAGCTCGTTGCGGAATATCTAAACGCAATTTTTTTTTGATTCCAAAGCACTTTTTGTAATCAGCAGGATCCAAGGATTCCGAAAAGTCGCGCGCACCTTGACTTTTTAACACTTTCGGATTTTGGACCACTCTAATGTATACGCACACTCACACAGACAAACGTGTCGTCTGCCGTTAAACAAACAGTGAATGAAATAATTAAAGCTTGTCAAACGCAAATTTACACTCACGAGGCGCAAACAGAAAAGGCGCACTTGAGTAGATCCTGCGGCATGTCAAAGCTAATTCGAATAAAAAAAAGGCTGCTATACAATAAGTACAATATCACATGCAGAAAAACTGTTCATTGTTAGAGCTATTGGATAAGAACTTAAGAGTATGTAAACGATCGAATGTAGCAATAATTGGCCAAAAGGAGATCAGCTATTTAAAACCCTACATTCAGATTTTTTTTTTATTATTTTGCGAACAATCTCTGCAAATCCCACCACCCGCCCGAGAAGCGCATCCATGTTACATACAGTTGGTGACCGACAAGCAGAACAGACTGCTCTGATGTTCAGCGGATCAGTGACAATGCGGGATACACGCTTTGAAGCTTCAAATCTTGACTGATCATCAGCTACATATTAAATCGAAATATGTGGAAGAAAGAAGAAAACACGGCACGAGCTTCGAGTTCAAGCGCAAGATTATTTTGCATTATCGGAAAAATTCATTTTTACCAAAAACATTGGGTACTTTACGATGTAGTCGAATTAAATAGAAATTCCTCTTTGCATTGGTTTTGTTAAATTGATTTTTAGTTCAATTTCCTACTGGGTGTGTTTATTTACAAACGCACATGAAATACTGTAACTACATTGCATACGCATAGCATGTGGAAAATGCTGAATGTTGATAAAGTAAATGAGTTGATACGACTACAACGGACAAAACAACAGCAAAGACAACAGTATTAATGGAAAAAAAAAATACAGCAATGCTAGCATTGTGACTTACACATATACATTAATACATAAATGAATGAATACCGAAGAAAAAAATAACAATGCCATTAACTTCGGTTAACAAGTCATACTCGTACATATTTATGTATATACAAATGTAATATTGCATACGCGTGTAGTATGTTCGTTACTAATATTCAGGCAACATGCAAGTGGCTTCTATTGTTGTAGCGTAGTTGCCATTTAGACTGCTATTGTCATTGTGTTACTGCTACTGCAGTGTCAGTGAGCGCCAATTTGACGCCTATGTATTTGCGCATATCCTAGCTGTTTGTGCTGGCTATGCGTTGTAGTGTCCTTGTTAATTAAGAAATTAAATATGAATAAACAATGAAATTGTAGTAAGGAAGAAATTGTTAAGAACTCTGAATATTGAAATAGTACACTATGAAAATAATTTTGTTATTCACATTTTTTGAAATAACTGACAAAACAATTTTTTAGTGGTGTCTTTCAAATAAGAGTGACCCAAAATACTTGCTTTAGCGAAAACAAAAGTTTTATCCGATAAAAGTAGTTGTTTTTTTTATGTTCAGCTTAATAATTATAACATTGTATTTTCAAGATAAGATTTATTATTTCATTTAAAAATATATTATCTTTTTTAATTGTTAATTTTCAATCGTTTTGATTAGTTTATGGTTTCATCGTTTTTATTTCTTATTGATACTACTTTTGGCTACTTGATAGCATAATTAGTAATTTTGTGGTCCTTATAAGATTATTTTTTTATAGCATCAGTTGAGGAGTGATTTTTCAAAAGGGCGTATAACTAAATTGAGACAAAAGTAATGTCATAATGTTAATTGCCTGATACTTTGTTACAAACTAATACATTTAGGTTTTGTTTTGACGAAAAGTTTACGTGATAACATGAAAATAATGACATTTAGTTAAAAAAAATCATATGTATCCAATGACCGATTATTATGCAAATAATGTGTATGACATTACTTAAGCCTCGTTTTGGTTATAAGCACTTTTAGAAAGTCACTCCTCAATTGTGATGATGTTTTTCAATACAATCGTATTCTTTTATTGAGGATTAGTTACCATTTAAGCCATAGTTAAAAATATTCGATAAAATTTAAAAAAAAACACTGGATTAGATTTCTTGCTAAGCGTACTGAAAACCCTTAGCACATTCTCTTTGGCTGATCAGAAGAAAAATCTCCTAAATATACTTAGTTATTGTGTAGGATATCGAAATGGAAAAAAAGGGATACTAAAAAGATATCAAAAATAAAAAATTGTCTGTCCCAAATTTATATTTATTCGACAAAAATACTGAAAAGCTTTTGTGCGTTTTGTAAGTCGGAAAAAAATTTAACCTTACTAGCAGTTGCACTGTTTCAATTCGTTCAAGCGTACCGGTGACAATAGCTTGACATTTTGATCTGGAAAATTAATTTAAAATAAATTTTAGAGTTATTGCTCGCATAATAGTATAACTTAAAACTGTGGTTCGCGTCGATGTTGTAGTACTCCCAGATGCCTTTCATGCAACGCGATATTTTTGCTTTGATATATCGAATGATTTAATATATATGTAAAAACTATTAGAACAAATAACCATCACTAGAAAAGTGGGCGGTGTCAACTTCTTAAAACTAATTCATCATATCTCTGAAACTGCTTGACGCAAATAGATATAATTTGGTACATATACAAAATACAATAAAAAAAAATAATTTTCAACGCAAAAATGGGCGGTACCACGCCCTATAAAAATAACATTCGTTATATTTCTGAAACCATTCAAAGCAAATTATAAGATTTGGTACAATGCTTCACTATGGTATGTCGAAGTTAAGAAAGGGCTATTCCCTAAGGGGATTAAAAAAGGTAATATACTCCTTACCTACCCTCTCTTTCAAAAAACTATTACTTAACAACTATACTACTAACTAGATTGTTTATACAGCAGTTTCCAATGCTAAAAGTTCCACAGAGGATTTTTGCTGTTAAAACTATGAGCCCACTGTGTTACTAAACCAAAACAAAATTTAAAACTTTTATAGTTTTTGTTTTCGTCCCTAAGTATTATCTGACGATTGGCGTAAAAAATTTCAAATCCATAGCACTTTCAAATTTTACCTATTATGGCCTCGATCTGCCACTGTGCGCCAGCGATGTTGAAATTACTGTTACACTTTTTGCACAAAACATCACTATCAGACTTCATCTTTTCGACAAGTTCTGCATTGAAGATGCATTTTCCTTTCAGTTTCGGCATTTTTTATATATTTTGTAGAAGTTATTTCCTTTGACGTGTTTTATTTCAATAAAATCGAATGCAGAAAAAAAGAACTAAAACAAAAAAAAAGGATTTGGAAAATTTTCGTGGGATAAGTTTTTTGAGTGCTGAAAACAAGTAGTATCCTTCTATGCAGTTTAGCTCACTTGACAAAACGTTTAATTACATTTCGAATCTACTACTGCGCTAAACTGAAACTGGAAACAAGTCGTGTAAGCTCTCTTCCGGGAGAATTATTAGAGGTATTCACGATCTAGAGTAACGTCCTGAGTAACAGAGTAACAGGGTAACTGTGCACAACCACAACAACAAAATATACGTAAGTTACTCTGTTACTCTTTTACCCTTTTAGTCAAGCTATTTTCTAGTGTAAAATAATCTTACACTTTTGCCTTTTTTTTTACTATTTCTATTTCTATAGAAACGTTTGAATTTGTTTATGATTGAGAGGCAATTTTCGTTCATCAAAAATAAAAATTTGAATGGGAGAAAAATATTCATTTAAAAAATTTTTTTTTTGTTGTCAGCTTAGATTATTTTGAGAAACAAAAAGCAAATATACGTGCAAAGTATTGAGTATGCTCACTATTCAGAGTAACTGAGTGCACTTTTACCCTGTTACTCAGCTCGTTACTCTAGATCGTGAATAACTCTATTGAGAATTAATTGATGAATTTTCAGATACTTTAAGTATTTCCGATGATAAGAAAAAACAAAATGCTTTTTTGCTCTACTTTTAAACTTACATTTGCTTATTATATTCAAAAAAGAATGAGTATTTTGTCAAGTTCATCTTGAAAATATTTTTTAAGTGCAGAGCGGAAGTTTCCATTGTTTTTCCTAAGTAAAAATAAACAATTGATTGTTGGGTTTTTCTTCACAATTTTATACTTCCTAGCGTATTTATAAATAGGACTAGCTGTTTGCTGCTTTCGCTTTTGTTATCAATTTCATTGTCTCTGTTAATGTTATGGTCAGCTAGACGATATCCTTGTTTTGCTTCTAAATAAAACAATTCTCCAAATCAAGTATAATAAAAAAACACAGTAAAAACCCTGACAAAAAAAAAAATAATTTGAGCAGATAGTTTGGGTAACACCATTGAACATTATCAAAAATGGTCATTTCTGAAATATAATTCACAAGTAAAGGAGACATTATTTCATACTGTAGCTATTTTCTTTTCTTACATTTTCCTTCCGTGTCTTAGAAAGCGTTGTCTCATTTAAATATTTGTGTTGTATGGGATAAGAACTCATAAACACCCGCACCATCTATTGCTCCCACATTTTATGAAATAATATCTAATCCAATATTTGTTTGTTTTCTGTGCTTTGATATCACAATAAAGTTTCAATTATCATTATTATTATGCTGTATATTTACATTCTATTTTTTTCCTCCTCGTAAATGGTAATCTTTTATAAATATCCTACTTATAGGGATAATTCCTGTAGAATTAATCATATGATGAAACTGTGGGGAAAAAACGTACAAGCTGTTTATGATAATAAAGTAAATAACTCACATGAATTATTTTACATGTCTTATTTTTGTCTCAATGGTAGACAAATTAATGTTGATGGAAAAAGTTACATTTACGACCTCATTAGTGGCTCGGGGAGGGAGGAGAAACAAATGCTAACTGAATATCATTTATTTTTATATTATGTATATAAATATCCATTTAGCATTTGGTGTTGCACGATATTATAGATTATGACCAAAAGTTAAACACGTTTTGTTCAATTTAAGCCAATTTTCGGAGCACAAATTTCCCCGAGTTCTTAAACTTATTCAGATACTTTTGACCAATATGTAACTATTGAGTGCAAACCTTTGTAATAGCACGCACAAACATATCGATATATAAAATAACAATGAAAACTTGGAAGAATTCTTCGTGGAAATTTATTGCCAACGTAATAAATAAATAAGCAAATTTTTGCCATTAAGCCAAAGATTAACGTCAATACCAATAACAAACACAATTTAGATAAGAATTTATTGTTATGAACATATCGCTCATTTACTACAAGAACGACACAACTCAAAAACCGTGAATTTTGGAATAGTGATGCAGAATTATTCATTATATTATACTTCATAAAGTATAAAACTATCATATTAATATGTTTTACGGCCACCGTTTGAGAACGAAATGACTTTTTCAATTGAAAACTTAAAACGCATTTTCCGCAAAATCGAGTTTTTTGACGTGTGCCGTTCTTGTAGTAAATGAGCGATCTTTTGCTATTGTACCCCAAATATTTATTTCAATTTATATGCAATCTCTCATACAAACATTTGACACTTTATCACTGGTGATATGCTGAATAATTACAACAACTTCAGGCGAGACAATGCCGTTGACATTGAAAACATACAAATAGGAAAGTTCAGCCTTTAAGAAAGACGTACAAAACAAAAAATCAGCCAATAAATTTCTTAAAGTTCTTGGAAAATACTGATTGCATATGTGTCTATGCGCAAGCACATATAACAATATGCTGAAATGAATGTTAGGTTGATGAACTTTTTATACCCTACACCCAGGGTATACTCACTTTGTCCTTCCGTTTGTAACGCAGAGAAGGAGACGTGGCAGGTATGGAAAAGTATACATATTCTTGATCAGATGGCAGGCTGTCTGTCTGCGGAAAAATAAGCAAGATAATTCAATGATTAACTTGAGGGATCCAAAATGAGCGAAATCGGTCTACGGACATGCCTACCGCCCATACAAAAAAAAATTCAAAATGCAACAATAGAGCAATATAACAGAAGCAAAATACAAATAAATACTAGGGATAATAAGCTTTAAACATAAGCTCAGTGAATTCGGAGTAGAGGGCGTGGCACCGCCCATGTGAATAAAAGTTTCAAAATGTTATACTGAAAGCGTTTTTTGAGACAACTCAACCAAATTGCACTCAAACACTCATATCGATAAATGTAAGCTCTAAGCAAAAACTAGGTAAACTCGGAGAAGGCGTGGCTCCCCCATATGAGCAAAAGTTTCAAAATGCCGTACTGAAAAGGTTACCGGACATAATCCCAACGGACATAATCCCCACTTACCCCTACTTTTATGTAAAATTACTGTGGCCATTTCGTGAATGGGGATTATGTACGTGGGGACTATGTCACGGCACCTACTGAAAAGAATTTTAAGATAATTTCGCATAGATACTTGGAATATTAGTGCAATATCTGAGCAAGTGAATTCAGTCAAGAGGGCGTAGCACCTCCCATATAAGTGAGGGTTTTAAATGGCTATACTTGAAATGCAGTGTAGGGTATTTGATTTTTGGCCAGGCCAAAGATACTTCCCTTACTAGTTTCTTTTGTGTTTTTTGTGCCAAAAGTTTCTTCCTTTTACCATGCAGCACCGCGTCAATGTTGAATTTGATTTTCACTTTGCTTTTGTTTCATACTTCCTTCTTCCAATCCCGTTGATATGCAGGTGAAACTTTGTCGAAACTTTCGCAAGTTTTTATTTTGATTTTATTCTCTGCACATAAGAAATGTTCACTTAAGTTTTTGCTTGCTATGAAATTTCCCACAGTTGTGTAAAAGTTTTCTTCAAGAAACTTTCAACAGCGCTATATTGTTTAATTGTTTCTACTAATGTTTGCTTATGAAACTGAACCTTTAATAACATTGAGCTTGGAAAATATTTGTTAAGTAACACACCTGCATTTTCCTGCAAAATTTTAATTTAAATACTACCAGAATATGAACGTATTTGACCTTTTTCCGAGGAGTTTTTTCAAAAAATTAATATGACTTAATTTAACGTTAGAGCGTTAAAATATGGTTATATTATCGTCGGGTTAAAACTACAACTAGGCATGTACATTAGGATAGGTCGATAAAAAAACTTTTGGAAAAACCGCCCACCATTTAAAGGCTTACCTTGAGAGTACTTAGAAAACAAACCTAAAAACAATCTATTTTGAAGTGCCGGCAATTTCAATTTATGGATATACACAATGTATGATGAACGTTTCTTTTTCAATTCCAAAGTTTCAACTGACAAAGTCATTTGCACGCATTTTAAACACTAAGACCAACATAAATTATACCTGCTACCACAATGACAAATGCACACATACAACAACAATTACAAAATTAAAAAATTAAAATGCGTGTTTCCGTCATTTTGCGAGAAAAGCGAAAAAAAGTTTTGCATACAAAATTCTCGTAAATCTCACAGAGCGTCACATAAATTTGACTGTCTTAAGAAGTCAGAAGTTTTTTGCCTGGTTTAATTTTCCTGTTAACAAAACAAAGCAAAAACTCAGCAGGGGGTGAAAAGAGCAGCTACCACTACAACAAAAATCCAAACCATACAGCAAAGTCAAATGTAAAACAGTAAAGCGTTACAATGACTCAGAGCAATATGAAAAAATTGCACACTGAAAGAATAAAAAAGTAGAAAAAGAAAAAAAAAGAGGAAATGTCGTCTAATTCATGTTTGTTCTTTATGCCTCTTCTCACTTTGCGCGTCTTGCAGCACAAAACAAAATAAAAAAACAAAATCTGCATAATCACATTGCAATGACAGTTATAAATGTGACGTTTTTACGTCACTTCAAGCGTCATGCTGTCAAATGTTCCGGCTGTAATGTTGTGCCAAAAGTAAAACGTCAGACTCGACTTCGTATGAATAATTTGAGCAACAAAAGAAAAGAAGTCAGGAAGGTAGAAATTAAGGTCACATGCAGGCATTACAGAAAAAACAGAGAAAAAAAGAAAGGAACAAAGTTCGCTGTGTATAATGAAAACAGAAACAAAGTGACGTTTTCATTAGCGTTTATGTAAAATAATAATTTAAGCTCATTTTTTTTTTTCTTTTTTATGAATTTAGAACAAAAGGACATTAGATTTTTGTTTTTAAATTTTACAAAACAAACACAAATTTACAGCTGCAATGAAAACCAGTATTTACACTGGGAAAAGAATATGCTTCTTTGAAGAGTTTAAAATAGTTGGGTGAAAAATTAAAATTAAAATTAAATTTTTCTTGGAGCCACTTATGATCTAAAAGATATTCTTCAAAAACCGTTAAGGTTTCGAAATTTCTGGTTTTTGAAGGATATCTCTGGAATGATAAGTCATACGATAAAAAGCAATTGCATCAATTTTGTAGAGAATCACAAGATCTACCAAAAATAAGCCATATGGGTACGCATTGAAGTAACCGTTTAGAAGTTATTCAATAAAAACCGGTTATTTGCCATTTAAAGGTTTTTTTTTTAATATCTTCTGTACGGTTACTTCAATGTGTACACACATGGCTTATTTTTTGTAGATCTTGTGATTCTCTACAAAATTGATGCTGTTGCTTTTTATCGTATGACTTAGCGTTTCGGAGATATCCTTCATTTTCGAAACCTTAACGGTTTTCGAAGAATATCTTGTAGGGATACTTGTTCAAAATATACTTGTTAATTTTAAAAATAACATTCTTAACATAAATTTACTTAAAATAAAAATTGTCGAAAAAAATCAGAAAGATTTAAAATTTTGAAAAGAGAACAAATAAATTCTTTTTAATAAAAAATTAAATAATTTTATTAATTCTCCTATTAATTTCTCACAATTAAATGAAGCTGAAAGCTGCAAAAGCTGAGTTCCAATACATGCTTGATAAAGGCATTATTCGTCCTTCTGGCAGTTGTTGGTCAAATCCACTGCATATGGTTGCTAAGCAAAATGGTGATTGGAGGCCATGCGGCGACTACCGCGCATTAAACAACATAACAATTGCTGATAAATACCCATTGCCTTATTTGACGGATTTTCGTATGCATTTATATGAAGGCACTATATTTTCAAAGCTTGATTTGATGAAGGCGTTTTATCAAATTCCAGTTTTCCCAGATGACGTGCCAAAAACTGCAGTCACAACACCGTTTGGTCTTTTCGAATTTTTGCGAATGCCATTCGGGCTTTGTAACTCAGCACAAAGTTTCCAGAGATTTATCGATAACGTTTGCCGAGGCCTTGAATTTGTATTTGTGTACGTTGATGATATTTGTGTAGCTTCTCGAACAAAAGAAGAACATCTTTCACATCTCAAAATGCTTTTCGAACGTTTCAAGAAATTTGGTATACTTATAAATCCAGCAAAATGTGTTTTCGGTGTTCCTGAAATAGATTTTCTAGGGCATCGTATAACAACATCTGGTATTCTTCCACTACCAGCGAAAGTATCTGCTATTAAAGATTTTCCTCATCCTAAGTGCATTAAGGAATTAAGACGTTTTCTCGCGATGTTAAACTTCTATCGCAAGTTTTTCCCTAGAGGTGCAATGCATCAAGCGGCCCTGAATGATTTTTTAAAAGGCGCTTCTAAGAAAGACGACAACAGGAAAGTTTACTGTACTCCATCTACTTTAAATGCTTTCGACTTGTGTAAGCAAGAGTTAGTTGATGCAACATTTTTGGCTCATCCTATTCCTGATGCTTCAATATGTTTAAAAGTCGACGCCTCTAACTTTGCCATTGGGGCCAATTGTGAGAAATTAATAGGAGAAATTAATAAATTTATTTAATTTTTTATAAAAACAATTTATTTGTTCTCTTTTTAAAATTTTAAATCTTTCTGATTTTTTTCGACAATTTTTATTTTAAGTAAATTTATGTTAAGAATGTTATTTTTAAAATTAACAAGTATATTTTAAACAAGTATCCCTACAGCAATCTCTTGGGCCATGACTCATGGTATACAGAATCCAATTATCTTTTGAACAGTTTTTAATTTTTTTTTGTACGACTCCTCGTTAAAGAGTATTCGCATTTTTAAAAGTAAAATATTTTAATATGAACTTATACGTAGCATTTACATATAAAAACTGTGCACAACTTTTTAAATTGGGTTATCTCCTAAACTATAAGCTACACGAAAAAATTTCCTGTGTTACAAAATTGTGGAGAAAAATTTTTCTGTAAATGTTTGCGTTAGCGAGATATTTGCAAAAAACAATGGCCTTCAATGGACTTTTTACACATTATTAACCATGCATAAATAAATATAATTCCGGTGAAAAAAATTCACATGGAATTTTTTCGCACAGCAGTTCTTTTTTCGTCTTATCTTATGCACACAAAAAAAAAAGGGACAAAGTATTAATGAACAATTTATTATTAACAACGAAAAAATTAATCGAATTTGAGCCGAGAACAGCATTCATTGACTATAAGTATTTTCAATCATATGTTAAACAAAGCATACGTACGCTTATGAATTATTCATAAAATGTAAGAACTTTTCTTAAAATCTAAGTACGAAATTCGCAAATTTTTCTTATGAATTATTTTTTAAAACGTTAGAACTCGTTCATAAAATCTAAAAACGAAATTCATATTTTTTTTTTTTTTTTTTTTTTCAAAATAAGAAAATTCGATTAAGCTTTTGAAATACAAATTTTACACAAAAACGTCAGAGGAGTCTGTAGCGTATGTGATAAAGAGCTAGAAATATTTCTTTGGGCTTTGGTTTCCTGGTTCGAACCCCAATGCGGGTGAGAGTTTTTTTATTATTTTTTATTTTTTTTTATTAGGAGAACGCTCAAGTTCCAAGGCCTAGGGCATACAATATTGAAATGGAGAAGTGTGTCTCAAGGAATGTAAGCTCTGCATGCTAAAGAATGCTTTTTAAGGCGCTATTTTTCCTCTTGGGAATATAAATACTTACCATAGCATGCTTCTGTGCCTAGAAGTTCCAGGAGAATACACACACACATATAGCATGATGGTGTGAGCAACAAAGAAAGGAACTTTCAACAATACTTTATTTAAAATTTAGCATAAACCAGTGTAGAACCAAAAGAAGAAGATGAAATACGAACTAAAAATAATATTTCAAATTGATGAAACTTTTACTTAAAATTTATGAACGTTTTGTTTAATTTTATGTAAGCATGCATAAGATTTGTATCTGTAGATTTATGAAACGTTGTTATTCGTACGAAAAAATTCTTAAAATTTAAGAACGAAAGTTCATAAAAAAATTTCTCATAGAAAAATATTTATGAACTCATGTACTTACGATTAATGAATCGTTCTTAAAATCAAAAAATTTTAATGAACAATTTTTATTTGAAAATGAATGAATTTCGGTGTATGAATGCCGTTCATAAATATTATGTTCAATATTTTTTTGTGTGTGATAACTATAAATAAATATAAGGGTGATCGTGGTAAAGTGGGAAGTGGGGAAAAGTGGAAAATTTCCCTTTCCGGGCAAACTATAGGTATAGATGTCATGTGCTACTGAAATGTATTTGTAATAACCGTAAGAAAATTTTTATGGTATACCGACCCGTCTAAACGTATTTTTGTGCTGTCTGGAATTTTTTAAAGTTTTTAAGTGATTTTGAAATTTCGTTTTCAATTTTTAGACATCGATATTTTTTCTGTTTTTGGTGATATTCTTTGAAGTCTTAATTTTGATAATGCAAAAGCATTCTCGTGTAATTCATAAGTAAAATAATGACGCATTCTGACTCGGACTTGTATGTTTCTTCAGAGAACGATGAATAAGCTTAAATTTCTCAAATTTTCTTAAACACAATTTTTCATTAATTTATTTCCAGGAAAACTATTTTTTTTTATTTCACATTTACTCTTCGAAAAAAAAATTCCCACGTTACACACAGGTGCCCATCGAAGTAAAAGCTGGTTCAAACCAGGTATTGAATTAGGCTATAAGTTCAAAATAAAATTTTTCGTATTTGGTAAAAAGTACTAAATTTACTACTATTTTAGTACTTAACTACGAAAAACGTGCCCTTTTGTACCTTTTTTACCTTCCAAAATATATTTTTTGGAAAGAAAAATAAAAATTCTTTCATATGATTCAATTTCAAGAAGGTATCTTTCAAACTACGGCTGCAATTTGATTAAGAGCATCGGAACTGGCAGAATCTCTCACTGTGAGCAACTATAAGAAGCAAACGAGCGCCTACGAGCACCCAATTTTTTCACCAATTATAGAAAAATCATTTGGCAAAAAGACCCCGTTGTCGCCAGAGTGGCACTAGGTGGAACTTTTTTTGTAGCTCTATGACTCTCCAATTTTTATCTTTCGCAGCTAACCTCACATCATGTATTCAAAAAACCACTAATATTTTCTAATTTAGTATCGAGTATCATTATTTACGTAGCTGGGGGGTGTCCTCCATGCTATCCAATGACGTTTTTAAAATTTTTTTGTTTTGGAAACCAATAACAACGCATACAATATCACTCTTGCAAAGAAGAAAAATAATCTGTGCTAGGAAATACAACTTTGCGTTAAGGTACAAGAGAGGCAACTCGACTTTACGTAATATTTCAAACGCCAAATCAAGCGCTGGTATTCTCTTTACAAAACTAGGCTGAAAAAGTAATCGAAATCGCAAGTCGATTTCACGATTTTTGACCAGCTTTTACTTCGATTGGCACCTGTGTGCGTTACCCTTCTTTCCTTTATGTTTAAACTAATAAAATTTCTCTAATACGCTGCATATTAAATAAATTGAAACATTTTATTACCAAATTATAATAAAATTGTTTTCTCCGTGTAAAAGAAGACAGCCATAAAATATGCAACAATTACTCGTACTCTGACAGCAGAGAAAAACAGCCGCAAAACATATTTTAATTCACTTTAATTGAATGCATGAAATGCAAAACTGTCAGACACACACACGCATGTTTCGACAGTCGAATAATAGATACAAAAACAAACAAAAAACCTATAAGCTGACAAAGCATTTAAGCAAAAAATTCCAACCCACAATGCCGATTGCATTTTTGTGATAATCACGGACACGCCATGCAACACATGTGTTCTTTGTTTGTTATTTAGATTGCAAACAGACGATGGCAGGAGAATTTCACTTCAACAAACAAATTAAAACTTTTCATTTATTTACAATTCAAATTCTTTTTGCCATTTTGTTGCATTTGCTACAAAAACAGGAAAATCAAGGATATTAGCACAAAACACGGTACACACATACGAAGCTAATAAGTGAAGTGGCAAACAGCAACACAACTTATTCTCTTAGGTAAGCACTCAAGTAAATAAACCCATATGGTTGTGGTATTTGATACCATACAGAATGCATTGATACTTCACTTGATATCAAAACATAAAAGTATCGAGTTTAATGTGTTAAAGTTCAAGAAAAAAAATGCTTTTTGATGAATTTGTAGTAGTTGTGCTACTTTAAAAGGGCTTCTTTTTCGGCCAGAAGCGCTTCCGCCTCGTAAGAACTATTCCTTCTTTTCAATGATGCGTGTCGTAGGATGTAAGCGTACTTAAGCTTACCGTAGGCTTCGGGAAATGTCTGTCCAAACAGAATTTTATGTTCAAATATTTCCTACAGCCTTACAAGAAATCATTCAATTTCAATTCAATTAAATAAAACTAAATAAATTAGACAAAGATAATAGAAAAGTGAAATAAAAAAGTAGAATAAAAAAAAAGTAAAATGAAGAAAATATAATTAAAAATAAAAACAAATAAATAAAAAAAAAAAATCACCCGCGCTGGGGATCGAACCCGGATCCATGATAAACTTGTGTAAAATTTGTATATTAAACACATTTTTGTTTTTTTTATATTTTGTTTTTTTTCTGTTCCACTTATTTAAAAAAAAAAAACTCAAATATTGAAACATACAAGTCTCACTACATCCTTACAAAAAATCATTGTTTATGGGAACAAGCGATTTAAAAGTGCATGGCTGAGAAGCGCTTGAAATTTTTCCCCTTGGGTCGTCAAGTATCACATCACATTGTCTTATTTACTTCTCTATGAATTAATTTTTTCTACCTTAATTCTTAAGCGCCAGTCCCGAGTAAATCTGGTTCATCCAAAGTGCATTAGGCAACATGTGATTTGAAAATTAGAGTGAAACAGAACTAATTGATTGCTAGGCCTAAAGGTATGCTTTATATTTTTTCAAATAATTAACGCCATATTAAGGTGGCTAATATATTGTGATTACACCGGCACACAGAATAAAAGTGGTCTGAACATTTGATCTATATATATTTTGGTGCGCTATATCCGAATCCAAGATCAGAATTGCTCATATACTTGCTAGATTTCGAAATATTCTTGCTTGAATTTCCAAAAAGCGCTTTTTTCAGGCTAACAACGCTGTTCCAGGAAAAGATGTTTCATTTTTAGCTATAATACTTTTTGTCAAACTATGCTAAACTCGATTGGACTCTTATTTTCTGAGTTATCTGCATATAAAAGGAAGGCATATAATTTTTAAGAGTTTGATAATCATAAATCGGATTTCCACCACAAATTTAATGAAGCCCTTTGTAGTGGGGTTAAGATGCGTTTAATTCAAAGGCTGATAACTCAGAAAGCGAGAGTGCAATTAAAAAAGTTCGAAGGTATCTTTTGATAAGAAAGATTCGATGCCAATAAAAATATTGAACTAAACCTTTTTTGAAACTGCGTCATACGCCTCAAAACAGCGCTTTCTTCAACTTCAAGCAAGATTATATGAGCAATTCTGACTTCGGATTAAGCGCAACAAAATATGAACATGTAGATAGATGGGTCTGGTCAAATGTATCAGTTTATTTTTTGCCAAACACATAAACATATAAAATCTAGTATTTGGAAAAAAGTTTTAAAAGGATCATGTCATAAAATATTTCAAAAAATTATAAAAAAAATCAGTTGTATTCCTGAAGAATTCTTAATAGGCGAGGAGCCGGCAATACTAAAAGTGCCGTCATCGCGGATTCTGAAAATTTTAATGCAAAATGGTAGTTTACACTGAGACGAATAAGAAAAGCTTGGTCAGCATGGTTGTAGCCTGGCAGAAATATTTTTAAATGGTTTTTGAATTATTAAATTTTCGAAATGTTTTGCCGTCATCGCGGATTTTGATCAATCTTAATATTAATCGATGGTAAATTTCATAACCATTCAGAAAAAATCCGGCCGACCAATTTTTTTGCCGAAAATGACCAGCAGACCTATTTTAATGGTGGGTACAATTTCTCTGTTATCACGGAAATTTGTTTTTTTTTTTTTAATTTACGTGTTTTAATGTCAAATTTAAAAATATCTTGGTATGCGAGCTTAGAAACTACCGGAAGTACCCACTGTCGCACCATTAAAATAGGTCTGCCGGTCATTTTCAGCAAAAAAAAGTTGGTCGGCCGGATTTTTTCTGAATGGTTATGAAATTTACCATCGATTAATATTAAGATTGATCAAAATCCGCGATGACGGCAAAACATTTCGAAAATTTAATAATTCAAAAACCATTTAAAAATATTTCTGCCAGGCTACAACCATGGTGACCAAGCTTTTCTTATTTGTCTCAGTGTAAACTACCATTTTACATTGAAATTTTCAGAATCCGCGATGACGGCACTTTTAGCATTGCCGGCTCCCGGACTATAACGTTTTATGTCTTATGTAAAGTTTTCATTTGAATTATTTAAAAAAATGTTAGGGGTGTTTTTTTAACAAAATGCTGAAGTATTTTTTAATTTGCAATATTTCTGCTAAAATGCATTTTGCTTTGAATGACCTCTAAATGACTTTCAAAAAATTTGATAAAATTTCTAACACACTTTCCTGACTTTTCTTATTTAGCCAAGGCTCCACAGACAAAGTCAATAAGTATACTCTCTAAAAAGTTGTGTACGATGCTAGAGCATCTTATACAAATTTCAAATATTCATAACGATATTGCAAACATAGGAAACGTAGCAACATTTGCATATAAAGGATGCTCCCCGGCAGGTTGACCTCATTGTTTCTTGCACAATTGCTGCACATTAAAACTAGCAACAACTATTGTTAGTATTTTTGTTGTAATTGCTTTTTGTTGCATTTATTCGTCACTTACGAGTTTATTCGCATTGCGCCTGTGTGTGTGTCTGTATGTGTTGCAAAAGTTTATTTGTGTTATTTTTCCGGTATGCATTTACTGCACGGCTGGTTGGTTGCCTCCTTAACACACAACACTGTAATATTTTTAAGTGTTTCCCCAGTTGTGTGCTGTTGGGATTGGTGGGGGTATGTAGCACTAAATTGCTAGACAGCAATGCACTGCTGTCTAAGACCTTTAAAAACATGGCAATAGTTCCTGCTGTTTGTTGTTGGTTTATTTATGCTATTACGGATATTATTGTTCTGCGATTTGCATAAATACTTTTCAACTTTTATTGAAATTTATTCAAGTAAATACTGAAGCATTTGTGACTTTTATCGTTTGTAATTTTTTCATTTTTTGTTACTTCTTCTGTTTTTCTGTTTTGTATTTTTTTATAGTTTCTATGACTTTTTTTCCTATGTGTTGGCATAGTTAATTCAGATTTCCACTTTCCGGAACCACACACATACACTTTTAATTGAAAGAGCTATATTTTTTATAAAATGGGTTGTATACGTACTATGTTTTCGATATTAGAAAAAACTTTATATATAAAATGGATTTCAATTCACTAAATCAATAAATAAAGTTCAATTCATGAGTTTAAAATATTTAATTCTGAAGTGGAAAAATCATTATTTTATGTGTTTCATATTTCGAAAATTAATTTCTAATTGAACTTGTAGTCATATATTTTTGCAAAGATCGATTATCATATAAATCTATCAATGCATTTTCTAACACATAATTATGACAAATCAAGGAACGGACCAAAATTAAAGTTTTTCAACTGGCAGTTTTTCAATTATAATTAATTTAGTTAAATAAAAAATAATTGTAACTACAACAAAAATAGTCTGGTGAGTCTTTGTAGCGAAAGACGAAACATATGTCCTTATAGCCTTGTTTTTCATCCGTTCCTTGATTTGTCATAATTATGTGTTAGACAACGCCTTGGGTACAAACCATTTCAAAACGATCAAGAAATTTTTTTATGGCCTCCGATTTGGCTGAAAATTGGCATAAAAAATAATAGCATAGTGAGAAAAATTACTACTAAATATTTTTTCTAAATTTAAAAAAAATGGCGGAGATATGGGACTTTGAAATTTTTAGGATAGTTTTTTTTTTAAAAACCATAACTTTAGTTGCATTTATCCAATTCTCAATTTGATGGTGTCAAATGATTTGGCTTGAAACGGGCTTTAAAATAGAAACTAGCAAATTTTTTTTTAATTTTTGTTATATTGTTTACACTGAAAAAAAAAATTCAAATTGAGTTTCCCAGAATACGCCACTTTTAATATTTTTTATTTTTCTTACAAAAAAAGCTACAGGTGTAACTTACCAGTCCTCCTAAAATTGGAGTGGGCCTGCCAGTGGTTCTCCAGAAAAACAATAAAATGTAGCATCTTCCCCGATTTTTCAGTACATTTTTTTAATTTAAAATTTTTATTAAATAAAATTTTCAAATGCTGAAAATAGTTTATTGACTGTTTTTTTGCTTGTATAGTACTAATATAAGTACTAACGCACTTTTTTCAAATTAAAATTAACGTTTAATTAAAAATTTCAAATTTAAAAAAATTGTACTGAAAAATTGCGGCATAAACCACATTTTATTGTTTTTCTGGAGAACCACTGGGAGGCCCACTCCAATTTTTGGAGGACTGGTATGTTACACCTGTAGCTTTTTTGTAAGAAAAATAAAAAATATTTAAAATGACGTATTCTGGGAAACTCAATTTGAATTTTTTTTTTTTTTAGTGTAAACAATATAAAAAAATTAAAAAAATGTTTGCTTGTTTTAATTTTAAAGCCTGTTTCAAGCCAAATCATTTGACACCATCAAATTGAGAATTGGATAAATGCAACTAAAGTTATAGCTTCTCAGCCAAATCGGCTTCCATGAACAAATTCCTTGATCGTTTACACGTGGTTTGTACCATTGATAGAATTATATGAAAATCGATTTTTGCAATAATATATGACTAAAAGTTCAATTAAAAATAAATTTTTAATTTACACATGACTATAAGTAACACACTTAAAAAATTCTTAAAGTTCTATATTTTTTTTTTTTATTAAGTTAGCAAATTTTTTTCCAAAGTTATTTTTTAAATTCAATCAAAAAGTTTAAAATCATTAAAACAACAAGTGAAAATACAACTACAACACGTTTCTTCAGGTGTATTCGACAGCAACATAAGCCCTAAATCTTAAACCGTCTTACGCCCGCGCGAACATCACATTTCAATGGGTGACACACTTGATGATGCGCCCGACAATAACCGCGAGCCACGTCGCGAAAAACCACAAACTCTCGACGGCATTGAACCCGCGCAAAACCTCAGAAACACCACATGTCCTTCATCTACTTATCTAAGCACTCGCACCATACACTCTTCCCAACATACCCACCAAATTCAACATACCCACCACTCCACAACTACTACACATCTTTTCAGTTCTAGCAAAACTGCATCGGAACTAATGTCGGGCGAAGTATTACCTCCAACGTCGTCGTCGTCGTTGTCGTCAGCAACTCCACGTTATCGTGCGCGTAGTCGTGCTGGCGGTGGCGGTGAAACAACGCGTGATGATCGCGATCGTTCGTGTGATAGTGCTGTAAATCGTAGCGCTAGATCGGCGGCTGGTAGTGATGAACTAACTGTAAGTGAGAGCACATCTCGCCGTGAAAGTCTGAATTTTGATGATAACAGCCCAAGTGGACAAAGTTTTGGCAAAGCGTTATTCGGTCGCTCCCTACGACATCCGTCTGGTGGTGGTGCAATGACCAGAAAATGTGTACTCACACTAGACGGATATTCCTATGTTATAGGTAAGTGTACATGTATGTGTTCTAAATGTATTATTTTCTTCGAAATTTTTTTCGTCGAATTAATTTCAAGAAAGTTTTTATTTTCTGTATACGTTGGCAAAGTAAGAAACTAATTTTTGTAACAGAAGAAAATGATAAATCCAAAATGAATAAAGAATGTGAATATCTTTATTTTTCATTATTTTTACATATAAATTAAGTCTTATCCATACGACGCACAGTGGTATGGTTTCATACATGTTTTGGGAAAAAAAAGAAAGAATGCTCCTACTTATAACAATCAAATGTTCAATTCGTTATACCTAACTAAGATATATTCCAAAAGTGGGAGTGATTGTTCAACGTACACGCCTACCTCCCATAAAAAATTAACTTAAATTCTTTATCCCTAAAGGTATGCAACTTATTATTTTCATAGATATGCAACACAATCTTTTCATATGCAATTGCTTATCTTGTAAAGCTCGCATTGAAAATCACATGACCTTTTTAAGAAAATTGATGAATTGAATGATTATATGCATAACTTTTTTTGACTTAAATTAAAAGAGCAGGTTCTCACTTTTAATTTTTTGATTGTTAGAAGGCAAAGCTAGACATAGCTAACTTAGTAATTTTCCAAGGAAAATTGCAAACGCTGCTTTTCAAAGAGCCATTTTAATTTGCGCATATCTTTTAAACCTTGTACGTAATCCAAATAATTACACAGGCCCACAAAAAAAAAAGTACCATGCGCGAAAGATCAGACCACCTGAACTTTATGTTTTCGGGGTCGCTGAATCCGAATATGGTGTCAGAATAGCGAAGTTGGTTCGCGTTTTTTCAGAAATCAGTAATTACGCTGAAAATTTAAGATTTTTTTTTAGCATTATTTCTGATTTCTGAAAAAACGCGAGCCAACTCAGCTATTCTGGCAGCATATTTGGATTCAGCGACCCCGAAAACATAAAGTTCAGGTCTGATCTTTCGCGCATGGTACTTTTTTTTTTTTTTTGGGCCTGTGTTATTATAATTTTTTACAAATTATTATGTTTCAATAAAATTGCATTACGAACGTATGCAACAAAATAATTTATACAAATACACCACTGCGTTGCATGAACAAGCTAATCAGTTTTGCACATTTTGGCTGATTCTTTCAAGGTAAAAAAATTACATTTTAGAAAAAGTATTAACGGCACCTTTTCAGTCAAGCATTGTTCTATAAAGCTGCATCATTAGATTTTTGAAATTTAGTGGTCGAAAAGTGGTTGCGACATAATACAGGTCTTTAAACTAGCTTAAAATTTAAAAACCTTTTTACTACTTACCACATGTCGTATGAGTACAGAAGAACATTTTTTTAAAAATTTTATTTCCATCTGAATTTTGAAATTTAAAGAAAATCCTTTTTTAAACAAACGCCAAATACTAAAAATCAATGTTGTCTTATGCCTTCATTCATCTTGTTGTTTTTTTTCTCTACGTTTTTTGGTCTCCCCATAGAGGTTGAAAAAATAAAAAAATTTCAATTGTTATTGCTGTCATTGTACGTGCACTGATGTGGACCCTACACAAAGGCATAAATTTAATAAGCCGCTGAACTTTGTGCTTCGGTGACACAGCGGCAAAGGATCTTTACTTTTGCCTACAGACTACGACTGACTACTTTTACTCTTGGTTCTTTTCTTTTGAATAAAATACACGAGGCAAGCAAAAAGCACCTAATGTAAGAAAATCCTTTTAAAAGTTTATTATTACATAGCATTTGTTGTTATTGCTGTACTATACCTTTGGGTCTGCTGTCTTGGTCATACCCCTAGTGATGTCTCACAGCGAAGGGCGGAGCAATGAGTTAAGATATCGCATTCAGACGCGATGTCATTTGCGTCGTTGAAACCTTGACAACGCGTTTGCTGCCGTAGGGTGCGCTGGTGTCAAGTGAACGCTTTTATTATGTAATCAGCACATAAAACTTATTAAAATTAGTTGTAAATTTTATATTAACGTTTTAGCATCAAAAATAATGATTTCCACTTTCATATTCTCTTTCTCATTGCAGGTAAGTCTTAAAAGATGTGTTTTGAAGAGCTTTCAAAATACATACAGAAATATGCACATACATGTATAAATATAGAGGGGTAAGTCTAAGTGTTAAAGTTACAGCGTTAAAGAATATAAAACGTTTAGGAAAAGTTTTGAATACATTTTTTCTGAAATGTACCAAAAACATATGATGTTTTTGAACTGGCAGGCTTAAAGTTCTTTGTCCTTCCTTCCGGCTTTGATGATACCTTAATTTTTTATCTGACCATTTCTTCCTCTCTCTCTCTTTTTCTTTCTCGGTCTATGCATTATCTTTTGTTTGTTTTATTATATACTGTTTTTTTATATTTTGTTTTATTTGTTACGCACCATTTCAGCCGCAATAAATTGAGCCACATTTAGTTAAGCCAAATAACATTTTACTCATCATGTCCAAAACACTTATGTACATACAAAAGCCTCTCATACACTTGCTTACATACCCACTAACACATATGTCACTTGACACTCAAAGTATTTTTTATTTGACATCAAGTTTGTTTGTGTTTGGTGTAGTGTCTGATTTTATTTAAGTTTGTATTTGTAAATTTTTTTTTTTTTTTTTTTGTTAACGAAAAGCGGCCGTAGAGTTTGTGAACAATATGAGGCGATAAAAAATGCCGGCTTCATGCATTTGTTTGGATATTTATGTGTGAGTGCGCTGATGTGCTTGTGTAAACATGAGCGTAATTTAACGTCAAATCCTTTGACCAGCAAATATCCTTGATGTCAAAATTAATCGAGTGTGACTTACAGCGATTTAATTAAGAAGCAGGAAAAAAAACTCTACAACAAGGTCAAACAAAATGCTGTGAATGACATCACAATGCAAACCATTTCACACTTTTAAAGAATCATTTAAGAAAATGAAAGCAAGCTTTGTAGCTACAACAATTTTGTTTCATCATTCGGTGCACACAGAAACAAATTTCTGTAAATTAGGTCTCAAAAAAGCCTTTATTTATTCTAAAATTTAATGTTTCTGGAGCAAACAATTAAGAAGCTTTTTTATGGGCTTGGAAAAAAACTCGTATGTACTTCTCTCAAGCTCTTACATATTTCTAATAGTGTTTTTTTAGATGATATCTTAGAAATATTCCTAGAATAATTTGCCCTGAAATCATAAAGTTGTTGCGTTTGCATTGCTTCCTCATTAACCATGAAGTGAAATTATTGATCTTCCTTTAAGCGTCCGTAATGATTCCATTCAAATGATATTCCAACACAACCACTTCTTTATTCAAAAAAGTGTTTCAGTATAATCAGTCTGTGAATGTCAAAACAATTTGAATTTATGATAATATTTCCTTTACCGCAATATACTTACTTATAAACATCATTTTTGCCTTTGTCGTCAAGCTTATGAATATCAGGATAAAGGAGAAAAGAAGCAAATATAGAGAAACTTGAAGTATTTGTTATTTATATTTAATTTGATATGAATTAAAAAGTTTTTCCATTGCAAATTTTCTGCCTGTCAGCATATGCGCACGCATTTATATAAATGTCATACCCCCAAGGGGAAAAGAATCGTTTTGAAAGGTTTTCTAAAGTACTTCTTTTTCAGCCATGAGCGCTTCCGCTCTGCAAGACGCATTCTTTCTTTTTAAAATTGCATGTCCTACACGGAGAAAAAAAATAGTACGTTCTACTTTATTTCTAATAAATTATACCAGAATTTCAAGTCAAAGTCAATTCAGAATCTTCGAAAGATCTAACAGTCTAGTACTTAGTTGTTTTTGAAAAAATTTAAGTTATATTTACCTTTCTCTAAGGTTCAACAACAAAAAATAAATAAATAAACCACACACGAACTGTTAAGTTAAAAAAAGAAAACAAAAAAGAAACGAACTGTGTCCGTGTGATAGAAACATATCCTTTGCACTACTGGACCATATGATGAAGAGGTATAAATTTTTATATTTAGCAAATGCCTATCTAAAAATAAATATTTTTGCAAGAATTTTAAAGTCAAAGTCTTTATTTTAGATAAGGTAATTTATGTTTGAAATGTAGTGTTAATTGCTTTAATATTTTTACTTCCGGGCTGGAGTAAAAATTATGGCATAAACAAGCGCTTCGGAAGTGCTTTCTGAAGAAAAAAGCGCTTTATATTTTCCCCTTGGTATTTGCACCCACACGCAAAGGAATCCAGTATGGTACATGTATGCGCTGAATTCAAAAAGTTGTTTGTAAATTTTTTGCCTGTCATGTGAAAGAATTTTCCTATTCATTTCATTGGATATGCGAAAAACTTTGAGAAAAATATTTTATGCTGGCGTACGGGTATTTGTGTGTCTGTATTTACGCCTTTTTACGCATTAAGCAGCAAATATCATTCACCTCCCAAAATTATGCAAATATTTTTTTCTTAGCAATAAACGTTTAGTAATTTTAACAAGAATTTTTTTTTTTACAAAAAGAAGAGGACATTTTTATTGAAAAAAGAAAAACACTTATAGCGGTTGCTTTTTATGTAAATCAGAATGTCTGTTTTTATTTCAGTACGTTTGTATGTGTGACAATGCGAATCAAGTGAAAACCAAACCATAAAAAGGATGCTTTGCCCTCAAATGTCAATTTGTGGTTGAAAAATTCAAACATTTGTTGAAGGTCAAGCGGGTTGTTTTTGAACTTTTCGAGAGGGACAAACAAATTGCGGTTTGGTTAATGAGCGCCATGTTTTTTGCTTTTTAATTGGCAGCGTTGAAAAATGCGACTACCTTTTGGACCTTTTAATTACTGCATTATGCAAGTAGACAATCACTATTTCAAGCAAACTTTTTGGTGTTACTTTTTATTCAAATTCTAAAATCACCAGCAGGTATTGACTAAGGACATCATGTTTGATACCAACTTTGAATATCAATGATATCAAGTTGTAGGGAACATTTTCTTCGTTATCCGGGGTGTAGCCGTCGGTGTTCATGATTCATCACAAAATTTATAATTTCCCAAAGTGAACACGTTTTCTTCGCAAAGTTATAAATCACTTCCTTAAATCACTAAATTTATGTGATGACCACCTGTCTTCAAGTGTCTTCGTCGTTGTAATACATATTTTTTCTTATATGTACATATATTTATTCTTCTAAGTATTACTCTTAGAGGGAGAAACATCTCCACCTAATGCAAATCTTTGCGATGTTTTTTCGTCTCTACAATAAACTGAAATAATGGATTTTCTTGTCTACGGACCTTATTCAGGTGGCTTTGGACCTACTGCCTTGTAAATTCTGCTCAAGGACATGGCGGCATTCTTCGTTCTTTAGTTTTAGGGAGTAAATCCTATTTATCTCTATTTTTGCATCTGGATCTCATTAAAGAATGAACCTGGTAGATTTTTGTTTCAGATCATTTCTATCAATACTAAAAGTTGCGATAATACTTTTTCAACAATACCTGAAATTGACTTATTTCCAACGTCAGCATCAATAGTGATAACAGAAAGATATCGGCTACAACAAACCCTTAAGTCAGCAATACACAAAACTCATCAACATTCAAAGTTCACGTGATGCCAACAAAGAAAATTTATTGAACCCGCGTGAGACAACAGTTTTCTACTTTGTGCCAAAAAATCCTCTTCTTTGTCTCTCTGGCGTCTATTTCTATTGTTCTTGAATTTTTATATTTTTTTCCCCCACTTCAGTGCGACCTTTTGTCATCCAAACAGCATCGTTGTTAAATCCCTGCGTTGCAATGAAACCGAACAACCGAGCAACGAACTACAAAACAACCGCAAACAACAAAATGAAGCTCAGGATGGCGTCAACTTTACAACCGCCAACCAAAGTGCTCCGCTGTGCTCTGCTGTGCATTGGTATAGACAAAACGGTAAATGGTTCAATGTGCGGTACGACGATGGTGCAATGTTGGGCTTAACGGGACTAAAGTGATTGAAATTGTCCTGAACGATATTTTACGTGGAGTGGGTGTAGGTACCTACTTTAGTTTGGGGATTTTCAGTTTTCCAGTCGTAACCACTGTGTTGCTAATCTCGTTGAATTGATTACGGTGCTTGATGTCGCTGACATTGTACGTTGTTGTTTTTGGAACTTTCAACTCTTTTTGTTGTTGTTGTTTGTTGTAAATGTTGTTGATGTTGCGGTTGCTGCTCCTTTGGCTGCATAAAATTGCAGCAAATTTTATGGTGAATTGCAGGCTAATAAATTGCTTGGAAAATTTACAATATGACAGCAGCAGCAATTGGAAACTGACAGGATACTGTGGTTGTGCTTTTGCCAAGTTAAAAAACAGTCGTTTGTTCTTAAACGATTGCATTTGTTAAATGAAAACAAAATTTAAGTTTTTAAGGTACAAATCTTGAAAATTGTTCTTCGCTTTATGCACTTATCACTAAAAAGCCTCTTATTACAATTTCCAGCAACATTTTCATATTTATGATTATTTTTGAACAAATTGTAGTTTTTCAGTCCAGTGAATAGTGATCCAAAAATTTTATAGTGCAACCATAAATTACTCGTCTCCCTGATTTGCCAATGAAATATTTTATTGACTGCGTTAATTCCATCAAAATGTCAAACCAATGGTACAATGCAACTTTTTATCATGAACACAAGTACATTTTCGAAAAAAAACTATATTTTCACATAAATTTGACAATTTCCAGCAAAAGTTTGTCACATTCGCAAACTTTGTTTAAGTGAAAAAGCGATAAAGTAAAACATATTAAAAAAGAAGCAGAAAATGCATTAAGTACAACAATAATGAAAAAATTGCATTGAAGCGCAAGTAAGAAAACAACTTAAATGCCATGCTTCCCAGCAGGAAATGCCATAAGGTGACTTTTGAGTCTTCTGACAATACTTAAAAAAATTGGAAGCCACTCACGCTGGTTAATAATATGTTTACACAGAGAAAATAATTTTTTTAAATATTACAGTCGTAAATAGTAGACTTATTAAAAAGAAAAAAAAAACATTTTTGGAAATTCCACAATTACGCCCAAAAATATGAAAAAGGCTGTCAAAAAAGGGAGCTGAGATTTTCTAAGTTTTTCATGATGAAATCTTGGCTTCATGCGGTTTTTATTTTAATATGATCTCAAAAATTCGCAGACAGACTTGTACGATACATCAAAACATTACAAAGAATATACAAAAATTTAAATTGAAACGTAAAATAAACAACATATTATTTTTTAAAAGTTCGAAAGATCATACTGCTCACGGCGTGCTTGAACCAAGTTTAAATAAATGTTTCTTGCATATGAGTTTTTTGACTGAACTATGTTACGTAATAACTTCACGAATCAAATGATCCCAAAATTAAAAAAATCGAATGGGCCCTTTTTGAAATAAGGAGCCTTAAGCAATAACTATAAAAAGTTAATACAACACAAAATTAAAAATATTTGTAACACTTTGCGAACTATTTTTTCTAAACTAATTTGAGGTCGCTGAACACGAAAAATGCATTTATTTTTTTTTCCTTGGGGTCGTTCCCAAGTTATTCGATAATTTATAATTTCGAGGTTATAGCTTCATATACATCAATATATTTCTATACCAATAATTATGCTCCAAACAAAATTGACTGAGTTAAAGCAGGAAAAAGCTTGATATTTCAAAAATTTTTTAAATTTTTCACATCAACTTCAAATGAAACACTTTGTTTTTGGCACATATTTTTTTTTAAATAATTATTTTTAGAAATGTTATTTAATGGCGCATATAATTGCAACATTTTAAGCCCATGTTGAGCAAAATGGAATGAAATTTCCAAAAGATATTAAGGTTTTAGTGCAATAGAGAAATTTCGATTTCTTTCAAAAATTAATATTTTTGATACAATCCGCAATGTTCTTCTACAGAGAATGATTAGAAGTTACTTAAATCATCTTTAAAATGTTCAATAAGTGTAGGGTGTCCTATTTGGAGGCTGAAAAATTGGATCTGTTGACTCAGGCCGAACATTTCGAAAATTCTCACATCTTCCTTATTGCACTAAAGCCTTTATATCTTTTGGAAATTTCATTCGATTTTGCTCTACATAGGCTTAAAATGTTTGCAATTATATGCGCCATTAAATAACATTTCTAAAAATAATTATTTAAAAAAAAATATGTGCCAAAAACAAAGTGTTTCATTTGAAGTTGATGTGAAAAATTTTAAAAATTTTTGAAATATCAAGCTTTTTCCTGCTTTAACTCAGTCAATTTTGTTTGGAGCATAATTATTGGTATACTTGTTAGAAGCGCCGTTAATCACTCTTTGTAAGCGTGGAAAAATAAAATTGATCGGACTTGGCGTCATAGAAATATATTGATGTATATGAAGCTATAACCCCGAAATTATAAATTATCGAATAACTTGGAAACGACCCCAAGGAAAAAACAATAAATGCATTTTTCGTTTTCAGCGACCTCATATTAGTTTAGAAAAAATAGCTTGCAAAATGTTACAAATATTTTTAATTTTGTGTTGTATTAACTTTTTATAGTTATTGCTTAAGGCTCCTTATTTCAAAAAGGGCCCATTCGATTTTTTTAATTTTGGGATCATTTGATTCGTGAAGTTATTACGTAACATAATTCAGTCAAAAAACTCATATGCAAGAAACTTTTATTTAAACTTGGTTCAAGCACGCCGTGTGCTGTAAGACTCCAAATTTTTATTTTGGATTAAACAGCAAAAAGTTTGAGGATAAAGAATAAATTTATTTATATATAAGGGAATGTATTCAGGTATGAGACAGGTTTTGTTTTTGAGCCATAACTTTTTACTGTTCAAACAGTTTCAGGTGTTTTATATATCAATCAAAAGGTAAGAAATACACACAATTTTCTTTTGAAGAACGTAGAAAGCTATTTTATCACATTCAAAAGTTATGGCCAATTTTCTAAGTACTTTTTTTTAGCAATTTAAATTTTTTATCCGGGCATGAGACACCTAGAAAAATGCAATGAAAATCAGAAAATATGAAATAAAACCCCACAACTGTGTATTCGCACAAACTTTTATTCATTTTTCATTACATGAATATTGATATTTGATAGTTGCACCAGATTTTGGTTCGAAAGAAAACAAGTCCATATCGTTACAAATTTTGTATCCGGGTATGAGTCACCTTTAAAAATGCAATTTAAATTAGAAAATATGAAATAAAAACACTATAATTGTACGTGAACACATGTATCATTACACACATGTCGATATTTGACAGTTGCACACGATTTGGGTTGGAAAAAAGTGTCTCATACCTGGATACATGATGTGTCTCGCACCCGAATACATGACACTTTTTAAGAAAAGCTTAAAAGTAATGTTTTAACCATTTATATTTGCACAAACGCAAATCGTATCACAAAGTAGATATAAAACACTAAACGCTAACGCATGACACTTTCCATTTCCAGTTGATTAAATCCAAAATATAACACTTTGAAACAGATCATAAAAAACTTTTTACAGTCGAGTTGCGACCTGAGGTGTATAACTTAAATAAGCAATAGATCTTTTCACTTCACTGTCTCATACCCGGAGGTGTCTCATATCCAGATACATTCCCCTGCTATTTGTTTTTATAAACTTATGTATTCCAATTTTGTGATATAATTTATAATTTTTTTTTTTATAAAGTTATTCTAAACCAAAAACGTTTAAACATAAATTTCATACCAAAATTGTACAATTGTAATATCAAATTCTGTTGGAACAACGTTTGCTTAATATACAAATTTTTTTCATCTTCACCATATCGGTCAATGGTGTAGATGTCTAACAAGTTTGTATTTGTATCACACGGTCGTAGGTTCGAATCCTCCTGCGGCCGATTTTTTTTTTTTTTTTGTTTTTTAACTTTTTTTTATTTCACTTTTCTATATTTCTTTCTCTGATTTATTTACGTTTGTTTAATTGAATTGAAACTGATTACACAATGATTCTGTGTTAGGCTGTATAAAGCATTATACCTCTGCACCATATTGATCAATGGTGTAGAGGTCTAACGAGTTTGTAATTGTGAGTAAAAACAAAATATTTCTAGCTATCACTCGGACGCTCGTAGGTTCAAATCCTACTGCAGTCGCTTTTTTTTTTTTTTATCTGAAATTGTAATAATACTTTTTTTGTATAAATTTTATACGAACAAGCATAAACGGTCAAGAAAACCCATGAAAAAAGAAATTTGAGGTATTCCGAGAATTTTAGCGATCGTTATAAAATCAAATCCGCAGTAAGCCGAGAATTTGCACAAATCGACGTTGAGCGAACTTCCAAGAAGTTGAAAAAATCTCGTAGGATTTTCAAAAATGTTTTTTTTTTATTTTGCATCAGTCTATTGAAGATTGGTAGCTATAGTTTTAACCCGACGATATGTACAAAAGTTTTTTTTTATTAATAAATGATATATGTGCATGTTTCTATGTATTCTCCTTTAACTCCTTAGATGAGCATAGGGCCAATATGAAACGTTTATTTGTTGCAATCCCTTGCGATGACTTTTATCTCTTGCCATGTCATTCCCGATTCTTGGATTTCCATGGTTGGTTAAAGCAAACATTTCTTTACCGACGCGTTCGGTTGTTAATAAATACTTATTAATTTTTTTGTGCAATTAAAAGAGATTCAATATATATCGAAATTTTACAACTTTAAATAAAAATTTTAGTTGAATAAATTTTATTTAACGGTAACATACTCTTTTCTCCGTGTACATCTAAATTTCTTACCAGCATAAGTACAAAACATGGTATGCTTATGTGACATGTAGACATGCAAATGCACACACGTTTTCCTTGCAGTCATTGTCATCATCATCCAGCGAATCCTTTGCATTTTCGTGCACTTAACTTGCGGCTGCTGTCAGTGGGTTACATTGTCATTGTGTGTTACATGTTCTCAAGTTGTAGGTACATGTCTAAATGCGTTTTTGTGAACTTGTGTTCTTTATTACAGGTACCTCCTACTCAAATTTGAAGTTGATGCGCTTTTTCTTTTTTTTTTTTTTTGTTGCTTTCGTGTTTTTAATGGCGCTTTTTTATTTGACTTGCCTCTTTCTTGACAATGTTAATATTTGTAGTTGCTGCAACAAATTTACAAAAGTTTTACTTGATTTTGTGTAAATGTACTTTGTATTTTGCGATTTTATATTTGAATATAATTTTCACTTTATTTTATAGGTATAAGAGTTCGACTGCTTTATTGTGATTACATCACAGTGTATTTGGCTTATACGGTTTAAAAGATTTCGCAAAGTTCTGAACCTTTAAAGTTGAGGGTTTAAATTTTAATTTTTGTCCTTAATTTTGACTTTGGTGGTCATTTTAGTATAAAAAAGGTTATAACAACATACTCTTTTATGACTTCGTTTGAAATTTTTGTTAAATTTCCTTCAATTTGGTATTACATTTGTTATACCAACTTCTTAATTTGAGGCCGGAAAAAAATACTTTCCCATGTAACATATGGGTTATTTGCATGCACTGCGCTGCATAAGATGTGCGCGCTAAACGCTCTCCTTTATCTACTGGACCGTTCGAAACGATTGTTCTTGAAAAGTTTTTTTTTCTGACCACAATTAAAAAATTGAAGGAAATTTAATCAAAATTCCAAAAAAATTATAAAAAAGTATGTCAATATGATCTTTATCGTACTAAGATGGCCGCTCGCCAACGTCAAAAACTAGAAAACAAAAATTTTAATTATCAACTTTAAAGGCCCAAAACTTTGCGAAATCCTTTTAAACCCTTTAAACCAAATTCACCCTTAGGAAGCTCATTCACTTGTTTATAAATTTGTCATAAAAAGTTTTCTTTAAAACGCTAGGGTGACCCAAATCAGAAAATCAGTTTTAACCCTATAACTCTTCAGGGGTACATTTTAGACCAAGAACAAAAGTGAGCCAATTTCGGCTCGACCAACAACATCAATATTTCTGTACAACAATACAAAAATAATTTTTGTTGTTTTTTTTTCACGCTCGCCAAACTTTCGCGTTTTTGTTGCTTTTTTTGCGTACAAACAAAATCGAACTCGAACCAACATAAAACAACAACAACGACCACGTCGCATCAAAAACAAAAACAACAAACAACATGGGTATTAATGCGTTAATTTGCAGTTGCGAAAATGCAAGTCCTTTACGCACTAACGGCTGAACGTTCAATGTGAATATTTTCATCTTGAGAAATTGCACAAGTAGTGCGAAATTTTCAGCAATGTGTTTGTTGTTTAACAAATGTCAAACTTGCGCAAACCGCACTTCCGCAACGACGCAAGAGCATTGCGCATCAACGCGTGAATACCCCTACTTTTTGTGTGTGTCTTAGTTCTTAGAATTTTTGAAAATTGTTGATATATTATTGTTGTTGTAAACGAGGAATGAAGGAACAACAAAAATTGTTTTTGTGATTGTTGTAATGCGAATTTGAAGTTGTTGTAAAAGCGAAAATTATGCGCTGCATGCGCTTAGCTCAGTGGTTTGAAAACGCTGACACCCTTGTTTTAGACCCCCTTTCATGTTCAGTTTCTTTTTAGTTTAGGCCCCCCTATCACCTCACAGAATCTGTGCAACCTTATGCGATACACCCTATATAATTTACTAATTTTAAAAAGCAGACAATCATAGCAAACCATTAAAATAGTTTATTATTTTCGACCTTGTACATTATCAAAAAAGTTAAATTATCTAGTTCAATTACCTGCTTAGTGCACTTTTCTTACTGCAAATTATCTGAATTATAAGTTTTCTAATTTAAAATAAAATTCTTGTTTAAAACAGTTTTTTGTTTTGAATATCTTATATTATAGCGTATGCCTTAACTTAAGGCCTACATATTAATTAATTTGAAAAACAGTAAGCACCATCATTAGAATTTCTAAAGAAATCCATAACAAGATATTTCTCATACACATACTCCGAGAATTTCCTATTCATGTGGGTGTGTATGAGCCACAGTTCATAAATATAGTCATCCTTTGGAAATTTGTCTTGGTATAAAAATCCTTCATGTGTGACAAATTTAAAAAACATTCATCTGAGCATAAAATTCAAAGCGCATGAAAGAATTCAGCATCAACCATATTCTTATCAAACGAAAGCAACACACACTTCACAGATGTAATACAAAATACATAAACACATTTGCAATGTTCACACATACACACACATCTTTAACTGCAACACTTTTCAAGAAAGAAAAAATAAAATAAATTTTTCAAATTCAAAAGTTGTTTTCTTTGATAGATCACTACAACTACTACTTTGCACATGCCTCTGCTATGAATATGCTGGTGCACAACTGCATTCTCACTTACTAACGTACGTCTGTGTGTATTAGTGCATTACACCCACTTTTCTCACCAAGTACATTCAAGTTAAATATTGGCAATGTCGTACTTTAAATTGCGCTGGTGGCAACTACCATTAAGTGCAACATCAATGCAACATTTCTGTATCCGCCTGTCAATGTTTGGTACGAAAACACACATTGCACTCGCAAAGACATAAGCAAATGTGTGCAAGTATAGAGCTTAAAGTGACAGATAATAAATTACTGAATGTCATCATATATTGAAGAACCCATTAGGTGATAATGATTTCATTCATTTTACTTTGTTACAGCCCTATACTTCCTCTTGGAGGAATAAAATAAGGATTTTCGTTTTTTAAATATTCACAGGGACTTAATAAAGTATCGAAAAATTAATCAAATTCTCACGAAATTCTAGTCATTTTTGTAGAAGAGTTCGTTTGAGACATATACTTAGTTGAAAATAAATAAATTGTCGAAATTGAGTTTCCAAAAACTTTGAACATTTGAATTGCGCGCTAAAAAATTATTTCCTACTGGATATCTATTGTGCTATGCTGTATTTTCCACAGTCCGTTGCAACTCCAGTTTTGCTGATTCTGTTGCTGTCGCCACATCAAGTTTCTGCTGCCTTTGTTACTGGAGTCCATACTTTGCCATTTTATCACATACTCCAGTAGGGTGTGTGGTCAGACTCTTAATTGAAATGTATAAGTTGGGAATTATTTTGTTTCTTTTGAAAAGGAAAACTATGGCGTGTGCTTGAATGGTAAAATGCACACAAACTATGAAATTCAAAACAATAAAAAAAAAAAACCAAGTAATTTATAATAAAATGTGGTAATGTATTTTCAATAAACTAAGTAACAGTATCAATTACAATTTGAAATATATGAGCACTAAAAAGCACGTGGGCAACATTTAATTAAAAACAAGAAAACTCGCTGAAAATTGATATATTATTTGTAGAATTCTTCTGAACTAAAGATACTGTACAGGGTTACAAATTATTGTGTTCTATATATCTTTGATTCATTATATCATGACTTAGGCCTTGTTTCTTTTAACTACCTTCTTAAAGCTTCTTTAAGCAAAACCAAAATACTTAAAACAAACCAGCGCTCGGTATTTTCACTAGCACGCTTAGCTTATTTTATATTACTTGGCTTGAGTAACAACAAATCAAAACATTTTGTTTTCACTACCGTTTTCTTATATTCAATATAATTTTTTTAATCAAATACTTTTTTAATTTCCTTCTAAAACAGCATTTCCACGTGAAAGTTTATTTGGTTAATTATCTGGTTTGTTTGAAACCAACTTAAATTTCTGATACAACTCAGGAAAATTGAATGAAAACCACTGTTCTCTACGTTACAATGATTTCGAAATATGCATTCTATGAATTTTTGGAATCAAAATAAATAATACATGAAGAATTAGAACAACTTCAAAGTGCCGCATAATCCAATTTTCGTAATTCTTTAACAAAACTACTTACATAATTGATAAAATCAAGATAATACGAGGTGTCTTAGCGTTTAAAGAAACCTCACCGACAGTTGTTTCAATATAAAGCCAAAGATTGAAAGCGAAACGGAAAAAAGCCAGGATACAAAAAGGATAATTGTTTTGTTGGCAAGATTTACAAACATAAGTGGAAAATGTAACCCAACTGCGCCATATTGAAAGGACACCATTATGTATAAGACAGCAGAGGGACAAATGGACAAATAGAGATTACATTTTTATGTCTTCTTTGTGTTTTCACGTCGCCATTTTTTTATTCTCGTCTCATTGCAGTAGTAGATGTTGCTATGTATTGTTACTTTTTATTTCAATGCTCAAGTGCGCAGGATAACGATGTGAAAATGTAGTTGTTGCTGTCATTACAGATGAAGCTGCATACTTCGTTGATGACTTTAATTTCGTTATAAGGTTTCTATGCTTTGATTATTCCATTGTTGCTGAATTATTATATTGTGATGATGAGTAGGCATATGAAAAATATGCCAAGGCCAAGGAATTTATTCGGCTATTTGAAGTTTAATAAAATTTTGAAAATTTTTCATATGCTTTTAATATCGTTAAGATATCGTTAAGATATCTTTAAAAATTTGATAAGACATTACTCTTGATAAAAATTTAAAACGAAAACTATAGTGAGAAGTATCAAAAATAGTTTTCCTACGATTTCATATTTTTGCATTGAATACTTCCGTCGTTTCTTTTTATTTAAGGAAATATTAACTAAAACAATTTCATGCTCACAAAGGACTAAATTTTTTTGCCACATTTAAAGAAATTCAAAAACCGACAAATTGACTTTTCATCGCAAAAGCGGTGAAACTGGCGGTAAATCAAATTCACGATAAAATCCAAACAAAACCACAATCACTCAAGCCAAACACGTCCTTTTGCTGAACTGACTTTATACCGTCAGTAACATGAAAAGCAACAACAATAAGGGCTGTCGAATACAGAATAACTAACTTTTCAAATCTAATTAAGAATTTCTAGTCTACAATTGCCATTCAACATCAACCATCCATCCGAAACAAGTAAAAAAAAAAACATTTACCCGCGTTGCCAATTGCAAATGACACTTGACTAATTTCATTTGTTAACAATTACAAAAGCGTTTGCCGACGAGATGAATCAAAAAACAGAAACCAAAAAAAAAAATGGAAAAAACCCAATTTCATTGTATTAACTAATTAACTTTTAACGCTCTTTCAACTGATGTTCTATGTACAAATATATCTATGTATGTACCTACAACCCTACAACATAAAATACATAACGATATTTAACTAGACAGATAGATGGATAGATATAGTAGATATAACCTATTTCATATGCTGTTGCTGAAATTGTTGTTGCCATTGTGCTGCTGCTGCTGCTGCTACTATTCTTAGAACAAAGCCTCTTTGTTAAAATTTAATTTGGTCCACTTATTGTGCCACAATTTATACATCAAAAGGCCGACAAGTATTATGTTTGCTGATTTGATGAGGGTCCCGATGAGAGCGCGTCGTTCGCTGTGGTGGCATAAAAAGAAAAATTGAATAAAATCCTTGCCAAAAAAATTTCTTAGAAGAAGCAACTTTAATGAAGAGATATAATTTCTATGTTGAACTTACGCAAAAATTGTGCCATTTCCCTGTAGCAGTAGAGACTCGAAATTTTGCAGCGTCAGATTATTGATATCGATTGTATTGCTGTCGAGAAATGCAAACCAAATGAGATATTAAGATTACAATACAATTATGCTGATTGTTATCTTAATGAAATATCTCTACTGTTACAGTTTATAGTTTCTTGATTGGTAAATACATAATGCGGTTTTAAGTCTAAAAAACTAGCCCCACTACTCGCTGTCACATCCAAACAGATTGGAAGGGTTAGCTACTTGGGTGTGTAAATTAAGAGACCAAAATTTGGAAGTGATTCCTAATTCATTAAAAAACAAAGAAAAAATATTTTTGGTATAAAAATCCTTAAATCTGACTTAGTAAATAGCAACAAACCAAACAGAATGAAGTGTACATATATGTATGTGGGAAATCAATCAGACAGACATTAAAGACTTAAGACAAATCCCTACAATTTGGGTAAGACAAGAAGACAGGACAACACTACTCAAAAATAAGAAAAACAGACAGCACTGAATGGACGAAACAGAATGAACGAAAGCGACGATTTTAAAAAAATAACAAACGAACGACGGACGGAGAAGAAAATTTACTCATCATATTGTATTGGAAAAACTTAAATACAAATTAAGTATTAAATATTATTGATTTGAACTTAAAGAAAAAAGTTGTGTTCAATTAAATGAAGAAACTATATGTATAACGAAAAGAATAAGGTATTAATTAGAAAATTTTATACAATGCCACACAGTGATCTGTGAGATAGCACTAGCTGGTCATAAGTCTTAAAATTGATGTGTCCAAATAGTAATAATATTGCACAAATTTAAAGTATAATATCTAGTTAACATATTTCAAGTATAAATATAAAAAGAAACAATCTCATTTCTGTGTTCTCGGATCTTGAACTTGATGGACTCAAAAAATGTAAATTTCTTACAAAAATCTCTTAAAAAATATCTAAGTTTAAGTAAGTACTTTGTCGTATTAATATGAAAAGGAATCTGGATTTACGAATTTTGCACTCTGTTGATTACAACTAAGATGTCTTCTGGAGTTGCAGCAACGGCTCGTTCATTTCAGCGTTTAATGTAAGGTTGTCTCAAAGTTTTGTCCAATTATCTGCCACCAAAATATTCACGCCGCGTTTTGGAGTACAGTGAGTTTTTTTTCAGGAACTTTTTTGTATTCTTGCAACGGTTCCAGTATTATTAAACTAATAATAGGAAAACTATTTGAGGTACTGCAATAAACTTCAATATCTGAGATAGTACTAGTGGCGTCTAGCCATTTGTCAAAAATGGGTACGATCATGTTAAGGTCACGCCCAACTCTCATGTAGTCTAAAACTTAAAATCGCCATAACTTCGTGAATATTTGAAATGCAATATAATATTTGATATCTGTTATTAGTAGCATTAGTCATGATTGCGATCGGATCAAAGACAATCCCATACAGCTCAAAATTTGAAACCGCCATAGCTTTGAAAATATTTCAAGTACAACAATAATCACCCTTATTCCCAACTGTCGTTTTTTTTTTTTTTCGTTTTTAAGGCGTTTTAGTTTCAGTCGTCGTCTCGTTTCTATTTAAATCTGGAAAGATATTGAAACGACGAAGAGTGTTTATCGAGGGGTTAGGAAAATGAAGCAATCACACTTATCATCGTTTTTCTGACTATTTGATAGACAATCCTTGTCGTTCTAGTATATTTCAATACATAGGAACAACGAAAACGAAGCATGAGTGTGATTGCTTGGTTTTCCTAACCCCTCGATAAATACTCTTCGTCGTTTCGATATCTTTCCAGACTCCAAATTTAAAAGGAGACGATGATAAACACTCTAACGCCTTAGAAAAGAAATAGAAACGACAATTGGGAATATGGGTGAATATCTGATGTCCGAGATATAAATAGTAGCATATGAGCGTTTCCTTGATTCGACTTGACATCTCCGATTTTTATGAAAATTGGTGAAAAGTTATTATACTCGATGGTGAACCGTTAGGCGTATCACTTCCCTTACAGCACCACAATGTTATATATCAGAAATCGCTTTACTGTGAGGCTAGCCTAAAATGGATCAACTCAAATACTAGCAAAATAACCAAAAATTTTTGCCCAACTTTCTGTAGAGATAAAACCGACTACCTTCTCTCTTTATCTCGTAAAACATGTAGAACTGTTGCGGGAGCCATCACTGGACACTGTCTTATTGGTTATCACGCTCATAGAATGGGCATTCTAGCGGATAGTAGGTGTCGGTGGTGTAATGAAGACGAAGAGGAGAATTTGGAACATCTACTGTGTTTTTGTCCAGCGCTTTGCAGAACCAGATTTAAAACCCTTGGACAAATGTTTTTTAACAATCATAAAGAACTTTCAGATACTGGTCTAAAACCAATTAAAAACTTCGCAATGGCTTCTAAAGCCTTCACGCTCAAGCCTGAAGAGGGCTGAAACCCCATTATTACATCTAATTAATTACATCTACGCGACTCAACGTCCGGGATGATGTGGTATCACTACGGACCTTTTTGGTCTATGTGTGGCTAATTTGCCGCCACTTAAACCTAACCTATTATATAACACACATATAGCTGTTTCAAAATGATTTTCCAAAAATCCAAAAATTTCCAAGATGGCGGCCATAGGAAGTTCGATCCAACCTTTGGATACTCGCATATTTGAAAATTCATAGCTTCCCGCCTTTTATCCGATTTTAATGAAATTTTCAGGGTTTCTTAAGAGCTTTTGAAAAATTCCCGAGCTACCGCAATGGAAAAAAAAACACACTTAATTTCATTTCATATACATCACCTCTTTTTGTCTTCAATTGTGGTTATAAAAATGAAAAAACTGAATATTTTTAATTGAAATGCGAATGTTATGAAACCTTTTAGCTGATCAGCAGAAATTCATATTAATCCTTAGTAACCTAATTAGGCGTTTGGAACTATGCCAGTAAATGGGTTCTAAATACCAATGTACACTTTACACATTTTTATAAATTCTAACCGCGTTGCCACAAAGTGTCCGTAGGGAAATTTCGCTAATGTAAAAGGCAAATAAAACAATCTATTAAATGAAATCAAGATATTTATCTACATATTATATTCCAAAGGATTATTAAAGCGTTAGTTGCAATTATTGCGTTTTATTTTTTTACTAATGATGAAAATTCAAAAAAGCACAGCATGGATTGGTATGTGTTATCAAATCGTTATATTTAGACATTATTTTCGATACGTGCCTACAACACCCTCATAAGGATCCAAAACTAACTTCTGTGATGAGACCTTTTGTCTAAAATGAAAAGTTTGTTAGAATATAACTTGAGCTTCTTATTAGTAAAGCAGCATTCGCATAAGTCTGGATAAACGATATCATTACTTACCCAAAATTGTATTCTGATGTAGTTGAGGCAACGATTATTGTAAATACAGATGGCAGCTTACCGAGTGGACTAAGATCTATAAGTTGAGTTTCGTTACTCACATTTATTACAGTTATATAAACAGATTTCTCCGAAGCCAGCTCTCTTAAAAAGTGTACACATATAATATAAATAATTAACGAGTTATTGTGAAAGCAAGCAAATACCTTTTGATAGCGAAAACATCGTTATTGAGAACCTCCAGCTGAAGAGCACCTTCGCGTAGTATAGGGTCTTTTTTCAAAGATGCAAGACGCTTGTAAACTTTATAATGGCTTTTTTTGGCGCTCTTTTGCTTATTCAAATTAAGCTTCTTATAATTTGGATTCACTGGTAGCCATGATGTTTTAGCTCTTGTAAATCCTTAGAAATTTTTTTTATAATTTTTTATGAATTTTTTTTTTTAATTTCAAAAGTTAATACCTGCATTACTTTTACCATTCCACTGAAATGGTGTTCGCTCTGGATCTCTCGATCTTCCCTTAAAACTTTCAGGCCCTGCATTTATCCCCAAAGGATCGAATGTTTCTAGATAACCAATATTTTGATGATCCTCCATGCCAATCTCATCACCCTAATTAGAAAAAACGACGACTTAATAGAAATGAAACCACCTTAAAGTCTCACCTACATAATATGTAACTACCACTCCTGGAAGAGTCATAACCAACATGTTCATGGCATCGATAAAGTTATGATGAAAGCGCGTTGCCACACGTCGTTGATCATGATTTCCTGTAACCCAATTGGCTACATGACCACGTGGCATATAAGTCATCCACTGTTGTATGGTATAGACAAAATCTCGCGCATCATTCTCCCTGTTCAAATCCATAACGAGCAAAAAATTAAAAGGGAAATGAGCGAGCTCTCTACCTTCAAGATCGCGATAGTGAAGCATTTTAATTTTTATTGGCGCATAAGCCTCGGTTGTAATTATCCGTGTACATCCACCATGTACTTTCGTATAGTCATCCACTAACTCACGCCAGTGACGCAGCAGCTTATAAAGTTCAGGCTAAAAATGTGGAATGATCAAATACACGTCATTCTCTTGTTGTTGTTATTTTTAAAAATTTACCAAATTTTTTGTGTAAATGTGTTTTTGGTCTGAGTGCAGTATTGTTGTATCGTTCACATCTCCAAAAAGTGGCTCATCACGTAAATGTGTTGACTCGTAGATGTGATTAACGGCATCTACTCGAAACCCATTTATACCTTTGTCAAGCCAAAAGAGCAACACATTATCGATTGCTTTCCAGACTCTTGGATTACGAAAGTTTAAGTCAGGTTGGTTCCATGCAAATTGATGCAAATAAAATTGCTGACGTTTCTCATTCCAGGTCCAAGCACTGCCTATGAAAACGCTTCGCTTTGAATAGTTAAGGATAACAACAATTCAGGTCTTAAAATTTATTTTATTATTGAAATTTAACTTGCTACTCACCCAATTATTCGGTGGTTCCATTTCGCCATATCTATTTCTCTTACCATCGACCCAAATGTAAAAATCTTCATATCCTTTAACGCGATTTACAGACTTTTGAAACCATTCAGACTGATCGGATGTATGATTTGGCACAAAATCCAAAATTATTTTTATATCTTTAAAGAAATTCATTAAGCAATGTTTTTTTTAACTGCATAAAATCAAACCTAAGCTATCGGCTTTCTTAATTAATTCCTCAAAATCAGCCATGTTCCCAAATACCGGATCTATAACCGTATAGTTTGAAATGTCATAGCCAAAATCCACCATTGGTGATTCAAAAAATGGAGCCAGCCATAATGCTGTGACGCCTAGATCCACAAAATAATCCAGTTTAAGCGTAATGCCTGAAAGTTACGTACAATTGATGAGTTATCAAAACTGTTGGTCTGAAATAAAGCAGATAAACCTTTCAGGTCGCCAATACCATCACTATTGCTATCATAGAATGAACGTGGATAAATTTCATAGATAATCGCATTTTCCCACCAATCAAACTTTTTTCGTGCTCTTTTTGCGGAAAAACACATGGCAAATAACGCTATGTTGAGAAGTATCTTGAAGAGTTGACACATTTTATTAAAATAAATTACTTTGATTCGAGAAACAGCTGGTTTTTTCACAATACGATTTTTACAAAGCGTGTAATTTCAGGTCAGTGGTTATTCGGCGACTGCAATAAAACATTTTAAAGGTCTCTTTTATAGAAATCATGAGCATAAATCTGAAAGCTATAACGAAACAATTTGAAACACAATCTGCTTTGAAGTACCGAATTATTACAAATATGGTACATTTCATGTTAAATTTTACTTAGTTTTTTATATTAGCGGCACTTTGAAATAATATTGTTTTTTAGTTAAAATAATTGAAGCATTTTTTAAATATTTTAGCCAAAGTGGAAAACTTTTCAGATGAACAAGTTGAAAGAAAATTAAATTGTAATATGATAAATTTGAAAGCTTCAGCTATTACTATCTCTTTATGTAAGAACTTACCATAGATCAATATTCTGATATAAGTTCACTGGGGAATAAGGTTATCGGCAATAGCTTGGAATGGAATATTCTGACATTTTTTGTACAAATTGATATTCCAACTTTTACTAGGGAATTCGAAGTGCGAATAAAAGTTGTGTGACAAATTTTGTACGACAATATAGAGATGGTTAAAATTACTATTATACGACACCAATATTTTTGAGATTCATCCAATGGTTTTCAATTTATACCTGCTTCTCTGAATGCTATATCTAGATCTTCCAATGTTTATATCCCCGAAACTAGATTCGAAGGACCACTTTTGATTACATATTTTTTTCTAAGAATTAAAAGCTTTATTAAATAAACTTGGTTTAAAAAAGAAATATGGAAACATGTTGTGACTGAAGTAATCTCGATGCGTTGTTAATCGTCGCCCCGTTTTTTGCGATTAACGTTACTCGGTGTGTGATGAAGGCATGGAGATTTATTTGACCGAACTCTTGGACCATCACCAATTTTGTAATTTTACTCTGTTTCGGTTGTTTTTATTGAAATAAAATGCTTTTGAAAGGGAAAAGGCACCTTATCTTCATAAAAACAAAAACCATTATTTTGCATTTTCTAAAAATATATATTATTATGAATAAAATGACACCTTGATCACCTTTAAGCTAAAAACCAAAAAAATTAACCTTATCTTTCATTTTGAGCTCTCTAGTAAAATTTTGCCAGTGAAGATAAGGTCACTTTTCCTGTCGAGAGCCACAGATTTTATTTATTTTTTATATGTTATTTAACCTTAGCTATCAAACAGTGGCGCCAACTACTCATTCTCAAAATTTTCTAAAATGAATAAAACACACGGTTTTTAATCAAAAAGGCACTACAAATATAACAGTATGGTCTACTCGTATATAGTTAATACACTTATTAAATTCAATCAAGTTTTAGTTTATTCTGTGGATTTCTTTAAGTCAACTTACCATGGATCAATATTCTGATATAAGTTCACTGGGGAATAAGGTTATCGGCAATAGCTTGAAATGGAATTTCTTATAAAATACATTGACAACTGAACCCGTTTTTTCGGTCATTATTTTTCAAAAAATACTTAATTTAATAGAATATGTACCAATCTAGAATGACTTCGTCAAAGTCAAATGGAAACTTGAAAAGAATATTGGAGAAATATTGAAAGGAAATGCATCTCCTGCTGGAAATCAAATTTTCTTTAAGCGCATAGTCATGCGACAGTCTAGTGTAGTGGATCTTAGATGGAAGTGAAAGATTTTAAAAATTTTAGAATGTCCCGCATTCACATGAAACAACCTACACAGGTCTTATGAAATAGTATTCTGCCTTGATTGAAATGATGTTGACAATAGTTTGCTCTCATCGCTCATGGTCCTCAAATGCAACTCATTCTCGTTCTATAAATATCAAACGACACTCTCTCGAATTTGTTTGGTTTTTCGTTTTTATTAATTTCCACACGATGAAATTCAGTGCATTTCCGTATAATATTTTCTATAATATTTAAGCACAATAAGAAACTAAAAACAAATAGAATGGCAGCATCTCAAAATTAAGAGGAAGCATGAAAATAAATCAATTCTACTGAGTACTTAAATGCGAGAAAATGCAAATTTATATTTAATTACTCAAAATTTATGCATACTTGAAAATTAATTTTTTTGCTTTTTTAAATTTACTATTCACAATTTATCGGGTTAATTTCAAACAAAAAAACTTTATTTCGCACAAAACACGTTTTGGTTCTCTTTTTTTTATGTTTTCAGCACTGAAATGCTTTTGACGGTTTGCTGATGCGCACTAAATTAATTCTACTAAGTTGATTTGCAATATTCTGTCATGTGCTTGTTGTTGCTTCATCTGAACTTTTAATTTTTGCAAATTAAGAAACGCAAATGTTTGTTTTTTCTCTTCGATTATTTCGATATTAAAAATTTAAGAGAACGTTCAAAAATATTTTCAATATACTAAATTGAGAAAGATGGACTTCAAACATCTAATATGCAGAAACGAGATGACTATTTACCAAGTCTTTAGGAGGTCAAAACAAAGATTGTACAAAAATGTCTCATTATTACTTTTAATTGGAAGTGAGCCATTTATTGTCGTTTATTTGAAACATTTTTAGTTGGTCTGCCCTTGAAAGTACTCAAAACGTTTTTGAACTACAAACGATATTACGGTATTTTGAAAATTTTATCCTGGTCAATAAATGGATAGTAACAAACCTTATAGAAATATTTATAAGTTTGTAAATTCAATTGTCGGTTTTCAAAATAAGAACTTTTGTAGTTAATACATTCTTTTTAGCTTAATTAACCAAAAACTGAAGAGCAAAAAAAATAAAGAAAAGGCACACAAAATTTTAGTTTTCCTTAGGAAATGGAAAAGCTATAAAGGAATGGGAGGCAACCATAACATTTCGTATAACAATAACATGCAATTAGACTAAAAGCTTGTCACGATAATATAATGTTTGACTAATTGAAATGCCAATAAAAAGCAACACTGTGTCTTCTTCACTGGTATATTGAACTTTCGTTTCTTAAACCAAAAAACTCTGAATGCATACTATGTACTTTAGCAGTTATCGTTAGGCAAAAAAGTCTTAAGTAAAAAAATTGCATTTTGGGTTTTGGTTGGGTTTAACACAATTTTTTTTTTTTTTTTTTTCTTTCTGCTTCCCATCATAATAATTTAGTCTTTGGTTAATAAGTCAAAAAAACTATTGAAAAACTATTATTAAACTAATATCAATTTAGTTTTAAGAAAAACTACAGTTTCTGACTTAAGACCTTTTTACCTAAAGTCAAATATACATACATACATATATCGGTTTTGTTTTAAGTTCAGCATTATCTCAAATCTGTAATACACGATTAAAGGGCCAATTAAAATGCGTTAAAAACAAATTTTGTTTAAGCATTGACTGAGCTAAGGAGAAATCTTGAATTTAATAAATAACTTTAGTTAAAAATAGACTTTATGCTGCTTTATGCATATCAAATGCATGAAATTTTTTATTTTTTTCATTACGCGGAGATAAATTACAATTTTCAAAAAAAAACTTTGTACATTCGAATTCTGTCATGTTAAAATAAACGCATACCTGCAGCTGACATGTCAATTAAAAAAGAATCCATTAAAAATTACGCTGCATTTCATACTTTATTTATTTGAAGTGAAAAACATCACTGACGAATACAAGGAATCTGCTAAAACAGTGAATATGAAAATGCGCAGAAGCAGATCAGGTAATCAAAAAGTTCTCAAATTTCACTTTTTGAGTTATTTAAGTATATAGGAATGATTTTTTCTAAATAAGTAAAAAATGAAAAAAATAGGACCTGAAAATTTTCAAAATGTTTTTTTAAAAAGATTTATTTTAGGCTAAGAGCTTGACCTATGTCATAGTACCAATGCTGAATATTTCTGTGGGTGTTCTTCCAATAGTAGCTATGAACTATTTTTTTTTTTTTGTCAAATCTTGCGAGGTGGTGCCTCCGTGAGATATCAAGTGCTTAAGGCTTGGAAAAATAGTTTTATAAAAAAGTTTTGTTCTACAATTTTGTAGCTCAGATAACTTCGTATACGAGTTGAAAAATCGTGAAAGCTGTTTTCTTACAACTTACTGGTCATTAGATATAGTAATTTAAAATGTAAACTACGTAACTTTTCTGTAGGAAATTTTCATAGCGACGAAATTGTGGACCAACATTTTTTGAATATAGAAGCACCTTTGGCGAGATATTTGCGCAAAAACTGATTTTCTCGACATTCAGCAGCTTTTTCTCACAAAGGCACCACTTTTCAAAATTTGACAAGAACAAAAATTTATACCTACTATTGGAAGAGCATAAATAGAAAAATTTAACCTTGACACTGTGACTTAGGTCAGCCAGCTGCTGGCTCTCCATCTATTTGGTAAATTATGTGAATCAAGAAAACTATGGAAAACATGTAAGTATTTGTTTCCGAAGAGAGACAAAGAAAGACTTAAGAAAGTGGCATGTGTGTATATGAATAATATGATGATGTATTAATTTATTTTGCATACTTTTAGGCATTATAATAACTTTCATCAAAGTTATTTAAAAATAGTTTTGTGGTATTGTGGCTCCGAAAGAACTTTGTGACAATAGTTTATGATAAATAATCCGACATCTTTGTTTTTAAAGTGAGTTTGCACATCATTTGCATATCATGAAAATTTCATCACATCATATCTCGCGATGGCAGCATTTTGAAAGTCATGGCATATAATTCATAAACTTTCAACACAAACAAATTAAAAAAAAAAGTAAATACTAGAAATGCTTCTTCCACTTTTAGAAATTTGTTTTTATTACATTAAAAAGAACACTAGTTTTCAACATATAAATGATGCATGTAAGGAAATTGATGACGCTGGCAATGATGTTGCTACTTAAATTGATGCTGCAAAATTTTACAGTGTCATCTTAGAGTTTTCTTCTTCTTCAGTAAAAATACTTTTTACATAAATTTCACTTATTGTTAGAAAAGCTTAAGCTTTTGGGATGAAAATGTAAACATGTAAATTTTGCTTAATCATTAAGGATAGTTTAGTGGTTTATGTTGAATTTTTAGTACAACATTTGTCGATTATTGCAAGATATATTATAGCATTTTTAGTAGGACGTCAGAAAATTATAGTTTTTTGATTTCAATTTGTGCGTTGGATTTAAAGTTGCTGTAATCAGCTAAAAACTTCTTGCCAATTAATAAAATAACTTCGTTCGTATCGAAGAGACATCTCTGAAAATAAATGAGACCGACAATTTGAATCTAGTTAGTTCATCCATTTTTATGGTCTTTCAGGAAGTGCATCCAACCAAATAAACTAAATCACTATTTCTACAGAAATCTTCGAGCCTTAGGTAACTTAGTAACTCTAATATGATCATCAAATTGAGGATAAAAGTTTCTTATTTGGAGCTTTTGATATTAACTACCAAAAGTCATTCATGCTTATATCCGTGCACTATATAAGGAATACACCAGCGAATTCGGTTTTTCCCTCTGCAGAAATGCGAACAAATTGGCATTTTTTCTATGTATATTCGTCTATACAACCCTTCTATTTGCATAAAAGAGTGATTTTTTTCTTTTTCCCAATGCTATTTGCTTTGAAACATTTAATATTGATTGAATTTATTATTATTTGCTTTTCCATAAATTGCAAATGGTAATTCAATGTTTTTGAATTTTTTGTTTGTTCACTATTTGCAAGCAATTTCAATTACGTTTATTAAATGAATATTCAATTAAAATTTAAAATTTGTTTAGAATGTGATTTTTTTTTTGTTTAGTGTTTTAACTAAGTAAATATATACTATATAACTTCATTTGAAACCTGTCATAATTTTAAATAACGCTCAATTATTGATATTATTGCTCAAAGAATTATGGTCCTTTTTTAGTTATTTATGCATATTACATTTATACATGATTTCCACCCGTAAGCAAATTGACCCACTTTAAAAATGTACGAGTGTAAAATTGAAAATGTAAAATTTTTCTAACGAATCTGACTTTCATTTATTGTTCTTACCTTTTCGTCATACGAAACCTTCGTCACAGCACATCGGCGTTGAGTTTAATCTGTTTCCAAGCGTTTGCACTCAACAGTTTTTCACGTTTTTCCTTTCGGTGTCACTGTTTTTATTACTTTCTTGAATATTCTTTACCTTTGTAATAACCCGCATAAATTTTTTCCAACTTGTGAACATCGAAAAAACTATTATGCTCTCATGACACTTATAATTTTTTATTCAAACGTATACGGGCATATCCGAAAATAATATTCCCTTATTTGACCCAGGCTTTCAGAAAAAAAAATTTTTTTTTTCATTTCTATAACCAAATGTTGAGGAATAAATTCCTGGACGATAAAAATGAAATTTGCAATAGGTGAACAAGAAAATTTCGACATGAGAGGCTGTCAGGAGGTTATTTTACCTGAAAGTTCGGGAAAATCGAGATTTCCGATAACATACGGCTGATATGTTACGGGGTACCTTTCCGAATATTCTTAAGTATAATTCAGAAAAATCATATGTGGTACACAGTGAGGAAAAGGGTTAAAAATTCCAAATCGCTCATTACGGCGACATAACAGGTCCAAAAAATCTGAAAAAATTCAAGTAAAATTCCTTATAAGAAATAAATCGACATTGTTCATTATGTCTTTTTTTTAATTGAAGCCAAGTAAAAAACGAAAAATTTTCAGATAAAACCACTTCCTGACAGCCCCTCATGACAAAAATTTCTTGTTTACCTATTGGGAATTTCATTTTACATGTCTGGGAATATATTCCATCAAATTTGGTTACAAGAAATTAGAATATGAAAAAAAAAAATTTCTGAAAACTCGGGTCAAATAAGAGAAGATTCTTTTCAGATATGCACATATATCCTTCTTTAATTTATTTAGTTATACTTAGTACATATCTTATCTAATTAAAAAACAAATACAAAATTATTTAATTCTTATTATGCGTTTATTAATAATTACATATGTTCAGTGGAAAAGGTACCTTATCTTCACAAAATAAATAAAAAACTTTTTTTTTGTATTTTCTAAAAAGACATACAATTTTGAATAAAATGACACCTCGATTATTGACAAAATTCTAAAAATTGACTGAGTTATGGCATTTTGAAAACGTAAAATGAAAAACTCAAGTTTGTAGATATCGAAGTTCAAAGATTGCTAATTATCAATTTTAACAGGGTAGTGGTTCGGTAAGACCGCTTTTATTGGTATTTGTAATTTGATAATCGACCTAATCGATCTCAAATCAGTTGTAAAATGTTCAGAACAAGTCTAAGCACCGAATTTCACCTTAAACTAAAAACCTGTAAAATTGACCCTATCTGTTATTCTTCGCTATACTGCTAAAACTTGTGAGTGAAGATAAGGTACCTTTTCCAATGGACGGTAGATCTACTACAAATTAGGTTATGATTGTTTTAAGCAAAACGAAGTAATTTTCTATGCAGTGTACAAATCTGAATTCAGAGCTGGCACATTTCATCAGGATTTTGATATAAGTATCTGAGGCAATGTATAGAAATAATAAAGTTTTTCTGCTCAGCTTTAAATTTCAATTTTTGTGGCACTTATGAAAAAAAGTCAACTATAAAATTGTAAATTTTGAATAAAATTTAAGCACTTTTTTATACGATTTCGACCGGAATCATTTTAAACTGAAAATGACCAGTAAGTCTCTTAACAGCTTTAACCAGTACCAAGTAATACAAAAAAAAAAAAATATCGCTTTACATCTTCAACTCAGTTGAGTTCGATGCAGTTAGCCTTAAGAATTCACAAAAGGATATTCTTTAGATGCTGCCGCATTTTTAATGCGAATTTCCAATAACAACAAAGTCTTGGAAAATTCTAATTTTGCAAAAAACATAAATACAACATTTTTGCATATCCTTTCACAAGCATAGCAGCATTTCAAGAGCGAGTGGGTTGCAGATATCAAAATAAAAATCGTTGACAGATATATAAAAAAAAGGAAGAGGAAAACAGAAACATTTTACACTAATGCAAGGAGCAAATATTTACTTTGTTGTTGCTATATTTATTCCTTTGAGTGTATGCACAGTAAAAATTTTAGTTTAATTTTAAAACCAAAAAAAGTATTTATATAGAACAATGCCAAAAAAAGTTTTAATTTTAAATTATTTTGGAATACATAAAGAGAGGGAGAAAAATGAAAAAAAAAAAAAATTTTTTTTAATTTAATTGAAAAAAAAAAACAAGCCATCCATACAGAGATTCGAACCAAGGGTACATCATCTTGTGTACATAAATTACGAAGTCTTTAGCTCACTCGGCTATCAAACGTATTGACGTAGTTGTGTGAAATTTGTATTTAAACAATTGAAAAAGAAAATTTTTTTTTTTGTTATTTTGTTCTCGTTCTTTTTTTATGCTCTTTTGATAAATAAAGTTTTTCAAATTTTAAGACTAAAAAGTCTCTCCAAGCTAAATTAAAACTTTGATGGCATTAGTTTCAAACCAAAAGTATTAAAATTGGCGCAGAGAATATTTTAATACTTTTCTTGGACTTATTTTAAAACTAAAAATGATTAGTTTTTTGAATTCAAAGTTATTTTAGGATTGTTTTTAAGCCACTTTGGTATTAAAAAATTTAAAAAACTAAACGGTTTAAAAGTAAATATTTTTTGTGATAAAATTAAAACCTTCCGGAATAAATTTCAACCTTTTTTGGAATAAATTTTGAATTTAATACCAAAGCAGTTTAAAATCAATACCGAATGGAATCAAAAGTAAACTATCACTTTTTACTGTGTGTGTGTGTGTGGTGCTATTGATGTTGGTGTTGTGTGTGCTTTTTTTATTAAAATTTCTGCCTCGCACATCTGTCAACTGTTCACACAATTTATTTTCCTCTACCATCGTCATTCTCCAGCTCCCTCTATCGATCCCCCAATTTTTATCTTCAACGATTTGTTTGCACTTCATGTTGAACCTTTTATGGCGCGCAGCTTCGTTCTCGAGTGTTTGTCTACTTTTCCGCTTATCAACTTTGCCGGTTATCTTATTTTGCATGTTTTTGTCAACCGCCATATAGAAATTGGAAAGCGGGTGACGGGCGTGGGGGGGTGGGGGTGGCATATCGACGGACTGTCATTTGTGTGTCATTGTAATGATGGCATTGAGTGCGCTGTTTAGTTTTTTTCTTTTTAGTTGTTTACATAAAGTTTCGATTGGCTCTTGGGTCCACATTTTATTATTAGAATAAGCTTATCATAAAGTTATCGGTTTCCAAACTTTCTACAGTTTATGGGAATTCTATGGGTGCAATGTAATACACATAATATGCCATAATTATGCCTGTTTTTTGTTGTTCTCGGCATATGTTGATTTAGTGATTTCTTTTATGGAATGTAATTTCAGTGCCATATCGGATAGAGATTATTTTAATGAAATGTTTTCTGAAGACGTTAGAAATTTGAATACTAAAATTGTAATTAAGGCCATGAAATGCTTTGAATTTTTGTACTTACCACTTTCGGTTTTCCCATTTTTAATATTTTACCATACAATCATTTAATATTTTCATAGAATATGATACTAAACACATTCATTTTAATTAGTTCTCCAGACTTGCAATTAATAAATTAAAACTGAGTCTGAATAAACTTTAACAATGATGAATTCCTCATTTCATTTTCTTACCCTAATTAGATGGTTATGCAATGCAAATCATTTTCATCAATTAATTTTCCATTACAAATTTACGGCCACAGTTTTGACCAAACCAAATCAGTTAAGAAAAAAATCAATAGAAATTAACCACAATGTAGATAGAAATTGATGAATTGTTTTCACTGGAAAACTAAACAGGATGAAGCTGTATAGGTAGTGCTTATTTAATGTTACATTTAGTTATTTAATAATCAAAATTGGGAATTGTGGACATAGTGCTTTGCGAGGAATAACAGAAATACAATTATGTAGCAATATTAATTTCAATTAATTTAAAAGACTGATTTTAAATTTTTAAATCATTTAGATAAAGGTTTAAAAATAAATTTAAACTTTATGAAATAAAAGTTTAAAAAACACTTAAAAATAAAAATCAAAAAAAAAAAACTTTTATTTTTAAAATTTTCTTAAAAAGTTTTTATATAAAAGTTTTTTTGAAAGTTTTTATATAAAAGTTTTTTTAAAATAAAAGGATAAAAGTTTTTATATGAAAAGTTTTTCATAAGAATATCCAAAGGGGAGAAATTTTAAGCGCTTTTTAACCAAGCACTTTTAAAGCGCTTGTTCCCTTTAAAATTTAAAAGCTCTTACACAATGAATTTTTATAAGGCTGCAGTAAGAATTCAAATATCACACTCTGCTCAGATTGTTTTATTTGTTTCAATATTTGAGTAGCATTTTAAGAAAAAAAGGACGAGAAAGAGTACAAAAAATATAAAAAAAACAAATATGTGTTTAATGTACAATTTCTACACACAAGCTGCACAAGTTTGCCATGGACATGGGTTCGTTTCCCGGCGCGGTTGTTTTTTTTTTTTTTATTTTATTGTTTTATTATTATTTTTGTTATTTTATTTTTTTTATTTCAATTTTCTAGTTTTCTTTTCCTTAAGTGAAAAGAAACTAAATAGACAATGATTCTTTGTAAGGCTGTAGGAAGCAATGGAATATCAAATTCCGTTTGGAGAGACATTAGCTGAATATAAATTTTCTACATCTTCATATATGTAGGTCAGTGGCGTGGAGATCTGACAAGTTCGTAATTGTTATTATGTTGTTATTTTTCTATCTATCATACGGACGGTCCTCGGTACGAATCCTAGTGTGGTCAGGTCAGTTCGTTTCATTTTTTTCATTTTATTGAAAGAACGTTTCCGCCGCACTACACATAAGCGCTTCAAAAAACCCTTTTTCCGTAAGGCTGCATTAAGCATCAGAAAGCTTACATTCTAGGACATTCGATGTTAAAAAGAAAGAATAATTCGGAAGCGCTCATTAGTGAAAATGAAGCACTTCAGAAGGCTTGGGATGTTTTTTTTTTTTCTGTATAAACGCATCACTGGTAAAAAAGACCTTCAAAAAAGACCCAGTGACTGAAGTATAAGTTTTTTATAAAAGTTTTTCCAAGCATTTAAAGAGCTTAAGAGTTTGAAAAGTTTTAAAACTTTTTACAATCGAAGCTTTTATGCTAAGAAAAATTTTGAAAAAGCTTTTCGAATAAAATTATAAAGGTTTTAAAGGTGTTAAAAATATCACTTTGATGTCCCCTGAACCCAAAAAAAATGTTACCAAAGAAATATTTAAATCAACTGACAGTGCTACATTACTGAAGAAACCTCAAGTACCCGAAGCTATGCGGCATGTCATTAGTGACCCTTCTTTTATTGCAATACATAAATAATGTCATCACTATTCCTTTTTCTTAGACAATTTCTGCCTGAAATATGCGACTTATAAAAAATTTTCATATTGATCAGACAATATAGACAAGTTAGTTCAAACATTTAATCAATAATCATCTCGAGCTAAAAGAAAATAAATCTGAATTACTATTTTGCTACCTTTAACACCGTGCAAATGTATAGTAATCAAGTGCTTGATCTGAAATATCTGGCTGCAATACCTATGAAAACATTTTAATTTACCAAAACCAAAAATAGAAAAATGTAGAATAATGCTATGGTGCCTTTATTTTTTTAATCGACAGTGCATCATCCTCTATTCTTCCTTTACGTGCCAAGAGTTTTTCAAGTCTGAGTAGCATAGCCAAGCAATTTTAATAACGCCGCAATTATTAATTACAAAAATTAATATTCAGAGTGCAGCTGATAACAAAACACACCATAAAAAATAAACATTCGCAAAATTTCGCTTACATAAATGATAAGGAAATTGAAGGTCATTAACGCTTATTAAAAATGAAGGAATAAAAAAATCGAGTTGCACGTCAAAGCAAAAATTCACTAATGAATAAAAATGAAAACAAATTGCGTTCGGTTCTTTCAGTGTCTTACAAATAACAATTTGAAATTTTTAAATCAAAAACCTTTTTCTTTTTATTTTAACATATTTTAATCATAACAAATGTACAATGGAATTGACGTCATCAATTTGAAAACATTGAGTTTTGGCATGGTCCGGTCTTGGCAATGTTTAGCGTGCGTCCCAATTTCTTGTAGTCGCGTTGTGTGCACTCAAATTCACAGCGATTTTTATAGGTGACGCCATTTGAACCGCAAATTTGCTCCTTATTCGATAGATCGCATGGACAAAATGCACCCTCCGAAATGCAGATAAGTACGCTAGCAATTAGCAGCAGCAAAGCAAAAACTGAGAAGTATCTCATTTTAAAACTTTTGAATCCTTTTTGTTTTAATATTTGTATTTTTTAATTTTTATTAAATTTGATTTCACTCTTCACTGAAACGGCCACACTCCACGAGCATACGAATTGAACTGATGAGTAACTTAGCGCTAGAAGACAGCTCAAGTAAATGTTTGCATGAAACGAGTGCGAAAATTTAGAATAAAAACAAAAAGACGACAGCTGTTTTTAATCAGCAAGCGTTGGGGCATAAATTACACACGCGGCGCCAAGCAAACAAGCCCCAATATCAACAACTAAACAAAGGTGCTTTTGTGGTTGTTTTGAACTTTGTTTTTGTTAGAACATTTAAATGAGCGCCGCTTTAATTAGCACGAGTTGCCAAAGTTTCTCTAATTTTTTTTAAATTTTTATTTCAATTTTAATACATTTGGGCTTTAGTGATAAAAACACATTATTGCAGCTCCGTAGTGCTGTTAATTGAAATTGTGTCATCTGCATCATGGTCCTGCTGTGATTTCCGCAATTTGCAGGGACAATTCGCTTCTGACATGTTAAACATTACTTGCTATATTGCAAAAACTACAACAAAAACTTCCAAAAAATACATCCTTTTTCTTAAATCTGCAAAGCTTAATTTTACTCGCTCGTGTGTTTATCTGTGCTGACCTCTGACTCAAGACTGTTGCGCACATTTATAATCAACTGTGTGGAAATTTTTATAAGATTTCTGCTTTTATTAGTGAACAAAAGGTTAATTAAAGATATTTATTATAAGAGTTACCATTTGTTATTTATAACTTTGCATCTTAGAATGGTATTTTATGGCATTAATCTGTATTAAAAACGTACTAATGCAATTTTTGACAGCGTTACCATGTTGAAAAAGCTTCATTCAGTACTAATCCACTTTGATTTCATGCATTAGTGTTAGAATCGATGCGTATTGAAATGGAGAACATGCACAAGTGAATTCGGATTAAGACTGCTGAAAAGACCAGAGTTTATGAATAGATTTTAATAAGAGAGTTTGTGGTATCACTATGGACCCTTGTGGTCTATGTGTGGCAGTATTGCCGCCACCCTAAGCTAACCTAACCTTAGACTGCTGATGCGGATTGAACAAAATGAATAATTCTTCCTCCATTATTTTCCAAATTTTTTTATTTTGGGCCGAATTAAGAATTTACACTCAAAGGTGATACGTGTGAAACTAATTAACTTTTTCATGCAACTCAGTGATGTATTTATAGGAAATAGTTTTGTTACAAACATTTGTATTTTTTATTGAAATAAAGTATTTTGTTATTGATTCATAAAATTACTAAGTTAGCTATGTCTTACTACGTCTTCTAAATAAAAAAAAATTAAAGTTGAGAATCTGCTCTTTCAATGTAAGTCAAGAAAAGTTCGACATATTTCAGGCGTATCATTCAATTCATAAATTTTCTAAAAAAGTTTTTGTGATAAAGAATTTTAGTTTATTTTCTATGGGAGGTAGGTGTGTCCGTTTACGTATTTACGTATAACGCCCAATTAAGCATGCTAAATTTCATTGTTATAGGAGCACTCCATTTTTTTTTTTTTTTTTTTTTTTTTTCAAAATGTATATGAAGCCATACTACTTTGCGTAGTACTTAGCGCCAAAAATACAAAAATATGAATTATTTCCGATGACTTTTTATCAGTTTTTAATTTGAATGCTTTGAAAAATCATGACAACTTCTTTTTGGGTCAGATATTTTTGAAATTTGGTATTAAATTAAAGAACTGCTTGTTAAAGAAATTTTTGATAGTAATTTGAAACTTAAAAAAATAAATATACACTGGCAACTCTGTACGGGAATACATTTTTGTTAGTTACCAATTAATGTTGCACACTTTCCTATGTACGTAGATGATATACTTAATTTTTTGTTGACGACCCTACCTATATATCAAATAAATCTACAGTTAAACAACAAAAACATTCAGTGATTCATCAGAAGATTTCATTGTTTAAAAATGAAACAGATTCTTTGTTTTGCTTTTATTTTCATTCTACGTATCAGAATCGAAAAAACTAAGAGATTTATTGTAGTTAAAGCTTTAAAAATTATATTTGAATGGGTTTTTTTGAAAGTGGAATAAGTCCACTTTTTCATAAACTGAGATATTGAAGGGTTTGCGTACGACTCAATTTAAAAATATTGGCAAACGCTATTTAACTGGTGTTAAGTGTTTACCACTGTAAACTTACCAAATTTTGTTATGCTGTAAAAATTTTTACAGGTGTAATAGAAAATAGTCGAGTTTTTTTGGTCTGAATGAACTTATTCCACTTTCATTTATAATAAATTTAAAAATTTGTTATACTTTTGTATGACTTATTCCATTTTTACTCACAAAATATTTTGTAAACTAAAGCAAAGGAAAATTAAAACTTAGAAAAATTTTACTTTAAAAACTGTTGTTGTTTTTTTTTTCTTTTATTTTTGCCCAAATAGGGCTCTGAGAAATAATTACAACAATAACAAAAACAAAAAGTTCTTGTCGGACCTACTTTCGGAGGTATAGCCATCGGAAGATCGAGATATATCTTTTATAAAAACTGTTATAAGTTGGGAACCCCTAAAAGGATTTCAATAATGTTAGTGTCATACGAAAGATATATTAATTTGCTATAAAATCAACCCGAAAAAATTTTTAATGCGAGTGGTGGTTATGGAGATATTGCAAATTTCCAGAAATTTTGATAATTTTTTTTTTTTTAAGCACTATTTTTCCAAAAACTGTATCATTAACGCATAGTTTTAGTAACATAATATGAAAGCCCAATTTATTTCCTTTCATCTAACATGTAATTTGTACCTGATTTCTTGCACTAGCATACTTTTTTTTATAGGAAAACAAAAAAGTAAACTAAAGAAATTTTCATGAAATTTTGCAAAACATTACAAGAACAACAATAATACCAGCAACAACAACAACAAAAATAACAATAACAACAATAACGATGTTTTTGCATAGATTTCGATCAATTCCGATTCCTGTAGACTTTTCGATGCTTTTCAATAACTTACTTTTTTGTTTTCCCATAAAAAAAAATTTGTAATGCAAGAAATCAGGTACAAATTACATGTTGAATGAAAAGAAATAAATTGAGCTTTCATTTTATGTTACTGAAACTATGCGTTAATGATACAGTTTTTGGAAAAATAGTGCTTTAAAAAAAAAATTATCAAAATTTTCGTGAAATTTGCAATATCTCTAAAACCCCCACTCGCATTAAAAATTTTTTCAGGTTGATTTTATAGCAAATTAATATATCTTTCGTATGACACTAACATTATTGAAATCCTTTCAGGGGTTCCCAACTTATAATAGTTTTTATAAAAGATATATCTCGATCTTCCGATGGCTATATCTACGAAAGTAGGTCCGACAAGAACTTTTTGTTGTTGTTGTTGTTGTAATAATTTCCCAGAGCCCTATTTGGGTAAAAATAAAAGAAAAAAAAAACAACAACAGTTTTTAAAGTAAAATTTTTCTAAGTTTTAATTTTCCTTTGCTTTAGTTTACAAAATATTTTGTGAGTAAAAATGGAATAAGTCATACAAAAATATAACAAATTTTTAAATTTATTATAAATGAAAGTGGAATAAGTCCATTCAGACCAAAAAAACTCGACTATTTTCTATTACACCTGTAAAAATTTTTACATCATAACAAAATTTTGTAAATTTACAGTGGTAAACACTTAACACCAGTTAAATAGCGCTTGCCAATATTTTTAAATTGAATTAAAAGCAATATCTTCTGTGTAGCAGTAGATGAAAAAATGGACTTATTCCACTTTCAAAAAAATCATTTTTGTAAAAATGCTTTTCATGAAAAGTTCTTTTGAGTAATTTATGATGAAATCGTGGTCTAACGAGTCTGTAATTTTCAATATAAATAGAGGACATATATAGCTAGCTATAACTACCATAATCTCAATTTTTCTGGAATTGGACTTATTCCACTTTCAAATAAGCCCATTCATTTATTGTTTTTGATTAAAAATTTCCAGGAAAACTTTAAATATTTTCTGGCTAATTTTTGATATACATAAAATCATATAGGGAAACGTGGGGTAGATTCGTACAGTTTTCACTTTTTGACTGAAAAAAATGCCGCTGAACAACTACAATATTAGGCTTTTAAGGAAGTGTAGGCTTAAGATAATTTATTTTATCAAATAATGGTAATCACAGCTTTTCTAGAGATACTCAAAAAGTACGAATGTGCCCCATATGCGGGGAACATAATGTATCGTATACGTGCAATGGTGGATGTAGTAAGTAAATTAAGCAATGAAATCGGATAGCAATCTGATGGAAGATTAACCTCTTAAACGTTTGGAAAAACTTGTGCATGTAGATCTGGCATAGAACTTGACTAGCAAAATCTCGACTGGTGTAAAATCAGGATCGCTGAAGTTTGTTGAGTGGTCATTACATTGTGTCACAAAAAAATAGTTCTGTCTACCCCGACCATTTTGAAAGCTTATAAAATTCATCTCTAAAAAGTTTCATCAAATTGTTGAAATAAAAAAAGCTACAGGAAAATATTCAAAACGGAAATCAAGTCCTAAAATAATGCAATATTCTATTCCAATTTCTATGTTTGTACATTTAAACTCAATTTAAAAAATTTTAGCAAGTGAATACTTTTCATTAAATAAGAAAACAATATTACATGTGATTAAATAATTTAAAATCTTTTAATATCGAAGAAATCGTTTAAAAAGAGAACATTGCATTGTTTTAGGACTTAATTTCCCTTTTAAATATTTTGCACTGAAATCTCAGATTCGCTGTAGCTTATTCGATTTCAACAGTTTGAGGAAATTTTGTAGCGATGAATTTTATTATTTTTCCGGCTTCAATTTTATGGCACATTACTTTGGTAGATACTGAGTACACCTAAGTAGTCGAAAAAAAATCTCAGATAAATGGCTTTTATGAACATTTACAAGGATATACTATACTTGATGATCAGACGTCAAATGGTAGGTGATAAGCTTTTAAAATGATCGGTGCATGCCGAACTTTTTTTTTGTATGGGGGTCGATACTATCCAATGGTCATTTTCTGTCTTTTCAAAGCACTTGAAATGTTTTTATCATAAAGTGATTGAAAACTTTCGTAAATCTCGGAATATTGTAAACAGTATGACTTTTTCCTAGGGTATTCAGATGCCAATCATTGAATGATAATTTCGTGTTTACTAAAAGACCCAAACACGCTTCTAATTGTTGAAGACGAAATGGGAATGAAAAATTGCCATTGGTAATTAAAGTTGAACTCACATGTCCGAACCTGCCCCAACTTATTCTACCGATGTTTTACATCACTGCGACTCCCCATACAGTTTGTTTACATTGTCTGACTAATAGGGTTGAAAGCTTCAACTCAAAGCAATGATAAAAGTTATGAAAATATTTTTTTAATATGCTGAAGCAGAAAATAATATATTTTTACGAAATCAAATACAAAAAAACTATTAAGGATAATATCTTTGAACCATATACCCTAAAAGGCATTCAATTAATGTTCGGAAAAACTATTTCAGCATAAAGTCCCGACTTTCTACAACTCAAATAAAACTGACCAAGAATATGTATTCTATATATAATCCACGTTATAAACGGAAAGACAAAGTATAAAAATACTGAAATATTCAAAATTAACTAGAACTTTTACAAAAGTATCGCCATAAATGTTAAATTATCATAGTATCGAGACAACGAATAAGTATCGTTATGTCATAGTATCGAGTCAACGAATAAGTATCGTTGTACGCACTATAAATCAAAAATTGAAATAAAAGAAAATCAGAATAAAAATAAAAACAAAATCAACAAAAATAAATGAAGTCTTATCAGCGACAACAAAATGATATTCAATGACATTCAATGGAGCTTTAAAATGACTAGGTAAGTTCAATGAAAATAACAACGAAATTAAGCAGGTGGAGAAAAAAAAGAGCTTTTTGCAAGAAAAAAATGTGTGGGTGGGCCATCTGGAAATGACAATTGCCAAGCGTGACTTGGTTGCATAAATTCAACAGCCGATAAATGAACTTTGCAGTTTAAACTGAATTTTTATTTAAATACAAAAAAGCACTCTGCTCGTACAAGGTGATCAAAAAAGCACCAATATAAAATCCCACTATTTTGTAGTGGCTGCTTTTGAATTTATTACAAGCTAAACGTAACCGGATCAAAAAGAAAAGAAATGATTGTGAAGTAGACACACTAAAACAAAATAAATCTTAAAGATGAAACTAAAGCTAGGCAGATCAATTGTTTAAGACCTACAGCATTACAACTTTTATTGTTGGTATTGACATGGATATAATTTTTCATATTGAAAATAATTAATAATAGCGCATGCGTTGCGCTGCATATGATGTGCGCGCTACACCTACCCTTAACCTACTGGAGCCTTCAAACGGATTGTTCTTGAAAGGTTTTTTCTTTGGCCTCAATTAAAAAAAAAATTGGTATGACAAATGTACTACCGAAAAAAAAATTATAAATGGATAAGTTAGTGGGACCTTTTTCATACTACAATGGCCACCAAATTCAAAAATTAGAAAAAAAAATTTAAGTTATCAACTTTGAAGGTCCAGAGCTTTGCGAAATCCTTTTAAAACAAATACACTTTTACAAAGTTCATAAAAATTTATTTTAAAAATGTATTCTCTAAAACGCTAGAGTGACCCGAGAAATTTTTTTTTTCTAAAACAAGTTAGAAAATCAGTTTTAACCCTAGAACTCCTCAGGGGCACATTTTAAACCACGCTTAAGGTGCAATTTTTTGTTAGTGCAGGCTTCCTCTATCACTTTCTAGGAGCTTCGTAACCTAATGCGATGCACCTATATTTCACAATGATTGAGGTCTGAAACTGTCATTGTAAAGATCATTGCTGTCAGTATCAAACTTTGTTTTTGGTATACGTGTACCATTGTTTGGTGGTCAGCCCGTCTAATATAAATGTTTATTGTTCGGTTTTCGGTAACCATTTTAAAAATCGTTAACTACAAATGAAAAATATCATTATCATAACTGAGTCAAGTGATTAGATAAAATTACAAAAAAAAAAAAAATGAGTATGAGAGAGCAAGAGAGGTTAAAACTCTTGCAAACAATTTTGTTATGGTTAAAGCATACAAAAAAAGAACAACAACCGAAAAGGAGTACAATTTTGTATATGAGCTGTTGTTTGAAAGAACTGTATTCAGTACTCCAATTAACTGCCGAGGTAAAGCATTTCAATTTCACATACGTTGGATTATATTTTATTTTTTGTATTTATTTGTAGCAACAATAATGAAACTTTTTGCACTTTTTACAATATTCATGCTGTGTTGTGCCATGCTCTTCGGCACTGCATTCGCCGAGGACGAGAAAAGATCATGTGCTTGCCCAAGGAATTATGAACCGGTGTGTGCAAGCAACTTGATCACATATCCAAATCGTTGCGAATACGACTGCACACGTCGTGAATTCGAACGTACTGGACGCAGTTTGGATGTATTGCGTTCTGGACAATGCTAAATGTGAATGAAGTTCTAAGGATCGATGGCAGTTCAAGGCACTAATGCTTAAGCTTCTGGATGAAATGGAATTATTTGATTTGAGTTGTATATGCAAAATTTTACTAAAATAAATGTGAAAAAAAAACTTATCTTTACTAACACGAAAATACTCTTTTTCTTAAAATCTTAAAATTTTTATGAACCTTTTTATAGTTAGCACTTAAACGACTAAAAGCAGCTATTGCAACTATATTGGAAGCTATAAATTATAAATTTTTAAATCGAAGTCTTTAAAACTATAAGTTGCAGCAATCTGCAAAATTTACGACTCTTGCAATCTGTATTTTGTATTTTGTCATATCGCAACGCAGACAATGAATAATGGGAAAACCTCTAATTTGTACTATTAGCAATAATCCAAATTTTTCTCTTTTTTGTTTTCATTTTCCCCTTTCGAAATGGCATCTAGGCCAAACAACCAACGCTTATCAGCAACACTGCGTCGTCTCAGCGTTAAGTCCTCCAACACCTTCAGTTACTCACAACCAGATAAACGTTATCGCTACCAATAAATGTACTTTATTTCCATTCGATTGACATATTTTGTTATTACCAGCAATTTCTATATGAGAAAGATATTTTTATTTATATTTCCTATGATTAATGGACATATTATTGGTAACAAAGTAGGGTATTTTATAGAATACATTTTTTGATAACAACAATATTTATGCGAATAAAGCCAGGCTATCGTCAAAAAATTATTCGAATCAGTATGCAATACGTGTAGCTACTAATTAAAACCAGAGATGGGGAGTTGTGCCGCAAATTTCAGTTTCAGCTGAGTGCTGATGGGAATTAAATGTCAAAGAATTGGAAATTGGTATCAACTTTTCTGATTTCACGTCAAATGGAATTAATTCATTTCATAATTAATATCATTATTGTATAAGAACAGTTTTGATTTTACTCAAAAGAATGGTTTAATGAATAAAATTTTATAATAAGTACTTACTGCGTGCCGAATTCAGCTTAAATGTTGTCATTCATGGAATAATGCGTTTTTGATTTCATTCTATGAGGGTCAAGGGTTTCAGTGAAATAAGTTGAGTGTCTAACTGTCCTAATATTTACTTGAGTTTTTTCATCTATGCTGATTTTCTTGACTTTCGCTTAAAATAAGTTCGTTGGTGTAATGTAAATTTTTCTGTTGTAGATAACAACAATAAACAACAATTTCTTATCAGTATTACTTCATTTTTTCTTATGTATTAAATTATTTGCATATGCTATAGAAACATACATTACATTGAGACTTTGATAACATACTGAATAAAGAGGGTTCATTAAACTATGACAAAATACAAGTTCATAGCTCTACTTCCAAGCCTTAAAATGTAAAAAAACTTATATATATTAGAGGTATTCACGATCTAGAGTAACGTCCTGAGTAACAGAGTAACAGGGTAATAGTGCACAACCACAACAACAAAATATACGTAAGTTACTCTGTTACTCTTTTACCCTTTTAGTCAAGCTATTTTCTAGTGTAAAATAATCTTACACTTTTGCCTTTTTTTTACTATTTCTATTTCTATAGAAACGTTTGAACTTGTTTATGATTGAGAGGCAATTTTCGTTCATCAAAAATAAAAATTTGAATGAGAGCAAAATATTCAATTAAAAAAATTTTTTTTTTGTTGGCAGCTAAAATTATTTTGAGAAACAAAAAGCAAATATAAGTGCAAAGTATTGAGTATGCTCACTATTCAGAGTAACTGAGTTCACTTTTACCCTGTTACTCAGCTTGTTACTCCAGATCGTGAATAACTCTATTGTATTTTTCGAGCGAGATGAACAAAACATTTTTCTCATAGCAAAAGTCTTGATTCGATTGAGTTCCAATCAAAATCGAATTAGATGATAATTATGATTATTTTAGTAGCTTCTTCTTTTGTTTTCTGTCACTTTTTTGAACTTTAGGGTTTTAATCGGTTCTATATCCTTTGAATGAAATAAATACATACCTAATAATAATATCAGTAAGATCTCTCATAGCCTGAAGGTCATGAGTTTCAAGCAACTTTTTTCTAAGTATTTAAATAAACCATAATGTCTGGTAACTATTAAGTAAAAGATCAAAGTTGGACAAGAGAAAAGAATTTATCAGTTTCATACCCGAAAGAATCCGCACTACATGGATTTTGAAATTTCCAATAAAAACCGAATTTGTTTTACAAAAATTGATATTTGTTAATATATCGTTACCTCAGTACTACAACTAAGGAACTCCTAAATTATTATTCTTGGAATAAGTGGCCTATAAAATTTTCCATGGCTTACTGCCCAATTCTATTCAACCAGAATTCTCAAAAGTTATAAGGAAAAACGAAACAAGAAAAGTCGAAAATCATTGCAAATTTAAATTTTTAAAAATATTAATATTGAATCATCTCAAAATTAAAAAATTGAAATTGCCTAGTTCAGTTTCGGACTTGTTATAATAAATTTTTCGGTTTCAAGCTTACTTTTGAAGTTATTACGCAAATCTCTTTACACAATCTCTAAAATACTAAATAAGCTAATCTATTTTTATTTTTTTCTTAAAAACATCATAACAAATTACGCCATATTTTTTAAATTTTTAATATTTATCTCGATTTTTATAAAAAAAATGCTCCACAAATATTTCAGTGCAAAAATCAATAAAAATATATGACTTCACTTTGTAAGAAACAATTTTTATAAGAACTGTTTTGTGCAACAGATCAAAAATATTGCCCAATGTATCTCTCAAATTGTTTAAAAAAATAATTTCTCCACTAACTAATCAATTTTTTAAAACATATGTATGTGTTGTGAACTTTTTTTGATTATTTTATTTATTTATTTATTTTTATTTTTTTTTTCACAAAAAAAATGTTCATTTAACAATTGCCATCATGTAACCTGGTGATCGTCTTTCGTAGTTTGCTTGCCTGGCATAACATCATGCAAAGATTTGAATATGTCACTTGATCAGATCCACAAACGGGGGACATAATACGCGTACAAGAACAAGGATCACGTTGTGATAAAACCTGCTCTTCTTCAATTGGGGCTGCAGCTGTGGCAATGCCAATGAGCAGCAAAAGTGTGAAAACTGCAAAGAATTTCATTATTGATTTTAGATCGTTATATTTCTGACGTGTTATTGCCACGAATGTTTGGTAAATACTAAAGTTGCAGAACGTAATTTTGTGCTATTTATTAACTCGTTCACACAGTTGGCCACAATTGTTTACAGATAAGGCCGGGAACTGTTGATTTATATGATTGAGAATTCTTATCTAGAATATAAAGTGTCCATTGGCTTAAGTGTCCAAGTCATAATTTTTGCGCTTCAGTAAAGTATTGGATTTAGATTTTCGCACGTGAAGATTAGGTGCTTTTTTGTTTTTGCTTATTAAACTGATAATTTCTTTAAGTTACCAGAAAAAAATTCTCGAAAGCTTAATTAAAAGCCATTCATCAAAATTACCGACAGATAAACATTGTTTCATAATTAAAGTGAATCATACAGTTATAAAAAATATGCAAAACAATTGATTAAAATAATTTATTTCATCACTTTATTTTAAAAATAATGTAACAATTTCTACTCCAATTATGTGAATAGAATCTTAGAAGAAAGATTTATTCAGAACTTTATGCTAGAGATTTTAAAAAGTTTTCTTTTCTATATAAAATCTAGCGTATGTCTTTAGTAAAATATTGAAAACAAAATTGATCTAGTAGATTTCCCGATATAATCCCCCGTCGCATGACAGCTGAAAAGCCTTAAAAACCCGCAGAATTTCCAGGACTATTTGAGCTTTGGTACATCGGCCTTATTTTATTGAGCTAAATGGTAACTTTTTTGAAGTGAGCTTCTTGCTTCCTTGGAAGCGGAACAGAAGTCTTTTTAGCACACTAAAATTTGCCATTGGGTATTTATAATATTTTTTGCTTAAATGTGTGTATTTACATATTTTCATCCATGAATTTAAGAATTTCCTTAGTATCTATCCGAAACCAACGCATGGCCAACCATTTTTTTTCCAAACTATGTACTTATGTATTATTTTTGTTGTTGTTTATGTTATTATACATTCCAAAAAGGCTTTGGTATTAATTTGAAACGACCCACATTATTATACCGACCTCAGCACCTGTTGAAGTTGATTTGAATATTAGAAATTCCTGTAAAAGGATAACTGAACCCTTTTAATAGTTTGTTTTTACAGAACGATGATTCCGATGAAAAGTTGTATTATTGTAGGAAATTAAGGTGCATATTTTGCAGTCATCTGCCAAATGGTAAAGGTTGCTTCTAAGAAAAAAACATTGAAATGGTCCCGCATAATCCTAGAAAATGTTTAAGTTATTTTTATTGCCATGCTATTGCCGGATATCTTTTTAATGCTTAAAGATTAATTCTACTAAGTATATTCTGTATTAGCAATAAAAAAGGATATCAATTTCGCGAAAGCATATTGCAGGTTCGCAAGCTACACATTATTATTATTTTGAATTTATTATTGTACTTAGCTATTTTTCCTTGAAGACAGTATATTTACTTTAACTGATAGTATGTTTATATTAAAATGTATGTACTTAACTTAATCCATCCCGTTTTTGTTGATTCAAATCTAGATTATTAAAACATTACTATTTTATCGCTAATACGTGAAATAAATATTGCCCATGCATAATGGGAAAATAACACTCGTGAGGGTGTAACCTTGGTCTTGCCAAAAATTAAATACCTTACACTTCAGCATTTCGAAAATTTTGTTTATTAAAATTGGTTGTATTACCCCAAATAATTTAGTTGCACTGCAGCATTTTGGAAATGTTACTTGCTTCTCGAACCTTCCACTAACTATTCCTAGTATATGTGAGAAATTTTGTTACATTACCTTAAATAACATTGTACAACAAATTCAGGATTTTTCCAAAATAACAATGTTCTGGCAATGGAATTTGATAAAAGGGACCACAAAAAAATATATATGTTTCGGCATTTTGAAAGTTTACGTCTGAATTTTTTTCTAGAGGGGGTTAAAGTTTTCCCCCTTTTAACGTATTCTTGTGTTAAATCGATATATTAAACTGTACGATCGTTGGTGGCTGAAAAGTGAAAAGGCAAAATTTCATTGCGAAAGCTTCAAAATCGTCGAAACCAATTAACCCCCCTCACATTGCATTTTTATTACACTTTTTTATGCAATATTCTTAAGTTTTGAGCATTTCTTTTCTGATGTGACCCAAACTGAAATTTTTTAAAAATATTTTTCTAGAACATTTTAACCAAAAAGACCCGCAAAAACTGGATATATGCTTTGTAAAATGATTCCTGTATGATTTTATTATGGGACGACAATACGACTAATCTCAATGGTTCCAGCAACAGATATGTAGAATATGCTTTCTGTTATACAAAAACCTTCTCGTCGCTGCAGGTCATTGCTTTTGTTTTACACAGATATGTTATTTTCTTTTTCAACCTTACTTGTCTTTTGCTGTGAGTAAACTCACCTCATTCTTTTAGTTTATTATTAATCTTTTAGCTGAAAATCCTAATTGCTAAACTTGTGTTTTTCTTTCTTTTTTTAGTCGCTAGTACTCCAGAAAATCGCCCCACACGTGACGATCCCACCGGCACTGGTGCCATCTGTGGCAGCAGCAGTAGCGGTGGTGGCAGTTCAACAACTTCCGCCGCAAATACAACTGAGCGACGAACAGCCACAACTGCAGGAGGAGCTGGATCTACTGGTAGTGGAAACATTTGCACAACATCTGGCGGCACAGCTAACGAACGTTTCACATATAGCAGTAGTCCAACGAGCGGCGGCAGTGGCTACAGCGGAGACGGAAGTGGTAACTGCAACACAACAACTGCAGCTGGCGGAGGTGTGGGCAATAGTTTAGCACATTCGCAAGCATTGAATGGTCAAGTTGCAAGTGAGTAAATAATCATTTTTAGAAAAACCATCAACTTCATCAATTTATAATATAAAATAAGTAATCATCGATGCATGTTTAGGTATTCCTTTGTCTAAATTTGTATGCAACTTACTTCTAAAACTTTTATTCTTATTCCTATCTCATATGATATGGTCTCATGCCACTTGCTTGGATCCCAAAAAAACCCCTAAAAAGTAAATTACATGATACACAAAATACGAATTAACATTGTGACCAAGGGATTCCTAGAAGTGGCAAATTTAAATGTGGTTTGGCTTGCATTTCAAATTGGCTTTTGTGTAGGTTACTGCCTGCAGTGATAAATAGTGGTGCAACAAAAACTCTGCACTGCGTAAATTGAAAGCGCTAGGGGCAATTTGTGTAAAATTTTTACAGACAGATCTAAATTCCATTTCATTTCATTTTCATTTAATTAAAAATTCATTACAAAATGCTACAATATTGTTTATCTTATGAATAAGCATAAAAAATAAGACCAAAAAATTATTAACAATGAGAAACGATATTAATGTAAAATAAAACAAAATAAAAATATTATTAAAAAATTATTAAAAACAAGTTTTCAAAATTCAATATAATATTGATTACTCTAAATTATGTAGAAGAAAAATGTCTAAACAATGTTGCTTTAAATTGTGTCGGGGACACAATTGCAGCAATGAAAAATGAGAGTTCTAAAATCGAAGTTCTGCATCGTGGCATGATTAGTTTTAAGCCTTTTTGTGATTGCGCAAAAAGAAGTGTCTCAGATAGATAGTCAGGGGAGTTTTTAATAATCACAGAATGCAATTTAATCAAATTTCTAAACTTATAATATTGGTCGAGGTCCAAGCCCAGGATAGCTTTCCCTACACGAGACACACTTTCATAACTAGGGATGTTAAAAATGAATCTAATGCAATCATTAAAAGCCACATTCAATTTACGCCGACATATGGAATCCAGATAGTAAATTCCGAATAAGTTTAATGAAACTGCGATATTTGGCTTATTTTTTAGTGCTTTACTAAACACCTTAAATTCTAAATCAAAAGCTTAAACATTTTTTAAATAATTTTGTAAAGTTGGGTGTCTTGCCAATATAAGTATATATACCAACCCGTGTAACACAATTTGAAATACCTAATTTATTTCATTATTTTTACGCTTCACATGCGCACAACTTCATTATATGCAAATACAGTTTTTCCTGGAATCATCTGATTTAAATATAGAAAGCCGAATAAACTCAATATCAAATGCAACAAATTAACTACAACAACATCAGGTATCTACTTACACATGTCTAAGAAGGGAAATGTTCGACGTATCCTATGGGTATCAAATTAATTTATTCACAAGGACCTAAAACAAATACTTGTCGATTCGATATTGGCATACTCGTAAATAAGAAACATTTTTTTTTTCTTTGGGTTTTGCATTATTGAAAAAGCATTAAGCTGTTATGATACTTTTCTGTTTTATTTTTATAGCAGAGAAAGAATGTTCATGTCTAGAACTTAGTAAATCTGGAAAAGTTTTAGTTCTGTGAAGTTATAAATAGGTTATTTGCATTTAGTATATCACGAGAACCATTAAAGTTATTGCAGTGAACGTTAAACTTTCACTAACTATTATATCGTCCTTAAGTCAGTTTTTTTTTTCTATTTTTGACTTATTATAATCTCTAGACTGATAAGACTTATTAAGACATATCTCTGTTTAAAAGTGGTTTTTTTATCATGAAAAAGAGGGAAACAACGATTATAAAAAGCTTCTGACTCTAATCAATAAACACTGTTACAAAACTTAAGTCCAGATTCACAGTCATTAGTTATCCAATTAGTTAACTAAAATGGAGACAAGAGCTTAAACAATTTTTCATATTCATAGTGTTTTGATTAACTAAAACAATACACAAAAAAAAAACTATGGCAGTATGAGATGAATTCGTTTGTGGATTTTGTGAAAACATATATTTTTTCTTTAAGGTTGGGAAAACAAAATTACAAACTATAAATGCACGCACAACAAATTTAATTGATGAAGAAGTGAATTTTGTGATCAAATTCGTGGAAGGGCACAAAAATATAATTGACCACAAAAAACCGACACTGTTACGGCTCACGAAAAAGATGTTGCATGGCAGCGCGTGTGTGTTCATTAGCTGTTGATTAACTAATAGTTAACTTATCAAATTTGTGGACTTAAGTAATGGTTAACTAATGACTGAAAATAAATTTTCGTCGAAATTATTAAAAATTTCCAGTCTCTTTATATTTCTATGAATATCATCATGCAAAGAATGAAAATGGGTTTATTTCAAATGTGTGGTAAGAGCTTTACAAATAAGAGATAAAAAGAAAAACATACATATATCCTCCTAAAAGTCTAATCCAAACAGCAACAAAAGTAGTAAAATCTTAAATTTAAATACGTAAAATAAAAGAAAATTCAACTTTGCTGCGTATCCCAAAGTGCTCAAGTTATTTAAAGAAAAACGCACTCGTATAGGAGATTCTCGATAAAATGGGTTTTTTCCACATTAGTAAATTCTTTTTTTTTTCTTTTTTTTTTTAAAATTGTTACCGGTTCATAACTTTTTTTAAGGTTTGTTTTTCTAGTGTGAATTTTACGCTTCGTTATGTTGGTTTCTTTCTCAGAAGGATTTTATCTTGATTTTATTATATGATTTGTTTTCCTTTTTTTTTTTTTTGTTTTTGACTATTGTGTTTTTCTTATACAAATAAGATTTATTGGTTGACATGTGAGAAATCAATGTAAGACACATACAAGCGCACAGTAATACGCAGGATATAACACAAGTATACAACACATGTTCGTAATCCTTTGTCAATTGTAGCACAAGCTTGTTAGCAGAGTTAAGCGCGGATACACTTGAGGGCACCTATGCGCACTATTGGGATAAAGAAAAACTGACGTAAGGGATAAATGTTGAATAAACCTAATTTTTATGGGGTTTTCTTTAGTGCTGCTGATTATATTACGAATACAAAATATGCTCACCAGTTATTGCACGTAATGATGTAACTTAATTTAAAAAGGACTTGTTACATACATATTTATTCAAAATTTGAAATAATTTTACCATAACGTGAACTACAATAGATATTCATGGAGATATTGTTCAAGCAGTATAATAAAAAAAGTGACGATTAAATAGAATAATATGCGTAAATGAACTCACGTAGAAACATCTTTATTTCTTCTTATTCTTCATCTTGTTTTTTAAAAAACCACTGACAGACAAAACCTCAAGATCTTGATCATTACAGCGCACTACTTTGTGCACAATTATGTCTAAGGAGTGGGACTTGCTAAAGTAGTAGATCTTTGAAAAGTTGTAAAAATCTTGACGTCAAAGATTCAATCTTTTATTTACATTTCTGAATGTCCAGCGCTGGTATACCTTCATAAGATGGTGTTCAAATATGACATCTTCGACTTTCTGGATATAAATATATTCATTTTAGAGTGTACAAAAATTTCGAAATGGTTCCATGGAGATTTGCAATTTTTTTGTTATATATATATAATGTTTTAGTTCATTTATTCTTAAGATGTTCATTGCTCTCATTCACACATGACCCTTTTCACTTTAGTTTTAATCCTTATCGCTATGACACATGGATATATAAATAATAAATGTATCACTTTGATTTCTCATTCACAGGACATGGTTCTCTGACGATTGTCCGTCGCTCAAATAGTCGAAAAAGTTTTTCACAACTTGATGCACAACAGCAAACTAACATTTTATCACCATCAACGGTTTGTACAACCGCACCAACGTTTTATACTGCAGCAACAACGCCTACTTTGTTAAGCGAAGCAGCCACACCAATATCATACGACAATCGTGCACAAGAACACCACGGCAATACTACTCATTTGACAGCGACTGATACTCCACCTATAAATTCTTCTTCATTCTTTACCTCCGCAACAGCAAGATCTGCAGAACAGCAATATACGCTAAGAATGCAAACCGGCTCTGCCACAACGCCAACATCGTCCACCACCACCACCGCTACCACCAACATTAACGCTACCACTAGCAATAACGCGATCAGTAACAGCAGCTCTAGCAACCAGCTTACTACCGCCGTCGACACGATGACGCCTACAACCGCCAACGATGGCACAACACCCACAGCGGCGTCGGCAATGGGTGGATTTAATACGGACGGTCAGAGCGACGCTACCGGCGCGGACGGTACCGGAACGGGTAATGAACCCACTACACCAACAACGTCATCGAGTACGGCAACAACGGTTGATTTGGCAACGGAAAATTTACCAGCTGTCGATACACCAGATGCATGCGATAAGGCAGCTGTAAGGTAAGTCTGCTAAAAAGCATTTCTTAAAAGGTAGCAGTTAGATGAGAAAGAGGTTGCGCATTACTTACACGGATCACTTTATGAATTTAAGTTAAGCAATCGCAGATTGAGTTATCTCTGTCTCCAAACACCATTTGCCGAATGATCTGCCCATCTGAAATTAAAATCAGCTCTGGGGAACTCATTGTCTGAAAAAATACTGATACCGCTATGGTCACGGTAATCCCAACAGTGCGCATTGTCATATGCTACCAAAGGCGTGGTTCTATTGCACTCTTCTGGGAAGCAACTTCATTTCTTCCCGTTAGGTATGTTCCTTATAGACTTCCAAATGTGTTAAGAGCATCGGTATAAATTATGTCCAAGGGAAAAATAGACTATGCCACGCCCTTAAAAAAATGTCATATCTCTGAAACTAAATACTACTAATACTACTTAACGTATCATGACAGTTTACATTCTTTGGCTTAATTTAATTGGAGATTCCCCGCCCTCTGTACAACAAAAGATGATAATGCTTTTCGGAGATGCAGCGATGATATGAATGTGAGTGTTGTCTGGGACATTTTTGGATTTTGGCAGCACAAGTTGGGTGGGTGCGTAGAGGAACACCATCTTTCTTTCTCTCATCTGGTGAAGGTTTTCTATGGGGGTCTTAATTATTGGGGTAATATTCTGTGGATTTTGGTATAGTGGGGATCGTGTAACTTTGGGGTATTTATTCCAGGTTTTTCTCATAATTTTAGTAGTTTAGTTTTTTTTAGTATGGGATTTTTTCATGATTTTGGGTATTTGTTCAGGAGTTTTATGAGGTTTTGGTGGGGTTTCTTCATGATTTTGATTTTTAGGGCTTTTGGGCATTGAGTTTTACTTACGTTTTCTTTTTGATTTCATTTCCGGGTTCCGCCGGTAATACTTCAATATCTTTCAATACATTAGAACGACGAGGGGTTTTTATCGAGGCGTTAGGAAAATGAAGCGATCACTTTTACTTTTCGTTTTCCTGGCCTCTCGATAAACACTCCTCGCCATTTCAATATATTTCCAGACTTCAAATTTAGAAACGAGACGACGATAAAAACTTAAAAGCCTTAAAAACGAAATAAAAACGACAATTGGGAATGGGGATGGTTATTACCTTGCTCTGATTGCTTAATGGTGAGTACAAAGAACATGATAAAATGCCTGAACTCGGTTGGATGATCTCGCATTGATTGTGGTTCTCAAACGGCATCTTCTTTCTACTTAATTTTGTAACACAATAGGGCAACCACCGACCTTATAACTCTACACACAAAATCACGGCTAGAGGATATAGCAGTAACTTTTGATCTGAAACGGATATGTTACTAATTTCATTATTTCTCTTTCTTCACAGACTCCGTTGTCTTCTGCGTCTGCTTAACACCGGCGAAATATCAGCCGAAATCTTACAAAAAAATCTGCATTATGCAGCACGCGTTCTCGAAGCAGTTTTTCTGGACGAAACAAAGTAAGTATTGTTCTCGTATTGACATCATTAGTAACGCCTTGGTTGCAAATTCACAAATAAAAATTTAGAATAAACCTTTCGATGCTATTACATATATAGTAAACCATTCAGCAGCGAATTTAACTATCACTATTTTATACATTATATAAGCAATTTCAAAAATATTATAAGACCGATTGGATTAAATGGTGAGATTTTTAGACAATGCTTTAAAGAAAAAACAAAAAAATATCCTTATTGGTTGAGGCTTCATAATTGGAAAAGGCATATAGATAAGTAAATGCATCAGCAAGCAGTTAACACTGAGTTCTTGCAGCACAAGTTTGCCATACCTTAAGTATAGTACGTTAAATATTTGCCATAGTTTTGCATTTCATTTTGAAATAATTTTTTTATTTTATGACTTATTCAAAGTATTCCTCTCATATTGTCTCTCACGTTTGGTCTATCGCTCTAAAGAATATTATATTCGATAATTTGCATTTTCCTTTATTTCTTCTCTTCTTCTTTAAAATGTCAATATATCGGCATTGCAATAAAAAATGGAACTAATTATTTAATTTGTCCACTATGTACTATGTTTTTTATTTTAATTTTTTTAAACTTTTATTATTTATTTCTGCGTAAATTTTTGCAGAAGCCCCACGGCCAATAAATCCAAATTGGGACGAAACTCGTCCTTTTCATCCATCGACAGTGATGAGTAAGTCGAAGTTTTATTTAAGTCTTTTTTTATCTTTTTTTTTAATTTAGTTTTCTTTCTTCTGGCATTTTGCTTTGTCTTTAGTGATTTACGCTAACTATAGCAGCCACTGCCAACTTACAGCTTAGCAATTTTATCTTTTATCTTTAAATTGCATTTCAACATTAACTTTTTCATTCATTATTGTAGTCACTTTTCATTAGTGTTTTCGCAAGTGAAATTATAAAATTAAATAGTTAACATTTCGCATATTCAAAGTAACTCTCTAGTGACTATGCATACCCCTAACTTTTCTATATTATGACAGTGTGAAAATAATAAATAGCCATTGAATAGTTCCTAGCGAAACTCGACATTTTTTTTTAAATCTTGTTGTCGTTCAGATGTGAGCATTTTAAACTTAAGATATCTTGACTATCAGTTTGAAAACTCTCGTTATTTCCTCTAACTTTTTTAATAAATGTTTTATTTGTAAATGCATTTTTACAAACAAAAAAAACAAAAAAATATCAAAATAACCAGATGTAACGTCTGTTTTAAAGTTCTATAATTTTTACCCAAACTATTTAAAAATGGTCGCAACACCATGCTATATTTAACGCCATCACTATAACATATCTCCAATGAAATAATGGGTGATTCATTTAGAACTTTTTTTTAATTTTAAATAAAACACTTAAAATAGAATTGGTCAGAAAGATGTTAAAGATAATTTCATTCAAATGTTGGCCGTGACTACGCCGCACAATGGCGACATCTGGCATTTCTCGTTGCAAAAATCATAACTGCTGAACCATTTAAGATATTTTAATTCTGTTTTCGGTTGTGGATAGAAAATTCTCATAGCTATTGCTATTCTAAATTTCATTTAGAAAGCATTGCAGGGTGAAAAGCAATGTTTTGTTGAAGTCCGATTTTCTGTAAATTACATACATATCGTTAGGAAAATCCCGCAACGGTCAAATATTTCAAAAATTGGATGTTAAATCTGAAAATAAAAAAACACATGTCCCCTTGGGGCGGGGGAAAAATCAAAATTTTAAATGGAAACCCCCATTTCTCAATGGAAAAGTGACTCATAGAGATTTCTCAATGGAAAAGTGATATTATTTCGTATTTTTAATAGGAATTCATAGTAAAATAGGTTAATACGACAATCTTATTGTTTTTAGGGGAAATTTTTGCTCTGTGCACGGGCTTAAATTTCAGGCAACAAAAAGTTCGTTATTTAAAAAAAAAAATATTGACGGTGATTCCCCATCCCATAAACCATACCAAAGATTGCATTTTTTTGCATGTAACGGTAGTTCAAAAATCTCTTCGGGTTACTCATCAGCCATTTTGTTTCCTGACGTATCCATTGAGTCAGAAATGTGCCTCGTGAATGAAAAAAACTCGGCGCGAAAACAGCGGATCTTCATTGTCTATTGACTGAATTCAAGTCTGGCGGCTTCAATTCTTGAACGAGTTAGATTTTCTAAGCCTTTTAAGCAAGATCCTGGTGTTAAAATCGCCAACTTGTTCCATACGAGAAGTCAAGATGCTGCGCACGGCGTTGATACGATTAGTCACGGTTTTCATTTACACTTTGTATTTCGATATCTACAAACTTGAGTTTCTCATTTTGCGATTTCAAAATGCCATAACTCAGTCAGTTTTTAGAATTTCCCAGTAATCAACGTGTCATTCCTTTCAAAATTGTATGTATTTTTAGAAAATGCAAACAAATGTTGTTTTATTTTGTGAAGGTAAAGTACCTTTTTCACTGGACAGTCACATATATTGCTCGAAGTGCACGAAAAACATTTCTTAATACAGCTAAATAAGAAACGTTGCGATGTGAGTCTCTCCATAATGAATTGTCAAACAATACTGAATACAAATAATATCTAATGTGTTAAAGAAAGCAAATGAAAAAATAACCTCTAAATAAATCACCCGATACTTTCTACTTTACTTACTATGATTTTAAAAATTTTCTAAAATGATGATACCAACTCTTTCTTGATGATGCAAAATCTCTATATGTTTATGTATTTCTTTTATTTTGCAGAAATGCATTCAAAACCTAAAAGCATAATGTAAAACTTAATTAAATTTACTTGATATTTTTCACTAAAATAAAAACCTAAGCCCGTTCCAAAAACACTCTACCCCCACTTCAAAGGACTTACTCTACTATCCCAAGTTCGTTTCAACGCTGCTGAAATAAAACATTTTCAAGCTCTCATCTACCATTTACATACATTTGCTACATGTAAATGTTTTCATTTTATTGCTTTTTTCCCCATTTTGTTTTTAAATTTTAATGTCACATACATAGTTTACATAACTAAAACAACTCAGTTAACTTCTGGCATATTTTAACATACAAAGCTTTTGTCAACAAACAAGGTATCCTGTATAACAAAATATTCCTGGACCATTCTGTTGAAATTAAAAAGAAAGAAGGAAAAAAACAAAAGGGTGGTTTAGTATTTTAAATAACATAACAAAGTTGATCAACTAACTAAATCAACAAAAAATTGAAAACAGAAAAAAAGCTAAAAACTAACAACAGCGCTTCCTGACCAGTCAACAATGTAGGGAGCATCTAAGTGCCATAACAAACTATGCCATCTACACATTTAGATACATAGCCTCACTAGACAACGGCATAAAGAGCCTTCTGGTGAACAAAATATTTTCAGCCTTTCAAAGTTCATAACTTGTACCCCGGGACTATGAGTGCACTTTACTCGTACATAGATGCATTCATGTGCATATTACAATGCTGGGGTAAAGCTTGATTAATTGTTACAAATACAAGCATTTGTTTGTATGTCAGCAAGGGGCTGAAACAAACAACAAGAGCATGTTTCTAAACTCTATTTGTTATTTATAATCTGAAAACAACCAATAGAAACTAAAACATTTCCATTTATCATGGTTGGCAAACTTTGTTATGTTATTTTTCTTTTTATGAAATGAAAACAGATTAATAAAAACTACAATTTATAAAAAAAGCGATTGTGCAATATGGGGCTTGGTTGACTTTCAATACACGATTTATAAAAAAATATTTGAATAATAAATTCAAATCGTTCGAACTTAATAATTTCAAATAAGAGGCCTTTAGACGATTAATATGATAATTTGCAGAAGATATTGTGCAATATAGGAATGTAGAGTTATTTGTCGACATCAGCAATGGCAAGATTATTGTTACTTGCGGATAATTCTGGGATGAAGCTAAATGGTTCATGCAATATATTGCTATATATAGGGTGTAAAACATAAGGTTACGAAGTTTCTATGAGGTAATAGAGGAGGCCTAGACCTGAGGGGTTATACGGAAGAAACTGATATTCTGACCTGTTTTACAAGAAAAAACTTTTCTTGGGTCACCTTAACGTTTTAGAGAAAACTTTTTTATGTGAAACTTTCACTTAATTGTATGAGCTTTCTAAGAGTCTATTTGGTTTATAGTGTTTAGAATGTTTTCGCACAGTTCTAGACCTTTAAATTTGATATTTAAATTTGTTTTTTTTTTCTACGTTTTGACTTTGGTGGCCATTTTAGTATGACAAAAGTCCTGTTAACATACTCTTTTATAATATTTTTTGGAATTTGTGTTAAATTTTCTTTAATTCGGTGCTGCATTAGTCGTACCTATTTTTTGATATAAGACCAGAAAAAAATACTTTTATGTAACAACAAACGCGCTACTCGCATGCCTTGCGCTCAAATCAAAATAGCCGCCAAAGTCAAAAAGTAGAGAAAAAATGTTTAAAATGTCAACTTTAAGTGTCCAGAACTTTGCAAAATCTTTTTAAACCCTATAAGCCAATTCAACCTTTTAAAGGCTCAAATGATTGGCTAAAAGTTTTCCACAAAAAAATGTTCTCTTAAAGGTTAAGATGACCCAAAATATATATATATATATTTTTTTTTTTTTAATCTAGTCAGAAAATCATTTTTTTTTTTTTTTTCTAATACTCCGCAGGGATATTTTAGACCCCCCAGGAGCAATTTTTTTGTCAGTCTATCATCTCTCGGAAGCTTCGTAATTTTATCGTTTACACGCTATATATTCTGCAATTGAACCACGAAAGTTTCCTCATCAAATATGAATCAATGCAAGCGTTAGATACTTAGTATCACAAAAAAAAGTCGATTTACAGCAACCACTTTGAAAGCTTATCTGAAATGATTTTTGAGATAAAAAGTTTTTTTTCTACCTCTAAAAGAGTTCCTTTAGCTCCGTCATTTAACGTCTCATCAACCAATATAGTATATCGTTGTAAGTGTGCGCTACATTTCATTCATTGAGGTCATTTATCTGAGACTTTTTTTATTTTCTTCAACTTGTTGAACAATATCTCAGTTTCAACCATCCTTAAAAAAAATAAAATTGAAGCCCGTAAAAAATCATATAATTCATCTCTACAAAGTTTCCTCAAATTGTTGAAATTAAAGAAGCTATAGCTAATCCAATACTTCAAAATATTCAAAACTCAACGCCTAAAAGCAGGCAATATTCTTTTTTTCAATCGAATAGTTCATAGTTAATAAAATAAAATAACATTAATTATTAAAGAATTCGATTTAAAAAAAAAAATAAATTTTGCATAGTTTTAGGAGTTGAGTTTTGAATATTTTGCACTGAAGTTTTAGATTCGCTATAGCTTTTTCAATTTCAACAACTTGAGGAAACTTTGTAGAGTGGAATTTTCTGGTTTTTTTCGGACTTTAATTTTATAATGTGTCCATGGTACCTTAGGATGGTAGAAACTGAAGTAATGTGCACAACTAGTCGAAAAAAAGGATATACTATGCTTTATGATCGGGAGTCAAATGGCGGAGCCAAAGAAAAAAAATTGTTTTTAAACTCATTTTTCCTTAAAAATCATTTCAGATAAGCTTTCAAAATGGTCGTTGTAAACCTATTTTTTTTTTTTTTTTTTTTTTTTTTGTATGTCGGTGGATAATATCTAATGGGCATTTATTTTCAATAAAACTGCACAATTTATCTTTCAAATTACATACAATATGGGTTTAAACGAAGGAAATCTGCGATTGTTGTATTCTCAAAGTTACGATTCAAATGTACAAAAGAATACGTTTGTCTATAATTATGTGGCTTAGTACTAAAAATAATAAATTTTTAAAAAATAACGAAATTTAAAAATCTTACAAACTTATTTTTCTTCTTTTTTCTGCTTTCTCAAAATTTTTTGATAAACAATTTAACGATACCGTTTGAACTTTCCAAACGACGTCTTACGTCTCTCCAACTGCAAATTGCTATTACTCACTGCTAACTGCCTAAAAATACACACACACATATACACACACACAAATATAAATACACTTTTTATACACACATACAAACAGTCAACCGGATACTGGTGGTGAAAAATGTAATGGTAATTGTAAAAATCTCAACTGTAATCAGCATAGTCATGAAAATCATCATTGCAGCAGCAGCAGCAGCTCGAATATACAAAACAACAATAATGCGAATAGCAGTTGTAATTTGCAACAGCAAAATGACAACCAACAACAACATACAAATAGCAAGGCGTCACACAATCAAACAGCCAGTATCGAAGGTCGTACCAAAGGCGTTTCTTTAGCACCACAAACGCATAGTGGGCCTACAGGACCGCCGGATAAAGACGGAATCGATACTGGTACAACAGCAACATCTATGGCAGCTAATGAAGAAAATGTCGAAAATGCGGCAACATCAGCTAGCGCTGCTACTGCAGAAAAGGACGTTAGTTGTAGTGGGCCTGATAGTAGTAGCAATACCGGTGATGGCACACAAAACACTGGCAGTAGTAGTAGTAATAGTAATAAGGCAACCGTACAGAGACAAAAGCGCCTTCGTACACCAGTCTGGGCGAGATCTATGTCGACGAATAAAACGTACTGTCTTCTTTATCTGGTTTTAACATAGCAAAAAAAAATCTTTTTGAGTTATTCGTTTTTTGTGTTGAATTTTGTTTCTCGTTTATTCTTTGTTTTTTTTTTTAGTGATAATTATTACCTAATTTTTGTTAGCTACTAAACACTGACTCTTCTTCTCTATCCCATATTTAACTATCTATCTATTCCTAATTCCATGATCTGTCTTCTAATTTCAATCAATTCTAACTATTGTATATAGTACTTCATATCCCGAAAACACATGTATTTCGAAAATGCTTATGTATGTATTGCATATGTACGGCATATTGAACTTAAACTTTCCCTATGAATGTCATACATATAGAACTGGCAAATTTTTTTTATTTTTTGTTATATGGCTGTATATACACTTTATGAATACAAATTTATTTGTGGTCGATATATGTCAAAATTGTGTAATGTTCTGGTTGGTCCCTGTCTACTACTATACAACGATATGTAAAAACATTATAAGTATTAAAATTTTCTTTTTTTGATTTATATATCGAGCCCTAACCGCAACAGTAGCGTATGCGACATTTTTTCGAAATTTTTTTTTTTGATGCAAATATGTTCTAAAATATCATTCTCATCTATATGCCAAATATTAAAACTGAATCTTGTGTATTAACAAAGATATCGCACTTTCCATTATGTCGTAAGAGCAACAAATGTTTTTTTGTTGACCGCAAAAAGAACGTAAGCACCTCAAAAACCAGAGAAGGAGGCGTGGCAGGTATGGAAAAGTATATATATTCCTCGTCAGAATCACTTTTTAAGTCGGTATAGCCATGTCCGTCTGTTTGGATGGATGCTTGTGTGTCCGTGGAAATATTATTCACGGGAAAACTTAGATAATTCGACGAAATTTTTTGAAGAGGGTCGTTGTAAAAGTTAGCTCGAAGGATTGAAAATGAAGCTTGAAGCCTCAGTCCTTTTCTTTGAAAATCAGTTTGAATTATGTCGATATCTGTTTTTGCCTTAGAAATATCGTAAGCTGAAATATCAAAAAAACGTGGATTTTTCCATTTTCCACCTTTTCAGGTTAGAATAATTCGAAGAAGAAAAAATATATCGATATAATTTAAGCTGCGTTTTGAAGTAAAATAATAGGGCTTCAAGTTGTTTTTTAAGATTTTATGGCTAAAGATTTCCTTGTTATATTATATAACCTCAAAATAATAAAAAAAAATTTATTCTACTTTTCACAAAATGTATGGAAAATTAGTCTTTAGGCTAGGATTTCTCTCAAACCATTTTTGATATAGCAATTCTAAAACCAGATTCGGATTCAACATCAAAATTTACATTGAAAATGATTTTTCTTGTTTTCGTCCGTTGCTAATTTTCTAAAAAAAACGTAAAAGTTCATTTCTTTTTAACAAAAAAATTTAAAAAAAAAGTTGTTAAAAATACAATTTCTCGTTAACGCGATCCGTTAAAACATTCAATAATAATATTTTTGAATCTACAAATAAACAGAAAACTTACTGCACACCCAGGTTCTAGTTAGTTTTTGTCAAACTTTTTTGTTTAATGCAGATACAATGTGAAGACCATTTGGTAACCTAAATTCGACTCGGAAAATCGATTAGCTCGTTGACCGATTTAAAAAAAAAAATGTTTCTGTATATTTGGACCTCTATGAACAACTTTGCAAAAAAAAGACCTGGAGTGGAACTACATCCGAGTAAAACCAAGTTCAAACGATGTATGTGTGTGATATTTTGTAAGTTTTTAATACTAAATAGTATTGTAAAGTAACAATATTACAGTCAATCTGACCGTTTTTGTGGGTTGGTACAATTTCAACCGCTCAAATTGTTACAAAATTCTTTCTGCATTTTAAATAAATGTAATAAATGTATTCTTCAAAGGCAAAACCATGTAATTTCAAAAAACGTATGCGCCACATTTTAATTTCAATCTTCACCAAGAGTGACTGCGAAAATGTCGTATGCGCCATAAATGAGTGAAATATGCACAAAATCAATTTAAAAACGCGTCTATTATTTATATGAGGTCTAATATAGACTACATTTAACGTTTTAAAAAAATCCGCCATGCATGTTCGAAAAAAAATGAAAAAAACTCTCTCCTGTAAAATTTGCTTTTTGTCGCATACGCTACTGTTGCGGTTAGGGCTCGATATGTCATTCTGATCATGTGCTTTCATAAATAATCTAAAACTTGTTTCCACAAAATACAATGCGCATGTGTTCTGCATGGAATTACTATTTGGTATTTATTGTTATTAAATAGTTAAGTGTCTTCTGTGATAAATGAAAACTTAACTTCAACCCTAAATTAACTAAATTACATAATCGCATAATAATAACTCAAAAAAATTAAATAGGCAATTCACAAGGTGTTGTAACATGTCGTAAAGTCGTATTGTATTAAGTTTTCAAACTAGTGTAAAAATGTTGTTGTTGGCCTCTATCCAGAAATCAGTCTTAAATTATACAATCCTGCATGTTGCTGTGTTCATAGTTTATTGTTACGCATCAGCTGGTTTTTTTAACATCAATATTTTTAAACTAGTTCGCAAACTTAAAACAATATGGCTTTTCGAGATGTGAATTGCCCAAATATGTATATGTAATATTTGTCTTGGACATAAACTCTTTTCGTTCTGAATTTAAACGATTCCAGTTATTTCTCAGATCAATTTAAGTAATATTAATATTGATTGATAGTTTTCTGCTCAAATAAAACTGATACATTAAAAATTACAAAAAAAAAATAACTCAAAACCTAAAAAACTATATTTTGTAATAAAAATCACATCAATTACATTGATTGTTATATCGATTTAGCATAAGTGGAGGAAAATCTAAAATATCCCATTAATTTTACTCAGTTGCAGTTTTTAGGGCAGAAAATTGTGATTTTGACTTGAAATTTACAGGTTTTGTGAAATACCAATCTTAAGGTTTTTTGCTATTAGCAAAACATATCATCAAACTGCATACGATGCATATAGTACTATATTATTAGGGGCTGTCCATAAACTCCGTGACGCTAAAATTCGCTAAAATGAACCCCCTCTCCCCCTATGTGACAAAAAAGTGACGCTGGAACAGACGCCCCCTAGCGTCATGTGACGGTAACCGAAACCCCCCTATCCATATTTTTTTTATGCATATAAGTACCAGTGCAAAAGTTGTTTAAGTTGCCTTTTGAGCACACTGATATGCACGTATTTTCACGAACAATGCTAAATAGTAGAGAAAAATAAATTCTCATTATATGTTTCTATTTATATTCATATTAATGTATCGAGCCCTAACCGATTTCAGATTTCCGTTTTTTAAAAGAAATCGATAACTCGCGTCCATAGCATCTTTCCTTCAAATTTCATGACTGCAACAAGTACCATTACGAAGTTAAAGCGAAAGCAATTTTGACTCTGGCACTACAATGTATGCAGAGAAAATTCAAAAAAAGGTTCCACTGTAAAATTTGTTTTTTGACGGTCAAGTCTTTTTGGCGGTTAGGGGTCGATATATTTGCACTAGTTTTATAATTTTTTTTTTTTAGACGGGTATTGAATTTTGAACTTTGAGTTGTTATGTTAAGTATTATGATAATGACCTCTTTTCTGGTAAAATTTCCTTCATAAACTACAATCATTAAACTGACGGTTTTCAGTATATCGCTGACGTTGAACGATTCTAAAGAATAACAGTTTATGTTTTCAAAATACTCTTCAGTTCACACTGAAAGTGTATTATAAATTGTTAATCATTATTTTTGTATGCAAAAATTACAAAACTAATATTTTTAATATTGTAATTTAGTGTCAGTGGGAAATCAATCTCTAAAGTTAGTTTTTATTTCCGTACTTTAATTCAACCTAATTGATGAAGGCTCTAATCCGACTAAAATGATGGGGTTGCATCAAATTGAACTATACTGTGGAAGAGTACACGGAATGTAGACGAAGCAGTTAAAAATCATATTTCCAAAAGTCTTTTCAGTTGCACCGAAATTTAAGAAAACGTCACGCGAAACTCGTGTAGCGTTCTTATTTCTAGGCCTTGTTTTCAATTATATTAAATGGAGTTCCATTAAATTAAACTTAACTATGGAAAAGCTTACAAAATGAAGTTATGAACACTGTTTAAAATTTATCACTCGTTCACTTTCTAATAACTGACGAAAATTAAAACGGAAAGAATTCAATTTTTTTTTTATAAAAGTTTCAATAAAAAAATTTAAATATTCGGATTTTTACTTTTTTTTTTAATTTCTCAAAACTGTGACAAACTCAGTGCTTTCATAAAAATTTAGAGAATTGAAATGATTGAGGAAGTACTATGATTGAATTTAAAAGATTGCGATTGTTGATTCGAAGATCGTAGAGTCAACACGGCCTTTTAAATCAAATAAAGACACTTCTCTGACAACCAAATCGTAAAAAAGTAAGAAAATCAAATGTTCTTATTAGCCTTAGTTTAATTTTTAAATTTTTTCTTCTGAAATATAGGTTATCTTAAACGCCGTCCCGTGACGCTTACTGGAACCCCCTCCCTCCTGTGACAAAAAGTGACGCCTGCTCGAACCCCCTCCCCCCTCCTAGAAGCGTCACGGAGTTTATGGACAGCCCCTTATGTAATTTTAAAAGGTACTCATACATTTACGGGTTCTTATTGCAAAAATCGGTAATTGGGTCATTGAAGAAGAAAAAACCGTGGAGTGCTATTGAATTGGTAGAAATTTTAACAGCTTTTTCAATATGTCTAGCAAATAAAAGCAAACTTTTGAACCATAGCCAACTTTTTATAGGAAATTAAATTTGCCATCGAAAATCTCTCATTTAAAAAAAAGCAAGAATATCGAATTCTTGTTTTTTTCTACTCTTTTGTCTATAAATTTTTTATGGTCAGATATAGTTTAAGACAACCGAATATAAACAAAATAGATAAAATTTTCCTTAAAATCCAGTAATAAATAACTTCTTACACTTGAACAGGGATATTTTGTTTATGCGGTCGGAAAAACGGTTTTTACTCAAAACCCAGGCATTTAACGCAAAAAAAAAACATAAAAAAAGCTTTGAATCATCTAAAGAACACGTTTAATTTTTTTCAGAATTTTTCAGAACATTTTATTATTTTTCAAAAATTGATCAAAAAATTTAAAAAATGACAAAAATACTGAAAAAAATCACAAGTAGTTTTTGAACAATCCAAAGCAGTTTTTGCCTCATACAGCTTTTTTGTTAGACGCCTTGGTTTTGCGTAAAAACTGTTTTTCCGACCGCACAAACAACATTTCTATGTTCGAGTATTCATATTTTGGTCAAATTTTAACCTCAGAAATTTTAAAGGAAATTGAATTTATTTTTTTTTTTATATTAAGCTAAATCCTTACCTATCTCCGACCTAAAAAAAAGTAATAGGCGAAATCAAATTTAATAGCACTCCGTGGTTTTTTCTTCCTAAATGACTCTTTTACCGATTTCTGCACTAAAACACGTAAACGTTGTAGTTCCATTTTGGCATGTTTTTTAGCACATAGTCAAAAGACTTTAATAATTTAACTGACAAGCAAAATATCTCATCAACTCGATCAAGAAAAGTATATCAAAAATATATCAAAATGATATCCAAAATTTGTCGGTGACATACTTAATTTTGATAAAAAAAGGATATCACAGTGATATACGGAATGTAACGCTTTGCGTTTATCACAATGATATCAAAAAAGATATCAAAATAATATCAAAAAAAGATATCAGAATGATATCAAAAAAAGATATCAGAATGATATCAAAAAAAGATATCAAAATGATATCAAAAAGATATCAAAATGATATCAAAAAATTATATCAAAATGATTTACAAAAATTGTATATCATTTTGATATACATTTCTGATACAAATTTGACATAACCAATTTTGAGTCAGATAACTAAAGCGACGCACTATGGTTTTTTTTTGGACTAAAAAGTGCACACAAAAATAATTCACTACAAGGACCCTTTTTTTTAAAAAAAGTCAAATGCAAAATTAAAGGTTATACATTGAGCTATCTGAAAAGATGCCCGCTTTTTCTAGCATTTGATCCATAAATTAGAGACAGAGGTCGAAATCTCATAAATTTTGAAAAAAACGGTTTTTCTGTTTAAAAATGTTGGTCGCATTAAACGCAGGAGTGATATATGAATAAATTTATGTGCATTCAATCAAATCAATTAAGATGAAATCAACTCCAAGTGAAAATGGGCGGTGCCACGCCCCATAAACAAATTCGTCATATTCGTCATATCTCCGAAACTATTGGACGCAGATAGATAAGATTCGGTATATTTGTAACAGGCACAGAGAGAAATAATACCCACTAAAAAAATGGACGGTGCCAAGCCCTACAAATATAAAATTTATCATATCTCCGAAACTATTTGAGCAACAGCGATGAATTTTGGTATATATATAAAAAGTAGTGAGCTTAGTAACATTTGCTGAAAAAAAGGGCAGTACCACACCCAACAATGAACATATCCTTATTAATTGCCACTCTGTTCTGCAAGAAACAAGTTCATTCATGTAGCTCTGCCTGTGGGCGTGGCTTTGCATATTTTTTCAGCAGGTATTATTTGTCTTGATGTCTTTTGTATATAAACCAAATTTCATCCATATGGGTCAAATAGTTTCGAAGATATGGTGTGTTTTATATTTTTGGGGCGTGGCTCCGCCCACTTTTCTAATAAATATTATTTCTCTCTGTGCCTATTACAAACCAACCCAGTGTTATCTATCTGCGTCTAATAGTTTCGGAGATATCAGGAATATGTTTTTGGGGCGTGGCACCGCCCATTTTTATAATGAAATAATTTTTTCTCGCTTGATTTCATTGAATGCATATAAATTTATTCATATATCACTCCTGCGTTTAATGCGGCTAACATTTTTAAACAGAAAAACCGTTTTTTTAAAAATTTATGAGATTTCGACCTCTGTCCCTAATTTTTGGATCAAATGCTAGAAAGGCGGGCATCTTTTCAGATAGCTCAATGTATAACCTTTAATTTTGCGTTTGATTTTTTTTTTAAAAAAGGGTCCTTGTAGTGAATTATTTTTGTGTGCACTTTTTAGTCCAAAAAAAAAAACCATAGTGCGACGCATATAAAGGCGAAATTTTGCAATATTGTGATTGATCGTAGGCAACAAGTTTTTAGAAATCGCCCGCATGCAGCAAATGAATGAAGTGTCGGTTTTTTTTAACTTAATTATATGTTTGTGCTTTTTCACTTATTTCATGAGAAAACTCACTTACTAAAATTGGCTGCGCGTCCGTTTTCCATAGTTTTTGTTTTCCCAACCACAGGCTGCATGCAGCAACTGAATAGAGTGTCGGTTTTTTTTTTGCACTCAATTATATTTGTGTGTTTTTCTCTAATTTCATGAGAAAATTCACTTTTTCTTCAATCAAATTGGCTGCGCGTTCATCTTCCGCAGTTATTTTTCCATTTTTTATATCATTTTGATATACATTTCTGATACAAAATTGACATGTTCTTCAATGATATCAAAAATATATCAAAAAGATATACAAAAATTGTATATCAGCATTTTTGATATCATTTTGATATACATTTCTGATACAAAATTGACATGTTTTTCAATGTTATCAAAAATATATCAAAAGGATATACAAAAATTGTATATCAGCAGCTGATACATTTTTGATATCATTTTGATATGCATTTTTGATACAATGAAAAGAAATTGACAAATTTTCTTGATCGAAAACCATACATTCCGATCAAAATATCTCATCAACCCGATCATGAAAAGTATATCAAAAATATATCAAAATGATATCCAAAATTTGTCAGTGACATACTTAATTTTGACAAAAAAAGGATATCATAGTGATATACGGAATGTAACGCTTTGCGTATATCACCATGATATCAAAAAAAAAATATCAAAATGATATCAAAAAAAGGTATCAAAATGATATCAAAAAAAGATATCAAAATGATATATGTACATACAATTTCTGATACAAAATTGACATAACCAACTTTGAGTCTGATAACTAAAGCGACGCAGATAATGACGAAATTTTGCAATATTGTATTTGATCGTCGGCCCGCATGCAGCAACTGAATGGAGTGTCGGTTTTTTTGCACTCAATTATATTTGTGTGCTTTTCACTAATTTCATTAGAAAATTCACTTCTTCTTCACTAAAATTTGCTGCGCCTTTGTCTTCTATACTAATCTTTCCATAAAATCTACAAAAGAAAACGTCAATTTTGACATATCAGCAGCTGATAAATTTTTGATATCATTTTGATATACATTTCTGATACAATGACAAAACTTGACATAAAAATATTTACATAATATTTTCATAAAAATTAACTATACTACTGAACACTACCAGCGGTCAGTACAACAGTCTTACCGATCGCTATGTCGATAATGAAGTGTACTGTCAAAAATACTATCGACGTTTGTAGACAAGGCTGCCAGATCGGGGAATCTTTTTCCAATTTTGGACAAATAAAAAGTGAGCGGACATGTTGCGGTTATTACATTAGTGAGGACATGGGTGGAGAAATATTTTTGTCACGAAAAATTACTCTAGAATTATTTATCAGTTTCGCTACCTTTATCATAAAATAACCTGCGCACATATCACTGGTATTGTAGAAGATTTAAAAGGTGTTATTGGAGCTAAATATGTTGATGTTGTTTTGAATCAACGAGAAGTTCTCCTTTTGATTTTCCCACATCATTGAAAAATATTGGGATAAAACAGAGCTGTTTTTGCTGCATAAAATATGAAATCATTTAAAATAATTTTTTAGAAGAATATTTTGGAGAAAAACAGTTAAAGAATTCAATAGTTTTGATTTTCTAAGTAAATATTCTCCAAAAAGAAGTTCAGTTTTTATAGGGAACTTGTCGGTAAAATTTTAATGAATTGCGTTTTGGGTAAAAAAAAAAAAAATTTATTTGGGAATTTCAAAATTATCCTCTGGGCACCCTGAACGTGGATGACAGGCGTCATGACAGTTGCCGCCAAAAACACAAAAATGAATTGAAACGCGAATTGCATTAGCCTGTGAAAAAAGTTAAATTAATTTAATAAATTTGTGCATACGCAGAGAAATTGTGCAAATATTCATCCATACATAAACAAACGGAACAACAATATGTCGAAAACAAAATCAGATAAGAATTCAACGATTGGCGAAAATAGCGATGAGTCCGGAGCGGTGAGTGCAGATTGGTACATTGAAACAAATATTTTTATTTAATTAATAATTTTTATTTAATCGAAAGGATGAGACGGCAAGCATCAGTACCAGCACCACTTCACGTAGTAAGTCACCATCATCACGACGTTCGGGGCGTGGAAAAAATGGCAGAAAAAAGGCACCCAAAGTTGCGCGTCCAGCGTACAAATACGAGTGAGTTATGGGAATGTCGTGGAGGGTATAATTTATTCATTTTTAATTACACACACACAGTTGTCATGTTAAAGAAGATCACGCCCAAGCAATATTTGGAGTTGCCTTCAATCGGTGGCTCAGCAAAGATCAGCCACTAATCTTTGCTACCGCGGGAACAAATCGTTGCACAGTTTACGAATGCCCAGCAGAAGGCGGCATCAAGTTAGTGCTCTGCTATGCTGATCCCGATGTAAGTGATTATCTTTGCTACAAAAACTTGTTACTCAATTTGAATGAAATCCTCTTTTTTTTTTAGCCCGATGAAATATTCTACACCTGTGCCTGGTCATTTGACATGAAACTATCATTGCCACTGCTTGCCACCGCTGGTTTTCGCGGCGTAATACGGATCATCGATGTGCCACGCAATGAAGTTGTCAAAAATTTCATTGGTCATGGCCAAGCTATAAATGAACTGAAATTTCATCCGAGACAACCTTTTTTACTACTCTCGGGTAGCAAAGACCATGCCATACGCATGTGGAACATACAGTCCGACGTCTGCATCGCTATATTCGGTGGCGTTGAAGGTCACCGCGATGAAGTGCTAAGCATTGATTTTGATTTGCGTGGTACACGTATCATGTCCAGCGGTATGGATCATTCCCTTAAATTGTGGCGCATCGATAGCAATGAATTTAATGAAAAAATCGAATTGTCACGCACTTTCTCCGCATCCAAATCAATTCTGCCATTTCCTACTTTAATGCAACATTTTCCTGATTTCTCCACTCGTGATATACATCGCAACTACGTAGATTGTGTGCAGTGGTTCGGTGATTTTGTACTGTCGAAATCTTGTGAGAATTCAATTGTCTGCTGGAAACCGGGGCAACTAAATCAAACTAAATTGAAACCAAATGATTCATCCTGCACCATAATACATGAGTTCGATTACACTGAATGTGAAATTTGGTTTGTGCGTTTCGATTTTAATCCTTGGCACAAAGTCATTGCGCTGGGAAATCAACATGGCAAGGTTTTTGTCTGGGAACTTGATGCCAGCGATCCAACGCATACGCGTGCAACAACGCTTAATAATTTAAAATGTACAACGGCTGTGCGACAAACGGCATTCTCTAGGGATGCCAGTGTGCTAATAAGTGTTTGCGATGATGGTACTGTCTGGCGTTGGGATCGTAGGAGTTAAAGCGATGCTGGTGATGAAGATTACTGTTTAAAAAAAACACTTCATATAGACATAGAAAAATAATCAATTCTTAAACTCCTTGAAATTATATCGATTGAAAATATGTTTAGAAAATCAGCCAGAGCAGCTGAGCGTAAATGAAAATTTCGTTCTATAAGCAGTGACAGCATATGAATCCTATGCTATACAACAAATATATGCTGATTTACCTTGTGCACATAGATCGACGTAAACTATTACTGCTTTTTGCCACAGAATTGAAAAAATGGAAATCAAAATTAGTATTCGAATTGTAGCCCAAAGCAAACAACACCCAAAGTGCAGCAATAAAGAAAAAAGAGCGGATTTCCTACATTAAGTCTGTTGTAATTAATAACTAATTGAATACTATAATACTATCCTTAAGCTTAAGTGTTCTTAAAGTCTGAAAGTTTGTAAATTATTCATGTATTAACTTTAAAGTGAATTAAATAAAAATTTCATTCTTTTGATCAAAACAAAATTAATTCACCATTTTTTAATTAGTTGATTATTATATAGTTACAATTTAAAATCAAATTAACCCACTCAAGTGCAGTATTTCTGTGAAACTTCTCTTCCATTATGAATGGCAAAAATAAGTAATCGACCTTTTGTGACTGTTGTAAATCTTATTGCAATCATAGTGCAAATAACAAGCGTGTGCGCAGTGCAGTCAATTTGTGCAGGAGCAAAACTTTTTCACTTCGTCCATTTTTTATTTCTTTTGACTTATACTCGCACCGAGCTGGTTAGTTAGCCAGCCAAGCGTATAACTTGTAAACTAACAAAGTTCTTGCCGCACAGCACCAAAATGCAAGGATAAAGAAATCAAAAACCAACTTGGTTTTATTTTTTTTTTACGTTTTTATTTCTCTCAATCCAGTTGTTTTTCTTTTTATTGCTACGGTGTTCAATTGGCGTCGTAACACACAACTAATTACGTATCCCCATCACGTTGTCGTCGAACGACGCAACTACACTTCCTACACCATCAGTTCAAGTAGAAGAATCGTTGAAGCGTTTCGTTTGGTGACAGCAGCCAGATAAATGGCGTCCACAGTTTCCTGCTCCGTCAACCAATTTCATTTCTACGCTTCCGCTGATATGACTCATGGACGGACAAACAGATGAACTGATGCACGCAACATGAATGAATGAGAGAAACGTGTTTTGGTTAAATCAGGAGGATAAATGAAGGCGAAAAAATTGCGTCCTTGTTTGCAGATCCTATTGTCACTGTTTTTGTTATTGTTGATGGTTTGAATTTTCAATTACTTTTTCGATTACCTGCGAAAATAAATTCGATATTCTCTGCAATTTTATTGGATTTTTTTTTCACACACTGCGCAGGATGTAACTTGTTATCAGGCTAAATGTAGAAATTTTCTGAGTACGCAGTTTTTTTTTACAGCCTCTCACGATGAAAACGCTATATTTCTCAAAATCGCGGCTGATCATTTTCGGACGATATGTCTATATGTGTATATGTAATCAAAATCCCAGAAATTTGTATGTTTTTATATGCCACAGTTTTTCCGAACCAAAAAAAAACCTTTCGCTTTAACTTGATATAGCTATTGATATTAGCTATTGATATAAGCTATTGACTCAATTGGCGTGTGCACACATTTTTGGAAAATCTTCTTTGTTTTACATATTTAGTATTTGAGAGATTATAACTTTTTCGAATTTACGGTCTTTGGCATCTTTTTGTCGGATTAAAAAATTTCTGATCCGATACCTAGCAAAAAAACATTAAGTTGAAGAAGACTGGTGCTTTAACTTGCATTCAAAATATTAAATGTGGGCATGGCACGTAGGAAGTTTTAGTTTGAATATTTTGCACATTTCAAAGGCATTTGCGAAAATGTGCCATCTCAAAGTTATGAATTTTTAACTTAAAAAACATCGAAAGAATGAAAGTTCAAAATGTGTGCATGATTATCTGCTGTTTTCGATTTTCTGACGATGAAACATTGCATTGCTTGAAATGCCGTAATTTTATAGTGAAAGCGAATTTAAATCAGTACAGACTGTTTCTGCACACCATAGAGCTTCAACTTGCTTAAATCCACAAAAAAAATAAGTTCTTCAAACGCTTAAACAACATAAAATGTGGTAGAACGGCAAAGCGTATAGACCGCGGGCATCGTATCCTTGTATTGTCCATTTTGTCTGCCAATAGCACAAAGGCCAACACATAAACGATCAATTGTTTAATAGCGATGTTGGTGATGATTAAATTGCTACAAGTGGCAAAGATGCCAAATGAAAAAATGAAGATAAAAGAAAATGCAAACTAAGTAAATAACAAAAATGAATTACTCTCACCAGACACATAAATTATTGAACCCAAACGTTTTACTCAAAGTGGACAGTACCAAAGCAGCATTTAAAATCTGGACAACATCGCGGAGCTTTGGTTCATTGAATTTGATTTCAACGCAAATGCTGCAAGGATAGCAATCGACACTTGCGAATTGGTTTTAAAAAACAATGTCCCCTCGCACATTTAAAATTTCATTTCTACTTTCGCTGGAGTAAGGAATTTTGCGTGCTTTTCATCTTATGCACGTATATATTTTGATATCTTTGTGAACTCTTTCTAAAAAGTTCGTACTTTGGAATTTTAATTCATAGCGTCTTTATTTAATTTTTTTCCCCATCTTTCGTATACCATAATTGCAATAGACTTTCTATTTACAATTTGTAAAATCGAATAACATTTTACATATCCTATTTACATAAAAAGGCGTTTTATTTTTGTTTTTCAATCGCTTTAATCTGATCAAATTCTATGTATAAAATCAAATTATTGCCTACTTTGAAGTTGATTTCAATATTCCATAATATTTAAATTCCTTCCTTTAACATAACACTTAAATTGATCCTTTGAGAGGAGTAAAATAAATTTTTTGTGGTTATTTCAAGGTTTATCAAAAATTCTTCGCATAACCTCCAACGTTCTTGAGTTCCCTTCAACTCACGCGACAACACGTAGTACTACTGCTGATGAAGATATTGTGGCTGCTTAATCCTTGTAACGTCAATATCATACAGCAAAGTCACTCTTTTGTTCCATCAGACACGCAATTCAATTTTACCTCATCGCTTTCTATGCATTCATTTCATTCTTTCATGTCCAATTCATTTATTGTATTGAGATGTACCTTTAATGGTTTTTCGTTTTTTGTTTTAAGCTCAAGTGCAGGGTAGGGACATCACTGCTTTAAACTTTCGTATGTTAGGAAATCTCGAAATAGGCTTTCAGCCTGTAAATAGTATTTATATACTAAATACGTTTTTTAACTGCATTTTGATTTCGTACGACTTGTTTTCTTATTCACGACTAAATTTGGCGCATTTTGTTTGAAGTTTGACGAAGTAACATACATTTCAAGTTGTTTTTGTATCCATTGGTCTTATGAAATTCATTTTATACTAATTTTATGAACTTTAGTCAATGTTTTTTGCAAGAATCGAAAATTCAATGTTTTTTGCAAGAATCGAAAATTCCATGCATTTTCGATTCTTGCAAAAAACATTGACTAAAGTTCATAAAATTAGTATAATTTTCATATAGTCCACATAAACCATTTTAAGAAATTCATTTTATTGAGAATGAGTTTCTCATACTTTGACCAACTATAGCTTTCAATCAGCGGTTATGGTGGGCCCCTTAATGTGGGGTAATATTCCTATATGAAATAGGTTTCATAATCGCCTTAGTTAGACCGGTTCAAAGAGTAGTAAGGGAATGGGGTCATCAATTTTATTATTAATGTCATCAATAATTCAATTGATATATTTTATCCCGAACTTGAAACTTTTAAACTTTTATTCAAAAAGTTTTACAAATTAAAGTTTTTTGAAAACTTTTTTTACATAAAAGTTAATAAAAACTTCTATCACAAAAAGTTTTCAAAAACTTTAACCACAAAATGTTTTTTAAACCTTTATGACTCATAAGTTTTTTAAAAAAGTTTTTTGGATAAACTTTTATAAGAAACTTTTATTTTTAAAATTGTTTCTTAAAAGTTTTAAACCAATAAAAGATTTTTTGAAAAAACTTTATTTTTTTGTTTGTGAATAATTTATAAAAATTTTTTTTTAAACATTTTTAAAACTTTTATGTCAAAAAGTTTAAAGTTTTATTGAAACTTTTATCTAAATGATTGAAAAATTTAAAGTTTGACTTAACTAAAAAAAAGGCCTTTAAAAAAGTTTATTTTAAAGTCTGCTTTACCGCGTCATCAAATAGAAAAGATTACATAATTAATTGGGAAGGGGGCGGGGGAATAAAAGTTTTCAAAAACAACAACCAACATAAGGTCCATCCCAATACTAAAAAACGAAAAAAAATACAAATATTGTACAACGCACACGTATAGAAAGGACAAAAGCGTACAATGTCTCAATGGCGATCAAGTTCTCTATTTGTTGCAACAACAAAAACCACTACAATAATATCATCATCAGTGGCAGCAACAAGAACAACAACATAATTTTATTATTATGCCCATTAGCAATTCGAGCCAAGTGTTGATGAAAGTTGAAAAGACCCAAGGAAAGATTTGTTGGTAGCAACGAACATCACGACTACTGCCCCTGACGGTCATGCTTTTATTGCATACTCTGAGATTTTTCCTCAAATTTTATTTCAATTTCATTTTTTAACTTTGGCTTTTTAGCGTTCCAATGTCCTTTCAACAACTAAATAACTTTGAAGTTTTTTTTTTTTTTCAATAAATCTGCATATTCACCCCATGGTTTACTTAATATGTATCTTGTTATATGCTTTTGTATAAACTCTGGTATACGTTTGTATATGTGAATTACTTATACATAAGTTTGTATATCTGTGTATATATTTTTATAGTAGATCAGCATCTTCCGTGCAATCAACTTTGTGCTCATCTGTTGTTGTTATCAAAACCAAAAGGATGCGCCAGGATAACGATAGAAATAATAATAAAACTTCCAGCTCTTCAGGGTGTGTGTTAAATTAACTACATATGTCTTTATTATAAGAATTAAATAGTTTAAATCAAATTTGTATAACATAAAAAAATTTTTTATAATCTTAAAGTAAGAATTCTTATATTTAATTGAATTTTTTTTCCAACTTACGATTGCAATTGTTGTATTATTGTTGTGAAAGTTGTGTTTTGTGTGCACACGAACTGTATATTTAAAGCTGTAAAAACGTTGCACAGTGCTTAGATTTTTTAAAAGTTCTTATAATAATTCCATCAACTTTAATGTAACTACAGGAAATTATGTTATAGTGTAATTTATAGTTAGTATGTAATATAATGTATAAGTATGCATACATATGTAGATAGTAAATATGTTATGTTACGATGTTTTTTTATATACATTTACTAAATATATAGGGTATATGTCATATGATGTTTTTATAGTAAATCTTTGAAAACTTCAGTTTTTTATGAAAAAAAAAGAAACATGACCATTTGCATCGTTGGGTTTTGTAGTTGATTCAAGTAATTATGGCTTACTGAATACGAAAAGAGTACCAGATTCGCCCAATTCACTCTAGTTCTCCAGATATCCTTGCTTAAAAGTGCTAAAACTACTGTCTTGAAGTATTTTAAAAGTTATATCACACTCACAGTAAACAACGTTCATTTCTGAAAATAAATTCGGATAGCCATAATCTTTCTCATTGAACTTGACCTTTTAACTTTTCCAATTGGATTATTATTATTATTCCGAAATATCAGCTTTCGAAGTGAAGGTATCTCAACTCCATACAAATACAATTTAGTCTTTTTTTAGATACCTTTATTTGAATTGCTGAAAACTCGGAAAGTAAGGCTGCAATCGGAAAAGTTGAAAGGTAAAGTTTAGTGATGAAAATTTGCTATATCATTAGCAAAAATGTTCTCTCCTAAATTTTCAACCGCCAAATTTTTTCAAAAATTCGTTTTCATAAAAAAAAATCATGTGTCCTTGGATCGATGACTTTTTTGACTAGTAAATATTTTTAATCATTAACACTAAGATGACAAATGTTATTGCCGTTCTTTAAATATTCTCGAAGTAATGGCAGTTTCAAATATTAAGCTTTATCAAAAGTGGATGTGAGCTGTTCCAATCGCGCCAATTTCCAACAATAAGATACCAATAAGATTCCATATACAGGGTAGGCGGGAATCGGTAGAACGCCAGAAAATGTTAGACTTCTGAAAAAAATAAAAAAGGATATCAAAGAAATTTTCATGAAAATTAACAAAACAACACAATAACACCGAAAATTCGCCATATCACGAAAATCATGACTCGGGCATAAACCTTTTTCAAACCGATTTTGAAGCCAATTAAAATACCTTTCATATGACATCAATATTATTCAAATCCATCAAGGGGTTCCGAACTGATACCGGTTTTCATAAAACTATCCCATTCTTCCGATGGCTAGATCTCCGTTCGTTTTCCGAATTTCCAAAAATGCAAGTAAGAAAAGTTATGGGGAATAGTATCAGGAATCTTACTTTTTCCGGTGTTCTACCAATTCCTGCCCACCCTGTATACGTATGTTACACATGCTTCTCAAGATGAGCTTCCACGCAATGCTGTAATGGAAAGACATGCAGTAAGAATGACGTTTAAAGCAGCTTCTTGCTAAATGTTTAAAAAGCTCAACTAATGTAGCTATCATACTTGTGATAAACCTAAATGTACGACTGAAATTTATGTTTCCTTTCGTCCTTGTTTCTTCCTTAGCTAATTATAGCTATGGACCATGTACTCGTCGACATTAGGGCAACAATTTATGCTACAACGCAATATTTGCCAAGTTCAACATCATTAATAATGGTGGTATACAACATGCAGTAGGGCAAACAAACACCTAATCACACACAAACACTAACAAAACATAAAGATATCGCAAAAATACATAAATAAAACATACCAAAAGGAAGTTGTTTTCATAGAAAATTAGTAGAAGACAATACGTGAATATGTTGAAAGAAGCTTTAGCATGTTAAAACTTCGAAGAAATAGCTAAATGAAACTAAGGGGGCGGGCATGCCATAATGGAGGAAATATGGTTTAATGCTAAATATATGGTAATGGAATGGTAATCATTTTATCGCTATGTAACCTCTTGTGCTACGCGTGTTGCTTCATTAAGATACTAAGGCCATAAGGTTTTCAAATCAAAATTTGATTTAAATAGCACAACCAAAAAATAAACGACGAATACACGCAGGAGAATATCCCAGTAGGAAATATGGGAAGAAGGATAATAATATAAACAAAAATGATATATGCATAACATGTTACGTATTTCTCATTTTTAGGATATACTCGCAAGAAATACATACATTCCAAAGCTTTAAGGCAAATTTAGCACGATTATGTTAAAATGAGCAACCCTTTTTACGGTCTAAAAGACATGACATTTAATTTCCGCTTATAATGAGTTTTGCGGTTGTTGAGCGCAATTCGGCGCAGCTGTTTTGATGTTAATGAAAAATAGTTTTTGTTTAATTTTAATTTTGTATGGTTAAATTTTTGTTGAAATTATGCTTTGATAAATGGCTGTTGGTTAAGACACACTGACACACATGCGAAGTTGCAATTGAAACAACCGCAGTGTACAAAAGAAACCCATTTTCAATTTAGTTATAATGATGCTTACACTATCGCTCTGGCTTTCTGTGAAAGAATCGCTAGAACCGTCAATTTATGTGACTTGAGTTGCTCAGAAAGAATATTCACAAAATAGAGTTAAAAATACTCGATGATTGAAATTCTGACGTGTTGGAAGAAAAACTGAAATTGAAAATTTAGACCAGTTAAACCAGTGATGACCAAATCCAATACTAACGCATTTTGTTAATGTATAAAAGCTCACTGAAATTGCCTACTTTCTATAGAGCTGGAAGATAAAATGTTCAGTAAAGGTCGAATATATACTTTGGACCCTTTAAGCGACCTTTTTGAGCCCATTTAAAAATAAAAAAAATTTGGGAAAAAATTTTATATAAAAACTATGAGATTAACTTAAAGGTGTAACAGCAGGCATCATTAGGGGAGTTAATCCCTTGAAATCTGCTGCATTTACAGCTACACCGGCTTGCAGTAATACTTGTACAACAGCCGCATGACCTTTTCGACAGGCACAGTGAATGGGACGGGGTCCCTGAGTGCCAAGACAGGGCAAATCAATGGGTGCCGAACGCTCAATCAGATAACGCATCATTTCCACGTTTCCATTCAATGCCACCCAGTGACTGGGTGTGTAACCATGACGATCCCGTACTGCCAAACATTCAATACCAAATTTTTCTACCAGATTCTCCACATCGCAAACTTCTCCGTTTTTTATGACATCGTAAATATCCATCAGTACCTTCGATGAGTAAGTTACTATCATGCTCCTCTACCAGCGGTGACTGTGGTCGATCGGCTTCTTGATCCGTGTGCGCGGCACTATTTTCCTCCGCCACCATATTACAGGATGCAGTCAGGGGCAACGCCTACACGGATCGGGTGACCCTTGGACTGGGATGAACTTTACTGTTCTGCGTTCTATAAGTGATTGAAATTATCGTCATAGAGACAGGAAATTTCGTAAGAATTGAAATTTCAATGGCGAAAAGACTAAGTGATTTTAACAATAGTAGTAAACAATATACAGAATTTGTAATAAAAAAAGCTCTATTTTCAACATGCAAGAATGAAGAAATTTACCATAAAATTCAACAAGACGTTGACGAAATGTCGGCACTCTTTGTAGAAGTTTCTAGGTAATTATAATATTTCTTTTGATATACAATTCAAGAGTTACAATATCATTATTTTTCTACACACAGATATATACATTTTGTTCTAATGAGAAAATGGAAAGCTGGAGATTTTGACGAAATAAAATTTGCCGATTATTATTATCATTTGATGGTAAAGAAAAAATCAAAGTACATTATCGACGAGGACTATGCTAAATTTCGTAAAGATTTGCCGTTTTACAACAGTGCATACCGATCAAATTTATTCATCGATTCCGCCAATCAGTATAGCGTCATATTTCACAACAACATATGGATGCATGCGTATAGTAGACTACGAAGGTTTTTCAAGAAATTCACTGAAGATAATACAAAAATCTACAATACATTAAACTATTTATTCTACGACAAAGATGACAATAAAAACAATGAGCCAGATTTTGATCTATTGATTCATTTGATCGACGAATTACAATGGAATGGTGAAAAATTATCCAACTTGAAAAATAAAAAACTATATTGGTCAACAGGAATTAAACTATTTTTCAATCTACAAAGATTCAACGAAAGAAACAATTATCGCAATTTCTCAATGATTCCCATATTCAAACACGGAGCACATCATATTCGCTATGATTCGTTTGCCTTCCATTCGCTGTTGTGTTCGTTAAAGTTGTACAAGGGTCCATGGAAAACTTTCGATCGTGCAGAATATTGGGAAAAATATTTCAAAATTCCGTATGCTCAATCCTTGTCAGAGAAAAAATTTGATTATTCTCTACAGACCGACGGTGTAGCTGTATCGTTTCTAATGCGAAAACCAATTGTAAAGTTAAATACTGCAAAGAACTCTGCAAAACGAAAAAGAACTTCAGCAATTCGAGGCGAAAACAAAGAAATTGAATACTATACAAATGTCAATTTGGAGAAAATACGCTCAACAGAATATGCCAACAAAATTGGTCTTGATCCGGGACTACGTTTGATATATGGTGGAGTTCGTAATGGAAAGCCAATCAAACTGAAAAATTCTACATATCAACATAAGAGCGGATTCTATTCGCGCAAATGTAAATTAAAAAGATTCACTTCAATGTGCCCAGAAAATACAAAATATTCGGCCAATTCAATTGAGGATCTGGAGAACTATACGCAATACGAATTGGAGATATTTTTTGAAAAACAAATGATTTTCAGTCAACGTAAAGTAACCAGATTAAAATTATAAAAATACATTTGTGTAGAGAAGACTTGTCATAAGCTGGCTAAAGAACTTGTTGGACCTGGTAATAATGGATCGACTCTAATTTGTATTGGTTCAAGTGAAATCTCATCAGGGTCACCAATGCGCGGCTATATACGGACACCACATCGGAAATTTGTACGGGCATTGCGAGAACATAAAAATGTCGACGTTATATTAGTTAATGAATATAGAACCACTAAGCTATGTGCAAATTGTTATTTTGAAAATAAAACATCACGATCACCACACAGGTATCAATTTTGTCCAAATTGCAATACTTGTTGGAATCGTGATGTTAATGCTGGTGTTAATATATTGTACTTGGGCCAATGTATTATTGCCGGTATCAAAAAAAATGAAAATTTTTGTAAAAGTACTACTATTTCTGGTATAGCGAAAAATGTATGTACTTGACCGATTTTATTGTAATAAATAAAAATGGTTTAACTCTGGAAAATTCAGATAACACAATCGTGTAGTCTGGGTCTGAAAGGGTTATATATTTCCAAGCAAAAACAAAAAGGAAAAATCTTTCATAATAATGATAATAATTTCTTTTTTCAGCATTTTTCTAATCATGTGATACATATATTACATTCGTACATACACCCATATTATCGTTTTCATTTATCTACTCTACTTTTTCTCAGTAGAATTTTTGATGCGATTTTCCAATAAAATAAATTTAAGCAGAGTAATTTCTTCTCTGCTCACAAACGTTCACATACACTCACACATATAAGGGCAAAGTCTTTTATCCTGAATTGAGTTTGAGCATCTTTCTTTTTCCTTGTGACGATACACAAACGCATATGAGCCTTCCTGCAACACAAACGACTTTATCCTATTGGGCGTGTGTGTGTGCGTATTTTTTGATCAAATTGACTTTGATGCTGTCACACAAATACACCTTCATTTATTTATAATTGTTTTGCCCTAGGTGTGATTAAATATGTATTACCGTTTTTCTCTGCCAACAGTTTCACTTTCATATTAAATAGCAAATTAAAACAAAATAAACACACCCTGCCTGAATGATTAACTTAACACGCCAGATATTCGAAGAAGGAATGATAACAATATACAACTCGATTTAATATTGAGAAATTCAAAGTGACATTTCAAAAATGAAGCAACGCTTGAACATGAAAAACGACTGACAAATAATTGAATTTCCACCATAATGAAACATTTAACCAAACGAAATATTTTCACTTCATAACGTGTAATCGACTGGTGGCATGTACTTTTGAATTATTTATGGATCTGTTCTAAACTAAATACTAAAAATTTTAGTGATTTTCTTCTGCCACCATCTAGCAACTGATTATAATAGAGTACCACTAAGTGAAATGACAACGTCTGATTTTTCCATAGCTCAAAAACGGTCATGTATCTTTACTACTCATACCACGGAACTTTTTTTGGCACTAAATTTTATTGTACTAAATTTCAGCGAAGTCGGAGGGGGTGTGGCAGTTCGATTATAACAAATCCAGCAATGTCCACTTGATTGAAGCAAACAATATCCAAATTTCCTATCGGATTTGTTCATAAACCTCTTTGAGGATTTGTTTCAAACTTAGTTTACATCCTCATCCAACTCTATTCTACTGAATCGCAAAACAAACAGTATAGTATAATAAATGCGTCTATCTTCAGAGGCACACGTTTTTGTTAGTTTCTACAAAAATCAAAAAAGTGGAGATTGTCGCCTTTGATTCCTATGTGATATCATATGTAATTCTTTCTATATCACTATTAAAAAACAATTGTTTATATTTTTGCATTCTTCAGAATACCCAAAGAGTAAATCAACTTATACCCAAGAACTATGCTGTTCAAACATACAGGGGATTATCGTGAATCAAGATTCCCGGGGAATTTTCTTAAACAGCAATAGAGAATGCAAGGCAGTCTGAGAAAACTCCCCGGGAATATTTATTCACGATTAATCAATTGTTTCAGATCTTTTAGGTTTTCTTAATGAAGCTATTTTTCTTGTCTTTTACATTCTGTCTCTACCAAAACCATTTTTCCGGACTTTGAGCTTCCACACACACTTCTTACTTATATTTCCTTAAAATGTATGTCTTTATTTGCCACACAAACATTAGCGCTCAAGTAAAATGTGACTTTTCTCACATTGAAAACTATCATAAAAAAACCAAATTCCCACACCCTAGAAATCAGAGCTATGCATACTATCTTTTACGGATGTGAATATAGGAACTCATACGAAAATCATAGAAATTCAACAAGAAAAAAGATAAAAACAAAAAACCGTGCAATTAACGAAAACCGCATATGTAAAAGGCAACACAAAATTTCTGTCATATTAAGCAATCAATTTTTTTATCAATGAAAATTATTTAATGCGAACCCCACCACAAAGCCGCCTCAATGATTTAGATAACAAAATTTTAATCAAAAAATAAATTCACGATTTTCAAAAGTTACACGAAGTAGAAAACTTTTAACAGTTTTATTATAATTTGTGAAGAAGAAAGTCGTGAAATATTTCAATTAAAATATATTCAATAAATCTGAACGACAAAATAAAATAAAAATAAAAATGCACGGCTTAACAGTTGCAAAATGTACTTAAATCATTTCAAATCTGTATCAATTTAAAAGTGCGCGGTGTTCTGCTTTGAATCTCTAAAAAATAAAGAAACAAATCAAATAATTTTTATTTTTTTTAAATGTGAAATTTATGTGATGTATGATATTTATTCAAAAATGTTACAACAGAGCAAAAAACAGCAACAACAACATGAGTTGTCAGAATCACCACAGAATGTTGCCGCTATTGAATCGGTGACAGAAGTGATTCACAATTTTACTGCGATACCATGCGTTTCAAGTAAACAAAATGAAAAGTAATTTCTGCAAAAATATCACATACCTATAAACATATCGTCAATTATTTGTAATGAATCGTTTTTGTTTTATTTCATTAAATATAATAGTAATTTTTACCATAGGCCGAAAATTTCTCAAATGAGCCACCTAAGGACTTAAATGTAAAAACTTAAAAAAAGCTTTCAAAAAAAATGATTTTTTGTAGCAACTAGATTTGATAAAAAAAAAATTTTCTTAAATATGCACGGCACACTATATTGTTAATAACTTTTGAAGCAATCCAATTTTTTTTTCTGGGATATAGCTCCTAGACATGTGGAGAGTGCCCACATATTTTTAATAATTTTCTTAGAGGCGGAGCAGTTGCTTAAAGTTTTATTTAATCAAAATAGGGATTTTCAATAATAAAAGAAAAATTTTGGTCCAAAAAAAAAAACTATTTTATACCTTGTATATTAGGGTGGAGCGAAATTTGTTTTTTGCGATTATCGAAATGGCTCACATGCGGAAAGATGCTCCATAATATTCTTAATAAAAAATGTTATATGGTACTTTTTGATATTTTAATGTTTTGTACTGCCCCAAAGACATTGAAGTTTTGAAAAAAAAAAAAAAATTACGTTGAGTTTATTCTTATGGGATAAAGTCAATAAAGAGCTTAAATGTGTCCAAATTGTGATTTTTGTTATAATATTAATATATTTTAAACAAATTTGAACTCCTTTTTAGTATTAAAAACAGGCATTGTCATACGTGATTTCAGTCATGTTTTGATGAGACCATCTCTTCTTTCTGAACTACATACCGCAGCAGCAGCTTTACTAACAATTTGATTTGAGTATGACCTTTTACGCCCTGGCCCATTTAGAATATGTAAAAATTAAAAATCTCCATAGAGCCGCGCTCCTCCACATTGTGTACAATACCAAGTATGTTTATGAATTTTATATGAAAAACATAAAAATTATTCTGACAGAAAATAATATTTGCGCTGATTTATCAATCAACAAAGCAATGGTTTTCTAAAATGTTTAGTCAAAATACATATATATATGTTTCATGAACACTTCTCTATATACTTACTTGAAAATAAACAACTGTGAGCTTGGTTATTATTCAAACTTTTATTCGCAAGAGGGAGTTGTTTTAATTCACTTCTTCACCTTTTCCCACTCACAAGAAGCTAACAAAACCTCATCAAAAATTTTCAGTGCCAACATTTCGAGGTCGATTTAATATCAATCATTTAAAAATACCAAGAAAAAAGGCGCTTAAGCTCGGTTAATTCGCAATACGGAATTGTTCCGATTAAATTTTCTAATTTTTCAACTCTGGACAAATTAACGAACAGGCCTGATCAAAACATTTTAATTTCCAAGACTTCGAGGTAACTATAATACAGGTAATTTGAACATGCCTCGAAAAAAGGGGCTTAAGCCCAGTTTATTCGCAAGAAGAAAGAGTCTGGATTTTATTTTCATATTTTCCAACTCAGGAGAAGTGGACGAACGAAACCTCATCAAAAAAACTTCAGTGTTCCAACTTTGAGTTTTTCCCTATATTCCCAGGATGTGTTTAAGGTTTGGTTGACTTGTGGCAGTACTAAAACTCAAAATTTTGAAAAAATATTTATACACCTCTAAAAGGTGATTGACGGAGCACCTTTTCCGCACTGAGCCGTTTAGAATATGTAAAAATAAAAAATCTCCATAGAGCAGCGCTCCATCCTATTGTATATGTTAAATATCTTAGACAAAAAAAAAAAAAACAATTCCAAAATCTTTACTAGTAGCTGCAGAAAATCATTGATAGCCTTTTTTGCGTTTAAATTCTTAGGTGGCTCACTTGAGAAATTTTTGCCTCATAGGTATGCCGGTATGACATTTTTCGTGTTGCTCTTGAATATTTATAATTGATTTTTTATTACAAGTGATAATGAAAACCAATGAGTTTAAACTCATTTCACTGGTTATTCATTGAATTGTCTGATTGATTGCAAATTTTAATCATTGGTGTTTAATGTCTTGCAATTTGTTGAAATAATACATTAAAATTGATAACATTACCATAATAATATTGTTTACACGGAAGATAAGTAATTCAGTGATATTTTAAAATGAAACATTTTAATTAAATTAATTTTCGGGAAAAACCACCACTTGACATTTTGCTTTCAACAAAATTGTCTCACTATTCACTTAAATAACCATAACAATATGCTGTGGAAATGTTCTTGTGGTATCCAATTCTTCAAATTTAAGACCAAGCCCTTACTTTACAAAAAATATTATACACCCATTTTGAAGAACAAGTTGAAGAAGTTGATTCCATATATTTATTACAAGAAGCTGCGAAATTTAAATACGAATTTTTTTATGTCCATCCTTAGACTAAGACGAAAATGGATTAAGACAAAACGAGGAGGTGACATTTTGTCACATAACCTAAATTTACCTCATGCTAAAATATTTACACGAAGAAAAATCCGTGTCATAATATTTACTCCAATCGGGTAGTAAAAAACTAAAGTAATAAACACTTAATTACAAACTAAATGTATGAACTGCTTGATGGTTCCGCAAAGTAGTACTTACAAATAAAATATATTGAAATAATAAAGTAATATTTACTCCAAATTGCTTAAATCATACTTTCAGCCAGAAAATGTCTTAACATTTTTAATTTATAATTCTAGTAAAAATTATTTGTTTGAAATTGTATGTAAAAATAATATTTTCTATCTATCACGCGGACGAACCCCGGTTCAAATCCTAGTGTGGTCAATTCTTTCGTTTTTTTTTTTTTTTTTTTTTGTATAATTTTTGTTGTTTGAACTTTACAGGAAGGTAAATATCATAAAAATATGTAACCATTATGTTTATGTTTGGACAGACTAAGCATATGTATAAAAATTTTATACCTCTACATCATATATGTAGGTCAGTAGTGGCGTGAGGTAATTTAAAACATCTGAATTGACTAAAACAGTAAGATAAAATTTACTTAATTGGAAAGTTGCCACTATTCTAACTTGCAAATTTAGTAAAATTTTCAAGAAATAAAGTAGTACGAACTTTTTTTTTTTCTCCGTGTAGTATCTTAATTTGTATGTTAAAAATAAGGCTTATAGTTTTTAATTGAGAAAAAAAAATGTGAATGTTAAAATGTTGAGCAAATATTTAAACATTTTTATTGAAGTGCCAATTAAATACCAAGAACTGGGTCAATCACAAAAACTGATCAAAGATAAGCCAATGCCATCCTTGAACCTATTTAAAATGTAATGACCAAAGAAACGCCATTTTGTTGCGGCAAGGTTAAAGTAAAACTACTGTCAAATGCTAACAGACAAAAACAATAATCAATCATCAAACTTAAGCAACAACAACAACAACTACAAACAACATATAATGACACCATCATTGTCGCAATGACAATAAAAACCAATTTTTCCATTTCAATGGAGAATTTGACCCAGAAACATAAAAACTGAGTTCACACTACACTTTTTTCATTATTTTTGTGCAGACTCACTTTATCACAAAACCAAAATCGATATTTAAACCATTTTGGTCAAAAATTATAGCCACAAATAAAAAAAAAAATAAAGAAAAAGTAAAAATACAAAAGGATCCAGAAATATATAAAGAGTTTTCCATATATCTATTTCTTCTACTTTTTCTAGAAAAACCAAAAAGACAATGTCAATCATGCGAAAAAATTTCCAATAGCCTTTAAGAAAAAGAAAAAGAAAAAAGAGACACGTTATTTAATGTAGCACAACCCAAAGCGAAAACAATTTGGTCTATACATTCAAACTACCGAGTCAGCAAAGTTCATTTTTGGAGCCTCTGAACATTTTTTTGGCACAGAAAAGCATAACAGTTTGCATGAAGGCGTCCCAAAAACATGCAATTTTATTGTGTTTTCCCAATAGATTCCAACCCTTTCCTCTGTCTGTATAAAATAGCAACAAAAAAAAGGACATGCTGCCTTCCTTTTTTTAGATTAAGTGCTTCATGTACCTACAAAAAAGAAAAATTAAAGCCAACAACTCACATAAAAATTTATTAGTTGTATACTCGTATGTTTTTACTTTGTAGTGCTGTTGCGTTTCATAAGAAAAACAATTTAATTGCTTGCAAACACCACTAATCTTGTACCTCCAACTCCTACCTCTCCACAATTTCGGCAACATTTTACTACTCAACTGCCTTTTTGAGGAAATAAGAAATTTGCTTTGTAGTATTGGCGAAAGCACGCAACTGTGTCATAAAAATTAAGTGGCATATTTCCAGGCGCACTATCAAAATAAAACAACGTTTATTCGCCTACAATTATTGTTGCCATTAATTCTTCCATCACGCCCATTTACCGGTTACTTCCGATAATAACTAACTATGTACGAATAAATGAGTAAGTGCTTTTGAATGCTTCTAGCATATCTTTCAAAGACAATTTTTGTATTAATTTTATATTAACGCTTTAGACAAGAGTTCTCCAAGCATTTATCCTAAAATTTAGTATGAAATTATGTGTGAAATGGTTAGCATCGCTGAATTTCTTGAACTCAAATTAGGTTAGATGAGCCTATCTCCCATATTGTCCATATTAATCGTAGAAAAACGTAATCAGTTAGTACTTTTTATACTAAAAGCTGGAAGGAATCTATATAAGAATAAGGACAATTTTTTTTTTTTTGTTCTTTTAAATAATTGATTTTTGTACAATATTTTGAAAGAAGTCAAAAACTCAAAAAAAGAGCAAACTTTTTATTTTTTTTTTCCGATTGTTCCACTCTAATTTACACACTGATACATTACGTATATATTTATACTTGAATCATGCAATAAGTAATTATTAATATGACTTTTCAAACTTTTCATCTTTTCTTGCACATATTAATAACTTTTCTATGAAGTTAAAGAATTAAAGAATTTCAAGTCAAAATAGTGACAACTTCCCACTGAAGTAAATTTTACCTTACTGTTTTAGTCAATTCAGAATTTTCGAAAGACCTAACAGTCTATTAATTTTTCTAAAAAAATTTAACTGATTGATTCCTAACTTTTAAGTTCAATCATTAATAAAAAAAAAAAAATTAATGAACCATTCCAGAACTGTAAAGTCCAAACACGAAAAACGAACTGACTGCACTATGATTCGAACCGTGGTCCGTGCGAGTGATAAACAGAAACATATCCTCTGCACTACTGACACAAAGGTCTGTCCAAACATAAATATTTTTACTATAATTTTAAAGTCAAAATAGTAATATATTTTTAAGGTAAGGTAAATAACTTACTATAAATTTCAAACACAAAAAATTATAAAATTAAAATGGTTATATAAGGTATGGTAATTTATGTTTGAAATTTATTGTTAATTACTTTAACTTTTTTACTACCCGAGAGGAGTAAAAATTATGTCGCGGATTTTTCTCCGTGTCAGTAGCATGCTTTAAATAATACTTCATATGGCATATTTACACAACACATGTAGCACCTGTTGATCATTAAATTTCCATTTTTTGTTTCCTTGCGTTGTTTTAACAACATCTTAACTTTTATGTGTCGTTTACATCAAAAACAGCAACATAAACCTATACTAATGAATAGTTAATACCAACACATTTGAGAAATGCGCAATTGTATTGTTATTTCGATTTGAGAATAATGGCTGAAATTTACCAAAGCCATGACAGGCACGCAAGTTGTTGCAACATTTTATCAAGGTGCATGAGTTAAATACAGCAGACACGCCAACAAAAAATATTTCCATGATGGTATTTGTAAGTACTTATTTGTTGTAGAATGCAGAAGCAGAAATGGAGTCATTTAAAAAGCAGGGGTAACACAAACATAACTGTTATTAATGTGAATTCCCGCAGTGAAATCATAGCGATAATTGCTCTATCGTATTTTACATAATCGAAGTGGCACAATTTTATAAAAACGAAATCAAAAGTTTTATCAAATGACACCAACGTGCACCGATTTCGCAACAGATTGTATACAATCCGGTTTATCACCCGAGAGGCGCATCACTTTAACGTACTGTTGGTGAAAGACTACCGAACTGCAGGTCATAACTGATCATCAGCTACAATTTTATTCGAAATATAAAGAATGGGAAAACACGACGCGTAGGTTAGGCGCCCGATGGATTTGAGTACGCAAAATAAGAGAACCGAAATGTGAACTCAGATTCTATTAGGTAGGACCCCTAGAAAGTGGATGTTGCCAGGAACTTCTGGGGTCCATTTTTTTATCCCCTTCCCGCCGTCCATGCTTACCAGAGTTTGCCGTCTTCGTTTTTTATAGCAGTATATGATGGACCGGGATTTCTTAATTACAAATCTTAACTTGGCTCTTTCTATAATGTCAGGATCCTGAGTGATCCTTGCTTAAAAGTGCAAAAATCACTGTTTTGAGGTGTACATAACAAAAACAGCTAAAAGTAAACTTAATTTGTGTCAATGGATTTGGATAGTCAAAATTATTAAAATTTACATATAAAAAATTTGAATTGGAGTTTTTGATCAGGACCCCTAGATCATTAAACCTTTATACCGTTACCAGCGTTTGACTATTGTTGGAATAAGAGAAGTCAACAGCAGATTTTCTAGAAAATACCATTTTCTTACATTTACTTAAATTTAAATCCATGCAATTTACTTAGCACCATTCAGATAGACTCTGTATTTAGGTCAGATTGTAGTAAATATTCTTTTGATGGTGTTTTATAAGAAATAAAGTGTTTGACATCTTTTACATATATTAAAATTTACTATTTTTTATACATACTTCAAGGAAAATCGTTTTAATTAAATTGGAATTTTGCACAATTTCCCACATTCGACAACTTTCAAACTTATCGCCCTAAACAAAAACAGGTGTAAGAGTCTTTAATGCATAGAACTTTATCATAAGAAACGGAACAAAGTGTAATTTTCGAAACAATCCACATAGTTGAATAGACAAAATAGTATAAGTACTCGAAAATTTTAAATGCATTTTATTACAGCATCGAAGTACTGAAAAAATTTATTTCATATAACATTTAAAAGTTATGCATATATTAAGCGCAATATTGGTATAGTCTGTCGATTAATTCAAAGAGCTTTTTATCATAATAAATGTATAGTGGTAGTTCAGTTACCTTAGATGAAAATTCGGCACAATATTTTCTTTATTTTTTTATCATAATACCAAAAATCGTGAAAGAGATTTTTGAACCTAAAAAATTATAATTCAACATGAAGTTAGTTTATTGACTGTTTTTTTGCTTGTATAGTACTAATGAAAGTACCAACGCGCTTTTTCTAAATTGATCGATTGTGCTATCGGCCACGGATAAACTCTCTGAACAGGATCGCCATTATGAATAAATCATAAGGCTCACTAGCGCTGTCTGTTGTGAAAAATTGCCAAATTGTTAGTTGGTAACACACTCTGTGGAAAACAAATCCGCGCTTGTAGGTTTTAATTGTAGCTAGCGTAGCATGTCTCAAAACCAGAGTGCGTTACCAACTATAATTCAACATATTCAATAAAAACCACGAAAATGGCAAAAAACGCAAAAAAAAATTGTTTGTCGGCCATCATTTTTCTGAGAGGTAACTATTAGCTAGATAATAGCAAAGAAATGATTTTTGCGACCATTTATCTTGAATAATACATTTTGCTACAGTGAACTCGGGTCTATTTCTAGTATTTGCTTAAAACATCAAAATAACAATTATAATACATAGTCTAATATCACTGGACTATGAAGTTTTAATTAAAAATTCACAATCTTTGTTAGATGATAAGCAACATTACTTTTTTGAATACTTACTAATTAAATTAAAATGCTGGCGATGATTAAGCTGCTCTACAATACATAAAAGTTGCAGAGCGGTAAATTTCATTTTCTTGGGTAGTTCTGCTCACCATGTTTTTTTTTTTTTTTTTTCGTTTTTCAATTTTAATGAAGTATAAGTAATTTATTGATAAATATTCTCAAATAGCTAAAGTTTCTCTCTACTTTCGACTTTATGTGAAATTGCAGTTCTTGGAAAAAGTTCTAAATAGATTTTCATTCATTTCAATAGAAACTAAATTACAAAAGACCATCCATAACCATAATTGTGGCTAACTCATTTCAACCATACGAAAAGCGTAAAAAGCAAAAACAACAAATATTTTTCTATACATCTTGTTATGGCTATTTACCCACATTGTAAATAGTTTCCTGTGTACAAATGCTTTTCTGACTGCGCTGCACTTCCGTTCAATTGTCGGCGATTTCTGGGCTCGTTTCATTTCGTTTTCCGTTATCTACCCCACTGTGCTTTGGCAAAGCTTATTTTATGGCAGACTTAAGAAGCAATGCTTAACATTTCCGACCCACCCCATTACTCAACTCTGGCACGTCGTATCGAAATGAAGAATAATTTTACTTTTTCCATTTTCTTCTTGGCAACACTCGCTTTTCGCTTTTTTTCTTTCACCGTCTCTTAAGAGATTCTTGCATGGCATTTAGGCTGCTTAAGCCAAAGCTTCTCGCGCTCCTGACAAAGTCAAAAGAAATTTCCTGTGATGTCGTGTTTAGCCGCAGGTTTCATGTTGAAGCTGAGTTGATTGTTGTTGTTGTTGCTATTTTTCTTATTGTATTTTATTGTTGCTGTTGTTGTTTATGTACTTTTTTCGCGTTCTTAGGTTTTTCATTTAGATATATAATTGTTGTTGTTGTTGTTGCTGTTGTTGTCGTTATTAAATGTTTTTCTTTCTATTGTAAAATTACCCAGTCGAAAACAAGTCTCAAGTTGTGCTTTTGCTTTGAAGAAATATGTTGAGACAAAATCGGCAATACCTACCTATTGGTTTTATCTATATCAATAAATTTATAGATAACTGAAAAAAAAATCGTCCAGAATCAAAATGGGTACAAACCATTTCAAAACGATCAAGATTTTTTTTATGGCATCCGATTTGGCTATAAATTGGCATAAGCAATAGTTGCATAGTGGAAAAAATTGCTACCAAATATTTTTTCAAAATTAAAAAAAATGGCGGAGATATGGGACTTTGAAATTTTTAGGTTAGTTTTTTTTGAGAAGCTATAACTTCGGTTGCATTTATCCAATTTTCAATTTTATAGTGTTAAATGATTTGTCTTAAAACAGGCTTTAAAATTAAAACTAGCAAACATTTTTTTTTTATATAGTTTACACTGAAAAAAAAAAATTTAAATTGAGTTTTCCAAAATACTTCCTTTTTAATATTTTTTATTTTTCTTGTAAAAAAAGCTACAAGTGTAACTTACCAGTCCTCCAAAAATTGGAGTGGGCCTCCCAGTGGTTCTCCAGAAAAACAATAAAATGTAGCTTTTGCCGCAATTTTTCAGTACAATTTTTTTGAATTTGAAAATTTTAATTAAACGTTAATTTGAATTTGAAAAAAGTGCGTTGGTACTTATATCTTCTCTTCTTATACGAGCTAAAATTGTATGTTTGTTTCTTTGTACTTATTTCTGTGCCAATATTTTTTCTCGAAAACGGCTACAGCGATTTCAATGAAACTTGGAATAGTGTTAGATATTAGCAAACAATGAATAATGAGCTAGGTTTGATTTTTATAAATGCTCACAAGAGGGCGTGGCACTGCACTAAATTTTAAATTTGATTTAGTCATAACTCGTAAACTATACAAGGTATTTTGATGAAATTTGGTCAGCGGGTACGGCTTAATATTGCCTTGTTACAGACTAAAAGTGGGTGGGATCGAAGAAGTGCCACGCCCACTTTTTAACCCTTGAAAATTTTGATTCAATATTACTCGAAAACGACTCCAACAATTTTTATGAAAATTTAGGAGATATTACCTCTAAAAACAAGGATTCATATGTGATACGCCGTTATATTGGGAAAACTCGTTGAAGGGCGTGGCACCGCCCACAAAAATATAAAACGGTATAAAAAGAAAACTAATGAAGCAAACATTCTGAAATTAACTGTGAGGAGCCTAATTGCAATAGGGCATCTCTGATTTGAAAGTGGGCGAAATGTCGCCATTGCGCGTGGAACCTCCCATACAAGCAAAATACGTTAAATGCTATTTCTCGCAAATGTTACAAGATATTTTTATGAAATTTGGTATGTAGGTACTACATATCAATGCCTTGTAATATCCGAAAAGTGGGCGGGATCGAAGAAGTGCCACGCCCCTTTTTTAACCATTGAAAATTTTGATTCAATATTACTCGAAAACGACTTCAACAATTTTAATGAAAATTTCAAAGATTTTACCCCTGAAAACAAGTATCAATATGTGATGTGCTGTTATATTAGGAAAACTCGTTGGAGGGCGTGGCACCGCACACAAAAATATAATACGCTATAAAAAGAAAACTACTTAAGCAATCTTTCTGAATTTAACTATAGGGAATATACTTTTTATTAGGCACCTACGACCTGAAAGTGGGCAAAATATCACCGGTGCGCGTGGAACCTCCCATACAAGTAAAACAAATTAAATGCTATTTCTCGCAAATGGTACAACATATTTTGATGAAATTTGGTATGCGGATCTGGATTACAAGTATCTAAAGCATAACGAAAAGTGGGCTTTGTTCAATAATGGTAAGGCCCACTTTTTACCAAAATAAAAATTTTAGTTAATAACTCATGCACAAAAAAAAATTTAATGAACTTTCCGAGGCATGATGGTAAGATACTTCAGCCCCCATACAAGAGGCGAAATATTTTGGGTGCGTGGCATATCCCATTTATTTATTTTAGGTCATTCTAATTCTCTTAAAAAATTTGGAGTTCTCGATATTTTTCTATACCATTCGATATTTTCCGAGATTTTTCTTATTATTTTTCTCATCGGTTAATTTATCATTTTGAAAGCTTTGGAGGTGAAAAGGTACGAATTTCATTGAAAAAAATAGCTTTGAATAAAAACATCGACTAAAATGATAAGATAAGATTGTTGACCGAGCAGGGATCGGTCTCCAGGTACTTAGTACTATACAAGCAAAAAAACAGTCAATAAACTATTTTCAGCATTTGAAAATTTTTTTTAATAAAAATTTTAAATTAAAAAAATGTACTGAAAAATCGGGGAAGATGCTACATTTTATTGTTTTTCTGGAGAACCACTGGCGGGCCCACTCCAATTTTTGGAGGACTGGTAAGTTACACTTGTAGCTTTTTTTACAAGAAAAATAAAAAATATTAAAAAGGACGTATTTTGGGAAACTTAATTTAAACTTTTTTTTTCAGTGTAAACTATATAAAAAAAAAAAAAAAATTTTTGCTGGTTTTAATTTTAAAGCCTGTTTTAAGACAAATCATTTAACACTATAAAATTGAAAATTGGATAAATGCAACCGAAGTTATAGCTTCTCAAAAAAAACTAACCTAAAAATTTCAAAGTCCCATATCTCCGCCATTTTTTTAAATTTTGAAAAAATATTTGGTAGTAATTTTTTCCACTATGCAACTATTGCTTATGCCAATTTATAGCCAAATCGGATGCCATGAACAAATTTCTTGATCGTTTACACATGGTTTGTACCAATGATAAAATTTTCCAAAAAAAGTGAACAACATTTTACAAAAATCCGAAAAATACATATCAAATCTACAATCTATACAATCACATTATAGATTATAAATTCTTTGAATAGATCTGCCCGTGCACGGTGCTCTTTAACAGTCGATAGGTTTTTTGGCTATGTGGAGAAAATCTGTGAATGGGGTTTCATTTGTATTAGTTTAGTGGTCTGAAAAATGCAAACCCCGAAACCGTAGCTGATCATGCCCGCGAAAAATCGCAAAAATACATATAGAAAAATAAACGCAACAAACAAATATAAAAATAGTTATATTTAATGTATTTTGCAATGCTGAATCCAAATCCGGCCTTAGAATTGCTGTATCTTATACGGTTTTTGAGATATCTTACCCTAAACTATGCTATGTTTTATTGCTGTGTCTTGGAGCTATATAACAGGACGTATATCCGTAAATTCTGATGCAGAAATGGAAAGCTCTAATCAATCTTATAAACCTAATTCAAATAATGTCGATATCTTTATTTTTCTCGGAGATATCCTAACGTAAAAAGTTAAAAAAGTACAAAAAACGTGTTTTGTCATTGTTTCAGTCTACGATATTTCGGAGAAAAATTAAGCTATTGATATGATTTAAATGTGATTTTAAAGAAAAAGATTGGAGCTTTTAGATAATGTATCGAATTTTGCGTATGAATGTTCTATATTCTAGTTATATAGCTTAAAAATATAGCAAAAACGGTCTTTTTTCCTTGTTTAGGCTAAGATATCTCAAAAACCGTATGAGATATAGCAATTTTAAGGCCGGATTCAGATTTAGCATTGGAAAATACATTAAATATAACTATTTTTATACTTGTTTGTTGCGTTTTTTTCCGATTTTTTTTTTTTTATATGGGATATGTATTTTTGCGATATTTCGCGGGGATGATCAGCTACGGTTTCGGGGTTTGCATTTTTCAGACCATTAAACTAATACAAATGAAACCCCATTAACAGATTTTCTACACATAGTTAAAAAACCTATCGACTGTTTAAGAGCACCGTGCGTGCATCAAGTTACATTACATATAACTTAACTAGACCTTCAAAAAATTTTACAAATAAAAGTTTTTACAGAAAAGTTTTTTAAATTTTTCTAGCAAAAAGTTCAGAAAATGCTAAGAAAAAAAACTTCTAAGGATAACAGTACAAAAAATCTCTTAAAAAGATCTTTTAAAAATAAATGTATAAAAAATCTTTTTGAAAAAATTTTTCATTTTAAATTGTTTTTTTTTTTTCAAAATTTTTTTAAGCTTTTTGAAATATAAGTCAAGAAAAAAGTTTAAAGTTTTTTAATCTTTTATATTAACAATTTAAAAATTAAAACTCTTACTTAACTTACAACGAACTTTTCAAAGCCTGGTCTTAGCTTTTCGTATTTATGGAAGATGTCATACTTAGTTGCTTAAGAAAAATGTATCCATTGCTTTTTGCATCGATTTTCGGTACAAAACATCGCTTTTATGAGTACTACACGGATAGAAAAGTTTTAAAATTTTTGTAGCTAAAATCGATTAAAAATAAGCTTCGTTCATTTGACAAATTTATTAAAAAATGTCCATCAGTTTTATAAAAATTTTAAATTTCTTCCTAAGCAATAGTTTAATATTAGCATAGTAAAAATTATCAAACACGATAGTAAAAATTATTAAATAGGTATAGAATTTTTTTATTTTTATTTTTTTTAACAGTTTAAATTACAAAAAAATTACAGCCCAGTGTGAACCGTCTGGCACACTGGGAAACAATTAAAACAAAAAAAAAAACTATTAAATTTAACAAAAAGAAAAAAATTAGAAAAAAATTTTTTTTCTGTGTTTATCATTGGGTGAAATTTGAACCGGGGGAAGTATGTCGTGCGATAAGTACACACAGTGTGATACGCGCGATCATTAGCCCATCTGAACCATTGCCATCATTATAATGAAAATGACTGAATTTCTATTTGTTTTAAAATTACCTACCAAATTATCAGAATTTATCATACTGCTCAATAAAGTTTTATAATGCGGTTTAAAACTGAATCAGCTATGAATATTTCCAGCTTTATTTAAATTTTTTTTACGATTTCTTATTGAAGTCATATCATTTCTTATAAAAATTGTTAAGCTGCTGCCTAGTTTTTCTTGACCTGACTCACAAAAATTACTAAATCTGTCGTTCGCACTCATTTTACAGGCCATTTCTGATAATTTTTATAAAGTTTTTCTTTCTATTAGAATTGGTTGCCTTCAGTCTTTGGCAATTTTCCCTATATACCGACGTTATAAGCCACAAAGTGTCATCTGAAAATCACTTTCTACAAGGTAGTTTTCTTTTCTCTTGTTGCAGAAGAAAATACACCACTCCACTAGATATGTCGAAAAATACGCTGACTTCTTAAGTTGGCATTTCATGACTGGAAGCATTACTCGTTTGTCTTAAATTCGCAGCAACTCTTTTACTACAAAATTTGCGCTCTCTCTCTACTATAGCTTACACTGGTACATCCTTTTGCCATTATATGTATATAAATGTAGCCGTAGTGCACATAATTGATATCCACTCCCAGCTAGCCCATTTAGCCTAGCAAAGCTAGTTGTAATCCACAAGTTACGAATTATTTGCCAGGACTTTTTGACGTTTCTTGAATGTCGTGTCCTTACACGTCGTACTCTTTTATCAGTTTAAATTAAACGTGCAACGAAATAAGAACAAACGGGTTAAGCGAAAATTTGCGAGCTTCTATGAAAAATAAAAAAAATAAATAAAAATAATGAAAAATTAAATTGCTCACTTCTGAGGCCCATTAACGTAAATAACGGGCATTTTATTTTTAGCGCTGCAAAAAATACAAAATAAAAGTAAAAGCATAAGATCCTTTAAATGAATATTTCGCAAGGCAATTAATTGTAATTTCATGTGTGCGTTTGTGACTGACCAAGTAATTTATCAGTGCTACCCCATGCCCCTAAAGATTTCCGTTTGCTTTCGCCGCTGAATTGGTGGGCGGCCGATCCGAGTTCGAAGCGTGAAAGCGTGGAAAAAAAAGTGTGAAATTGTGTATGTGGAGGGCAACAAAGTGCGTGATTGGTGTTGCAAATGGCCACTAGTGGTCACCTGTGTAGTAGAGTTTAATTTTTATGTTTGTTGTAATTTGGCGCTTCAGTTGGAAGCGTGCGTTAATTGGAATGAGTCGCTCAAGGCGTGAAACGGCCAAGCAGAGCGTCATTACTGTCGAACTGATTCAGTTTATCATTCAGTACCGCGCCAAGGAGCAGCAGGAAAAGAAGAAAAGGTGCGCTTGAACAGTGAAATTAAACGGTTTTTTTTGCCATAATTAATTAAACTAAACTATTTTTTCAAGTGTATGAGAACGATCAAATTTTGTAAAAACTAAATGTTTGAATTTGATGGCTTTGGAAGGAAAGTTATTGAATAAATTTTGTAGCGTTTTGGTTGCCATTTTAAATTATGCACTGCACATAATACATACCTACATACTTATATACATATTGGATAGGGTCGAAATTTAGATTCATCTCCACACCACACAGTGCTGCGATAATGCATTTTTTGTTTAAATTTAAAATTTTTTTATGCCATTCTACAGCAAATAGTCCAACTAAGAAAACCCCTGAAAATTTTTGAAGACTAGTTTGATTTGTAAGTGTACAACTTGTTAAAGTCAAACTTTTTTCGAAAAAAATCAATTAAAAAAATTTGCTAATCGCAGAACTTTTTAAAAATAATTACTGCTCCTATACCACAAAAGCAATTGTTATAAAATAAAATGCATACAAAAGCCTACATACCCGTTTATTTTTAATATTTTTTTTGTCAAATTTTTTAGCCAAATTAAAGTTATTCTAGAAGTTTTGAGAAAAAATTGTCAAACACTTTATACAGCATAAATTATATCCGGCCTCAGAATTAAGTCAGGTTTTTTGAGTATTCTTACCTACCAGTGCAAAAAACGCTATTTTCGCCTATATTTTTGGTTATGTTTCATAACGAAAATTTTTTTTCTTAAAGTGCAAGTCTGTCTCTTCCGAATGCAGTTGAGTTTGCTTAAATATATATATATATTTTTTTTTTCATCAAGATATCGCATTTTGAAATTTTTAGGTCTTACATACACAAAGCGAATGTATTGGGAGCATTCCACGGTTGGTATGGGACAAATCGTACGCATTTTTTGAGTATAAACCAGAATGTTATCAAAAAAAGCATCTAGTACATTTATTTTGCGTGACGTAGACCTATTAAAACCAATTATTTGTTCTTAATAATATTTATAGATAGGGAGTAATTAATAGAAAAGAAGTTCGTTTGTACGGGACAGCCCAAATCTACCATACTTTCCATTTTTGACTTTGTAGCAAGTTTTTAGCTAAATTAATAAGCTTTAAAAATTAGCAAAAATATTTTTGGATAGACTAAGGGTCATGGTATAGTAAAACAGTAGAAGTTTGAAAAAATATTTATTTAAATGAGAGTTATTAAATAAAAATTAAATTGTTTGTACGGGACATTTTCGTTTGTACGGGACTCGTACATGTATATTTAATTAGTTTTAAATCATTTTTTAAATGAAACCATAACACTATGATTATCCCGAACGTGTTTCTTGCATGTTACTTGATGGCCATTAACTGAAATTTAATGAACTTTTGATATTCCTGGGATAGGCTCATGGCTGAACATTTTTAATTTTTTAAGCTACTTATTTCTGACTCAGAGAAGAAAAAATTCTCGTAGAGGGTACTAAAGTAGCTGCTAGTGTCGCGAAATTTTTTGCGTTTTTGATTACGGCACCTTCTCTTCGACTTCGACCTTTTTGACTTACAAGTTGTTTCACATTACCCCAGACTCCGTGAATCACGCCCTTGGGATGTGTCCATAAGTTACATAGATGCTGTTTAAGCATTACGTAAGCATATTTTCAATGATATAAGCAAAAATTAACAAATCGTGAACACGAACCTCTCTCTTATGATAAGACGTAAGCAGTTTTTCAAATACGAACAAGAATTCAGTAACTAAATTATTTTTATAATTAAAGCAATAGCGGTCATACGGAAATTGAAAAAATCCTTGACTCTTGAAATCAATTTTAAGGTCTTAAGTTAGACTTTAATTTAAAAATTTTTTTTGTCTTACGTAAGAATTTTATCGAACTCTCCTCCTGTATAAGCAACAATAAGCAAATCTTGAACCACTCCCCACCTAAACATGCTTACGTTATACTTGAACGGCCCTATATGAACACCATTTCATTTTTATATAACAGTTTTGCTCATATTTCATATAATTAATGGTCACAATTTCTTAAGTGCATATACATAATAAAGCCCCCTGAAAAGCAGTAACCAACGGTGACCGTACCCATGCATATAATTTTTAAAGAGTTTTCTCAACAATATTAGAAAAAAATTAATAGAAATCTTAATGAAATAAATATTGTGTTTGTACGGGACAAGTAATAAGATAATAATCATTATAATTTAGGCAAAATAAAATCTGAAAGTTACTGCACTTTTTAAAAGTACCCAAGTAACTAGCTTTAAATAAAATGTTAATAAAATTAAACCGTTATGTGTGTAGACAGAAAATTAATAACATCGATTAGTGCGTTTATACGGGACACCCATAACCGTTTTGTTTGTCGTGGTATAATACAGATGTTTGCAAGAATACTTTTTTGCAAATACTATTTATCAATACACTACACCTTTTTTAATTTAATTTCAGAAGTTTTCATTTATATTTGAGAAATTTTCATTTTAATTTCAGAAATTTTCATTTTAATTTGAGAAAAAATTTGTATTTAAGTTTAATAAGGTTTGTATGACAAAAACACTTTGCTTATTTTAATTTTTGAAGAAAATTGGTACGTAGAGTTAACAAAAGGCATGAATCGATATTGCCCATTAACAGTATAGTAAGCGGAAAGTGAAAATCACCAGTTCAGATATTTAATTTCAAAGAAAGTCATGAGATAATAATTTAACAATGAAACAATTACAATGAAAACTGAATAACACGTGTTAGTTATTGATGCATATAAAATTAACTCTCCAACCGGGATATTTTCGAGCTTCAAAGCAGTTGCTGTAAATGACGATGTATGTTGCACAGCCCTAGCGCAGTCACTGCAAGCAATTGCTGGAATTCCTCCGTCTATTTGCTGCTCTAAATAAACAAGCCGTTGCTCTCGAACACCTACTCCGTGCACAATTGGAACCTGAATGTATGACTTGACATGAGTCCTTAGCTTATATCAAATGGTTGCAATTGGGTTGAGCAGTGGCGAGTAGGGTCCTAATAGACGGAGAGCCAGCGCTTGGCTGACCCTCCTCATAGTATCAAAGCTGAATTTTTTTGTGAGTGTTCTTCCAATAGCAGGTATGAACTTCTGTTCAAGTGAATTCCTGAGAGGTGGTGCCTACGTGAGATATCGGGCGCAAAAGGTCGAAAAAAACAGTTTTTTGCAAATATCTCGCTAACGGTTATATCTACAAAAAAATTAGCTGCTACAATTTTGTAGCTAATTAAATTTCATATCGAAAAGTGGTGCTAATTGTTTTCGTACGACCTATATTTTAGGAGATATGGTCCAGTGAAATTGGACCTTCCGATCCAACATATAAAATCCATAATTTTTTTTTCTTTAGTCAGTCTATTTTATAGTTTCAAAGTATGCACCAAAATTCGAGACCAATTTCACTATCGTTCAAAAGTTATTCAGGCACAAAGGTCGAGAAAATTAGTATCTCGCTTACGCTTATTTCTACAAAAAAAATGGTGCTCCACAATTTTGTAGCTCAGAAAATTTCATATCAAAAAGTGGTGCAAATTGTTTTCGTACGACAAACAGTTTAGGAGATATCCTATTTTAAGGTATTTTCCGCATACAAGTGTTCATAGTAATATGAATGCTTAAAATGGTTTATGTTGACTATATGAAAATTATACTAATTTTATGAACTTTAGTCAATGTTTTGCAAGAATCGAAAATTCCATGCATTTTCCAACTTAGAATATTATGACAATTAGGAGAAGAGAAAAAACTACTGAACATGGCTATGGTGACATATGTTTCGGTTACCGCCACGTAACCATCATCAGACCAATTTATGTTTTATTTAATTTATTTTAAATTAAATGAAATAACAAATGAAAAATTTTTGAACTTTTTGTCTGAGGCCGGGATCGATCTATGAACCGTTCGAAATCAATCTCTCTACATAGCGCATTTATCAACGGACTGCGCTGTGTGCCCTCGGAAAAATTGGTAGCTTAAGTGCCTATATGCATGTAGCGTGGTTTCATTCTCTATACTCCTTTGTCATCATTCATGTTGTGTTTGTTTGGTAAGGCTCAGCCATTGGCTGAGAATCAATACCGTTATATTATATGACTGACAAGTGTTGCCAGTTGCACATATTTGGCGTGTTCTCCATGATTACTTAAAATGGTTTATGTTGACTATATGAAAATTATACTAATTTTATGAACTTTAGTCAATGTTTTGCAAGAATCGAAAATTCCATGCATTTTCCAACTTAGAATATTATGACAATTAGGAGAAGAGAAAAAACTACTGAACATGGCTATGGTGACATATGTTTCGGTTACCGCCACGTAACCATCATCAGACCAATTTATGTTTTATTTAATTTATTTTAAATTAAATGAAATAACAAATGAAAAATTTTTGAACTTTTTGTCTGAGGCCGGGATCGATCTATGAACCGTTCGAAATCAATCTCTCTACATAGCGCATTTATCAACGGACTGCGCTGTGTGCCCTCGGAAAAATTGGTAGCTTAAGTGCCTATATGCATGTAGCGTGGTTTCATTCTCTATACTCCTTTGTCATCATTCATGTTGTGTTTGTTTGGTAAGGCTCAGCCATTGGCTGAGAATCAATACCGTTATATTATATGACTGACAAGTGTTGCCAGTTGCACATATTTGGCGTGTTCTCCATGATTACTTAAAATGGTTTATGTTGACTATATGAAAATTATACTAATTTTATGAACTTTAGTCAATGTTTTGCAAGAATCGAAAATTCCATGCATTTTCCAACTTAGAATATTATGACAATTAGGAGAAGAGAAAAAACTACTGAACATGGCTATGGTGACATATGTTTCGGTTACCGCCACGTAACCATCATCAGACCAATTTATGTTTTATTTAATTTATTTTAAATTAAATGAAATAACAAATGAAAAATTTTTTTTTTTTTTTTTTTTTTTTTTTTTTTTTTTTTGAACTTTTTGTCTGAGGCCGGGATCGATCTATGAACCGTTCGAAATCAATCTCTCTACATAGCGCATTTATCAACGGACTGCGCTGTGTGCCCTCGGAAAAATTGGTAGCTTAAGTGCCTATATGCATGTAGCGTGGTTTCATTCTCTATACTCCTTTGTCATCATTCATGTTGTGTTTGTTTGGTAAGGCTCAGCCATTGGCTGAGAATCAATACCGTTATATTATATGACTGACAAGTGTTGCCAGTTGCACATATTTGGCGTGTTCTCCATGATTACTTAAAATGGTTTATGTTGACTATATGAAAATTATACTAATTTTATGAACTTTAGTCAATGTTTTGCAAGAATCGAAAATTCCATGCATTTTCCAACTTAGAATATTATGACAATTAGGAGAAGAGAAAAAACTACTGAACATGGCTATGGTGACATATGTTTCGGTTACCGCCACGTAACCAAGGTAGAAAAAATCAGTTTTTTGAAAGTTGATTTTGAAATTACTATAACTATGCCTACGTCATGGTATCATGGCTGCATTTTTTTGTGGGTATTTTTCCAATAGTGGGTACTGACATTTGTTTGAGTTAAACAGTGATATGTGGTGCCTTCCTGAGATATCGGGTGGAAAAGTTGAGAAAATCAGTTTTTTGAAAGTTGATTTTGAAATTACTATAACTATGCCTACGTCATGGTATCATGGCTGCATTTTTTTGTAGGTATTCTTCCAATAGTGAGTACTGACCTTTGTTTCAGTCAAACCGTGAGAAGTGGTGCTTTCCTGAGATATCGGGTGCAAAAGTTGAGAAAATCAGTTTTTTAAAAGTTGATTTTGAAATTACTATAACTATGCCTTCGTCATGGTATCATGGCTGCATTTTTTTGTGGGTATTCTTCCAATAGTGGGTAGTGACTTTTTTTTCCGTCAAACCGTGAGAGGTGGTGCCTTCCAGAGATATCGAGCGCAAACCCGAGAAAATCAGTTTTTTGATAGTTGATTTTGAAATTACTATAACTATGCCTACGTCATAGTATCATGGCTGTATTTTTTTGTGGGTATTTTTCCAATAGTGGATACTAAGTTTTGTTTAAATCAAACCATGAGTGGTGGTGCCTTCGTGAGATATCGGGTGCGAGAGGTAGAGAAAATCAGTTTTTTCAAAGTTGATTTTCAAATTACTATAACTATGCTCGATATCTCGTGAATGCACCACCTCACACAATTTGACTAAAACAAAAGTTGGTACCTACTAATGGAAAAATACCCTCAAAAAAATTCAACCATACTATGACGTAGGCGTAGTTATAGTACTTTGAAAATCAACACTCATATTACTATGCACACTTGTATGCGGAAAATACCTTAAAATAGGATATCTCCTAAACTGTTTGCACCACTTTTTGATGTGAAATTTGCTGAGCTACAAAATTGTGGAGCACCATTTTTTTGTAGAAATAAGCGTTAGCGAGCTACTAATTTTCTCGACCTTTGTGCCTGAATAACTTTTTGAGCGACAGTGAAATTGGTCTCGAATTTTGGCGCATACTTTGAAACTATAAAATAGACCGACTAAAGAAAAAAAAATTATGGATTTTATATGTTGGATCGGAAGGTCCAATTTCACTGGACCATATCTCCTAAAATATAGGTCGTACGAAAACAATTATCACCACTTTTCGATATGAAATTCAAAGGGCTACAAAATTATGGCTGCTAATTTTTTTGTAGATATAACCGTTAGCGAGATATTTGCAAAAAACTGTTTTTCTCGACCTTTTGCGCCCGATATCTCACGTAGGCACCACCTCTCAGGAATTCACTAGAACAGAAGTTCATACCTACTATTAGAAGAACACTCACAAAAAAATTCAGCTTTGATACTATGAGGAGGGTCAGCCAAGCGCTGGCTCTTAGTCTATAACTTACTATACTAAGTATCAATGGGCAATATCATATCATGCCCTTTTGTTAACTCTACGTACCATCTGTCTTAAAAAATTAAAATAAGCAAAGTGTTTTTGTCATACAAACCACATTAAACCAAAATAACATTTTTTCTGAAATTAAAATGAAAATTTCTGAAATTAAAATGAATATTTCTGAAATTAAAATGAAAATTTCTCAAATATAAATGAAAATTTCTCAAATATAAATAAAAATTTCTCAAATATAAATGAAAGTTTCTGAAATATAAATGAACATTTCTCAAATATAAATGAAAACTTCTGAAATTAAATTAAAAAAGGTGTAGTCTATGACCTTAAACGTCAGATATAATTTGTTACGTAACTCATCATGGTTTAATAGAAAAACAATGATGAATATGATCAAAAATATACCTAGTAAAAAAAAACTTTGGCACTTTCTTAAACTGTAAAAAACTGAGCCTAATACCAAGATTTTAGTAAGAAATCAATTTGGATAGTAAAGTTTAATCCTACTAGAATATATTCGATCCATTAAAACATATAAAAAATACATCTGAAACATCTGCTAAAAAATACCATTTTCACTGAAATGCTCCATTGTGTAAAAGACGATATAAACTAAAAATTTTCAAAATGCAATATAGAAAAAATAAAGAAAAAAATATTCTGAAGAGAAAGACTTGAACTTTAAGATCCTAAGCAAAGTTTTTAAAAAAAAAAAAAAATTTTGCGATGATGCATTGCTTCAAATATAGTCGAAAATGGCGTTTTTTCCACTTTTAGGTTAGGATATTTAAAAAATCTGACGTGACAGAGCAATTCTGTGTCCGGACTCAGATTAAGCGACCCTAAATCTCAGCAAAATGACTATTCTCATTCAAAATACATTTTTCCAGTCGATCTGTGTAATCAATTAAGGATCATTCTCTTAAGATGCTACATATTAGGAATTATTAGAAAATATTCAGTTTATTAAATTTAAATGTAAAAACACTCCAAATGACTGCAGAACATCTAAACAAAAAATTATTGAAATTTATTTTCAAGACAAACATTCTACTGCACTAACTTTGTACAACTAATACCACCAACAACAAGACTAATGCGAACAACAACTTGGCAAACTACATAAACGAAGTTGACGACTTTTGATTGACTTTATATTAACTGTTAAATAGCCAAGTTAAGGCATTTTGGTTCACAGATGGCTTAAAGAGTTGGCCAAAGTTTTATTACAAATTTTCAACGCATCTCCACATTCAAGTGAAGGTCTTGTTGGTTGGTTTTCTCATGGTTTTGCTAAAATTTTAGTTTGACTAACAACAAGCAAAAGTTTAATACTTTGGGGAAATCCAAAATAAGACTTTTAAAACTTGTGTTGATGTTGGACATATGGATGTATGTACTCATATGTGAATAAATGCACCTTTGAACGGGTGATTTAGTTTTATTTAATAAAAATCATGTTTTCTTAAGGAAATCAACTAACTTATGGCAAACAAGCACAAGTGTTACTTGGCTTCAGATGAAAATAATACAGATGTTTAATAACCATTCATAATCAAAAAGTGTTAAATGCTTCCTCTTCTGTATACTTACAAAAGTAAAAAGCAAAAAATTAAGTGGCTTTAAGCAAAATCAATATGCAATCATTTACACAAGATAAATATATACATATATACTCGTATATAGTTAATTTTTATGTGAAACATAAAATACTCTCACTTATCATAATAAACGTACTAAGGACTAAGATAATCTTTAATATTCACATTACAGCAAACACAACGAAAACCAAATGGAGTATCTGCAGTTAAATATGTAGCTATTTTGTTGTTTGCTTGTTCCGTTTCTTCTTTTAAACCTTAAATAAATCTCAATTTTTTATTGAAGAATAAAAAAATCGTATAAAAAAATTTTATAAAATTGCGAATTATTATGACTGGATTATGAGTTAATGATTTATCAATACCATGGTAATGGTTATTTGGGTTTTTTTGCGCTTGACTTTGATGTTCAAAGTTCAGAGCAGTATTAGACTCTTTATAAATAAACATTTAACAAGGAAATCTGTATTATTACCCACTACAATACCCACGCCGAAACATATAAATTCTGGCAAAAGAATTTTAAATTTGATGTTTAAAGCTAAGAATTGTCATAGATACAGTATCTTTTGGTGGCATAACAACTTCATTTCATTGAAGTTACATTTAATAATGCAAAATTGTCGAAAACTTTTTGTTTGTAAACTTTTCATAAATGAGCAAAAGTTTTTAAATTCGGAATTGGTATAGCAACAGAGTTGAATATAATGTACATAAGTAGATGTTATAAATTAATTGAGGCACTGCGTGCAATAACGCCCTAAGTCGAATGGCATTTCGTGATAATTCAATTTAAAGTTTCTAAATGCTGTACAAAGAGCCTTGGAAAACAAATTTATTCAATTAACACTAACAAAATGAGTAAATGAATCCCGCTAACATATAATACGTAATGCATTGACAAGAAGGAAAATTTAAATTATAGGGCGTTATTGCATAAGTTCATTTGACTATCAATGGAGTAACTTTAGCATATTGCTTGGAAAACCGGCAAAAATGCACCAATTTGAATGATTTTTTTTTTTTTTCAAATGAGGAGAATGAAAGATACTTTAACCTCAACCATTTACAAATGTGCGTTTTTCTTTATATCTTTAAAATTTTACTTTTATAAAATGCATGCATAATTTGCATCTAAATTAGCATCTGATAAATATTTTTATTGTTACTCAAGACCAAGGTGCCTGTCGTAAAAAGTGTTTAAGGCAAAAAATGCTTAGAATTGTTTAAAGGATGAGTGTGATTTTTTTAGATTTTTTTTAACCAATTTTTGAAATATTATAAAATGTTCCGAACAATTCTAAAAAAATTCACAAGTATTTTTCGGACAGTTCTAAGGATTTTCTGTCACATGCACTTTTTTCGTTATGCACCTTCGTTTTGAGTAAAAACCGTTTTTCCGACCGGAAACTGATTTATACAATAAAGCATCAAGTCGCACGACGCCCTTCTTGCACGCAAATCTTCAAACAGTATATACACATTTTGTGATCGGAATTGGAAGTTAAAATTAAGTACACATATATTTAAGGACCCAAACTTTTCAAACAAGCGATGGGCGCAAAAACGCACTAAGTCGACTTAGGGTGTTATTGTTCGCACAGCCTTAATTCCTATTTGCTTTAAAATTCACACTGAGATTTAGTAATTATAATGAATACGAGCGACAGGAAGAAAATAAAATGGCAGCGTACGTATGCAATACATTCATATGATCAAAGCTCTTCTGCGGAGTGAAAGATAGCTATAAAACAACTTGGTTTGGTAATGGGAAGATAATGCCCTAATCAACTAATGGATTGCCTACTGCCTTGTTCCCACATAAATGGTTAATCAAACCAAAATAAGAACTAGTAAGGGTGTAAAATTTACACTGCAGTATTTTTAAAATTTTGCTCATATGGGAGGTGCTACGCTCTCTAGTCCGAGTTCACCCAGTTTTTGTCCAGAGTTTGGATTTATAGTTTTTAGTGTCTGAGTGAAAAACGTTTTCAGCATAGCGTTTTGAAGCTTTTGCTAATATAGGAGGTGCCACGCCCTCTTGTCCGAGCTCGTCTAGTTTAAGGTTAAAGCGTGCATTTATAGTCTTTAGTATTTGAGTGAAGTTTGGATGGACTATCTCAAAAAACTTTTTCAGTATAGCATTTTGAAACTTTTGCTTATATGGGAGGTGCCACGCCCCCTTGTCAGATTTCACCCAATTTTTGTTGAGAGCTTTCATTTATGATTCTTAGTGTCTGAGTCGAATTTGGTTCGAATATCTCAAAAAACACTTTCAGAATAGCGTTTTGAAGCTTTAGCTTATGTGGGAGGTACCACGCCCTCTTGTTCGAATTCGTTCAGTTTTTTCTCAGAAAAAAAATACTCCTAAAATTGCATTTTGAATATATTTTTTGTATGGGCGGTAAGCGTGTCCGGTGACCGATTTCGCTCATTTTCAATCCCCCGAGCTATCTTTGACGACGGAGGCAGTGTATCAAATTTCATTGAATTATCTTGCTTAGTTTTCCCAAAAAGTGTATTTCAACACACAGCCAGCCTGCCAGCCTGCCAGCCAGACATGGCTACATCGACTCAAGAGGCGATGCTGATCAAGAATATATATACTTTTCTATATCTGCCACGCCTCCTTCTCTGCGTTACAAACGGAAGGACAAAGTGAATATACCCTGGGTGTAGGATATAAATACCAAAAACTCACTTTTCAGCGTTCCCACTGGCTTGTTTGGTTTACTTTCGCATTTCTATTTTTATACCCTACACCCAGGGTATATTCACTTTGTCCTTCCGTTTGTAACGCAGAGAAGGAGGCGTGGCAGATATAGAAAAGTATATATATTCTTGATCAGCGTCACCTCCTGAGTAGATATAGCCATGTCCGTCTGTCTGGCTGGCTGGCTGGCTGGCTGGCTGGCTGGCTGGCTGTGTGTTGAAATACACTTTTTGGGAAAACTGAACAAGATATTTCAATGAAATTTAGTACACTGCCTCCATCGTCAAAGTTAGCTCGGGGGATTGAAAATGAGCAAAATCGGTCAACGGACACGCCTACCGCCCATATAAAAAATATATTCAAAATGCAATTTTAGGAGTATTTTTCACGACAATGCAACCAAAATACACACAAATGCTACGAATTGTTAGCGCAAGCTCTGAGAAAAAACTGAGCAAATTCGGACAAGAGGGCGTGGCACCTCCCATATAAGCAAAAGTTTTAAAATGCTTTACTGAAAGAGTTTTTTGAGATAATCCAACCAAACTCCACTCAAATACTAAAGACTATAAATGCACTCTCTAAGCTAAAACTGGACGAACTCGGACAAGAAGGCGTGGTACCTCCCATATAAGCAAAAGTTCCAAAACGCTATACTGACAGTGTTTTTTGAGATATTCGAACCAAATTTGACTCAGACACTAAAAATCATAAATGAAGCTCTCAACGAAAACTGGGTGAAATTGAACAAGGGGGCGTGGCACTTCCCATATAAGCAAAAGTTTCAAAATGCTATACTGAAAGAGTTTTTTGAGATAATCCAACCAAACTTCACTCAGACACTAAAAACTATAAATGCAAGCTCTGAACAAAAACTGGGTGAACTCGGACAAGAGGGCGTAGCACCTCCCATATGAGCAAAATTTTAAAAATACTGCAATGTAGGGTATTTAATGTTTGGCCAGGCCAAATTTTACACCCTTACTAGTTTTATATTTATATTTTTGAATAGTTACCTCATTTTTGGTTTTAACTTTAATTTGTGACCGTCCAGTGGAAAATAAAAAAATTTTATTTTGCATTTACTTAAAAAAAACATACAATTTTGAATGAAATCACACCTCGATCACAGGAAAGTTCCAAAAATTTACTGAGTTATGGCATTTTGAAATTGTAAAATGAAAAACTCAAGTTTGTAGATATCGAAGTTCAAAGTTTGTCAATTATCAATTTTTACAGGATAGAGGTTCGATAAGACCGCTTGAATTGGTATTTGTCATTTGATAATCGACCTCAAATCAGTTGTAAAATGTTCAGAACAAGTTTAAGCACTGAATTCCACCTTAAACTGAAAACCGATAAAATTTACCCTTTCTATAATTTTTGCTGTAATGCTTAATTTTGTGAGTAAAGTTAAGGTTCCTTTTCCACTAGACGGTCACATTTGTTAAATTTGTTTTATTTTTTATTTATTCATAATTTTCTCCTAGGAAATTTTTAAATCCAGTGTTGCAATGGCTAAAACAGCCGTGCCCTGCTGACAATTTATTGGGTTTTCTTCAAAATTTCATTTAACTAAAAATAAACTAAAAAAACCATGCAAGTGGGAATGGGCTATAAGAGGGCACAAAAACTGAGAAAATATGAAATGGACGTACATATCTCGATGAACAGCATATTTTTTATATATATTCGCTTAATAGTGGTGCATTAAAAATTGATTAAAGAGTAGATTTACCAAAAGTCAACCGCTATTATATTTTATTTTTTTGTTCTTTTTGACCATTGTCATAAATTCATGGTTCATTAATTCAAAGTAAATTTGAATGCGCTTTTTATACCCGATGCTTGAACTTTTTTTTCAAATTTATGGGAATCAATAAACCGCTACACTAAATAAAATTTTTACGAGGATTATAATCATCAAATGAAAAAAACTGTGGTTACATTAACTGCATTCTAATTTATAAATATTTAATTAAATTTACGGCATGAGTCACTATGTCGAAAAACTAACGGGGAGTCATTTTTTCATAAACATAATGGATTGGCTAATATTTTTGCTTTATTAATTTGCAAATTTTATGGCATTTAGTCTTTGAACATACTTTTGAGCATATGGCCATCTGTATATGGAACTGTGTCTTATCCTTATCCTGTCGGTGCAATTTTGCAATACTCTTTTCAGCATAGCCGGCCTTATCATGTCAATAAACCACTTGCACCGAAGTCTTTGCATGGTTATTTGTCAAAGTATGCAGAATATAAATGTCACACATGTGTTTACTTTGACAACTGGTTTGACAATTATCCCTCTAGGAAATTTTATACCTCGTAAAAACAACCGATTCATTTACAATTACGGTGTCCTTTGAAATTTGTAAATACCTCGAAAACCTCGTAACTCGTAAAGCTGTCAAAATTCGTACTGACTTTGACATCTCTTATGAGTTTACGAGGTTTTTGAGGCATTTACATGTTGTAAGGAACACCTTAAATGTAACTTATTAGATAAAGTACCTTCTTTAACAAAAACATAAACGCGAATAACGACATTTTTGCTTTTGTCGAAATATTAACAAGCCCCAACATTTGAAAACGATTGATAAGTTCAAAATTTTATTTTAAAACTCATATTTAGCCATGAGCATAATCAGTCTTAAAGACCGTCCACAAGTACAGTTTTACCTCAAGACTTACCTGCGCAAACCGGTTGTATGGACGGCAAAAGTCAAGTTTGCACAGTGGAAAAGTGCGGCCTGTGCTTTCTTTGAATTTCCAAAGATTTTTTTTGCACAAACTAATCTTGCGCTGGCAAGTTGGAATGTGTGGACGGCGTACAGGCCTTGCCTTCAATCTGTCGCTTAAATTTCACTCTTCAAATGCATTTATATTGCATGTGATAGCTCTGTCATGGACATTTTCACTTTTTTTAATTAATCCATTATGGAAAATATGCAAAAAAAAACAAATCAAATAAAATTTTTGCTAGACGTCATATTGCTATGAAAATGAATTATACTGAACATTGCACAGACTTGCATGTCGTATGGACGCGATAAAAAAAAGTATGCGCAAACCCTCTAGTTTGCATTTTTTCAAAATGAGTTATGTAGCCCAGGGCGTTGTTCTCGGTAAGATCTGCAAGCTGGCAAAACCAGATTTTGTCTAGGACTTATAGTTCCTAAGGAAAACAACTTGAAAGACCAGATATTGAGAGTTTTTCATATAAACTTAAAATTTAACTATCCTGAAAAATTTTTGAAACATGCGATATCTGGTTTTGCCACCTTAGCATAGATTTCGAAGTAAAACTGTGATCCGATATGATGATAGAGGCAAAAAAAAAAAAACAGAAATACATCGTATATAAAAGTTATGTTGTTTCTCAATGTTGTTGCTTTTAGAATTTAAATGTCTTCCCATTTAAAAATTGATTATTTAAAAAAAAATATTTTGCTAGAATGATTTAAGTGTTGTTAAAATTGCTGGTTTTGTATATAATTTTATCATTATTTCAGCGCACAATATTAGTTGAAGTATATATGTTAAGTTATATATACTATGTATCCCGGTATTTGTAGTTATTTTAATGTATAAAAAATTGCATCAATAAAAATTTTAAAGCACGTGATGGATTTTGTGTCAAAAAAAAAAAACAGCAAAACACCTTCTTTTATGCGTATAGCAGAATTTGGCTTTTAACAAAATTGAAAAACTATAGGTAGCCATGCAATATTTTGCTTTCACTGAAAACTTACATATTCCATGTCAAATCATGCTAGGAAGATGATTGCAAATTATTTAAAAGTTTATGATTTGCAAGGCTAAGGTGTAAGCTTGCCATCATACTAAAATCAATGCACGATAAAATGGTTCATCTCTTGATAAAACATTTTTATCGTTTCATTCTTGCAATTTGACAGTATTTTTTTTTTTTTTTTTTTTCTTTAACCCTTTCGAACCGGTTGGGACAATATATCCCAAAAATTTTTGAATAAATACTTTTGAATAATATAACTCGGTTATTAACGTCACTTAAATTGAATGAATTAATAAAATTAATGCAATTTTTAGTAACCACTGTTTATTCTTATAACCACTCCAAGAACATTGTATCCCGAAAACTCAAATCAAAAACATCTGTTGGGAGTATAGACCGGAGGAGCTTCTGGCGGTGAAAATTTGAATTTAGAGATGGCCAAACATTTTACTTAAATTTAGTTTTTAACATTAACCTATCACAAATATTGTGTACCCCACAGTTTTTTTCCGGGTCGAAAGGGTTAATGTAAAAAAAAATTCTAAAATGGGCAATCCGCGTAAATGGAAATTTTTAATTTGAATGGTTTTTCAAACAGATTTTTGAATATTAATGACTACTAAATATGACTTCAAATGTAAAAATTATTGCTGCTTTTACTCGTAGGTGCTTAATAATTTTCAAACCTTCAAATTTCAAAATTGCTCTAACTAAAACAGTTTAAAAGATACAGAACTTTAAAATTATCTTTTTGTAACAAATCAGATGATTGATTTTTGGGTTTTTAGGGTTTGTATAATAAATAATTAGTAATTACTACATTTTATTGACAAACTTTATTGTAACTATGTATACGTATATAAGGTATATTTATTGCATAAGGTGGCGAAGCTTCCATCACGGATGCCTAGACTTACGAAATATTAAACCTAAGAAGGTCTGACTTGTTTTACAAAAAGCAATTTTCTTGCGTCACCCTAGCATTTTAGAGGAAAATTTGTTTATAGAAAATTTTAAGCTAATTGTATGAGCTTTCTAAAAGTGTACATTTAAAGTTGATGTTTAAATTTTTTTCCTAATTTTTGACTTTGGTGGCCATTTTAGAATAAAAAAAAGGTCCTTGAAAAGTATTTTTTTCTGACCTCGCGGAATTAAAGAAAATTTAACGAGAATTCCAAAAACAAATATAAAAGAAATCTTAATAAGATTTTTTTCCTACTAAAATGGCCACCAAATTCAAAAAAATAGGAAAAAAAAAATTAAAATATCAACTTTTAAGGTTCAGAAATTTGCGAAATCCTTTTAAACTGTATAACCCAAATGTACTTTTAGAAAGCCCTTATAATTAGCTTAAAATTTCGCATAAAAAAATTTTATCTTAAGCTCTAGGGTGACCTAAAAAATTTTTTTTTAAAAGCATGTCAGAAAATCAGTTTATCTTTATAACTCTTCAAGGGTACATTCTAGACCCCCCTCAGGTGCAAATTTTTGTTAGTCTAGGCCTTTTCTATAACCTCTTATTGGTTTTATAACCATATGCATTGCATATATTTAAAAGAAAAATGTCTAAAAAAACGTGTTGCGTGTTACAGAGAAGTAGTCACAAGTTTTAAAGAAAAACCGAGAAAAATTGTGAGAATTGCTAATTTTTTAAATATGACTTGAAATGGTATAAAACTGAGCTTACATAAATTAAAATTTTTTTAATAAAAAATTTAAAATAACTTTTTGAGCATTCTACTGTACCCATAAAAGTACATTTACGCACTTTATCAAGAAGAACTAAAATTTACATACATACATACATACATATTTACATGCACTTAGAATATACACACAACGCTATCTCTTTCTCTATAAATCTACTCCTTATCTTTTCGTACTTTTTTCATACTATTATACTACTCGTACTCTAGTTTCACTACAATTTCAAAATTTTATTTTAAGAGTTTTATTTCGTATACGAAATTTAAAATTTTAAAAATTTTGTTTTGTTCTTTTGTTTATTGTTATTTTACGAGTTGGATTTTGTTCTTGTAATTTATAACTTTGTTCTTTTTTGCGCCAAACAAAATTGTTACACATTTTCCTTTTCTTTTTTATTTACACTTACACTTGTACAGACTACTTCCGTTCATACTTAAGTTTTGCCGAAAACTCAAACAAAATTTGGAAAAAAAACTAACCCTTTTATACTTTTGCAATAATTTATTAAAACTTAAACAATGAAACACTGACCCAATAGCCACAAAATGGTGCATTTTTTTGCAATTTTATTTGATTGTTGTTACATATATTATTTTTGTAAAAGAAATAAAATTTTAATTTTGTTACAGTTTTTAGAATTTTGTTTTTCAAAAAAATTGAATTGTTCTAAGTTCCGATATTGAGTTTAATTTCGAAAGAAAATTTAAAAAAAAAAAAATACTAATTAATTTTCTTTTCAATTTTACTTTTCTTTGATCTCTACAACAAATTGCTGATTACCAATGAAAATTACAACTGTCGCACACTTACAACAAAATAGACGTCTTGCCGATGAGGACGATGAATTGTCCGAAGTGCAACCGGATGCGGTTCCGCCTGAAGTTCGTGAGTGGCTGGCTTCCACATTTACACGACAATTGGCCACCACACGCAGGAAAAATGATGAGAAACCGAGATTCCGTTCGGTGGCACACGCAATACGGGCTGGTATATTTGTGGATCGAATATATCGTCGCGTCTCAAGCACAGCTCTTATGCAATTTCCACCGGAAGTTGCCAAAGTGCTTAAGGTGAGTAAAAAAAGAAAATAAATTATTTTAATATGTCATTTCAAGAAAATCCAACGGAGCGCTTGGACCAATTTGGTTTCAAAAATCTATTTTTTACGTTTACTTGGCAAAAATATAATCATTATTTGAGAGAAAAATGAGGAGTAATCAAACAAAAAGTAACATTTCCATGTTTCCTTTTTTTTCAGAAATCAATAAATGTGATTAAAAAAGGTAGCATATTTTTTTTTTTTTTTTTTTAAATATGTTTATGCATAAATATACACTAAAAAAACTGCCTTACAATCGCGTTTTTACACATTTAAAAACTTTCATATTAATGGAGATAACTGAGTTTGAAATTTGGAAATGTTACGTTTTGTCAGGAAATGTTGGAAATTTTACTTTTTGATAATCATTAAACTGAAATGATGCCTTGTGGGAGCAATAAAAGCAACTGAAAATGTTCGACAAAGACTATGATTAGTGATTAGTATTAAATAGGTATATGTAATTTTTCGTCAGAACTACAAAAAAATTGTAAGTGGAGTGGAAATGTTACTTTTTGTTCGGAAATCGACGAAAAACGCGGTTTTCTTGGGAACTGTCATTCTTTGAACCGCCAAATTCAACTGGAATGTTCATAGATTTACATACGATTCTTCAAAAAAAAGCAAAAAGACAAAAACTGGAAATGTTACCTTTTGTTCAACTACTCCTCAAATATGGTTATCCATTCTGTGAAAAAAAAAAATTATGAGCAATATATCTTTCAAGAGAATCAAAAGCGCTCCATTCACCTTACGAAAAAAATTTATAAGCCATAAAATGCTTAGAATCATCTAAAGCATGTGTGTGAATTCTTTCAGAATTTTTTGAGACATTTCATAATTACTAAAAAATTGGTCAAAAAATAAACTTAAAGACACACCTACCTATTTTTTAGAGGATTTTAAGCATTTTTTGCGTTATACAATTTTTAGGTGAAATGCTTTGCTTGTAAGTGAAAAATCGTCTTTCCGCGTAATTGAAAAACGTAAAAAAATCGATTTTTGGAATCAAATATTATCTGGGTATAGAAAAAAATGCATAATTTTTTAACGCCAAAATTTTTACAAGAATATAATCTTTTTTATTTTTTTTTTTGAAGCAAATTTGAGCATAAATTTTGTAAAGAAAAATAATTCATACTAGTTTCGTTAAATATCACAAACTGTAAGAGTCATATGATGCAAAGCGAAACATAAACAAAACAAATACACAAAGTCACTGCTCTGCTTTTTGCCCTTCTTTTAGTGATTCATCCTACATATTTTGATGCTCCGTGTGACCACGTATTTTGTTGTTCTTAATATTGAAAAATTTGTTTTTAATTTTACTTGGCTTAAAGATAACATTTTAAAATAATTGTAACTTTGTGCAAATACCTTTCTACTTAAATAACTCAAAGTCGTACTCCATTTCATACAGTGAAAACAGAGTGTGAAAAGATTTTTTCCAGCGAATTAATAGTATAGATTTTGAAAACAAAATACCTTTATACACATATTGTGCACGAAATAAATCACGCTATTTCCATAGGCACTATTGCATAAAGCATTTCGAATTTAGTAAAATCGAAATAAACTTGCATCATCATATGTGTCAGATAAAAAGTCAAGTTATATTTTTGAAAACATTTAATTTTGTTTTCTTTTTTTACAATTTAATTTTTTATTCCAAAATTGAATTTAATTGTAAATGGGAAACTGCGAAGCTATTGACAAAAAAGTGGCACTTGTGGACCAAGAGAAAGTACAAAAAATTCTGCGGGTATGTCATTTGGCCTGCGTCTAACGTATGTTAGTTATACTCATTGTTTCAAAACCTGGTTACATTGTAAACTGAAACGTAATGCCTTTTACTCTCATTGATTTCTCTTATCTTTTTAATATTTCCACAGAACATCGACAATTGGACCTTTGATATTTATGAGCTTGCTGAAGCAGCCAACGGTCAGCCGGTGAAATATGTCGGCTACGATTTACTAAATCGCTACGGTCTCATTCACAAATTTAAAATGGCACCTGTTATACTGGAAAACTTTCTTAACCGCATCGAAGAGGGCTACTGCCGCTATCGCAATCCATATCACAATAATCTTCATGCGGCCGATGTCGCACAGACAATGCACTATATGCTGTGTCAGACGGGCCTCATGAACTGGCTAACAGATCTGGAAATCCTTGCGACACTGCTAGCTGCAATAATACATGACTATGAGCACACTGGCACTACAAACAATTTTCACGTTATGTCTGGTTCAGAGACGGCGCTGATATATAATGATCGTGCCGTACTGGAGAACCATCATATAAGTGCTTCCTTTCGTGTTCTAAAGGAAGATGATTATAATGTGCTTTCGAATCTATCGCGCGAAGAGTATCGCGAACTTCGAACTCTCATCATTGATATGGTGCTATCCACAGACATGACCTACCACTTTCAACAACTTAAAAACATGAAAAGTTTGATCACACTGCCCGAGGCTACGGTAGATAAATCAAAGGTATTGTCACTTGTACTGCATTGTTGTGATATATCACATCCGTCCAAGAAATGGAATCTCCATCATCGCTGGACGATGTTGTTGCTGGAGGAATTTTTTCGACAGGGTGATCTCGAACGTGAGCTTGGCCTGCCATTTAGCCCGCTATGTGATCGCAATAATACATTAGTAGCCGAGTCACAAATCGGTTTTATTGACTTCATTGTAGACCCCAGTATGTCGGTTATGTCTGATATGTTGGAACATGTGCTAGCCCCGATCGCACCCATGTGCAAAAATGTTAATGCCAGCATGGATGTACCTGATGCTGTCGCAGATGCAGAGGCAAGTAATGATGCAGCGCCATCTCTTCAGTCAATAAGCGAAGGCAATGAAAGCACAGGAACAGCAATGGCTGTAGCACAGCAAACGAATTCTGGAGCTCCTCAAACAAGTACGACTGCTTCCAAGCAGAAATTCTGCATACGAAAGCCATGGGCCACATGCCTCGCCGACAATAAAAAGATATGGAAGGAACAAGCAGTTAAGGGTAAGAACCAATTTTGAGCTCACTATTCGAGGGTGAGGTTATTGTAGAAAAACTATGTATATTACTCGATATCTTGCCAATGCAGTAATTTTTTATTTACTTTTTATTAATTTAAGTTAAAATGTAAATAGCCAAACAAAATTCTAGTGACGACTTAAATTAAAAACGTTTAAACATCACATTCAACATCACACTTTTCGATAAACATCTCAGCTGCATTTGTCAGAGTAGCACCCTGTAATGCAATTAAAGTCACTGATGTACACAAATAATAACTAATTTTGTTTTACTTTTTAGACCCAACAGGAAAGCTACTTGCTGCAGCTTCTAGACATTGGGAACAAATTGAACTATACTAATTATTGTGCGACGTTTAAATGAAAATTTCAATTTTGTCGAAATTGTGAAAGTTTTTGAATAAAATGTACTAACTTAACAATATTTATACCTTGTAAATTTGTATGTTATGCAAAAATAATTATATATAGGTATATTTTTTGTGTGTCCTTCATTTCCTCAAGGAATAAAGGACCTCGAAAAACCTCCATTGTGTATGTTCTTTGCGATTTCTTTAAATCGTTAAAACATTTCTTGGATCGCGTTGGTTGCATGACGATTTCACTGTCCGACAATTTCGAACTTGTAAAACACATGAGAAAATCAAAAAAATACTTAAAGTTGACATTAAAAAAAATACCCGCGTCTCGTCGATTTAACCCTCTACAACCCCTACATATGGGTCATTTTTACCCTTTTCTTAAAAAGGTACAAAAATGACACCTAAAAGAGAGAAGTATTGGGTCAGTATGACGAGACACGGGTATTTTTTTTATAATGTCAACTTTAAGAATTTTTTGAATTTTCTCATTTGTTTTTTTTTTTTTTTTTTTTTTGTGTCGAACCTTATCATGAACGGTAGCATATTGTGCTACTCGGAGAATCCCATATTTGTGAGCGGTATTCAATTCAAAACCCCCCAGAATGATCTTTTACCAAAAAAATTAAATAAATAATTATGAATTGAAAATATGTATTGAAATAAAATAGAATTAATCCAATTAGTACTCGTACCTATAATTTCATTTATAATATCACAGTCATTTTGAATATTTCTGTGGGTTAGCAAAATTTCAACCATTTATAGAGGTAAAAATTTTTTAAAAAAACCTTCTTTTCGCTTCGCGTTTTTTGCCGAAAATTGGAAAAATAGCAGAAACGCGATTTGATTTTGCCTTTTATTGAAAATATAGACCATCAAATTATTTTATTCAGATACCATTTAGAAGCAGTTATGATGGTTTTTAGAAAGAAAGTAACAAAAAATATAAATTTTTAGTCCAGTTATTAGTTTTCTGATCCAGCAATTTTTCAATTGGAATCGTTTATTTTGGGTATTTTAAAACAAATGTCAAAAATCGATATCGAGATCATTGCCGCATTAAAAGTTATTCAGGCTCAAAGGTCACAAAAATTAGATTAATCGAATTTCGAAATAGCAAAAAAAAAAATTCTTAGTTTAACCAATTTTTTTTTTTCATATATCAAAATAACTTTATTAAATCAAATATTTTCCATTGTTATTGACCGCTCGCCATCTTTCCGGCAAAAGCAAAATACGGTCCTTAAAAGATTCCTGGGGTTTCTGCTCGAAAAACTCGGTCAAGACCATTTTGCGATCCACTAGGGAATTCAACTTTACACTGTCAATATAATGAGTGAAACAAATGGTTAACTGAGATTCCCATACTGAAATGCGGTCAATAAGATTTTTTCACTCAGATTATGCAGCGATGTTGTGACTGCTTATGTGTCGGTCTTCCTCCACCTTTTCAAGAATTTCGTCCACTTTTTCGGTGCATGATCGACAAGATTTACATCAAAATTTTCAGAGCGGAATCGATCATACACGCACGCCATATGTCTGAAAATAGCGTTTTCTGCACTTTATATCAAGTATATCTAGGATCTCAGACGTGATAGAAAAAACAGATTGCCAAATTCGGATGCGCTATCAGTTTTGTGGCTAAAGATTTCCCTGTTTTGTTATATGTGGCTGTCCATAAAAGACGTCCACGTTTTTTGCCATAAATTTTACCCCAATGTTTGACTCTGTCCACAGATCTATACCCCTCCCATCTTAAAGGACGTTCAAATCCTTCCTGACCCTCACTTAATTTACCTATCTTATGAAAAGGACTCAAAATTTAAGAAAAAGATACCTATTGAAAATTTTTACTATTTATTTGAAAAAAATAAATAAAAGGTCAGCTCGGATAGTTATCTTCAAGAGTGGACAGTCACAATAACTTCACCCCCCATCCTGCTGTGTCCATTTAAGTCACATTTTGTAAACGACCCCCCCCCCCCCCCTCTCCATCCCAATAGCGGATATCTTTTATGGACAGCCCTGCCCCTATAACCTCAAAAAACTCGAAAAAAAAAACTTTTACGTTAAGATTTCTCGAAAATATACAAAATTTGTTTCGACTCCTGGAGACTTTTTTTGGCGACTGAAAATGGAATAAGTCATCCAGAAGTATAACAAATTTTTAAATTTTTCTATTTAATCTAAATGAAATTGGAATAAGTCCATTCAGAGCAAATCGACTATTTTCCATTACACTTGTAAAAAATTTTACAGCATAACAAAATTTGATAAATTTAGAGTGATAAGCAATTTACACCAGTTTCATGATGGAAAAAAATCGTGCTAATCGGATAGCTGATTTTCGAGTTATGGCACTTTATACCAATGCGAAGCCGGGGCTATTTCGAAATAAAATTTATCTTGAAACCTTACCAGGCAAATTATTTGTAAACGAAAAAAAAAATCATACAAGTCGGACTAACGGTTCTCGAGTTAAAGAGACACAGACAGACAGACAGACAGACGTTGAATTTTACATAGTAGTACGATTCATATTAAGTAGATTATTAAATAAAAATAAGCAATAAAAAAAAATATGACATTTACCCGATCATTGGCGAAGTTATGAGCATTTACAAAAAATATAATTTTAATAATATTTTAAATTTTTGAAAACTTGAACGGCTTGATAAAAAAATTGGCAAAAATCATGCAGACTTGTTTTATTACACATTTAATTTGCGTATATTGGGGGTTATCCTGAATACGCACTCCCGGGTAATTTTTCTCAGACTACCGGGCATTCTGCATTGCATTCTGACAAAAATTTATTCAGGATAACCCACATTGAATAGTTGCAATTATTAATTTTTTTCATTTTTATCGTTTAGATGCCGAGGCGCGTGCTTTAGCAGCATCTCAAGAAGAGACAAAAGAACCAGGTGAAAAAACAGAATCTACCGATAAATCAACAGAAGTAAGCGCTACAACATAAAGGAGTATGATCTCATATTATACACTGTAAAAATAAAAAATCAACAAATTGTTGCATTAAGTGCTAAGTATAAAGGATAACTAAACAAAGCAAATTTATTTAACAAAATTCAATAAATAATAAAAAAAGCAAATATTTTTATTAAATTAAATTAAAAATAAAATAAAAACAAAAAATACCTACTATTTACTAATTTCGATTTAATCATTATATTAATTTATATTCTATTATGTATAAGTAAATTAAAAAGTAATAAAACTGCATTCAAAATAACACCACTTTAAATTGCTTTATATAGACATATATATGTATGTGCGAACATAGTACATAGTCTGTAATGTAAATAGTAATTATACTTATATTTACTTGAAGAAATGCAAAATACACAAACAAAAAATAAGGAAATGTTCAAAACATTCATTAAATATATCTACTTAGTACATACAATTGGCAATAAAAGAAAAGTTGTGTCACATTGAAAGCAAATTTTTTTTTTTTTTAATTTTTAATTTTTACTGCGAAATTTAGTTTAATCAAAACAGTTTTAGGCGCTTAAGTGTTTGTCTTATTTTTGATTTGTTTTTAATTAAAATGAAAAAATTTCATTACAAATGCAATACAAATTTTTTTTATATTCTACATATATTCATGCAATTACAAATGATACAAAATATTTTGTACATATATATATTATATGAATTTATATATTGTATATATGCATTTACCACATTTTTCTCTGATTAATCGATAGATTTTTAATAAATTCAGGGTGTGTAAGTTATAATTGGAGAAATTTTATTTTGTACGTTATATTTTTTTATTATAGCATTAGATTTATAAATATTCATTCATGTTTTGAAATCGAAATCACTTCGGAATTGTAATTAAATCAATCTTTAAATGCTCTGCATTGCGACAAATAAGACGAAATCGGAATTGTATTTTAAGAAATGAAATTTGCTATCGGTTCCTGTTCGATTTACCGAAACTTAAATCCGATTTGGTGTTAATTATCGAAAAGCGGAACACCCAAAATCGAATTCACTTCATCCCAGAAATATCTCAGAAACGATGAATACTAAGAACACATTTGTCACAAACCAGATTCATTTCCGTGCATTTTTCTTTCTAAAATGCTTTACGTGTGGTTTACTAAAGTAGTCGCATAGCACTGTATACTGCGTAAGACTGTTAAATTCTCCTTAATAAGTGAGGTCGGCAACACAAGCAAAAGGGTGCATAAATTAGCTTTTTGACAAATTATCTCAAACAATATCTACAAATGACCAAATCACCTATTTTTTTTTTTTTTTTTTTTTTTTTTTTTTTTTCATAATTAATTCTATTTTATTATATTATACCTACTAGTTGCATCGGGAGTGACTTCGTTCGCCCGTTTCCGATATCCTTTAAAAATGTATGTACTTAAAATCATCCATCTCCATCAAAATTGCAACAATTTTTTTTTTTAAATCGTTGTCTTAGGCGTTTTTGTCCCGGTGCCGAGATAGTTCAAATAAGAGTTTGTCCTAGAGCCTCAGCTGATATACGTAACATATCTTTGAAAGTAAAAAATCATGCAAATCGGATAACTTATTTTCGAGTTATGGGATTTTCCAGGAATCCGGACGAAGCCGAGAGTATTTCGAAATAAACTGTTTCCTGCAAATTGGAGAAACGGTTCTCGAGTTTTGAAGACAGACAAAATTTTTATTTTATGTAGTAATATGATGGTAATAAATTTCTGAAAAATTTTATGAAATATAGAGAAATGGATGGTACCACTGAATTCAACAAATGTGACTGCTCGAATTATATTTATTAGCTACATATGTGCCCCGCTTGATGACAAAAAGAAGTTTCAAACATATTTGAAAGGCAATTTAGGTAAATATGATGACTGCTCGCTAAAAAAATGTTTAAAAACTTTACAAGTTGTCAAATATCTGTCTAGCAAAAATTTTCGAATCTGATGTGAATGCATTATTCATTTTGTCGAAATATTCGTATTTATCTTTTAAAAAAATAAAAGCACAAGAATGTATACGGTTTCCGTCAAAATTTCTTAAAATTAATGCTAACTGAAACATATTGTGCATAAATGAACAAATAGGGCAAAAATTTCTCAAGTGCGCTACCTAAGGAATTAGACGTGTGAAGGGCTTTCAAAAAGATGATGTTATGTAGCAACTAAGAAGTAAAGATTTTTTAAAAAAAGATAAAAGTTATAAGTTGTTTAGCATACACCAGAGAATAGAATGGTATTATTTTTTAATTTTTTTTTTTTTTTTTTGACCAACATAATCCCTATTTCAAATATGTACATAAAAATTAAGCAACTACTCCGCCTCTGAGAAAATTATAAAAAATATGTGGGCACTCACCACATGTGTGGGAACTATATCCCAGAAAAAAAAAATTGGGGTTCAAACTTTATTAACTATATGGGCACGGCCACGTAAGACGAAGCTATACAACTTTTTTTTTTTCTTTAAATCTCCCACTCATTTGCCCATATTTCACAAGTTTACATCTAATGCTGTCCAAAAATACTATTTTCAAGTATATAAGTTGATTTAAGAGGTGCTTGTTTCATAAAAACTTACTCTTGCTTGTGAAAAGAAAAAAAAATGCCAAAAAAACAAGTCCCGAAAAGAAGGTAAAAATTTGCTTTATTTTTATTGTATCAATGCAATTTTGATATCCGCAGAAAGAAAATATTTGAAATTAAGGATTAACATTGATATTTTGAAGGAAAACCAGTTGCTTATGCATATTTGTTGGCGATGAATTCTACCGCAATAAAAAACGTGACGTTCCCAACGAAATATTTTAAGAAGTTTCTTGTAGCGGAAGTTAGTGGGTAAAATATTAAAATGCAATCACCTTTTTCGAGTATTTTCAGTCTAATTTCTGAATCCATTTTAAAATTACTTAAATAAAGTGTCTACCATGGTGAACATAGCCACTAAATATGTGTAACGTTCCCAACATTTTTTAATCAAAAATCATAAGTTATATTTTTGCACTAAAATTTCTTCTGAATCCACGCTGTGTTGAAAGGGATAGAAATTCGTTACAATAATTTTAATCAATTAATAAGAACTGTTGGATTGAAGATGAAGTTATGGACATAAATCACGTTAATTGCTATTTTGAGATCTATCCAAGTGCATAGGATATCACAAATATTTCGTTCTTTACAGGCTTTTTGAAGCTTCCGAAACAACCTAGTAATATTCTTGTTACATGTACCAAATTTCATGCATCTAGCTTAATCCGTTCGGCCACCTGTCAGGGCTCAACATAAAAATCTGAAAAAAACAGAAAAAAATTTATTTTCGATTTCATTTTTTTTGTTGAACCCAGACTGGTGGCCAAAAGAATTTAGCTAGATGCATGAAATTTGGTACAGATAACGACAATATTACTAAGCTGCCTGAGACTAAAATTGGACGTGATCGGTTAATCTCCACGCCTACTTCCCATACAACGTTTTAACTAGCATATATGGGAGGTAGGCGTGGACATTAACCGATCACGCTCAATTTTAATCCTGTTCAGAAAATGGCTCTCAGTATTATCTGTACCAAGTTTCATGTAGATAGCTTTATCCTTTTGGGAGAAATCGTAATTTCAAAAAAAAATATGTATCTAGGTCTTGGAACAAAAAATTTGTAATGTAGTGTAAATGGAAACCGTCCAAGGAATGAAATATTCACATATTTTCATCTTTATGGATGTTTGGACTGTTTGGCTGTATTTGCCTACGCTTTATTTATAGAAATTCGTATGCGTAACGTTCCCAACGCATTTGCGTGACGAAACCAACGTTGCTTTAATGTCTGTAAGTCCACCAATAACATTTTTTTCACCAAAATTACCATTCCAATCTTAGCTTTGATCCTTTATCTTGATATTATAAAAGATGTTCGGAAAAATACATTACTAGATTCGCAGACTTTTTAGAAAATGTGCACTGACCTCAAAAATTGTTGAAAAAAAAAATAACGTTCCCAACGGCACTTAAACTCTTATAACTTCTAAGCCATGAGCGATAGACAAAAACTTTGTTCCTACAAAGTATTGGCCTTAGGGAGCTTTATTACATGCATTTAAGATATCATGATGTTTGATTATTTTTCAAAGAGATATGGGCAAAAATGTGCGTGCGAACGTAACGTTCCCAACGGTGGCCGTGCCCATATAGTGATGCAAGTCTTTTTTCAGTAGTAGAGAAAAACAAGGCATCTTACGAAAAAAGTGTATATGGCATAAAATGATTAGAATTGTCCAAAGAAAAAGTGTGAATTTGTTCAGAATTTTTGAGACATTTGTAATTTTTCAAAAATGAATCTGAAAAAAAAAATTTATGTATTTCGTTCCAAAAAATCCAAAAAAAACTTACACGTATTCCTTAGATGATTCTAATTATTTTATGCCTGATGCACTTTTGAACCAATATCAATTATCCCAATGTTTTTTCTGGGGTATAGTTCCGACTCATGTGGAGAGTATTCACATATTTTTTATAATTTTTTCGGAGGCGGAAAAGATGCTTAATTTTTATGTACCTATTTGAATTACGGATATTCAATAATAAATGAAAAATTTTGATCCAAAAAAAAAAAAGAAAAAATACCATTCTATTCCCAAGTCTATGATAAATACTATACCTTAGAAAAATTGTTTTTACAAAATCTTCAGTAGTTGGGCACTTGAGAAATTTTTGGCCAATACACAAAAATTCTACATTACGGTTAAGGAGAACAATATAATGTTCAAAATCTTAGGCATCTTTCAAAGGATGATATACGGTATGGGTTAGTACATTTTTGACAAATAGGTTTATGAATACAATTAGCTTTGTTCAATTTAAATACGTTTTAGTGCAGTGTTGTAATTTAAGAAACACTAAACATTCTGAAAATTTAAATGTGTATAATCGATGTGTGTTTCGAATACTCTTTGTTCAGCTTCAATTTCCAAAACTATTAATATATTTTTCTTTTTATAATTTGCATTTTGCTTTCAAACTTATAATTTTTCTATACTAATTACATATAATATAACTACTACACACGATTTTTTGTTTACAATACTTGTAAAATAATATCTACAGCAAAACTTTCTAATAAATCGAATGCTTTGGTTTAAATTTTCTACATCTATAACTAAGTAATAATAAACAAATACTTAACTACATAAATACATACATATATGCATAAAAAGAATAAACAAAATATTTTAATGTCAAAGGAACAGAATGAACAAGAAGAATATATAAATATATGAGACTTTATTTTTATACATACATACATACATATGTGATTCTTGGTTTTATTTTTATGTGTTTTTAGTTTTTTTTTTCCAAACAACAACATAAAAAACAAAAAAAAAATTAAAAAATGTTGAAAATTTTTTCAAAATGTCTGATAGAGGGACCAGATCTTTTAAGATTTACCATTGCTTTACTTTGAGTTAACCAAAGGTATCATTCCCAAACTTCTTAGAAAAACTAAACTGAATCTAATTAAAATTTTTATACTAAAATGTAGTTGAATTTAGCTCTCAATTTATAAGATACAAAGAAATGTTTACCTAAAGAGCAGACAAATTTCGCTGGCCGAAATTTCGCCAATTGGTTAAAGGGAAATAAATAAACATAAAACCAAAATAAGTTGAAAAATCAATTAAAAGATCAAATGCCTTTTGAAAAAAAAAAAAAAAAACATTAATATGAGATTATATAAAATTTTACAAATTGCACTACAGTCAACTTAATTTATTTATTTTGTTAAGAATTGTTAACTGAAAATTCGCCACCAGAGGGAGCAATGGTAAATGCGCTTAGCAGTAAGGTACCATAATATCAGCTGAAATTGGGATCATAGCTTTATTAAGGTAGTAAAATAAATGCTAAATAAAAGTATGAAATAATTTAAAACTTATTATTACAGAAATAAAAAAGCAAAATAAAATGTATTGATTAATCAAATTATGACAAAACAAATATAACAATATATTGAATTCATTATTAATTAGCTTAATTATATTGAGAAATACATACATAAATACCTACATGTAAAATTCAGACACAGATAATTTATAAAGAAAAATTAAAAATGCACAAAAACACAAAAGCATTTGCATCTACAGCTTCTTGTTAAGAATATAAACCATATATTAGAAGATTTTAAAGTATATAATAATATTCTGATCAATATCAACCTTTAATGGCTTTCGTAACATAAAATTTACAAGTACAAATAACAAAACCATTACCATGCAATTATTTTATGCTTTTCAATTTGAAGAAAAATCAGCGGTTAGTCCAAAAATTCGGTTAATCATGTCATATAAGAGGAATAGTTTTGGACTTTTGCTAAATTCAATTTGTAGCTACGGCGAAGACTTTAGCTTAAAGTGTGGAAATTTGTTAGGAGGAGCTTATTTATTAAAAGGAAGTTGCAAAATTTTGTTCTAAATGTCCTCCATGAATTATCTTTGTAAGATAATTTTACTTGGACATCTAAGATGTAATGTATAAGAGTTAGACAAACTTTGCTATCTCGTTTTTGTTTTGTATACTAAAAATTAATTCATTATAAAATTCATTGATTTAGCCTTGTGGAGGACATTTGAACTGTATTCCACACAAATATAAATATTCCCATTTGTTTTTGTTATTTTTAATAAACTTAATTTTCTCATTTCCAACTTTTCCTTCACGACACGACTTTGAACGCTATTTGTAAGCATACATAGTTGAATCTAACGCTCATTCTTTGTATTATCGTTATAACTTTTTTAGGAAGTCGATCACTATTATCAAATAATTTCAATCGTATTTATTAGTTTTTATTTAACTTTATTTAAATCTTCACAATTTCATAGTTTTGGCTGTATTTATATATATGTATATCTTTATAATACATCTTTCCAACTTATACCTGCATATTCCCACCTATTCTACACATTTTTCCGTCTTCCAGCGGTAGTTGGATTTTTCTCGATTGTTCTCGCAATAGCTTCATGAAATTGAAACTTGCTTGTACTTGAGTCATCTGACAGTTGTGTTGCGTTCATCATTCAAGCTGCCGATTGAATGAGCAACATTTTATTTGAATAAGCATGTTCAGGCTTAGGTTCAGCCAATCTAAACGAAAACCAAAAAAGAGACTTTACGTACGCCCAATATCATAAACAGTGCGACCATATCAGGTCCTGATATCAGGACATGCAATATTAAATTATGCTTCATACGGAGAGCATAAGCTCTTGTTGTTGAAAAAAAAACCCCTTTTTAATAGCTTTTTTTCTCTCAAGTATGAAAATGCTTACACTGTGAAATTGCCTATATAAATATTTAACTGAAAATAAACGCAACTTGTTATAGTAGTTGGACCGTTGAAAACCCCAAAAAAATTTAATATGTTTGTAGAAATTTATTTCAAGATCCTGTAAATTGCACGTAGTGCCTCTTAAACTTTTATTTATATTGTTATTCTCAACCTGAATACAGTAGAAAAAGTAAAATTTATCTTATATTTTCAATCACAGTAGAAAGTCAAAGAGAATTTGAATTTAAAAAACGTTTTGAGCAAAATTTATTGTTATTTGTTAAGCGTAAAATGATATAAGGCATCTTAATTATTTGATAACATATTAGAAAAGATAATGTTTATTAGTAGTTAAATATGTTTAGTAATATTGAGAGAACGGTGGGTATGATAATACAAGAAACAAAGCAATCATAACTTAGAAAATATTATTAGTTCTAAAAAAATAATTGATGATTAGTTAAATTATTTATAAGCTTAAATAAAACATTCTTAGAAATTTATAGCAGTTACTATAATTTTACATGCCAATAAAGAATATACTACATATATATCGTACAAGTGATTATGATGACTTATTTGCGCAAATAGAAATGGAAATTGGGTACCCAAGTCCAGTATAGCGACAATCGATATTTCTTATAATTTTTTTTTTTTTTTACTAACGATCTTTTTACTTCTGTGAATAATATAGCCATCAGAAGTTGCATATACATATAACTATATAGTTCTCAGAGTCACGCTTGTATATTTTATGGATTCTTTACTTCATGGTACCAACTCATAGGAGGAGAGGAGATAAATTTTAAACAAATTTTTGCATCACATTGTTTATGTACCCCTAATCTACGAACAATATTCCTAAAATTTGTATCGTTTTTTTTTTTTTCAATAAACTGTTACTTTCTTCAAAAAAGGAAACATTCATTTTTGAAAGGTAAGTCTTACTTACAGCACTCTATAGGCGTTTTTCTTTTTTCGTTCGGAGTAGAGTCTGAATTGTCAAAACATAAATTGTGTTTTTTTTTTGTTCAGAGACATCAGAGCATAAAATTTGTGTTTCTTCTTTTGTTCAGGGTGAAATCAGAGCGCGCTCTATGAGCTCAGAATGAAACGACCGAGCATTCAGAGTAAAAGACGGAGCACATCAAAATTGACATTTGGAAGTAGAAAAATAAACAAGATAAAATAAAAACAAACTCCATTTTGGACTGTGCTGGTTATTTTGAAGTAAAATAAAATGAATTTAATAATTTATTTGAATTTTTTGGCAGTTTAACCTGATTTCAATATAAAAATGTGCAAGTGTGTTTCATAAATCAATCAGAGCACTCTGAGCGTGCTCTGTTCAGGTTATAATCGACGTGCTCACGCTCTGCTCAGAGCTCTTCTCTGAACAAAAAAAGAAAAATGCCTTGTATGAAATTTTTTATTCAGATTTCTATTTGTCAAAAAATCTATGTCAATAAATAAGTAACTAAATAAGTAAATAGCTAAATAACTAAATGACTAAATAACTAAATAACTAAATAACTTAATAACTAAATAACTAAATAACTAAATAACTAAATAACTAATTAACTAAATAACTAAATAACTAAATAACTAAATAACTAAATAACTAAATAACTAAATAACTAAATAACTAAATAACTAAATAACTAAATAACTAAATAACTAAATAACTAAATAACTAAATAACTTAATAACTAAATAACTTAATAACTAAATAACTAAATAACTAAATAACTAAATAACTAAATAACTAAATAATTAAATAACTACATAACTAAATAACTAAATAACTAAATAACTAAATAGCTAAATAACTAAATAATTAAATAACTAAATAACTAAATAACTAAATAACTAAATAACTAAATAACTAAATAACTAAATAACTAAATAACTAAATAACTAAATAACTAAATAACTAAATAACTAAATAACTAAATAACTAAATAACTAAATAACTAAATAACTAAATAACTTATTAACTAAATAAATAAATATCTTAAAAAATATATAAAAATATACTTAAGTTAATAATATATTTCTTGCAAAAACTAGCCACTTTTAAAAAATCGTTCGTCAAAATTTTACTAACATCGTCACTTTTTTGTTCACTACTTTAAAGCTTATTAAACTTCTTTTCGCGTTAGAATATTCTTTCCAACTTTTATAGGTCATTAAAAATAATAGGTAACATTCTGCAAAGTGTAAGAGTTATATTTAATTTTTGGTCTGAAATCAAATGTACTCAACATAGATTATTAGAATTTTTTGTTTCAAAATATAAGTTTACGTATATCAAACTGTGACATTTGTAATAATTTAACCAACAATTGGACCTGGGGTCGGCATGTTTGCCTGTCAATATTTTAACAGCTTTTATTTTTTACTAAGTATAATAAAGGAATTGATTTATATCCAGTAAATCCTATATTCTTTTTTAGAAGAAAATACATCGGTAAGACAATAATTGGAAAAAAATATCAAATTACCTTTTATTTTTAATAATCCATTTTAATTTAATAAAAAACTAACTCCAAATTAAATTTTTATTTACAATTTTATTTCTTTCCCCTTAAATGCTACTTCCACGAGAAATAAATATCGGTCCACCGCGTCTAGACTGGACTTGTTCCCTTGTGCCATTTCTGGAAAGCAACAAAAAAGGTTAGCTTTTGAAGCTTTGCAACAAAAGCAAAAAATTTTGTTATTCATAATGGACTAAAAGCAAAAAATATGCAACCTGGACGCACACATAAGCAAACCGAGCGTACATAGCAAGGTGTATCACGAAAAACGTTTTTATGAAATTCAAAAAGGCAAGAGGATAAAAAGCTGCCACTTGTATAGGCAATTTCAAAAACACGTTTTTCGTATTAAATATGTATTGGCCCTATTAATAATTAGATTATTAATAAATTAGATGATTAGCAAGCCCTTAACCACTGACTAAGTTAACATCTAATCAATAAATTACTGCACTTATGTATAGAAAAGATGCAATCATTTGTTTAGATAAGGGAATGTATCCGGATATGAGACGGGTTTTGTTTATGAGCAAAGGTCGGCAAGGGGTACCCCTAGAGAACAAAGTTCACATGTATACAAAATGTGAGCATAAAATTTTATTTCTATGTCAAAAAATATAAATATTTTCATTCAGTATGAATCGAGCAGTCGACTGAGAAAGTCAATTTGCGTCACACATTCGTAAAATATGTACACTAAAAAAAAAATGTGTAAATTGCGATAATATAATTTTTAAGAATCTTGGCGTGATAGAGAATAAGAATTCTGTGAAGAAAATTACTTCAGATATGACCCTCTGCTGTTTTATTATTGATGCCGAAGGACTTGCTAGGAAAGGGTCTTCAACTGATACAATTTCTAAAACATATGTTATGAAACCACTTGCATTGACTCAAAATTTATTTTGTGGGCTAATCTTAGATGGTCTGATTTGACAACATGTTCTACGTCGAAGGCGATATGGCCACATTATGATGCTAGTAGAACAAGAAGAATTATCTCATTAGATAGGTGATGCCTCTGAATTTTATTTTGGTTCATTACAGGGCACTATTTTACAAGCAGGCACACCTCAAGATTCGAGCTCACTGACGTAAGACATCTTTGTAGAATTTATAAAGACCCTGACGTCGAAGAGTGCATTCTTCATTTCTCTTGCAGATTTCGCTCAAAGAGCCCCAACCTGTTTGAGAGTTAATTAAAAATTCGAAATGGTTCTTATAATTGGACATTGAAGATATAAACCGGATATAAGATGATCCAATTAAATCTTGATCCTCTTCTACTAGCTTGGGTAGCAAACTTGTTTCTTTGTCATTTCAATAGATAAAACACAATTCACCTAAATACAATTTTAAAAAATAAAAATTTTTGAAACACATGTTTTCCCGTGTATAGGCAACAACTACAAGCTATTGTTTATGTAGTGGTGTCGACCTTTGTTTATGAGCCATTACTTTTTACTGGTCAAACCGTTTCAGGTGTCTTATATATCGTTCAAAAGGCAAGAAATGCACACAGATTTCTTCTGAAAGACGTAGAAAGTTATTTCATCACATTCAAAAGTTATGGCCAATTTTCTAAGAACTTTTTTTTTAGCAATTTAAATTTTGTATCCGGGTATGAGACCCCTAGAAAAATGCATTGAAAATCAAGAAATATGAATTAAAAACCCCATGACTGTGTATTAGCACAAACTTTTATTCATTTTTCGTTACATTAAAATTGATATTTGATTGTTGCACTAGATTTTGGTTCGAAAGAAAAAATGTCCATAACGTTACAAATTTTGTATCAGGGTATGAGACACCTTTAAAAATGCAATTTAAATTAGAAAATACGAAATAGAAACACCATAACTGTACGTAAACACATTTATCATTACACACATGTCGATATTTGACAGTTGCACACGATTTGGGTTCGAAAAAAAAGTGTCTCATACCCGGATACATGATGTGTCTCATACCCGAATACATGACACTTTTTAAGAAAAGCTTAAAAAGTAATGTTTTAACCATTTATATTTGCACAAACGCAAATCGTATCACAAAGTAGATATAAAACACTAAACGCTAACGCATGACACTTCCCATTTCCAGTTGATTAAATCCAAAATATAACACTTTGAAACAGATCATAAAAAACTTTTTACAGTCGAGTTGCGACCTGAGGTGTATAACTTAAATAAGCAATAGATCTTTTCACTTCGGTGGTGGCTTAAAAACTTGGTCATAGTAAGAGGATACTTCGGCAGTAGTCAGATTGGCAATATTAATATTGCATCATAGAAAAAATCGACTGTCTCATACCCGAAGGTGTCTCATATCCGGATGGTCTCAAATTGAAAAAATTAGTCACTATAATTTTCATAAATTTTAATTTCATTCTGCTCGGTGTTGGCGTGTTTGTTCGAATATTCAACGAAGACTTACTCTTGCATAGTAAATTTTCTATTGACCAAAATAGTAAGCAGTGGTCTAGCTATTCAGTTGTTTAGCTAATGATTGGTAATTTTTGTTAATACGGTTATTAATACATACAAAACTTACTCTGAATATATACATACAAAGTTGCACTCAGAAAACCAATTATATTGACATAATTTTTATTATTACTATCTTAACAAAATTTTTATCTTTCCTGTAAATATTTTGTTAATAATGTTTAAAATATTTAAGAACTATAAACAAGAAACTCTTAAGATTTTTCAATAATTGCTCTGCAAAAAAAATAGTAAATTTATAAAATAATTAAAAAAAATCTTTACTAAATATTATTAACAAATGTTAAATTGTGTAAAATATTAATAAAGAAATCTAGACATAAAATCTATGGAACATTAAAAATTTGGTTTCATTTCAAAAAATACTAGCAGTTTATTTTCGATAGTGATGAGCAAAATTAATCTTAATCTTGGTCTTGGTAATTTTCGAGACTTGGTCTTTGCAGTGGCGGCGCTAGACCAAATGAACACGTCGACGACATTAGCTTTGCGAGGCCTCTCTGTGAACAATGAATAAACAAAAAGAACTTGGAGACTCCCTGAGTCTACCGCGCGTTATCGCCTGGCTTTCATAGACATTCCGACTCTGGATAAATACATACTGCTCACGCGTATGGAAATTAATGAAGGAAAACACCTCAAATGTACCCATTCAAAAAGTTTAATGTTACCGATTTTGCTCAAATTTGACAACATTGAAGTAGCGATTCCGGGCATAAATATTTTGTCCTAGTGTTATTTGTTGTTAAGATACGGGGTCTAAAAATTGGCAATTTTTGTAATTTTCTTAGATAGGCTGGTTTTTAAAAAGTTCATAACTTACATCAAACTTTGTAAATTGATAAATGAAGTTAACTTATCCTATTGATTTTCAATGTTCTTTTTATAAAATACCTACTTACTGCCATACCTAAATTGGAGCGTTAGTCGAGCGTCAGCGCAATTTAACCGTCCATGTTTCTGTTTGCTCCATATAAATTGTATGGACAAAAAGACAGAGATGATTAAATACGCCTGACGCTCGACTACCGCTCCAATTTAGGTATGGCAGTTAAAAAAAAAATTCCCAAAATTTTTAAATTTAAAAATTCTAAACTTAAACTTTTTTACTCAAAAGTAAGGCATCTTACGAAAAAGTGTACAAGGCGTAACATGCTTAGAATCCTCCAAAGAATGCGTATGAATTTTTTTTAAATTTTTTGATACATTTTTTAATTTTTCACAAATTAGTCCAAAACTTCAATTAGCGAGTAAGAAAAATTGTATTTTAAAAATAGTAATTATACCCTACACCCAGGGTATATTCACTTTGTCCTTCCGTTTGTAACGCAGAGAAGGAGGCTTGGCAGATATAGAAAAGTATATATATTCTTGATCAGCGTCACCTCCTGAGTCGATATAGCCATGTCCGTCTGTCTGGCTGGCTGTGTGTGGAAATACATTCTTTGACGATACCTTGTACTGTTTGCAATATTCGGTACATTAGAAGAAGAAGATATATATCAGTATTTTCCTTCCTCGAAATTTTTGTGACGGAACGACAATAAAAAGTTAAAAATGCATGCTTTTTTAATTTTGCTGTTTTTATTAATAAGGAAAGTAAGCTAAATATTAAAAATCAATTTCAAACACTTTACTAGTACACAATAGTCGGTTTAATTAAAATTTACAAAATTAATTTCTAAAATAAAACTCAAAATTCAACAATTCATTTTTATTCTGATTAGATATACAAGTCATATACACGGTGCTCTTGAACAGTCGATAGGTTTTTTGAATATGTGGAGAAAATCTGTGAATGGGGTTTCATTTGTATTAGTTTAGTGGTTTGAAAAATGCAAACCCCGAAATCGTAGCTGATCATCCTCGCCAAATATCGCAAAAATACATATCCCATATAAAATAAAAAAAATTCAGAAAAAAACGCAACAAACAAATATAAAAATAGTTATATGTAATGTATTTTGCAATGCTAAATCCGAATCCGGCCTTAGAATTGCTGTATCTCATACGGTTTTTGAGATATCTTAGCCTAAACAAAGAAAAAAAGCCGATGCTATGTTTTATTGCTGTGATTAGGAGCTATGTATATAACAGGACGCATATCCGTAAATTCTGTTGCAGAAATGGAAAGCTCTAATCAATCTTGTAAACCTAATTCAAATAATGTCGTTATCTTTATTTTTCTCGGAGATATCCTAACCTAAAAAGTTAAAAAAGTACAAAAAACGTGTTTTGTCATTATTTCAGTCTACGATATTTCCGAAAAAAATTAAGCTATTGACGTAGTTTAAATGCGGTTTTAAAGCAAAACATTGAATCTTTTAGATAATTTATCGAATTCTGCGTATGAATCTTCTATATTATAATTATATAGCTTCAAAATATAGCAAAAACGGTCTTTTTTCCTTGTTGATGCTAAGATATCTCAAAAACCGTATGAGATACAGCAATTTTAAGGCCGGATTCGGATTTAGCATTGCAAAATACATTAAATATAACTATTTTTATATTTGTTTGTTGCGTTTTTTTTTCCGAATTTTTTTTATTTTATATGGGATATGTATTTTTGCGATATTTCGCGAGGATGATCAGCTACGATTTCGGGGTTTGCATTTTTCAGACCACTAAACTAATACAAATGAAACCCCATTCACAGATTTTCTCCACATACTCAAAAAACCTATCGACTGTTCAAGAGCACCGTGTATAGAAGAAGCCACTTTCACATCCAACCCTCGCTGCGGTGATCAAACGATGTAATGTAATCACTTGAAAAAAAAAAATGTGCAACAAACACTTTTTTATAAAAGACAACTTTAGAGAAACACGTGTCTTCACCGATAATATATATAGATAATTAATCCTTAAATCGCAGTGAAAAAGCTATTTTATTTTATTTTTTTTTTTTTTTGATTGTTGTTGATTTAGGTTGGCTGAACATAAATGATCATATCGCCAGGTTGTATCCAAAAACTTAGATTGTATCCAATTTATCAGGAAGTATCCAAAATATCAGGTAGAATTTGAATTAGTGGTTAAAATTCAGGGTGTATCCAAAGTAACAGGTTGTATCGAAAATTGGAGATATGATTCCAATTATTTAATATCAAAGCGAGTAAAAGGAATAGGATTTATAGAAAAGGAGCAGCTTCGTAAAAGTTTGAATGTTAACAAAATAATATTAAAAAATAAAGTTAAATTAAATCATTAATGGCTTCTTTAATGAATTTGATTAAATAAGTGTATAAGTTCAAGTCATGTGTGCGTAGATCAGAGAGATTGGAGAAATCAGAAAAAGTTAAATTTACAACGAATATTATTAAACTTGGAGCAATCAAAAATCAAGTGGTGGGAATCCTCAACAACATTACAACAGTCACAAAGATCCGAATCAACGGCCCTTATCAAATAAAGATATTTTTTGTCATAGGCATGTCCAGCAAGCAATCTGTTTATAATTTTTAAGTCCTGTGGATCAAGAACAACTCGATGGTACCAAGGTTTAGTTGAGATATTAGGGAAAATGTTGTGAAAAAATTTGCCCTTAGTTCTTGAGACATCAATGAAGTCAGCGTTTTATTCGATCCATAAAGAATTAGCAATAGAAGATTTAGCATCTTTAGCAGATAGTCTTAGTCTAAGGCAGCAGCAGCTTTAGCCATATAATCAACATTCTTATTAAATGAGATACCAACATGGCTAGGAACCCAGATAAAGTGAATATTTTTAATGGAGGAGTTTTCAATGAGATTCATAATTTCAAAAACAAGAAAATTTTCAGAATAGTCCTTTTTTAGAAGAATGCAAGCATTCAAACTATCGGTAAAAATCGCGATATTTTCCAAATTATCTTCAATTGCAATTTCGATAGCTTTTTTAATTGCACACAATTCTCCAGATAAGGAAGATAATTTGAAATTAATTCTAAAGAGAAAAGATTGGTTACACGTAATATTGAAGACTGCAACCCCAGTCAGATTGCCAGAAATAGTCGCAAAAACAGAAAAAATTTCAAGGATGTAAGTGTGGAGTTTTTCAGCAAAGAAAGTTTTGAAGATTTCGTTAGGAGTGTCCTGCTTTTTGGTAGCAAATTTTTCAATTAAGGCCTTAGATTTTTTAGAGGTCAAAGTGGGTGAAAAAGGTTCGACGAGATTGCAAAAAATTTATTGAAATTTTTGGAAGGCGAAACTGAGAAAGAGAGAAATTTTGATAATTTCCTTGGCAGTGAGTAAAATCGCTCGCAGATGGGGAGGAAATTCATTAGCAAGAGCATGAATAATTTGGACTGAAGTTGATGGAGTCAGACCAAGGCATCTCCTAAGTGCAGAATTTTGAAAAGTGCAAATTTTTTTATTGATGGATTGAGGAGCATGAGCTGATGAATATAAAAGACTAATTTTGGGATCTAAACCACCTTTGATGGTGGAAAGCATCTTGAGAAGATTAGAGGCTTTGTAGGAATTTTTAATTATCTTTGCATGATGTTCAGAAACGGAAAGACTATCAGAGATGTACCTACCTAGAAATTTGAAAGATGCAACTTGTTGAATGTTATGATTATTGAAAATTAATTTGATTTGTTTCCTGCTTTCTTTAGCAAAATAAAGTGATTTGGTTTTATCAATATTGAAGGAGAGATTTTTAGTCTTACAAGAACTATAAAATTTAGAAATTTTAATATCGAGGTTTTTGACAGCAAGGTCAAAACTTTTCGCAAAAGAAAGAATGATGAAGTCATCTGCAAATTGAAAAAGGAGAGTGTTGGAGTCTTCAATAGAGTGAAGAGAAGCAGATTGAATAGTATGGGACTACGGCAGCTTTGTAGGAATTTTTAATTATCTTTGCATGATGTTCAGAAACGGAAAGACTATCAGAGATGTACCTACCTAGAAATTTGAAAGATGCAACTTGTTGAATGTTATGATTATTGAAAATTAATTTATTTGTTTCCTGCTTTCTTTAGCAAAATAAAGTGATTTGGTTTTATCAATATTGAAGGAGAGATTTTTAGTCTTACAAGAACTATAAAATTTAGAAATTTTAATATCGAGGTTTTTGACAGCAAGGTCAAAACTTTTCGCAAAAGAAAGAATGATGAAGTCATCTGCAAATTGAAAAAGGAGAGTGTTGGAGTCTTCAATAGAGTGAAGAGAAGCAGATTGAATAGTATGGGACTACGGCAGCTGCCTTAAGGAAGACCATTAGCAACTGTAATTCTCTCACTTCCAAGACATAGGGTCCTTTTGTGTAGAAAATTAATTATCCAATTTGTAATATTAGTGTCAATATTGTAAGATTTAAGAATCTTTAAAAGGATAGAAATGTTGACACAATCATATGTTTTACTAATGTCTATAGCACACATAACAACATTAAACTTATTAGATTTGAGATATGCAACTCTGTGAAGAATTTCATTAATGCACATAGCAGAAGAAAAATGCTTTCGATAAGCAAGGGTGCGCATAGGAAGAATATTATTAGTTTGAATGAAGGAAGTAAGTTTTTCTTTAATCATAAGATTTATAGTTTTGACTAAGACAGAGATAAGTGCAATGGGACGAAAATTTCTGTAATCATCAAGATCACAAGACTTTTTAGGAATAAGTACAATTTTGATTAATCTCCAAGAATCTTCAATTAAACATTTGGAAAAATTACAATTAAAAGCTTTGAGGAGGGATTTTTAAGCATCAACTGAGGGAGCTTTTAGCATAGAGTACGTGATTCTGTCTAATCCTCCAGAAGATGATTGTTTCTTATTAAGTAAAACATTAGAAAGATCATCATAAGAAAAAAAAAAGAATCTGTATTGGAAAAGGGTAATTTTGTAAAAACAAAGGATGAGTTTAAAGGAACATGATTTTTAAGAAGTTGAAGATACAATAAGTTATTATTTGAATTCCATTTGGAAAAAGGAACTGAAGAACCTTTTAAACCGTTAACAAATCTCCATGCAGATTTGGTTTGAGGAGAATCATTAAATTAATTTATCTTTTGCTTAAACGAGATAGATTTGGCATTTTTAACCTCTAAATTCCAGTTTTTAAGCGAAATGGCATAAGAATGAAGATTAATTGTGCCCTTGATTTTGAAAGTGGTATAAGTCAATTTCGGAGCAAAAGTAATGTCATAATATGAATTAGGTGGCATTTTGTTCAGAACGAATAATATTGAATTCTGTTTTTACAAAAAGTTTACCACATTATGTGAAATTAATGGCGTTATGTTTAAAAAATAGTATCGGAAAAAAACCGATTATTACAGCACATAATGTGAATGACATTACTTTTGCTCCGAAATTGACTTATACCACTTTCAAAATCAAGGGCACAATTGTAGAAGGAAATTTGGTGGCTTTTTTCCTAGCAGCTACCATTAAACGAAAAAGTTTGGAAAGGTTATTATTCCACAACAATTTTGGAGAAAAATTGGATTTCTTCACAATAAAGGTAGCTTTGTCAATAGAAGATGAAATTTCAGATTGAATACAATTACGATCAGGACTAAGAACCAAATTGTTTGGATCAGATAAAAGTTTCTTTTTAGAAATAAACTTATTAGGAGAAGTTTCAACATTGTCAAAGGTGAGGATGATAGGAAAATGATGACTGCCTTTGAGCCAGAAAGGGCAAGTCTCCCAAATGATATTGAAATGACAATTAGAGAAAGAAAGATCAAGAACCGAGCCTCTAGAACTTTGAATGTTTTGTTTGAAGCTAAAATTGCCATTGTTAAGACAAACAAAATTGGATTTATTCACAGAGTCAAAAAGGGATACTCCTCTCGGAGAATCATAATAATCACCTCAGAGACAAAGACGAGCATTAAAGTCACCAGCAAGAATAGTGTTAGGTAAAGAGCCAATAAAGTTAAGAAGCCTGTTGATTTCCGAATTAATATTTGTTTGAGAGAGGTTAGGAGGAAAATAGACGGACACTAAAGTAAAATTTGGTTGAAAATTAAGTGTAGAGGCAATGATTATATCAAAATTCGAGGAATAAGGAATTTATTTGAACATAATGGATTTATTAAAACAGATAGCTACACCACCATATCCATCAGGACGGATTTTGTGTAAAACGTTGAAATTTAGAAGCTTAAGACTATGATCATTATCATCAATTGAGAAAATTTCGCACAGAAAACATACATCAATGTTGTAATTATTGATATAGAATTCAATGTTGTTCTTATTGGATTAAAGCTTTGACAATTATATTGTAAAATTTTCATTATACTATTTCACTATTAGGGTTCGAAGTACTAGAATTGTTAGATATATATGCACTGTCAAAGTCTAAAAAGAAGTTATTAATTCTTTTTGAAAAATGATTCAGTCTTTATTAAAAACATCGGTAACAAATTTGGTCATATCTTTTATAAGTTTTTCAAAATCTGAGACCCTTTGGAAACTACTGTGGAGGTAATCCGGCTTGGAAGGAACAATATTAATTTGTTATCCAGTTATAAGATTGGATTTAATTAAAGTAGGTCTGGGTGGTTGCAGAATTTTGCTAAATTTAGTCTTGTTTTTTGTTAAAATTTTGTTTATTTCGAAGTCAGGATTTTTAACTTTGGCAGACGACTTCATTTCAGAAAACTCCTTGTCGTTATCTTTCAACAGGTCGAATCTATTGACAGAATAATTTGAAATGACTTCTTTACGGGAAATTTTCTTAATCGACATAATTTTGGAAATTTTAGTTTTCCAAGAGTTTTTGTCAGAAGCAGAGTGATCCGTATTATTGCATAACAAACATTAAGAAATGGTGCAATCCCCTAGGCAACTATCTGAGCCGCACTTCATGCATCGTTTTTTCGATCTGCAAGACCACAGCTTCTACACTGCCTTACCAGCATAAAAAATGGAAAAAGGAATGACTAAGTAATTAAGTTTAATATTATTAGGGATTACTTTGGAATTGAAAGCAAGTTTGACAGAATAGGTAGGGGATAAGGTAACTTCAGAATTTTTCCTCAAAAAACGACTTACATTAATCAAAGGAATTTCAGAGATGATGTTTTTAAAAATGAACTCATCGGAAAGTTCCAAAGGGATGTTTCTGATAACACCATAATTAAAAATAAACGAGTCAGGGATGAAAGAATTTAATCCTAAACTAGACAGATTAAGATTAACAAAGAAATTAGCATTAACAGCTGAATCAAATTTAAGTCTAAATAAAGATCTGCCGATAGCTTTAATTAGAGTAATACTATTTATATTAAGGTGTTTTTTTTTCCAAAAAGAAAAAGTTTATTTAAAAATTTATTGGATTGAGAGGCTCTGCTCGCATCCAAAAGAACAAAGAAATCACCCTCATGGTTATCAGGGTAATTTGCTTTTATTTAATTGTACTGATTGGCAAAGAGGAAGTGATAGAAGAATTATCTTGATTCGATGGAACAAATGGTATACCTTCTATTCTTATACGAGCTAAATTGTATATTTGTTTCTATATATATATATATTAGGGTAGGCCGATTTGAAAACTGATCTCGGCTACCCCCCCTATGTGAAAGTTCATTCAATTCTGTGAATATTTGCCCAAGGAACTATATCTCTGCGTTCAACTTTAGTTCGGCGCATTTTTGATCGAAAATTGTACCTTTCATCAATATTTTTTTTATTTTCATACTAAATTTTAAAAATTTTTATAAAGACAAAAGTAATGCCATTATATGATTTGGCTGGTATTCTGTCAGTAATCAATTAAATTGGGTTCTTTTTACATAAAAAGTTCACTTGATGGTGTGAAATTGATGCTATATATTTAAAAAAGTGATATGGGTCAAATAGCCGATTATTATGACCGACTTTCAAAATAAACGATTCATACTTTTGGATGAATTTTTTCAAACAAAACACCAACCTAGGCTGAAAGTTCATTCAATTCTATGAATATTTGCCCAAGGAACCATACCTCTATGTTCAAGTTAAGTTTATTTTGAAAGTCGGTCATAATAATCGGCTATTTGACCCATATCATTTTTTTAAATATATAGCATCAATTCCACTCTATCAAGTAAACTTTATATGTAAACAGAACCCAATTTAATTGATTACTGACAGAATACCAGCCAAATCATATAATGACATTACTTTTGTCTTTATAAAAATTTTTAAAATTTAGTATGAAAACAAAAAAAAATATTGATGAAAGGTACAATTTTCGATCAAAAATGCGCCGAACTAAAGTTGAACGCAGAGATATAGTTCTTTGGGCAAATATTCATAGAATTAAATGAACTTTCACATAGGGGGGTAGCCGAGGTCGATAAAATTTCCTCCATACAATTTGGCCCACCCTAATATATATATATATCTGTGCCAAATATTTTTCTCGAAAACGGCTATAGTAATTTTAATGAAACTTGGAATAGTGTTAGATATTATCATACAATGAAGAATGAGTTAGGTTTGAACTTTGTAAATGCTCACCAGGGGGCGTGGCACTGCCCTAAATTTTAAAATTGATTTAGTCATAACTCGCTAACCATTCATGGTATTTGAATGAAATTTGGTGAGTAGGTACGGCTTAATAATACCTTGCAACAAACAAAAAGTGGGCGGGATCGAAGAAAAGCCACGTCCACTTTTTAGCCCTTGAAAATTTTGATTCGATATTACTCGAAAACGACTCCAACAATTTTAATGAAAATTAAGAAGATGTTACCTCTGCAAACAAGGATTAATATGTAATTCGCCGTTATATTGGGAAAACTCGTTGAAGGGCGTGGCACCGCCCACAAAAATATAAAATGGTCTAAAAAGAAAACTAATAAAGCAAACATTTTGAAATTAATTGTGAGGAGCTTAATTGCTATAGGGCATCTCTGATCTGAAAGTGGGCGAAATATCGCCGTTGCGCGTGTACCTCCCATACAAGCAAAATACGTAAAATGCTATTTCTAGCAAATGTTACAAGATATTTTAATGAAACTTGGTATGTAGGTACTGCTTATCAATGCCTTTAAACAACCGAAATGTGGGCGGTATCGAAGAAGTACCAATCCCTCTTTTTAACCATTGAAAATTTTAATTAAATATTACTCGAAAACGACTCCAACAATTTGAATCATAGTTTAGGAGATGTTACTACTGCAAACAAGAATTAGTATGTGATATAACGTTATATTTGGAAAATTCGTTGAAGGGAGTGGCACTGCCCACAAAAAAAATATAATACGCTATAAAAAGAAAACTACTAAAGCAATCATTCTGAATTTAACTGTAGGGAGTCCATTTGCTATTAGGCACCTACGACCTGAAAGTGGGCAAAATATCGCCGGTGTGCGTGGAGCCTCCCATACAAGTAAAACAAATTAAATGCTATTTCTTCACAAATGGTACAACATATTTTGATGAAATTCGGTATGCGGATTTCTATCATGAGTATCTAAAGCATAACGAAAAGTAGGCTTTGTTCAATAATTGCCACGCCCACTTTTTATCAAAATAAAAATTAATAATTCTGGCACAAAAAAAAAATGGAATGAAGTTATTAATTACACTAGTCTACAGCCAAAATTCCCAGTGAATGCCACTATCCATTTTATATGTAAAATGGGCTGCTGATTCCGAAAATTGCATTATTTTTTTTTTTGAGTCGTTTTCGAGATATCGGTCATTTTCGGTTTTCGGACCAAAAAAAAAGATAGTTCCATTTAAATACAAATATCTCAAGAACTAATGTTTGCATTCAAACGTATTATATTATATAAAAAATAGGGAAAAACGCATTTTGGTGACTTTTCAATGAATTGTATACAACTTTTGCATTTTTCCATCGATTTTTTTAAATGGTATCTTATTTTCTTTACAAATTTATAGTCTATGATACAAAAATTATAAAAAGGTTATTTCTTCTTGTATAAATCTGCAGTTGATTTTGATTTTTTAATTTTTTGGAAAAAAAAATGTTTTTTTTAGAAATCAATTCATTTCGCCGAAACTAACAAACCAACCAAAAAGTGATGTAAATATCATTTGTAGGTAATTTAATTACCTTTAATATGACATATAATACGTTTGAATACAAATATTAGTTCTTGAGATATTTGTATTTAAATGGTACTATCTTTTTTGTTTGGTCCGAAAATCGAAAATGACCGATATCTCAAAAACCACACGAATTAAAAAAAAAATAATGCGATTTTCGGAATCAGCAGCCCATTTTACATATAAAATGAATAATGGCATTCACTGGGGAAAATTTTTTAATCTTTTGTAGACTAGTGTTATTATACACAGCCTTATGTACTTTTTGACGCTGAGTCCGTCTCCATTGCAGAACTTTCATTACACTTGCAGGAATTTGAAATATCCTTGCTTGAATTTGAAAAAATAATAAGATCAGATTGTTGACCGAGCGGGGATCGGTCTCCAGGTACTTTGTATTATTATGCAAAGAGGAATTAGAACAATGAGCAAAAGCTTGATTAGAAGAGGACGCAATAGAACTTTTCTTTTTCATTATTTTGAAAAGGAGTATTAGTTAGAGACTGAGGAGAACTTTGAGCAAATTACTCCATGGACGCATTGTGAGACAAGCCCATATCAAAAACATTTAAATTATCATGCGAAAAAAAGTTGTTTGGAGGTGAAAGAGAATCCTGCACCATCGGAACACTGCTGGAAGAATCACAAACATTTGGTTTTTTATTACTATCCATCGTTAAAGAACTTTTCCTCTTTGTTGAATCTAAAGGAGAATAACCATTAGCTACACAGAAATTCTCAAAAAGTTTGGCATTTGTTAAGGGCGACGCCTCGTCCCCCATAATTTATTGAACGAACTTACTTATATATAAAAAAATTTAATAACTTATGTTGAAAAAAAAAGAAAAAACACACAAGAAATGATACACTAAAACCAAAATCACTAAGACTCACCAATGCAATAAAAAATGGAAAAAGGGACTGCGATTGCAGCCGTTCTCCTTTGAAATTAATTTATTAATTTTTTTTTTTAATTAATTCAGAGAAATTTTCTAGATTTTATTTTTTTTTTTTATGTAAAGCACTTGGCTTGCTATGACTTCTCTTCTAGTAATTTTTTAAATTTTATTTTTTCAAATGTAAACAATATTTTACGTCAATGTCGATTACTGTCAAATTTGTTTACCTGTATTTTCGGTTTGTATCTATGCTAGTGAAAGAAGTGAGCTAGTCAACTGTGAAATTGAAAATTATTTAAGGGCCGCTTAGGGCTAGTTTACATAGACATTCATAATCAAAATAATCATATATTTGGTGATTATTTTAATCATGAAATGAATGAGCAAACGATGCCTTAATTTATTCTTTTTGGGAGTAAAATAATATAGTTTTCGTGAAGAAATAAACGAGATGCATGAAATAAGTGGTTAATTGCAACAAAATTTGAGAGACTATACAAAATTGACTGACAGTTTGACACAAATTTGACGCATGAAATTTGACTAGCATTCTAAAATCACATGAATGTGAACAAAATATAGTTTTAATCATGAAGCAAAAAAATTCATGATTATTTTGAATATGAATGTATTTGTAAACTAGCCCTTAAGCTCCACTAACGGTTTAGCTAAGCTAAAGCCTAAGCTCACACTGAAATTGGCCCTAACAGCTGCTAAGGTAAAATTAATTCCTAATTTGTTTTTTGCACGACTCCCAAAACTTGTTTCTGGACAATTGTTACTGGATAAAATAAACGAAAAAAGAGAACGCATCTATGGAAGAATTTTGCCGTGTGATTTGGCTGCACTGTAAAAATTGCTTGGCTTGGTTTTCACAATTGCTTTATAAAGTGAAACAGACTTAAATTTTTTGAAACGGACACACTAAAAACTTGCTTGCTAAACTGAAACTTTTTTTGATGGTTTTTAAAAGAGTTCTTGATCAAAATTATTGCCTTATACTTTTTTTTAAAAAAAATTTGTTTTTTAAAAATTTATAAGCATGTGAATTTTTAAGTACGTCTCTTTTCAAATTCCAATTTCTCCGTAAATATTGGGCGAAAATTTATGAAACTTTTATGGTAGGACTGAAAGTAATTCAAAATTTAGATAAAATAAACTTTTTATAAAAATTCTTAAAATTTCTTATAAATAATGCACTTTTTAATAAACAAATAGATATTTAAGCTATACCTATAGATAAATAAAAACAAAATTTTTACACAGAAATGCTATCTGAAATCTGTACAACATTTCTATGGAAAAAAATTGGAGGAACTCATCATTAATAAAAAGTTACGCGTACTTAAGTATCTCTACATATTGCCAAGTGTCAAAATCATATTGTTACGAAATTTCCTGTCACTATGACGATAATTTCAATCTCTTACTGTTTTCTGAGTTCGATCCCTGGATTGTGTAGCAATCAAAAACACACACTTTATTTAGTTATAAAATGGTTTATTTAAATCACAAATGTTTATTTTCACACGGTACAATTGTTTATTTCACTATTTATTACATTCAAAATCTAATATCATAATTAGCAATTTACTTTCACTGGCACTGTGTCACTTTATTGCTTAAAATCAACTGTGTTGCAACTCTCATGAACAGCTCCTTTTATACCCGGATGAACGTTCTAGAATTGCATTAGAGAAACATCTGGCAACATCTCATTGATTCTTTCAGCTAATAGTTTCTTGACAAAACTTGGCATCACTGTCAAGTACTTTCGTGACGTCACTGGTTATATTGACGAACTGTCGTGTATTTTCGTGAAGTTTCCTTTCATGTGTTTCTACTTTTTCGTCACACTGCCCTCCTCTTAAACTTGTTCGTCCTGAACAAGAGATTCACTGTCGCCTCCATATGGCGTTAGCCTTTCAATGTGTACTGCTTTTAATTTACCTTTGTTACCGGGGTATTTCTGGATTCGATACACAACATCGTTTATCCTTGTGACGATCCGGTAAGGTCCCTCCCAGTGAGTCTGTAATTTAGGGGACAAGCCTCGTTTTCGTTGTGTAGCAGCACTAATTGACCTTCTTTGAACCCTTCAGTATTTGCTCGCAAATCATATCGAGCTTTCATCTTGTCGCTAGCCAATTGAGTACGTCTCCTGATAAGCTCGTGTATATCAGCCAGTTCTTCTCTTTTTCGCGACATGTAATCGTCAGCAGGCGTCGTTTCTGAGACAACGCTTACTCCGTACTTCAAATCTGCTGGAAGCCTTAAGTCCGTACCAAAAATGGCTTTTGCTGGCGTGACTGTAGTGGTATCGTGTATCGACGAACGATAAGCCATTAGAAACATTGGTAGACGCTCATCCCAATCTTTTTGTCCTCTGTCGACAACCTTTTTTAGATGCTCCTCTAGAGTACGGTTGAACCTTTCGACCATGCCATCGGACTGAGGATGCAATGCTGTGGTACGTGTCTTCTGTATTCCAAGCAAGCCACAAACCTCCTTAAAAAGTGCCGACTCAAAATTTCGTCCTTGGTCGGAATGTAACTCAAGTGGAGCTCCATATCGACAAATCCAATTTTTAATGAAAATGTCTGCCATTGTTTTTGCTTCTTGATTGGGAATGGGATATACTTCTGGCCACTTACTGAAGTAATCAATTACCACAAGGATGTATTTATTTCCTGCATTGCTGATTGGAAAAGGTCCAGCTATATCCATGGCTATCCTCTCAAAGGGAGCTCCAACGTTATACTGATGCATTTTCCCGCGAGTTCGTCGCCTTGGTCCTTTAGCTATTGCGTATTGGTCACAACGGCGGATCCAGTCAGCAACTGTTTCTTGGCATCCTACCCAGTAAAACCGCTTCTTTATTTTCTCTGTGGTTTTTGTTATACCCAGATGTCCACCACTCGATCCATTGTGATAATCCTCGATTATCTCCTTAAATTTTGCCTTTGGAATAACCAGCAGTTAGTATTTATCATTTTTTTGTATAAACTTCACAACTCCTTTTGTTCCCTCCACGGTTTTCAAAAAAATTATTGAATTCAATAAAGTTATATCCGTAACTAGTTTTTATAATCAGTTCACTTTCTAAATTTTTCAACAAAAGCCTATTTCATTCCTTTCGCCAACATGACTACATTAAACTGAATATCCTTTTAGAGGCAGCATTTGAATGAGGTATAGAAAAAATAAAATTGCATACTTTTTCAAAATTTGGAAAGAAACTACTATTTAAAAAGTCTTTCCATTTTTCCACAACTGGCTTTTCTTTTTGCACAGTTTCAGAAAAAGTTTTCAAGTGAATGAACTCATCAAAAAGTAAATCCATATCAATTCATATTAAAGATTTATACGTTTTTTCAAACCAAAATGAAAATGTTCTCCGCAGTGTTGCTGGAAAGTTTAATTATAGACAGAGTGGTCAAGGAGTTATACAGAGTGATTCAAAATAAATTATTTTCATTAAAATTTCATTGCGTACGCACATGAGCAAAATATATTTTTCTACACATAACATGTTACTGCCATACCTAAATTGGAGCGTCAGCGTTATTTTACTGTCAAAAATTTCTCATGTACATACAATTTGTATGGCGCATACCGAAATTGCCAACGCTCAATGCTGAGCTATTCGAATTTCCAATTTTGACAAAGCGTTATGAAGTGAAGTTAGCTGCAGAAAAGTAAAAAAAGAAACAACAATATGATTTTGACAAACAAATGACTTTAACGAAACGCTCCTTATTTTGGTATGGCGCTTGACGCTTTTGTGTAACGTTAAATAACGCAACGCCTGACGCTCTAATTTAGGTATGGCAGTTATACGTTTTAAAAAAAAAAAGTACAAAAAACAGTAAACCAATGAAAAAACAGTACTTTTGGGTACTGTTTTGGGTGTAGGTCATAAAACAGTACTTTTTTCAAAAAACAGTACATGTACTGTTTAAAACTGTACGTCTGGCAACCGTAATTGTGAGCATCTGCGCCGCGTTCTGACTTAACCTCTGATCAATCTGCAGTGCATTTTGATTTATGCTCTGATCAATTTCTTCCCGAACCGCCTGGAAATTTTTATTCATCTACAACGCGTTCTGATTTATTGTCTGCGTCATTGCCATTAACATTTGCTCGAACTTTGACATATCCACAACTTCACCACTTGCCGCTGGTCCAGAAGCTTCCTCTACTTTCGATGTCTCTTCTGTTGAACTATCTGCAAAGTCAAACTCATCAATATTCAGACCATCGTCTTCAAAAGCAATCCGCAATCGCTGCTGTAGTTCCACTTTTCTGCCAGCCGTTTGTAAATTCCGCTTTTCCAACTCGCTTTTAAGTTGGCCAATGATTAGATCTTCAAACTTAACCATTTTTTTTTTTTTTTTTTTTATTGATTGCAAATTCTTCTTACACAATCCCACTTCTGACACCAATTGTTACGAAATTTCCTGTCACTATGACGATAATTTCAATCTCTTACTGTTTTCTGAGTTCGATCACTGGATTGTGTAGCAATCAAAAACACACACTTTATTTAGTTATAAAATGGTTTATTTAAATCACAAATGTTTATTTTCACACGGTACAATTGTTTATTTCACTATTTATTACATTCAAAATCTAATATCCAATAAGCAATTTACTTTCACTGGCACTGTGTACAACTCTTTCACTTTATTGCTTAAAATCAACTCTGTTGCAACTCTCATGAACAGCTCCTTTTATACCCGGATGAACGTTCTAGAATTGCATTAGAGAAACATCTGGCAACATCTCATTGATTCTTTCGGCTAATAGTTTCTTGACAAAACTTGGCATCACTGTCAAGTACTTTCGTGACGTCACTGGTTCTATTGACGAACTGTCGTGTATTTTCGTGAAGTTTCCTTTCATATGTTTCTACTTTTCGTCACAATATGCTTACTATTTTTAACTGATTAATTGAATTCCGTTTTTTGACTTTGGATATTTTTCTCTTTGCGAGTAAATAGTTTCCCGATCAAGAAAATGAAGGCGGTCCGATGTCGGTATGCCATCGGTTTGAAGTCGGCGGATGTCGGCAACCGATATCCGACCGCACTCCACCCGATTGCAATTTGAAATGTTTTCAAAGTGGGCCGCCATCGAAAAATGATGGCGGACCGATGTTGTACATAAATATCGGCCCGATATCCAAATAGGGATATCGGGCCGACATGCATCGCCGATATCGGGCCGACATAATAATTTACATCGGGGTAGCGAAAATTTTTCCATCTTTCCAGGGCAACGTGAAACATGCATTTCAAATTGGCCAGGAATACAGCGAATTACATAGCTACGCAAATTATAATTTTTTTTATTAATAATGGTTATATTACTTTCATTGTCCAAATTTGCGATATCCTGAAGTGCTTGTCTCTGAATTAAATCCAATTCGTGTTGCCTCTGCCGACATCGTCTTATTCTTTCGGCGTTGCCTTGATAACTCATTGTGGAATTCGTATCACATGCGGTTAAATTAATTAATTTCCATGTCACGTTTCAAGTGTGATTGACATTATTATTTCTGGCGTTCGCGCAGTTCGGCGCATCCAAAATGAAGCCGCATTCGGCCCTTTGTCAGCTAGCAAATATCGGCCCGTTAATCTCTAATATTTATCGGCCCGATGACGGGTTCAACCACGTTTGCGCAGTTCGGCTAATCGAAAAGCGGCCCGCGATGCTACCGCTCTCCGATGCCGCCAAGTCCGGCCGCCGACACAAAAACGATATCGGACCGACATCTACCGATATCCGCCGCCTTCATTTTCTTGATCGGGTTTCTTATAGGGGTAATACACTACCGATTGTGTTCGTCAGTCAAATATGGCCGTCTTTTTGTGGTTGACTGACGAATATTGGATACGACTTCGCGCAAATCATGTTCCAGTTAGAACCTGGACACACAAGAGACTAAATTGTCGGTTCCTCCGCTTGCCTAGTCCACATTTATACGATGAAACATTTTGACGAAAAACATTTCGTTTGAGAGAGGGGATTTTGTTTCTCGTACATGAGACACGCTTTGTACTTGTCAATCGTATTGAGGAATTTGTAATTCGTCATAAGAAATCATACAAACGAGTTGACATGTCGCCGAGAAAAATTTTTTTCGTGTAAACGGAAACGAAACTTGAAAATAGAATTGAAAATGGTTTTAATCTAAATAGGGACCTACAAATAGAACTGTCGCCCGATAGTTTAGTCTTTCGTGTTTCCAAGTTCTAAAATAAGTACAATTTATTTTTTAATATTCATCTTTGTATTAGTCGTACGAATGAATTTTACTTTAAAAACTGTTGTAGTTTTTTTTTTTTTTTTTTTTTTTGCCTAAGGGCCAGTTTTTCAGTGCAAGTTTAACTCATTTTCTGGTTTAAACTAAGTTTAAACTCAGGAATGAGTTTTTCAGTTAATGTTAAACGTAATTTAAACTAAGTTTAACTGAACGATATTGGCCGTTTAAATTCCGTTTAACCTATAATTTTGTTTTGACAACTGTTGATAAATAAATCAAAATTGACACATTTTATAAAGAATAAAACGAGAAAAAACATAAATAAATGAATAAGAAAAATCCATAATTTGGAAAAGAAGAATTTATTTCAGTTATTCTGAAGTTTATTCTTCGTCTTTTATTTTATTTTGAAAATAAGAAATTCACAAACTTTTGACCACTATTTAATGTGATCACGTTCTGCAGATTATTTTCAATCAGTATGACCATAAAATTCATTGGATCAACCAAGATGCCCTTGGGCAAAGCTTTGATACTGGCTGCCTTTACCAGGCACCAACCTCCCAACCGGGTACATTTTTCATTAAATCAGCTTCTTCAGCGGTGATATAGTAAATGTAGGCCAACCGTTGTGGTGGCCAAGCGCCAATAATTGAAAGCCTGAAAAATAACTTTTCGCAGGAATACGCGCAATCGAAATTTTCCTGTAGCCACCCGCTGCTTTATTGTTACTGATGATTCTAAAAATTAAATTTCTCGCTGCGAGTTGTCAAAAAATTTTAATATTAATTCGTCAACAGCTTGTCATTTTTCAGTAATGCCTACTTAAAATCAAAGTAACGAGTGTCAATTAAACTCGCACTGAAAAAGTCATTTCATAGTTAAACGAGTTTAACAATTTAAACGAGGTTAATAAAACTTAATTTAAACGAAGTTTAAACTTGCACTGAAAAACTGGCCCTAAATGGCTCGGGACATCAATTACAACAAGAAGTATCCGTCGGATCTACTTTCGGAGACATAGCCATGGGAAGATCGGGATATATCTTTTATAAAAATGGTTATATATCATAAATATCCGATATTTTGATATTTAAAATAAATATTAGATATTTTCGAACCCTGGATGTCTGACGGGCTTAAATCCTGAGCAGCAGCCGCAGGCTGCCCACTTACCCCTGCTATTATGTTAAATTACTGCGGCAATTTTGATGTTTTTTTTTTTCAAGATTTTGATTTTCCAGATTTTGCTTTCAAGATTTTGGTTTTTTACATTTTGAAATTCGATCAAAAGACTCAAACCCCAATTTTTCATTCTTTCAAAATGATAAATTAACTAAAAAACTTGTAAAATTATTTCCGTATTCTTTAAAATAGTTGTTAGAAATTAAATTCGAAAGAATATCTTGATAAAGAAGAGTGTGGCTATTCGATGTCATTAATAAAAAAGGATTTCATCTTTTCTTGTAGATACACAGTTTTCTTAAAAATTAAGTTTCTTAGAGATCACTCCTTAATCCCACATGTTAACTAACTTTTTTCGATAGAACAAAATTTATTAACTCAACACATTCCAAATTATTTCTTTATTCTACTTTATGGAAACATGAAACTTAAATATACATGTAAAAGTACAATTATACCATAAAAAAAATAAACATAAGTTCTACCTATAAACCTTTATACCCCGTTTACACCGGAGATTTGCGAGGCGATTTACGGCTATTTCGAGATTTAGTGCTATATCTTGCCATATATCACGTGATTTACCATACAAAAATATATCTACTTCCAACGTGATTTAATTTATATCTTCGAATAAATCTGAACAGGGCTACCGATTTTTGCTATTTTCAAGCATGTGGCACCTCTAAACTTTGATAATTTGAAGTTTTGTTGACATTCATGTCATTTATTTGTTTACAAAAGCCAAGAAGAACGTAACTTTTATTTGTTTAATTTAATCTTTTATAACTTTTTAGTTATTATTTTCTATTTTTTAGTGAAACAATGGCTCGAGGAGTTTTTGCTTTTTCGCAAAATGTAGTGCTGGGGCATTTCAGCAACCAAAAAAATGGATTTCGTCTACCATTTTGCATCCAGAAGAAGTCGATATCACAATTAAATTTCTAGCCCGCGAACAAACTGTGCATTGGACATGGAATTACTTCCAACGCCCAAAGCAGCATCGGTTGCGACTTCATCGTTAATCACTATAGTGGTGGCGAAAGTCACAGGATTGGATTCGCTTATAAATTCTCCTATCGAAGAGCCAATCCATGTGGTATTGAAGAAATATTTATAAAACCAGTGATAATAAAAATGCTTCTGTGTTCATAAATTATACAATGACATTGTGTCAATAAGAACACCGTCACTTTACATGAAGTTTTAATTATAATAAATAAAATATCAATAAGTTCCTTGTTTGGCAAAGGTGATTTTTATTTTTATGAACTATGTGGATTCAAATTAAACTATTGCATCAGGTATATCGTATAGTCGTGCTAATATAAACATTTCTTTGGTACGACCGTCAAATCATTACTCGACTCATCCAAAACAATCCGGATGACGTGCAAATTCTGGAGCCTTATTTGACTCGCCACGTTTTATATATTTTTACGATTATCTTTTCGAAAGGCATTTAACAGCATTAATTATAATAGTTTCATTATTAATTTTTATCTATAATTTTTTTTAATAATTTTTTTAAGTGTGTTACTTAATGACATTTTATATTGAAAATTGATTTTATTTAATTGAACTTTTAGGCCCAATTTCACACTGTGAGCTTAAGCGTAGTTTATCTGTTGAGTGTAGTTTAACTTCAAATTTCATTTTCACAGTCATTTTAATTTAAGGGCCGTTTAAGCGCCAGTCAATCGACACTATAAATAGTTAGGGAGGCTTAAGCGGCGTTTATGTCACAAATGACATTGTCAAAAAATAAAATAAATTAAAAATAAACTACAAAAAAAAAAAATAATTTCACAAAAATACATACACGAAAATTTAAATAAAAATATTAAAGGCAAGCGGACAAATTCTCTGCCATATTGGCTTTGAGATAGAAGGTAATCGGCGTTTTGAATAAACTTAACACACACGCAAAATCGATGGACATATGCGTGGTTTTGATAAAACTGTTAAATGCTTGCGATGGCGCCTGGACGTGGGCAATTACCATTTTTGCATAAAGTAAGAAAATCAAAAACACTCGGAAAAAGTCAATAAATTGCTAAATTTAGCACGCGCTAAATTCACAAAACTCATGATTGAGGAGCACAAGCTGGAGGGTCATGGAGCACATAATAGAGTTATCGGAAATGTGAAGATGCTGCCGTTAGATTAGCACCAGCTCATAATAAGGGCAATGCTCGAAATGGAACAAAACAATAAGATATTTTTAAATGTTGTCCTTTGATACACGTCACGAGGGGAACAGGCTGTAGAAGTTGTATTGCAGCAGGAGATCGACTAGAAAAGTCCAGTACCAGTGAGGAATGAATGTATACCAGGCGCTGATTTGCATTTTCGTACGTCTGGACGCGTCTGGGGAAACAATAAGCAGTTTTTAAAAGTGAATAGCAGTGTTTTCAAAAAATTTGTGGGAACATTCGTTTCTCTTCGCATGATGCCATGTATCAAATAAATTATTTATGTAAATTTAAACATGTTCAAAATAAAAGATTGCAATATAACATTGCATTTAACTGGGCTTTGTGTAATAGACGAAAATAAATTTTTAGTTTTTTGGAAAATTTTGTTAATTGTAAACAAAATTTTAACGTCAAATTTGATTAATGTCAACTTTGTTTGCCAGTATTTTGGGTTTGTATCTTTGCTAATGACAAAAGTGAGCTAGTCAACTGTGAAATTGGAAAATATTTAAGGGCTGTTTAAGCGACACTAACGGTTTAGCTAAGCTAAAGCTTAAGCTCACACTGTGAAATTGGGCCTTAGTCATATATTTGCAAAGATCGATTTACATATAAATCTATCAATGCATTTTCTAACACATAATTATGACAAATAAAGGAACGGATTAAAAACACGGCTATAGTGACATATGTTTCGTCTTTCGCCACAAAGACTCATCAGACTATTTTTGTTGTAATTATAATTATATTTATTTTACTAAATTAATTATAATTGAAAAATTGCAAGTTTGAAAACTTTTTGTGTTTTTGGTCTGGGCGGGAGACGAACCAAGGATCTCCAGGTTGGTAGCAGAAGTCGTTACCACTGCACCAGCCTTGCCCGGCTGCGAAGCCGACTTTTTGCCAGTTTTATTTGTGTGTTAATACGTATTGATATATCATAATTGTTGTTTTTGTGTTATTTATTGATATTTGGTATAGTTGTTCCTTTGGAACAAATTCAATACCGATTGCAGGTGTTTCCACCTTATCAGGGCGTGTTCTCCCAAATAACTTTAATAATTTTTTTAAGTGTGTTACTTAATGACATTTTATATTGAAAATTGATTTTATTTAATTGAACTTTTAGTCATATATTTGCAAAGATCGATTTACATATAAATCTATCAATGCATTTTCTAACACATAATTATGACAAATCAAGGAACGGATTAAGAACACGGCTATAGTGACATATGTTTCGTCTTTCGCCACAAAGACTCATCAGACTATTTTTGTTGTAATTATAATTATATTTATTTTACTAAATTAATTATAATTGAAAAATTGCAAGTTTGAAAACTTTTTGTGTTTTTGGTCTGGGCGGGAGACGAACCAAGGATCTCCAGGTTGGTAGCAGAAGTCGTTACCACTGCACCAGCCTTGTCCGGCTGCGAAGCCGACTTTTTGCCAGTTTTATTTGTGTGTTAATACGTATTGATATATCATAATTGTTGTTTTTGTGTTATTTATTGATATTTGGTATAGTTGTTCCTTTGGAACAAATTCAATACCGATTGCAGGTGTTTCCACCTTATCAGGGCGTGTTCTCCCAAATAACTTAAAAGTTTTCAAACTTGCAATTTTTCAATTATAATTAATTTAGTAAAATAAATATAATTATAATTACAACAAAAATAGTCTGATGAGTCTTTGTGGCGAAAGACGAAACATATGTCACTATAGCCGTGTTTTTAATCCGTTCCTTGATTTGTCATAATTATGTGTTAGAAAATGCATTGATAGATTTATATGTAAATCGATCTTTGCAAATATATGACTAAAAGTTCAATATAATTTTTTATTATTTACAATTTGAGAAAATTCACACTTCAAAAATCAAAATGACAGCTATTGTCAAAACTAAATCTCTTTCGGCCGGTGTAAACGGGTAGGATTTAGCAACAAGATTTATTTATATCTTCACAGCTAAATCTTTGGTGTAAACATAGTATTACATAGTCTTTTTCCTAAAAACCATAAAAAGAGGTTAGGTTAAACTTACCGCTTCTGGAAACGCTGGCGTTAGAATGACGAAAATTAGACTTAGGGGATTTTAAAAGGTCTGGGGTCAATCTAGGAGATACATTATTTAGGGGATTTGTTCAGGGGATTTTAAAAAGGTCTAGGGGAAATCAAGGGGATACTTTTATGTAAATGTTAAGAAAACCTTATTTACATTATATTACAAAATATAAATGTTCCATATTTAGGGAAAATTTTCAGAATTTGGGGGAAATTTCGTTATGAAAATATTAATTTCATTTTGAAATTTGGAATTTTTTTTTTTTTTTTTTTGGTCGTAAAATATAACATTTTCTATTTAGGGGAAATTTCGTCAGACAACCAAAATTTAGGGGAAATCTAGTGCAATCTGAGGGAAAATAGGAGAACCTACCTGGCAACACTGCACTATTAACTTTTTAGTAGAACGTTTGGAATTGACTTTGTACTTCAAAGTGGAACGTTGGAATTGACTTTATACTTCAAAGTGGAACGTTGGAATTGACTTTGTACATCGAATTGACTATTTTTAATGGAAATTTTAAGCGAAAAAGTGCAAAAACAAAATTGAAATTAAAGAAAATGCCAAGAAAAGTGTAGATTATTTGCAGAAAACGAGGCGTGAAAAAAGCGGCTAGAATTTGGAGAAAGCGAAATAAAACGAAGTGCAAATCTGGTAAAGATCGAAACGAAAAAAAGGAATTCCAAGACCAAATTTTTTTATTTTTATAAAAATTTAAATAAATAAAAAAATAAAATTGCTTAAACACAATAATCAAGATAAGTGTGAAGAGAATGTGTAAGATGATGTGAATCAACGAAAAAATAATAAAATGGTTAAGTGCTCATAAAAATGTAATTAAATTTTATTTTTCCTTTGGGAAGAATTAAGTGAAAAGCGCTAACGTACTATAAAAAAAAGTGGCGAAAGATTTCTCAAAGATTTGCCATATCTGAGAGATGCTTGAAATGTTTGGAAATCACAGTGTAGTAAAACAACTGCAAATTGGGATTTGCTCTTCCCAAAAATTTCGATGAAAACAATTTAAAAATATAGTTTGATATTTTTTGATGGACGATTCAAAGTTGAAGTAATTTAGTAAGACGAAATCATAGGGGCATGCAAGTCTTAAATTTTAGCGGTCAAAGATTACCACCACCAACACCCTTTTGTTTACTCCACCGTATTACAGTAATCGATCGATAAAAGCGAATCAAATTGTCCATAGCTGTTGAAATATTTAATGGAATGTTTTACCTCTCGCATAATTTACTTAAAATTTGATTGTTAAAAACTAATCTGAAGGATCTCACAGAGATATACCCCAAAGAATTCCATTTCATATTATGTATCAGCCTTATGTTTCAGCCTTATTGTTTCAGATTTGAAAAAATCATGATTTTGTTGTGCCGGTCTATGAATTTTCAAGTTGCTAAAGATTTTCCGCACATTGTATACCTAACAGTGTGGCCAAATTTACCAATTTTAACGACTCGAGCGGTACCGAAAGATATCGTCCACTTGTAAAACTATTTTGCGTGGGTATTTAAAAACAACCAGAATTTATTTATCATTTAAACTAATTTTTTGGTATAGCGTGCGCAACAACCTCATTTCCGATCCCCGTAATTTTTGGCAAGTTTAATGGTTGACACTATTTATATCTATGTTCCAAGTTTAATAGCAAAAGCTGCTATTCCTACAGAGATACAGCGTCAATTTCTTTGTATGATGGGTGCAATGTCCTTTTGCGCAATCCAATGCACTTTTTACAAGTGGATTGGTAGTAAAAACATCCACGTACCAAGTTGTATAGCAAAATCTGCTCTACTTGCAGAGATATAGCTTTTTGAGTGTTTTTTTTTTTTTTTGTATGTGGGCTACAATCCTCACCCCTCTCACCCAATCCCTCTTTAGCATAGCTATAAACCACCTGCAGTACAAATCAAATACATTGTGCGAAAATGGTTACGATCGGTTAAGCGGTTTCACAGTTATAACCCTGTCGGAAGAACAAAAACCGGTTTCTATTTTTTTTATTTTCCTTGCTGAAATTGTCAAATTATCAAGAAAAACCATTCATTTTCACAATATTTTTTTTCTTTAAGCTCCTATTTAATTTTCATTAATGTTTTAACTTTTATAATTAAATATTATTAACATTTTAATATTTGTCTTTAAAACTTGAGCTCCCATATGAATCCCCAATGAATGTTTCAATAAAATTTAAAATTTATATACTATTGAAGTTCTTGTAGTGAAATTGTAACTACTTAACTAGTTTTTAAACCAGATTTGGTCAATTGACTTTTTACCAATTGAAAATAGATCAATTTTAAACCAGTTGAAAATATATGCAGTGTAGGGCAATTAACTATTTACCGATTGAAAATAAACCGGTTTTAAATCAGTTGAAAATATATGTAGAATACGACATTGCCATGTTAAATAAACCAGTCTCTTGCAAGGAAAAAAGTCAGAATTTCAACCGGTTGTAGTTGAAAAAAAACACACAAACAAACACACTACATTTTTATATATATAGATTAATTCTTTCAGCTAATAAAAATACATAGCATACAAAAAATGTATAAATTTTGGATCAACAAATTGCAGATAAGGCCAAAATACCATCGTGGCATAAAATTTGCTTTAGGTATGAAGCTCTTATTTCAGGTTAGGTGTGATCAATTTTTATAAAATCACTTTTTCAAAGCCTTAGCTCGTTTTTCTCAAAAATTATAGCTTTAGTGCATATGGAACTTCAAATGTCAACCCCCGAAGTCCATTTATCCTCTTCTGACTGCCATCCTTTTTCGTAGCTACCCTTTCTTTTTGCATGTTCTGTCCCGGTGAGCGTTGCGTCACCTTTGTCCCGATGCCTTATACATTCATCTGCGTAAAAAAATTGAGATAAATATTCTAAAAAAAATCCTCTTATAATTTTTAAAAATTTATTTTACAGATATGTGAGCCGTTTATTATGAAAGTGGCCTAAGTCCATTTCGGGGCAAAAGTAATGTCATTCACATATTAAGCAGGCTATTTTTTAAAAACATATTTCAGCACATAAAATATTCATCTGATTTATGGATATGTAAATTCATCTGATTTATGGATAGGTAAATTCACCTTCTAGAAAATTTTAATATTGCCGCTTTAAAATCTATTTTGGTTTAAGTCTAGATCCTAATAGAAAGCACACACAAAAGAACTTTCGACTTCACCGCTATATCGGTTTCACCACATTGATGGCAAAAATAGAGAATGCCAGCGCCCATAGGCTTGCAGCACTTGTTTTTTTTTTTTTTTTTCATTATTGTTATTTTGATAAGTAAATTCTTATCGAGAATTGTTTATTTAAGGAAACATGATGGTATATCATATTACCCGACCATATTACTCTTCTTTCCCATGAGGGCTTATTGGGAAAACAAAAATTCTTGTCTTTACTTTTTTGCGAATTTGTTGTGCGTTTCCACACAGGAACTTTATTTTTCAGTTTTGTGAAATTAAAAAATTTTACAATATAAGACTGGATTAGATGCATTAAAACCATACGAGGACGGGGGCTTAAAATATGGGAATAAGTCTTATATAATTTATTGACGGCCACTTAAACTAGAGATTTTAATAAATATATAACGAGATACGGGGCTTACGTGCTTTGGGTTTTTTTTTTTTTGTCACTTTAATCTTAAAACAGTAGAAGTAGCAGAACTTGTGCAAAAATTATTTAATTTTCCTGCCACGCTAATTCGGCATTCAGCTTTTAATTCACTAATGATGAAAGCAGCAAACTGACAGAAAACGACAGATTTAGTTTAAGCCTAAAGGCATGATAAATTAGCTCGAAGTGAGTTACTGCTAAAAAATGTGACTGACACTGACCGTCATTTGAAGTAAACAAACTCAATAAAAGGTGTTCGATTTAAGAACCGCATGCAGTAGCAACATTCACTGAAGTGAATTATTTAAAAGTGATTTATGCATTTATAAAAAGATCGGTTAGTTGTAATAGTTAAATTTTTTATAAAATTAGTTTCTATAGAAAAATAAAATAAAGCGTATGGAAATAACGCCCAAAAATAAAACCGAAAAACCCCCGAATTAATTTCATGTAATAATAAATAACACTCTAAATAATAGCGAAATATCGCCCAAAAAATATGAAACAACGCCCAAAAACCAAAACGAAATAACGCACAAATTATTTTCATACAAATTTGGACGATAATCATTTTGGAAATAACGCCCAAAATTCATTTGTATGAAAATAATTTGGGCGTTATTTCCTAATGAATAAAAGACATATTTTTGGTATCTGTTCCTGTTTCAAAGTTTGCCAGGAAGAATTTCAAATCCAAACCAGTTCATAGCTAAATTAGGACACAAATGCAACAGAAACTGATCTCATTTAAAGAAAGAAATTAAACCTAAAGCAAATTGAGAATTTATTTAATTAGATTAGTCATTACTATTACCGTCCCGATCGTTTGTTTGTTTACTGAAATTAATTTTATTATTTGTTTGTTTGCTACTTGCGCTACCCGATTTTCATTATTTTCATTGCCAAGCGCCAACCAAACGTGGGATGTTAAACTGAAAGTGGAGTTTCTAGCAAATAGCTTTTGATAATGTACATTTATATTTATTGTTATTTTTTTACTTACAGACAAAAGCATTTACATATAACTCTTTACCATAGTTGGTGAAAATTTGCAACGTTTTACATATGTATGTATTGATGTATTAAAAGAGGCAACAAGTCGAAATCAGTATCAAGTCGAAATCAGTAACCATGTTCAGCAGCAGTTGTGCCAAATAAAAAATTGTAATGAAATATAATTGGACACATAAATGAGTTCGATGAATTCCATAGAAAATTACAATGCAAATGTGAACGAAAACCGCCAACATAAAAATAGAAACAGTATAAGCTTCTTTTAAATCTTAATCTCCAAGAAAGAAAAAAAATAAAAAAACAATATATATTTTGCTAAGATATATTAACACTTACATTTTTAACTAGTCACTAAAGCATAAACCACGTTAATTCCTAAAAAAAACATTAACTGCATTTTGGTTTTGAAAACAAACACCAACCAACTAAACAAAAAGAACAACACGAAATTGTAATTAAAATAAATAGATCTCCTCCTTCCGTTCTACTGCTTCTATTTAAGAGTTAACTTTAAAATGGGAAATAAAAACTCCTGCTGCGCGTATGCAAGTCCTCAATCTGATCGCAAATCGAAAGATATACCGCCAGTTTATGAAGAGCGTCATGCCTCGCATTCATCTTCGCAAAGTCAACTTGATGGCCGGCATTCTGTGCATGCTTCATCGGCATCAATGGCGCACAATAGTGGCACCATCGATAATCCACATAATTTGCAGCATATTTCTGAACGTGAGGCACTGGAAGGTGATGAAGACCCTTCGGTAGATCCTTCAGCGGCCACTTTGTTTCTCGAACGTTCCAAAGTTGAGAATGGTGGTATTACACGAAAACGATCACAACATCAAATTGCACAGCAGACACCAAATTCAACCACCAGTAGTGGCTTGAAGAAAAGCTCCTCCTGCTCGACCATTTATCTTGATGATAGCACTGTCTCGCAGCCTAATCTTAAGAATACAGTTAAATGTGTTTCGCTTGCCATATACTATCATATTAAGAATCGACAGTCAGATCGACGTTTGGATATTTTCGATGAGAAGTTACATCCTTTAACGCACGATACTGTGCCTGAAGATTACGATACACACAATCCGGAACACCGTCAGATCTATAAGTTTGTACGTACACTTTTTAATGCAGCTCAGTTGACAGCAGAATGCGCTATCATAACGCTGGTCTATTTAGAGAGACTTCTAACGTATGCTGAACTCGATGTGGGACCATGCAATTGGAAGCGAATGGTGTTAGGTAAATAAATGCTTCAGAAATGTAACAAGTAAAATGCTTTAGAATAGGAGAAAAGTCCAAACAATGCATTCCATTGTTACATAAAAAAAAACAATACGCTTTATTACTTTATTGGGAGTTATTTCGTTTTTTGGGCGTTATTTCATTTAAAAAAAATAACGCCCAATAACAAAGAACGTTATTTTCCCAAAAACAAAGACCGTTATTTTCCTAATGCCATAAATAACCCCCAAAATCAAAAACGAAATAACGCCTACATTATTTTCATATAAATTTGGGCGATAATAATTTTGGAAATGACTCGCAAAAGTTGAAACTTGTTTACTAAAATTTGTTTTCTTTTCATTTCTTATAGGCGCTATCCTACTTGCTTCCAAAGTTTGGGATGATCAAGCCGTCTGGAATGTTGATTATTGTCAAATTTTAAAGGATATCACTGTGGAGGATATGAATGAATTAGAACGTCAGTTTCTCGAACTTTTGCAATTTAACATTAATGTTCCATCATCGGTTTATGCCAAATACTATTTTGATTTGCGAACACTTGCTGAAGCAAATGATTTGTCTTTTCCCACGGAGCCGCTGTCCAATGAGCGCGCACAAAAACTGGAAGCAATGTCACGTGTCATGCAAGATAAAGTGACTGCCGAAGCACTTAAGAACGGCATTAAAAAGTGGTCATCTATGGATAATATAAGTCAGGGTGGACCACGGCGTAGTGTCGCTATATTATCGTGATTTTTATTTTATTAACTGTAAAAGAAAGCCCAGAGCGAAACGACTTACTTTTAGACGTGTAAGTTCAATCTTAGAAATACAGTGTTTTTAAACCAACTAATTATTATATCTTTTATTTGAATAAACTTTGTGCAAAAAGTTACAAATTAAATTGAAGAGTTTTTCATTAAAGCGAAACTATAAAACCATAAAGAACGTCGCATAATTCACGCAAGATTTGAATTTGCGGTAGTCCTGACAACCAAATAAAGAAAATCTTTTAAGAGCCGATGGTTTAGGTTTAGTAAAAAAGGAACACTACACGAAGCATTCTCGTTGTACAGAGCCGTATCGTTCAACAATGTACGACATATAAAAGCAGTTATAAAATTAGAAATCGTTTTTACATCGCTTTCCAATAAAAAAATGATTGGCCTCCGGAAACGGTTTTCATCAAATTCGCTTGGCACTCAATGTGTTAAATAATAAGAATAGTGAAACTATTTATGCCCCATCATCTGCCTCAGCAGTCATTTGACTTCCGTTCCTTTTCTAGTCAACAAAGTTGACTTTGAAGAAAAACAAATATTTACCCAACGCAAAAATGCTTTTTAAATAATTTTTATCTTAAACAATTTTAATGAAAGTATACAAACACGTAGCTAAAAATACAAAAAATTAATACCGAAAATTGTTGAAAATCCGACAAACGTTTAATGATTTTTATTTTTTATCTTAAGTCGACCTGACCAAATAAAATATGAAAAGTATATTTATATTATTTTTTATTGTGCTGGAAATTTTTTAATATTGTGGTGATATACTATATCGATACCTAAGAGCGCTATAGTTCTATCTCCGTTTTTTTAATTGTTATGCTATTTTAATATAATAATATAATAATTTAATGTTTTTAATCAATTTTATTAATTTCTAACGAAATCCAGTATGTCATTACTTTTGCCCTTATATAGAATTGCACGACTATTAAAATAAACGACAAATTTAGTAAATTTTTTGAATTTTTTCCACTAAAATGTCGTAAAAAGTCATGAAACGCGTAGAAAACACGAAAAAAACGAAATTTTTGTGTTTTTTTTTTTAATTTGTGGTTCTGACATGCAAGAGGGGATCCTTGGGTGTAACAAAATTTGTTCACTAAAATGTCGCAAAAAGTCATGAAACGTGAAGAAAACATTAAAAAACGAAGTATTTTTTTTTAAAAATGTGACTTATTTGAATATTCAGTGGAGATAGGACAGTAGCGCTCTTCAAAAAATTACAGTTTGGAGATAGGATTTTTCTTAATACTCGCATATTTTGGTATTTCAGTGGTATTTTGACAAAGAAGCCCACAATGATGCCATAATTGCAAAAATCTCAAAATAGCAAAAAGTGGAGATAGGACTATAGCGCTCTAAGGTATCGATATGTACTTTATTAATTCCTATTTGTATAAATTTAAATGAAAATTTCTTTATTCAAAAATTTTTTTATTGTCAAAATAATTTTATAAGTTTTTCAGTTTTGAAAATTTTCTTAAAAATGAAGATCGTTTTTTAAAAAATAAAATAATAATAAAATTCTCTACAACCATATAATTTAAATTATTATTATTTAAAAAAAAAGAAGAGTTGGGCCACCCAATCAACGCCACGTTTTCTCGATTATTTCTACTGATCATTCAAGGGTCCTCGTGCAAAATACGATTTAGATGCTGAATATAAAGAAATTCGACAGGCAGTTGATCTCAAATTATATGATAAATCGTATCGTTTAAATTTATTTGTAGATGCAGCTGCTCAATATGATGTTATATTCTGTAATAACATTTGGATGCATGCGTATAAGCGAATTCGTAAATTCGTGCTCCGGATATCAAATCCTATGCTACACTCGAATTGCCAAATGATGAATTATTAAATATGTTACGATGGGACGAAATGGGACGACAATAAATTTTATACCATCAAACGTGAATCATGAAAATATTGTATATAAATTTTTTTTATAATTTATCAAAATGGAAAAATATTGCATTGATACTGATTTACAAACATGGAGCACATCATATTCGCTATGATTCGGTAGCATTTTTCAATTTTTTAAAAAGTCTTAAATTGATTCCTGATGGTGCCAATCAACGGGCACAATTTAATCGAGATATTTGGAGAAAATATTTTAAATTTCCAGAAAGAAAAAGTTCAATTATTCAATGGCAACTGATGGTTTGGCCGAATCATTTTCAACGACTGCCGGACATTATCATCCTCTTCACCACAACCTGCAAAACAATTGTACAACAAAAATAGGATTAGATCTTAGTTTGCGATTGATTTTGGCAGGTGTTCGCTATTCTTCCGATGGGCGAGGTGGCATATTGCAAGAAACAATAAAAAACGCATATCATCATGAATTTGGTTTTGCTACTAGGCGAAAACTTCAAAAATATACAAAAACTATAACAGCGACTACAATTTTCACCCATGTCCAGAATACATTTTCATACACGCAATCAATTGAAATGTTTTACAGCAGCATATTGGGTGTACAACTTAAAACCGGAATTTGACGGTGGATGTCCGTACTAACAAATATCGTGAAAGCTCGAACTTTATATATATGTCATTTTTAAGGTACATTTAACAGCTGTCAAAATCAGTCAACAAAACAATTTTATCTTGTGTGCATCATTATTATTTTTCACGATGAATAACTTCGAAAATTGGAGAAAAAGACAGCATTTGCGGGGGGGTTCTAGTGGGTAATTTTTTTGCAAAGAAAACAGCTGCCGCATTCTTGTAGAAGTTTATGGGGACTATGCTCCAGCTGAATCAAGTTGTCGTGAGTGGTTTAAAAGTGGTTATTTTGATGTCGAAGACAAAGAACGTCCTGGTCAGGACCAGCTAGGTGTGATCCATTATGAGCTGTTGCCAGGTGGCCAAACCATTAATGCTCAATTCTATCGTCAACAATTGATCCAATTGAAGCAGAAAATCCAGGCAGAGCGGCCAACGTATGCGACCAGACATGAGTCAATCATTTTCCACCACGATAACGCTCGGCCACATATTGCTGCCCCAGTCAAAAATTACCTGGAAAACAACGGATGGGAAATTTTGCCTCACCCGCTTTATAGCCCAGACCTTGCACCATCAGACTACCATTTGTTCCGATCGATGCAGAATGCCCTATCAGGAATACGCTTCACTTAAGTTCAAGATATCGAAAATTGGCTCGATTCATTTTTGACCGCCAAGCCGGCGCAATTTTTTTGGGATAGAATTCATAAATTGCCTGAAAGATGGGGAAATGTTGTAGCTTCCAATGGACAATACTTTGAATAAAATATATTGTAACATTTTTCCACAATAAAGCATCAAATTTCGCTAAAAAATTCCGGTTTTTAAGTTGTACACCCAATATATTTTCACAACCAAAAGTTATCCGTTTAAAATTACAGTAATAGGTTTGCGTGGAAAAAGTCAATCATAGGATAGCAAAAGAAATTTTTGAGCAATGTACCGGGGATGCTAGTCAAACTACCGAAAAAAGGTGACCTAAGCGAGTGCCAAAACTATAGAGGCATTACCTTGCTCTCAGTACCGTCAAAAGTATTGACAAAAGTGCTTCTGAACAGGGTAAACGAAAAACTTGATTCGGCCATTCGAAAGCAGCAAGCAGGATTCCGGCGAAACCGATCATGCGTGGATCAAATCAACACCCTCAGAATAATTGTCGAACAATCATGCGAGTGGCGTGCTGCAACTTGTCTTCGTAGACTATAGCACTGCCTTCGGCAGTGTCTCCCGAGAAAACATCTGGGTTTCACTGCAACGAAGAGGTATTGCCGCAAAGGCCATAAACTTAGACGTACACAATATGAAGGCTTTAAATGCAGTGTGTTACACAATGGGTTGTTGTCACCGACATTCACCACTAATTCAGGCGTACGGCAGGGGTGTTTGCTATCACCATCACTCTTCCTTAGGGGCTGTCCATAAACTCCGTGACGCTCCTAGGGGGGGGGGGGGGGGGGGGGTCGAGCAAGCGTCATGCTTGGTGTATTTTATTTATTTTTTATATGAAGCTACCGTCACATAGGGGGGGGGGGGGGCGGTTTCAATATATCGAATTTTAGCGTCACGGAGTTTATGGACAGCCCTTTATCGTTCTTGATGATATCCTAGATAAAGCTCTAAATAAGGCCAAAAAAGGTATCCAATGGAACTTTACCGAACATCTGGAAGATCTCGACTACGCTGACGACATCTGCCTCTTATCGTCCAAACATTCAGATATGCAAAGTAATATTGAAGACCTTGTCGTGGAATCACAAAAGGCCGGTCTAAAAAACAACGTATCCAAGACTAAAAGCATGAAGCTAAACGCAAGCAATGACATCACGTTTAAAGCTGGCAGTGATGACCTCGGAAACGTCGATAGCTTCACGTATTTAGGCAGCATTATCTCCATGGATGGTGGAGCAAAAGAGGATATCAACTCAAGAATAGCAAAAGCAAAAGGCGCGTTTGCTCAACTGAACAAAATATGGTCTTCATCCGTTATATCCACCAAAACGAGAGTGTGCATTTTTGATTCGAATGTGAAATCGGTTTTGTTATATGGGTGCGAAACGTGGCTTGTTACTGAACAACTAACGAATGCTTAAGGCGAATACTAAAGGTTTGGTGGCCTCGCACTATATCAAATGCCGAGCTACATCAAAAATGCAATCAGAGGGCTATAGCAATCGAGGTCAAGCTGCGCAAATGGAGATGGATTGGTCACACTCTCCGGAAACCACACAGCAAAGTTTGTCGCCAGGCTCTTGAGTGGAATCCACAAGGCAGTAGAGGACGTGGTAGACCCAAAACCAACTGGAAGAGGTCGCTGGAAAAGGAAATCCAAAAATCGGGAAAGTCGTGGCAAGAGATTAAAGTCATCGCAAGGGATCTTGACAAATGGAGAGATTTCATATTGGCCCTATGCTCCTCCTAGGAGTTAAAGGAGAATACATAAATACCGGGACCTAAACTCGTACGTATTGGTCAAACAAAAATTGGCTATAGACGAGTACGGCATAAAAAATAATCGATAAATTTAGATTGCATGGAGCACTTGTGCTCGTGAATGTGTTCCGCATGAGTAAGCACTTTGTGCTTATTGCCATTGCGTAAATATCACAGCATCAATTTTGCCCAAATTGTCATACTAGTTGGAATCGAGATGTGAATGCCGGTATCAATATTTTATATTTGGGTGAATACCTGATCAACAATGACGACATGACAAAGGATGAAAAATTTTGCAAAAAATAAAAAAATAAATAGCACTAAATTATATTTTTATTTGCATACAAGACTGTTTTTTTTTTTTTATTATTATTATTTTGTATATAATTGGTTTAACTCTCAAAAGATCCACCTAGCATAATCGTGTATGATGGATTTGAAAGGGTTAAGCCCTGTAGTTCATAAATGAAGAGCTGAAAAAATAATGAAATATTTTTTACAAGTTGCTTCAAATAATTGCAATTCAACTTACCCTCCAAAAGTTGGCTTCGGTACATTTACGTTTGTGTTTTGCGCTAAGTTTCCAAACGAAAGTCCAGTTTCTGTTGAGCCTAAAGCCTCAAAAAGATTATTCTTTTGTGTTGGCGATGCAAATCCCCCGGCTGCCGGAGCAGCTGCGGATGTTGGCGATGCGAAAGATCCAAATCCTTTAGGACTGCCAAATGTAGCCGCACCACCAAAGCTAGGTTGAGCGCCAAACGCCGGTGGACTACCAAATGTAGCCGTACCACCAAATAGCGGCTTTGAAAATGCAGAATTCTGAGGCGGCGACCCAAAGCCACTTTGAGCTACTGAAGCGCCACCTTGAGCAAATGAGCCAGCACCTGCATTCTGTGAACTAAATGCAGGTGCAGCGGCTTGCTGTGAAAATGAACCGAAACCAGGAGAGCTTGCACCGAATGCAGACGTAGCACCTCCGAAAATTGTGTTTGACGCGGCAGCAGTTCCGCCACCAAAAATGGAACCACCACCAAAGCCAGCACTCGGCTGTTGTGTATTTGCGCCACCTCCACTAAATATTGAACCCGTCGACTGAGCCACAGGTTGTGCAAAAGTGTTTTGCCCAAAAATAGAACCACCAGCAGTAACAGCAGGTTGGGTTGGAGAACCGAATATGTTCGCACCTTCGACAGGTTTTGCAGCACCACCAAAAATGGAGCCAGTATTGGCAGCTGGTGCCACAAAAGGACTGCTATTCGCAGAACCACCACCGCCAAAAATGGAGCTGCCACCGGCGGCGGATGGAGTTCCAAATCCAGTCGCAGCACCACCGCCACCAAATATACTACCGCCACCTGGAGGGCTGCTAAATGGTGACTGATTAGCAGCAGCTGCTGTAGCAAATATTCCACCGACAGTCGCGGTTTGTGCATTTGGTGGTGGACTGCCAAAAACAGATTGGTCTGGCTTAGGAATCCCCCCAAAGACATTGGTGCTGTTTGAACTTGCAGTGACGGTTGTGCCAAACATGGAGGGGGAAGCTGCAGTTGCGGCTACAGCGGCGCCAAAAATTGATGAGGGTGCAGCAGTTGTTAAAGTACCGGTGGTCACAGCAGCTGTAGTACCAAACATAGCTGCTGCCGTAACAGTAGGGGTAGGAGCGGTGGATGTGCCGAGGAAGGATGCAGTATTTCCACCAAAAATCGATGTTGATGTTGTAGATGTCGGTGCGATTGTAGCAAATATTGGAGCGCTAGATACAGCAGCGCTAAAGAAAGTAGAAGTACTGACAGCAGTTGCAGCAACTGCGCTGGTGGTAGCAATGCTAGGTGTAGATGTTATCGTAGTTGCACCAAACGAAAATGAAAAAGGTGTTGGTGTTGATGATATAACCGGTTTCACGACAGCAACAGTGCCGGATGGTGCGCTCGTAATAACGTCGGAAATTTTATTTTCTGCAGTAGCATTTGAAGAGGAAGCAGGCGTCGTGGTAGTTATAGCTGTTGCGGAAAATGCACCACTACTGACGCTTGTAGTGCCACCAAATAAAGGTTTTGAGACATCAGAAGCGGTGGAGGTAAAAGAAAATAAATTGCTTCCCCCATTTCCTCCAAAACCAGAAAAAACATTGCTAGCATTTGTTGCTTTTGTAGAATCTGAAATTATTCGATTAGTTATTACAGAATTTGAAATTTCATTGCCTGGTAACATACCAGTTTCGTTGCTTGCAGGCTTACAAATGTTTAAGGAGACAAGAGAGTCAGCAGCAGCAGAATCACTGCTTGCGGTGGCATAGTTGGTAGTTGATTCAGCACTTTCTGCTGTAGATGCCGATGTTGCTTTTACAATGGATGAAGTTGTTGTAGTTGCAGTTGGGGGTGTAGTCCAATTCAACGCATTGAAACTGAAACTAAAACAGCAAAAAAGGTCTTAATTTGACCAGACCTTGATATAAAATTTTAAACAAGATTTTTTTTAAAACAGCGTAATCCAAAAGTATTACTTTGAAAAAAAAAAAAAAAATACCGAGGGAGTAAAGTATACAGTGGATTTTTGTGAGTTTTAAATCCTAAATTACTGTGGCTAGCAAACTAGTTGTTGGATATATTATAGACTGATCCGCGGCTGACGGCCGCCGCGGAGCCGGTATAGGATTTTTTGCAAGTTTTAAAACCGGAACTGCGGCTGTTGTCAATAACAAAATAAGGCGTTAGGAAATATCGTTAAGGAGATTATGTCCGTTTTTTTCTGGGGATTATGTCCGAAAAACTGTCATAGAGTAATTGGATTTGGGTTGAGTATCGAAAAGTACATTGGAAATATTTCTCGTAGTTTTAAAAAGGTCTATACAGCATTTGAAATCCTTATTTATTCAATCGTTTGTGCTTACGTATTCTACATTATCACGCCTAAGATACTCAACATATTTAAACCATTCTTGCACCATATATTTTTTGGTGCTCCCCGTCCGATCAAGATAGTTATGCATAATGTTTACCCAGGTATCAAGTATCGTAATGTAGGTAAGGTGAGTAGATATGCGATTTTTGTTTTGTTTTTGGTATGTTTTCTTTGTATACCGAGCGCATGTTACTTTCGTTCAATTACCTCCATTATCAAGGCAAATCTGTCGGAGTATCAAAGAGCGACTCAAATAAACTTTTCAATTATTTTGCGTTTTTTTTTGTGTGGGGGGTACAACCCACCTTGTCCAATCGCTCCCATTTTTCTTATAAATCTGTTGGAGCACCAAAAAAACATGTGATGCAAATATGATTTTGATACGTTCAGTAGTATAGGCGTGGTAGTCTTGGGTATACGAAAACATCACTTAAGTAAAACTGAATTACTGAAAATTGTGACGTGATGAATTTTTTTCACTATTTTTCTCGTAATCAGCACTTTTAAGTCTATGGAAATCGCTTTTTAAAATTAAGAGAGGAAAACCCTTGTAGGACTGTGCAATGGTTCCAATTCAAGCATAAAAGATAGTACCTGGAGACTAGAGCGCCCACAAGATATATGAAATGTGCAAAGTTGAGAATTTGTTTGCTCCCCGTCCATTTCCTGAAATTAGAGGTCAAAAAAATAAGATCTCAAAAAAAAATTTGGAATCGGTAGTGGAAAAAACCCAGCCGGTTTTCGATCAAAGGTCGAAAAATTGACTAAAAAAAGGGAAGTCGCTTTGACTGCCCGTTACTTCAAAACCGTTCATTTGTTCATTATGTTTTCAAGACAACTTTTATAGAGCATGACTAGGTCAACATTATCTTCTTAAAAATTTTTGGTCCAAAAATTAAATTTGTTGTTGTTTCGGTACAAAAACTTCAACTTTTTAAGAAAATTTTCATGACTTTTTTCCTATAAATTGGTTTTTTGTAATTTTTTAAGGGCGGAATATTTGTTCTGAAATTCTTATATTGCTTGGGATTAAATGTTGATTAATTCAACAAAAAAAAATTATATAAGTTTTAAGGTATGGAGCCGGTCTCAATGTTGGAAAAAAATGAGTATTCTAATTTTTTTCTTTTAATCGCTACTTTATTGGATGCAACAAAATGCATTGCCAGTTGTTATTAAATGCATCATTTAGAACTGCTTTTTGCCTTTAAAATAAGTTATGAAATGAGTTTGTGCGACTTTTTTTCAAAAAGTTATGATCATTTTAAAATGACATCATGAAAGTTAAAAATCATGTATGGATTTTCTATAGCAATTGCCATATTACTATATCTTTTATAATGCTATTTTAAAATGGTCATAACTTTTTAAAGAAAAATCATACAAGACCATTCTGTAACTCATTTTGAAGAAGAAAAACAGTACTAAATGACGCATTTAATAAAACAGACCAAAACGATTTTGTGCGTGATCTACACAACCTCAAAAATCGTGTTTTTTTAACATTAGGGGTGAAATATCTCACAAACCATAAGTGATATAGCAATTTCGCGTCCAATTTCGAATTCAGCATTAATAACTACATCTAAAATGACTATTTTGGTTTTGGTTTGTAGTCGTTTTCTTTTAAAATACCGTTTTTCGACCTCATTTTAAAAACCATGCCATGAACCGATTTTGAAAACTTTTTTTTCTTATTCATTAAATGCTCAGGTGCAATTTCACACTAAAACGAAAATAAATGGTATTTTCGTGTTCAGCAATCCCAAATTAGTTTAGGAAATATGACTACTAAAATGGTTTCTTACCAAATTAAAAATTAAGAAGAAAAAATAAAAAAATAAATTTTTTTTCTTAACTTTGAAACGGACTCTATTTCTTAAAAACTAAAATTTTTTAGTAATTTTTCTTTTAAATGAATCAACATTTAATTCCCTACAATTTAAAAATTACAGAACAAATATTCTGCCCTTTGAAAATTACAAAAAACCAATTTATAGAAAAAAAGTCATGAAATTTTCTTAAAAAATTGAAGTTTTTGTACCGAAACAACAACAAATTTAATTTTTGGACCAAAACTTTTTAAGAAGATAATGTTGACTTAGTCATATGCTCTACAAAAGTTGTCTTGAAAATATTATGAACAAATAAACGGTTTTGAAGTAACGGGCAGTCAAAGCGACTTCCCTTTTATTAGTCAATTTTTCGACCTTTGATCGAAAACCGGCTGGGTTTTTTCCACTACCGATTCCAAATTTTTTTTTTTGAGATCTTATTTTTTTGACCTCTAATTTCAGGAAATGGACGGGGAGCAAGCAAAATCAGAATTTTGCACATATGGGCGCTCTACCGAGATAAGAAGACGGTTATCTGCAGACAAGTGATGGAGTGAAATTTAAGACAATGAAAAGAACAGATTTAGAAGTCAGATTAATAAAATTAAGAAGATAGGAGAACTAAATAATAATAACGATTGTAAAATACAATAACTAATTAAGAATTAAAAGACATGTGTAAATAAATACATAATATGAAAACTGGAAAGAGTTGTGTTACTTTTAATTAATAGTACCTGGAGACCGATCCCTGCTCGGTCAACAATCTAATCTTATTATTTTAATCATTGTTTTTATTCATAACTATTTTTTGTTATGAAACTTGTATCTTTTCACTTCAAAATGATAAATAAACCGATGAGAATAATAATAAGAAAAAACTCGGAAAGCATTGAATGGTATAGAAAAATATCAAAAACTCAAAATTTTTTTTGGTGAATTAGAATGCCCTAAAATAAATAAATGGGATATGCCACGCACCCAAAATATTTCGTCTTTTGTATGGCAGCTGAAATATCTTATTTTTAAAGGATCGGAAAATAAGAATCCTATTGGAAAAATCCGAAAGGATATTTGGATAAGGAAGAGTGTAACTGTTCGATGCTATTAATAAAAAAGAATTTCACCCTTTCTTATAGCTACGCTTTAAGACTGAACACAGCGTTTTCTTCAACTTCAAGCAAGGATATTTCAAAATCCTGCAGGTATAATGACAGTTCTGCTGATAAAGACGGATTCATCGTCAAAAAGTACATAAGACTGCATATAAGAATTAAACAGTTCATTCCATTTTTTTTTTTTTTTTTGCCTGAGTTATTAGCCAAAATTTTTATTTTGATAAAAAAAATGGGCGTGGCAATTATTAAACAAAGCTTTCTTTTTCTCATGCTTTAAATACTCCTGATCCAGATCCGCATACAAAATTTCATCAAAATATGTTGTATCATTTGCGAGAAATAGCATTTAATGTGTTTTACTTGTATGGGAGGTTCCACGCGCACTTTCGATATATTGCCTTATTTCAAGTCGTAGGTGCCTAATAGCAAGTAGACTCCCTACAGTTAAATTCAGAAAGATTGCTTTAGTAGTTTTCTTTTTATAGCGCATTATATTTTTGTGCGCGGTGCCTCGCCCTTCAACGAGTTTTCCCAATATAACGGCATATCATATATTAATACTTGTTTCCAGAGGTAACAGCTCCTAAATTTTTATCAAAATTGTTGGAACCGTTTTCGAGTAATATTGAATCAATATTTTCAAAGGTTAAAAAGTGGGCGTGGCACTTATTCGATCCCGCCCACTTTTCGTTTGTTACAAGGTTTTATTAAGCAATACCTATATATTCATTTAAATACCTTGTAACATTTGCGAGAAATAGCATTTAACGTATTTTGCTTGTATGGGAGGTTCCACGCGCAACGGCGATATTTTGCCCACTTTCAGATCAGAGATGCCTTATAGCAAGTATGCTCCCCACAGTTAATTTTAGAATGATTACTTTATTAGCTTTCATTTTATACCGTATTATATTTTTGTGGGCGGTGCCACGCCCTTCAACGAGTTTTCCCAATGTAACGGCATATCACATATTAATACTTGTTTGCAGAGGTAACATCTCCAAAATTTTCATCAAAATTATTGGAGTCGTTTTCGAGTAATATTGAATCAAAATTTTCAAGGGCTGAAAAGTGGGCGTGACACTTCTTCGATCCCGCCCACTTTTTGTGTGTTACAAGGTATTATTAAGCCGTACCCACTAACCAAATACATTGTATGGTTTGCGAGTTATGACCATATCATATTTAAAATTTAATGCGATGCCACGCCCCCTGGTGAGCATTTACAAAGTTCAAGCCTAGCTCATTCTTCATTGTATGCTAATGTCTAACATTATCCGAAGTTTCATTAAAATCGCTGTAGCCGTTTTCGAGAAAAAGTTTTGCCCGTTCCAAACATACATACTCGTATAAGAGAAGATACGTAGGGCCTAACAAAAGTTCGCTTAGTTGGTGTCATTTTATAAATTTTAAGTAAATCAAAAAATTGCGTATTATTTGTTATAGTCTTACGATACATCATTTTGATTTTCAGAAAGATCGGTCCAAATGGAGAGAAGAAAACGTAAAATTCGTGAAACAATGTCAGCAGATATTCCAATGCCAACGCAGCAAGAGATTCGGTTTGCTATTCTTTTTGAATTTCGACGTAACCTCAAGCCTATGGAAATATTTAATGAACGCCAAATAGAATTTGAAGTTAATGCGCCATTCCTCTTGACTATTTCAAAGTGGTTCCGAAGATTCCAGACAGGTAATTTTTCTGTGGAGGACGAACCTCGCGAAGGCCGCCCAAAATCTTCGACTGATTATGAATGTGTAGCGCTGGTTAATTCTAAAATTGACGAAGATCCAAGATTGACCCAGGAAATCATTGCTGAGAAACTAGACTTGAATGCCATGGCTGTACCGCGAATATTAAAAAATAATCTTGGATACACGAAGAAATCTGCACAATGGGTTCCTAGAATTTTAAGTGATGCTCAAAAAGAGGCACGTGTGCGTTTTGCTAAGTATTTTCTTGAAAAATTCAAAAACGGAGAATCTAAAACTTTCAAGAAAATAGTAACAAGTGATGAGGCATGGTTTTAGAAGTTAGACCCTGAAACCAAACAACAATCCATGGTATGGAGTCCAGAAAGTGCAAGTCCACCTGTTAAAGTAAAGCAAAAAAAAGTCAGCAACAAAAGTAATGATGCCAGTTTACTTCACCAGAGAGAAAGTTGTAGCTGCTATTCCTTTGGAAAATTTGAGGGAGGGTCTTCAACAGAAATGAGAAGATAATAAATGCGGTTAATGATGAAATTGCAAAACTGCAAAAAGCCGATTTTGAAGACTGTTTTTCAAGATGGATTTATCGACTTCAAAAATGTATCAAAATAAATGGCGATTACGTTGAAAAAATACAAATAGATGAAGAATAAAGTTATAAATTTCAAAAATTAAATTTAAAAGTTTTTTCAATTCAACTAAGCGAACTTTTGTTAGGCCCCTCGTAAAATAACTACAATAAACATATCGATACCTTAGAGCGCTATAGTCCTATCTCCACTTTTTGCGATTTTGAGATTTTTACAGTTATGCCATCATTGTGGGTTTCTTTACCGTGTGGAAAACTGGGTGATGTCAAAATACCACTAAAATACCGAAATATTCGATAATTAAGAAAAATCCTATCTCCAAACTGTAATTTTTTCAAGGGCGCTACTGTCCACTGAATATTCAAATAAGTCACATTTTTAAAAAAATCTTAATTTTTTCGCGCTTTCTTCGCGTTTCATGACTCTTTGCGACATTTTAGTGAACAAATTTGGTTACACCCAAGGCTCCACTCTTGTTTGTCGGAACCAAAAATTAAAAAAAAAAAAAAAAATTCGTTTTTCTTGTGTTTTCTACGCGTTTCATGACTCTTTACGACATTTTAGTGGAAAAAATTCAAAAAATGTCCTAAATACGTCAAAAGTAATGACATACTATAAATTGGCTGGGATTTCGTTAGAAATTAATAAAATTGGTTTAAAACATTAAATTATGTTAAAATATACTATAAGTAAAAATATTGCATGTATCGTTATATCAAAATAGCAGCCAATTCTAAATAACCACTGTTTGAAATCTTCTTTTTGCATTTCCCAACAATTGGAACAATGGAGATAGGACTATAGCGCTCTAAGGTATCGATATAAGCGAATAAAATCAACGACTTAAGGATTGCAATTGTTTTTCTTCTTATAATACCTTGATGATGTTGTTGTTGCATTTGATTCACCAACTGATTTTCCAAAACCACTAAAAACTGGTGATTTTGGTATAGATGTGGTTGAATCTGGTGTAGCCGAGGACGTGCTCGATGTTGTTAAAGCTATTGGCTGCTGTCCTGGTTTTGCATCACCAGCGCCACCAAATGATACAGCACTCGATGTAACTGTACTGGTAAAAGACATGCTGCTCGGTGCAGTTCCAATTGCAGCACCAATGCCACCAAAACTAAAAGCATTGCTACCTTGTTTTCCATCAAATGTTGGGTTTTTATTTGCATTTGAGCTCAGGCTTCCAAATAATGAAACATTTCCGGTACCTGATGCTGGTGCTACACCAAATGCAGCCTTTGAATCACCACCGACACCAAAAGGGGCTGTCCCTTCTTGCACACCAACGCTGAAACTAAATGTTTTTGGAATCTCAGTTTCGGGAGGATTTTTATTTTCTTTATCTTGAGCTGGTTTTGTTGGTAAAAATGAGGAAGGTGAGTTGGCTGCAGTCAATGATAGTTTTGATGTATCACTTGTAACCACTTTGGCGGCAAAAGAAATTGGCGCTATTGGGGTTACCGATGTCACAGCAAACATATCATTGGATGTGAAGGCTGGATTTGTTTGACCAAAATTTATAGGTTGATTTGAAGCACCGAAGCCAGCGAAAGTTGGTGATACAAAAGAGCTTTGACCCATGCTTGCAGCTCCGCCATGAATACCTACGAATGATTTTGTGGGCTCTGCTTCTCTAAGTCCAGCAGCCGGTGCTGCCGAAGATGTTTTGACAAATAAGCTATTATTACCGCCGAAACCCAAATTTGGAGAAGTAGCAGCTTGTGAAACGGCTGGTGGAATAAAATTTGATTTGGAACTTGTAGTCGGTTTGGTTGCAGTTGGTTTACTTATGACCGCAACAGGAGCATTTGCCTGTGATTGTACTTTTTCTTGTTGCATTTTGCTTAAACGTGTAACTGCACCTTCGCGTGATTGGCGCTCTGTTTGTAATTTTGTCTCTAAAATAACTTCGGATTTAAGTCCTACACGATCGGGGCGCTGTGGTCTAATGCGCACAATATGGCGACCGCGAACAAAACCTCGAATTGCGTTTAGTTTTTCAGCAGAAAGTTTTGAATGGTTGGCATCCACAGTATTAGCTAAGCTCATAGACAATATAGAGTCAGCAAGCGATTCCATTCTGTTGAAGAAAATTTGTTATAAATTGTTTGTATGTTAGGTTGTTTCAAATCAAAGTGTTTTTCATTCGTTTTGGTTAAACAAAAGCATAAAGAAATGTTTAGGAAAATAAATTAAAAGAAAGATCCCAAGCACCTTAATACTAGACTTTTTTTGTTTCATTCAGATGTGGTAAATAACGAATTAAACTTACGTTCCTGTTTTTTCTGTGATTTGTGTATCCAAGTCATTCAGTGATTTAAAGATCAGGCCTTTCTGTTTTAGTTTCGACTTAACATAATTTAATTTGGTGCGCTGACGTGCCATCATGTCTTTAAGCTTTGTCATTCGCTGATATATTCCATCCAAGCAGGGTATATGCATTTGTGTCTTTGAATTCCGACGCACTAGATCTTGATAACTCGCCCACTGACCATCAATTTGATGTTGTAGTTGTTGCAACTGTGCCTGATTAGCAGTCACGTTACTTTGTAGTTTGGCTAGTTGTCGCCGATTTAATGGATCGAATGTGGAAATGCAAGTGAGGCGAGTCAAGCTGAAATCAATCAATTTAAAATGAATTTATTAAATTAAAAATATCATAAAAAACCATACTCTGGATTATTGAACATATCCAGTTTAGTACGACACTCAGCCAACATCGCATACGATTCATTTAGTGAGTGCCTCAACTGTTGTACATCTAATTCGAAATCTCGATCATTGGCCTGTTCTATAATTTCCTGCAAATCGTTCAGACGTTTGGTGCACAATTTCATCTCATCGGGTTTACCAATCTGTATAAATAAAAAGTTGAGCATAGTATACATAAATGTAATATATAATTACGTTTCCCAGCAAATTTTTGGATTGATTATCCAACTGTTTTAGCTCCACATCAAATGAGTTTATTTGTATAGCAATCATTTGTCTTACAATGTCATCGACTTCATTCGAAGTCATTTGAGATTGAGCAGTTAATTGTTCATTAAAAGTTTTCTGTTGTGGCTGCTTTTGCGCAGCAGTTGTTGCTGGCGTGAATGTTGGAGGCACCGTGAAAAGTGGTTTATTCATTTCAATTTGTTTTTGAGTTACTTGAGTCGATTGTTTTTGAGGTTCCACAGCTTTGGCTTGCAGCGAAAATTGGATTCTTAGTAAAAACGCTTGACAAATGCATATTTCTTATCCTTCCTTACCTTCAAAACCGGAAAATCCACTTGATGCACCGCCAAAGCCCCCAAATGTTGGTGTTACTGTGGGTGCGGATAGTGCTGAAGAAGCTTGTGGTTTTGCCGCATTGAAACTTCCGAAACCTGTTGCATTTCCTGTGTTTGCTCCCAAGTTCTGTTGTACGGCAAATTCTGCTGTAGGGTTTTGACCAAAAACACTGCCACCTTGTGCATCAATTGTACCGCCAAAAAAGTTTTTTGGTTTGTCTTTCTAAAAAAAAAAAAAAAGAATTATCCAAATATCCAAAGTAAAAAAACTCTCTCTCAATTTACCAGTGCAGGGGTTGAAGTTGCTGCGCTTGGATTGAAAGCAAAAGACATTTCTTGATTAGTGGTTGAGGCTAAAGGAACTGCCGCCGCATTATTAGAAAAATCACCTCCTCCCGTGTCAGCGCTTCCTGCTACCAATTCTTCTTCTATTGGTTTGAATTGTCCAGATGCATCAATAATTGGAGGTGGTGGTGAACATACATCGGGTGCCCCGGGCGTTAAATTAAGGAAGTTAAAGGATACCAGGTGGCCATGTGTCGATAGAACATGTACCATTGGCATTACAGGAATTTTTTGTTCACCAAACGTTAATTGATGGGATGATGATGTGTCGTATGCAAAACCAATCGGATAAGTTTCATCTTTACTATCAGTAAGTGGCATTTCTATGCGCGCTTCATCCTGATAATTATAATACAATGGAAAAAATATATCACTGATGATCAGATATATATATAATATTGACATCAGAACTGAGCGATAAGGATTACGATTAGCAAACGATTACGATTGCAGTAATCGTTTAAAACAACGAACGAACTTAAATTACGATTACAGTAATCGTAATTTCTATTTTTTTTTTAAATTACGAAATTACGATTACTGTAATCGTAATCTAAGCTCGTTCGATGAACGATTACTGTAATCCTAATCGTGTTTTTTTGTTTTTAATGATTATTGCAATCATAATCCTAGGCGCAATCAATTACACATGTAATCCTTATTGCCCAGCTCTGATTGACATAAAACAGTCAGTTGATGTCACCAGTATATGGTGTTGAAACGCATTATGTTGATGAATGATATACAATCATATTACTATACACTAAAATAATTGAATAAAACTTATTCTGCAAAAATGTCTTCGTGTCGTCTGTTAATTTTTCCTGAAAAAATAATATTAAAGGCCTAAGAATAAGGGTATACTTTAACAGTATAAAACTCCGTTCAAGAATATGATATGATATGAAATGGGTTAAGACTTTCGTTTAGGATGAGTATAGGTAACCAATAAACGTTTTTCATCCCTAGTAAGGGAATCATCAGTTGGCTTTAAGGAGTGTGTTGATTCGAGGTAATAAAAATGGAGTAATGTTTAAGATAATATAATGAAAACATGGTTAGAGGCTGTATATATATATGTATTACTTACCAACAGTGCATACTGCACCCAAGTTGGTGATTCACCGGTTTCTTTAGTACCTAAAATACCTATTTCCAAGCCATTGGCAGATGTCATAAGCAATAAGTTCCATTGCTGCACATGCGTAAAATTAATTTGATGTTGGCGTGGCCCAGTGGCGCTATAGCAAATATCATAGTAGTTAATATAGCTAGGTTGTCCGCCTTTCGGCGCGTTCACAATGTACAATGAGGGTGACATATCTTGGCCGTGCTGCAAAAAAACAGCGGCAAATTGAAATGTTGAAAGCCAGTGAATGGCAATTACGTCAAACGGACCCGGATGTATGCCCACGGGACAAATGATATTCTTGGCTGGCGTTAGATCGGGTTTGAATTGTTGCAATTTGCCATTGGGGAATCCAAGCACTATTTGTTTGCCTTTAGGCGACCAACAACCGCATTTTACTTGGTTCTGTTTGTCGAGCGTATGGAATTCAAATGTTCCACCATCTTTTAAGGTGTACATAGACAAAGCACCATTGCTTAGCACCACAGCCAGACTAGAGGTTAAAACTGGATTCCAAAGTAATTGGAGTACAGAAACATTCTCTTCTGCCGAGAGGCGCAAATTGTAAAAAAGTTTGGGATTCTGTGCAAATTAAAAAAAAATTAATGAAAAAAATCACATTTTATTTCTACAATTCCCTACCACAGTCAAAAATGATGCAACACTATAGATATGCAAGATATCGTTTCCATTCTGCGTACAATTCACTGCCAACATATTGCCATCGGCACTGACCGCTATAGAATTCGGAACATCAAATAGTTGGACAGATCGCGCTGACAACTTGCGCTCTGTTAACTTAGCATCCACAATTTCATTTAAAATGAATACTAAAAAGAATACATACTAGTTATAACGAGGTTAAACTAAGAAAAAAACAACAACCTTTTAACTCCGCCGCATATGGGTTGCCCACAAAGAGAAGCCCTTGATTGCTTGCTGCTGCCAGAAGATTTACATGGCTGCGTAATTCATTACCAAACGGAAACACAATGAATTTGTCATGCAATTTAAATTGAATTTCCTTGGAGAATCGGTATTTGTTAAATATATTTGAATGTTTTAGTATTTAGTATTGGATATAAATTCCTTACAGACTAGGAAACAAAAGAAGCTAATTTGTATAGACGAAAGAATAAAAATATAATAAAAATTTAAAATACATTGATTGGTAAGCAAAGATTTAAAACAAAGTTTCGATAACGCAAAATCAAGACTAGTATTAGCTAATAAATTATTGTACGGAAGCTCGAAATACCTGGATGTCCAATGAACTTGGTGACTCCATTATCAGATTGCAGTTTGCTGAAACTTTATTAAAACGCTTTCGCAGATTTTTATTTAACTTTTAATTACTTTTTTAAATTTAATTTAATAATTTTGCGTTATAAATTTTTAATTTTCTTTATTTTTTTCAACACGTTTGACGTTTTGACATTTTTTCGCGGCTCTTTTACTGTTTCCTTTGCCTTTTTTCTTTGTTTTCATTCATATCAAATAGGCAGGTACACAACTTCAAATACACAAAATTTATTTCAAATTTGTTTGGCATCACTAACTTTGCTGTCTAAAAAATTTGTCTGGATTAGTCAGCGTTATTTTACTGTCAAAAATTTGTATGGCGCATACCGATACACAAAGGATATACAGTGTCGGCCAAAACCTAAGCACCCCCTAAAGAAGTTTTTTCTTATATCAAATTTTTTTTGAGAAAACGACGTTATTGAGTTAGTTTATGTGTATTTTATTTATTTATACGTTAATTATTGACAAACAAGGACTTAAAAAATTCAGGGTTTTATAAATTAAGAGTTAACATTTAATAAACATTAAAATTTAGAAACTTCATCGGACAAAACTAAAGCACCCCCTTCTTAACATTAAATAAAAACTTTTAAAATTAATATATAGTTGAAAACTCTTTATACTGGGTTACATTAGCACATCTTTAAAGCATAGAGGACATTATATTATTAATGATATCCTTCGATATCCCTTCCTAAGGCTACTTTCAAAGCTCCAAAAACATTTTTCTTGGTTTTGCAATTTTCCTTATAGATTTACGTGTTAACGATCTCCCAGAGGTTCTCAATGGGATTCAAATCTGGGGACTGGCCTGGCCAACCAAGGACTTGCATCCCATTACTCTGAAACCAGGCTTTACAAACTTAAGCGGTATGTGTTTGGATCGTTGTCCTGTTGGAACCTCCATTTAAGTGGCATCTCTTGATCCGCATTAAGCAGCATCACATCATTTGGTATGTCAAAGTGCATAAAACAATCCATAATTCCTTTAGTATAATGAATTAACCCACTCCCTTGACCAGAGAAAAAGCCACAGACCATTGAACTCCATCCTCCGTGCTTAACAGAGGCTTTGCAAAATTTTGGTTTCAATCTTTTTCTTTTTGGTCTGCTTACTCGCCGTATTCTATCCGAATTTTTATTACGAATTTATTTCAAAACAAAAGTGCGAGACGAAAGACTATACGTCTCTCTTCCTCTCATTGCCGGAACGCCACTTTTGTTTTGAAATTTATTTTTCCATTTTACGCTTTTGACATTTCGTTTTCTTCGTTGTAAAAATTGGATTAAAAACAAAATCACCGAATTATATCCAATTAATTTCACATAACTTTTGTTTTAGTTTTTATTTGTATCGAAATCTTTTCCTAACTTTGTTTTTATATAAAAACTTTTAAATATAAAATCTGTGAATTTTTAACAAAATGGATATTGAAAACGAAAGAGTTTTGAAATTAATTTTTCCCAATGGAGTGCCAGGTGAGTTTAAAGTACAAAGCACAAGAATATATTAAAATTGTTTATAAATTTTTCATCAATTAGAAAACTTGCAAGAGAATCCAGAACTCTTTAGCTACCTATCCAAATTGGGAACTTACCACGTTGAACAATTGAAGAAGGAATTTTCATGAGGAGACAATGGCTGGAGTGGATCCAGATGATAAGTGGACAACTACACATATTCCGGATTCGCAGCTATTGTTCAAATTACTTCAATTGTTTGTCCGTGTAATAAAAATCGATTAATATAATTATTAAAAAATAATATAAATATTAAATATCCTACTAAAGTTGTGATTATTACTAAAATTAATAAAGCATGATCGTGAAAAAATGTTAATTGTTCTATTAATGGGGAAGCTCTATCTTGTAAACCTAAATTTGATCATGTAGACATTAGTTGATTTAAAGTAATATTCTAATAAAAGTAAAATACTTTATATATGGAGCTTAAATCCATTGCACTAATCTGCCATATTAGAAGTTAATTAGTTAACAGAGGAAGTTCGGAGTAACTATGTTCAGCAGGAGGAATGTTTTGGTATCATTCAATTGATGAATTTAGTTGTATTGGGTAAATTACTTGTCGTTGAGTTACTATTCTTTCTCAAATAATAAATAAAAAAAATAAAATCCCTAAGAGAGAAATAGAAGATCCAATTGTTGAAATAATATTTCAAGCGGTGTAGGCATCTGGGTAATCAGAGTAACGTCGAGGTATACCGGCTAACCCTAGAAAATGTTGAGGGAAAAATGTTAAGTTTACTCCTACAAATATAATAATAAATTGGCTTTTCAATCATTTTGGATTTATAGTTAATCCTGTAAATAGCGGATATCAGTGAATAAATCCTGCTATAATAGCAAATACTGCCCCTATAGATAAAACATAGTGAAAGTGGGCCACTACATAATAAGTATCATGAAGAATAATATCAACTGAGGAGTTAGCTAAAACAACTCCTGTTAATCCTCCAACTGTAAATAAAAATACAAACCCTAAAGCTCATAAAATTGCAGGAGAATAAGATAGTTGGGCTCCGTGTAACGTAGCTAATCAGCTAAAAATTTTAATTCCGGTTGGTACTGCAATAATCATAGTAGCTGAAGTAAAATAAGCTCGTGTATCCACATCTATTCCTACTGTAAATATATGATGGGCTCAGACGATAAATCCTAATAATCCAATTGCTAACATAGCATAAATTATTCCTAAAGATCCAAAGGTTTCCCTTTTTCCTGATTCTTGACTAATAATGTGTGAAATTATTCCGAATCCTGGTAAAATTAAAATGTAAACTTCAGGGTGTCCAAAAAATCAAAATAAATGTTAGTAAAGAATTGGGTCTCCCCCTCCGGCAGGATCAAAAAATGATGTATTTAAATTACGGTCTGTTAATAGTATAGTAATAGCTCCAGCTAATACAGGAAGAGATAGGAGTAATAAAAGAGCTGTAATTACTACGGATCAAACAAATAAAGGCATTCGGTCAAAAGTAATTCCTGTAGATCGTATATTAATAACTGTAGTAATAAAATTTACAGCCCCTAAAATTGAAGAAACCCCTGCTAAATGAAGACTAAAAATTGCTAGATCAACAGATGCTCCTCCATGAGCAATTCCGGAAGATAGCGGGGGGTAAACAGTTCAACCTGTCCCTGCTCCGTTTTCTACCATTCTTCTGACTAAAAGTAAGGTAAGGGAAGGAGGTAAAAGTCAAAATCTTATATTATTTATTCGAGGAAAGGCTATATCGGGAGCTCCTAACATTAAAGGGACCAATCAATTTCCGAATCCTCCAATTATAATTGGTATTACTATGAAAAAAATCATTACAAAGGCGTGGGCAGTAACAATTACGTTATAAATTTGGTCGTCTCCAATTAAAGCTCCTGGGTGCCCTAATTCGGCTCGAATTAGAATTCTTAAAGATGTCCCTACTATCCCGGCTCAAGCTCCAAACAAAAAATATAAAGTTCCAATATCCTTATGATTTGTAGAAAATAACCATTGTCGCGAGTATTCTCTAGATTAAATGGCTGAAGTTTAGGCAATAGACTGTAAATCTATTTATAAGAGTAAATCTTTTTAATCAGTTTATTCTTAAAAATAGAAGTAGCTTATAGGCTTTATATTCATTTAAATGATTTTAGATTGCAAATCTAAAGGAGTCATATTTTACTGAAGCTTAAGATTTACAAACAAAAGTATAAAACTTAAAAGATTATACTTATATTGATAGCTTTGAAGGCTAATAGTTTGGTTAACTTAAAGTCTTAAAAAACGAAATAAATAAGACTAATTAAAATTAAACCAAATCTAGAAATGAAAGATAATGTGTAAACAATTTTTGTGCTCACATTATTTAAATAAATTTTATTTCTCCACTGCATTTCATGATAATTAAATATGAAAGCAGCGTAGCATAGCCGTAAGTAAAAATAAAGTGTAATTAGCGTTATCACGGTTATTAAAATCAATAAAAATGTTTGGCTATTAATTGTTAATATTTGAATAACCCACCATTTAGGTAAAAATCCTAAAAAAGGAGGGAGCAAATTTAAGGATAGAAAAGTGTAAAAAGAAAAATAAATTAATCATAAATTTTCTCTTGAGAATATGGCTGCTAATATTCATCCTAAATGATTAATTGAAGAATAGGCTATTAATTTTCGCAGAGACGTTTGATTTAATCCTCCTAATGACCCGATAAATAAATTAATCATAAATTTTCTCTTGAGAATATGGCTGCTAATATTCATCCTAAATGATTAATTGAAGAATAGGCTATTAATTTTCGCAGAGACGTTTGATTTAATCCTCCTAATGACCCGATAATTACTGATGTAACAATACAAATTATAAAAATAATTTTTACTTGTAAATAAGAAATTAATATTAAAGGGGCAATTTTTTGCCAAGTTATTAAAATTAATGCGTTTACATTACATTTGGTAACTTTTAACTTTTTCTACTTTTTTTTTTTGTGTATGGAGACCGACTGTGTTATTTTCATCTTCACCTTTATTGAAATCCTTGATTTTATGCTTTTTGTCTTTCTTTTTCTTCTTTTTTGTGTCCTCCACCAACTGTTGTTCAGCGATTTTTGCGATGCAAATCAAGAAAATATATAAGTTATTTAGTTCATAAAGTATTGTCATTTAGTTCATAAAGTATTGTCAAATAGTTCATAAAGTATTGTCATTTTGCTGGAAAATTGTTGCAACTTTTTAGGCTTTTCATCTTCACCTTTATTGAAATCCTTGATTTTATGCTTTTTGTCTTTCTTTTTCTTCTTTTTTGTGTCCTCCACCAACTGTTGTTCAGCGATTTTTGCGATGCAAATCAAGAAAATATATAAGTTATTTAGTTCATAAAGTATTGTCATTTAGTTCATAAAGTATTGTCAAATAGTTCATAAAGTATTGTCATTTTGCTGGAAAATTGTTGCAACTTTTTAGGCTTTTCATCTTCACCTTTATTGAAATCCTTGATTTTATGCTTTTTGTCTTTCTTTTTCTTCTTTTTTGTGTCCTCCACCAACTGTTGTTCAGCGATTTTTGCGATGCAAATCAAGAAAATATATAAGTTATTTAGTTCATAAAGTATTGTCATTTAGTTCATAAAGTATTGTCAAATAGTTCATAAAGTATTGTCATTTTGCTGGAAAATTGTTGCAACTTTTTAGGCTTTTCATCTTCACCTTTATTGAAATCCTTGATTTTATGCTTTTTGTCTTTCTTTTTCTTCTTTTTTGTGTCCTCCACCAACTGTTGTTCAGCGATTTTTGCGATGCAAATCAAGAAAATATATAAGTTATTTAGTTCATAAAGTATTGTCATTTAGTTCATAAAGTATTGTCATTAGTGATGGGAACTATCGAACAAAAACTATCGAGTTATTCGATAGTTTGCAAAAATTCATTCATTCGATTGTTTTAAAAAAATCATTCATGAACGATTTTTAGTAATGAACGAAAACGACTGAATGAAAAAATTATTCATGAACGATTTTTAGTAATGAACGAAAACGACTGAATGAATAAATCATTCATGAACGATTTTTAGTAATGAAAATGTTTGAATTCTTATGTGTTTAGCAATGAATGAGTAATGAACGAAAACGATTGAATTGATTTTGTTTCATCCTATGGCTTTTCCAGAGCTTTCTCCAAGGCTGGCCAAATCAATAACGGCAGAAGAAATAGGCTAAAAGGTCAAAAGTTGATCAAATTATTTTTTTAATCAGCACTAAGACATCTCTATTGTTATAAAGTTTTAAAATTATTTTTTGAAAGATCTGGTTTTTATTCTGTTAGAGTCCATGCGAATTACAATTTAAGAGTAAACACTGAAAATTTGGTAAATATCCCGTCCATCTACAAAACGCACTACACACGATTCTATTTTGTCACTGCTCCTCGCTTGTTTAATTTACTACCTCAAAAGCTTAGATGTGAAAGAGTAAAAACAGTTTTCCTGAAATTTGTTAAGCAATGGCTCTTTTCTTTTAATTACTCAACAATTGATAGTATTTTTAATCCTATGGTCTAACTAAAATTGCATCACACTATACTTAATTTTTTCATATTTTGTTTTTTTATTAAATACTTTTTTGTTCATAACTGTTTCAAGTCTCTTATATTAGTTTTCCCCATCAATTTTTCTTTTAAATGAGTAACTTAATTGGTTACCGGACATAATCCCAACGGACATAAACCCCATTTCGTAAATGGGGATTATGTCCGAAAATTTTTCGGTCACAATCCCCATTTTGGCCAATTTTTGCAATAATCCATTTAAAAAATTTATATAATGTTGGATGTTATGGACTGATCCGCGGCCGAAGGCCGCCGCGAAGCCGGTGTTGGATTTTTGGGAGTTTTAAATCCTGAGCTGCGGCCGCAGGCCGCCCACTTACCCCTACTCTTATGAAAAATTACTGTGGCTAGCAAACTAGGTGTTGGATATATTAAAGACTGATTCGCGGCCGTTATGGGGACTATGTCCGTTTTTTCCTGGGGATTATGTCCGAAACACTTGCGGACATAATCCCCATTGAAAAAATGGGGATTATGTCCGAATTACTTGCGGACATAATCCCCATTCACGATATGGGGATTATATCACGGCACCAATTTAATATACTAAATACATTCGCCACTTGTCATTTGGGCAATTGTTTGTATTATACTATTTCATAAGTAACTGATGTATCATTAATTTTTAAATATTGTATTTTGAATTAAGTTGGTTATGAAATAAAGGAATAATAATAAATAAATAATAAATAAATAAATAAATCTTGGCTTTTAATAGTTTACTTAAGTTTTTAAACTTTTTAAGAAAAATGTATTTGTTTTAGTTATTTACTGTTTCTTTCATTAAAAATTTGCATTCAATGTATTAAATATACTTAATAAATGATCTCTTAACATAGCTAAGTGAATTTAGTAAATTTTGAATAAAATAATTCATATTTTCTTAAGTTTTCGGCTATACATTTTATACTAAATAAGTATATACAGTTTTTTAAAGTCTTTAGTACCTCATTTTAGTGAATGATATAAATTCTAGATGAGGGAATTCGCCAGAAAATTTCATTCAGTAAAATCGTTCATGAACGAAATAAATCATTCGATAGTCAAATTCATTCAGTTACTATCTATCGATAGTCCAAATCATTCGATAGTTCCCATCACTAATTGTCATTTTGCTGGAAAATTGGTTAGGTCTTTTTACAATTAACAAAATGGTGAGGTCTTTTTACACATTAACAATCTAGCCATCAATATGCCAATGATGCCAAGTTCACTTTTTTTCATCAATCTGAGAATGAATGTTCAGTGAAACTGTGAAGTGTAAAAAAATTTATCACTTTCATTTTCACCGAATCTTATCACTTCACTTCATCGATTGAAGCGATTCTGGTTTACAAAGTGAAAAAAGCGAGTTGAATAAAATTCTCAATGTGGTGTGTGAAAAATAACTGACATTCTCTAGCTGAACAATAGTTTGATTTAAAATACAAATTTTATACACATACGTAATGAGATTCTGTAGCTGATGTGATAGAGGATTTGCTATTTTAATATTTCGGAGCATTGTGTTAGGAGTTGAATCCCAATGGGGGACAGTTATTTATTTATTTTTTTTTTTTATTAATAATTAACGCTTACCTCTTTTAAGCTAAGCAGAGGTAAGCGCTTACTCCCTAGGACATACAATGAAACGATGCTTCTTATGGAACGTAAGTGCTTGGTGCTGACAAATACATAAATGCTAATGAAAAGCTTTTAAATCACTCTTTTCCCCTTGGTCGAAATTGATACAAATAAACCACGAGTACGACCACACGGTTCTAGCTAAGAGAATAAAACTTTGTACAGATAATACTTGGGGTCGAAGTCTGATTGAGATTCAAATTCAGGCGGATAGTTTCAGAGTCTACAAAGGACAGACTGTCTGATTTGCGATCCGATCTAAATCACGCTGTCCACTTGCTTTAGGTGGTCAAAACGAACTCTAGTTTTTTAATTGAACCAACTAAAACTGGACTGCGATGGAATAAACGGCGTTAAAATTGAAGTGAAACGAATATAGAATCAGTCGGGGTCGTGGGGTGAAAATTCCTTATATTTTGCAATTTTAACTTTATCCACCTGATTGAGCACCTTCAATTTCCGGCCATTTACATCAATGTTAATGTTTTATAGGAAACCGCATTTGAAACATTTTGGTTGATTTGTTTATGTTTGTTTATCATGAAATTATACTTTTATCACTGTCGAATTTGTCAGTGAAAACTTTTGCTTGAGGTGTAAAAAAAAACTTTTCACATTTTTCAAAATATTAAACAAGAATCGCTTTTACGGTGAAGTGATAAAAAATCTTTTCACTTCGACTTTTCACTGAACCAGAATCTACCACCTGTATTGACAATCTGATTGCCGAAGAACAAAATTTTTTGACTTTCTGCTGTATTGATGACTTTATTGAACCCAAAGGTAAGTGGGAGGATTGTATAAAAAATAACCGGTTAAAAATGGTTCCCAAATTACATTTTACAGATTACAATTAACTTTTGCTGTTGGAAATGAAATAATACCCACAGCATGTGATTTGTTGTGGGCCCGTTTCGCATCCGAAACTTATGTAAAAACGAATTCAAAACGGATTTGCTTTTAAATATGTTAATGCTGTATATTTACAGAAAAAAACCGTATTGATGCGCCTATTAGCAATTAAAAAATAATAAAAAGAAAAATAAAGGGTAAAAATCCACCTCTGGTAGGATCTGAACCTGGGCAAATCCATTTCGATTCCGTAAATACTTCAAATACGAACTCAAAACGGATTTGCTTTATTTAATTTTTATGATAGAAGAAATATTTTTGATTTGTTTTTTTTTTCTTTTTATTTTATTGCGTAGTAATACCCCGGTAGCCTGAGTTCGACTCCCGGCCGGGCTAGTAATTTTTTTTTTTTTGTTATTTTGTTTTTTTTTTTAATTAAAAATAAGCGCTTCACCCTGTTTTCTTTTTTTTTTTATATAAGCAGCATTAAGATTATTAAAAGCAAATCCGTTTTGAATTCGTTTTTGATGTACGTTACAGGTTCGAAACGGATCCATAAAAGTAGAAAAAACGATTCGTTTTTTTTTTAGGAATCCTTCCCGCAAACGGATCAGTAACGGATACGTAACGGATTCCGTAACGGATAAAAATAACGAAATTATGAACCCGTTACGGATCCGAAACGAGTCCGTTTGGCACACTGGGTTGGGACAAAATCTGAAACCCTATTCTTATTATTTTTATCAAAGACTCTTAGGTTTAGTTTAAAAAAAAAATTTTAATAAAAAAATTTTAATAAACGGCAGAAACCCATATTTTTGGTTATAAAGTGGGCAGCAAATCCCGTAACCGTTACCAACCTTATTATATATGAGTTAGAAATCTCGTATTATAACAGTTACATTTCTTCTAGCATCGGGAAAAAAATAACCATGGTGTACGTGTAGTTTCTTTATGTTTTCCGTCTACTACTTTTTATAGGTAACTAGCCTTCTTTGCCCGCTCCGCTAGGCATGTTTGTTTTGTTTTTTGATTCCCAATAGCTTAGAAGGTATACAGAGATAAAATTTTGATTTACGCCACTGCCACGTCACCAATAAAAATTTAAGTATTTTGAGAAAGTTAATTTCATTTCAAACCATCTTAAAAATTGGCAATGGCATAGCTAAAGTGTCCCAGGAAACCATCAATTAAGGCTTGTTGATAGTTTGCCTTAGATGTTTTTCCTGTAGTACATCTAGATATTCTTCGTTTTGATTATGAAGCCTTCGGGTGACCTTCGGGAACCATCGGGTGTTCCAAAAAACTATCAATTGAAGTTTTTTGATGGTTCACCATAGATTTTTTCCCTCTCATATACCTAGATATTCTTCGTTTTGACTATGAAGCCCTCGGGTGACCTTCGGCAAACTTCGGGTGTTCCAAAAAACTTTCAGTTACAACTTGTTGAAAGCTTGCCATAGATATTTTCCCTCTCGGATACCTAGATATTCTTCGTTTTGACTATTAAGCCTTCGGGTGGTCTTCGGAAATCTTCGTGTATAGCATAAAAACATTCCCATACCTAATATATACTCATTTCCAAATTTTCAGCTCAATTGGACGAATGGTTTCTGAGTGATAATGCTTCAGACAGACACACAGACACACAGATACACAGACACACAGTCATTTTTATATATATACCCAGCAGTTCTCAAGTAGACAATTCGCCCAATATCACTATCGAAGTAGCTAGCAAAACACGCACTAGTTCCTTTTTTGACCCCAGGTAATGCAAGCAGTCGTCAGTTCAATAATAAAATATAAAACGTAAGCGATAAAAACGTTTGAATTTCAAATTTTCTTTGGAGAGACTTTTTTTGTCTCAAAACTTGAGTAATTTTATTTATAAAAAAAAAAACAAAAAAAAAAAAAAGAAAGAGAACAAAATTTAGAAATAAAACAAAAATTTTTTCAATTGTTTAAAAACGAATTTCACATAACTACGTCAATAAGCTTTACAGACGAATGGGCTAAAGACTTCGTAATTTATCTACATACACAGGTGAAAAACTTTGAACCCCAGGTTCGAATCTCAGTGTGGGTTGTTCGATTTTTTTTTTTTTTTGTTTTTCTTTACTAAAAGAACGCCTTACAAGCAAGCTACTTCTCACTAGTGAAATAGCTAGTGAGCAATTGACCCCTGCCAATGACATGCACACGTTAAATTCGCCAGTTGAGAACGAATAAAGTAGATCTGGGAGGAACTAGTGATGGTTACCGGTAGCTAGCGATTTCGCTAGTTCGGTACTAGTTCCGTGAACTGAAGGGTAGATTTTAAGTCAGACAGTGTAGTTTTGACCAAAAAAAAAATGTACGTGAAGATCCCAAAAATGTAACGGTTCTCACTTATTAACTTGATGGTATTCACCATAAACAAAAAAAGTCTACACTTCAATCAACCTGCCTTAATGGCATTTAAGAATAAGTCGTAAATGTTGGTAATGGCCTTCCTAAATGAAATCCAGTCTCGTTGACCTGTATACATCTCATACACCTCTAATTTTTTCTTTCTTTGACCTAGGCGCTTTTAAACCACAAAAACACGGCTTAACTATGAAATTATAAATATAAGAATGAGCTAAGTATTTGGTTTCCTTATAAATGTTATTTTTTTTTTCAATTTTTAGGTATAAACTTATAATTTTTTTAAAAACAATTGTTTTGATTGCATTCTTCAATTAAAAAATACATTAACGTTGCTTTCGGTACGATAGCGACGATAAAAAACTTGTAGCAAACTTAACAACAACTGACGTTTACACCCTGTAAAACTTGTCATTTGAATTATTCTCTAAGCACCCTATGGTTATATGGGAAATATGGCTAGCAACTGCCATCGGACAACTCTTTTTGATAGGTTGGGTAGATTGCATATTTATAATTTGCGTTTTACTTTTTGATTAAAGTAAAAAAGAAAAAAACAGCGTTTTGTAATCAAAAATTTTATAAATATATCGTAAATACACAAGCTACAAAGTGGAAACACAAACTAAAAGGAATTGCAGCTCGTACTCCGCAATGACTTCCCGGAAACGTAGTGGAATTTTCGCTTTGCTAACGTAATGGTAATGGCGTGGTAAGGTACGTTTTCAGAAAACAAGTCATATGGTCAATCTCAAAATCTGCCACGTGACATTCGGACGCTGTTTTTTGGTCATATCTATGTTAAATAAGTGAAATGTTCATGATTTAAGAATTTTATATTATTAAGCTTCTTGAGATACACATTTCCTTCGAACAAAGAATTATTATAAAATGTGTGGTTTTCGTGTTATTAGCAGTCAAACTTCTCTGCCACGTGACACAAATTTGGAAGTCATTTTTGAGGTACACATACATTCATCGAAAATTCTGCGCTTCTACCCAACCGATCGATCACAAATTTTTATGTGTTAGAAATGAAAGATGAATTAAGAGAACTGCATTCATGATGGTCTTTTAAGCTTATGTGGAAACGATTTAAGAGCAAAAATATTGTGACATACAAAATCTGCCACGTTACACCGTCTGAAAAATTGTACAAAAAAATGTATTCTTACCCTTGTGAATGTTCGTAACAACAAACAGAATGAAAAAGAGCATTAAATTATGTATGTCTACTTCGCTAAACCTCCCTTACGCTTCATTTTACCCAAGTTTCCCATTAGGTTAGACGCCAGACGGGCTTGAGTATAAAAAATATGAGAACCGCAATCTAAGCCTAGATTCTTATTGGTAGGACTCCAAGTTAGACTTTTTCCAGTGTACTCACCACCACGGTCTGAACGAATAATCTTTGGCTTGCGTGAAAATTTTGTCTTACATAACTCCACAAAATCTTTTATTGTTCCTTCAACTTCTGACTTATTTCTCAATAAACGAATTGTTGTAAAATGCGAAAAATCATCAATGAGCGTTATAATAAATCGTTTACCTCTATGTGTTTGTGTCTGCATTGGACCACACACGTCCGTGTGAATCAAATCAAGTGGTTCCTTTGACTCAGACTGTGATTGTTTTGGAAATGGCAATCTAGTTAATTTGCCTTTCATGCAAACATTGCACTGCTCCTTTATACCACAATCAACAATTTGCAAACCTTCAATGGATTCATTTGCATACATTTGACGAATTGCTTCAGGATCTCGATGTCCCATTCTTCGATGCAACTGATGAATGCAATTTTTATTATGTTCAACCATTTCACAAACTTTGTCTGGTTGACGCAAAACGTACAATTCGTCTACTGGATCAGCAACACCAATCTGTCTTCCTCCGCACTTAATTTCACAGATTTTATTATCAAATTCAACTCGGTACCCACTTTTCGTTAACCGTCTGACTGAAAGTATGTTTCCAGTTAAATTCGGTGCATATAGCACTTCAGTTATCTTAACTTTGCATACACTGCCTCTTTCATTTAGAATTATCAAATTACCAGTACCAATTCCTTCAACTGCAATATTTTTGCCATCTGCTAATTCAATTGAACTTTTGTATGTCTCGTCAATCTCAGTGAAAAACTTCTTTTCATTCACTGCACTTCTAGTAGCTCCAGAATCAAGTAACCAACCAGTTTTAAGTCGATTTCCAAGCGTAAAAAGAAAATCCTTTGATTCTACACTCGATTTCGAAATACTTTCTGTGTTAGCATCTGCCATATTGACTTTATCACCTGATTTTGAACCCTTCTTTTTAAATTCATTCCTCTTAAGCCATTCCTTATATTTGTCGCAATTTATCTTTATATGGTTAGGCTTTTTGCAGAAATAACAAACACTTGATTTAGCAATTGTTTTCATAATTGTATTACCTGATTTACAATCAACATTTAAATGTCGCTCATATTCAGCAATAACGCGTTGTTGTACTAAAGCAAATGAAATTTCATTTTCACTACGAGATTCAAGTGCAGTTATTAAAGTATCATAACTGTCTGGTAAACTGCTCAATAGCATCGCAGCACTCCATTTATCGGACAATGTTTCTTCACCGATGTCACTTAACTTTGTGAAAAGATCCTGCATTTGGTTAATATGTGCCTTCGCATCACCTCCTTGCTCTAATTTCAGCGAACAAATTGACCTCATTAGAAATACTTTATTAGTGAGTGTATTTCTTTCGTGATAATTCTTCAAAGCATTCCATGCTTCTATTGCTGTCTTTGATGTACGAATATGTGCAAGTTGATCGTCTTCTACAGACAATCCAATTGTTCCACGAGCTGTGTCGTCGTATTCGTCCCAATCATCCAATTCCTTTTGATTGCTAATAGCACCACCGGTACCAGTTTTAACTTTTGGCCTGTTCTCCAAAATCACCTTTTTCCACAAATTTTGCTTTCGAAGTAGCAACTCCATTTTAAACTTCCAGTTAGCATAATTGCTATTGTTCAATTTGGCAATCTTCGATTTTAATGCATCCGCCATTTTTCTTAATGCAAAATTTTGCTTCGTTTCTCCGTTGTGATTTATTTTAACAATTTAACAATTATTTCTGTTATGTGCCACTGGGCCCATAACCTGTTAAATAATGATGTGGAATAAAACAGAAATAATGTTTAATTTAATATTATAAAAGTTAAAAGAAATTTATTTGTGCTTTCTTAGCAGATCGTTATTTTTCAGAATAAAAAAAAAATTGTGAATACATTTTATACAGTGCTACTCAGATATAAAAAACATAAAAGTTTTTGAACTAAAGTTAAAGTAACATTGCTATGAATGCTCAGTATTCTTCACGAACTCCTTCGGTGTTCGTCTTCAGGAAATAATTACAAAATGAGTCACAATTTTTACCCCGCTTTTAGTGAGTGTCGTTTGATGTCGTAAAAATTGTGACTCATTTTGTAATTATTTCCTGAAGACGAACACCGAAGGAGTTCGAAATATCGAAAAAATTAAATAACCGATTGCAATATAACAAAAAAGAGTTTTATTTGGAATTGAAGCAAATTGACCTATAGCCTGAAAAAACTTATTTTTAAAAATTTTAAAAATCAAAGGTCGAACAAAATATCAACATAATTAATGCTAACTGAAACATATTGTGCATAAATTAACAAATAGGGCAAAAATTTCTCAAGTGCGCTATCTAGGGAATTAGACGTGTGAAGGGCTTTCAAAAAGATGATGTTATGTAGCAACTAAGAAGTAAAGATTTTTTAAAAAAAGATAAAAGTTATAAGATATTTAGCATAGACCAGAGAATAGAATGGTTTTTTTTTTTTTTTTTTTTTTTGACCAACATAATCCCTATTTCAAATATGTACATAGAAATTAAGCAACTACTCCGCCTCTGAGGAAATTATAAAAAATATGTGGGCACTCACCACATGTGTGGGAACTATATCCCAGAAAAAAAAAATTAGGGTTCAATTTTTATTAACAATATAGTGATGCAAGTCTTTTTTCAGTAGTAGAGAAAAACAAGGCAAAGTGTATATGGCATAAAATGTCCAAAGAAAAAGTGTGAATTTTTTTAGAATTTTTTGAGACATTTGTAATTTTTCAAAAATGAATCTGAAAAAAATGTATGTATTTCGTTTCACATATTTTTTATAATTTTTTCGGAGGAGGAAAAGATGCTTAATTTTAATGTACCTATTTGAAATTCAATAATAAATAAAAAATTATGGTCCAAAAAAATAAAATACCATTCTATTCCCAAGTCTATGATAAATACTATATCTTAGAAAAATTGTTTTTACAAAATCTTCAGTAGTTGGGCACTTGAGAAATTTTTGGCCAATACACAAAAATACTACATTACGGTTAAGGAGAATAATATAATGTTCAAAATCTTAGGCATCTTTCAAAGGATGATCTACGGTATGGGTTAGTACATTTTTCACAAATAGGTTTATGAATACAATTAGCTTTGTTCAATTTAAATACGTTTTAGTGCAGTGTTGTAATTTAAGAAACACTAAACATTCTGAAAATTTAAATCTGTATAATCGATGTGTGTTTCGAATAACATTTGTTCAGCTTCAATTTCCAAAACTATTAATATATTTTTCTTTTTGTAATTTGCATTTTGCTTTCAAACTTATAATTTTTCTATACTAATTACATATAATATAACTACTACACACGATTTTTTATTTACAATACTTGTAAAATAATATCTACAGCAAAACTTTCTAATAAATCGAATGCTTTGGTTTAAATTTTCTACATCTATAACTAAGTAATAATAAACAAATACTTAACTACATAAATACATACATATATGCATAAAAAGAATAAACAAAATATTTTAATGTCAAAGGAACATAATGAACAAGAAGAATATATAAATATATGAGACTTTATTTTTATACATACATACATACATATGTGATTCTTGGTTTTATTTTTATGTGTTTTTAGTTTTTTTTTTTCCAAACAACAACATAAAAAACAAAAAAAAAATTAAAAAATGTTGAAAATTTTTTCAAAATGTCTGATAGCGGGACCAGATCTTTTAAGATTTACCATTGCTTTACTTTGAGTTAACCAAAGGTATCATTCCCAAACTTCTTAAAAAAACTAAACTGAATCTAATTAAAATTTTTATACTAAAATGTAGTTGAATTTAGCTCTCAATTTATAAGATACAAAGAAATATTTACCTAAAGAGCAGACAAATTTCGCTGGCCGAAATTTCGCCAATTGGTTAAAAGGAATTAAATAAACATAAAACCAAAAGTTGAAAAATCTATTAAAAGATCAAAGGCCTTTTAAAAAAAAAAAAAACCAAAAAAACATTAATACGAGATTATATAAAATTTTACAAATTGCACTATAGTCAACTTAATTTGTTTATTTTGTTAAGAATTGTTAACTGAAAATTCGCCACCAGAGGGAGCAATGGTAAATGCGCTTAGCAGTAAGGTACCATAATATCAGCTGAAATTGGGATCATAGCTTTATTAAGGTAGTAAAATAAATGCTAAATAAAAGTATGAAATAATTTAAAACTTATTATTACACAAATAAAAAAGCAAAATAAAATATATTGATTAATCAAATTATGACAAAACAAATATAACAATATATTGAATTCATTATTAATTAGCTTAATTATATTGAGAAATACATACATAAATACCTACATGTAAAATTCAGACACAGATAATTTATAAAGAAAAATTAAAAATGCACAAAAACACGAAAGCATTTGCATCTACAGCTTCTTGTTAAGAATATAAACCATATATTAGAAGAAGATTTTAAAGTATATAATAAAATTCTGATCAATATCAACCTTTAATGGCTTTCGTAACATAAAATTTACAAGTACAAATAACAAAAAGATTACCATGCATTTGAAGAAAAATCAGCGGTTAGTCCAAAAATTCGGTTAACCATGTCATTTAGGAGGAATAGTTTTGGACTTTTGCTAAATTCAATTTATAGCTACGGCGAAGACTTTAGCTTAAAGAGTGGAAATTCGTTAGGAGGAGCATATTTATTAAAAGGAAGTTGCAAAATTTTGTTCTAAATGTCCTCCATCAATTATCTTTGTAAGATAATTTTACTTGGACATCTAAGATGTAATGTATAAGAGTTAGACAAACTTTGCTATCTCGTTTTTGTTTTGTATACTAAAAATTAATTCATTATAAAATTCATTGATTTAGCCTTGTGGAGGACATTTGAACTGTATTCCACACAAATATAAATATTCCCATTTGTTTTTGTTATTTTTAATAAACTTAATTTTCTCATTTCCAACTTTTCCTACACGACGCGACTTTGAACGCTATTTGTAAGCATACATAGTTGAATCTAACGCTCATTCTTTGTATTATCGTTATAACTTTTTTAGGAAGTCGATCACTATTATCAAATAATTTCAATCTTATTTATTAGATTTTATTTAACTTTATTTAAATCTTCACAATTTCATAGTTTTGGCTGTATTTATATATATGTATATCTTTATAATACATCTTTCCAACTTATACCTGCATATTCCCACCTATTCTACACATTTTTCCGTCTTCCAGCGGTAGTTGGATTTTTCTCGATTGTTCTCGCAATAGCTTCATGAAATTGAAACTTGCTTGTACTTGAGTCATCTGACAGTTGTGTTGCGTTCATCATTCAAGCTGCCGATTGAATGAGCAACATTTTATTTGAATAAGCATGTTCAGGCTTAGGTTCAGCCAATCCAAACGAAAACCAAAAAAGAGACTTTACGTACGCCCAATATCATAAACAGTGCGACCATATCAGGTCCTGATATCAGGACATGCAATATTAAATTATGCTTCATACGGAGAGCATAAGCTCTTGTTGTTGAAAAAAAAACCCCTTTTTAATAGCTTTTTTTCTCTCAAGTATGAAAATGCTTACACTGTGAAATTGCCTATATAAATATTTAACTGAAAATAAACGCAACTTGTTATAGTAGTTGGACCGTTGAAATTTAATATGTTTGTAGAAATTTATTTCAATATCCTGTAAATTGCACGTAGTGCCTCTTAAACTTTTATTTATATTGTTATTCTCAACCTGAATCTGTATTTAATACTAACGTACATAAGCATACAGTAGAAAAAGTAAAATTTATCTTATATTTTCAATCACAGTAGAAAGTCAAAGAGAATTTGAATTTAAAAAACGTTTTAACCAAAATTTATTGTTATTTGTTAAGCGTAAAATGATATAAGGCATCTTAATTATTTGATAACATATTAGAAAAGATAATGTTTATTAGTAGTTAAATATGTTTAGTAATATTGAGAGAACGGTGGGTATGATAATACAAGAAACAAAGCAATCATAACTTAGAAAATATTATTAGTTCTAAAAAAATATAATTGATGATTAGTTAAATTATTTATAAGCTTAAATAAAACATTCTTAGAAATTTATAGCAGTTACTATAATTTTACATGCCAATAAAGAATATACTACATATATATCGTACAAGTGATTATGATGACTTATTTGCGCAAATAGAAATGGAAATTGGGTACTCAAGTCCAGTATAGCGACAATCGATATTTCTTATAATTTTTTTTTTTTACTAACGATCTTTTTACTTCTGTGAATAATATAGCCATCAGAAGTTGCATATACATATAACTATTTAGTTCTCAGAGTCACGCTTGTATATTTTATGGATTCTTTACTTCATGGTACCAACTCATAGGAGGAGAGGAGATAAATTTTAAACAAATTTTTGCATCACATTGTTTATGTACCCCTAATCTACGAACAATATTCCTGAAATTTGTATCGTTTTTTTTTTTTTTTTTTTCAATAAACTGTTACTTTCTGCAAAAAAGGAAACATTCATTTTTGAAAGGTAAGTCTTACTTACAGCACTCTATAGGAGTTTTTATACCCAACACCCAGGGTATATTCACTTTGTCCTTCCGTTTGTAACGCGGAGAAGGAGGCGTGGCAGATATAGAAAAGTATATATATTCTTGATCAGAGTCACCTCCTGAGTCGATATAGCCATGTCCGTCTGTCTGGCTGGCTGGCTGGCTGGCTGGCTGGCTGGCTGGCTGGCTGGCTGGCTGGCTGGCTGGCTGGCTGGCTGGCTGGCTGGCTGGCTGGCTGGCTGGCTGGCTGGCTGTGTGTTGAAATACACTCTTTTGGGAAAACTGAGCAAGATAATTCAATGAAATTTGGTACACTGCCTCCGTCGTCAAAGTTAGCTCGGGGGATTGAAAATGAGCAAAATCGGTCAACAGACACGCCTACCACCCATACAAAAATTATATTCAAAATGCACTTTTAGGAGTATTTTTCACGACAATGCAACTACAATACACATAAGTACTACAAATTGTAAGCGCAAGCTCTGATAAAAAACTGAGCGAATTCGGACAAGAGGGCGTGGCACCTCCCATACAAGCAAAAGCTTCAAAACGCTGTACTGAAAGCGTTTTTTGAGATATTCGAACCAACTTCGACTCAGACACTACAAATTATAAATGAAAGCTCTCAGCAAAAATTGGTTGAAATCGTACAAGGGGACGTGGCACCTCCCATATAAGCAAAAGTTTCAAAATGCTATACTGAAAAAGTTTTTTGAGATAATCCAACTAAATTTCACTCTGACACTAAAAACTATAAATGCAAGCTCTGAACAAAAACTGGGTGTACTCGGACAAGAGGGCGTGGCACGTCTCATATAAGCAAAATTTTCAAAATACTGCAGTGTAGGGTATTTATTTTTTGGCCAGGCCAAAATTTACACCCTTACTAGTTCTTTTTTCGTTCGGAGTAGAGTCTGAATTGTCAAAACATAAATTGTGTTTCTTCTTTTGTTCAGAGACATCAAGGCATAAAATTTGTGTTTCTTTTTTTGTTCAGGGTGAAATCAGAGCGCGCTCTATGAGCTCAGAATGAAACGACCGGAGCACATCAAAATTGACATTTGGAAGCAGAAAAATAAACAAGATAAAATAAAAACAAACTCCATTTTGGACTGTGCTGGTTATTTTGAAGTAAAATAAAATAAATTTAATAATTTATTTGAATTTTTGGCAGTTTAACCTGATTTCAATATAAAAATGTGCAAGTGTGTTTCATAAATAAATCAGAGCACTCTGAGCGTGCTCTGTTCAGGTTATAATCGACGTGCTCACGCTCTGCTCAGAGCTCTTCTCTGAACAAAAAAAGAAAAATGCCTTGTATGAAATTTTTTATTCAGATTTCTATATGTCAAGAAATCTATGTCAATAAATAAGTAACTAAATAAGTAAATAGCTAAATAACTAAATAACTATATAACTTAATAGCCAAATAACTTTATAACTAAATAACTAAATAACTAAATAACTAAATAACTAAATAACTAAATAACTAAATAACTAAATAACTAAATAACTAAATAACTAAATAACTAAATAACTAAATAACTAAATAACTAAATAACTAAATAACTAAATAACTAAATAACTAAATAATTAAATAATTAAATAACTACATAACTAAATCACTAAATAACTAAATAACTAAATAACTAAATAATTAAATAACTAAATAACTAAATAACTAAATAACTAAATAACTAAATAACAAAATAACTAAATAACTTAATAAATAAATAAATAAATATCTTAAAAAATATATAAAAATATACTTAAGTTAATAATATATTTCTTGCAAAAACTAGTAACTTTTAAAAAATCGTTCGTCAAAATTTTACTAACATCGTCACTTTTTTGTTCACTACTTTAAAGCTTATTAAACTTCTTTTCGCGTTAGAATATTCTTTCCAACTTTTATAGGTCATTAAAAATAATAGGTAACATTCTGCAAAGTGTAAGAGTTATATTTAATTTTTGGTCTGAAATCAAATGTACTCAACATAGATTATTAGAATTTTTTTGTTTCAAAATATAAGTTTACGTATATCAAACTGTGACATTTAACCAACAATTGGACCTGGGGTCGGCATGTTTGCCAGTCAATATTTTAACAGCTTTCATTTTTTATTAAGTATAATAAAAGAATTGATTTATATCCAGTAAATCCTATATTCTTTTTTAGAAGAAAATACATCGGTAAGACAATAATTGGAAAAAAATATCAAATTACCTTTTATTTTTAATAATCCACTTTAATTTAATAAAAAACTAACTCCAAATTAAATTTTTATTTGCAATTTTATTTCTTTCCCCTTAAATGCTACATCGGTCCACCGCGTCTAGACTGGACTTGTTCCCTTGTGCCATTTCTGGAAAGCAACAAAAAAGGTTAACTTTTGAAGCTTTGCAATAAAATCAAAAAGTTTTGTTATTCATAATGGACTAAAAGCAAAAACTATGCAACCTGGACGCACACATAAGCAAACCGAGCGTACATAGCAAGGTGTATCACGAAAAACGTTTTTATGAAATTCAAAAATAATTAGATTATTAATAAATTAGATGATTAGCAAGCCCTTAACCACTGACTAAGTTAACATCTAATCAATAAATTACTGCACTTATGTATAGAAAAGATGCAATCATTTTTTATACACACAAATTTGTTTAGATAAGGGTAGTGTATCCGGATATGAGACGGGTTTTGTTTATGAGCAAAGGTCGGCAAGGGGTACCCCTAGAGAACAAAGTTCACATGTATACAAAATGTGAGCATAAAATTTTATTTCTATGTCAAAAAATATAAATATTTTCATTCAGTATGAATCGAGCAGTCGACTGAGAAAGTCGATTTGCGTCACACATTCGTAAAATATGTACCTACACTAAAAAAAAAAAAATATAAATTGCGATTAGGCTATAATTTTTAAGAATCTTGGCGTGATAGAGAATAAGAATTCTGTGAAGAAAATTACTTCAGATATGACCCTCTGCTGTTTTATTATTGATGCCGAAGGACTCGCTAGGAAAGGGTCTTCAACTGACACAATTTCTAAAACATATGTTATGAGACCACTTGCATTGACTCAAAATTTAATTTATGGGCTAACCTTAGATGGTCTGATTTGACAACATGTTCTACGTCGAAGGCGATATGGCCACATTATGACGCTAGTAGAACAAGAAGAATTATCTCATTAGATAGAAGATGCCTCTGAATTTTATTTTGGTTCATTACAGGGCACTATTTTATACGCAGGTACACCTCAAGATTCGAGCTCACTGACGTAAGACATCTTTGTAGAATTTGTAAAGATCCTGACGTCAAAGAGTCCATTCTTCATTTCTCTTACAGATTTCGCTCAAAAGAGCTCCAACCTATTTGAGAGTTAATAAAAAATTCGAAATGGTTCTTCAATTGGACATTGAAGATATAAACCGGATATAAGATGATCCAATTAAATCTTGATCCTCTTCTACTAGCTTGGGTAGCAAACTTGTTTCTTTGTCATTTCAATAGATAAAACACAATTCACCTAAATACAATTTTAAAACATAAAAATTTTTGAAACACATGTTTTCCCATGTATAGGCAACAACTACAAGCTATTGTTTATGTAGTGGTGTCGACCTTTGTTTATGAGCCATAACTTTTTACTGGTCAAACCGTTTCAGGTGTCTTATATATCGTTCAAAAGGCAAGAAATGCACACAGATTTCTTCTGAAGGACGTAGAAAGTTATTTCATCACATTCAAAAGTTATGGCCAATTTTCTAAGTACTTTTTTTTTAGCAATTTAAATTTTGAATTAAAAACCCCATGACTGTGTATTAGCACAAACTTTTATTCATTTTTCGTTACATTAAAATTGATATTTGATTGTTGCACTAGATTTTGGTTCGAAAGAAAAAATGTCCATAACGTTACAAATTTTGTATCAGGGTATGAGACACCTTTAAAAATGCAATTTAAATTAGAAAATACGAAATAGAAACACCATAACTGTACGTAAACACATTTATCATTACACACATGTCGATATTTGACAGTTGCACACGATTTGGGTTCGAAAAAAAAGTGTCTCATACCCGGATACATGATGTGTCTCATACCCGAATACATGACACTTTTTAAGAAAAGCTTAAAAAGTAATGTTTTAACCATTTATATTTGCACAAACGCAAATCGTATCACAAAGTAGATATAAAACACTAAACGCTAACGCATGACACTTCCCATTTCCAGTTGATTAAATCCAAAATATAACACTTTGAAACAGATCATAAAAAACTTTTTACAGTCGAGTTGCGACCTGAGGTGTATAACTTAAATAAGCAATAGATCTTTTCACTTCGGTGGTGGCTTAAAAACTTGGTCATAGTAAGAGGATACTTCGGCAGTAGTCAGATTGGCAATATTAATATTGCATCATAGAAAAAATCGACTGTCTCATACCCGAAGGTGTCTCATATCCGGATGGTCTCAAATTGAAAAAATTAGTCACTATAATTTTCATAAATTTTAATTTCATTCTGCTCGGTGTTGGCGTGTTTGTTCGAATATTCAACGAAGACTTACTCTTGCATAGTAAATTTTCTATTGACCAAAATAGTAAGCAGTGGTCTAGCTATTCAGTTGTTTAGCTAATGATTGGTAATTTTTGTTAATACGGTTATTAATACATACAAAACTTACTCTGAATATATACATACAAAGTTGCACTCAGAAAACCAATTATATTGACATAATTTTTATTATTACTATCTTAACAAAATTTTTATCTTTCCTGTAAATATTTTGTTAATAATGTTTAAAATATTTAAGAACTATAAACAAGAAACTCTTAAGATTTTTCAATAATTGCTCTGCAAAAAAATAGTAAATTTATAAAATAATTAAAAAAAATCTTTACTAAATATTATTAACAAATGTTAAATTGTGTAAAATATTAATAAAGAAATCTAGACATAAAATCTATGGAACATTAAAAATTTGGTTTCATTTCAAAAAATACTAGCAGTTTATTTTCGATAGTGATGAGCAAAATTAATCTTAATCTTGGTCTTGGTAATTTTCGAGACTTGGTCTTTGCAGTGGCGGCGCTAGACCAAATGAACACGTCGGCGACATTAGCTTTGCGAGGCCTCTCTATGAACAATGAATAAACAAAAAGAACTTGGAGACTCCCTGAGTCTACCGCGCGTTATCGCCTGGCTTTCATAGACTTTCCGACTCTGGATAAATACATACTGCTCACGCGTATGGAAATTAATGAAGGAAAACACCTCAAATGTACCCATTCAAAAAGTTTAATGTTACCGATTTTGCTCAAATTTGACAACATTGAAGTAGCGATTCCGGGCATAAATATTTTGTCCTAGTGTTATTTGTTGTTAAGATACGGGGTCTAAAAATTGGCAATTTTTGTAATTTTCTTAGATAGGCTGGTTTTTAAAAAGTTCATAACTTACATCAAACTTTGTAAATTGATAAATGAAGTTAACTTATCCTATTGGTTTTCAATGTTCTTTTTATAAAATACCTACTTACTGCCATACCTAAATTGGAGCGTTAGTCGAGCGTCAGCGCAATTTAACCGTCCCTGTTTCGGTTTGCTCCATATAAATTGTATGGACAAAAAGACAGAGATGATTAAATACGCCTGACGCTCGACTACCGCTCCAATTTAGGTATGGCAGTTAAAAAAAAAATTCCCAAAATTTTTAAATTTAAAAATTCTAAACTTAAACTTTTTTACTCAAAAGTAAGGCATCTTACGAAAAAGTGTACAAGGCGTAACATGCTTAGAATCCTCCAAAGAATGCGTATGAATTTTTTTTAAATTTTTTGATACATTTTTTAATTTTTCACAAATTAGTCCAAAACTTCAATTAGCGAGTGAGAAAAATTTTATTTTAAAAATAGTAATTATACCCTACACCCAGGATATATTCACTGTGTCCTTCCGTTTGTAACGCAGAGAAGGAGGCTTGGCAGATATAGAAAAGTATATATATTCTTGATCAGCGTCACCTCCTGAGTCGATATAGCCATGTCCGTCTGTCTGGCTGGCTGCGTGTGGAAATACATTCTTTGACGATACCTTGTACTGGTTGCAATATTCGGTACATTAGAAGAAGAAGACATATATCAGTATTCTCCTTCCTCGAAATTTTTGTGACGGAACGACAATAAAAAGTTAAAAATGTATGCTTTTTTAATTTTGCTGTTTTTATTGATAAGGAAAGTAAGCTAAATATTAAAAATCAATTTCAAACACTTTACTAGTACACAATAGTCGGTTTAATTAAAATTTACAAAATTAATTTCTAAAATAAAACTCAAAATTCAACAATTCATTTTTATTCTGATTAGATATACAAGTCATATACACGGTGCTCTTGAACAGTCGATAGGTTTTTTGAATATGTGGAGAAAATCTGTGAATGGGGTTTCATTTGTATTAGTTTAGTGATCTGAAAAATGCAAACCCCGAAATCGTAGCTGATCATCCTCGCCAAATATCGCAAAAATACATATCCCATATAAAATAAAAAAAATTCAGAAAAAAAACGCAGCAAACAAATATAAAAATAGTTATATTTAATGTATTTTGCAATGCTAAATCCGAATCCGGTCTTAGAATTGCTGTATCTCATATCTTAGCCTAAACAAGGAAAAAAAGCCGATGCTATGTTTTATTGCTGTGATTAGGAGCTATATAACTGGACGCATATCCGTAAATTCTGTTGCAGAAATGGAAAGCTCTAATCAATCTTGTAAACCTAATTCAAATAATGTCGTTATCTTTATTTTTCTCGGAGATATCCTAACCTAAAAAGTTAAAAAACGTGTTTTGTCATTATTTCAGTCTACGATATTTCCGAAAAAAATTAAGCTATTGACGTAGTTTAAATGCGGTTTTAAAGCAAAAGATTGAATCTTTTAGATAATTTATCGAATTCTGCGTATGAATCTTCTACATTATAATTATATAGCTTCAAAATATAGCAAAAACGGTCTTTTTTCCTTGTTTATGCTAAGATATCTCAAAAACCGTATGAGATATAGCAATTTTAAGGCCGGATTCGGATTTAACATTGTAAAATACATTAAATATAACTATTTTTATATTGGTTTGTTGCGTTTTTTTTTTCTGAATTTTTTTTTTTTTTTTTTGGGATATGTATTTTTGCGATATTTCGCGAGGATGATCAGCTACGATTTCGGGGTTTGCATTTTTCAGACCACTAAACTAATACAAATGAAACCCCATTCACAGATTTTCTACACATAGTTAAAAAACCTATCGACTGTTCAAGAGCACCGTGTATAGAAGAAGCCACTTTCACATCCAACCCTCGCTGCGGTGATCAAACGATGTAATGTAATCACTTGAAAAAAAAAAATGAGCAACAAACACTTTTTTATAAAAGACAACTTTAGAGAAACACGTGTCTTCACCGATAATATATATAGATAATTAATCCTTAAATCGCAGTGAAAAAGCTATTTTATTTTTTTTTTTTTTTTTTTGATTGTTGTTGATTTAGGTTGGCTGAACATAAATGATCATATCGCCAGGTTGTATCCAAAAACTTAGATTGTATCCAATTTATCAGGAAGTATCCAAAATATCAGGTAGAATTTGAATTAGTGGTTAAAATCCAGGGTGTATCCAAAATAACAGGTTGTATCGAAAATTGGAGATATGATTCCAATTATTTAATATCAAAGCGAGTAAAAGGAATAGTAGGCGAGGAGCCGGCAATACTAAAAGTGCCGTCATCGCGGATTCTGAAATTTTTAATGCAAAAGGGTAGTTTACACTAAGACGAATAAGAAAAGCTTGGTCAGCATGGTCATAGCCTGGCAGAAATATTTTTAAATGATTTTTGAATTATTAAATTTTCGGAATGATTTGCCATCATCGCGGATTTTGATCAATCTTAATATTAATCGATGATAAATTTCATAACCATTCAGAAAAAATCTGGTCGACCAAATTTTTTTTGCCGAAAATGACCGACAGACCTATTTTAATGGTGCGACAGTGGGTACTTCCGGCAGTTTCTAAGCTCGCATACCAAGATATTTTTAAATTTGACGTAAATTAAAAAAAAAAAAAACAAATTTCCGTGGTAACAGAGAAATTGTACCCACTGTAGCACCATTAAAATAGGTCATTTTCGGTAAAAAAAAGGTCGACCGGATTTTTTCTGAATGGTTATGAAATTTATCATCGATTAATATTAAGATTGATCAAAATCCGCGATGACGGCAAAACATTCCGAAAACTCAATAATTCAAAAATCATTTAAAAATATTTCTGCGAGGCTATGACCATGCTGACCAAGCTTTTCTTATTCGCCTTAGTGTAAACTACCATTTTGCATTAAAAATTTCAGAATCCTCGATGACGGCACTTTTAGTATTGCCGGCTCCCGGACTATAGGATTTATAGAAAAGGAGAAGCTTCGTAAAAGTTTGAATGTTAACAAAATAATATTAAAAAATAAAGTTAAATAAAATCATTAATGGCTTCTTTAATGAATTTGATTAAATAAGTGTATAAGTTCAAGTCATGTGTGCGTAGAAGATCAGAGAGATTGGAGAAATCAGAAAAAGTTAAATTTACAACGAATATTATTAAACTTGGAGCAATCAAAAATCAAGTGGTGGGAATCCTCAACAACATTACAACAGTCACAAAGATCCGAATCAACGGCCCTTATCAAATGAAGATATTTTTTGTCATAGGCATGTCCAGCAAGCAATCTGTTTATAATTTTTAAGTCCTGTGGATCAAGAACAACTCGATGGTACCAAGGTTTAGTTGAGATATTAGGGAAAATGTTGTGAAAAAATTTGCCCTTAGTTCTTGAGACATCAATGAAGTCAGCATTCCATTCAATCCATAAAGAATTAGCAATAGAAGATATAGCATCTTTAGCAGATAGTCTTAGTCTAAGGGGAGCGCCATTGTCAACAGCAGCTTTAGCCATATAATCAACATTCTCATTAAATGAGATACCAACATGGCTGGGAACCCAGATAAAGTGAATATTTTTAATAGAGGAGTTTTCAATGAGATTCATAATTTCAAAAACAAGAAAACTTTCAGAATAGTCTTTTTTAAGAAGAATGCTAGCATTCAAACTGTAAAAATCGCGATATTTTCCAAATTAATTTTAATGGCACACAATTCACCAGATAAGGAAGATAATTTGAAATTAATTCTAAAGAGAAAAAATTGGTTACACGTAACATTGAAGACTGCAACTCCAGTCAGATTGCCAGAAATAGAAGCATCAGTCGCAAAAACAGAAAATTTTTCAGAGATGTAAGCGTGAAGTTTTTCAGCTGAGAAAGTTTTGAAAATTTCGTTAGGAGTGTCCTGTTTTTTGTTAGCAAATTTATCACTTAAGACCTTCGATTTTTTAGAGATCAAAGTGAGTGAAAAAGGTTTGACGAGATTGCAAAAAATTGATTGAAATTTTTGGAAGACGAAACTGTAACTGGAATTAGCTATAGTTTCGGAAATAAGCTCAAAAAGCGAAGGGTTAAAGAGTGAAATTTTGATAATTTCCTTCGCTTTTGTTATTGAAAACAAAAAAACACTTTTTAAAAATTTTATTATGAAAAAAGTATTATATTTATTGACAAAATTTCTTTTGGACGTTGTTAAATATTGTCTCAAAAATATGAAAAAAATTTATTTAGTTTTAGTTTCCCTTGGCTGCTGTAGAGGCCGTCATCCAAAAGTTACTTTTCAAACTGGTAGGACATTTTTCTCCGAATCTACTCGACCGATTTTAAAAAACCAAAGAGCATTCGATTACTCATAAAAAATATTAAACAATAAGCTTCTGTAAAATTGCAAAATAGACCGCCTTTTTTTTACGGGTCATTTTTTGAGGGTAAGTCCCTCAATTTTTTCGCATTTTTCATAAATATTCTCCGAATCTACTCGACCGATTTTAAAAAACCAAAGAGCATTCGATTACTCATAAAAAATATTAAACAATAAGCCTCTGTAAAAATGCAAAATAGACCGCCCTTTTTTTACGGGTCATTTCTTGAGGGTAAGTCCCTCAATTTTTTCGCATTTTTCATAAATATTCATACAAAAACTTCAAAAAATAAAAAAGTATTAATTTTAGAGGCTTATTGTATAGTTTTGAGTCTCAGGAACAAAATCCATTTTGAGTTTTTCAAAAATCTGGTACAGGAGGTCGACAACATGTCCTACCGTTTAAAAAGTAACTTTTGGATGACGCCCTCTACAGCCGCCAAGGGAAACTAAACATAAAAAAAAAAAATTTTCATATTTCTTAGACAATATTTAACAATGTCCAAAAGAAATGTTGTCAATAATCAATAAATATAATAGTTTTTTCATAATAAAATTTTCAAAAAGTGTTTTTTGTTTCAATTACAAAGCGAATGTCCCCTTAAAAAAAAAAATAGTCAAAATTTTCGAAAATTCGCCATATCTCGAAAGCCACGACTCTGACTTAAAATTTTTGTAAACCGATTTTGTAGCCAGTTAAAATACCTTTCATATGACACAAATATTTTTTAAAATCAATAAAGGGGTTCCGCACCGGTTTTTATAAAAGTTATATCCCGATCTTCCGATGGATATATCTGCGAAACTAAATATTTGCTACACTATTTGATTACAGGTTCTTTGTTAGAATTTTTAGTTTAATTCGAAAAGTTTGGTTGAAATCAAATTGGGTTTTGGAATGATCAGGCCTGTTCCGAAATCCGTGTGATTTCAATTACTTTTCATTTAAGAGGATTTTTCTTGAAAACGGTGAGTCGAACGATAAGTATTAGAATCTCTTTGGTGGAAAATTACAGTTCTATAAATAATACTGATTTGCATTTGCGTTTAGGCAATATTCGAATTTTTGAATTTTTTACGTTTTTTTTAAAATATTTTCTAAACGGTTACTTTTTCGGAAAAACAAAACAATGGGTGTTATTATTGATTCCGTTCGATAAGGAAATTTTCGCGGAAAGAAATATCGTTCGATATGAAAACTGCTATTCTTGATTCCGACGGTAGAGGAATATCGAACGAAAATATTGGGAACCCTGAAATAAGAACATCTCTAACATTTTGACAGATGACAAAGGATAAAAAAAAAATTAGAAGTGTCAACAGCGGCAAATTATGAATCTCAAATAATTTTGTAGACATCAAGTGGATAAAATAGCTTTTTTAGTGCGGTTTAAGGATTAATTATCTATACATTTTAGAGTTCGATAAAGATGCGTGTTGCTCTAAAGTTGTTTCTTGTAAACAAGTGTTTGTTGATAATTTTTTTTCCGAGTGATTACATTTCATCATTTGGTCACCGCAGAGGGTTGGATGTGAAAGTGTCTTCTTTTTTTATAAAATGTTGTTTATCTAATCAGAATAAAGATGAATTGTTTCCTTTATTTAATGAAATAAAATGAAGTGTTCTTTTATGAATTTTGAGTTTTATTTTAAAAATAAATTTTGTAATTTTTAATTAAACCGGCTATTGTGTACTAGTAAATTGTTTAAAATTGATACTTAACATTTAGCTTAATTTTCTTATCAATAAAAAGAGCAAAATTATCAAAAAAGCATACATTTTTAACTTTTTACTGTCGTTCCGTCACAAAAATTTCGCGGAAGGAAAATACTGAAATATATCTTTCCGTCGGAATCAAGAATACACAAAAATAAACGTCACTTCGATGTCAGGGATGTTAAATTTCTCAAATTACGTGCGGAACCAATAATGCCAAATTTATCTATTTTGCGGAACAGTGATGACAGATGTATCGAATTTTCGGAATCAATAATAGCAAATTTTGCTTCCGCGCGGAAAATGCTTTCCGACGGAATCAATAATAGCACCCAATATTCCTTGTAGAACATGTAATTCTCCACAGAAGAGATTCTAATTCTTTTTATCGTTAGACTAACCGTTCTCATGAAAATCCTTCTAAATGAAATGTAATTGAATTCACACGAATAACGGAACAGGCCTGAAAGTGTAAAGTTTAGCCAAAATTGGTTATGGTGAACAAGATACAGACTTTTACCTTTCAGATGGTTTTAGAGGCGACGTTGTACTTGATGTTGTACGTCGGAATGTTATGACTTGTGGACGATTTGGCAACACAAACCTTGGCGAATAAATCTGCGTGTAATCACATTCCAGACGATATTTGGTTTCATATTTCTAAACATATTGGGTGCTATTCTTGATTCCGTCGGAAAGCATTTTCCGCGCGGAATCAAATTTTGCTATTATTGATTCCGAAAAGTAGATACATCTGTCATCACTGTTCCGCAAAACAGATAAATTTGGCATTATTGGTTCCGCACGTAATTTGAGAAATTTAACATCCCTGACATCGAAGTGACGTTTATTTTTGTGCATTCTTGATTCCGACGGATAGATATATTTCAGTATTTTCCTTCCGCGAAATTTTTGTGACGGAACGACAATAAAAAGTTTAAAATGTATGCTTTTTTGTTAATTTTGCTGTTGTTATTAATAGGGATAGTAAGCTAAATATTTAATAACAATTTTAAAACCTTTGCTACTACATAATAGCCGGTTTAATTAAAAATTACAAAATTTATTTTTAAAATAAAACTCAAAATTCATAAAAGAAACACTTCATTTTATTTCATTAAATAAAGGAAACAATTCATCTTTATTCTGATTAGATAAATAACATTTTATAAAAAAAGAAGGCACTTTCACATCCAACCCTCTGCGGTGACCAAATGATGAAATGTAATCACTCGGAAAAAAAATTACCAACAAACACTTGTTTACAAGAAACCACTTCAGAGCAACACGCGTCTTTACCGAACTCTAAAATGTATAGATAATTAATCCTTAAACCGCACTAAAAAAGCTATTTTATCCACTTGATATCTACAAAATTATTTGAGATTCATAATTTGCCGCTGTTGACACTTCTAATTTTTTTTTTATCCTTTGTCATCTGTCAAAATGTTAGAGATGTTCTTATTTCAGGGTTCCCAATATTTTCATTCGATATTCCTCTACCGTCGGAATCAAGAATAGCAGTTTTCATATCGAACGATATTTCTTTCCGCGAAAATTTCCTTATCGAACGGAATCAATAATAGCACCCATTGAGCCGGAAAATGTGAAAACTTTTGCATTAATTTGCCGTCAAACTGCGGCATTGGTAAGAACAAAACAGTTTTGGAAAAACCTTTTAAAGCAGTACTGTAACATACAAAATTATCAAAATCCAGAAGTGTTTGAATCGATTAAAGGGATCTGTGATTTAACTACGCTACGTTATGAAGTGACCAAATTACTTTTCTCTTGTTACAAGCCATTCATAAGGTTGGTTCAAAATGGCTATTCCCTGGATTATCTTATTGGTCGTTCTTATGTTTCTTCATGGCATAAGCAACACCAATGCATTTGGATTATGTGTTACAAATTCTGGAATCATACATCAACTAGCAAAGAAGGAATCGTACAAACAGTTAATAATTGGGAATTATTAGCAGATGATTACTTCCAATTTCCTACCAAACAATTTAATTCATTTGAGGGCTTCGTGCTGCTTGTGATTAGTTGTCATGGGTATGTGCCTTTTCCGACACAACTATTGTATGAAAATTGCAACAGAGATGGATACTCACGTTTTGTGGCAGCGCGGGAATTACTAACAAAAGACATTCGCTCAATTAATTTGGAACTGGATTTTCAGTCTTCAAAGCACAAGTTGAAAACTACCATTAGATATCCGTCTATTTTACACTACAAAGTATTGCCTTGGTGGCATCCCGAATTTCAAACTTATATTGTATAGTATTTGATCATCAATGTAAACGGTGCAATTGTGCAATAAAGTTTTTTTTTTACGCTACGTTACAAAAAAAGTCGAAATTCAGTGTAAATTCAAATTGTATTATCTCAAAACTAGAAAATTGGAGTTACCTAGTTGTAGTATTGACGTGACGATATATCTTATTATATAAATTCGACCACATAACGGATTGACATCATGTTCACACCCTAGGTTTTTTTAGTGTTCCGATTTGTTTACACTTAATATGAAGGGGGGTGTAGTACCCCCATACAAAAAACGACAAAAAAGTTTGTGTTTTTGTGTGTTTTTTTGTCATCGCATCATGTCTAAACCACTAGATGTATGGAAGCCATATTTTCACAATAACAGCGCCTAACCTTCGGCAAGGTTAATATCGTAAAAAAGGGGAAAAAATTATGACGCGTTGCACACCGCAAACAAAACTTGCATGCAAAAAAAAGAAAAGAAAAAAAAAAACAACACTATATCTCCGCTTCTACGGCAAGTATCAATTTGGAACTTGGTGCATGAATGTATATGGTATTTATAATGGACTCTACAAAAAAAGGGATTGAAGCAGAGGAAGTTACACCCCCTTACGAAAAAATCTCTAAATTCAATAATTCTGCACTTATTTTAGTTATGGAACTTTAAAAATGAATGAACATAGTACCTACTTAGGACAATGCAAAAAATGGTGGATTGGCAAGGGGCGCCATCCACAGAAAATGTCAAAACAACGTTTGCCGAGCCATCTAGTAAATATATACAAAAGTACAAACATAATGAATACAAATTTATTAAACAAAATGCACGTAATAGGCGAGGAGCCGGCAATACTAAAAGTGCCGTCATCGCGGATTCTGAAATTTTTAATGCAGAATGGTAGTTTACACTAAGACGAATAAGAAAAGCTTGGTCAGCATGGTTGAAGCCTGGCAGAAATATTTTTAAATGATTTTTGAATAATTAAATTTTCGGAATACTCTGCCGTCATCGCGGATTTTGATCAATCTTAATATTAATCGATGGTAAATTTCATAACCATTCAGAAAAAATCCGGCCGACCAAATTTTTTTTGCCGAAAATGACCGGCAGACCTATTTTAATGGTGCGACAGTGGGTACTTCCGGCAGTTTCTAAGCTCGAATACCAAGATATTTTTAAATTTGACATTAAAACACGTAAATTAAAAAAAAAAAAAAACAAATTTCGGTGATAACAGAGAAATTGTACCCACCATTAAAATAGGTCTGCCTATCATTTTCGGCAAAAAAAATTGGTCGGCTGGATTTTTTCTGAATGGTTATAAAATTTACCATCGATTAATATTAAGATTGATCAAAATCCGCGATGACGGCAAAACATTCCGAAAATTTAATAATTCAAAAACCATTTAAAAATATTTCTGCCAGGCTACAACCATGCTGACCAAGCTTTTCTTATTCGCCTTAGTGTAAACTACCATTTTGCATTAAAAATTTCAGAATCCTCGATGACGGCACTTTTAGTATTGCCGGCTCCCGGACTATAGGATTTATAGAAAAGGAGAAGCTTCGTAAAAGTTTGAATGTTAACAAAATAATATTAAAAAATAAAGTTAAATAAAATCATTAATGGCTTCTTTAATGAATTTGATTAAATAAGTGTATAAGTTCAAGTCATGTGTGCGTAGAAGATCAGAGAGATTGGAGAAATCAGAAAAAGTTAAATTTACAACGAATATTATTAAACTTGGAGCAATCAAAAATCAAGTGGTGGGAATCCTCAACAACATTACAACAGTCACAAAGATCCGAATCAACGGCCCTTATCAAATGAAGATATTTTTTGTCATAGGCATGTCCAGCAAGCAATCTGTTTATAATTTTTAAGTCCTGTGGATCAAGAACAACTCGATGGTACCAAGGTTTAGTTGAGATATTAGGGAAAATGTTGTGAAAAAATTTGCCCTTAGTTCTTGAGACATCAATGAAGTCAGCATTCCATTCAATCCATAAAGAATTAGCAATAGAAGATATAGCATCTTTAGCAGATAGTCTTAGTCTAAGGGGAGCGCCATTGTCAACAGCAGCTTTAGCCATATAATCAACATTCTCATTAAATGAGATACCAACATGGCTGGGAACCCAGATAAAGTGAATATTTTTAATAGAGGAGTTTTCAATGAGATTCATAATTTCAAAAACAAGAAAACTTTCAGAATAGTCTTTTTTAAGAAGAATGCTAGCATTCAAACTGTAAAAATCGCGATATTTTCCAAATTAATTTTAATGGCACACAATTCACCAGATAAGGAAGATAATTTGAAATTAATTCTAAAGAGAAAAAATTGGTTACACGTAACATTGAAGACTGCAACTCCAGTCAGATTGCCAGAAATAGAAGCATCAGTCGCAAAAACAGAAAATTTTTCAGAGATGTAAGCGTGAAGTTTTTCAGCTGAGAAAGTTTTGAAAATTTCGTTAGGAGTGTCCTGTTTTTTGTTAGCAAATTTATCACTTAAGACCTTCGATTTTTTAGAGATCAAAGTGAGTGAAAAAGGTTTGACGAGATTGCAAAAAATTGATTGAAATTTTTGGAAGACGAAACTGTAACTGGAATTAGCTATAGTTTCGGAAATAAGCTCAAAAAGCGAAGGGTTAAAGAGTGAAATTTTGATAATTTCCTTCGCTTTTGTTATTGAAAACAAAAAAACACTTTTTAAAAATTTTATTATGAAAAAAGTATTATATTTATTGACAAAATTTCTTTTGGACGTTGTTAAATATTGTCTCAAAAATATGAAAAAAATTTATTTAGTTTTAGTTTCCCTTGGCTGCTGTAGAGGCCGTCATCCAAAAGTTACTTTTCAAACTGGTAGGACATTTTTCTCCGAATCTACTCGACCGATTTTAAAAAACCAAAGAGCATTCGATTACTCATAAAAAATATTAAACAATAAGCTTCTGTAAAATTGCAAAATAGACCGCCTTTTTTTTACGGGTCATTTTTTGAGGGTAAGTCCCTCAATTTTTTCGCATTTTTCATAAATATTCTCCGAATCTACTCGACCGATTTTAAAAAACCAAAGAGCATTCGATTACTCATAAAAAATATTAAACAATAAGCCTCTGTAAAAATGCAAAATAGACCGCCCTTTTTTTACGGGTCATTTCTTGAGGGTAAGTCCCTCAATTTTTTCGCATTTTTCATAAATATTCATACAAAAACTTCAAAAAATAAAAAAGTATTAATTTTAGAGGCTTATTGTATAGTTTTGAGTCTCAGGAACAAAATCCATTTTGAGTTTTTCAAAAATCTGGTACAGGAGGTCGACAACATGTCCTACCGTTTAAAAAGTAACTTTTGGATGACGCCCTCTACAGCCGCCAAGGGAAACTAAACATAAAAAAAAAAAATTTTCATATTTCTTAGACAATATTTAACAATGTCCAAAAGAAATGTTGTCAATAATCAATAAATATAATAGTTTTTTCATAATAAAATTTTCAAAAAGTGTTTTTTGTTTCAATTACAAAGCGAATGTCCCCTTAAAAAAAAAAATAGTCAAAATTTTCGAAAATTCGCCATATCTCGAAAGCCACGACTCTGACTTAAAATTTTTGTAAACCGATTTTGTAGCCAGTTAAAATACCTTTCATATGACACAAATATTTTTTAAAATCAATAAAGGGGTTCCGCACCGGTTTTTATAAAAGTTATATCCCGATCTTCCGATGGATATATCTGCGAAACTAAATATTTGCTACACTATTTGATTACAGGTTCTTTGTTAGAATTTTTAGTTTAATTCGAAAAGTTTGGTTGAAATCAAATTGGGTTTTGGAATGATCAGGCCTGTTCCGAAATCCGTGTGATTTCAATTACTTTTCATTTAAGAGGATTTTTCTTGAAAACGGTGAGTCGAACGATAAGTATTAGAATCTCTTTGGTGGAAAATTACAGTTCTATAAATAATACTGATTTGCATTTGCGTTTAGGCAATATTCGAATTTTTGAATTTTTTACGTTTTTTTTAAAATATTTTCTAAACGGTTACTTTTTCGGAAAAACAAAACAATGGGTGTTATTATTGATTCCGTTCGATAAGGAAATTTTCGCGGAAAGAAATATCGTTCGATATGAAAACTGCTATTCTTGATTCCGACGGTAGAGGAATATCGAACGAAAATATTGGGAACCCTGAAATAAGAACATCTCTAACATTTTGACAGATGACAAAGGATAAAAAAAAAATTAGAAGTGTCAACAGCGGCAAATTATGAATCTCAAATAATTTTGTAGACATCAAGTGGATAAAATAGCTTTTTTAGTGCGGTTTAAGGATTAATTATCTATACATTTTAGAGTTCGATAAAGATGCGTGTTGCTCTAAAGTTGTTTCTTGTAAACAAGTGTTTGTTGATAATTTTTTTTCCGAGTGATTACATTTCATCATTTGGTCACCGCAGAGGGTTGGATGTGAAAGTGTCTTCTTTTTTTATAAAATGTTGTTTATCTAATCAGAATAAAGATGAATTGTTTCCTTTATTTAATGAAATAAAATGAAGTGTTCTTTTATGAATTTTGAGTTTTATTTTAAAAATAAATTTTGTAATTTTTAATTAAACCGGCTATTGTGTACTAGTAAATTGTTTAAAATTGATACTTAACATTTAGCTTAATTTTCTTATCAATAAAAAGAGCAAAATTATCAAAAAAGCATACATTTTTAACTTTTTACTGTCGTTCCGTCACAAAAATTTCGCGGAAGGAAAATACTGAAATATATCTTTCCGTCGGAATCAAGAATACACAAAAATAAACGTCACTTCGATGTCAGGGATGTTAAATTTCTCAAATTACGTGCGGAACCAATAATGCCAAATTTATCTATTTTGCGGAACAGTGATGACAGATGTATCGAATTTTCGGAATCAATAATAGCAAATTTTGCTTCCGCGCGGAAAATGCTTTCCGACGGAATCAATAATAGCACCCAATATTCCTTGTAGAACATGTAATTCTCCACAGAAGAGATTCTAATTCTTTTTATCGTTAGACTAACCGTTCTCATGAAAATCCTTCTAAATGAAATGTAATTGAATTCACACGAATAACGGAACAGGCCTGAAAGTGTAAAGTTTAGCCAAAATTGGTTATGGTGAACAAGATACAGACTTTTACCTTTCAGATGGTTTTAGAGGCGACGTTGTACTTGATGTTGTACGTCGGAATGTTATGACTTGTGGACGATTTGGCAACACAAACCTTGGCGAATAAATCTGCGTGTAATCACATTCCAGACGATATTTGGTTTCATATTTCTAAACATATTGGGTGCTATTCTTGATTCCGTCGGAAAGCATTTTCCGCGCGGAATCAAATTTTGCTATTATTGATTCCGAAAAGTAGATACATCTGTCATCACTGTTCCGCAAAACAGATAAATTTGGCATTATTGGTTCCGCACGTAATTTGAGAAATTTAACATCCCTGACATCGAAGTGACGTTTATTTTTGTGCATTCTTGATTCCGACGGATAGATATATTTCAGTATTTTCCTTCCGCGAAATTTTTGTGACGGAACGACAATAAAAAGTTTAAAATGTATGCTTTTTTGTTAATTTTGCTGTTGTTATTAATAGGGATAGTAAGCTAAATATTTAATAACAATTTTAAAACCTTTGCTACTACATAATAGCCGGTTTAATTAAAAATTACAAAATTTATTTTTAAAATAAAACTCAAAATTCATAAAAGAAACACTTCATTTTATTTCATTAAATAAAGGAAACAATTCATCTTTATTCTGATTAGATAAATAACATTTTATAAAAAAAGAAGGCACTTTCACATCCAACCCTCTGCGGTGACCAAATGATGAAATGTAATCACTCGGAAAAAAAATTACCAACAAACACTTGTTTACAAGAAACCACTTCAGAGCAACACGCGTCTTTACCGAACTCTAAAATGTATAGATAATTAATCCTTAAACCGCACTAAAAAAGCTATTTTATCCACTTGATATCTACAAAATTATTTGAGATTCATAATTTGCCGCTGTTGACACTTCTAATTTTTTTTTTATCCTTTGTCATCTGTCAAAATGTTAGAGATGTTCTTATTTCAGGGTTCCCAATATTTTCATTCGATATTCCTCTACCGTCGGAATCAAGAATAGCAGTTTTCATATCGAACGATATTTCTTTCCGCGAAAATTTCCTTATCGAACGGAATCAATAATAGCACCCATTGAGCCGGAAAATGTGAAAACTTTTGCATTAATTTGCCGTCAAACTGCGGCATTGGTAAGAACAAAACAGTTTTGGAAAAACCTTTTAAAGCAGTACTGTAACATACAAAATTATCAAAATCCAGAAGTGTTTGAATCGATTAAAGGGATCTGTGATTTAACTACGCTACGTTATGAAGTGACCAAATTACTTTTCTCTTGTTACAAGCCATTCATAAGGTTGGTTCAAAATGGCTATTCCCTGGATTATCTTATTGGTCGTTCTTATGTTTCTTCATGGCATAAGCAACACCAATGCATTTGGATTATGTGTTACAAATTCTGGAATCATACATCAACTAGCAAAGAAGGAATCGTACAAACAGTTAATAATTGGGAATTATTAGCAGATGATTACTTCCAATTTCCTACCAAACAATTTAATTCATTTGAGGGCTTCGTGCTGCTTGTGATTAGTTGTCATGGGTATGTGCCTTTTCCGACACAACTATTGTATGAAAATTGCAACAGAGATGGATACTCACGTTTTGTGGCAGCGCGGGAATTACTAACAAAAGACATTCGCTCAATTAATTTGGAACTGGATTTTCAGTCTTCAAAGCACAAGTTGAAAACTACCATTAGATATCCGTCTATTTTACACTACAAAGTATTGCCTTGGTGGCATCCCGAATTTCAAACTTATATTGTATAGTATTTGATCATCAATGTAAACGGTGCAATTGTGCAATAAAGTTTTTTTTTTACGCTACGTTACAAAAAAAGTCGAAATTCAGTGTAAATTCAAATTGTATTATCTCAAAACTAGAAAATTGGAGTTACCTAGTTGTAGTATTGACGTGACGATATATCTTATTATATAAATTCGACCACATAACGGATTGACATCATGTTCACACCCTAGGTTTTTTTAGTGTTCCGATTTGTTTACACTTAATATGAAGGGGGGTGTAGTACCCCCATACAAAAAACGACAAAAAAGTTTGTGTTTTTGTGTGTTTTTTTGTCATCGCATCATGTCTAAACCACTAGATGTATGGAAGCCATATTTTCACAATAACAGCGCCTAACCTTCGGCAAGGTTAATATCGTAAAAAAGGGGAAAAAATTATGACGCGTTGCACACCGCAAACAAAACTTGCATGCAAAAAAAAGAAAAGAAAAAAAAAAACAACACTATATCTCCGCTTCTACGGCAAGTATCAATTTGGAACTTGGTGCATGAATGTATATGGTATTTATAATGGACTCTACAAAAAAAGGGATTGAAGCAGAGGAAGTTACACCCCCTTACGAAAAAATCTCTAAATTCAATAATTCTGCACTTATTTTAGTTATGGAACTTTAAAAATGAATGAACATAGTACCTACTTAGGACAATGCAAAAAATGGTGGATTGGCAAGGGGCGCCATCCACAGAAAATGTCAAAACAACGTTTGCCGAGCCATCTAGTAAATATATACAAAAGTACAAACATAATGAATACAAATTTATTAAACAAAATGCACGTAATAGGCGAGGAGCCGGCAATACTAAAAGTGCCGTCATCGCGGATTCTGAAATTTTTAATGCAGAATGGTAGTTTACACTAAGACGAATAAGAAAAGCTTGGTCAGCATGGTTGAAGCCTGGCAGAAATATTTTTAAATGATTTTTGAATAATTAAATTTTCGGAATACTCTGCCGTCATCGCGGATTTTGATCAATCTTAATATTAATCGATGGTAAATTTCATAACCATTCAGAAAAAATCCGGCCGACCAAATTTTTTTTGCCGAAAATGACCGGCAGACCTATTTTAATGGTGCGACAGTGGGTACTTCCGGCAGTTTCTAAGCTCGAATACCAAGATATTTTTAAATTTGACATTAAAACACGTAAATTAAAAAAAAAAAAAAACAAATTTCGGTGATAACAGAGAAATTGTACCCACCATTAAAATAGGTCTGCCTATCATTTTCGGCAAAAAAAATTGGTCGGCTGGATTTTTTCTGAATGGTTATAAAATTTACCATCGATTAATATTAAGATTGATCAAAATCCGCGATGACGGCAAAACATTCCGAAAATTTAATAATTCAAAAACCATTTAAAAATATTTCTGCCAGGCTACAACCATGCTGACCAAGCTTTTCTTATTCGCCTTAGTGTAAACTACCATTTTGCATTAAAAATTTCAGAATCCTCGATGACGGCACTTTTAGTATTGCCGGCTCCCGGACTATAGGATTTATAGAAAAGGAGAAGCTTCGTAAAAGTTTGAATGTTAACAAAATAATATTAAAAAATAAAGTTAAATAAAATCATTAATGGCTTCTTTAATGAATTTGATTAAATAAGTGTATAAGTTCAAGTCATGTGTGCGTAGAAGATCAGAGAGATTGGAGAAATCAGAAAAAGTTAAATTTACAACGAATATTATTAAACTTGGAGCAATCAAAAATCAAGTGGTGGGAATCCTCAACAACATTACAACAGTCACAAAGATCCGAATCAACGGCCCTTATCAAATGAAGATATTTTTTGTCATAGGCATGTCCAGCAAGCAATCTGTTTATAATTTTTAAGTCCTGTGGATCAAGAACAACTCGATGGTACCAAGGTTTAGTTGAGATATTAGGGAAAATGTTGTGAAAAAATTTGCCCTTAGTTCTTGAGACATCAATGAAGTCAGCATTCCATTCAATCCATAAAGAATTAGCAATAGAAGATATAGCATCTTTAGCAGATAGTCTTAGTCTAAGGGGAGCGCCATTGTCAACAGCAGCTTTAGCCATATAATCAACATTCTCATTAAATGAGATACCAACATGGCTGGGAACCCAGATAAAGTGAATATTTTTAATAGAGGAGTTTTCAATGAGATTCATAATTTCAAAAACAAGAAAACTTTCAGAATAGTCTTTTTTAAGAAGAATGCTAGCATTCAAACTGTAAAAATCGCGATATTTTCCAAATTAATTTTAATGGCACACAATTCACCAGATAAGGAAGATAATTTGAAATTAATTCTAAAGAGAAAAAATTGGTTACACGTAACATTGAAGACTGCAACTCCAGTCAGATTGCCAGAAATAGAAGCATCAGTCGCAAAAACAGAAAATTTTTCAGAGATGTAAGCGTGAAGTTTTTCAGCTGAGAAAGTTTTGAAAATTTCGTTAGGAGTGTCCTGTTTTTTGTTAGCAAATTTATCACTTAAGACCTTCGATTTTTTAGAGATCAAAGTGAGTGAAAAAGGTTTGACGAGATTGCAAAAAATTGATTGAAATTTTTGGAAGACGAAACTGTAACTGGAATTAGCTATAGTTTCGGAAATAAGCTCAAAAAGCGAAGGGTTAAAGAGTGAAATTTTGATAATTTCCTTCGCTTTTGTTATTGAAAACAAAAAAACACTTTTTAAAAATTTTATTATGAAAAAAGTATTATATTTATTGACAAAATTTCTTTTGGACGTTGTTAAATATTGTCTCAAAAATATGAAAAAAATTTATTTAGTTTTAGTTTCCCTTGGCTGCTGTAGAGGCCGTCATCCAAAAGTTACTTTTCAAACTGGTAGGACATTTTTCTCCGAATCTACTCGACCGATTTTAAAAAACCAAAGAGCATTCGATTACTCATAAAAAATATTAAACAATAAGCTTCTGTAAAGTTGCAAAATAGACCGCCTTTTTTTTACGGGTCATTTTTTGAGGGTAAGTCCCTCAATTTTTTCGCATTTTTCATAAATATTCTCCGAATCTACTCGACCGATTTTAAAAAACCAAAGAGCATTCGATTACTCATAAAAAATATTAAACAATAAGCCTCTGTAAAAATGCAAAATAGACCGCCCTTTTTTTACGGGTCATTTCTTGAGGGTAAGTCCCTCAATTTTTTCGCATTTTTCATAAATATTCATACAAAAACTTCAAAAAATAAAAAAGTATTAATTTTAGAGGCTTATTGTATAGTTTTGAGTCTCAGGAACAAAATCCATTTTGAGTTTTTCAAAAATCTGGTACAGGAGGTCGACAACATGTCCTACCGTTTAAAAAGTAACTTTTGGATGACGCCCTCTACAGCCGCCAAGGGAAACTAAACATAAAAAAAAAAAATTTTCATATTTCTTAGACAATATTTAACAATGTCCAAAAGAAATGTTGTCAATAATCAATAAATATAATAGTTTTTTCATAATAAAATTTTCAAAAAGTGTTTTTTGTTTCAATTACAAAGCGAATGTCCCCTTAAAAAAAAAAATAGTCAAAATTTTCGAAAATTCGCCATATCTCGAAAGCCACGACTCTGACTTAAAATTTTTGTAAACCGATTTTGTAGCCAGTTAAAATACCTTTCATATGACACAAATATTTTTTAAAATCAATAAAGGGGTTCCGCACCGGTTTTTATAAAAGTTATATCCCGATCTTCCGATGGATATATCTGCGAAACTAAATATTTGCTACACTATTTGATTACAGGTTCTTTGTTAGAATTTTTAGTTTAATTCGAAAAGTTTGGTTGAAATCAAATTGGGTTTTGGAATGATCAGGCCTGTTCCGAAATCCGTGTGATTTCAATTACTTTTCATTTAAGAGGATTTTTCTTGAAAACGGTGAGTCGAACGATAAGTATTAGAATCTCTTTGGTGGAAAATTACAGTTCTATAAATAATACTGATTTGCATTTGCGTTTAGGCAATATTCGAATTTTTGAATTTTTTACGTTTTTTTTAAAATATTTTCTAAACGGTTACTTTTTCGGAAAAACAAAACAATGGGTGTTATTATTGATTCCGTTCGATAAGGAAATTTTCGCGGAAAGAAATATCGTTCGATATGAAAACTGCTATTCTTGATTCCGACGGTAGAGGAATATCGAACGAAAATATTGGGAACCCTGAAATAAGAACATCTCTAACATTTTGACAGATGACAAAGGATAAAAAAAAAATTAGAAGTGTCAACAGCGGCAAATTATGAATCTCAAATAATTTTGTAGACATCAAGTGGATAAAATAGCTTTTTTAGTGCGGTTTAAGGATTAATTATCTATACATTTTAGAGTTCGATAAAGATGCGTGTTGCTCTAAAGTTGTTTCTTGTAAACAAGTGTTTGTTGATAATTTTTTTTCCGAGTGATTACATTTCATCATTTGGTCACCGCAGAGGGTTGGATGTGAAAGTGTCTTCTTTTTTTATAAAATGTTGTTTATCTAATCAGAATAAAGATGAATTGTTTCCTTTATTTAATGAAATAAAATGAAGTGTTCTTTTATGAATTTTGAGTTTTATTTTAAAAATAAATTTTGTAATTTTTAATTAAACCGGCTATTGTGTACTAGTAAATTGTTTAAAATTGATACTTAACATTTAGCTTAATTTTCTTATCAATAAAAAGAGCAAAATTATCAAAAAAGCATACATTTTTAACTTTTTACTGTCGTTCCGTCACAAAAATTTCGCGGAAGGAAAATACTGAAATATATCTTTCCGTCGGAATCAAGAATACACAAAAATAAACGTCACTTCGATGTCAGGGATGTTAAATTTCTCAAATTACGTGCGGAACCAATAATGCCAAATTTATCTATTTTGCGGAACAGTGATGACAGATGTATCGAATTTTCGGAATCAATAATAGCAAATTTTGCTTCCGCGCGGAAAATGCTTTCCGACGGAATCAATAATAGCACCCAATATTCCTTGTAGAACATGTAATTCTCCACAGAAGAGATTCTAATTCTTTTTATCGTTAGACTAACCGTTCTCATGAAAATCCTTCTAAATGAAATGTAATTGAATTCACACGAATAACGGAACAGGCCTGAAAGTGTAAAGTTTAGCCAAAATTGGTTATGGTGAACAAGATACAGACTTTTACCTTTCAGATGGTTTTAGAGGCGACGTTGTACTTGATGTTGTACGTCGGAATGTTATGACTTGTGGACGATTTGGCAACACAAACCTTGGCGAATAAATCTGCGTGTAATCACATTCCAGACGATATTTGGTTTCATATTTCTAAACATATTGGGTGCTATTCTTGATTCCGTCGGAAAGCATTTTCCGCGCGGAATCAAATTTTGCTATTATTGATTCCGAAAAGTAGATACATCTGTCATCACTGTTCCGCAAAACAGATAAATTTGGCATTATTGGTTCCGCACGTAATTTGAGAAATTTAACATCCCTGACATCGAAGTGACGTTTATTTTTGTGCATTCTTGATTCCGACGGATAGATATATTTCAGTATTTTCCTTCCGCGAAATTTTTGTGACGGAACGACAATAAAAAGTTTAAAATGTATGCTTTTTTGTTAATTTTGCTGTTGTTATTAATAGGGATAGTAAGCTAAATATTTAATAACAATTTTAAAACCTTTGCTACTACATAATAGCCGGTTTAATTAAAAATTACAAAATTTATTTTTAAAATAAAACTCAAAATTCATAAAAGAAACACTTCATTTTATTTCATTAAATAAAGGAAACAATTCATCTTTATTCTGATTAGATAAATAACATTTTATAAAAAAAGAAGGCACTTTCACATCCAACCCTCTGCGGTGACCAAATGATGAAATGTAATCACTCGGAAAAAAAATTACCAACAAACACTTGTTTACAAGAAACCACTTCAGAGCAACACGCGTCTTTACCGAACTCTAAAATGTATAGATAATTAATCCTTAAACCGCACTAAAAAAGCTATTTTATCCACTTGATATCTACAAAATTATTTGAGATTCATAATTTGCCGCTGTTGACACTTCTAATTTTTTTTTATCCTTTGTCATCTGTCAAAATGTTAGAGATGTTCTTATTTCAGGGTTCCCAATATTTTCATTCGATATTCCTCTACCGTCGGAATCAAGAATAGCAGTTTTCATATCGAACGATATTTCTTTCCGCGAAAATTTCCTTATCGAACGGAATCAATAATAGCACCCATTGAGCCGGAAAATGTGAAAACTTTTGCATTAATTTGCCGTCAAACTGCGGCATTGGTAAGAACAAAACAGTTTTGGAAAAACCTTTTAAAGCAGTACTGTAACATACAAAATTATCAAAATCCAGAAGTGTTTGAATCGATTAAAGGGATCTGTGATTTAACTACGCTACGTTATGAAGTGACCAAATTACTTTTCTCTTGTTACAAGCCATTCATAAGGTTGGTTCAAAATGGCTATTCCCTGGATTATCTTATTGGTCGTTCTTATGTTTCTTCATGGCATAAGCAACACCAATGCATTTGGATTATGTGTTACAAATTCTGGAATCATACATCAACTAGCAAAGAAGGAATCGTACAAACAGTTAATAATTGGGAATTATTAGCAGATGATTACTTCCAATTTCCTACCAAACAATTTAATTCATTTGAGGGCTTCGTGCTGCTTGTGATTAGTTGTCATGGGTATGTGCCTTTTCCGACACAACTATTGTATGAAAATTGCAACAGAGATGGATACTCACGTTTTGTGGCAGCGCGGGAATTACTAACAAAAGACATTCGCTCAATTAATTTGGAACTGGATTTTCAGTCTTCAAAGCACAAGTTGAAAACTACCATTAGATATCCGTCTATTTTACACTACAAAGTATTGCCTTGGTGGCATCCCGAATTTCAAACTTATATTGTATAGTATTTGATCATCAATGTAAACGGTGCAATTGTGCAATAAAGTTTTTTTTTTACGCTACGTTACAAAAAAAGTCGAAATTCAGTGTAAATTCAAATTGTATTATCTCAAAACTAGAAAATTGGAGTTACCTAGTTGTAGTATTGACGTGACGATATATCTTATTATATAAATTCGACCACATAACGGATTGACATCATGTTCACACCCTAGGTTTTTTTAGTGTTCCGATTTGATTACACTTAATATGAAGGGGGGTGTAGTACCCCCATACAAAAAACGACAAAAAAGTTTGTGTTTTTGTGTGTTTTTTTGTCATCGCATCATGTCTAAACCACTAGATGTATGGAAGCCATATTTTCACAATAACAGCGCCTAACCTTCGGCAAGGTTAATATCGTAAAAAAGGGGAAAAAATTATGACGCGTTGCACACCGCAAACAAAACTTGCATGCAAAAAAAAGAAAAGAAAAAAAAAAACAACACTATATCTCCGCTTCTACGGCAAGTATCAATTTGGAACTTGGTGCATGAATGTATATGGTATTTATAATGGACTCTACAAAAAAAGGGATTGAAGCAGAGGAAGTTACACCCCCTTACGAAAAAATCTCTAAATTCAATAATTCTGCACTTATTTTAGTTATGGAACTTTAAAAATGAATGAACATAGTACCTACTTAGGACAATGCAAAAAATGGTGGATTGGCAAGGGGCGCCATCCACAGAAAATGTCAAAACAACGTTTGCCGAGCCATCTAGTAAATATATACAAAAGTACAAACATAATGAATACAAATTTATTAAACAAAATGCACGTAAGAACAATAATGTTAAAATTATTTATGACAGTTTCAATTATTTTCGTATTAGTTAGGCAACATAACTATATTCATCGCCTGAATTAGGAGTCCTTTCAATATATTGTTTATCTATTAAAGACTCTATACATTTCTTTATCATTGAAATACTTGGCGTGAAGCTTACTTTCGATTGCGATAAAATCTGAAAAGAAATTTGATATGTTATTACTGAACCTTAGTAAGAGCAATAGCGTAAGTTTCCTATCAAAGATCATCATGTTATATGATAACATTTTTTTTATAAATTTGCGTAATTTATAAATATCGTATTAACATAAAATTTTTTTTTTTTTTTTTAATTTTCAATTTTCAATTCCAAAAAAACAAGTTATGCATTTCAGAAGAGCACATTTTTTCTGCTTTTATAATGCAATTTGAGTTGAAACGCATCAGAGTTTTTTCAGAATTAGATATAAGAATAAAAAAAAACTACCTCTTGAATGAGAGCATTGTGCTTAAGGACTTTGCGTGACTTCATAATTCTCACAATTGCCGCTTGTAAGTACAGCTTGCGATCTTCATCAACTGCGCTAATAGTGTGTTCAACCTAAAATCAAAGTTAAAGTTATGATTCAACAAAATTTTATTAAAATACCTCTTGTGGTGTTTCCTTTTGTAGCGCTGAAGTGATTTTGAACTTTGTCCTTTTATTGGAGTACTCTAAGTTTAACTCTATTTTAGTATCCCCTTCGAGATTTTCCGAACTGGAAGTCAACAATTTCGATTCAATTAAAGACAAAATGTGCTTTTGAAAGGTTTCACTATTCAGTTGAAGTGTAGTTTGAATTTCTTTGCAAGTTAATGAATCGCATGTCTCAAAAAGCAAAAGCATTGCCATTTGATATGTTTGCATGGTGACAATGTAGGTTTTCTTTAAATAACCAATTTTCAATTCTCCATGACACAAATGGTGCAACCAAGTCAGCTTCCTACCACTGAAAGACTTATGATAAAATGTTTCAAACTATTGAGACATGAAAAACCAAGTTGATTAAAGCAAGAGTTATTTCTATAATATTAACTGAACACTTTTACCATTTTGATAGATTTTTCAAACTCCTGTGGAACAGCAAATGGTATTACGACTTGCGTTGGACCTAAAGGCCATGCTCCAGCCTGAAGTACTTTGATGGATAAATTAATACCTTAAAAGTAAATAAAAGCACTAGACTATTTGGATCAATTAATATTTGAAAAATAACACTAACCTAAATCAATGTTTTCTTTTTTTAAACGTTCAAAGTTCAAATGATTATTGAACTTATTATTAAGGTCAGCTGACAGTGAAATGTCTGTAAACATTCGATGCAATTTATTGGTAAACTCGTAGCCACAGGCTTGCTAAACAAAAAATAAAGAACAGCATTAAATAATATAACGTATCTGCGAAATTGGGATCTGAAAAAATCGGAAAGCATATTGGTCATTTGCGACGTTATTTTTGTTGCAGAATTTTCGTCACGAGGTTTATGGACACTAATATTACTAGGCAGCTTGAAATTAAAATCGGTTAATGTTCACACCTACGTTGACTAGAGCGCACCCTTTGATAGTGCTGGCCGTTAAAGTATACAGGTTTCACTGCAGTAGAGAGTTTCTCTGCTAACGCATATCCCGGCTGTACGTTGATTCACCTTGCCTTCATGACGAATTTTATTTTGGGGACATGCCACCGCTCATTTTTGGCATTGACCACTTTTTTAACATATTCTAATACTAAGACATTAAGGCGATTCCTGAAAACGTGTAAAAGCCTCGAAAACCTCGTAAACTCGTAAAACTGTCAAATTTTGTATTGATTTTGACAACTTTTACGAGTTTACGAGGTTTTTGAGGCTTTTACACGTTTTCAGGAATCGCCTCACTGTGAAAATTCAATTTCATCGGTCGATTCAAATACGCAAACATAGAAACAAGCAATATCTCATTTGTATATAGTGGATAAAAGCAAAGGAACATTTTCACTTTTTACATACCTTTAATCGATTGATCATTGCTTCTTCCGCATCCATGCTCTGTGATTGTTCGTGTATAAGCCTAGTAAATATAGGGTATAATGAATTATTTTTAGAAATAAAATTAATTCACCTTTTAGCCAACATTCTACTATAGAATTTTTGATAAACATCTTTGTCTTCAATGTATTTGAATATTGTTATGTTGTTTGTTAGCTTTTGGTCTATTTCAGATTCGCTTGTTTTTGATTTTTTTAAAAGTGTATCACAATATTTCGCCACGAGCTCTGCACTCCGGCATGGCTGCCTGTCACTTGGTCGGCGGTTAATAACGCTGGCATACGCCTTGTCTAAAGCGCTAAGGAACAGTGAATCGTTTTCAAAAACATCTGATATTAGTTCCTGATATTTTTGATGAACCTTAAGCATATTTTCTACAAACTGAATATGCATATTCTCGCCTTTCAAGGTAGATATAGTTTCGATTCCTTCGTTCTTGATATGATCCAAAAATGTTTGTATAAGCAGTTCTTTTAAGTGATCGGGTATCGGTTTCAAAACTATGTACATATTTCTCAAGTCTTTTCTTTTTTCCTGTGACACCATTTCTTTACACTCTGAATAAAGGAAGTCCAAGCGGTCATTGATGAAACATTCTTCGCATTGTTTTCGCAGCTTCGGCACAGAACTTAAATATTTTATAGATTACATAGAGACAATCAAATTCAGATAATAAAATTTAAAGTGTTAAAAAATTTACGTCGCAAGCCAAAGATAAATATTGTAAAAAAAGCATTCTATAGAAATCTGATGAGAAAAAAAAAACCACATTCAGTCGAAAAATTTGACGCGATATAGAAACAAAAAAATAAATAAAAACTCATTGTACTGAGCAAAACTGAGAATCTATTGCCACCAAATTTTAGCGCGTTCCCGTTTAATGGGCAAGAATCGTTTGTTTGCTCAGTCAGTAGAAGGGGTGAAGAGCAGCCCGAAGAGATGCCATTACATTCAGACAACAGTTTGGTGTAGTTTGTACGCTGATGGAATAATCCGCCCAAATTAGGCCAAATGATAACGGGAAGATGATAACGAACCATTTTCTGCCTGAATTTGAAGCCCAGACATTGGTTTCAATTTTGTTTTGCTACTTCGAATTCCCGATAGAATTTAACTTTTAAATAAATCAGCACTTACTTTATTTCGAAATCGGATGCTGCATTTTTATCTATCTTTAGGTTCAACCGACTGTGCTGCTGATATTGGTAAAACGTGTAAAATGGATCCAAGAAGAGTTGGGTTTATCTTAACAGTAATTCGCTTTATTTTTCTTCCGATTCTGCATTTTTTTTCATCATTGTTACGAAATTTGGTCTTAACTTTTTAAAGAGTTTGGAGGTAATTATTTTTGTTTCGAACCACTGTCACTTTTTGATGGTTAGGAATTTTGTGGGCAAAATTTACTGATTAGTTTTTAGGAAGGTAATCAGCTTCTGGTTAAATTAATATTCACGATCGTGTTTAAACTACTTTTTGAGTGTCATAATTCAGGGTTTAGAGACGTATATCTCGAAACAAAACTTTTTCTCACTAGTTATTAAGCACGAGGCAGCTTTAAATATTTACTTACCTAAAATGCAAGAATTTTTTCGCTCTTTTATTTTCATCATCAATTATTTTAATCACTTCTTTTATGTATTCACTGACAGTACATCGTTGTAACAATTTGGAGGCTTCACTGGTGTAATATTCAGCACTTGAGACTAAAAGTGGCGTTTCAAACAAATCTTGGTATAGTTTCAAAGGTCCATTTTTTTTATAATCTTGTACTTGTACGAAACTTTGTATTACGCCATGGATAATTGTGACTCTCTGAGAGTCTAGTTCGGGACTTCCAAAGCGATCAGCTTTAATGCCATCGAGTATGTGTTTTACAAGTTCGGAACTTGGTGATTCAATATTGTATATTTTCCATATATCGAGCCCTAGATAAGAATGGATCAACATCATGTATATTTTTATGCATAAGAACTGGTATAGCAAACCTAATTCACCGATTTCCATTTGCTCATAGGTTGCTGTTGACAAGTTTCCATAAACAACTTCAGCGTCGGAGATTTTCTGCTTTTTTATATGCTGATGGTTGAGGTACCTTTTCAAGTAAATATAAAAAAAGTCATAGAAATACATGTATCCAAATTAGAATTTAGTTAAAAAAAAGCAACAAAGTGTAAGAGGCATAAAATCTATTCTATGTGATGCGTTTATGTAACCATTTGCTACTACTATTTTCACAACTGATTGAGATTGTGACGTCACATTGACAACATTCTCAACTAGAGTGTAGAGTATTTTCTACTAGTTGAGAAGTCGCCAGCATTATAGTCGTTGAGTTTGAAGTTCTGCGATTGAAAATTTAAATTGAATTGAATTCATCATTGAGTCCCATACCGTCACCTCAATACTACAACAAGGTAACTCCAATTTTCTAATTTTGAGATAAGATTATTAAAAATTTGAATTTGGTATTGATTTCAGACTTTTCTTGTTTTGTTTTTTTTTTTCTTAAATGGTGGCACTTTAGGGAACTCTGTTGTGCATAAAACCATGAAGAATACTATAGGCCACTAATCCCAAGAATGGTAATTTAGGTGTTACCTAGTTTTAGTATTGAGGTGACGATATGAACGTGTATACAATTTTGAATTGAATGGATGGTGCAAGTTTGATTTGATCTCAACTTGTGAGATTCATGACGTACATAAACACTTGTTTTCTACTGGTAGAGTATCTATCGAATAACTCAACCTGATTCAAAAAAGATTCAAGCAGAATTCCAACAGAATACAATAACTCATCCTGAGCATGATGTCACGACCAGTAGAGAATTCGAAACTGAGTTACATAAACACACTACTAAAAGAAAAACATTTTTTGAAGCCACGATTACTCCAAAGCTCTGAAAAAGGGTGTCGAAAACGCGAGTTGAGATTTTTTAAAAATTTTCGGCTTGGTGCCTATGTACTTTTCCTAAAGCGACCATGTATTCAAAATCGAAAAATGTGATATGGATTAATACTCACGAATAAAGAGAGTGAAGATAAACCGTTCCCTGACTATATTCAATCCAGGAATCATAGTAACGCTGCAAAAGATCTGGTTTGGCCTGACCATTTCCTTTGATCAACGTTTCGCCACCAGAAGATGCTACTTTCGTGGCCAACATGTTTTGAACATGGTTTTCCAAAAACTGTTTAGTCTCATAGTATAGTTTGTCAGCAAATGGTTCAGGAAGAGCTAAACACAGTAAGTATACATCTCTGCAAGATGTAAAAGATTATGATCTGATAAAGGTATAAAAAACAAAAAGAAATAAATTTTAAATTACGTGAAACTGGTATTCCATACGTTCCGCTCTACTTTGCCAAGTGTGATAACAGCCTCTACCGTGCTTCGCAGATTGGGCCAAATTTCATTGAAACTTACAGTTTCTCGATTCAAAGACTTGATTTTCCTTTTTCGCTGAACGTACCTCGTGGTAGCCATTGTGGAAAAAATTTGCTCTTGGTGAATTTATAAACTTTATTTAATTAAAAATACACTCAAATTAATAATTGCAATCTAAAAATCTCAAATTCCTCGCCAGTTAACTGTTGCAACTGGAGTTTCAGTCATCAGTCACCTTATTATTACTTTTAAGTTCTGTAAGTCTTGAACAAATTTCTAACCTATATTAAGTTGCCGTACATTAAGAAAATGGATGATGCTGGGGGGATGAAAATCCCCTTAGCAAGAGAACCCAGGAGTAGAAGTACTAGTAGTAATAGAAGCAATAAAAAATTGAGAACTGCTGTTTCACTAACTGGTATGGAGACTTTGACTTTTACAAGTCCAGATAAATTGACATCTACAAGCTCGGACAAGACAAAGGCTGCAGGAACTTTCCCAGTCATTCAATATAGATATAACAAATCTCATCATGGACCTTACATGATTTATATTGATTCAACTAATGATGGAAATGGAGATCGCAAATCCATTAATGCTATTTCACTTTCCAGATTGTTAACCAAATTGAACATTGAAGGTATTACTGAGATTGCAAAAATTGGCTTTGGACGTTGTAAAGTAATTTTTAAAAGCGCGGACGCGGCTAATGCAGTGATGGAAGAAAAAAGATTAATTGAAAATGGCTATATTCCCAAACTTTTCGCACACTTTGTGTCCAAGGTTGGAATTATTTTTGACATTCCTTTGGATATCGATATGGAGGAACTTCGTAGTGCCTTAATCTCTCCAGTTCCAATTTTGAGAGCTATTCGTGTAGAAAGAAGGAACCCTTCAAACAAGGACGAAAAATTTGGCACCAGAAGAGTAAAATTAATTTTTGACGGGCTTGATATCCCTAAAGAGATCGGATTTGAGTATACTAAAATTGATGTGAAGCATTTTATTTCATTTAGCCAATGCTACAGGTGTTTCAGATTTAACCATTTTGCACAGCATTGTAAGCAGGCTGTTGCTAATTGTACGAAATGCTTTCAAAGGCATAGTTTACAGGAAAAATGCAGTGTAATTAAATGTACCAATTGCAATGGTGCTCATGCCCCTACGAACAAAGATTGTCCTGCAAGAGTAAAGGCGTATACCTTAAAGAAGATTATGACCATGGAAAATTTGACGGTTAGAGAAGCAAGGACTAAATTCTCCGGCGTATTCTCCAACAGATTCGAAGTCTTGTCGGATGATGATAAGGAATATAACTTCCCTCCAATAAGTTCTAAAAACCAACAAAAAAATGTCTTAATTAACAATAGTCAGGAGGCTGCCAAACACTTGCATGCTTCCTTTTCTTTTGCAAATGTTGCAAAAACTAACAAAAATAGAGAGCGTGAAGCGGAAAATTCTAGAAAATTAATGGCATTGCGAAATGAGGTGGTGGAAAATGTTGGAGATGCTGTTAGCAACAAGCCAAATGTCCTTCATGAAAATCCTTACAAGACAACGGAAGTTGAGAAATTCTTGCAGGAAGCAGTAATGAAATGTACGAGATTCTTATCAGATGCTAATCAAGATTCGTTATCAGTGAATCAAAAGACAATCATTCAAGAAGTAAAAGAGAGGATTGATCATGTGAGAACTATTTTAGACGTAATCCAGCTGAATACAAGTATGGACCTATCAGAGTAATGTATTTGAATTATGAAAATTTTACAGTATAATATTCAAAGTTTGAAGAAAGTTGGGAATAAAGAACTTCTTGAATTATTTGCAACAAAAAATAAAATTGACATTATTATACTATATGAAATTTGGCTGGTGGATAATTCATGTTCAAGTTTAAATAATTTTAATTTTGTTGGTAAATTCAGAAATGATGGTTTTGGCGGAGTTGGAATTTTTATCAAAAAATCTATTAAATTCTCAGTGTTGAACATCCCTAGTGTTTCGGAAACGGTTGGCATCACTACCCTTAATCTTTCCAAAAACATCAGCATAATTTGCAACTATTCTGCTCCAAGTATCACGGCTGCTGAATTTAAAACAGAAATGGAAAAAGTTTTCTTCTTTGCAAAAGGTCTTAATGATTTGGTATTAGTCGGCGGTGATTTTAATGCGAGATCAACTCAGTGGGGTTGTGAAACATCAAACACTAAAGGTGACTTATTGGAAACGATTGTTGATGATTATGAATTTATGTGTATGAACGACGGATCTCCAACTTTTTCAACAAATGCAAGTACTCCATCGGCTCTAGATTTGTCCTTCATTAACAGACAGATTGCCAATATGTCTTGGTCGGTGTATAATAATAAAATTACTAGCAGTAACCACTTACCAGTGTTGATAAACATTGAGGAAAATGGTTACACACCAAAAGCCGTTTTTAAAATTAATAAAAGTAATTTATACAAAGATATTTCCAAGTTGAAAATAGGCTCTAGTATTACCAACTTTCAGGCCAACGTGGATGATATTTACAAAAAGAACACAATCAGAATTTCAGATAATAATAAATACATTCCCAAACATTGGTGGTCGGACGAAACTGAAAAATTATTTAGATTAAGAAACGCAGCTCGACTTAAATATCACAAATTTAAAACCTGGACCAATTCCCAAAACTGGATAAAATGCGAAACTGATTTACGTGAACATATCAATAATTTAAAAAAGAAGAATTTCAATGAATTGCTGGATGACATCTCACATCCATTATCGGTTAAGGAGATGTGGAAAAAAATGGCGAATCTTAAAAAATACAAATGCATCAAGAAAACCAATAATGCTTGGGAAGATAGCCAAAAAATAGAATATCTTGATTTCATTGCTTCAAATGTTAATACTGCTTCAACAAACAGTAATGCGGTTTTTAGACCAATTCATGACTCCTCGGAGGTTCCTCGGCTTTTCTTTGCGGATTTTATGAAATATATTCATTCCAGAAATTTAGATTCTTCACCCGGTTGTGACAAAATTTCATATAGACTACTATTAACTTTAACGGAAAGTGAACTTCAAAAACTTTTTAATCTTATGGAGATGCAAGGCAGTATACCCGATGAATGGCGTAAAATTAAAATAGTACCCATCCCAAAGAAGGAAAGTAATCCGGCCATTATTACTCAGTACAGACCTATTTGTTTGATGTCAGTTCTCTTCAAATCTCTTGAAGGGTTGATAAAAATGCACATTGAACGGCACACTAGCAACAACCAGTTATTACCAGATAGATCTTATGCCTTTAGAAGGAATCACTCCACGTCTCAATGCATTAATGATCTTATAAACACATGATCGATATGATGATCGCATGTATCGATATTGAAAAGGCTTATGACTCAACGGATATCTCTATTTTATGCAATACTCTTCAGAGCATGGATTTTAACCCGGCCATCACAAACTGGATTTTTTCATTTCTAAATGATCGTACTTTAATTTTTGGTAATCACAGCAAAAAAACTAATAAAGGTCTGGCCCAAGGTAGCAGCCTTAGTCCTGTTTTATTCAATCTGTATACAGCTTCCTTACACACTATTTCGGACGATTATTGTGACCTATTTCAGTTTGCGGATGATTTTTTTATAATTTGTGTGGATAAGGATTTTAGCTCTGCAAGACAAAATCTAAATTTCAAGATCATGTCATTCATGAACAAATGTAAAAACCTTAACTTGAAATTCAACTTACAAAAAACTAATACGATTCATTTTAACAATCGTAGAAGAGAACTTAATTTGGTCATCAATAATTGCATTATTCAGGATGTGAATGTTATTAAATATCTTGGACGTATCATTTCGTGTAACAATTCTTCAATTCATCATGTAAACTATATAATTAGTAAGGTCAACCGTACGTGTAATTTTCTTAACATTTTGAATGGCTGCAAATTTGGGGTGGACCCCAAAAAGGGTTTACAATTTTTTAAAGCTTACGCCAGATCCAAGATTGAATATGCAGTATCCTCATTTGCAAACTTATCTAAAACAGCTACATCTAAGTTAAAAGCTTGCACAAACGCCATCCTTAGAAGATGTCTGGGTCTAATTAGATCCACACCTATACATGTCATTTATCATCTAGCTGCGGAATTGCCTTCGGATTACAGATTCAAACTAAGTACGGCCAAGGAAATTGCTAAATGTTTGGCTTTTGACTTACCAATTGCACGTCTTTTAACGACCGCTGATTTCATAAGAAAATTGAACCTAATGAAAAAGTAGATTTAGCTGCGAAAGGTGCTGTGGCAGATGGGGAATGTGTGTCCTTAAAGTGGACACTTGGAGATGCAGTCAACAGAATTACAGATAGATTAAAAACACAATGGCAAGAGGAATACGATTCTCTAAAACAATCTAAAGGAGTTGCATATGGTAGCATATTTCCCACATTATGGGCAAAACCATGGTTTAAAAAAACAGATCACAACTTAAGCCCAATTGAAGTAAAACAAATAAATAGAATTCTCTCCGGTCATGCATTTTGTAAAGAAACTCTCTTTAAAATGAAAGTTTATCAAGATAATTTTTGTGACAGATGTGGAGCTGTAGAAGATTCATCTCATATAATTTTTAGCTGTCCACAATTCAATGCTCAAAGACGTTTGTACCCGAAACTTTTACAATATCAGTCAGTAGCAGATTACTTCAAAAATATTCAATTGAAAGAAGCTGTTAATTCTATTTCATCGTTCCTACAAGATATTCAAATTTCACTGTAAATTCTTAAAATCTTAAACAATCATCAAACTTCATCATATATCTCATCAATCAACAATCATTTCATACTTCATTTCATTCAACACTTATTTTATTACACAACACTGTCATCATCACTGGCGAGGAATATAACAATTAAAACAAATTAACAAAAGTATAATTCACTAATACAAAATTAAAACTTAATTAAAATTTATTTAATTTATTTCCAAATTGGAAACAAAATTGGTGTTGGCGATCTAAGTCTTTGACTGGCCCCAAATAAGTCTTTAAGTCCTGGGTTTTTCCCGAGAGATGACGAAGCAACGTTAAAGAGCAAAAAAAAAAAAAAAAAAAAGACATGATTTTGAAATTATGAGTACTTTTATTTGTTGTTATTGAGTGCTACTGCAAGTAAATCAATAAGAACGGAATAACGGAATTGTAGTTAATATCAGTTTGCTCCTTCAATTGGTTAATGAAAACTCTGGCAAATCATTCCCAGCCCAATAATTTGCAGGATCATCACCTTGAAAGACTTAATGAAGATATGCGCTTTTTTTTTTGTCACTATGGAACTGAATATTTTGGATAAAGTTACCTTAATGATTCTATGTGCTCGAAAAAATATCTTTGGCAATACTTTCTTTAGCAATGCATTACTTTGCAAAGCTATGGGTTGCGATCCGGAACTGTCAATCAGTTCTAAGTGCTTTTTGGCTGTGTTTATTTTCCAGTTCAGAAGTGTCAATTGGCCAATAAATACATCTGACAGTAGTTGTTCATAACAACAATGCAACAATGTTGAAGGAACAATATATATATAACATAAGGTTGTGTTCAGAAGGAAAAACAGATAGTGATGGAGGAATCAATACTTAATGATACTTTACGATATTATTACACTATCTATATATGATCCTTACATCTGAGGTGTATCATGTGTTCAGCAAACTTATGCAGGATATTATGAGGAATATTTTTGTAGAAAATTTTAAACCTCTACAGCTCCCCCATGTGGGTCATTTTTACCCTTTTCTGTTTAGTGTTCAGCTACAAGTAGTGAAATTTTATAACAAATATTTCTGTAGTAAATACATACTGACTCAATATTCCCTTGTTTTAGGTGTCATTTTTGTATCTTTTTAAGAAATGGGTAAAAATGACCCACATGTAGAGGGTTAAAATTTTCTACAAAAATATTCCTTGCAGTATCCTGCATAAGTTTACTGAACACATGATACACGTCAGAAATAAGGACCATATAATTTATCGATTTAACACAAGAATGTGTTATTTTTGTTCTTTTCATATACAGTGGATTAAAAAACTTCAAAAAATCCGATGCCAACAAATATTCCATTCAAGGTGAGTGATCGCAGGTGCAACAAAAATGTTTGTCTTGTAGTCGATTATGCTTTTGAATTACAAACAAATACTTATATGGGTATTTTCACAGAAAAGTAAACCGTTAGCTAAAAAATTCAAAATGATATTTGGTACGTGTACATATTTATGGCCTCTTGACAAAACAATCTAGCTAGAATCGGAAATCAACTTAAGTCGGCATAAGAAAAGGGTTTCTTCACAAAACATCTGAAGTCGAGATAAATGCAGGTTAAATGACAGAAAAAAGTTTGGCAAAAACACTTCTTCGAAATAAGAATATGGAAATATGGAAAGAACTGAATTTCTTAGATCAAAAAATATTTGACCTTATAGCAAATCATTGGAAAATATTCGTTTAGTATTCATTTATAATAAAAAACTTTAACATTTGTTCCAACTCCTACGCAAAAAGACCTGAGAAGCATCAAAGTAACTACTTTAGCTCTCCTAAAAAGTTGCCAATTTCGAGTTAGGTTGTTTCGTCAAAAGTCCACAGATATGTAAAAAGCACTAAGACAAATAATGTGTATTGGGAAAAATGGGGGTATCACTTCCCCACAAAAGTCACTGCATTATAACAAATAACTTCCTTTGGAAAAATTGGTGTTGCCACTTTCTAACAAAACATGTGTACATAATCAAAAAGTGTCGCTCGGACGTAGTTTCGGAGATATGGCCATCGGAAGATCGGGATATAGTTTATATGAAAACCGGTATAAGTTCTAAACCTTTGTGGGCTGGGGTTCACAAACACGAAGCATACAAATAGTACTATCGCCTGACAATTTAGTGGGAAGTCATGGTTCAATAACAATGGTTATGGCAAGCTGTCAAAATAAAAAAATGGAACCCTGCATCTTGCCTTGCTATCTGTCAGAAGACTAAAATCAAAACAAAGAAAGAAAAAGCCATTTGAAAATGTTTAAATTGAAAATTTATTAAATTGTTATTTTTTTTAAATTTTAACAATTTTTGTGTTCAGAAAAGCAGGGAAGCACGTAAGTTTTGTGTTTGTTATCGTTGATAACTCTTTAATGATTGGTTATTATTGTTTTCTGTTTAGTTATTCAAACGACAGGACTCTCCACTTCCAAATCAACGTACTCTCAACTTTCAAGTCAACTTCCAAATAATGTCTTGTTATGAAATGCTGAAATTGTGGTACAGGATCCTTGTGACTTAAAGCAATTTGGGTAGCCCAATTATTCCAGCCCATCAGTAACCTGAACTCCGTTGTCGCGATTTTCAATGCATAATTAACTGCTTGAAAGGATTGACTACGGAAGAAATTGAACCTCCCGCTAACGCTGCTCCTTCAAAAATTTGTGTATACAATTCATTTTGATTAATATTCAAAGCTTTTGAGAAAACAAAAGTGCAAATAAAAATATAACAATATTTTTTTTCATAAATGAATTGTCACTCTTTATTTTGTTTTGCTCACTGATTTGACATTTGCGAAGGAAAAAAATAATAAGAAGAAGCATCATTTTTTACTGCTGCAACCAGGGTAATTTAACCATGGTGGGAAGTGGTCCTTTTCGCGTTTTTTACGGTTGTAAAAAATGTACCGTTTAGGAGTTATTTATTAAAAACCGATTTTTTTCACGCAATAAACAACAAACGTAAAAAATTCGGTTTTTAATAAATAACTCCTAAACGGTAAATTAATTTTTAAACATGAAAATTTATTGTAGAACAAATACATATATTCCCCCTTTAGATTTTAACTAAAACTTCGATCAATACGTTTTTTTACTGCCGGATCTCGTACTATAACGAAATCACACAAGGATCATTTTCCTAGAACACATTAACTGGGTTACAATGGGTTAATTCCACAAATATATTCTACGAAAAATTTCACTAGGAGTTACCAAAGGCGAAAAATTCTTTAAACTTAAGGAAAGTGCATCAGGGATGTAATAAATACGCAATGTGTAAAGTCCTAATTTTTTTAACGATTTTTTTTGTGTTTTGGGATATAATTTCGTCTTTTTAGAGTTCAGCAACTAAGTAGTATTGAAATTTTATAGCAAATATTTCTGTAGTACATAGTGCGGCTGCAGCTCAGGATTTAAAACTCCCAAAAATCCGACACCGGCTTCGCGGCGGCCTTCGGCCGCGGATCAGTCTATAATATATCCAACACATAGTTTGCTAGCCAAATTGCGCGCGCAATTTTTAATAAAAATTTTAAATTTTTTTAATATAATAAGTAGCTGATCCTCTTTGTTGTTGTTGTTGTTGTTGTTGTTGTTGTTGTTGTAGTATTATCCAAGTTGTTGTTGTTGTTGTTGTTGTTGTTGTTGTTGTTTGTTCTGGCATTGTTGTTGTTTAAAGTTCCTAATTTCAAGAAAATTGATTTGGTCTATTTTTGTTTTTTTCTATAAAAAGTTATTAATGATACAATTTCAGATACATGTTGTATATCAAATGAAAGGAAATAAATTAGGCTTCCTAATTTAGTTATTAAAATAATACGTTAATAACACATTTTTTGGGAAAAATAACGGTTTTTTGCGAAAAAAATGGGGTAAATTTTTGAAAAATTGTCATATCTCGAAAACAATCACCACAATTGAAAAACTTTGTATGGCAATTATATAGCCTAATAAAATACCTTTCATATGACACCAATATTTTTGAAATCTATCTAGCGGTTTCCAACTTATACCGATTTTTATAAAAGATATATCCCGATCTTCCGATGGCTATATCTCCGAAAGTAGATGCGCTCAGAGGTTGTTGTTGTTGTTGATGTGACTAATTTTCAAAGCCCTATATGGGCAAAAAAAATAAAATAAAAACAACAACAGTCGGACATGTAACATTAAGCCAAAATTTTTATTGGAACAACTAACAAAAGTAAAAATTACATTTAATCAAAGGTTATAAATAATAAAAACTAATGACTAATGTGTTATGTTTGAACATTCCAGGCAAAAAGGTGGATTATAATCCATAATAATTATAATAATTATTTTTACACCTATTTCAAAATGTTGCGAACTTTTTGGTTGTTTTTATTGCTTCTTCACCTCAAGATGTATATTTTATTTGGAATTCGAGGTTGGACAAAACTTTCTTCCTTCAAAACATTTTTTGACGTACAAAACTTTAAATTTGATCAGCTGATTTTGAAGTATGATAATTTGTAAACAAATTAAAACATTCAACTCCGACATTACATGTAAGACATTAATACTATATAATAATAACTAATAGTTATATTTGGATTTAAGACGATCCAATAATTCAGGAAAGAAGTTGTGATGAACACTCGCTTGTCCGAAGAGGATGGCTACAGTCCTAAGATATTTCGTCAAAGATTTGTCCGCAGAAAAGGTAAATATCATTAAAAATTTAAAAACAAATTCTGGTCAAAATTGGGCTTTAGGAATTAATTAAAACAACAACAAAAATTGTAACAAGTGCCTAGTTTCGGAGATATGGCCAAGAAGATCGGGATGTACCTTTTATGAAGATATTTTAATAATATTGGTGTAATATGAAGGGAATTTTAACTGGCTACAAAATCGGTACACACATTGTTGGTGTTATTGCTGTTTTGCTAAAAAAAAAATACATGAAAATTTCTTTGGTTTACTTTTTTGTTCACCTATAATAAATGTGCTAATGAAGGGAACCAGGAACAAATTGCATATCAAATGAAAGGAAATTGTTACAAACATTTAAGGCGACATTCTTTTTTTTTTTTTTTTTTTTTTTAGGTTGGCTGAACATAAATGATCATATCGCCAGGTTGTATCCAATTTATCAGAAAGTATCCAAAATATCAAGTTGAATTTGAATTAGTTGTTGAAATCCAAAAGACCAGGGTGTATCCAATTATTTAATATCAATGCAAGTGATAGGAATAGGATTTATAGAAAAGGAGAAGCTTCGTAAAAGTTTAAAAGTAAACAAAATGATATTAAAAAGTAAAGTTAAATTAAATCAAGAATATTGGCTTCTTTAATGAATTTGATTAAATAAGTGTATAAGTTCAAGTCTTGTGTGCGTAGAAGATCAGAGAGATTGGAGAAATCAGAGAAAAATCTAAATTTAGAACGAATATTATTAAACTTGGAGCAATCAAAAATCAAGTGCTGCGAATCCTCAACAACATTACAACATTTACAAAGATCTGAATCAACAGCCCTTATCAGATGAAGATATTTTTTGTCATAGGCATGTCCAGCAAGCAATCTGTTTATAGTTTTTAAGTCCTGTCTATCAAGATTAGCTCGATGATACCACAGTTTAGTTGAGATATTAGGGAAAATGTTGTGAAAAAATTTGCCCTTAGTCCTTGAGACATCAATGAAGTCAGCATTCCATTCAATCCATAAAGAATTAGCAATAGAAGATATAGCATCTTTAGCAGATAGTCTAAGGGGAGCGCCATTGTCAACAGCAGCTTTAGCCATATAATCAACATTCTTATTAAATGAGATACCAACATGGCTAGGAACCCAGATTAAGTGAATATTTTTAATGGAGGAGTTTTCAATGAGATTCATAATTTCAAAAACAAGAAAATTTTCAGAATAGTCCTTTTTTAGAAGAATGCAAGCATTCAAACTATCTGTAAAAATCGCGATATTTTCCAAATTATCTTCAATTGCAATTTCGATAGCTTTTTTAATTGCACACAATTCTCCAGATAAGGAAGATAATTTGAAATTAATTCTAAAGAGAAAAGATTGGTTACACGTAATATTGAAGACTGCAACCCTAGTCAGATTGCCAGAAATAGTCGCAAAAACAGAAAAATTTTTAAGGATGTAAGTGTGGAGTTTTTCAGCAAAGAAAGTTTTGAAGATTTCGTTAGGAGTGTCCTGCTTTTTGGTAGCAAATTTTTCAATTAAGGCCTTAGATTTTTTAGAGGTCAAAGTGGGTGAAAAAGGTTCGACGAGATTGCAAAAAATTGATTGAAATTTTTGGAAGACGAAACTGAGAAAGAGAGAAATTTTGATAATTTCCTTGGCAGTGAGTAAAATCGCTCGCAGATGGGGAGGAAATTCATTAGCAAGAGCATGAATAATTTGGACTGAAGTTGATGGAGTCAGACCAAGGCATCTCCTAAGTGCAGAATTTTGAAAAGTGCAAATTTTTTTATTGATGGATTGAGGAGCATGAGCTGATGAAGTTCGAGCATATTCAATTTTACTTCTTAAAAAACTTCTATAATACAAAAGACTAATTTTGGGATCCAAGCCACCTTTGATGGTGGAAAGCATCTTGAGAAGATTAGAGGCTTTGTAGGAATTTTTAATTATCTTTGCATGATGTTCAGAAACGGAAAGACTATCAGAGATGTACCTACCTAGAAATTTGAAAGATGCAACTTGTTGAATGTTATGATTATTGAAAATTAATTTGATTTGTTTCCTGCTTTCTTTAGCAAAATAAAGTGATTTGGTTTTATCAATATTGAAGGAGAGATTTTTAGTCTTACAAGAACTATAAAATTTAGAAATTTTAATATCGAGGTTTTTGACAGCAAGGTCAAAACTTTTCGCAAAAGAAAGAATGATGAAGTCATCTGCAAATTGAAAAAGGAGAGTGTTGGAGTCTTCAATAGAGTGAAGAGAAGCAGCGTACAGATTGAATAGTATGGGACTACGGCAGCTGCCTTAAGGAAGACCATTAGCAACTGTAATTCTCTCACTTCCAAGACATAGGGTCCTTTTGTGTAGAAAATTAATTATCCAATTTGTAATATTAGTGTCAATATTGCAAGATTTAAGAATCTTTAAAAGGATAGAAATGTTGACACAAGGGAAAATAAATTTCAAATATTTTGCATCGATTTCGAAATATACGTAATATACGTAGTTTTTAAGTTTTTAGTTATGATCATTTTTGTGTTGTTTTCGTTAAAACAAGAAAACCAAAAACAAAAATTGAATAAACACTTTGTAAGTTAAGTTACCAATTTCAAAAATTAATTGCTCCCAGCTAGAGGTAGATTTCGAAAGTCATTGTCCCGTAAAAAGTTGGTAACTTGATAACTTTTACAAACTTTTACGATTAAAATTGATCGTATGGAAAAAATTTTGTAATTTTGTTTTTATTCATTGACTATTCACTGACTTATCGAACAGCTTTCGATTAGTGAAAGTATACTATAAACTTTTTGCGTATTTTATTACACATGATACATATTTTTATTATAATTCAGGACAGTCAAGACTGTCAAGATACAATGTCCATCTTTCGTTTCCATCGAGCAGATTTCCCCCAATTCCTACGTAGCATAGCAAAGTAGCAAAGTCGGAATATTTATTGGTGGTGTGGGCTTTTCCAATTTCAAAATTTTGACCAAATCCAGTCTGGTTTCCAGGTCCTGGACCTTAAAAGGAAGAAAGGAAGATTCTCCATTATCCATATATCCAGTCCTGGAGCATTTAGTCAAATAAAATAAATAAATTTTAACTTTACCCAAAATAACTTCTTTGAATCAAATCAATTGCTTCGAATTTAAAATGAAATGAATTTTTTTTCTTTTTATGAAAAATAAATAGCAATGTCAAATTGTCAAATGTCAGATAAACGAACTGACGAACTGTCGAACTATTAAACACTAATTTCGAGCGCTCCTCACAAATGAAAATAATGAGAAATGTCTATTAAACACTAATTATGAGCGCTCCTCAAAATTGAAAAAAATGGAAAAATGTAAAAAATGTCTATTAAACACTAAATGAGCGCTCCAGTAAAAATGACTATTAAACATTAATTTTGAAAAAAATGGAAAAATGTAAAAATGTCTATTAAACACTAATTATGAGCGCTCCAGTAAAAATGACTATTAAACATTAATTTTGAAAAAAATGGAAAAATGTAAAAATGTCTATTAAACACTAATTATGAGCGCTCCAGTAAAAATGACTATTAAACACTAATTTTGAAAAAAATGGAAAAATGTAAAAATGTCTATTAAACACTAATTATGAGCGCTCCTCAAAAATGAAAATAATAATAAAAAAATAAACCGAAAAATTTTTTTTTTTTTTTTCTGAAAAATATGAAACGCATATTACATTCCTCCTCATTGCCCATTAAAATTTTTTTTCCAGTTAGATATTCAAGTTAATGATGAATTTTGAATGAATTGATGGAGTAGTTTTAAGTGACTGATCAATAAGATATAATTCAAAATGCAAACATTTATTTAGTTATTTAGCTAATCTGGTTTTATTGCAAATCTCTCACAAACATAAACAAAATAAAGAAATAAAAATATAAAAATTTGAGGGCACGTTACCGCAGGAAAGAGTTTTAAAAATGGCACCGCTAGGATTTGAGGATTTGACCAAATTGTTTGAAAATTCTTTGTCAAATTATTGATGATGATTATATAAAAATTAAATTTAGGTTCAATATAATATAATTTAATAATATAATTTTTTGTGTAACTTAAAGAAAACATTCCAGATTTTGTTAAGTTTAGATTATAAGATTATTAAGTAATTAATAAATAGATAAAATAAATGTGTTTAATGTTAATGACATATGACAATATGACAGCTCATAACATACAGAAAAGAGGTCGACCCGATTTACTTGCGCCAGTCCTTCTTGCCAAAGAGGAACATAAGCCATCCCAGAATTTGCGGTTGGATGGTATTGACCACCTACCTGTTGCTGATGGACGTCTTCGGTGCAAAAATGCAAAAAAAAAATTAAATGCGGAGGCAAAGACTTGAACAATCGTTCCATTTTCAAGTGCAAAAAGTACAATGTACACCTTTGTTTGAACTATAAACGTAATTGTTTCGTCGAATATCATTCCAAAAATTAATTATTATATTCATAATCGCAATAAAAACTTAATAAACTAATTATTTTCGTTAATTTTTAATAAAAAACAAAAATAAAAAAGAAATAAAAAAATTTTAAATGTATTTCATTTCAAATATGTATGTAAAAAGATATGCAATGCATGGTGGACCATATTTGGTCCATACCGAAATTCGCACTTTTTCAGATTTTTCGGGAAACGGTGCATTTCCCAGGAAAATGAAAATCTATTTCGTGTTCAGGGGCCGATTTTACATAAGGGGAGCTTGGTCTCCATATTGGCGGCTGACCCCATGCATTTAAGGGTTAATTTGTTTTTTTTTTTTTGTTTATTAATGATAAAAATGATATAAGCCATCACACGTCATACTTTTTCCACATCAACCAATCAGGAACGTCCAAATAATTTTCTCTTCGTTAAACGTCAAAAGATAAAAAAACGATAGTAAATACTTTTAGCTTTATGCTTCGTTATTATTTGTTCAAAACAGAAATGAAAACAACAAAAAGTGTTGCTTTTTCTTCCTTTACAAGGGGCATAAAATTGGGCATAATTTGTTGTTTAAGTTTAAACTTTTTATTGAATTTCTGTTAAGGCATAACTTTGACCTAATATTTTTTAAAAAATATTTTTTCTGAAACATTTAAACCGGAAATTTGTCATAAGAATTGTTTAACTGATTAAAAAAAATTCATCAAAATTTATGCAGCCACAAAATTGTGTGTTGTTGGTATGGCATTACTGATTTCTTAAAGGAGGAAATAATAACAAGTGTCAATTTTGCGAATGAGAAAACAGACGAACGAAAGCATTTGTGGAAAAAAGACGATTCGTGATATTCGGAGTTTAAAAGCGAAAATTAATTGCAAATGTAAAAATTTCAATTTATTCAGTGACTAAATGTGAATAATTGACCAAAACTAATTTGTGGCAAATAAAAAATAAAAGGAAAGCAAGTATTGGACAATTATAGAGAAATTTTTTATACATACATACATACGAAAAATAACTGAAAACGAAATAGTGAAAAGAACAAATTCCAATAATTAGTACAAAGCAAAATAGAAAGAAGAATCCACACAGAAGACGGAATAAAAAAAGATAAAAATTTTAGTAATAAAAGGAAAAAACAAGGCAAATTTTTCAGTGAAATTTCGTCATACGTCCGCAGTGGGAGTTTTCGGTGGCCATCAAATTGAAACTGGGAAATTCATTAAAACTCGGGGAAAACTAAATTCAAACTTAATTTAAAAACCAAGTTTTAATTGCGCTGCCAAAACAACAGAAACAACCCGTTTAGCAGCCACAAACATGAATGAGACTTCAACGACCTCCTCGCCATCGTCATCGGCCGCCGCAATGGCAGATTCTGCCAGCGCCGCTGCAAACGATACTAAAACAGCTTCCGCTGCAGCAACGAGCGTCAAACTTTTAATTAAAGCATCGAATCAACAGTTTGATGATCAAATCATCGAAAGCGATCTACTGTGGTCCGTAAAGCGCCTGAAGACACAGTTATCATTAGTTTATCCCAGCAAACCGGTAAGAAATACCTAAACATCCCCAATAGAGACAAACCAAGAGCATTCAATAGTTTTGTCCCTAATTTCGCTAATTGCGTCTTAATTCTATAGTTCTAATTATTTTATTTTTTATTTTCACACAAATGTAGATTGTGCCATCACATCTCTCTGTTTGTTTCTTTTAATTGATGTCAAATGCTTGTGATACGTTCCACACACGCCTTCCTCCCGTGTACATACATATTTTTCATTTTAATTAGTTACGTGTTATTTGTTTTTCTATTATTGCTTATCTTATCATCGGTGGTGCCGGATGATTTTCTCTACGTCTGCGGCAGCCACCTTAATACGTTAAATGTTTGTGCATTCCCTGGGCTTGAGAAGTGCCTTTAATTTGCAGGTGCCTTGTTGGATTGCACACGCATCCTCCCTTCTCCACTGATGGATAAGTCATGGTGCACCTGATATTTTTTCTTATTGCATATGAAATTGCTTTGCTTATCAGTAAATTTTAATTTGTTTAGCTTTGTTATGGATTTTGACTTCAAGGTCACTTAATTATCTGCTTTCTGGTTTGTTAAATACTACAGTCCACGTAGACAATATTGCCTTTTTATATTTAAATGTCTGCAGAAGTTGAGACTCTATTTGTAAATGTCCAAAAATTAAAGGGAACGAATTAATTTCTAAGATATGGGACTTATCATGAATTAATATTCTCGAGAATTTTTTTATACATTGTCTCCATTGCAGTCTGAGACAAAATCCTCTAAAATGTTTATTCATTATAAGGCACATTCCTTGCCGAGCCCCAATTTCCACAAGTTTTTAAAAACTTTTAAAAAAAAGTTTTAAAAATAAAAATTTTTACCTCGACTTATTTTAAATTTTTTTTTTTTTAACGGCATTTAAAAGTCAAGTCTGACTTACCTCTAAAAAAAAAAAAACTTAAAAAATGTAATTTCAAGGTCTGACTATATTAGATCAGCGGTTCACAATCGTTTTTGGTCGCGCCCCCCTTTTCAAGTTCTTCACGAATGTAATCCAATTTGAAAAGTTAAAATGTTAGGTTTAGTCAGGAATTTCCTGGCTATCATTTTGTTTATGAAAGACGCTTTCCAGCTCAAATTTTTCGAAATTTGCAGTTAAAAATTTACAGAGTTGTTCTAAGTAAAGTTTTCAGTATGGAGACCTGTCATTGTTAGGCGTTTTTCTTTTTTCGTTCGGAGTAGAGTCTGAATTGTCAAAATATAAATTGTGTTTCTTTTTTTGTTCAGAGACTTCAGAGCATAAAATTTGTGTTTCTTTTTTAGTTCAGGGTGAAATTAGAGCGCGCTCTATGAGCTCAGAATAAAACGACCGAGCATTCAGAGTAAAAGACGGAGCACATCAAAATTGACATTTGAAAGTAGAAAAATAAACAAGATAAAATAAACACAAACTCCATTTTAGACTATGCTGGTTATTTTGAAGTAAAATAAAATAAATTTAATAATTTATTTGGATTTTTTTTGGCAGTTTAACCGGACTTCAATGGAAAAATGTGCAAGTGTGTTTCATAAATAAATCAGAGCGCTCAGAGCGTGCTCTGTTCAGGTTATACTCGTGCTCACGCTCTGCTCAAAGCTCTTCTCTGAACAAAAAAAGAAAAACGCCTATTATTGTAGTTTTTGCGGAAAAGTAGTAGGAAAGTAGTGTTTTTGCGAAAAATCGATCTAAGTTCCACCATTTTGTCAAAAATAAATTTTTTTTAATTTTTGTTTTCGGATTCTTTTAGCATTTTACATGTTATTTTGATTTCTATTTTTAAGTTTGAAAAATCTTAAAAGTTGAATTTCTCTTTTTTTATTTATTTTTTTGACAGAAAGGTGGATGAAAAACAAACGTTTTGTAGAAGACTTGTTTTGCGTTAAATGGTTGTGAGAGCCACTGAAATTTTTTTTCTAAAAAGTCATGTGCCAATTTTTTAACTTTATTTTGTGCTTTGATTTACACCCACTAGGGGCCAAAAAAAAAAAAAACTTCAAAGTATAAAAATATAACTTCCATTGCTTAGAAAATACAAGGTAGACAAAAAACCAATATTTCCCATAAAAATCATAAGAATATTGACGAAATGACGGCCATGTTTTGAAAAATCTTAAAAATTAATTTTACCAAAGTTTTTATTTTCTTAAAAGTTTTTTTTACGGAAATCTTGAAAGGTGGTTCGTTTTTCAAAAGATTTCCGTTAAAAAAATTATTAATTTTAAGATTTTTCAAAACATTGCCGTCATTTCGTCAGTATTCTTATGATTTTTATGGGAAATATTGGTTTTTTGTCACCTTGTATTTTCTAAGCAATGGTCTCTGGTTTTTCATCATCCAGAGCATATCGAACGAAAAAAAGAATCGAAGACAAAGTGCCATACCTGTCCCTTCTCGTTTTTTCTTAATTGCCGTCCCTCTTATGGATTTCATTTGTTACATCTATGAATCTTTGTTAATTACTGTATAGTACAAATAGAAATAATTTTCATACATATATTACATTTATTTCCACGTAATTATAATACCTGTCCCTTCTCGTTTTTTCTTAATTGCCGTCCCTCTTATGGATTTCATTTGTTACATCTATGAATCTTTGTTAATTACTGTATAGTACAAATAGAAATAATTTTCATACATATATTACATTTATTTCCACGTAATTATAATAAGAGTCTGTTATATGACAAGTATATACGTAAGTACAAGCATTGAGTAAGAGTAAATATATGTTATTTTAAAATTAAGCCACCTGTGCATCCAGAAAAATTGAGTCATGCGTTAGCACAATTGATTTTTTAATGAATTTTAGGGTGATTAAAAAGTAATTTGTTTATAAATTCGTATATTTAATTGTTGTCAGTTCTTAAACATCATTTATTCCTTTCCAGGCGGTTTCTGAGCAAAAACTCATTTATTCTGGGCAACTGTTAAGTGATAGCCTCCTTCTGAAGGATGTAATACGCATTTACAAAGACGTGCATACACAGAATCACATTTTTCATTTGGTATGTGCATCCAAACATATGTTATGTCCAACGAGTGTGCAGCAGAAACCAAAAATTTTTACGGCAGCAACAAATGCTGGCTTGAATGCAACGCCAATGTTAGCAAATTCCACAGATGGCCTTAGATATCGGAATGTTTCTGGTAATGAAGCACAACAAATACCACCACAACAACAACAGCAACAACAATATCAGCAAAGCATTAATAGTAATCCCATTTTGAACTCACAATTCATTCCTCAAATGATGGCTGCCGCAACTGGCAATGCAGCACAGTGTCCTAACTTTACACCAAATATGATGTCATTCAGCTTCCCTGGACAATTTAATATGCAATCATTAGCAACACAGCAGGCAGCGATGTACAACTGGATGCAGCAGGTTTATTCACAATACATGGATCAGTGTATCAGATTGTAAGTTAATTTTGTTATTGCATCGAGCTGTCTCTAAAACTTATCATTTGTTTTTTCTTTAATTCTCAGGTCAAATGGTGCAGCTGGTATGCCAACAGTATCATCGACCGGCACACCCTCTCCAAATGATATGTCTGCTTTTAGTGCGCAATTTTCAGCTAATCCATTTCTGCACCCAATTCCATTTTTGGCCGCTAGCGCTAATCCCGCAACAAATTTTAACGCGTTCGGAGCCCAAAGTAATGCGGCAGTTGCTGGTGTGTCGTCTTTTAACGCTGGTACAGCAAATCCTGTGATACAATTCCCAAATTCGGCAAGACCAGAAGCGGCAGCGGCTGCAACAACAAGTTCTGCACCGGTTCAACAAAACGCTGTAGCTGAACAACAAGCAGGAGCCGCTGCTGCGGTAGGGGATCAAGCAGCTGTAGCGGCACAACAACAATTACCACGTTTTCCCAATATTGTGCAAGACGAACAGGATAATCACGACTGGCTAGATAGCTTCTTTTCTCTGACACGTTTGGCGATATTTTTGACGATTCTCTTTTTCAATACATCACCGTTGCGTTGTCTAATCGTTGTCATGATAGCGGGTGTAATTTATTTGTAAGTTTTGTATTTCACTCCTTGCTATTATTTTATTTTAAGTGACATTATTTGAAGCTAAACCAAAGAATGCAGATTTTCGTTTTATACCAAAGACTTTCTTTAATTGACAAGAAGTTGTTAATTACCGTCAAACATAAAAGTGTAACAATTTTGACAAATGAAGCTTAATTCTATTTACTTCAATAAGTTTTCATAGTTTTTGACTTCCTGAGGCATAACTTTTAAACTACAGAGTCGATTTTAACAAGTTAAGTGTTTACTTTGTATTTTAATAATTCATAGGTAGAGTTGTAGCTTTTAATTTGATAAAAACTGATACCTCATTCACAATATAAGTAATATATTACTAAAAGATAAAAATTAAATCATTTGATTTAATCTCAGATGCAATTTTCCTCAATTTTCATAAAATAACAAGTAAGTATGTAATTGCAAATTGATACGAATTCAAGTAATCGTATAATGCATACGGAATAATAAATCAACCAAGTCAAAAGTCACTATAAATAACTTGTTCTTCCCATTTTTTTTAACTTTATTACTTATTCGTTTCGTTATTCTTTACAGATATCATATTGGCGTTTTTCGCACACGTGCTGAACGTAACAATAACAACATTAACCGCAATAACAACGCCGATGTTGCTAATCAGATACGTCAAGGTGTACAAGAGGTTCAACAGGCACAACAACGTCAACAACAGGAACAGCAAGTTGAAAATAACCCACCGAATCCAGAAGCAGTTCGACCAGATGACCAGGCAGCAAATGCAATATCCGCTGCTGATCCACTTTTAGCTGGAAACGCTGCAGCTGATGAAAATGCCGCAGAGGATAACCAGACTGCATCTGTAACTTCTTTCATACGCACCTTTGTTGTGTCTTTCTTCACATCGTTGCTGCCAGAAACGCCGGCACTTTAAGCAAAAGTTTTCTAAAAGATTTACTATTTTTTATTTTTTTTTCATGCAAAAAAAATTGTTTATTTTAAATTTGTTGTTGTTATTAATATTATTACTATTACTACTACTATTATTACTTAAACCATAATTTATACGAGATATTCACAATATACTTGTAGTATGCGTACTTGAGTATAGAAGCATATATTTGTAGATATCAATTAGTTAATGTACCAATGAATGTTTCTCTAATGATTTTGTAAAAATTAAAATTAACAAAACGATAATGTAGCTGAAGTAATGAATGTTTTTTTTTTCTTTTCTAAATTCAAAATTTTGTCATAATAACAAAAACTCACGAAATAAAAGCGTGCTCATACCATATTTATGCGCATACTTTTTCAAAATTTTGATTACACAATACAAAAACATTTTCTTAGTTATTGCTGTTAACGGCATTATAATTTTTGGCTAAATAGTAAGCTTCACTTGCATCTAACTCTGACTTAATGTAAGAAAAACATAAAATTGTTGTTTAGGTATAAAAGATATATACCACTATATCTGAATATACATACATGAAATTTCAAATAAAAAGGCTTTAAAAGTATTAAAAAAAAACTCATGTGTTTTGTTATCCACACATATGTATGTATACGTGAAAAATAAAAGAACTACAGTGAAATTTTCGTATTCCTACGGAATTGAATCTTGAAATTATAGTTATCACGTTTAAGATGTAAGATTTCTATATGTGTTGCAAATAATACCGATCTCTTTCAAATGTCTTTGTTTTAGGTTATTTTATTAAAATTTTCATAATTTCAAAAGTAAGTTATAAGTTTTTCCAAAAAGAGTGCTTAAGACCCGACTAAAGTACATTAAAATATCTCAGTGGGGCCAGAAAACAAGAATACCAACACAACAAACTGTGAACTAGCTATAAATATTAAATTTGATTATGGACTTGTATAAAAATAAGAATACTATTTAAGGATTGATTGCAGAGTAAAGATCCGCAAAGCCACTAAAAATAGGGATCACAATGTTCGATCGATCGTTTTTACCAGCTCTATCTTGAAACTATTGCACCAATTTAAAAATTTGTGCATCTTCCATGCAATTTCCAGTCATTTGCGAAATAATCGGAAATAGATAACCGGAATAGGTAATCAAAATTCGTAGATTGGAATCACTTACTTCATCCGAAGCTTGATTTTTTTTTTAATTTTCGACGACTAGATATGTCTATCGGAGAAGTATCGTAATTTTACTTAAGAAGTACTTCAAGCTCTAAGAAATTCGAATTCACGTTCGTAACGAAATTAATTCAAAGATAGCACTTTCGTAGCTCTTACGAAATTCGTATCTACGATGGATTCAGTGACAGGCCTGACTGTAAGTCTTTAAAACTACACTTGGAACAAACTATTTATCTCAAAGTCATAATGAAATCACATAATTAAAAGTTTTCTATAATATCTTGATAGCTTAACATTAGAAACATAATTTAAGTAACATATCTATCTATAAATTCAAATTTTCGCTGATCGCTGCCCAACAGATGTTTTTGATTTAATTTTTGGGACAGTGGTTATACGAAAAAACAGTGGCTATTAAAAATTGCATTTATCTATATATAAATAGGCAAACGAAATCGATTCATTCCCTTTTTCTATACCTAAATCTCAACCGATTTGCTCAATTTTTTTTTTTTTGTTGGAAAGGTTGTGAGAAGGAGCAGTGCATAGGACTGTATTTTTTTAAAGTGGGCGGTGGCACGCCCCTAAATATAAACTAGTAAGGGTGTTACCTTTGGCATGGCCAAACATTCAATACCCTACACTGCAGTATTTTACAAATTTTGCTTATATGGGAGGTGCCACACCCTCTTGTCCGAATTCACTCAGTTTTTTCTCAGAGTTTGAATTTATAGTTCTTAGTATTTGAGTGAAATTTAGTTGGATCATCTCATAAAACTCTTTGAATATAGCATTTTGAAACTTTTTTTATATGGGAAGTGCCACGCCCACTTGTCCGATTTTACTTAGTTTTTGTTGAGAGCCTGCATTTATTATTCTCAGTGTCTGAGTCATATTTTGTTTAAATATCTCAAAAAACGCTTTCAGTATAACGTTTTCAAGCTTTTGCTTATATGGTGGTGTCACGCCCTCTTGTCCGAATTCGCCAATTTTTGGCTCAGAGCTTACGCTTACAATTCGTAGTATTTACGTGTATTTTGGTTGCATTATCGTAAAAAATACTCCAAAAGTTCCATTTTGAATATATTTTTTGTATGGGCGGTAGGCGTGTCCGTTGACCGATTTCACTCATTTCCCCGAGCTAACTTTTACGACGAAGGCTGTACACAAAATTTCATTGAATTATCTTGCTTAGTTTTCCCAAAAAATGTATTTCCACACACAGCCAGCCAGCCAGCCAGCCAGACAGACGGACATGGCTATATGAACTCAGGAGGTGACGCTGATCAAGAATATATATACTTTTCTATATCTGCCACGCCTCCTTCTCTGCGTTACAAACGGAAGGACAAAGTGAATATACCCTTGGTGTAGGGTATAAAAACGCTCTCACGGCTAAACCACTGCATCGATTTTTACAAAATTTGGTATGGAGATCAGGTTAGTACTAAGAACAATAAAATTACCATTGTTTTTTAGTGGGCGGTACCACGCTTCTAAATGGAAAAAACGCCCTCACGACTAAGCCAATACATCTATGTTTATGAAATTTGGTATGGAGGTAGTGTTAGCACTAGAAAACGTTAACATTACTATTATGTGTATCAGTGAGCGGCGCCACGCCTCTAAAAGGAAAAAAACCTGTCACGTCTAAACCAGTAAATCGATTTGTAAGAAATTAGATACAGAGATAGGGCTAACACGAAAGAACGAGAATATGATCTTTATGTTTTAAACTGAGTAGTGCCACGCGCTCACGACATTGATTTGTTTGAATTTTGGTATGGGAATAGAATGAACAGGACGGAAAGATATAACATTTTTTTTGCTCTATATTAGGAGTAACACTCCTCCAAATGGAAAGCACGCTATTGCGACTAATCTGCTGCACTGATTTTTATGAATGCAGATATTCTGAACCATTAGAAAGAATATTAAAAGCTTTTTGTTTTTTATCGACCAAGGAAGGGTTTAAAAACTTTTTGCTTTATAGTCAAATTAAAATGGTCGAATTTCGGCCACTAGGCGAACTCTAGTTTTATTAATTCATTCAATTTAAGTGACGTAATTATGTATTTATTTAAAGATTTTTGGAATGTACATATTGTCTTAATCGAGTCAAACGGAACAAAGTATTCTATAAAAAATTTCACTAGGGGTCACCAAATACGAGAAACGCTTAAAACTTATGAAAATGTGTTATCGATAGTATGCACTTATGCACTTCAGTGCAATCTTTACCTTTTTCGACGTAAGATGAAAATTATATAAGAAAAACCTATATTATAGGCATTAACTATACAGTCTGTCAATTCGGGGGGACTCGCGTACGCGAAAGCTCAATAAGCGCACGCAAAAAAAGCTTTCGGAAAACTTGCGTACGCGAAATCCAGAGAAGTTCTTTCCCCCGGGGAACTTGATTACGCATGATTAATTTAGTGTTGCAGCGTACGCTAAAAAATGTAGCGTTAAAAAATGTAGCGTACGCTGCGCGCAATTTGGCTAGCAACTATGTGTTGGATATATTACATTACATACTGATCTATATAAACACTCTATATAAACCACTATAAACATCGGAACAGTTTTTTTAATTAATTTTAATTTTTAATATCACCGGTTTCCTTATAACTAAAGTTTGCCTTGTGACCGAAATTCGACCATTTCAATTTGTCTTTAAAAAGACCATCCAACTGATGACTTAAGCAAACAATTTCTAATCAATAACCATATCTGTGCCGACTTAAGAAAATAGTGGGTCATATTATCGCTCCTTAGTGATAACCTTACCCTCATACCAGGTTTTATAAAAATCGATGCAGGTGTTTAGCCATGAGAGCGTTTTTTCCATTTATGCATTTTATTTTATGCAATGCTCCTCACAACCATTAAAAAAAAAAAAAAAAAAAAAAAATAACTAAACTGATTTCGTTTGCCTATTTACCTACATACATACATTTCCGTAGATTTCTAAGCCGGGTTTACAGAAAACCTGATATGATGCAACACTAAATACCCTTTTCAAACCTCTTGGGGTTTTTTGACAGTTGTATGTATATACGTAGTGTTATTAATATTACTGTTACATTATTGACAGTATTAAGCTTAACTATGTTCCATATTTGATCTGTTTGTTGTCGGCAGAGTGCTACTTGCTTATCAATTTACTTTCTTTTTGGAAAATTTCCAGCACGACATGTGTGCATTAAATTTAACTGAACCTCAACGTGTCTCGGGCAGAACATTTTATGTGTTATGATTGGGTCAGCAGTGAAGAAACTCTTAAGAAGGAATAAGCAGGACATGTTTGTTTTAAACTGATAAGATAAAAATCTCAAGCATTTGACGCAAGGACAAATGCTCACATTTGTATTACATATATTAGCAAATAAGTATATATAAGTATATAAGCATACAGTATAATTGTTGCTTTAAAATTATTAATTAAAAATTGGGCGGTGTTACGCCCACAAAGTCAAAATTCGTTATCAGCTAGTATTTAATATAAATACATCCAACGTATAAACAAAATTGTTTGTGCAAATGATGGTATTCTAAACATTCAAATGATTGTTTTTTTTTTTGAATAATAAATACTTACTTATTCGATTCGATTCCAATGCTATTCGCTTAAATTAATTTCTTTCGAGTAACATCTTTCCAAAATGTCTTCGGTGAATGCGATCGTTCTCTTTTAACTTAATAAATTTGCAATCAGTTTATGCTTTTAAGAGTAAAGAAAGTTATTCCATGCGAAGCTGATAACAATAATTGAGTAGTTTTGCTTTATCATCTTCGTGCCTAAAATTCAGACTCTGAATCGCGATCGTGGACATTATATTATCTCTCTCACAATGGAACACAACAAATATACGCACTTTTTGTTGTTTTACTGGTGATAAGCAAACAAGAGTAACCAAAAGATAAGCAGAGAGTAAGAGCATTAAAGCATATCTTTTTCTTTGACTAGGACCAGTGCATTCAGATTGGGTATTTTCGAGGTTGCTGGTTATTCTTTCTGTTTTTTTTTTGCAATTGATTGATGATACGCGTTCAACTGAGAGTGTTTCCATATGAAATTTTGCCAAAAAACCATTTCGAGAGCAAGTAAAGCCAACCACTTGTTGATGATAGCGGCTCGACATCAGTTCGACTGCGATTAGAACGTATTTAGCTTTTACAAGGAGCAGTTCAGAGCGGAACGTAAAGTTAACAAGATCAACAGAATTAATTTATTCATAAGAAAAGAAAAGAAAAAAAAAAAAAAAAATCAAGAAAAAAGTTGTTTGCGAATTTAAGTAAAAGAAAGACGTGTCGTCACAATAGAGTCTTCAACTGTGTAAAGTTATTTTCGTTAAGGAAAATTTTTGAGTTTCAATTTTAATTGGACAAAAGATGATGTTGCAGTCACGCGCAACATTCAAGTTAAATAAAGTACAGGATATGACGTTTAAGTCAATCTGCAGATGGCGTCATGTGAGTGAAATATCGTGTGCATAAAATTTAAACAAGTTTAGAATTAATTTAGATGATTTAAAAATGTGTTTAAGAAACGTGCCTTCGTTCGTTTTGGTTTGGTTTTTTAGGAGCAAATCTCTAAAGGAGTCGTTTTTTTTTTTCAAAAATAGTTCTATATTTTTAAGTCAAATTCTTTATTATTGCACAAGTATTCAACAGAAATTTTATAAATAATAGCGATGAGCAAACCATGACCAAAATCAAGATCATAGCAGTCTTGGCCTTGGTCATAGAAACTTGGCCTTGGTTTTGATATTGACTCTTGGCCTTCAGCATTAAGTCTTGGTCATGAAAAAATTTCTAAAGATTCACGTTGGTCTTGAAAAGTCCATAGGTGTAATGAAAATGTTCACAAATTTTTATTTTTTTGTTGTAAGGACTGCGATCGATAAAATTGTCGGACACATTTTATCCAATAACTTGTTTTCAAATAACTCAGTTTAAAAATTTTTTTCGCAGTAGGATTTGAATTGAATGTAACAAAACTATGGTTTTCAAATTTTGTCCCTGTCAGTCATATTTACTAAAAAATGGCAAAGAGCTATAAGTTCGAAAGTCTATAATAAAAATTTTTCAAGAACACTACCAATAGAATTGCTCGGAATAGCAAAGTTAATGTAAAATTGGTATCAAGAGTTCTGAAAAAAATAACTTGGATGTCTTTCGAAAGCCAGGTTCCGCGAAAGAAAAAGGCATCCGTGACCAAAACAAAAAGAAGAACTTCGTCACAATTTTAAAGAGAACCCCAACATTTCATGCAGAAAACTGGCACAGAAATGAGGTTGTTTTGAAGACGTTTAAGGTACAAAAAGTTTCTGACAGCAATGCTATGATGAACACGAAAGCAAAACAGCACGCCATAAAATTAAAAATTTATTTTTTTTCCAAAAATTCGAATGCAGCATCATGGACTACGAAACGTATTTTTTAGCCGATTTTACGCTGCTTCCAGGCCAAAAATTTTACACTGTAGACTCGCGGGGGAATGTAGTAAAATGGCCTTGGAATGGTACTCAAGAAATAATGTGATTTTGGTGCCTCGTGAAGCAAATCCTCAAAACTGTCCAGAACTCTGGTCAATTGAAAATTCTGGGCTTTGGTCAAAAAGAAGATAAAGACAACAAAACAAGTTGCCAAGTATGCTAAAAATTTTCAAGAAAGTTGTGTTCAGCAGCTAGAAAGTTATCAAATAATACCATAAAATCCTCAATGGAAGGAGTGCTAGAAAAGTTACAAAAAAATATGTTAAAAAAAATATTATTAAAATTCTAGATACGTTATAAAAATGGTAATAAAATGTTGGTTCAAGAATGAATCTAACTTTTGAAATCGGACTACGAGTTCCAGAGATTTTTTGAATTTTGTATCGGACAATTTTATCGATCGCAGTCCTTATTTTATGTTTTTTTGTGATATTTCGCGGGGACGATCAGCGCTTGGTCTTAGTCTCAAAAAATTATCAAGACCAAGACTCAAGAACAAGACTTATCACTAATTGCTCATCACTAATTAATAATACGAGTTCTTAGGCGCAATAGCTCTGAGACCCAGTTTTTTTTCTCGTCGTTGTTCTGAGATCGTTGCTTTTTATATGTATATGGACATTAGACTGCTTCAAAAGTTGTGTTTGTGTCCTTTTTGCTTTCAAAAAGCTTTGATAGTTGCAAAAATAGAAAATAATAATAACAGAGTTTGTATGTATATATTTCGTGAAAATGAAAACTTACACGAATGAGACTAATAACATGGAAAGAGCATGAAATTTTTCCGAGAAGATGTTAAATCGTTAGCTATTTAGCTGTCGAGCAAAATGTGTGGTGATACTTGTTAAAGATATTTTATGGCTAGCCGACACCTTTAACCAATTAATGGGCCAATTTTCTCTAATCACCACTATAAAGCGGGTTATCATGAATAAATATTTCCGAGTAATTTTTCTCAGACTGCAATGGAGAATGCGTGGCAGTCTGAGACGAATTCCCCAAAATTTTTTTTTATTAAATGTTTTGACAGAATGATTAATTTGACGTAAGCCTTGTTTTTTTATTTAAAATATAATGCATCGGTATTACAGTTTTTTTTTTTGTGAAGGACATCCATTTTTAATGATTCTTATTGGATTTTTATTTAATTTTTTCCACATTAGCAAGGCAAAGTAATTGCCATTCGACGTGAAGATCAATCAGTATGGGAACGACGGGCTGCATTTGGTCCAGCACATGTACAAAAACTGGTAAAGCAGGGTGTAAAGGTTATTGTACAACCCTCAAATCGTAGAGCATATCCAATGCAGGTGAGTAAATAGTTTTCTATATTTTAGGAAATAAGTTATTTTTAATAATTTTGAAATAAAATGCTGTTTGGCTAGCCATTATTGAGAACAACGAAATTGAAGAAGGTTTCATATTTGAAAGCACAATATATTTTATGAATTATTTTTGTATTTTCGAAATTTAAATTGGTTTTTATAATGAATTTTTCGAAGTAAAATAGAATGTATTCGCGAATGTTTTTTTCGAATGGATGTACCTATCGTTATTGAATTTAATTTAATTAAAAATTCTGTAGGGAAACATATGTTCGCATATGGCCAAACAAAACAATTTATTTCTGTTTTTGATTAAATAAAGTGCAAACATCTTATCAATTGATTAAGGTTTTTTTTTTTTTTTGTTTTACTTCTAAATTATTTTGTTCTAAATTACATTCAATAATTTCGCTTCAATCTTGTTTTGTATTTGTAAGAGATTTTGTTGCTAATTGGGTATTTAATAAATAAATTTACTATTTATAATGTTTTTTTCTCTCTTTCAGAAAGTATTAATTTGAAGTGGTTTTTATTTTTAACTCTTTGCCTAAACACTTGCAAACTTTTAAAAATTTATTATCTCATACATTTTGCTTGGAATGGAAATGTTTTTTTATTTTATGGGCTTATTTTTCACCGTAGCCATGTTTCTAATAACTCGAAAAATAATGAATAAGTTAAGTCCAAAAGTGCTTCTTTAACTGCTTTCTGACGGTCTTGTACAGATACACAAGGATATTTTGCAGTGCCCTTAATTTTATCTTCATCAGATTGCTTAAGTATACAGTTTGCAGCCCCTCTCATAGGTTAAATGTAGCGTATATCTTGCGGTTAGCAAGATCTCCCTAGTTCTTTAAGTCTTGTGAATATTTTATTACAAATCACTAATCTAAATTTAAAGCACTTACATACCCACATATTTTGTATCAAATATTTATTATTGCTAAAAAAATGCCGCTGAACAACGAAAATAACATCAATAACAATAAAAATGGCAACAATAGCAAAATTTGTTGTTGTTATACTTTCAAAAAGATAAGGTTGTGATTTTTGTTGTTATTTTCACTTGATTCAGGTTGTTTGATAACACGTTTAGCTCAATTCTACTGCGTGTGATGTTGATAAGATTGTTGATTGCTATGTTGTTGTTTGTTTTTAAAATCCGCTGGGGGTAAATGCGTTAGATCGTTGGCACTTAAAGTCAATAACTTTCATAGTTAAGTAAATACTTCTAAAACAAAGAGTTTTGAGGTGGTCTGAAAATGAGACAAAGAATAAAGAAGAAATAGTATTTTTTTTTTTTGACCAAAATTTTAAATTTTTTATTGAAAGTTCCGCATCTCAGAAAATTATAAAAAATATGTTGACACTCTATACATGTCTAGGAACTACATATATCCCAGAAAACAATTGGGGCAATCGATATTGGATCAAAAGTTATTAGCAATATAGTGTACCGTTCAATTCTTTTTACAGCAGTAGAGAAAAACAAGGCATCCTTTTTCCTTTATCATTTTCTCCGGTTCGGAAAAGTTGCATCAATTTTTATTTATTTGAAATAGGTATGGATTTTCAATAATAAATGAATCATTTTGACGTTGAAATTCTTAGGTGGCTCACTTAAGAAATTTTTAGCTTTTAGCTAAGTATACTTTTTTAGGAGAACAAAAAACTGATTCTAGCTTGATTTTTAAAATAATATAGAAAAATTTTTATATTACCATTAACTTATAAAACAAACGAACATTTAAATGATAGGTCTGCTTGTTTTATACAAAAATTTTAGATTTTTTAAAAAAATTTAAGAAATTGAAAATTGCTCAAATTTTATCAAGGAAAGTGTAATTTACGATGAATTTTTGTTACAAAAGATTCGAAAGGCATGCTGAAAACAAAACGCTTAGTTAAAAAGTGATAATGATGGGAAAAGATCGAAAATAGTTTTGGAAACTATTAGGGTTGTTTTAGTTTTAGGTCGTCCATTATTACAATATAAAAAAAAATTATTCCACGACTCCACATGGAATTGTTGAAGCAAAATTTGGAAATTATCAGTAATGTCCCCGACCCCTCTCTGGGGTTTTCAGCTCATTTCTGTCAACAAATTTACTGCACCAATCGATAGTGAAAGACCGAAAAATAATTTTGCGGCATATCAGAGGTGTCCCCGATCGCTCAAATGAGTTTTGATCTTCTCTTTAAAAAAAAAAATTGCATTGCTCCAATCGATACGAATAGGCCGAAGCAAAATTTTGGAAACTGGTAGAGTTTCATCTTCGACCTTACCTTGTCGACTGATGCAATACATTTTTTTTAGACATAAGACCAAAACTCCTAAGGTTGGTCGGGAACAACCCTTATAATGTCCAAAATGTTTCTTGGGTCTTTCCCAATCGATTGATGCAGTGCATTTTTTTTAGAAAACTGCGCCAAAATTTCCTAACTGTGTCCCCTTCATAATTCACAAAATTTTTGTTCAACCTTTCCATATCGGTTGGTGAAACAAAATTCTTTAATGAAATGGGTCCAAAACGCTCTTGATAGTTTCCAAATTCTATTTTCGTCCTTTTCCTTCGTATCCACATTTGCTCTCAGTTTCTGTGAGGTAAATTTTGCTCGCAAATGTTAAAAACATGGATTGTACTATAATCTATTCAATCTCAACATAGGAGAGTTAACAATGAAACTTTTGAAATAATTTGTAAATAGGATAAATTGCTACAACCGTTTGCAGTCTTTCCGTTATAGCTAGGACCATGGAATTTTGTCACAAGATGCTTCTGATGGAGTAATGTAATAAAACAAGAAATTTAAGAAATGTGATTTTTGAGATAGGATAGTTTACAATTGACACGACGATATCAACAGGGTAGGCGGGAATCGGTAGAACACCGGAAAATATAAGATTCTTGGGACTAAGTTCCATTTTTCGAAATTCGAAAAACGAATGGAGATATAGCCATGAAAACTGGTATAGCTTCGGAACTCCTTGAAAGATTTTAATAATGTTGGTACATATTTGGAAACAAAAATTTCAAATCCTAGTCATTATTATTTTAGTTTTCGGTGTTATTGTTATGGTTTGCTAATTTTCATGAAAATTTCTTTGGTTTGCTTTTTTGTTTTCCTATAAAAGAATGTGTTATTGAAGGAAATCCGGTAAATTGATTAGACTTCCATTATTTGTTACTAAAGCTATGGGTTACTTAGTATTTTTTTGGAAAAATAGTGCTTTAAAAAAAAACAGGTTAAAATCCGCCACATCCTGAAAACTATGACTCAGATTTAAAACTTTTGTACACGATAGGGGTTCCGTTCTTATACAGGTTTTCATTAATGTTCTTCTTTCGATGGCTATATCTCTGTTGGATTTGCAATTTCAAAAAATGTTTTAGGATCAACAAAAATTATGAACAAAAAAAATTGCTCAAAATCGATTTCAAGAACTCATTTCGCCTTCCATTTTAGCATTCTAATCATGGAATGTTATAAGAACATTTTTTATCACTCCTCCGACTTTACAATCTGTAAACTCTTCTAATCGACAAATCAACATAAAAAGGAAGAATTTATTCGATAGCGTGATCTTATATTAGTTAATTTGTGAATTAATCATTTACTTAAAGCTTTTGCCATTTTTCACAAAATTACAGAATACACCAAGGTACATAAAAATAAAGGATATTCGCATAGTTTATCCTTGTCGTTTTTTCTTGTCATCATATTAAAAATTTATATTGTAATTTCACGCGTTTTTTTCGCAAAATAAGTCTTCCCACTATGTAGTTATTCAATTCGAAATTATATACTCTTGTTTTTACATCATACAGGCCTACATGCAGGCTGGCGCCATCATTCAGGAGGATATCAGTGAAGCTTCTGTTATATTCGGTGTTAAACAGGTGCCCATTGATGCCCTCATACCGAGCAAAACCTACTGTTTCTTTTCTCATACGATAAAAGCACAGGAATTGAATATGCCGCTGTTGGATGCTATTTTGGAAAAGGTATTGTGGAAGCCCGTTGAAAATTGAATTGCACATTTTAACAGGCGAATGAATTTTGCTCTTTTATTACGTGTATTTTCATGTTTCTGTCAAAAGCAAATTCGCCTCATCGATTATGAGCGCATCATTGATGAGCGCGGTGCTCGCCAAGTGGCGTTTGGAAAATATGCTGGTATTGCTGGTATGGTAAATATTTTACATGGCATTGGCTTACGTCTACTTGCGCTCGGACATCATACTCCATTCATGCATATTGGTCCGGCTCATAACTATCGCAATTCTTCGATGGCGCGCCAGGCGATACGTGATTGTGGCTATGAAATTTCACTCGGTATGATGCCAAAATCTATTGGACCATTGACTTGTGTTTTTACTGGTTCGGGTAATGTATCACAGGGGGCACAGGAAGTCTTTCAGGAGCTGCCAATTGAATATGTACCACCAGAGATGCTGCGTAAGGTGTCGGAACATGGAAGTAGGTTTGATTATACGATTGAATACAGTCTTAATAAAACTGTGTGAAATTTCACACATTCTGTATAAAACGTGAGCCACACAGTACTGTGGGTAAAAATTTCATTCAGCAATGCATAAAATTCTCTCAACATTTATGCAGTTTTGAAAGAATTTAACACATTGCTGAATGAACATTTTTACACAGCACAGTGTAGCTGCCGTTTAACACAGAATGTGTGATAATTTCGCACAGTTATTTTTATACATTGTATATGTGTTAAATTGTATATGTCAATGACTTATTATTTTAATATTTTTAGGTCAAAATAAATTATACGGTTGTGAAGTGAGCCGATCTGATCATCTAGAACGGCACGAAGGTGGTGGTTTTGATGCCAAAGAGTATGATGAGTTTCCTGAGCGCTATATCTCTACTTTCAATCAAAAGATCGCACCTTATGCCTCAGTTATTGTAAATTGCATCTATTGGGCTGTTGGCAGCCCGAAGTTAATAAGTATACCCGATGCGAAAAACCTGCTGCGTCCAGCAAACACACCTTGGCTGCCGACAAGTAAAGGTTCGCCTGCGTTGCCACATCGCATGTTGGCAATATGCGATATTTCAGCTGATCCTGGCGGTTCCATTGAATTTATGAATGAATGCACAACCATCGATACACCATTTTGTTTATACGATGCGGATCGCAATAAGGATACCAAGAGTTTTAAAGGTCCTGGAGTGTTGGTTTGTTCAATTGACAATATGCCAACACAGTTGCCACGTGAATCCACTGACTTATTTGGAGAACTATTGGCGCCATTTGTTTCCGACATTATAAAAAGTGATGCCAGAAAGCAACTGGAGGATGAACACTTTACGTATCCTATTCAGTCGGTAAGTTTTGATCATACTGCATATTTATTAATTATAATTAATTATTGTTAGTCCCTTGAAAACCTCTTCTACTCGTAAAACTGTAAAAATTGGTATGAATTTTGAGAGTTTTTGGGAGTTTACGAAGTATTTGAAGGACTTGCATGTTATGTGGAATGACCTCAATAACTTTTTGAAAAAAATTTCCCCATAATTCAGTTTTCGTATGAACGAACCATTGCTTAAAGAATTTAAGAGCGAATGTTGAACATTTTTTTTAGGGTAAAAAAGACTGTTGAAAGTTATGAAAGAAAAATTTGCGAAAAAATATTAACTTAAACAATTTCCTATATAAAATTAGCGATTCCATTTATGTTTTGAGCGATATAACTGAAGCGATTTTGCTTAGTTTTGTGAAATTTTAAATGGCACATGGCCTTAATAAACTGATAAGTCTAACAATCTTTATGAACTGAACGAAGTTGGTTGACATTCAGTTCTCACAAATACAAACGAAATATCGAAGGTATTTGAATGCACTTATAAAAATATACGAGTACATCAGATCTACTTATATATATAACAGCAATAATCTAATCTAAAATTTATTATTATTCTTAACATTTGTAGGCCATCATAGCAAGCAATGGGAGGCTAACTGAAAACTACCAATACATTCAAGAGCTACGCGATTCCAATGTGTAAGTAATATCAACTTCAGATATGTATTTCCAAACACATTCCTGATATTCTTTTGTTTAACCCCTTAACGTTAGTAACCGCTCCCGTCACAAAATCGAAGGTGGCGGCTCTGAGTCTGATAAAAAAGTGCTGGTCTTGGGCGCTGGCATGGTTTCCGCTCCACTTGTTGAATGGCTACACCGTGAAAAAGATGTCAACATCACAGTATGCTCTCAAGTTAAGGAGGAAGCTGACCGTTTGGCTAATCAATATGCTGGCGTAGATAGCGTTTATTTGAATGTCACAGAAGGCACAGATCATTTGCAGGAACTCTGCGGCGAGTCTGATGTGGTGATTTCATTGCTCCCCTATTCGCTACATAGCATGATTGCCAAGTATTGCGTTGCAGAGAAGACTCACATGGTTACCGCTAGTTATTTGAATGATGATATCACAGCGTTACATGAGGAGGCGCGTCGTAATAATGTAACCATAATGAATGAGGTTGGACTTGATCCTGGTATTGATCATTTGCTTGCACTGGAATGCATACACGAAGCTCAGGATAAAGGCGGTGTAGTTGAGTCTTTTGTAAGCTATTGTGGAGGTTTGCCAGCGCCTGAATGTTCGGCGAATGCGTTGCGTTACAAATTTTCATGGTCACCACGTGGCGTGCTGTTGAATACATTGTCAGCGGCAAAATATTTGAGCAAGGGACAAATTGTTGAGATTTCAGGTGGTGGTGACTTAATGTCTAATCCAAAGAGCTTAGACTTTCTGCCTGGTTTTGCGTTGGAAGGTTTTCCAAATCGTGACTCTACAAAATATGCAAAGCTGTATGGTTTAGGCAAAGAGGTCCATACATTACTGCGTGGTACTATTCGCTATAAAGGGTTCTCAGAATCCATACAACCTATGCAACTTTTGGGTTTGATTGATCCCGAACCACATCCAATGCTGCACCCCAGTGGACCTGAAGTGACGTGGCGTCAGTTGGTCATAAATATGTTGGGTATGTCTGACTCGAGCATATTTTATGAAAATTTGAAGCAAAAATTGGTTGAACGCATTGGAAGTGCTGATTGTCTGGAAAGTCTTGGTTTGTTGGAAGATCAGCCTGTTGTGAAGTTGAACACACCACTTGATACATTGAGTCACTACCTGTCAACTCGATTGGCCTTTGGTAAGGAGTGATACAGCGAATGATAATTTCATTGAATTCTATTGTCTCCAATTTACATTTTCAGAACGCAATGAACGAGATTTAGTCATACTACGCCATGAAGTTGGCATACGCTGGCAGGATGGTCGTCGTGAAGAGCGTGGTATTAATTTTGTTGTCTACGGTCAACCACAGGGACATTCAGCCATGGCAATGACAGTTGGCAAGCCGGCAGCTATTGCGGCCAAAATGATACTTGATGGTAAGCGCGCAAATGATATCAAAGGGCCTGAATCACGTTCTTGCATTCACACAGAGCTGCAATCATGAAATTTTTCGCTTCTAATAATTTAAATCGACTTCCGAATTTTTTAAAATATTTATTTACATGTTTGTTTCATTTAATCCTACAGGTGAAATACAAGAGCGCGGTGTTGTATTGCCATTTACTCCAGATATTTATCGTCCAATGTTGCAGCGATTACGAGCTGAAGGTCTAACAGCAACCGAAACTTCAAAGTGGCTTAATTGACTCAAAATGTCTGCAATTTTCTTATGTGTCTTCGTGAAGAATAAAATTAATATAAGCAAATTGATAGAATTTTTAGATAAACAGTTAGGTTATAGAATTGAAGTTGATATTGTTCAAGATTTTGTATTTATAATTATTTATAAAACTTTTTGTAAAATCCTTAATTAACTTTTAAGAAAATCTTTGAATTGAATGAATTTCAGAAAAAAATTATAATTGACGTATGTATACCATCCCATATCAATTTTCTCAAAAAGCAGGATTTTTCTTCTAAATTTTTCCAAAAAGGAGGTTTTTTAATCAAAAGGAATATGATATGTAAGCTTTCTATTCTTCTTTAATAAAATACAACAAAATACTTTCCAGTTTCTATTTATTAAGTTTTATTTACACATTTCTCTTGGTTCTGTATTATTATTTTCTTTTACATTGTTTTTATTTTAGTTTTTCTTTCTTTTTAAGTTTATCAATATAATTTCTCATTCTGCACTTTTCATTGTCTTAAATTTCACAGCTTTATATGTCCGCAGACAACCGTCTGCTTTAACTTTTCTTCAACAACTCCTTAACTTAACTGTCCTTTATTAGTTTATTCAAAGTCTTTTCGTTATTTTTGTCAAGTTTCGTTCAAGTCTCGCTCATTTTGTCAGTGCTGCCAAGTCGTCCGTTTAGATCCGTTCCCACATATATTTAACGAGAAACGCTTTTAAATGAATGAAATACGATGCCCCTGTTGCGGTTTTTTAACTGCGTTAAAATCGGTCGTTTCTACTAGCCATACCTTCGAATGTACTGCTACGATTTTACTCATTTATGTCTTCCAAGTCGGTGCAGTAGTTTCAGAGAAAGGGCTAGCAGAAACAATCGATGGCCAACAATTTTATCGCAAATAGATAACCACATAGAGGTCATTGTCTCTTATCTCTTATCTCTAATTCCTTATTCTAATTAGATTTCCCTAAATTCTTCATTTTCGTTAACTGTTTGGTCGCCGCTGGATATATAACGAGCATATTTTGTTGTCAATGATATTTGGCGAAGCATATCCGGCTGCGATTTAATAAACGAATGGTCAAAATGGCCCTTAGGATGGTGACTTGTAGCTGCGTTTTCTCTGTACTCCACGTCTTGTTCATTGTAGCAAAAACTCTTTCAGCGGAAACTGTTGAGCCTTGCTGGCATAGAATGTATTCAATCCTGTTTGTCGCAATTTTGGTTATTCAAATGGCCGATTATATCGACATCGCTTCACTACGGGAATCTTGTAATTTTTCCACTGTTCAAAATTCACTTTGCGTACAATAGTTTTTGATGAAGCCAATGGATGGAGCGAGTTGGCGGTTAGATTGTACAATTTTTGAATATCGCAATGCTCTAAATTACGAGTAGAAGCATTTTCAATAGGAAAGAAGGTTTTTGAAATTTTCGGCTTAAAAAGGTGGACAATCCTACCAAAAGGAGAATAGATAGGATGATAACTTATGAATGATATCGATCGAATGTGAATTTTTCAATTACTAAAAAAATCATTCTGGATTATAATTTTTTCAATAAAAATAAGAATCAAGCTGAACGAACTAATGAGGTCATGACTATGAGTATTTAGCATACTTTCATCGAAAGATTTTTATGCTTCGATCTAATAGCAAGGTCGAAAATTGTTGTGAGGCATTTCCTATTTTTTGTCTTATAATCTTCTCCTCGTCGATACTAATATGTACATATGTTGTGAGACTTCATTAAAATCGTTTGGACAGTTTACGAGTCCATTAAACACAGACCAACCAAATTTCATATTTATTAAAATAGATTCTTGCTCAATACCGCTGGTCGGTCCACATTTCATTAATGAATAACACAGGTATACAAAATAAAAAAATGTCATGGCGTTTTGACCAGACTATGTGTTTCCTAGGGACTTTGACTTCCTGAATCCAAATCCGGGGTCCGTTTTTTTCCAGAACGTCTGAGAAAAAAGATTTCAAGGTCATATGGAGGTCAAAATGGTCATGTGTCGTTTAGTGATAAATTCGCTACAATTCTGAAACTAATTTTATATCATTGAATTTTTAGCTCTAAAAAAGAATATGTGATCAAAAAGGGCCTAGTTTCGGAGATATAGCCATCGGAATCCGGATATATCTTCTATGAAAACCGCTATAAGTTGGTAACTACTGGATGGATTTGGAAAATATTGGTGTCATATGAAAGGTATTTTGTTGTTGTTGGTTTTGTTGATGTATTTGTTGTCCACATCTCCGAAACTAGGCCCGAGATATTTTTCTATCTTTAAAAATTGATTGTTGCTGCTGCAAGAATAATTGCTGGTAGCGGTCGCTGTTGATGTTCTTGGATGAAATGTAGTTTTTTCTTTTTTTTTAAAATAGGTTAAAAATCTGCATCAGAAAATCCTTTGAAAATTTTCTCCAGGGTGAGGCAGGATAGCCAGTTGTAGTTTGGTTGTAAATAAATTATAACAGCTGTAGTTGTGGGTTAATAATGATAAAATATTTATGTATGTTTTTTAGAAGTTTTACATTTTTTATGATAATTCTATTTTGTACATTATTTTTTTATAAATCTAACAAAATACAAAAATCATTTTTTGAAATTTAAAAACTAAAATAAATTGATAAACAATCATAAGTTAAAGGATATAGGATAACAAGTAAGTGAAGTAAATGTAAGCACTACAGATACCCTTTTGGATCACATATTCTTTTTAAGGACAAAGAACTCAATGATAAAAAATTAGTTTCAGAGTTTTAGCGAATTTTATCACTAAACGACGCATGAACCCCATTTTAACCTCCATATGACCTTGAAATCTTTTTTCTCAGACGTTCTGGAAAAAAACGGACCCCGGATTCGGATTCAGGACGTCAAAGTCCCTAAGAAACACATAGTCTGGTCAAAACGCCATGACATTTTTTTTTTTTGTAAACCTGTGTAATCTTTCAGAAATTTTGTGAGCAAAAAAAAAAAGTGCTCGTCCCCATACATGTAAATATAGAAGCACTTTCACAATGATTTTTTATAAGGCTGCAGTAAGAACAACATGGGTTGGGTTCGAACCTAGCCTGGGTGATTTTTATTTTTACTTTTTATAAAGTGTTTTTGCTTTATTTTTTTTTATTAAAATAATTTAATTTTATTGAAAAAACGCTTACCGCAGCATTAGAAATAAGCGCTTCAAAAACTCTTTTTTGGTAAGGCTGCGGTAAGCTTTTTCTCGCTTGCATCCTATAAAATGCAATGTTAAAAAGAAAGAATAGTTCTTACGGAGTGGAAGCGCTTATTGGTAAAAAGATGCACTTCAGAAGGGTTTTTGAAGCACTTACTTTCCCCTTGGGTTGCTATATGACACAGGACAGCATCCATTGTTGTAGTGGTGGTAGTTAAAGATATGTGGTATGGAAATTTTAGCGCAATGTTTCTTTCAAATTTTTGGATATGTGGCGACCTGCCAACTCTACTGAAAGTAAAGACAACTCAAAGCTACCTGACGACTTCGAATAAAAGATATTTTTGTCAAATGATTTTTAAGAAAATTGTCAATGTGAAAATAATTAGATTTGAGAAACATCTTAGAGCATTAAAGCTTATTAAATAAATAACAATTGGAATATTGAAATATAGTTTTGAAACTTATATTAAAGACTTTCAGCGGTTATTACATTGGCGACGAGGTAAATATATTTTATTTTTCCATTCTTGGAAAAAAAAAGGAAAAAAAATGCATATATGAACGTATGTGTGAAAACGAAACAAAATAAGTGCTAATGTTGGTGTTTTTTATTTGAAATAACAAATTAGCAAGTCATTTTGAGTTAAACGCAGACCCAATAGAATTGGGCAAATGCGAATTCCATGAAAATGGAGTAAAATAATAGGAAAAAGAAGAGATTATTTTTCTTTTCAGCAAGTTCGTATAGAAGAACTGAGCAGAAATGAATACGACAGGCGTTATACCGTTTCTTTGCGAAGCCATTAATAAGTCGCTAATCCGGTCTAAATGGACCTTATACCTTGAGGCAGAAGAAATCCAAAACCCAGTAAAAAAAAGAAAAATAAGTTGTTACATTTACGGGTTCACAGCTGCAAGAGTTTATTTTTAATATCCCGAGGCACTGGTGGAACCTAGCGAAGACGTTAATCCTTATGAAGTCCTTGTTGATAAGCTGAACGACTATTTTTCTTCAAAGAGAATTCTACGTTTGAGCGGCATTTATTTCGATCTTTGAAGCGTGAGGATGGGGAAAATCTAGCCAAGTTCATGTTGCGGTTACAGAACCAGGCGATGAAGTGTCAGTTTGGACAAACTAAAGATGAAGTTGTGAAAATAGATCTGAAAGAAAAACTGATTGATGCGTGGGACCCAACAGACTTAAAAAAACGGTTATTGGAAAAAGAACATACCTTAGAAGAAATACTAGTAATGTGTCAGGTATATAAACAAATTAATGACCAATCTGAAGGTATGCTGATGGCGCCACCTACATCTAATGCCGTTTACAGAGCAACGCCTGGAAAATAAAATATGAATTCTAGTCTAGAATGTGGCAGATGTGGCCAACAAGGTCATTTTGGAAATAGTGTGAGCTGACTAGCTCACAACGCAAAGTGCAATAAATGTAATTTTTTTGGTCATTTTGCACGCATGTGCCGGACAGAATCATTTGAAAGAGGCATAAAAAAACGAAAAGTTGGTCCATCAAATATCTGAAGGAAGAAAAATGTATGTTGAAAGTACGGAAGACGAAGTTTTTGGGCCATATATGTCTACAGAGGGTATCGATCCTGACCCTGAAAAATTTAGTCTGTGTTAAAATTTCGCCTCCATCCAACAAAGAAGAGACACGAAGCTTTCTGGGGTCGGTGACATATCTTGGTGATGTTACTGAACCGTTGCGCCATCTTATCAAAAAAGACGTTTAGTTCACATGGGGACCAATTCAAACTAATTCATGTCAGAAGTTAATACAAAGTCTGGCTAATTTACCGACTCTATCATACTTTAATCCCAAATACGTGTCACGAGTAATAGCGGATGCGAGCCCAGTGGCTTTAGGCGCAGTTTTTCTCCAATTCAACAGCGAAGATCTTTTGCAAGCAAAAGCCTGTCTGAAGTTGAACGCCGCTCTTCGCAGACCGGAAAGGAAAGTCTTGCTCTAGTATGGTCAGTTGAAAGGTTTTGTTATTATTTGGCGGGAATTGAGTTTGAATTGGTAACCAACCATAAACCATTAGAAGCAATTTTCAAACAATCTTCAAAACCACCTGCTAGGATTGAGCGTTGGGTCTTGCGACTACAATCATTCAAATTTAAGGTAATATATCGAGTAGGTAAATTTAATATTGCTGATTCATTTTCCAGATTATGTACGGGCATTGTCAGACATCCTTGCACTTGTGATAAGCACTGTGAACAGAATATTTTTGAAATTATTGAGAAATCAATTCCTCAAGCGTTAACCATACTTGAAATTGTAAAAAAAAAAAATGGTTCCGATCCATAACTTATGGAAGCTGTTAAAGCGGATGATTGGAAAGCTAATAATAAAAACATTTTTTTTTCCATTTCGATTAGAGCTGTGCACACTAGGAAATATCTTGCTACGAGGCTTTAAAATTTTTATACCAACAGCGTTGAGATCAAGAGTCCTGGAATTGGCGCATGAAGGCCATCCGGGAGAAACTGTAATGAAACGCAGGGTTTGGTCAAAAGTATAGTGGCCTTTAATTGTTAGAGACGTAGAAAAATTTGTAAAAAGCTGCCGTGAATAATTGTTGGTATCAAGACCAAGTAAGCTTGCTCCGATGACAAGACGTGTCTTCCCAGAGAGGCCTTGGCAATGCCTGGCAATGGATCTATTGGGGCCTATGCCAAATCATGAGCATATCTTTGTTGTGATCGATTATTTCTCAATATACCATGAGCTTAAACTTTTGAAGAAGATCACAAAAAATGTAATAATAACAATTCTGAATGGAATATTTTTTTTTTAGACTGGGATATCCAAAATCCATCACAGCAGATAATGGGCGACAGTTTGTGAGTGATGAATTCAAAAAGGATTGCATTGAAAACGCTATTGAGCTGATTACATCTCCACCCTACTGGCCGTAAACAAATGGAGAAGTAGAAAATATGAATTGCTCGGTTCTTAAACGTCTGCAAATGCTCAGGGAGCGAACTACAAGACTGAAATTCAAAAATTCATTTTAATGTATAATGTAACCAAAGATGGCACTACTGGAAAATCTCCATCCGAATTGCTGTTCAACAGGCGGTTAAAAGACAAGATTTCATCCCATGATGACATAAGCAAAGACGCGTTAGATATGGAAGCTAGAGATTTGGATATAATGATTAAAGAAAAAGGAGGGGAAAGAGGAGATAAAGATCGTGGTGCCAAGCAAAGCGGTATCCGTGTTGGTGACAAAGTGCTGCTTCAGAATGTAATATTCCCGAATAAACTGACAACGACTTTTGGCTCAGACGAATATGAATACGAAGTAATATATCGGAAATAGAATGATGTTGTAGTTCGTGAGAACGGCATAGAATTTAGACGTAATTTGAGTCATCTGAAAAAAAGTTCCAACTTCGGACTGCTCTGACGATAGTGAAGGTGCATCTATTTCTTCCACTCAGGTCAAAGCACTAGATGAGGAACTCCAAGGCCACCAACCTAGATTAACGCTAAAGCTGAAAAACATTGGAGGGATGTGGCGACCTGCCAACTCTACTGAAAGTAAAGACAACTCAAAGCTACCTGACGACTTCGAATAAAAGATATTTTTGTCAAATGATTTTTAAGAAAATTGTCAATGTGAAAATAATTAGATTTGAGAAACATCTTAGAGCATTAAAGCTTATTAAATAAATAACAATTGGAATATTGAAATATAGTTTTGAAACTTATATTAAAGACTTTCAGCGGTTATTACAGGATATATGAATTATTTACACTCGTATTGATTGCTGATAAATGCCCTTTGCTTAGTATAAGTAAGCAATTACTTTAGCATATCGCAATAACTTAAAATATTTGTGTTATCATCTTGCCATCAGCAGAACGTTTTTTTTTTTTTTGTTGTTACAATTAATCCTTAGCGTTTTTGTATTTTAAGTTTTTTTTTGGACTGTTGCTTTCGACATTTCTTCCTCCCAAGCCTGCTGTTTGATTTCACACCGTAAATCAGTGATTCTAAAAATACAATAAATTTCTCAGTGCTGATTTTCTCCATTTCTGCATTTTCTTCATGCGCTTCCTTTTTAAGGAAATTCCTTCTTGCTCAATGCCGTAAAACGCTGTAATTTATCTTGTTTTGCATTGTCTTATGTTCAAGAACCAGCCAGGCTTCTTTCTAATGGGACAGCAGCAGCAATGCTAGGCATTTGCACCGATTTGCAAAGCGAAGATGAACATTTGTTCTCCTTTGCTGCAGCTGCTACTTCTGCAGGAGATGGAGTGACTTGCATACAAATATTGGGTACAACATTCCTTTAAATACCCAAAGCTTAGTACACTTTGCCTAACGGTTGGTCGCCCAACTTCTTGGCCACTTCACCGAATGTAAAGCGTGAAGGATTTCTTTGATTTACTCGCTCCTTGGGTTGTTCGTTTGCATCGTTTACTGCAGCTTAAATGTGATAAATGATTTTCAACGGTCTTGGTTTCTAGCTGTTGGTATCAGTTTTTGTTGTTCTCTCTTAAAATTAGCTTGCACGCTGCATTTTTGGCTCAGTCTTTTTAAGTTTGTCTGCTTTTAATGGCTTTCGAATCGAGGTCAAGTTTGTATTTTGAATGCATTGGAATTTATGGTTTCCCCTATATTTTAAGTTATTATTTTTACGGTTTTTTGTGATGTTTTAAACGTTCTTTTTTGCATAGTTTTTAGATCTATAATTATTCAAATACGAATGTGATAGGCTACTGATTTCGTGTAATATTTTTTGGTGTAGTGAAATAGATATAAATATTTTCTTGAAAATTATTCTTGTTTTCTCTCAAATGTGAAGATTTAAAAGTGATGTTGACCTGAAAGCTCAGACTTTAAGAGGCTGCCCTCAGGGTGGAGTACTATTTCAGAACAGTATAAACAGGCTGGAGCAACACTCTGGGCAATTATTCATACCAAGAGTTTCCAAACAAAGAACAAAATAGTTACTTATGTTGAACTAGAAAGTTATAGTCAGAAAATACCTGGAAACAACATGATATTATTCCAGGGCGAAATCTGTAGATTCTATAACAAAGAAGAGGAACCAGCAGAACATATTTTATGACAGTTTACAGATATCGTTATTTATACATCGCATATCGCCTTACCTCCGAGTGTAACATTTGACATTCGTTTAAGCCACACGAAGAAAAATAATAATACGTACCACTTTATACCTAATAAATTTTACCAGAAATTCAAGTCAAAATTGTGACAACTCCCTACTGAAGTAAATTTTACCATACTGTTTTAGTTAATTCTGAATTTTTGAGTGGCCTTACAGTCCAGTAATTTTTTTAAAAAAATTCAAGTGATTATGTCAGACCTCTACACCACTGATCTATGTGATGAAGAGGTATATTAAGCAAATGGCTGTCCAAATATAAATATTTTACTAGAATTATAAAGTAAAAATGGTAATATATTTTTGTGGCGGAAAGCATAATTTACTCCACGTTTAGAGTAAATATTTCTTTATTATTTCACTATATTTTATGTGTAAACATTACTTTACGGAACAATCAAATAGTTCATACGTATGTTCATTTATGTTTGAAATTAAGTGCTACCCAACAAACAAAAACGTTTGGAAAATAACTTATTATACGCTTATTGAAGCAAACATTTCGTTTGGAAATCAACTTGCAAAGTGTTTGGAAATTCTTGAATTCTAATTATTTAATAATCGAAACTGGACCCTTCAAAGCAAGCTTGTGCAAATCATTTGGAGCAAGCTTTTTATAAATGTTTTTATACAATATTTTCCAGATTTTTTTATTCAATATTTTTAAATTGTTTTTTTAGCTTTTCAATTAACATTTTGTTAGTGTTTATTATGTTCATAAAACAATGTTTTCCAAACATTTTTATATATAATTAAAAATAAAAAACAATGTATGTTTGCTGAGAATCGAACCTATCTATGACCTCCAAGTTACGAGTCGACAATCTTATCAACTGACCTAACGTGCCAGTTATGATTCAAATGCCTTGTGTTTTACTTAGATCGATAAGTCATTGAAAAAATAAAATAAAAAATTTTTCGAATGTTTGGAAAACGGTTATTGAAACGTTTGAAAATAAATAATTTTCCAATTGTTGATTTTAACTTTGCAAATCAATTTTAAAAATAATAAAAAAATAATATTTTCCAAACGTTTGAATATTGGTTATGAAAACATTTGAAAATTAACTTTTCCCAAGCTTAAAAATTGAAAGGTTATAAAATTCGAGTGGAGTAAGAATTATGACTCGGATTTTTTCCGTGCATGCGCATGTGGACATTTTTCTAATTGAGTCTTATCAGGGTGTGCACAATGGGCCTTCTAGGCTGCAGTGATATTTATTGACTAGATCCCAATCGCTCTTTTAATTCTAAAGGTTCTTGTTGGCACTTTACTTTAGTTTTAAAGTGCAACTGCAAAATTAGGGACACACCTTGGCTATACTGGGACGATAGCCCTACCATAGCTGAGTAAGACCCCTGACGCAACGCTTTTGAATAAAAAAAATGTTCTGCCGACCGAGGGCGTTCAACAGCCGAAAATTCTTATATAACGACCGAATCCTATCCTTAGTATTTAAAAAGTTCATGCAATTCACAGTGTGAAACATTTTTGCAAAAGAATTTTTTTTTGAAAAATTGATATTTTGCGAGTTATGGTCGAAAAATTTAAAAAACCTAACATTTAACATCAAAATACCCCCCCCCCCCTGTGTAAGATATTTTGGCATAGTATGTTAAAAAAAGTTAAGTTGTTGGAAATTTGGCTAAAATTTTGGTAAAACGATTTTTGGAATAGTGCAGGGAGCTATTGATCGAAAACTGAAGAGGTTCTCACAAAAACTTTAGAGGTCGATAAAAACCGTTATGCAGCTGACTTTGCAAAACCCATCAGGGGTTTTACTCAGCTATGGTGGAGCTATCGCCCCAGTATAGCCAATTTTTTCCCTATCATATTTTTTAAAATTTTTCCACAGTGTTATTTGACTTTTATTTTCTCAATACGCTTGTCACAAATCCTTTCACATATTTGGACTATGTACTAATGCTCGAAATATATATTTTTTGAAATTCTACATTTCAAAGTTTGATTCCAGAATTCAAGGAAAATCTCGGTATCAGCTAGACACCTGAAAGTTGGCATCTCTATCAGTGTTAAATAACTGTGATACTTTTCGCTCAAATCCACAAAGTTTTTATCTCGATAAGCATGATATTACTGCTACCACAATTGTATGTTGTACCTAAGTATGTAATTGTTCAATTTATTAAATAACTGTCAGTTTTTTATGATACTGCATGTATTTATGTTTGTACTTCAAGGATGTGCTAATTTATTTGCCATTGCTGTATATTTCGAATATAATTATGTTTGGTGTTGCCTCTTCAAGAGCGATTTCTAAACGATGATTAAATGAATAGTATGGAAATTAATAAAAATTAAAAACTCATTTATGTTTTTAAATTAGAAATTTCATTTAGCAAAAAATATGAATGAAAGTTTAATGTTTCATTAGGCAGGCAATGAGCGGAGGTCAGTTTGACGCTGATAACCTCAGATACTTTGGCACAGAAAAATCAAAAACAAAAAAAAGAAGGGTTGCGCGCAGGCTAAATGAGCTTTAAATAGAATTTTTCAGAAAAATAACAGTGATAAGAGTGCGGAGCGTAAAAACTAACAAGAGAAATAAAAGTGAAATTCCATAAAACAGAGAGGGAGCAAAGAATTACAAAAGACAAATGCGAAAAATTCAACAATTGCAAGAGCAACAACACAATAAAAACTCATAAATGCTACAGACAGATAGACAAACATACAAACAAACATATGTACACACACACATACACTCAATACAAATTATATTAATGGAAAAAAATAAATGGAAACAGCAAATACTAAAGAATGAAATCGTTCTACAGAAAACAAAACACACTCTGCAATGCGAAGAAACCCCGCGCGATTACTCGTGTGATACAGCCAGCCAGAGCGTGGAGTCCAGAGCGTAGAATCGCATTCACTGTCTAGCATGGTCGAGAGTTTCAGTCTCGAGAACTAACGCGACGAGCTGTGATGTGAATTTGAAAAGGTCGTCATTATCGAATCAAAAGCCCGCGAAGCAGCAAAAAAAAAAAAAAATAAAGTCCTGCTCTCAAGTGTGTGTAATTATGTGTGGCATTATCAAGAGGAAGGGGCCTACATTAAATTAAATTAAAAAAAACAAAATTTATTTAAAGGCCTAGTGTATGCAGGCATTTTGAAGAAAATAAAAATATTGCTTTTATGAATAAAAAGCAAAAATATCTAAAAGAATTTAAATCACTCTCTTGAACGAATTAAAGTCCAAACCCAGTGTGCCAGACGGTTCAAATCTTCGCTTTTTTATCCGTTACGGATCCGTTACTGATCCGTTGGCGGGAGAGATTCCCAAAAAAAAAACGAATCGTTTATTTTTTTGGAATTTCTCCCGCAAACGGATCAGTAACGGATCCGTAACGGGTAAAAAAGCGAAGATATGAACCGTCTGGCACACTGGGAAAGTTCAATAAAACAAAATCTAAAAATCAAATGAAAATTATCAGTTATGAGGAAGGGAAACACAACCAAAAATTACGTATTAAACCTGATCTGACGAAAAAAATGATCAAGAATGAAAGATTATAATTTTTGGCGATGCTACCGGCAAATGATTAAGACAAAAAAACAGTGGTTTGACTTGTATTACAACAAAAATTAAAACAAAAACAACAAGGTTACCACGTCCAATTACAAAGCAACAAAGAGTGCATGAGAAAAAACATAAAAACAATAATAATTGCATGTTATTTTTTTTGAACTTGGAATCACGATACTTTTTCTCGAGTTTAAAAAAAAAAAATAAATAAAATTACAGTAGTGGCGAATTCAAAAAAAAAAAAAATAAAAAAATGTTCATGTTTCATGCAAGAATTTATGAACTAAAATCAATTTAAGTTTGGTTAAAAAGAAATATTCTTAAATATGTAAACAATGTAATACAACATGCTCCGAACAGTGGCGTAGATAGGGGGCTAAGGAGTTTAATCTCCAAATGAGTCTACACTAAGCGATATAATAATTTTGTCGAAAAAAATTCAAGATATTTTGGGCTCTTTTACTATATACGCATATCTGAAAATAATCTTCGCTTATTTGACCCAGGTTTTTAGAGAATTTTTTTTTCATATGCTATAACTAAGTAAATGTAGTGAAATATACTCCAAAACGTGTAAAATTAAATAGTTGAACAAGGAAATGAGGGGCTTTCAGGAGGACGTTTTACCTGAAAATTTTGGGAAAATTGAGATTACCGATAATATACGGGAAAGCACACACTTCAAAAAATAAAAGATATATTACGGGGCACCTTTCCGAATATTCTAAAGTAAAATTCAGAAAATCTGACTGGCCGGCCATATAAGCAAAAGCTTCAAAACGCTATTCTGAAAGCGTTTTTGAAGATAATAGAACTAAGTTTTCCTCAGACACTAAAAACAATAAATGAAAGCTCTGAGAAAAACTGGTTGAAATCGGACAAGAGAGCGTGGCACCTCCCATATAAGCAAAAGATTCAAAATGATACACTGAAAGAGTGTTCTGCGATAATCCAACTAAATTTCACTCAAAACGCTATACTGAAAACGTTTTTTGAGATAATCCAACCAAATTTTACTCAGACACTTGGACAAGAAGGCGTTGCTCCTCTCATGCAAGCAAAATTTTCAAAATACTGCAGTGTAGGGTATTTGATGTTTGGCCAGGCCAAAAGTAACACCCTTACTAGTTTTTACTTTGTTTAGCTCAGCCCACTTCAAGTAATCGAAATCAATTTGAATCGTTCCAATCACAATTTTTGATATAAAACAGTGATTGTGCTTAGTTGGTGGCTAAATACTTTTGTCACAGAATATTTTTACACTTGGCCTGTGTTTTTATATTAACTCTTTCGACCCGAAAAAAGAAACTGTGGGGTACACAATATTTGTGATAGGTAAATCTTAGAAACTTAATTTAAGTAAAATGTTTGATCGTCTTTAAATTCATATTTTCACCGCCAGAGGCGCTTCTTGGATATAATGTCCTTGGAGTGGTTATAAGAAAAAACAGTGGTTACTAAAAATTGCATAAATTTTATTAATTCATTCAATTTAAGTGACGTTAATAACAGAGTTATGTATTTATTCAAAAATTTTTGAGACGGGACAGTACAACCGGTTCGAAAGGGTTAAAGAATGAATGTTTATCGTATAAGGGTCTGCAATATATTGAGTTTTTTTTGCCAAAGTAACTAGCGCAAATATTTTAAGTATTTATGCGCATTCTAAATAGTTGCATTACTGTCAAAAAAATTATGTCGTGTAAGGCTGGTTTTCAGTACAAAGCGATCTCCGTTCAATTTTCTCTTTGATATACACATCTTAATTTTTTATGCCACGACTGTATAAAATGTACGATCAGCATTTTGCACTTGATAATCATTCTCTTTCACCACTTTAAAAGATTGTGCTCTCCTTAAGTATGATAATTCACAAATTTTTTGTATGAATATAATGTCTGTTGTAAATCAAAAATGCGTTGCGTGGTGATAGAAAAAAAAAAAAAAAACTAAAAATGCTGATAATACCAGCACTATCCGTAAGGCAACAATGAATTAAAATAATCATCAAAACGCTTAACAACAACGTAATAGTGAAACTTAACGTAATCAATAATTCTAAGACCATACTACTTAAATGCCATATTGTAGATATGATTTAAGGAAAAATCCAAAGATTAAAGATTAGCAATCGATTAAAGAACAGACGTGTTAAATAAAAGTTGGCAAAGTGCAAAATTATAAAATATATAAATAAAAGTGAATGTGATTAAAAAATTATTTATGAAATTAATTCTAAAAGAAAACGAAAATTAAAGAAAATCATTAATTTCGAAAATGCTTATTTATTATTTCGAAAATTATATTGACCTCCCAAATTCAAATTAAATTTTTACAGGCGCACGTGAAAGAAAAAAATTTAAAAATTGGTTGATATGTACAAACATTTTATTTAGTATCTATTTTTAAGAAGTGAAAGCTTCATTGTCAATATTCTCCTAGTCGCGGCAGCTACACTCAAAGCTGCCATTGTAATTTTTCAGCAATCAACCCCAATTATCCATCCCACCCTGTACGCATTGTCGATTTAATTTGCACTACCTCACTGCCTGCCCACATTTCTGCTGACGCCATGGTCGGCATTAAATATTTAGGAGAAGCCCATTTGAAGGGTTTCGAACGATACAAGGTAAGTTGATTTTATTGCTGACTAATATTTTCACTATCACTTGTAAAAAAAGGTGTATCTAAATTAGAAAATTTTAAATCAAAATGACAAATATTTATAAAATTACATATATATTTCCACAGTGCTTCAAATAGGGTGTTAACAAGTTTAGTAGCTTGATACACTGAGGAAATGATTTGATCATGTGTATATGTATGTAGGTTTCAATATTAAATATGTATCTACTAACTTTATTGCTTACATATTTTAACATTTCTATTTTCTTAAGGGCACGGCCAGATATAAAGTCTAATGCTAGGTACAGATTGTAATTTAATTTTCAATTCATTTCGTTTAACATTAAAACTACGTCTAGGAAAAGGAATTTAATATGATTAAACAAATTTTATGTTAATGGCACCATATGTATGACAAAGGTATTTTAAATTTGATTAGAACATTTTTATATATATATACTTGCGGAAAGGTTTTTCACTTTTCAACTATAACTTTTCGCTATTTGTTCAAATAAAATGTCATCTCCATATATCGCCCCTATATAGATATTTGAAGTTAAAAAAACTAATTTGTTTTTTTGTATGGAAATCGTTGTTTTTCATTTACTTTTATTATGAAAAATAACCAAAAGATTAAAAATTTTTGCTTCCGGTATCCAAGGGAACCCTTGGGTGGAAATTTTTTTTTGAAAATGTAAAACTCATAAGACGCGTAGAAAACACGAAAAAAACCACAATTTTTTTTTTTAAATTTCACTTTCCAAAATCCAAGGTGAAAAAAAAAAAAATGCGCGCTGTACCCGAAAAAACTAATCACTAATGACAGAAGTTTTTTTTGCAGCCAACAATTCATCAACGATTTCAGGAAAACCTCAGTCAGTATTTCAATGTTACTTATTTTAAAATGTTGTGCATTGCGATACAAACCACGTGTAAACGATCAAGATTATTTTTTTAGGGCATCCGATTTGGCTGAAAATTGGCATAAGTAATAGTAGCATAGTGAAAAAAATAACCACCAAATATTTTTTCAAAATTTAAAAACATGGCGGAGATATAGGACTTTGAAATTTTTAGGTTAGTTTTTTTTGAGAAGCTATTACTTTAGTTGCATTTATCCAATTCTCAATTTTATGGTGTCAAATGATTTGGCTTGAAACAGGCTTTAAAATAAAAACTAGCAAAAATTAAAATTTTTTTTTTTTTAGCTTACACTGAAAAAAAAAATTTAAATTGAGTTTCCCAGAATACATCATTTTTGATATTTTCTATTTTTCTTGTAAAAAAAGCTACAAGTGTAACTTACTAGTCCTCCTGCCAGTGGTTTTCCGCAATTTTTCAGTACAATTTTTTTGAATTTAAAATTTTTAATTAAACGTTAATTAGAAATTGAAAAAACTGCGTTGGTACTTTCATTAGTACTATAGAAGCAAAAAAACAGTCAATAAACTATTTTCAGCATTTGAAAATTTTTTTTAATAAAAATTTTAGATTAAAAAAATGTACTGAAAAATTGCGGAAGATACTACATTTTATTGTTTTTCTGGAGAAACACTGGCAGTCCCAGTCCAATTTTTGGTGGACTGGTAAGTTACACTTGTAGCTTTTTGTTCAAGAAAAATAAAAATATCAAAAATGACGTATTCTGGGAAACTCAATTTTAATTTTTTTTTTCAGTGTAAACTATACAAAAAAAAAAATAAAAATTTTTGATAGTTTTTATTTTAAAGCCTGTTTCAAGCCAAATCATTTGACACCATAAAATTGAGAATTAGATAAATGCAACTAAAGTTTTAGCTTCTCAAAATAAAAAACTAACCTAAAAATTTCAAAGTCCTATATCTCCGCCATGTTTTTAAATTTTGAAAAAATAATTGGTGGTAATTTTTTTCACTATGCTACTATTATTTATGCCAATTTTTAGCCAAACCGGATGCCATAAAAAAAAATCTTGATCGTTTACACGTGGTTTGCATCTTGTCTCTTAAAAATTGTTTTGATTTTACCGAAAAATGCTTTTTTTTGTGATTTAAGTTACTTTGAAAAAATGCTTTACACTTTGGGGGTGGCACGTCCCCATAAAAATAACTTCATTATATCTCTGTAAATATTTAACGCACATGAATGATATTTATAAATGTGTAGAGCGCGCCAGACGAAAAATGCTTTACACTTTTTTTTTGTGCGTTTTTCATGTGCGTTAAATATTTACAGAGATATAATGAAGTTATTTTTATGGGGACTTGCCACCCCCATTTTTCCCAGTACACATTATTTGTCTTGGTGATTTTTACATATTTACCAATTCTCATTTATGTACGTTAAATAGTTTCAGAGATATGATGATTTAATTTTTTGGCTCACGGTTTACTTTTCTATGGAAATACCCATATATAAACTAGCTATTACCCGTTGAGCGTTGCCTCACCTTTGTCCTGGTGTCATATACAGATATACCAAATCTTATTCATCTGCGTCAACAAATTCATAGCTATTATAGTTTCAGAGACAAGTCGAATTTTGTTTTTTGGGGCGTGGTACTGCTCATTTTTTCTAATAAGTGTAATTTGGCTTAGTGCTTTTTACACATACGCAAATTTCATTCCTATGCGTGAAGCTGTTTCTGAGATAGGTCGAATTTTATTTTTTTTAGGGGCGTGGCACCACCCATTTATCGAGCCAATAACCTTCCTCTGATCTATGCTAACAAACAACCATCGAAATAGGTCAAGTGGGTTTCGAGTCCATAAAAATCGAACACACAAACAAACTTTAATTTTTATATAAGTATTAAATTTTGAAAGTCTATTGTTCTACTAAGGCTTCTAACACAAAATATATATCATATTTTCGCACATATCTTACATTTGTCTAATTCAATCAATGCACGAAACGAAAAAGTTTTCATTATTTTGTTTATTTTTTATTGATGAGAACCAACTTTTTTGCATTTCACTTGCGACTCAGTTTCATTTCGATTTCATTTTCATTTTCATTTCTTTCTAATGTGGGGGGTTTCTTCGAAATCGACAAAGCAATTTGCTTCTGTTGTTTATAATTAAATTAATTAAACACACGTAAATAAAAATGATTGTTTGGAATGGAAATAGTTTTTGTTTTTCATTGAAAAGCTTATTGATTTCAAATTAAAAAAATAATCTTGAGCGTCAAATACAATCCCTCAAAAGAAATCTAATACGCTGCAAAGAAAGAATATATTACATTCTTTAACATTAAAAGTTATTTTTGGGTTTTTTTTAATTAAGTTCATTTCTTTTTCAATTTAATTATACAGCAAGACACAGTAATTTTTAAAGGGTGTTTTGCAAAAGTTTGGCTATTGAAAATTGCCAAGTTATTATTTTTTGGTAGACTATTTCGGATATATGGTTCGATGATTTTTTCACATACTATATACCTTAGAGTGACGCTTGTAATGACCTGGAAGATCCATACATATGTGATAATTCTGTTATTGACAAAGCCACCCAAGCGAAATAAAGTGCTATATAAACATATACATAAACAATTTTCACTGAACACTGATTTGAAAGTAAGCTTTCACAATTTAAACTTTAACAACTTGAAAGCGTTTTTTATGGTATAATATTTAGGATAATGACATCCAACTGAATAAAATCAGCTATCAAACATGTTCCCGATTAGAAAAACAAAAAAAAAAAAAATAAAGTTGCTCGTAAATTATTGTCGGGGCACCAAAAGTTTCTCTTTGATGTTTTGATGTAAATAAGCTTCATGTAAAATTTGGTCCATTTCGACGAGCATATGATGGATCTCAAACCATTTCAAATACCGAAAACTGCTCCTTAATGTGGAAGAAATGTTTAAAATTTAAATTGTTCAACTTCTTATATTGATTTTGAGCCGCTTCAGCCAAATCTGCAATTTATTTCTCCGCAAACTCTGTAGTTTTGGAAAATATTGTCAATTCCAGGTAGAAAATAAAGAAACGAAAAGGAATGGAGAAATAAAGTGTACATTCAAATTAAGCGGCTCAAAATTCATATAAAAAATGAACAGTATAAATCTTTTCGGTTTTTAAAATGTTTTGTGATCTATCACATGTTCTCTGAAATGTACCAAATTATGTATGGTGCCTACTTACATCAAAGAGTAACTTTCAAGAACTTTAATTTTTTCCATACAAATTTATAGCCAGCCTAGTCAATAGTAGGTATTATAGAATATTAAATAAATAATTAAATTATTTCTAAATATATGTATGTATTATGTGCACATTTTTAAATTGATAAGCATGAATAAAAGAACAAAAAAAAAAAAAAAAAAATTATACACATGTGCTTATAATAATAAATAAATAGATAGATTAAAATACAAAAATAGAAAGTAAAGGTTTAAAGAGTGCATACTACGTGAAATAGAAAATGTGCATTAGAAGTGATAAAGGGCAAAAATCCAAATCAAAATCACGGATGAAACGTTACTCATACGTCTATTTGCAAAATGATTGCAAGCCCTCGGAAAGGTAGATGGTCAGAGTTCCCTTATTACTCCCCTTAACACACTGGCTGATAAGTTCATGGTCTGACACGCAATGGACCCACAAAAGCAGAATTAATATTTTTTTAATAAGTATTAATTTTCAAAAGGTAACTTTAAAAATTTGATGATTATCTGACATTTTTTTCAAAAGTTACAATGGTAACTGTGAAATAATTTTTGCTATTTTTAGAAGAATAAACAAAGAATTTCATGTGTTCATAACACATTGCTTTTTTGATGAGAAAAAACACCGTTGAAACAAAAGTTTGGCTTGATAAATGTGGTCCGGAATCTGCACTAGGAAAATCGACCATCAATGACTGGCATGCTGAATTTACTTAAATAAGGTCATACAAGCACAAATAATGCTAAACGTTCTGTTCGCCCAAAATCGGCAGTTTTTCCGCAAAACATAAAAAAGTCCACAAAATAGTTTAAGAAGACCTTAAAGTGAAAGTGTATGGGATAGCTGACACTTCAAAGATATCAGAAGGTGGTATATTTACAATTTTGCATGAAAATTTTGGCATGCGAAAGTTATTTCCAAAGTGGGTGCAGTTTGCGGTTTTTCCAAGGCAATGCATTGAGTCACAAGTCAATGAAAACTATGACTAAAATGAAAGAATTTCTTTTCGAATAGCTTCCCCTCCCTCTACATTGTATAGATTTTTCACCCAGTGACTTTAACCTGTTCGCAGACCTAAACACGAAGGCTCACTAAAAAAGATTTGGCTCAAATAAGGAGTCGGTCGTCGAAAAAAACGCCTATTTTGAGGCCAAATATAAATCGTTCACAAGAAAGGTATCGAAATGTGAGAGAAACGCTGGAATGATTGTGTCGCTCTCGAAAGAGTCTAAATTTATAAACGAAATTGATTTTGACTAGAAAAGGGTTTTTTCTACATTAGACTTAAAGCTTATCAGCCAATAGCCGTGTTTCTTTTGACGCGTATATACAATTATGGTTGGTTATTTTTAAATTGCGATAACTCATGAACAGTGAGTGGCACAATAAATACTCTTAGGAACTTTTTTATGGAGAATCACGTTCCCTACAAAAAATTTTCATTTTATATTCAAAAAAATTTAGCTTTTAGAAGTTATCATCAAAAACGGCAAAAAATCACTTTTTCTTAAATAACTTCTAAATAATTATTTTTTTTTACAAGAAATTAAAATTATTTGTAGAGCATGTGGTTTTCCTTGAAAAAGACCCTCGGACTTTTTATCGTACGACTCACCGTTCATAAGTTATCGCAATTTGAAAATTACCACTATTTTATATAAGCGTCAAAAGAAACACGGCAAATGTGTTAGTATTTATGTGGCATATTTTAAGCTCCTTTTTGAAACAATTTATCTAAAACAAGTGGACAATGAATACCACAGTCTTATGATGCTTAGAGCAATCTTAAGCTCTAGAGGTAGATTCATTTAGATCAAAAGTTGATACTTTGTGTTACCATAAAAGCAAAGTTTGATACGGATAATTCCACTACTCCAAAGCCTTTTAGAATATCTCAAGAATTAAAGGAGAATATGAATAAATAAATAAATAAAAGAAAGAAAAGTAACATTTTGTACCGTGTACATTTTGATGATTATATTTTTCAGATTTCTATGTGTTATCACTGATAGATAAACATATAAATTTTAAGCTAAATACACTCAAATTGCGATTATCAATTTTCGAAAATAATCTTTAAACATGATTTAAAAGTGTAAAGTAATAAATGAGTGTACATAGTTACGTATGTATTTTCTTTGAGTGTAATCACGCCACTTATAAAGTGCGCTGGCTTTACTTTTATCATTAAACAAATAAAAGCAAAGTCATAAGAAATTTCTCTGTACTAAATATAAAAACTCTTATTGTATTAAACGAAGTATTGTAGGTCAGAGAAAAACCAAAGCAATTTTTTGCATTTCAAAACAAAAACAATAAAAGAAAGAGATTAATAAAAAAACCCACAAAATAAAAAAAACTAAAAATTAATTGAATGCTTGAAAAGGATGTTGATTCTTGAGATCATAAAAAAATTCTGCATACAAATAAATGGTTGAAAACATACACAAATGTAGACAGGTTTTCAATTATCTCTGCGAAATTGACAACACTATTATTGTAAGGTGTCATCGAAGATGTTTTTAACATTTTAAACAGTATGCATAACTTATCAGTTTGTTTTCTGTTCTCTTTATATCAAAATTTCAGGGATGAGTATTATGCAACAACTGCAACAAATTTTGATTTAATCGATAGCTCATTCATTTTTGTTATTGATGTTCATAAATCGAAATCGTATAAATATCCACAAATTTTTTCAACTTTCGATGCGATGATGCGCCAAACTGTACATTAGGGGTGTTTTAGTGCACGAATTTTAGATTTTGATACTTGACACCCCTCAATTTTGTGAGGTTAAAAAAAAAAATGAGTTTGAAAAAAAATTTTGGGGATGGGGTGAGGGTAAGGGTTGGCTCATCGAAGTCAAAGATGAGAAAAAAGGAGAAACAATTTACTTACAGCCCTACAAGAGGGGCCACCTCTAGAGGTTCAAATGTATGACCGACCCACATTATTTTTCTCCCCAAATATTTTTACCAAGCATACCTACCTCTTATCTCTATCCCCTAAGGGGGCTTCCATACAAAATTGACATTTTTAGGAAATCAACCCCCACCACTCCCAGGGTGCCCCTAGAAGGGTCAAATGTATGACCGGCCCCTAGTATTTTTTCCTCCGCAACATTTTTTCCCACCATACTTATATTTAGAAATATATCCATGCTTAGGATTGGAAATAGGGGGTAGGTTTGCTGAGAAAAAACTTTGGAGGGGGGCTAATGGGGATCGGTCGTATATTTGACTCCTCTAGGAGTGACTTCTGGGCAGTCAGAGATAGAGGGTAAGTATGTTGGGAAAAAATGTTGGTGAGGAAAAAATATTAGGGACCAGTCACACATTTGATCCTTCTAGGGGCACCCGGGGAGTGGTGGGGGTCGATTACCTAAAAATGTAAATTTTGTGTGGGAGCCCCTTTAGGGGTTAGAGATAGGGGGTAAGAATGCTTGATAAAAATGTTGGGTGGGGGGAAATAATGTGGGTCGGTAATACATTTGACCCCTCAAGAGGTGACCTCTAAACATTTGTAGGGCTGTATGCAAATTTTTTCTCTTTTTCTCTTACCTTTGACCTCGATGCGCCAACCTTTACCCTCACCCCACCCCCAAAATTTTTTTTGCAAACTCATTTTTTTTTCCAACCCCACAAAATTGAGAGGTTTCAAGTATCAAAATGTTGTTACTAAGGATCTCCATACATTCTTAAAACACCTCTACTGTACATTGATAGATCTGTTTTGGTAAGGAACCACAAAGATGAGTGCAGGAGTTCTAAGGAGACTAAAGTCCATCATAGGCTCAAAATTTTGACTGGGTATAATGGAAAAGTGATACATTTTTGTAATCATGACAAATATAGTTATGTAAATATCATTTAGTAATAAGTAGTAGTTACAATCCATTAACTTTGATGAAGCACATACATTGCAGCAATACAAAAGATCATAATGTAAGCGCTTTTAAAATTCAACTCAAACAAGCGCTCTTTAAATGATTTCCGAAGAAGCGCTTTTAATTTTTTTCTTTTCGTTTGTTACAAAAGTTGTAGCTGTTGCTGTTGCTGTTGCTCTGGTATGCCTACATCACGTCTCGTGTTTAGCCACTTGGCATTCTATTTTGCTCAGAGTAGATACCACTAACACGAGTAATTGCTGTTATCACCAGATTGTTGCTTGTCATACGAGTGATAACACGAATTTAATAATAAAAAATGTCATTGACCATCCACATGTGTGTAATCCACTCAAAGCGAAGCTTAGTCGTAGGTACATTGTTTGTTTGTATGCTTATGATACTCTTACATATAGAGCTTTATTTGCATTGTTGTTGTTGTTTTTGCTTTAATTTCAACATTTGCTGTTGTTATTTAATAAACTTTTTGTTTTATTTTTATTTTTGCAATTTAACAATTTATAATTTAAAAATAGCATTGCGATAGGAGTGCTTTGATTGTTAGAGTTCACTGTAACAGCAGGAATACTCTCTGGTGAAAATCCTTTGTCATGTCAATTTAAACGTAAATTATACATAAATGAAAAGTGATATAAATTAAAAAACCGATTAATAGTAGCGATATGTTTTAAAAAAATGTTTCATAATAGCAGTTTCATTTGTTTATTATTGTTATCCTGTTAATGGCACCACATTGAAAGTGTCTTTATTTTAAATAAAACCGTGTGAAATTTCACTCAAACTGTGTAAAAATTAGAATTCCGCAATGAATAAAATTCTTGTACCAATGTGTAAAATTTCCTCAGGATTTTTTTCTTACTCATTTGGTGATTCCCGCATTTCAAAGTAAATTTTGCTCAGATTCTGCCAGATACTTTTTCAGAGTACTCTTGTAACACAGTGATCAAATCCCATAAAACGAAAATAGCATATTCCTAACGTCGCACAGTGGGGCAGATACTCTCAATACCTGGCGATAATTCAAAAAATTAAATATTATTTATATTGGTTAAGTACAATATTAACCAATTTATTATTTGCCATTTTTCAAATGACTTGTAACAAACCCATTTCATCACTACAGCACGCTAAACTTTAACTTTGTAGACTGAAATAATTTTTATAAGTTATTTTCATATTAATCAAAGCAGTTTTTTGCTAAATTTTATTAACATTTAATGTTATTTGACCATGGAGCCTTCATCTTTAGGTATGTAACCATATATAAACATGTTTTTTTCCTTAAAAACGATAACACATTTAGGTAGGTAAGTTAAATAAAATGGAGAAGAAAAATTTCACGAAATTAAATAAATAATAGATAATTTAATTTGGTTCCAAGCCTTTCCAAGCATTAGTTATGATTCAAAAATATTCCGTTTAGTATTGACTTCTAGAAGCGACAAGAAAATTTTGCTACTTTTTGCTACTTTAAAATTTACATCGATTTTTAGAACGTAACCTAAAATAAAATATTTTTTCTTGCATTACCGACATTATTCAAAATTTCTAATTTTGTTTTACAAATGGCCTCTAACTTATTATTTGTCACGAGACAAGAACTTATAAACATTATGAATAGTTCTGGACAGGATAATTTTGAACAGTAATTCGGTTTTTTGTTAAAACAGATGGAAAAGGGGACAGGTGGTCATCACGAGCACTTAAGTAAGAAACTATCTCATTTCAAGTCTCAATATTGGTCAAAATACCTGAAAACGTGTCTCTTATTTTCCTATCGGAGCTGACCTTTACTATTCGTAGCAATTGTACCAAATTTGCTTCGATTATCTCAGAAAGCACTCTCAATACAGAGTTTTTAAGATTTTGCTTGTATGGGAGGTACCACGCTCTCTTGTCCGAATTTGCTAATTTTCCTACCAGAGTTTACCTATAATATTGGTAGCAAGTGCAAGAAATTTGGTTTGGTTATCTCAGATAGTACCCTCAGTAAGACTTTGTTTGTATGGGTGGTACCACGCCCTCTTTCCTACCAGAGTTTACCTATACTATTGGTAGCAAGTGCGCGAAATTTGATTTGATTATCTCAGATAGTACTATCAGTATAGAGTTTTTAAGATTTGGCTTGTATGGGAGGTGCCACGCCCTCTTGTTCAAATTCGACCAAATTTTGTTGAAAGCTTAAATGATCCACCCTTAGTATGTATATGTAATTTGGTTGCAGTGCGTAGCTCCGTTTATTTGATGCCACATATGAGTGCTCCTTGCCCCACTGTGCGTCGCATCATTGAACATTTTTTAAATACTTCTATTTGTTGACAAGATCAAGATAGTTGACACTTCTAAAGTTAAGGCACCTTTCTGTCGAATTTATCCAAATTCTACTTTTAATTTTAAAAATTGTCCTTAAACTCTCGCACCCGTTACTATGGAAATGCCCATCGGTTAAGGTGCTGTTTATCGAGTTAAATGGTAAAAAGTGCTAAATAATAACCAAGTCCAAAAAAATACATTCGATCACTTTTTACTCTTTAAATCAGCTTTACTTTTTGACTGTAACTAACGTTTACCCAAATAACCAAAAAAGTAATGCAAACCATAAAATTAATTTCGTGTTCTTTTGGACATCAACCACCGTGAGTAAGCATCATTGAGAAATCAGCTGTTCTAAGTTTCATTGTTTTTAAGCAGAAGAAGCGAATATTAAGCATATTATGAAAAATTTTAGTACTTATTTTATTTGAGAGCTTCCTACACATATCTGATACAAATTTGATTTTGCCAATAGTTCTATTTATAAATTAAAAAGTTTTTTATTTTGCGTTTTTCGCTTGACTTCTGCATTTTTGAGCTTAAGTGAAGAAGAACACGAAAAATTAGCTGGAATTTTAACCGAGCGTTCGCAATGTTGGTTAAAACAATGCACTTTAAACTCGGAATGCTTAAATGTTTTCATCTCAAATGTATACGGGTGATTCTACTCACGTGTGACTCACATAATCCTACATATTGATTTATGACCAAAATAAACATCTAAATTGCTTCTACTATGCTCCTAAATATTATCTCGTTCCCAAAAATATTTCAAGAAAAAAATTTCCTTATAGTCCCAAATCCTCCATATCTTCTTCCGAAATTATAGTTTTAATGCTAAATAAAACTTAAATTTGAGCATACACACATTTTTCACTAAATATAAGGAGTGTAATCAATAGTGTATCCATATAATTACACAGGCCCACAAAAAAAAGTACCCTGCGCGAAAGATCAGTCCACATGAACTTTATGTTTTCGGGGTCGCTGAACCCGAATATGCTGCCAGAATAGCTGAGTTGGTTCGCGTTTTTTCAGAAATTAGAATTAATGCTGAAAAAAATCTCGAATTTTCAGCGTAATTGCTGGTTTTATGAAAAAACGAAAACATAAAGTACGGGTGGTCTGATCTTTCGCGCAGGGTACTTTTTTTTTTTGTGGGCCTGTGTTATCAAACTCTGCTGTTAATATTAAATTTTATTAAAAAATACATAATTCAACTTTGTCACTCGACTTTAACCTCAGCCTCCTGGCCCATTAAACAGTGATGCTTCTTTTTTGATGAGTATGAGCGCAGTAAAGTTATCTTAGAACCGTTTTCATTTGTCTCGGATCATTGATATTTTAGTTGATATACTAAGTTTTGTGTGGGAAACTGTGTTTCATCAATCAGTCAGTCAAATTCTCAAATCCTCAGGTCCTTGGCAACTATTTTCGTTAAAAATATACTTAGTTTGGCAATTTTTATTGCATTTATAGGTAGGTTATAAATGAATCCAAAATTCCATAATTTCACCTTTGAGCGTTATTGACTGAAAAGTGAAAAAACCACAGCCTCCTGGCATCAAGTCTTCTGAAAACTTAAAGATTTAATAGGATATTAACAAATTGGTAATTGGTGCGTAGATTTCTAAGCTCAGTTTTTCTTAAACGGCCATAAAATTTGTGCATCCTGTTTTTTTGACCGGCCCGTTTTAGAAAAGCACAAAAAAAAACCTAAGCTGAACTTAGACTACTTTTCTGTGTGCTGAAAATAATGCAATTTCCTTTCGTCATCAGTGGAGTCATCCATACAAAGAAAACTATTAAAATAGGTCATACAAATTAGTTTTATTTTGAATATACATATTCCAAGGTTCTAAATATGTTTGAAAATGCAAAATTATTAATTTTTAAAATTTTTCTATTACAGTACAACAGCATAGACACAAACCCTCTGAGCGTACACATAATGCATCCACTTTGGAATTGGCTTGTACAGGTAAGTGCAGTGAGAGAAACTTATCACTTATAGCATATTGAATTCACAATTCTGGCATGCTAAATTTTGCTGAAGTTCTTTTAAAACGTTGCAAAAGAACGAACATTTTTTTATAAATCAAACAATTTAATTAAGTAGTTCATATCAAATGAATCAAGTTAATAAACCAAATAAACTACATATTAAATTAAGATTTAGTAATGGTTATCTAACATTCAAAGAATATTAACCTGATGTACTATCGTTATCGTTACTTTATCATTTTTAAAATGTTATAATTTCTTTTTTGATGTAAAACTCTGGATGCTTTGTTCTTTTTTCCGCACAATTACATATTCATTTTTTTCTGCAGTTTTTTCCCAAATGGTTAGCACCGAATCTCATAACCTTTACCGGTTTCCTACTGACGGTAGCCAACTTTATTTTAATTGCTTATTATGACTGGAATTTTACAGCGGCCAATAATGCAGAAAATGCAGTGCCACGTTGGGTCTGGTCCGTGGCAGCCATTAATATTTTACTTTACTATAACTTAGGTGAGACGAGCAAAGTTTTTGTTACTCCTTTAATAATTTTTTTATTTTTGAATTACTAACTTGATGTACTTTATAACTTTACGCTGCATTCTACTAGATGGCATCGATGGCAAGCAGGCACGTCGTACTGGCACTAGCGGTCCATTGGGTGAACTCTTCGACCATGGTTTGGACTCATACTCATCAGTGTTGATACCCATTTATATGTTTTCACTCTTCGGCACTGCGGATCTGCCGCCGATTCGCATGTTCTTCGTGATATGGAATGTATTTCTCAACTTTTATCTGACGCATGTGGAAAAGTACAACACAGGCGTTATGTATTTGCCATGGGGCTATGACTGCACCATGTGGGTAAGAAATGATGATTACACGTATGTATGTACATTGGTTAACGGTTATGATGATGGTATTGGTAGGTATAGTGCATTGCTGTATGCTGCGCCTTAATGTGTGCTATTAAAACGTATATTTGCCGAATTGAGCACCATATTTGTCTTTGCTCTATACCTACATACATTAGTGCCTACAGATATAGATGATGTTATTGTATGCTCGACTATTGGCAGCAGTAGTGATTGCATGTTTGTATGAACGTTCATTCAGGAAGTAATGCATGCCATTTTGAGTGCAACGCTAAAAAACTTTTGAATAATTGATGCGTCTGAATTTATGACGCTGAAGGATTGACAGCGAAAATTTGAGAAGACACTTGGCAACGCGAAAAAAATGAAATATTTTGCTGGAAATGTATTTAAATATTTTATTGCTATGTGCGTTATAGAGCTAATTTTGAAATGATCAAATATTGTTAGCTGCTCTAATAAAGTTTTGTAGTTAAAAAAGTAATTGGTACAAAAATAAAGCAACTGATATTAAAAAAATTCGCATTTAAGTAACTTTTGCCAATATTTTTCCGCAGCCAATAAATAAATTAAAAATTTTTAGTTCTTTTGCAAGCGTAGTATTTGTGCGTTTGCTCCACATCTGAGCTTAGTTTTATACCCTACATCCAAGGTAAATTTACTTTGTCCTTCCATTTGTAATGCAGAGAAGGAGCGTGGCACGCATGGAAAAGTATATATATTCTTGATCAGCTTCACCTCCTGAGTCGATATAGAAGTGTCCGTCTATTTGTCTGTTCGTTGAAATCATTTTAATATATTTTGAGAGTAGGATAGTTCAATGAAATTTGGTATAATGCCGCCCATACAAAAATATATTCAAAATTAAACTTAGCCCTTTCGACCCGAAAAAAACTGTGGGGTACACAATATTTATGATAGGTTAACCTCAAAAACTCTTAAGTAGAATTTTTGACCGTCTCTAAAGTCACATTTTCACCACCGGAGGCGCTTCCGGGTTTTTACTCCCAACAGATGTTTTTGATTTGAATTTTTGGGATATAATGTCCTCGGAGTGGTTATAAGAAAAAACAGTGGTTACTAAAAATTGCATTTATTTTATTAATTCATTCAATTTAAGCGACATCAATTACCGAGTTATATATTTATATAAAAATTTTTTGGGATATATTGTCTCAACCGGTTCGAAAGGGTTAAGGATTATTTTTTACGACAATGCAATACACATAAATACATAAAGCACTAAGCGCAAGCTCTGTGCAAAAACTTGGCGAACTCGAACAAGAGCGCGTGGCACCTTCCGTATAAGCAAAAGTTTCAAAATGTCATACTGAAAACACTTTTTGAGATAGTCAAACTAAATTTCACTCAAACACTAAGGACTATAAACGCAAGCTCTAAACTAAACAATGGGTGAACTCGGACAAGAGCTCGTGGCACCTCCCATATAATCAAAACATTTTTGAGACAATCCTTTTAAATTTCACACAGCTACTAAGAATTGAGGGGGTTAGAAGCAAAGGGGTACAAGTGACAAATTACGAAAAATTGAGTTAAGTATGAGAATAGGTAGTGGGAGCTTTGCTTTATATATGAAACAAACATTACCTAAGCTTTTGAGTTCCTACGCCTCTATAGAGCCCCATTAAGGTAAGCCAGTTCACAAAATTATAGTTTTGCTTTAAAACAAAATTCAAAAAAATTTTTTTCTAGTAAATAAGAAGCAAAGTTAGTGCAGTGTAACATCTAACATAGGTTAAGAAAAAATTAAATACTTCAATTTTAAGAATCCTTGACAAATTCCCTTTTTAAGGTATTTTTTAAAAATTTTCTAGAGGTCTGTTTATAAAAGTTATTAGTACTTTAGTGAAAGTCTACCGCACTTGTACCCCTTTGCTTCTAAACGAGTTTAAAATATTGAACAAAATATTTTCGTTTTGAAATGAAAAGTAACGAGTGCGGTAGGTTTTCAGTAAAATACTAATAACTTTTAAAAGCGGACCTCTATAAAAATTTTAAAAAATACCTTTAACAGAGAACGTTTAAAGAATTCTTAGAGTTATGGTACTAAGTTTTTTCTTTTGCTATGTTAGTTGCTACACGGTGCTAACTTTACTCCATTTTTCTACAAAAAAAAAAAATTTGAGTAAAATGGTGTAGGCTTTCACTGAAATACTAATAACTTTTAAAAGGGGACTCATAGAAAAAATTTGATAAAAACATTAGATGGAGCATACTTTAAATGTTATTTGACGCGCAATATTTTATTTTTTAACTCACTCTGCAATTTATGAAGCAACGTTAACTTTAACTATATTTTACTCAAAATTTACTTTTTGTTACTTGTACCCCTTTGCTTCTAACCCCCTCAATTATAAATGCAAGCTCTGAACAAAAACTGGGTAAACTCGGACATGGCACATCCCATATAAGCAAAATTTTTAAATTACCGCAGTGTAGGGTATTTAACGTTTGGCTAGGCAAAAGGTAACACCATTACTAGTTTTACATTACGTCACGATTCTAAGATATCCTACTTTAAAGTGAAGAAATCACTGTTTCGAGCCGTTTTTGAAGTTATGTTACAGTAAATGACGCAATTAATATCTGCCAACAGCATCTAAGAGCCATAACTTTGTCACATTCCAACATTTCTAATTACATTATTTCTTTCCCAGTTATCATCAATTGAAATAAAGGTTTTTCATCTCCATACAGAGAACTATATTACATTTGTTTAGAGTTTGGATACCTATACTTCTGTGGATGATAACTCGGAAAGTAACGATCCAATTGGAAGAGTAAAAACGCAAATATGTATGAGAAAGTTTATGTTTATCTGACGCATTTGCCTAAAATATATAACACTGCTAGCTACATGGAACAGATAAAAAAGAATTTTCAAACATAAATCTATGTTTTTAATACAAAATTTGCTCCATTGGCAGAAAAAATGTAGACAAAAAAAATAAAAGATGAAAAACATGGCTTTCAGGGCAAAATGAATGCAGATACGGGTAAACAGATAAGTGCATTTGAAAAATCTGGACTGAAACCTATGTATATAACCATTCTTAGTTCAAAAAGTGTAAAAATAGCATTTGGAGCAAAAGGCCATTCAGCCGACGCTGTGCTTACTACTAAAACTTGATTTTTATTGACTTTTGAGTCACCTTTAGTATAAAAATTACAACTTCTAACTTTTTTATTGAAACGCTTTATTAACACAAATAAGATAAATGTTTTCTTTAACTTTATTTCTCTCACAGGGTGTCAGCATAACGCTGTTTCTCACCACAATTTTAGGTCCTGGCATTTGGCGTACACGTACCATTTACGATCTATCAATGGCCAACTTATTCGAGATTCTTCTATATGTTTCTGGAGTAATCTCAAGTCATCCCATTATAATAAAAAATATTTATTTGTAAGTAAAATTACTTACATAAATGAAAGAATTTGAAAAAAAAAAAATAAGATTCATAAAGTGCTCTTAGATGCAACTACAATACATAAAATAAAACTTCATTAAAACAATTCATAAAAAATTAAATCTTTTGTTTTCTCTTTGCATATTTTATGGCTTTTATTTTTCATCAACTTCATCATCAACGCAACCACAACAATGACTACAACAACAACAAAATATGTCATTAACATTAACCGCCTGAATACAATGGAAATGATTCCTACTCCTCCTGATAACACCTGTCTGCGCTACACTGCGCTATGAATGCAATGTAGATCGTATAAAAACAAAACCGGAAAAATGCGTCCTTTTATGGAAGCTGCACGTCCTTTATTCCCCTTTTTATGGCTTTTTGTTATAACAACATTTTGGTGCCTGTTCTCGAACAACAAAATCATTAATTTGGAGCCGAGAATTTTGTTTGTGCTCTTTGGAACGCTGTTCTCAAATATTGCTGTGAGTATTCCTGGTATAACTTTTTAACATCGGAACTTTTGAATGTTAAGCGCACACCTGCGAGGGGAAGGGGTGCTTCTTATTGTTGTATTTATAAAAAGTTTTAAAGTTTTTTGCTGATTTATGCGAATTTATTTTAACAAAAAGAGCCCCATTTGTATGAATTCCTTTATTTGTATGAAATGATTGAAAAATTGCACAGGTTTCCGTTGAATATAATCATGACAGAAAATATTTACATACCTACTTAATGACACTAGTTTACAGCCAAAATCAACTTTGAATGCCATTATTAATTTTATATGTAAAATCAGCTGCTGTTTCCGAAAATCACATAATTTTTTTTCTTTCACCTCGTTTTTGAGATATCGGTCATTTTCGGTTTTTGGACCAAAAAAAGATAGTTCCACGTAATTACCAATATTTCAAGAACCTATATTTGAGCATTTTTTGTCTTATGTAACTCCTAGTCAAATTTTTCGTAGAATATTTTTGTAGAACACATTAGTCCATTTTAACCCTGTTTTTAAAAGACCCATAAAAACAGGATATAAGGGGTTGAGATGTTATTGTAAATTGTTTGTTGCCGGATTTCGTGATGAACTTGGAACAAGTTTTCTGAAAACACTGAGAAACCATAAAATTACTAACATTTAAAATTTTCATAAAAAATTAACTTTTAATTTTCTCTGGGTAGGTATAAGGGGATGCTAGGGGGAGACTTTGTGGCTGAAATAGTTTTTTTATAGTTCTCTTTGATTACAGCGCACCCAAAAACCTAACAAATACACACATTTTCGAATGTTTATACTTAGTGGAATTTCGACCCATAAGAGGGGCAGTTGGAAGGGGGGGGCTTGGGGGAAAATGGGCTATAAGGAACATTTTTTATGGTCATATTCGGTTTCAGCGTCTTAAAATATATGGGGTTAGGGGGGTCTCTCTTCTGCGCCAAGACCTTTTTTTTTGTGAGCCTGTGTAATATGACCATTTTGTTTTTAAGTTGGCTTTGACACGCCCCTAAAGACAAAACGCACAGACGTGGTAACTGATGAGAATTTGTTTGCTTAAGTTAACAGTTGGGTAGTCTTTTTAAAGTCAAATTGAAATAGTCGGATTATGGCCACAAGGCAAACTCTTGTGATTAATAAATGCATATTTTTTTCCTTACTCATAGTGCCGTCTTATTGTGGCTCAAATGTCCGACACACGCTGTGAGGCATTTAACGTGCTTATGTGGCCACTTTTAGCTGCTGTCAGTGTATCCTGTTTTCCTTGGTACGAGCAAGCAATTGGATTCAAACTTTCGGCAAATGTTGAATGTTGGATGGTGCATGGACTGACAATATTCATAACGATAGCACATTTACACTATGGCCAAGGTGTGGTAAGTATCGTCTGATAAATTTTAATCCGAATCGATAATTTCTCAATATTCGACTTTTTAAATGAAAAACTTCAGATTAACAGATTAATCAAAAACTATAAACTAAAATTTTCTTTTAATTTTTCCACAGGTACGTGAAATGTGTGACCATTTCGGTGTACGCTGCTTCAAAGTAAGAAAACCCAAAGATAATCACATTAATCATAATTTAATTCATCAGAAATTATCATAATGATTTGGAATGAAAATGGAAAAATTTAATCAAATTAACAAACGGCCAAAAAAAAAAAAAGACGTCACCATCTTTAACTCAACATACAGGGTCTTTAATGTTTAGTCTTTAAGTTATATTATTTATGTATGTATGTACAACGTGTTGATTTTGCAAGTGTATGGAAGTATTATTTTTTAATTATGAAATATGTGGAAAAAATTTCAGTAAAATTTAAAATTATTGAAATGCTTGCATGTTGAAATGTGATGCTCTTGCAGACTATTAATTATCAAAATGGTTGTCATTATGAGGACAATTATTATTTTAAATAATTAATATCTTTTTTTTCCAAATTAAATTATTTTAAGTTAGTGAAATTAATTTGAAACAAATGGTGTAATTAAGTTGAATAAGTGTAATTATGTTATTCGAGCTGTGCACAAGCAGAGTTGTAAAAAGATTTCTTCAATTCTTGATTTTGATTTGGGATTACAGTTCGATTCAATATGAGAAAAAGGTAGTTTCTTAAAAAAAAAACCACAAATGACTTTTTTAAACCAAGCATTAAAAACTTTTGCCAACGGATAAAAATATTTTTACTGTACAATTTCTTAGAAAAAATGCAAGTTATTTTAAATAATTTGGAAACTATACAACTTCTCAATATATTAGGCAAAATTTGATAACATCTGCGAATGGCTAACTCAGCTTTTACTTGATTTCCGAAATAAAAATTTTGTATAACGTTCTACTTTGTCCACATGGCTTGTTTCAGTATGAGCGGCTATACCGTAAACTGGCAAAAAAGTCTACAACTCCTCTGTTTGATTCCTGTTAGCATAAAACCAAAGCGTTTTGTTATTGTTTTGCCTTTGTTTTTTTGCTTATGGGAAAAAAGACAGTTGGTTCGTTTTTGTGAACGTTGCCGTAGTGCACTCCTGTACAGCTCTGGATTAATTATGTGTTTTTTAGTGCATAAAATATGTTGCGTGGGTGCTTATGTATTGTAGATATTTTAAATATATATACTTATGCATACTAAATGTGTGTAATGCAAGTTTAAATTAAAATGTGTTAGTGATGTGTTGTATTGCATGTATTGTGTAAATATTTGCATCTGTATGTTTACATTTGTTAATTAATGGTTTAGGTTTTATGTAAATGGGTAATACAGATAAATTTCAAATGTTATTTTGAGTGTGAATTGGGATAAGGGCGATTCCATTCTCGCGGGCACAAAATTTTTAAATATTTAAAGCTTGTTATTGTCTATACCAAAAACATTTTCAATGAATTTATCCCTTAAAGGACTACATTTTAACTGGTTCGCTTATGATTAGCTCATAGAAATCTCAAAAAGATGTTTAAAAAGCCACTAGAAAGGTTTGAAGTGCTATCGTGGGTGCAAAAAATTTTGCCTCATATTTCTTAATCATAGCATAGAAACGCAAAAGCAAGTTAATTTTGAGATATTTATTATATAATGGCTTAAACGAAACGAAATCAATTAACTAAAATATGAAAAAAAATATTATGCGGGTGCAACGCTTCCAGGTTTTGTGATAATTTACGTTATAACAATCACTATAGATGATAAAAATATGCATATGCACAATGTGCATGCATTAGGGTGGCCGTTAAATGTTTTTTTTTTGGGGAATTTGAATGGTGGATTGTAGTAAATCGGCTCCAAATGTTGAAAAAATATGACCAAACGGATAGAGGTAGATGCATGAAATTTGGTACCGATAATACTTAGGGTCATAGTCTAATTAGGAGGAAAAATAAGCGTGATCGTTTAACGTTCACGCCTACTTCCTATGTAAGCGTATTAAAACATTGCATGGTAGGTAGACGTCAACATTAAAAAAATCGAATAAAAATGGTTTTATTATTAAATTTGGACATTCTTTTGTATATTGGCATCAACAAAAATAAAACATACTGTGATTTAAAAATTTGAATCGAGAATCGTCTATAGCGGAATCGCCCATAAGCAGCTTTTGACTATGGCTAAATATATAATTAAATAATTTATGTCCTTGTTAAGATTCCAGGAACTGTGGTATTGTTGTAATTTAACGATATAATTAATTTTTCCGAAGTAAGGAGTGAGATTGAAAAAATCTTAACACACATTTTACTAATAATTTTTTTGGGTGTAAAATTTAAAAATGTCAGTTATTAATTTTAATGACAAACATGTTGATTTGTTGTGAGTTTGATCAAAATGAGTGACGAAAAAGAAGTTCATCTTAAAATTATTAAAAATTTTCAAAAAATTTCAAATTGTTCCTACAAAAAATTGGCCAAAGAATTGAAGGTCTGCCTTAAAACTGTTTCCAATGTTATTAAACAGTTTCAGGAGAATTTAACCATCGATAGGAAACCTTGTTCGGGAAAAAAAACAAGGACCATATGAAGCCAAGAAAATTGAAAGCATATTGAAAAGATCTCCAAACACATCTGCTAGAAAAGCTGCCCGGTTAGCCTAGTGCTCTGACTATTTGGTGCGAAAAGTTGAAGCCCATGCAGGTCTGAAAAAATACAAAGTCAAAAAAGTTCCAGACAGGAATGCTGCAAAAAACTTAGACGCCAAAAGTAGGGCTCGGAAATTTAAATCGAATTTCATACAAGAATATTCATGTTGTATACTGGGTGACAAAACGTATGTATGTACTGGCAGATTTTACGCAGCTTCCGCGTCAAAATTTTTATGTTGCTAATGCTTGAGAAAATGTTGAAGGAAACAAAATTTGCTGAAAAATTCCTGCTATGGCAAGCTATATGCAGTTGCGGCAAAAGAAGAAAGTCATTTGTTACAGTGGGCACTATAAATACCGAAATATAAGTACATCAAAGAATGTTTCAAAAAAAGATTTCTTCCTTTCATAAGAGAGCACAATGTGTCCATATTTTTTGGCCCGATTTGGCATCATATCACTACGGAGTGGTACCAAAGTAATAACATAGTTTTTTAACCAAGAGGGCCAATCCTCCAAATTGTCCGGAGCTAAGACCAGTGTTATTTGTAAATCAATTAAATAAAAAAAAAAATCAAAACTCTAAGATCAACCGTTTAAAAATTATTGAATTTTATATATGCTAAGATTTTTTCGATCTCACTCCTTATAATCGTGTTGTTTAAAATAATATGAGTGCCAAAGAGAACTACTAATTAATAGAAAAATTTTTTTATTTATAAAATAATTATAAGCGTTCTTACAGGGGGTTATAGTGAATAAATACTCCTGGAGCTGTGCAGTCTCCATTGCACTCTAAGGAGTTTCCCCGGAAATAGTTTATTCACGATAATCGAAAGTATGTTTTAAGAAGGAATGAACACATTTTCAGGTTGTGAATTGGTTAAGCAAAGAATTCTCTCAATATTATGTTAAAAAAAAAATGTTTTTACCAATTCATATCTGCGAAAAATGAAGAAAAAGGTGATGAATATATATATCTGCATGAACCTTTTTAGAATTCTGGCTAATATTCCTTTTTTGCATATTTTTGTGCCTGTAACTATTTGATAACTAACTGAACCGAAGGATTATTAAAATAACTAACCAAGGCTTAAGTGGATTTTAATTTTGATCTGTTGGAACCGGCACTGATATCTGCATGAGTTAAAATTGACTCTAACTTTACAAAATATGAAAGTGTGCTGGGGAATAAAAACAATATTTATAAAAACAATCAGATGTTTTTTTTCGGTCAAATTGTTACAATCGATTACAATTATCGACAGCGTTACCATATTGAAAAAGCTCAGTTTAGTACTAATCCATTTTGATTTCATGCATTAGTGTTAGAGTCGATGCGTATTGTGATGGGGATTATGCACAGGTAAATTCGGATTAAGACTGCTGATGCAAATTTACGCTGTCATCTGTCTATGCTATTAAATCAATGCACATATAAATCGCACCAATTTAACATACATTTATAGTTCCTATGAAAAAGTTTATCGAAAACATTTGTGCCAGTGCATGCGTATCTGTTACACTTTTTTTTGCGCTTTGGGCTACTTATGAACATTCTCCTAATATTCCTATAGCAAGTCACTAACTTTTGTTTTCGTTTTTGCAAATTTACACAAATAAATTTAGATAACAAAAACATTGCCGCCTGAACAGGAACTTGAACTGCAAGAAGTTTAGTTAAGAAAAAAAAAAAAAAAAAAACAAACAAAGAAAATTATATATTAATATTTTTATTTAATAAACAAAATAATAATCAAAAATTTATTGTTAAATGTTTTATAATTAAGAGAGAAATGAATAAAAGAAATGAAATAAAATGGAAAATCATGTTTCATTTTGTTATGGATCTTCAGACCATTCTATGCCCTTTTCGCTGCGAAATGCTTTCATATGATGTGCATTAGCGTGAGCTTGAAAGCCCAACTTTAGAAAGAGCTGATGTGCTGCCACGTTATGTTCATAAGCGAGTGTTAAAATATCTTGTCCGCTTTTGGCCAACTGCAGTGCATAGGCTTTTACAACAAGACTAGCAAAGCCGCGACGTTTGTAGGCATTTTGTACTTGCAGCGTACCTAAAAATCCTGACTGACATCTAAAAAGGCATATAAGAAGTGCTCAAATTAAATAATTTAAATTTCAAGAACATACCTGGTGCACCATGCAACAAGTTCTTGTGTATCTCTTAAATACAGACCCATGCTTGGGTTATGCTCTATAAGGCGTTTTATAAAATATAAAGAACCTTCATGTCGGGGAGGCCAAAGTTCATCCACTATCGGTGCATCGCTTATATTTAAAGACTGTAGCTGAAATCCAGTGGGACAACTTTAAGAAAAAGAAATGCATATGACAAAAAATCCTTGTTTTAGTGCTTGAGTTTGAATTAACTCGACTTGCAGTTTCAGCGCTGCCGTTTGCGACATATGGTAGATAACCATCTTAGCTGCTGCCCATTTCAAATTTAATTCCTTGACATGCGAAACAACCGTCGAATAATATTCTATTGGTATTGTTGTAATCTTGTAACCTTTTGCCCAATCAATAAGTTTGAGTGCTTGAGAAACGGCCTCTGTATTTGATTTAAGTGAATTTATGAACAGTTGATAGCGATCCTTTTATAAAAAAAAAAAACAAAAGTCTTTTTTAGGTATGCTTAAATTTGCTTATTAGAAAAAATGCTGCAGAACTGTTACCACCAACAGATATAAGCCATCAGAATGCCAATCTTTATTCAGCGTTAAAATGCGTTAAGTGCGCAAATCACTTAGATCTGCAAAATTTGTTAAAGAGGTTAACTGATTTCTACATTTCTTTTGATTCTTTACGAATAATTCAACAGTAGCCGATATACCATTTACTTGTTAGGGTCTAACAAGATATTATGTTCAGCCAGTGAGCAAACTTCTGAAAGCTTTAAAGTTGAAAGCTTTTCCCACATTTTCTCTTGAGGTTTCGCTGAAGAGTTAAATGACATTCTCACGCGCACTCTCTTTTCCTCTTCGGTTTTGTTATTTTTCTTTGGTATGATAAAGCTTGGGAATATGAAATACTACATAAGTAAATCGAATTGCTCAGATGTCATTTGAGATATGTACATTAGGCAGGGTCAGTCTCCATAAAAAAAAAATAGTTTGGAAATCCGTCCCTTATTTGAAAGCTTACCTTAATAGAATCTAGAAAAAAAAATTTTTTTTTTGGACCACTCTAAAAACAGCCACGGTCTTTTTTTCCATAACTTCGGCAGGTGGTAACTGATGTGCAAAAATATTTATCTTATATGTCTTTGTAAAGGGCTTAATTAGGTTTACATTTTTTTCACATGTTCTTTAGACTTTCGAGGTCGAATTCGACTTGTACGACCTAGTTTTTCAGGTTTATATTCCCTGTATGCCATTTTTTCTAAATAAAATTAAAGCCTTGAAATTTGTTTTAACATTTTACCCAAAAATGCTCATTAAGGCCTAATAATGCCCTCTGCAACGTTTTTGGCTGTTTTAAGAGTGGTCCAAAAAAATTTTTTTTTTTATTTCTTAGATACTCTCAAAGTAAGCTTTCAAATAGAGGGCGATTTTTCCAATATTTGTTCCATCAACCCGGCCTAATGTACATAAGGGATACAAAATTTTGGAAAATCAAAATGCTTGAAGTCTTTAAAATTGTCATTTGAACTGATGGTATCGTTGGAAAGATTATTTAAAATGATTCAGTTTCTTGATTCCAAATTATTTTGAGGGCGATTCCGTTTTCGAAATATAAACTTTCAAAGTCGTCAACCATCCAAATTTTTCTTCATCTTTTGAGGGGTATATCTCGAAAACGGACTCGCACACAAAAAAATTTTGTATCAATAAATTGAATCATTATAAAAATTTTTACCAATGATATCCATCATGAAATAGTACACCGAAAAAAAAGTGGTATTCCCAATTCACATCAATTTTATCATACTTCATGAAGTTTGCTGGACCTGAGGAATTCCTTTAAAAACGTCAAATGAAGACTTCAAAGACCCGCGACCTACACTAATGTACATACTTGAATAATATTCCAAAAAACGTTTTGTTGCAGTTGCTTTTTTCAAAATTAAATTTTTCCTTTATAAATGTCTTTTAATTACTTATTTAGAATATTCAACAAAATTACATGAAAAACTTAAAAGATTTGATCATATGCCATTTGGCCAATCCAAATTTTCTACAGTGGGGTATGTACGGAGCCAAAAGGCAGTGTCAATAACTTTAAATCCAAGCTTCTTAAACACGGCCTTAGATGGCACATTATCTGCACCGACACAAGCAGTGACATCCTGACCGAGCTCACGAGCGGTACGACGTGAAGTGGCAGCGGTTACTAAACTCCCAAGTCCCAAGCGCTTGTGTGTATCTTTCACTTGTAATGCGCCTAAAAATCCGCCTTGTAATCTATGAAAGGTAAAAAATTTAAAATTTCTCCAAAGAAAAATGCCAATGCCTAAAATACTTCAATACCTCAAACACCAAGCAACTAATTCATTAGTTTCTTCAACATATACGCCCATATTAATATTCCAAGCGATAAGTCTCTTTATCAGAAATAGTGAACCTTGATGCTGATTTGGCCAAACTTTATCGACAATTGCGGCATCTGTGATCGCCATGGGACGTAATGTATAGCCTATTGGACAACTGCGGATGAAAACAAGTTGAATAAATTAGTACACTCACGACACGATATAGGCTTTTGTCACTTACTTAACATTCAGTTCAGCAGCCGTTGCAGCGGGCATATGATAGACCAGTGTTAAGCTGTCATATTCTTTTTGCAAATTTAGCTCAGAGACCACGCTTACCACTGCTGAACGATGCCTTTCCAAAAATGAACTCACTTTGTAACCAGGCGTCCAATTAAGTAAAGAAATTGCTTTGGTCAGCAATTCATTTCCTTCACCATTATCACTTTTGGTGCATAATGTATTGACAAACAGTTGATAACGATCCTAAGAGTGAGAAATCACACGAATAATGGCAACAAAAGCAAGTAAAATATATAAACCAAAATTTAAAATTGATACATCCAATGACTCTATGGAACAAAACGTAAGCAATAATAATGACGATAAATGACATAGTTGGACAAGTTCTGAAATCCGATTCATTTCGGAATCGGAATAAAATTAATCTTCAAGAGTTCCGTATTCTGATAATAAATACCAAATCGGATTTATGTTTCGAATGGGAACCATAAGCAAATTTTATTTGTTGAAATACAAATCCGATTCCATCTTATTTGTCGCAATGCAGAGCTCTTAAAAAATAAATTTAATTCCGATTTCGAAGTGAATCGGATTTCAGAACATGTGTTGATTATTTATATAAGAACTTATGTTAAAATCATTTCACAACACTATTGTTTATTGTTAACAGGTTGTTATTATGTTAGCCAATCAAAATGATGGTTTATTGTTTGTAAATAAATATTATCAATAAGTTGTTTATTAGACCTATCGTTAAAATTGAAAACGAAAAAAACCTTGCTCCCAGGGGCTAAAAAATATTCTATTGGTGTAAGTATCAAGCATAACATATTTTTAGCAACACAAGTCCACATCATGGGTAAATTTTACCCATAACTTAAAAACATTCTGTTTTGGTCAATATCCCAAATTTTTAACGAAACTTAGTTATTTCTACCTTAACAATCTAATATCAAGGTGAATTGAAAGGAAAATAAGTCATATCTGGTGTTTTTATATATATTTTAAGAAAACTTTGAAAATAAATAATTTTTACATTAACTCATTGGCAATTTTTTGAAACACAAAAAAAAAAAAATGTTTTTTGTAACAAATTACAATTTTTATATAAATAAAATAAAGTATTTTTATATTATTATCAATTCAATTAAATAACATTTCAAAATTTTTTATACAAGCTCATAAAAAAGTACCAAAAAAATAAAACAAATAAGGATGTGCTTGTACTGCAAATCATAACCCTATGCTCAGAGCAAAAAGGTTTTTTACACCAAATTCAAAGGTTTTTAGTTTTTCGGTCTTCTTTTGCCGGACATTAGAAACATCTGACAGGTTTTTCTAGTACAACATTGGTCGTTTTCAGAGTGGACTAAAAGTACGAAAAATTTTCATTATAAGCTCCTTCAAACTTTTTCGAAATTGTGTGATTTGGTATCTGCTTTTTAACTTTGGTTAAAACAATGAGAGTTAAATTTTTTTCAAAATTTTAATTATTTCGTCGTCATGTTTTACTCTTTTTCGTGCCATTTTTCACTATTTTCGATCAAAACGAAAAAAAAAAACTTACATAAGTCCACAACATGGGTAAAATTTACCCGAAAAAAAAAATTAAAACGCTATACCTCCGACAACCGACGACGACCGCTTGCTACAAAGCCCACAACAAAAGGAAAATACAGTGAGGTAATTTACATGTGCTTACTTCGTTTTTTTGTTAGTTCTTTAGCGAATTATTACGAAAACAAACTTCGCATGGGTTAATTTTACCCATGATGTGGATTTGAGTGTTAACATAGGAGGATAAGATTTAGTACATATTTATATGAACAATACTTGAGTTAATAGTATCCAATTTTATCAAGAATTTTAATTGTCTTTTGGATTACAGAAATGATGGTCCTAGTAAATTAATTATTAGGCCGCATAATTTAAATGCTTATTTATGTGTAGATGTTCTTGATGAATTTAAACCTAATACATTATTATTACCAGCAAGAGCCGAAGTAATTAGAAAAATTAATATTGAATCTAAAGATGAAGAATTATTAATTCCAAATCAAGAATTTGTTCAAGGTGTTTTTATTGGCAATACAATTATTAACAAAAACAATGTTTTCGTAAGAATTGTAAACACAACGGAAAAAAATCTTTTTCTTGAAAATTATTCTGTCAAAACAGAAAATCTTAATGAATATTGTGTTGTAGATACAAACGAGAATAATGATTATAAAGAAAGTAATGGTAAAATATTAAGAAAAATTGCAAAAAACTTTACAGTCAAGAGAAAAATTGCTTTCATTATGTTCGTCTTATATAGATGTTTTTCTCATTGAAAGAGACAAAGTGACGTATAATAATTTTTATAAGCAGAAATTAAGAATTAAGGATGAAAATCCAGTTTATATTAAAAACTATAGAATCCCTCACGCGCATAAACCAGAAATAGAAAAACAAATAACAAAAATGCTTGATGATGAAATAATGTCACAATTATTTGTGACTTAACAAAATATTTGATAACAGCAGCAGTACCTAACAAGTCAGCTAGCACAGTTGCTCGAGTGATTGTTGAAAATTGTGTACTTATGCATGGTCCCATTAAATAAATGATTACTGACATGGGAACAGAATACAGGAATCAACTCTTAACAGAATTATGCAAGCTTTTGAAAATTGAACATAAATCTTCTACAGCATACCATCACACGAGTTTAGGTACAATAGAAAAGTCACATAGGACTCTGAATGAATATTTACGATCTTATTTATCCCCAGATAAGTCTGATTGGGATGAAAGACTAAAATATTTCACTTATTGTTTTAATACTACCCCATCAACTGTTCACGTCTATTCCCCATTTGAACTAGTATACGGAAAAATTCCAACTACATTTGACTTTCTTATTTCAAAAGAAATTGAGCCAATATAGAATATTGACGCATATGATAAAGAACTTAAATTCCGCTTACAAGTCGCGCAAAAGAAAGCTTTCGACTTTATTGAAAAATCAAAAATAATAACAAAAAAATATTATGATAAAACCTCTAACACAAATAATTTAAAAATAAATGATTTGGTATTTTTAGAAAATAATGCTGGACACAAATTATATAATTTATATAAAGGTCCATATAAAATAATTGATACAGATAATTTTGGAAATTGTAAAATTAAAATAAATAATAATAAAGAAATAATTGTACACAAAAATAGACTAAAAATAGCTTAAGAACTACTTTAAGTGTATTTATTATATGAATTCGTTTAAACTATTACTATATATAAAAAAAAAAATCTTTAAAATAATTTTTTTTTTTTTCTAAAAGGGTAGGTGTTGAGTATTTATATAAGAACTTAAGTTAAAATCATTTCACAACACTATTGTTTATTGTTAACAGGTTGTTATTATGTTAGCCAATCAAAATGATTGTTAATTGTTTGTAAATAAATATTATCAACAAGTTGTTTATTCATAACCAATCAGAATTCGAATGTATTTATCTACTGTAAATTAATACCAGGTATCTATATAATTTATGATAAGATTTTACTTGAATGTATAAATAGTTCTAATGATGTTTATAATTTTATATGAATAAGTAATGTCTGTAGGACAGCAATAAATAAGTAAAAGAATACTAAAGCCCAAACTCCAATAAGGGAACGGTTCATTCAGTACGTCGAGTACGTCACGTCGTTTTTGTCGACTGACAGTTAAGTTAAAAATATGAGTTTATATCAAGTGCGACCCAATCAGTACGCCTCCGTCAACGCAACGTACAAAAGTTGCCCAACTCCCAACTTTCGACGTACGTCGTGTGATTTGACAACCGTAAAATAAATTTATTTTCAATTTCATTTGTTGTTTTTTTTTCTTTGTCGTTTTTGTTTTATTTTTTGAATAATATTGAAATCAAAAAATATTGGAGATGTGCAAGTGTAAAATTAAAATTTGAAATTAAAAAAGAATTGTGATGTTTTATTCCGTTTTGAAAGTATTCATTGGGCCAGGCTTCTCCGTCAAATGCGTCGCAGTCAGTTGAAAAAAACGACGTGACGTATTCGACGTGCTGAATGGACCGTTTGCTATAGCGCGTCGGCAGTGGCAGTGGCAGTGTTCGAAAACAATTGTCATTTTAGAATGCACTACTTTATATGAAAGTAACTACAATACAGCAGCGGCAGTACACAGCGCTGTGCAATTTTTCTCTATTTCTAAATTCACTGCCACTGCCTCTCATTTGAATATTTTCGAATTTTTCGAACTTCAAAATTTTGAGAAAAAAACATGTCGTTTGTTAAAATTTTTAAGTTTGTTAAAATTTTTAAGTTGTGCGATAAAATTAAAAGATAAAATAATGAGTTTGTTCGCGAAAACTGTTTTTATTCAAACATTGCCAGTGCCACTGCTGACGCGCTATTGTGGATACATCGGCAGTGAGAGCAAAAACTGGCAGCAAAATACTGCTTCGAAAACTGCCACTGCCACTGCCGACGCGCTATTGGAGTTTGGGCTTGATAATCAAGATATTATTTTGTCTTGCCATTTTTGAAAAGTCTTGGTACAGATTGCTGTTCCAATAGCGCTTGCCAAGCCAGAAGTAAGCGGTATCAATCGCGACCTCTGTGTAGAGATAGGCAGGCCCTAGTCAAACCATTACACATGACTGATAATATCTTTTTTTTTGCATTTTGTAAATTGTATAAAAAACAAAAACAGAGAAATTATTTTTTTGTAACTGCTATTCCAAAAGTGGATCGTTTTTACCATCTCTGACTGTTTCATATTCATACAATTAATATTGGCCCTATGCTCCTCCTAGGAATTAAAGGAGAACACATAAATGCATATCTGTGGCAACAAACCAGAGTAGCTTAAGTCGATCTTTGATAATATTGCAAAGCAGCATGAGTTCTATGCTTATGAAACGATTTTAAACTATTTTGCCTTCTGGTTAAAGGCCGACTTGAGCTACTATGGTTTGTTGCCACATATATACATGCCGAAACAGAAACGCTAAAAGACGCTAACGCTCGAATAATGCTCCAATTAAGGTATGGCTGTTAGGAATACCTTTAATGCAATATAGCAATGGCAGACACGATGTTATGACATATGGTAGCATTTTTTTCACAATTTAAAAATTCTATTAAAAAAAAAAAAAATCAACGCGATATCAGGTAATCAGTTACTTTTTCTTAATCACAAGGATGGAAACAACAAAACATGTAAGTATCAACGACGATTTAATCATGTACCGAAATTGCTAAGCTCCCTAACTATAAAGGAAATTCGGCACAAAGTATACATGATATCAAATTCGTTAAATATTTTTACAACAGAATCAAAGATAAAATTTATGATTTAAAGAAAAGTAAAGCACTTTTTCACAAAATGGCTCTAAACTCACCACAATCAAAAAAAGTCCATTGTGACGCCAATCGCCATTCAGCGTGTAAATGTACAAATTTTTGATTTCCGGTTCCTTTTGCAACCAACGCAGAAAATTATCAAGCGTGAGATAACCGACGCAATGCTCTGGCCAGTCCTTACGATACAAATCACGCAATTCCTGCAATTCCAAGGGACATGAAATGGCAGTTAAACGATGTTGTTCTTGGTGTTTTTGCTGTAGCTGAGGTTGTTTTTCGGTGTTTATGTGTTGCGTTTTTTGCTTCTCTTGGCGATGATATAACATTGCTATACTGCAATTAAGGTTTGAAGATAAAAAACAATTAGTACAAAGATAACGTTTAGAAAAATATTTGATTATCGCTTGCAACTGTCATCAGAAAATACCTAAAGAAAAACTGAGGACATATTTTGAATATTTTCACCAAGCTGAATTTTTAACACATATCTCAAGAATTCAGTTAAAAAAAGCCTTATTTACTGGACTAGTTATTCTTTTGAATAAGTAAAAGTTGAAGAAAAAAGCACACAAATCAAAAGAGAAATGTGATACTGAGTTAGAAAAAACCCCGATTGTTTGAGTATCACCGTGTGATGTTTTTTTTGTGAACAAGAGTTCGTCAATTTGTCGTTCAGTTTTCAAAATGTATTCTGTTTATGCATCCAATTAAATTGGCTGTTTCTATTCTGCTTCAAGACGTTTCGTCCCTATACCAGTGAAAAGTACTAAGTCAGTTTTTAGATATTTGATGTTCAAAAAATTAAATTTTGTTTTTTTGTAGGGAAACACTGTGGAACAAAATTTGGTCAACAAAAGTTTACTCGGATCTGACGCTGCGGGGTGAAAATATAGGCCAAAATGAAAGACTATTTGGCTCAGTTTGTTCAAATTGGCTCTAGTTTTCGAGAAAAGGCCGTTTGAATTTTGCACCTTGAACTATGTGGTTTTTTCAATACATCTCGTAAGTTAACTGAGTTTTATTGCATTTAGCGGTGGGGTTTTGTTCGTCTAATCCATATCTACTCTTTCACTACCAAATCAGTATTTTTGGATGCACTTTTGGCAAGTTAGAGCACAAAATTCCCAAAAAAGTGATATTTTTCGCCTTTTATGACATTCGGCTCAATAGTAATCACCCGAGTGGTGGGTTTATGCCTTTTATTCTATAGCTGAGATCCATACGAACACTTTGATATAATATATGTGGCATATGGGCAAAAATTTCTCAAGTGAGCCATCTAAGAACATAAACGTAAAAAAGGCTTTAACAAAATGATGTTTTATAACAACTAGTAAAGATTTTGTAAAAATGTTTTTTTTTTAGAGATATTTAGCATAGGTCGGGAAATAAAATGGTACTTTGTTTTTGGCCCAAAATTTTTAATTTATTATTGAAAATCATTATTTCAAATGGGTACATAAAACTAAAGTAACTTCTCCGCCTCTGAGAAAATTATAAAAAATATGTGGGCACTCTCCACTTGCCAAGAACCTATATCATTGAAAAAAATTAGGGTAATCGATATTGGTTCAAAAGTTATTAACAATATAGTGATGTCGTGCAAGTCTTTTTTCAGCATTAGAGAAAAACAACCCATCTTACGAAAAAAGTGTCTATGGCATAAAATGCTTAGAATTGTCTAAGGAATATGTGTGAATTTTTTCAGAATTTTCTGAGACATTTTATAATTTTTCAAAAGGTCCGAAAAAAAAATATTTTATATGTTCCAAAGAGACTCACACGTATTCCTTAGATAACTCTAAGCATTTTATGCCATATACACTTTTTTCGTAGGATGCCTTGTTTTTCTCTAATGCTGAAAAAAGACTTGCACGACATCACTATATTGTTAATAACTTTTGAACCAATATCGATTACCCTAATTTTTTTCTATGATATAGTTTCTTGGCAAGTGGAGAGTGCCCACATATTTTTTATAATTTTCTCAGAGGCGGAGAAGTTATTTTAGTTTTATGCACCTATTTGAAATAATGATTTTCAATAATAAATTAAAAATTTTGGTCCAGAAACAAAGTACCATTTTATTTCCCGACCTATGCTAAATATCTCTAAAAAGACATTTTTACAAAATCTTTACTAGTTGTTATAAAACATCATTTTGTTAAAGCCTTTTTTACGTTTAATTTCTTAGATGGCTCACTTAAGAAATTTTTGCCCATATGCCACATATATTATATCAAAGTGTTCGTATGGATCTCAGCTATAGAATAAAAGGCATAAATCCACCACTCGGGTGATTACTATTGAGCCGAATGTCATAAAAGGCGAAAAATGTCACTTTTATTGGGAATTTTTTGCTCTAACTTGCCAAAAGTGCATCCAAAAATACTGATTTGGTAGTGAAAGAGTAGATATGGATTAAAAGAACAAAACCCCACCACTAAATGCAATAAAACTCAGTTAACTTACGAGATGTATTGAAAAAACCACATAGTTCAAGGTGCAAAATTCAAACGGCCTTTTCTCGAAAACTAGAGCCAATTTGAACAAACTGAGCCAAATGGTCTTTTATTTTGGCCTATATTTTCACCCCGCAGCGTCAGATCCGAGTAAACTTTTGTTGACCAAATTTTGTTCCACAGTGAAATCGGAGTTTTGCTTTTACTTTTATAATGAAAATAACCACTTTTTAACAGAGATACTGCTTAATGAGTCTTTTCATAGTAAAATTTCTTTAGAAACTTTGATTAATTGGAAATTTCCCATAATTTGATAATTTAAGATTTTTCAACTGTATTGCGTATTCTCTTATGATAATTACACATTTATTTTTGTTATTTTAATACTCTTACAACCTGCAGAAATTTGGCTTAAAGTTTTTTACGAGATTTTCAGTTATTAGCTGCAGTTGAAAATCTTATTAAACATGCAATTCTGAGAATAATATGATACCTATAAATAATTTTTTACGTTAAGATGGACCAAACACTCGGAATTTCAAACAAAGACTAATCTACTCCGTGAAATAAAGTTTTTCACTATACTAAAGTAGGGAAAAGTATGATGACTCTGTCCGAAGCTTTTATGAAAGTTTTATTTTCGTAATTTTGTTTTAGCTGAGAACATCAAATAGCAGGTGACTTATCTTGGAGTTACTAACAGTATCTTATTTATAACTTCTAAATGCTGAAGAACTGAACAAAAGTTCGATTTCGCTTTAGACACACACAAAAAAAAAGGGACATAATATTAATGAACAATTTATTATTAATAACGAAAAAATTCATCGAATTTGAGCCGAGAACAGTATTCATTGACTATAAGTATTTTCAGTCATACGTTAAACAAGACATACGTACGCTTATGAATTATTCATAAAACGTAAAAACTTTTCTTAAAATCTAAGAACAAAATTCGTAAATTTTTTTTATTAATTATTTTTAAAACGTAAGAACTCGTTCATAAAATCTAAAAACGAAATTCATACATTTTTTTTTTTTTTTTTTCAAAATAAAAAAATTTGATTAAGCTTTTGAAATACAAATTTTACACAAAAACGTCAGAGGAGTCTGTAGCGTATGTGATAAGGAGCTAGTAAGATTTCTCTGCGCTTTGGTTTCCAGGTTCGAATCCTAATGAGGGTGAAAGTTTTTTTTTATTATTTTTTTTTTTATTGGGAGAACGCTCAAGCTCCAATGCATAGGACATACAATATTGAAATGGAGTAGTGTGTGTTAAGGAAAGTAAGCGCTGCATTCTAAAGAACGCTTTTTGAGGCGCTATTTTTCCTCTTGGGAAAATAAAGACTTACCATAGCATGGTTCTATGCCTAGAAGTTCCAGGAGAATACACACACATGATGGTGTGAGCGATATAGAAAGAAACTTTCAACAATTCTTTATTTGAAATTTAGAATAAACCAGTCTAGAACCAAAAGAAGATGAAGAAATACGAACTAAAAATATTATTTCAAATTGATGAAACTTTTACTTAAAATTTATGAAAGTTTTGTTTAATTTTATGTAAGCATGTATAAAATTTGTATCTGTAGATTTATGAAATGTTGTTATTCGTACGAAAAAATTCTTAAAATTTAAGAACGGAAGTTCATAAAAAATATTCCTCATAGAAAAATATTTATGAACTGATGTACTTACGATTAATGAATCGTCCTTAAAATCAAAAAATTTTAATGAAAAATTTTTATTTGAAAATCAATGAATTTCGATGTATAAATGCCGTTCACTTATGAGTACCAAGTTTTGTACTGCAGGAGGACTTTTTGCCTTTAAGTGAGATTTTGTTTAGCTTTCATAGCTGCTCTTTTAAATCTGCTTTTTTTCCTTTGAGATAGTACACAGAGCAAAAAATTACACCTAAAAACAAGAAAATAGTCGTATTGAGCAATTTTATTATGAATTCCGATTAAAAGTAGTAAACAATATGAATTTTCATTAGAGAAATCTCTACGGCTTAACTTAAAAAATCTTCTTAAAAATTGGAAAAAAATTTTCATATTATTTCTATATGGAATATAACATAGAATGTTGCAAATAACGTGCGAAACTTCTTAACACGTTGAGTGCCACCATACAAGCAAAATGTCCTCCGTCAGGTGTCACGTGAACCGCCGGCGGTACACACCCAACTTTCACCTGTGTGCCACGTGCACCGCCGGCGGTACACACTAAAACTATCTCAGTGTGCCGTGTGTACTGCCGGAGGTGCACAGTCATATGTGAACTCAATGCAATATATATTCTAAAGCAAGGGTGTCAGCGTAGAAGAAAAGTGAGCCAATTTTGGCTCGACCCAACAACATCAATATTTCTGTACAACAATCTCAACAACATCAATATTTCTGTACAACATTCACAGAAATAATTTTTGTTGTTTTTTTATCACGCTCGTCAAAATTTCGCGTTTCTGTTGCTTTTTTTGCGTACACACAAAATCGAACTCGAACCAACATAGCACAACAACAACGACTACGTCGCATCAAAAACAAAAACGACAAACAATATGGGTATTAATGCGTTTATGCGCAGTTGCGAAAATGCAAGTCTTTTACGCACAAACGCTTGAACGACCAATGTGAATATTTCTATCTTGAGAAATTGCAAAAGTAGTGCGAAATTTTCGGCAATATTTTTGTTATTTTACTAATATAAAACTTTAGCAAATTGCACTTTCGCAACGACGCAAGGGCATTGCGCATCAACGCGTGAGTTCCCCTAATTTTTGTGTGTGTCCTAGTCCTTAGAAATTTTGAAAATTGTTGAAGTATTATTGTTGTTGTAAACGAGGCATGAAAAAACAACAAAAAATTGTTTTTTTGTTTGTTGTTACTCGAATTTAAAGTTGTTGTAAAAGCAACGCTGACTGCGCTGCATGCGTTTGGCTCAGTGATTTGAAAACGCTGACACCCCTGTTCTAAAGCACTGCAGTAAATCAAAAAATTTTTGTATTTTATCACAGAAGAAAATGTAATTTTGGTTAGAGTTTTGAAATTTTTACGATATCTTTTATTTTGAAAGAATTAAAAAAGTTACATAAATGAGGACCAAAAAAAAAAAAATAAATTTATTGGAACAAAAACTAACAAAAGTAAAAATTACATTCAACTAAAGGTTATTAATAATAAAAACTAATAACTAATGCGTTATGTTGAAACATTCCACGCAAAAGGAGGTATAATCCATAATAATTATAATAACTATTCATACACTTATTTCAAAATGTTGCAAACTTTTTGGTTGTTTTTATTGCTTCTTCAACTCAAGATGTATATTTTATTTGAATGGTGGCACTGTGGTCAAATATTTTCAACAAATCTGCGGTGAACAAGGTACTTAGATGATTTGGTTTCACTCATGTGCCACGTGTACCGCCGGCTGTCACGCCATTTTATAGGACAAATAACACTTATAAGCACAAATCTCTTTCCACAAACTTATTATATATCCCTGTAGATCAATATTTAACAGTTATTACAAGTCGACATTTTTTCATACATATTGAATTTGTATGGTGGCACCTGGTGATAGACAATTTTTTTGTATAGTGGCACAGAGCTACAAGTAAAGTGTGTACCGCCGGCGGTACACATGGCACTCAACGTGTTAATTTCGAGCCTTAGGGGAAAAACATATACATTTTTTGTTTCATTAGACAGAACCTTATTTATTTATTTTACATAGAAAGGTTATATTATTTTGCTATGTGAATCACTTTTATCATCAAATTTATTTTTGCAGTTTATTGTAAGATGGGGCGTCATCGAACAAGCTGCAATTGCACATTTAAAAATTTTTTAAGCGCGTATGGAAATCTGGTGGCTGAAATGTGACCACATTAAATTAAACAAAAGCAAGAAAATTCCTCTATGATTTTCATCCAAAAAGAAAGTCCCATCAAAACCATAAAAAAATCTTCTTAAACTAACCTTTTCCATAAAAATCTTTCATAAGATTAAGATGATTTTCACATAATTTTTAATAGAGTGAAAACATTGTTTCAAGAAGAAATCGCATTTAAAATAATAGGATTTCTCCGCCCCACTTATTACAGAATTTTGATAAAAATGTTTACAGAAATTTTAAAAAGATTTTCCTTATGGTTTTGATGTGAGTTTCTTTTTGGATAAAAATTATAAAGATATCTTCTTACTATGGTTTTATTTTATTTATTATTTGGCTCTGTGTAGCATATTTTATTTATTAATAAACATGTTAAAATACGGAATATCAAGCAGCTCCAGTTTCCCCTAAAAAAAAGCGGTTCTCTCTTATAAGCTTTATAGCTTAAACACAATTGGAGCGTACGACGAATTTCACCCGACGAGTATTCGCTGTTAAAAAAATTCGCCAACGAAGTTCGCTCTGTTAAAAAGAATCAGAGTGACGAAGGCAATAATTGCTTTTATTTTGAATTGTTGTTGAAGCTATTAAAGTTAAAACAACTGATGTAAATTGCATTTGCAACGTAAATTTCCGCGAATTTATGAGTGTTTGCTCTGTCACGGTGTGCCTTAACCCGTTCTAAATCGGACGTCGTAGCACATCAAATTTTTTTCCAGATTCTGTTTACTTATCGTTAAAATGATGTATAAAAAAATTTTCACTCGTGACTTTTCGACTAAATTTTTAGATAATCGCTTTTCCAATTGGGGCATTTTCCCATACAAAAAGAAAAAAAAAATTTTTTTAACTACATTAAACAAAAATTAAAATAATCACAATCGATGTGTTTTGCGATGCTTAACGCGAATCCAACCTCAGAATTGCTCTATCGTGTATAGTTTATGAGATATTGTAATCTAAAGACCAAAAAAAGTCGTTTTTTGCCATTTTTTGAAGCTATATAACTATGTAACATATCATTTATTCGTCAAATGTGGCTTAAACACTTGAAAGTCCCAATCTTTTGCTTTAAAACCTAATTTAAATTATATTTATATCTTCATGCTTCTAAGAGATATCGTAGACCGAAATATAGTTAAGACGGGTTTTTTGCACTTTTGTGTCTTTTTAGGTTAGGATATCTTTGAGGAAAAAAAAGACATCAACATAATTTAAATTAGGTTTTAAAGGCAAAGATTAGGACTTTAAAGTTGCTTACCAGATTTAACGAAATTAAAATTTCTTGCATATTTTAAACATGTTCAACGAACCGACCATTTCAAAATTCAGCCGTATGCCATACACGTAACAACAACACTCGGGTGTCAAACGGCTGAATTTAGAAGTAGTCGGTTCGTTGAACGTGTTTAAAATGTGAAAGAAATTTTAATTTCGTTAAATCTGGTAAGCAACTTTAAAGTCCTAATCTTTGCCTTTAAAACCTAATTTAAATTATGTTGATGCCTTTTTTTTCCTCAAAGATATCCTAACCTAAAAAGACACAAAAGTGCAAAAAACCCGTCTTGACTATATTTCGGTCTACGATATCTCTTAGAAGCATGAAGATATAAATATAATTTAAATTAGGTTTTAAAGCAAAAGATTGGGGCTTTCAAGTGTTTAAGCCACATTTGACGAATAAATGATATGTTACATAGTTATATAGCTTCAAAAAATGGCAAAAAACGACTTTTTTTGGTCTTTAGATTACAATATCTCATAAACTATACACGATAGAGCAATTCTGAGGTTGGATTCGCGTTAAGTATCGCAAAACACATCGATTGTGATTATTTTGATTTTTGTTTAATGTAGTTAAAAAATTTTTTTTTTTCTTTTTGTATGGGAAAATGCCCCAATTGGAAAAGCGATTATCTCAAAATTTAGTCGAAAAGTCACGAGTGAAAATTTTTTTATACATCATTTTAACGATAAGTAAACAGAATCTGGAAAAAAATTTGATGTGCTACGATGTCCGATTTAGAACGGGTTAAGGCACACCGTGCTGTATATATGTACAATACGATGATATTGTCTTACAATCGTTTCGTTCTAGATATGAAAGTTAAGTTTACTACTGAGGCCGTTTGACTCCGAGATAATGTATGTACATTAGACCGGTTCGATTTTGTATGAAGCCAAAAAAAAATCATTCCGAAACCGACTCAAAAGTTAGAAAAACTTTTAAAAAATAATTTTCCTCACTTTTTTTTAACCAATGGAGCACTTGTGCTTCTATTGAAGGCCTATTTTGGCTAAAAAAACAACATTTTTTTGCTCATAACTTTTTTTTCATTACAAAATGGGTGTATACAAAATATTCGAATACCAAAATCGATTTTTTACATTTTTCAATTAAGTGGTCGAAAAAAAGATTTTTGACTCAAAAGCAAGGCATGCTTAAAACCCTTCAAAGGATGGGTGTAAATTTTTTCAGAATTATTGGGATTTTTTTATTTTTTTTTTTTAAATTATAAAATAGCTCAAAAAATTATAAAAAAATTAACAAGTATATTTTTGACAATTCTAAGCATTTTTAGGTTGCACACTTTTTTCATTAGATGCCTTTAAGTAAAAAATCGTTTTTTCGATCGCTTAATTGAAAAAAGTAAAAAAATCGATTTTAGGTTGTGAAAAGAAATTTGTTTTTAATCGCCAAAATTTTTTTTTCTTTAAAACTTAATTCAAACTATGGCGATATCTTTATTTTTCTTGGAGATATGCTAACCTAAAAAGTTAAAAATGTGCAAAAAATTAATTTTCTTATTATTTCAGTCTACGATATTTCAGAGAAAAATAAAGCTATTCACGTGATTTAAAATAGGTTTTAAAGAAAAAAATTATAATTTTGAGATATTGTATCGAATTCTACGTATGAATGTTCTATATTCTAGTTATATAGCTTCAAAATAAAGCAAAAACAGTATTTTTTGCTTGCTTAGGCTAGGATATCTCAAAAACTATATAAGATACAGCAATTTAAAGGCCGGATTCAGATTCAGCATTGCAAAATACATTTAAAATAAATACTTTTATATTTGTTTGTTGTGTTTCTTTTTTAATTTTTTTTTATTTTATATGCGATATGTATTTTTGCGATATTTCGCGAAAATGAGCAGCAACGATTTCGGGGTTTGCATTTATTAGGCCACTAAACTAGTACAAATGAAACTCCATTCACAGATTTTGTCGACACTTTCATCACACCTATCGACTGTTCAAGTATTGATATTTAAAGGTAAGTACATATGTATTCTAAAAGTAATTTCTTGTAAAAAATTTACTCTTCGTGCAATTGTGATATGAAATGCAAAAAAAATGGAAGGATATGAATAAGGATGATATTATGTTGCTACGAATAACGAATAAGAGGAAAAGATAAGATAAGATCGCAATGGAAAAAGCGAACTTAGCAGATAACTAAAAGATATCAGAGAACATAATTTACAAAACAACTATAAACTTAATAATAACCAACAATTTGGTAAAGGGAAGAAAATGTGTAGTCCGAAAACATTGTTTGCATAGTTATTGTTAGATTGCTATTGTTATTGGCGATATTACTTACAAGTGATGATAATCTACAGCGATGATAGATATAGTTGCAGTTTTTACTAGTGCTGCCATTAGTTTTTTAACTGTTATAAAAATATTGTTTTTAATCCTTTTCACGCATGAAATAAGAATTTTTATTTTTGCAAAAGTGTAGTTGTTAGATGATTTTTACTCAAATATGCAGTAATACAAGAAAACACGAAGAAAGTGTAAACGTACTTCTTGTACTCGTAGAATCTTAATGTAAATATATTTTTGTTGTTTTACGAACTTGGTATGTTTCAGTTGAAAATGACTTTTAGACAGTAGGTAATGAAACATATTCCATAAGGGTCTTTGAAAAATTGACAAACTTTTTTGTTTTTCACAAATCCTTTTCATAAAATTTAATGTGCCAGTATCCAAGAGAAGATTCCAAATTCTGATATTTAAGTTATGTATGAAAAGCACCACAAATTAAATTAAGACTCTGTTGAATATTCATGTTTAACTATTTTAATAAACGGCTTAAAATAAATGAGTGCTAAGCTAAGAAAAAACAAGTAAACTCTTACATTGTAATGCAGAAAGTTAATATTCCTGTGATATGAATATTCTTGCAACAAGGGCTGGCTGCCAAGAATATCATCCATACTTCTTACTTTGTTTGTTTCTCAGGTTTTGTGCTTTTTTTTAGTAACTGAGTTATCAAACGTCCACTTCAACTTTCGCGTTATAGTGTGAACTCAGCAAAAGGTAAGAAAACTTAATTTAAATTTCCGTCTCATTTATAGAATTTTTAATTTCAATTTATTTTTGCGGGTTGTGGCCAATATTAATTTGATGTGCTCATAGTATAAGACATTGTGATTTATGAACACAAATCTAAAATTCTTGATGAGGAATTTTAGTTGTTTGTTTTGTTTAAAAATTTAAGCCCAAATATTTTAAATTTTCTTGTTTAGATAGAGATGATTTTGGAAAGACACCAAAAGAAAACATTGTGTTAAGACTATACATACGAAATAATTAGAAAAAATAATAAAAAACACTTAAAGTAAGTAGTACATATTTGGGACTACAGAACATATGCAATTGTCAATTAAATTTAATTCCCTTTTTTTTCTATTTCTATCATGAACTTCATTGATTTTATTACAACTAAGTAAAATCATGCCAAAATATACTTAAATATGAATTTTCTAAAATGTATTTTCAACGAAATCGATTGTAGTTGCTGCAATAAATTTGCATTTTTCAAAATAGATGTCAACAAATATATTGAAATGTAGCAAATTCCAATGCACATAATCAGCATTGTATCGCAGAAATTTGATTTATAAAATTTGTACAGAAAAACAAATGAAAACATAAAATTCCCTGATAGCAATATTCGATTTGAATTCTTGATTTACGTTCGTATGGCATTGGATAGCTACAAATGTACTCGTACATAGATTTCTGATTTAGTTTAGCATATTAAATTATAATGCTGATTGAAAATGTTTCTTAAAATTGTGAAGCATTTTAAGCGCAAGTTTTATTTGTGATTCTGTAATGAAATATTGCGCTGTTTGTTATTAAGTATTTGCCATTCATATATGTTTATGTTTTTATATTATTCAATAGATTGTCTCTGCCTTTTGGCCATTAATAACTTGGCTAACTTAATTTTGCTTTTTTTTTAGTATTTTAAAGTTTTATGCCTTGTTTTCTCTTCTATGGTCTGATATTTTTCTTGTTATTTATTTTCAATTTTCTCATTATACTGTCAACCTTTATTCACAGTGTGGCAAAGTTTGCTTTGTACACTTTTTTTTGCTTTGTCCTTGCCGTAATGTTAACAGCATACCAATTATGCAAAAAAATTTCAATGAAACAACAAACATTAAAAAAAAAGTACACAAAGAAAGAAAATCGAACTCTCAGCAAGAAATCCGGGCATTGCATTGCATCCGTTCAAAAACCGGAAGTGCAGTTCAGGATGTTCGCTTATTTGCATTTTTACTTGACTGTCTTTTTTTCTTCACTAACTTGCACTTATTATTTTCTGTGTTTTTTCCATGCTTTTCACATTTTTCCCCCACAAAGTTTTTCTTGTGCTCAGTACTATCATCCACCATCTTTTTTGCAATTTTTCGCTTTTGCTATCGATGGCTTCATGACTTTTCTCCCACTCTGTTTTCTTTGCTATTTTGGTGAATCTTGTTGCATTTGCTTGTTGACATTAAGAAACCGACAAGGAGTGACTTCGTTTACCACAGCGTTATCCTTTTTGCATGTGTTTGTTTGACTGTGGCGACTCCTTGCTGTGGTGTTGGTAGTGTAAATTGTTCGATAAGGATTTCCGGTTGGTGGACTTTTATTTGATTTCACTTTGTAATATCTACTTTTTGATAGTTGTTGTGTTTGTTATATGTAAAGTATTTTTAGTGGCATTAGTTTGCATTATGTAGTTTAGTGTACATAAAATATTTGTGCTTTAAATAGAACGCTCAAAATTAAATTCCTGCAGTTTTTTAAATTTTCAATAATTTCTACAGTACTCTGGAAACTTAAATGTTTTCTTTGAATCAGACAAAGGCGCATTTACTTTTTACTTGAATATCACAGTATTGCAAACCTTTCTGACATCTGTTATTTGTTTATTTATTTTATTACAGTTCTCTTTGTGTGTAATGAAACTGAGATATCTACATACTTACGTGCCTCTATTTATTTTTTATTCGAGTAACCCGTAGTTCTCTTTTGTGCACATTATTCGCCCATGCAATATCAACGGTTTTTTATTTACGTCAATAGTATAGTCAGTCAGCTGTAAGAGCTTGTAGTTAGTGGTCATAGTGTACTATAGCATTTTATAAATTGTATTCAAACATTGCGGTCAAAACGATAATGACTGGCAGCACAAATTCACTTGTAAAGATACCGCGCTCGGATTGGTGTAAATTACGTGATTTGTATATCAATCGAAAAACTGAATCTTGCAGTTTTATTATGCTTCAATGTTTGATCAATTGGGAGCAACAGAATTCTGAATTGGATGTTGAAATTTTTGCACTTAACGGCGATTGGGAAAGCGATGGCACTTTTATTGTCAAGGTAAGAACTTTTAGTGATGATCTTACAAAAAAAAAGAAGGAAAATAAAGAAAAGATTAAACTATCTATATCAAAGTGCGATTTATCAATAGGTGAAAGATAAAAAGCTTATACGTGCGATTATTAGAGATTATATTTTTTAACGCTTTTATGTCGTACGTGGTCTTTTTTTCAGTGATTTGTATTACGAAGCAACGAAACTGCTTCCATAGCAAAAAATAAAATTATGTGCTTTCTTAACTAATTATATTTGGGGTGTTTTCTTGACAAATGCAACCGAACAAAGAAAATTTATTCGACTGAGACAATTTTTTCAAGGTTCAAACTCCCTGAATGAGCACAAACATCACAAATAATATGAAAAATCAAATAATAACACGAATACTTGCAATTAAGTCGTATAAACTTCGCATTTATTTTGTTAAAACGTGATCCATAGAAGTCCTCAATTTTTCGTAAGTTGTATACCATAATTTGAGATAAGTAGGCAGACCGCCATTCAAATCACATCTCTTTCTTAATAATAAGCTTAGCAACAGCAATGTACATGCTTATATAATAGTCTAGATTTATTAATTTAAAAAACGCATTTCCATAGCATTTTCTATTACTTTTCTTAGAATTTCAGTTCCCAGCGCCTTCACTACTTTTGGGATTTTGGCCTTAAGCTGTTACATGGTTCTTGGCTTATTGCCATACATGTAATTTTTTAGGTAGCCCTAAAGAAAAAAAAAAAAAAAAACTAAAGCCGTTAAATCGGGCGAACGGTGGCCAGCAAAAATTAGAAAAACGCGATATTATTTGATCACCAATCACTTAAAAAAAATATATAGTTCTATGCACTGCTCCTTAAAACCTTTCCGACAGATAAAAAAAATTAAGAAAATCGGTTGAGATTTAGGCGTAAAAACAGGGACTGAACCAATTTCGTTTGCCTATTTGTATACAGACTAGTTGCCCGGGAGCGACGTCGTTTGCCCGTTCGCGATACCCTTTAAAAATGTATGTACCTAATCTCATCTATATCTGTCTTACAGTTTAAGGAGATTTTTTTATATCGCTTTATTGGAAATTTGTCCAGCGAATGTTATTTATACCGGTGCCAGAATTTTTTTAATTTTCAGGGCGATGCCAAAGGTATGTCAAATTAGAGTTTGTACTGGGATCGCACCTGACAGCATGTCTTCGAAAGCAAAAAATATTTCAAATCAGATAAATGATTTTAAAATTATGGGATTTTCCACAAACCCAGACGAAGCCGAAGGTGTTTTGAAAAAAAAAAAACTTATCTTTAAACCTTGCCATGCAAAATATCTATAAAGAAAAGAATCATGCAAATCGGACGAATAGTTTTCGAGTTATGGAGGCACAGACAGACAGACAGACGTTGTATTTTACATATGTATTGGGTGTACGACTTAAAAACCGGAATTTGACGGTGGATGTCCGTACTAACAAATATCGTGAAAGTTCGAACTTTATATATACTTATGTCATTTTGAAGGTACATTTGACAGCTGTCAAAATCAGTCAACAAAACAATTTTATCTTGTGTGCATCATTATTATTTTTCACGATGAATAACTTCGAAAATTGGAGAAAGCATTTGCGGGAGGTTCTGTTGGGTCATGTTTTTGCAAAGAAAACTGCTGCCAAACGCCATTTTTGCATCGGATCGTGACTGGGGATGAAAAATGGATCCATTACGACAACCCGAAATGCAAACATTCATATATGAAGCCCGGACAACCAAGACCTTCCCAGCCAAAGGCACATATCCATGGTGCCAAGGTAATGCACTGTAATGCTCACAGGTGACCTCTATCAAACACAATTAATACGTTTGAAGCGTGCCATCATCGAAAAACGCCCGGAAAATGCGACCAGACACGAAGCAATAATTTTTCATCATGACAACGCTCGGCCACATATTACCTGGAAAACAACGGATGGGAAATTTTGTCTCACCCGCTTTATAGCCCAGACCTTGCACCATCAGACTACCATTTGTTCCGATCGATGCAGAATGCCCTATCAGGAATACGCTTCACTAGAGTTCAAGATATCGAAAATTGGATGGATTCATTTTTGGCCGCCAAGCCGGCGCAATTTTTTTGGGATGGAATTCATTAATTGCTTGAAAGATGGGGAAATGTTGTAGCTTCCAATAGACAATACTTTGAATAAAATATATTTTAACATTTTTCCAAAATAAAGCATCAAATTTCGCTAAAAAATTCCGGTTTTTAAGTTGTACACCCAATAGTAAAGTATGATTTTTACAATAGCCTCTCCGTAGCAAAATCTTGGTTACGTTTTTCAATTTTAATAACTAGAGTTCGCCTTGTGGCCAAATTCGACCATTTCGATTTGACTATAAAAAGTTTTTAAAACCTTCTTTGGTCGATAAAGCACAAAAAGTTTTTAATATTCTTCCTTCTGGTTATCTGCATTCATCAAAATCGGTGAAGCAGCTTAGTCGCAATAGCTTGCTTTCCATTTAGAGGACTGTTACTCCTACTAAAGAGCAAAAAGTTTTTGAAATCTTTCCGTCATGTTCATTCTACCCCATACCAAAATTGATAAAAAAAATATTGCCGTGAGCTCATAGCACCGCACACTTAAAAACATAAAGGTCATATTCTCATTTCTTAGAGTAAGTCCGATCTCCATACCCAATTTCTATTTAGGGGTGTGGCACCGACCACTGAAAAACATAATGGTCATGTTATCGTTCCTTCGCGCTAACCCCATCCAAATATTAAATCGATGCAGTGGTTAAGCCGTGAGAGCATTTTTTTCATTTAAAGGCGTGGCACCGCCCACTTAAAAACAATGGTCATTTTATCTTTCTTTAGTGCTAAACCTATCTCCATACCTAATTTCGTAAAAATCTATGCAGTTTTTTAGCCATGAGAGCGTTTTTTCCATAAAGGGGCGTGGCACGGCCAATTTAAAAAAAAAATGTAATCCTATGCACTGTTCCTCCTCACAGCTTTTCCAACAAATGAAAAATCAAGCAAATCGGTTGAGATTTAGGTATAGAAACAGGGACTGAACCGATTTCGTTTTCGTACTTCTATATAGATAAAAGTTCTTCTGATTTCGCTTTATACCATGACATGCTTAAACTATACAAGATATTTTGACTAGGGAACGAACAGTTAGAGGGAAAAACCAGGCTACACATTGAATACAATGACATATGAGGCATAAAACAGACAAAAACATATTTCTCTAAATCATAGTGCAATGTTCTCCTCAAAAACGCCTTCCAATAAATCGCATGAAGCATTTAAAAACTTTTATTATATATATATCACTTTCAATACTTAAATAAATATTTGCCATAATTCACAGGCCTTTTCAAATTTTCAAATCTACTGCAACACTCTCAGCGAGAATTTAGATCGTCTCACAGCTGCACTCAACTGCCTTGATGTACATTCCAATCATTTAATAGGAGGTTTCCCGCAACGCATCTTCCCAGCAGTTGAGCGTTTTTTTATTGACTCTGGTGCCGAATTTAAGCCTGACGCCACTGTATGGTATCACAAACCCAGAGAAGAGCTAATGAAGGCGAAAATCGTGTAAGTAGAAACAAAACAAAAGCGAGGAAGATAATTTTGAGAGAACAAAAATTTGTGATTTTAGCGCTCCGCCAGGCATACAGCTTGACCGATTGCAGCTAACACATGCTGAGTATATCAACAGCGTTTGGCAACATCGATCGCCAGGTTCACTGACATACGTTGAATATCTCATTGCGTATAATGAGAGTGTTGGAGCTTTTGATGAGAAAAATGGTGAATTGTTGGCGTATTGTCTGCAGTAGGAGAGAGATAGCTTTTTTCACAAAACATTTGAAATAATATTATTCTCTTTGAAGGCTTCCCTTTGGATCACTGGGGGTATTGCGAGTTGAAGAGCAACACAGAAAAAAGGGGCTTGCACAGCTGGTAGTCAGTCATTTAGCAAAAACTTTGGCAAGCAACAATTTTGAGGTGGTCGCACCGGTCGTTACAGCAAACTCCGCATCACGTGCATTATTTGAAAAGTTGGGATTTAATATTGTTGATCGGGTTTATTGGGCAATAAGACCACCAGCTGCTAAGTAGTTGCTGGAAAGTATTTTCTTTTGATATAGATTAAATTGAACAGTATACATATGTATATTACATAAGTATTTATAAGTAATTACTATTAATTAAATAATATAAATAAAAAAATTTAAAAAAATTTGCTTCAGCCGGGCCACCCGCGTGCCTGGCGAGTTTTCTACCACTGAAACTGAACCACCGATGCTTATGTACAACAACCTTCAGTTTGCAAGCATAAAAGCATTTCTTCATAATAAGCTTTCCGCAATTCATATTATCGTGACTGCAAAGCCAATGTTTAGTTGTTATAACATAAGCTTAACAGCGAAATCTATTACAAAATGTAAGATTGCACATGATTGTAGTTTAAGTGATAAGACACATTTTACTCAAATGGTACATATGTACCTACCTGTGGCATTTTTTAATTTAAGCTTAACATATATAAATAGGCAAGCGAAATCGGTTCAGTCCCTGTTTATATGCCTAAATGTCATCATATTCGCCTGAATCTTTAATTGTTGGAAAAGCTGGAAGACGGAGCAGTGTATAGAATTATCTTTTTATGAAAAGTTGGCGGTGCCACACCCCTAAATGAAAAAAATGCTCTCACGGCTAAACCACTAATTCTACTTTTATGAAATTTGGAATGGAGAAAGGGTTATCACCGAGGAACGATTAAAGTATAATGTTTATATTTTTAGGTCGGCTTAACCATGCCCTAAAAATGAAAATGCACAGACATGGTTTGTTAGATTTGTTAACAGTTGGGTGGTCTTTTTAAAGTCAAATCAAAATGGTCGAATTTCGGCCACAAAGTATTATTAAAATTAAAGGCATAGTATGTTTTGTATTGAAAGAATGTATATTTTTGTTTTATATCTTTTTGGAATTTCGATCGAAAGGACCATGAAAAATTTTTCTATATCATGTACTACACCCATAAGCAAGTTTCTAGTCTCACCTTTTTAAATAAAAAAAAAATTTTATTTTTCTTAGAAAACACAAAATCGCGTTGATAGCTTTCGTGCTTTGACTTTGGAATTGTGTGTTTTGTGTCAATTCTGTTGTTGTCGTTGTTGTTGTGTTGTTGGTGTTTGAGTTCCTGTTATTAAAGGAAACACGAGCGTGCTTGCACTTCCGTTTCCGCTCACTCCTGACTTTGGTTGACTTCGCTTGTTAGTTCGGTGCGGTTTCTCGTGACACTGGTGGTGGATTCGTGGTGCGTTGGCGGATGTTTTCTGTTGCACCTCACTGTCAGAGTTCTTAGCTTTTGTGTTGTTGGTTGTTTGCTTTTTGTTGCTTTTGTTGCATTCTTTTACTACGACGACAGCGGAATTCACGTCCTGAAAGATTCTTTCAAGAGTGCAGCTTGGCTTTGACGCAAAATGAAATATTTGTTAGTTTTGCGTTAACTAAAGGTGCTTGTTATACAGGGTGTTGGCAAATGATAGCAACATAAATGCTGTGAAAGAGACTGGTGATAGTTAGGAAATGTTTGCTTTTTATTTTTTACAAATATTTCTTTATCGCAACCATTAACTTGTTAATAATTACCAATTCAGCTGCCCCATTGGCTGTCATTGGAAAAGGTGTTGTCAATTCGAAAAACAAATCTTCATTTGAAATAATTTTCAACAATTAAATACTTTTGTATTTAATATTAATTTTTTGTTTTCAAAAGGCTTACATAAACACCCTGTTTTGGTATTTTCTTAAAATGAAATTTTCGAAATTCCGGCAAGAATTTTTAATGATGAGAAAAAGGTTTAAACTAAAAACACAAAGAGCATAGCTACAAAGAAGTAGAAAAGGTAAAAATTTTTAAGCGAATATATACAATAAATAAGTGACAATTATAAGGTTAATTCTTTAAGCTAAATAACAAAACTGATTCAAAAAAAACTTTTTTTCGGAAATTTTAAAAAAAGATTAGCGTTTTGATAAAAATTTAACTCTCTATAGAAAATTTTCTAAGGACGCGATTTTTGTCTCTTCTAAAAAAGTGACTGGATTGTGAACCATAAGGCAAATCTCAATAAAACACCAATTTTATAAGAAGTTGAGTTTTTATTTATTCGGAAGGCCTCAAGAGGCGAAACAAGTTATAATGACGCCATTTAGGCTAAAAAAATCGTAATGAATGATTGGGCTGTAGAATAGAATAAAAATACTAAACAAATATGCATTATACTCACTTTTTTAAAATAAATTCATTCACTTGGAAAAAAATCTAAAAAAGTTTTCGGAAACGATTTTCAAAGACAATGTCTACGGTGAAACCTCGAAAACGGAATCATGTCAAAAGGCGATCTCAACAGTTGAAAAATTGGCGATATGTCAATGATGGAAATAAAAATAAGCAATAATTCACAACCCAACCCGGTTCACATCCAGCCCTCTCCTCTATTTATTTATTTTGAATAAGAATTGTTTGAGGGTCGCTGAATCCCAATCCTGCCTCAGAATTGATCTATCATAGGTTTTACATATGAAAAGCGTAAAATACGATACGAAATTTTTGGGTAAAACTTACTAAGTGCTTAACAATTCCGACGATAGCTTGAAATGCGATATCTTGATAAAAAATATATATATAAATATATTTCAGCAAACTTAACAGCACTCGAAAGAAAAAGACTTCCACGATGATATATAACCTCAAATATAGGTTAAAATAGCATTTTAGATAGAGCAATACTGTGGCCGGACACTCAAACTACGCGATATGACTATTCTCGTTTGAAATACATTTTTCAAGTCGAGCTGTGTTATAGAAGCAATATATCTTCACAGAAGTGGAAAAATATTTCCTAACAATAACTAACTACTTATTTTGGAAAATATTAAACTTTTCCGGAAAAAATGAATTTTGTGCAATTTTCATATGATCAAAGGTTCTATCTAAGCACACATGGTTTGAAATGTCCACTTTGTAACAGAAATCACTAGCTAAAATTATCTATTCAAATATCAGGAAAAGATAACTTAAAAAAATTTCCTTTGTAAAATTTTGTCGGCTAAGTTTTTCGGCGGAATTTAAGGCATTTTGTATGTATTTGAAGTTGTAAAATTTTACTGGTTAGAAACTGATCGCTTTAGTTTTTATGCTTTTAAAAGTATTATTTTATCTTTTAAGGACAATGTAGCTATTTTTGGCTTTTAACTCGTAAGCATCGGTGGTTCAGTTTCAGTGATATAATGCTAATCCTGCCACGAGGGTGGCCCCCGGGTTCAATTACCGGCCGATGCAATTTTTCTTTTTTATATTTACATTAAATTATTTTGATTTTTTTTCCATCGGATTAATTCCTATGTAAGGAAAATGCCACAAGAGATAAAAAAAATTATAAAAAAATCAATCGACTCAACTTAATCGGCAGCTGCCACACATCAATAAATAAACTGCCTGTTAAAAATAAATTTTTTATTTTTTTGAAGAGTAAGAAACTTAAAAACTTTTTGCGTCGATAAAAATTCAAAGTTTATGTTTGGAATTGATTTTAGTAGTCAATTCAAGCTGCTGCACTACGTCTTACTTCCGTCATGTCAATGGAAATTGCTGGGCAAGGAGTTGTGTTGAATTGAGTTCGAACTTGAGCACTGCAACTGATAACTTGAAATTGCTTTTATAGACTTTTAGAGTTTTCATGTTGTTGTCACAAAGCTTTTCTCTTTTAGCGCTTTTATTTAGTTTTCAGATTCAAATCCAGCATACTCGTACATTCTGGTGTATGGACAAATAAAAACTTATAAACATCTTTGGTTACTACTTTTCGCATAATACTATTTTAAAAGTTGTGCAGGTTTTTTTTCCGCTTCCATTTGCTAGTAGTGCAAGTTTCTTGACTACGAGCAAAATCAACTTAAGATTAACACTGAGCGGCTTAAAAGTTTAACGGAAGCTTTCATTGCATTTGATAATCATATCAAAGCAGAATATGAGAAAAAACACGAATTACTTGGAATTGGTAAAATGTGAAAAATTTAAAATTAGAAGGAAAAGAATTTAAAAAATTGATTTAAGAGCTACATCCCGAAATTTGCTAAGACAATCAAAATATTCGTTAGCTAGTCCAGAATTAAGAGTTTTGTCCGAAAAACTCTTATTTACGTAAGTTTTATGCGTAAAACTTTAACTCTGGACTAGTAAACGAACACTCATATTGGCTGTCAAAGTTTGAGTTAATTTAAGACAAAATAAACAACATAATGACAAAGATCTTCTGAATAGCACCATTACATATGTTACCAAACTTTGTAGGTAAATCTAATTTGGACATTAGATTTTAGATACATGAAACTTTGACTTACTCGCCTTAAATGTCGAATATTTTTGGAGTGTAAATTTAATGAATGAACTAATGCACACCATACCATAGCTATCTTTCCAAAAGTTAAACAAAGTTAAACTTTTCGGTTGCAAAAAAAGAAATGAGCAAAATATTCCAACATCTTGATAACGAAATAAAAAAAGCGAATCTTCCGAACTGTCAAAGCTAACTGTCAAAATGTGTGTTGGATTTTACTTGACATACAAACATCCACATAAATATTACATATAACACATTTGCAGTTGCATTGGCAAAGTTTATCCACACATGCATGTGCGAGTAATTGCCGTAGTTAGAGCAGCATTTTGAAGTGAGCATTAAGTATCAGTCAGTATCAAATGCCTGAAAAAATCTAATAATATCTGCTGAGTTTTAGTCTTGAGTATGAAAATTCATTATCAATGCAGGGATATTAAATAAAAAGTAGGGAAGAGAGCTTGAACTTACAGATACTTAGTTAACTACGGGTGTTATCGAAATCATAATTCAAATTGTTCTAGCTTGGAAACATGAACTGTGTTTTTGCGGACACTTTACCTGACTTGTGTCAGCTGCACGCGGTAACCTTTTGAAACGGATTGTTCTTCAAAAATATTTTTTCTGACCTCAAATTAAAAAATTAGTATGACAAATCAAACGAAATTTAACCTTTTTCATACAAAAATGGCCACTAAAGTCAAAAAATAAGAAAAAAAAAAAAAAAAAAAAATGAAAATATCATTTTTATAGGTCCAGAACTTTGCAAAATCTTATAAAGCAAATACACTCTTAAAAAGCTTATACAGTAAGCTTAAAGTTTCTCATAAAATATATTCTCTGTAGTGCTAGGGTGACCCAAGAAATTTTTTTTGTATAATAAATCAGAAAATCAGATTTAACCCTATATGTCCCCCCCCTAAGTGCAATTTTTTGTTTGACTAGGCCTCCTCTATCACCTTCCCTATGTCTGTGTCTCCATAATTTGAGAACCATTTGTTCGATTTGCATGATTTTTTTTTCGTACACAGATATTTAGGGCATTACCCAGTCATGTATGTATGTATTCTCCTTTTACTCCTAGAAGGAGCATAGCGCCAATATGAAACTTCTCCATTTGTTGCGATCACTTGCGATTGACTTTGGTTTTGGGTCTAGCCTGGCGACAAACTTCGCTGTGTGGTTTCCGGAGAGTGTGACCAATCCATCTCCTTTTGCGCAGCTTGACCTCGTTTGCCATAGCCCTCTGATTGCATTTTTGATGTAGCTCGGCATTTGATATAGTGCGAGGCCACCAAACCTGTAGTATTCGCCTTAAGCATTTGTTGACGAATACTTGCAGCTTGTTCGTTAGTTTTTCAGTAACAAGCCATGTTTCGCACCCATATAACAAAACCGATTTCACATTCGAATCAAAAATGCGCACTCTCGTTTTGGTGGAGATATAACGGAAGAAGGCCATATTTTGTTCAGTTGAGCAAACGCGCCTTTGGCTTTTGCTATTCTTGAGTTGATACCCTCTTTTGCTTCACCATTCATGGAGATAATGCTGCCTAAATACGTGAAGCTATCGACGTTTTCGATGTCATCACTGCCAGCTCTAAACGTGATGTCATTCCTGTTTGCGTTTAGCTTCATTTTTTGGTCTTGGATACGTTGATTTTTAGGCCGGCCGTTTGTGATTGCAAGGCAAGGTCTTCAATTTTGCTTTGCATATCTGTATGTTTGAACGATAAGAGGCAGATGTCGTCAGCGTAGTCGAGATCTTCCAGAAGTTCGGTAAAGTTCCATTGGATACCCCTTTTGGCCTTATTGAGAGCTTTATCTATGATATCGTCAAGAACGATAAGGAAGAGTGATGGTGATAGTAATGGTGAATGACGGTGATAACAACCCGTTGTGTCACACACTGCATTTAAAGCTTTCACATAGTGCACGTACTAAGTTTATGGCTTTTGCGGCAATACCTTTTCGTTGCAGTGAAACCCAGATATTTTCTCGGCAGACACTGTCAAAGGCAGTGCTATAGTCTACGAAGACAAGTTGAGCACGCACAAGTGCAGCACGCCACTCGCATTTATTAAAAAATTGCTTTGAATTCGCCCGTGATATCATGAAATGCCTGTCTTTTTCTGCGTTTGTGTTCCTTGGTACATTAGTGTATTTTGTGAAAGCACCTGAACGTATAACATCCCAAACACAAAATTTTTCGTGTGTACATATCTCTGAAACTGTTTGACAAAAATGGATAAAGTAAGGCAAATACATTTGTAAAGTCATCAGGAACGGGCGAGCGAAGTCGCTTCCGGTGCAACTAGTACTACTATATAAAATAAAACGTCAATCTTTCAGTATCTCTATGCATCTATAACTCGTAAACCAATTGTACGATTTGCATGATTTATTTTTCGTTCAAAGATATTTTGCAAGGTCCTACAATACATTTTATTTCAAAATACCCTCGGCTTCGCCCAGTTTGATGGAAAATTCAATTAGGGGAACTGATGCTATTGCGGTATAGCTAATGTTTAGGTGGAATTTGAAAGAGAACCGTTAGATCAATTTCAGCCAAATTTTTTTATGTTAATCATGTAAGTATTGGCTACAGAATATATTTCAATAAAATGTTTGCAATTTCATTAAAAAAAGTTATTGAGCAAAATCTGAAAAAAGTAAAAAAAGCTGTTTTCAAAAAGTTGGGAGGTAATGTGGTATATATGATGGCACAATGTGGTATACATATATACTGATCAGTACTTGTAAAGGGGGCTTGTAATGTGGTACATATAAGTGGGGTAATGTGGTATACTTATCCATACAACCAAATATAAAGTTTGAAAGGTATGAAATAAGTTCATAATAATATTAACATTGGTTCTCAAACTCATAGTTCTTATAAAAAAATAAACAGAAATCAAATAATGTTAAGAATTACAAGAAATATTCATATACCACATTAGGGAATCCCGACTATACCACACTGGCCAATTTTTAGAAATTATAAAATTCTAAAAATAAAATAGGAAACTTTGTGAATTTACATAGCTAAACACTTATTTCGCAATACTTAGCACTTACCTTTATTGAATACAAATAAAACTTCACTAAAAAGAAATTTTTTCTTAACAAAATTTTTTTGCAAAAAATCCGGAAAAAAAATCAACCACACGCGATTAAAGTTTTGTTCAACTGAAACCGGAAAAATTTTGTTTGGTGCATGACAGCAACACATCCCTGGTTTTTCATGTTTTCTGACAGGATAAAAGCAGTGACGTTCGCAGGTTCTTTCCCAAATCGGAGATAAGCGACCATACCACATTGAAAAACTATACCACAATAGCATCAGTTCCCCTATTCTAAAACCAGTTATCTGATTTTTATGATTTTTTTTCTTTCAAAGACATATTATCCGTTGAGGTTGCAGGATAAACTCTTATTTAAAATTCTTTCAGCTCCCTTGGGATATTCAGAAATGCCGGCACCGAAAGAAATAACATCCGCTGGAAAAATGGGCAAAACCAATCGACTTACTTAAAAAAATAAAATCCTACATATCTCTGAAACTGTTTCACAGAAGATGGATGATATTAGCAAAATTTGTAAATGGTATCAGGAACGAGCGAATGAAGTCACTCACTATATTCTAATAAAAATATTTGCAAATTCAAAGTATTGAGTAAAACCATCGCCATCTTAATTTTATAAATAATTACCATCATGGCTAAGAAAACTTTTACTTGAACAAAATCTCTAAAAGGCTGCAATTATTCAATTAAAAGAAGCTGATTAGAAACAAGGCAAAGTACACACAATGTGGCGTGGCACATCAGATACTTCGAAGCAACGTCATTACGATAAAATTTCGTGCTTTTAAAATTTTAATGACAGCAAAAGGGAAGACAGCGTTAGGCAAAAACATATGTATCTATGTGCGTAGCCACTATTCGTGTTAGCGGAAAATTCAATTTAAAGTTTTATGCAGAAAATGTCCAAGATAAAGATTACAATAACAACAACAATGTACGCTGCAAGAAAGTGAAACAGAAAGCCATGCGATATGCTTGAGGGAGGCTTTGCTTAGTCTTTGGAAAGATTATCTATTTCTTGGTTATTTGAGAATATTTTAAACGTGAGAATGGACATGAATTGAAACTTAAATAAAAAATATCCTATACACTGAGAGAAAAGTTTTATAATTTTTATAGCGAAAATTGATTCATAATTACTGAACATTTTTTTGACCGCCTAAAAATTTTATAAAAATTTTGAATTTCGTCCTAAGTAATATTTCAGTATTAGCATAGTAAAAATTATCAAACGCGATACTGAAAATTACTAAACAGGAATATAATTTAAAAAAAAAGAAACAAATTATATAATAGAAAACCATTAAATTAAAAAAAAAAGATTTGAACCGGGGGAAATATGTAGTGTGATCAATAAACACAGTCAGATAGACGTGCCATCTGACTAGTGCCATCATTATATTGAAACTGACTGAAACTTTATTTGCTTAAAATGCCCTTCTACCAAATTATCAAGAATCGCACAATGAACGAAATTCGACCACAATTGTATTAAATAATTTTGGCACTTTTCGGACACTTTTAGTACTTTTTTGCTATTTGGTACAAAATATAAAAGCTAATTTTTCATCTGTGGTACAGTGACAAATTGGAAAAGTAAATAAAACAGAAGACATGAATTTTGACCCAGCTTTCTTTAAATTTTGTATATGATTTCTTAAAGAAGTTAAATCATTTATTACAATATAATAATCGATAAACTGCTGCCTATTGTTTCCTGACCTGACTCACAAAAATAGCTAAATCTGTCGGTTGTACGCCTTTTTCAGCCCCTTTCTGATGATTTTTATATACTCCATGTACTCAATACGCGTGCCAATTTCGAGAAAGTTTTTGAAAGAGCCTTGTCGTTAAAATAACTTTAAATTAAATTAACAAAAACTATTTTAATTAAACTGACTATGCTAAGGCTTAGACTGGGTATGTTGATATTCGGTAACTATTTTTGACCTTTTGGGCTAAATTTTAAAAACTTTTATGCGTATGTATTATAGATAGGGTCGAAATTTAAATTTATCCCCACATCGACTCAAAAGTTAGAAGGACTCTTAAGAACGTTATTTGCATCAATTTCTTTTCGTTCCGATAGAAGCCTGAATTCTTTTCTCTTTACAAAATTTGCGTCAAGATTTTTGGCGTTAAAAAAATTTACATTTTTTTTGCAGTATAGATAATATTTGGTTCCAAAAATAAATTTTTTTCAATTACGCGGTAGGAAAAACGACTTTTTAACCCAAAAGCAAAAATATTTTGAGACATGCTATAGTTCTTCAAAAATTGGTCAAAACGAAAAAAAAAAAAAACAAATAAAAAATTTTCAAAAATTCTAAAAAAATTCACACGTACGCTTTCGACGATTCTTAGCATTTTTTGCCCCACAAAATTTTTTACTTTTGAGTTCAAAAAGCGCTAACGTAAGAAACTCGATTTTTGGAACTGAATATTATCTATAATATTTACAAAATTTGTTATTCTGTGAAGAAAAAAAAGTTATGAGCAAAATCATGTTTTTTTTGCCAAAATGGGCCTGCAGGAGAATCAAAAGTGCTCCTCAGGTTTTTTCGCAATGAAAAAAAAAAAAAAAAAAAAATTATGCAGTTATTATTTTTAAGAGTCGTTCTAAGTTTTGAGTTGGTGTAGGGACGAATTTTTTTGCTTTACACAAATCGAACCAGTTTAATATATGACTTTAAGAAAAAAAAAAAAATCGTAAAAGTTTCAATGTCTCGTTAAACATCCTGTTTTATATTCGATGTGCAATCTAATTGACATTGACCATGTTTATACAGACTGGACTTTTGATTTATTTTGCTGTAATTTAGAGTTGTGTTTTTTCCCACTTCTTTTTTAACCAGACTTTTTATTTCATTTTACTACTCATACTTACTGCCAACAATGTTGTATGAGTTGATTCAAGGAAAGCACACATGATGTTTGCATAAAATTCAGGATTCACAGAAAACATTATTATCTGCAGTATTGCCATCGTCATATAATCATCATCATCATCATTGTTGTCATATGTACAGCAGTGGACTTGGCTTGTTTCCGGTTTGTCATGCTCACTTAAAGCACTTCCGGTGTTCAGCGTCAGCAAACTTGTACTTACATATACACATATACATATATTTGGAACGTATACGGATATTTTGCGACTTTTTAGTGGCATTGCTTTTTTTGTATTTATTTTCTGCTTATGTTTTTCTGTATTAGTTAACAAAAAGAAAACAAAAACTTATCACTGGACCTTTTCAATGAATCCTTTATATGTGCGGCGACAGCTGACGTAATCCTTGTTTGTTCCACTTTGTTGTGAGTAGTTATCTTTTTGTCGTCGAAAAAAGTAAAATCCATTTTGTTGCACCGGCTTACTTTAGTTAGCCCGTAAAGCTGAGTTGAGCCGGTAGCATGAGGGCAGTAAGCAAGGTATTTAAACGGGTGAAAAAATTTGGAAAAAACTTGTTGTATTCTTTTTTTTTATACAATAAAATCACACAAGTACTTGTGTGAAAACGGTGCAACAGATGTTGCGCTGATTTTCGATGAAACCTTTGCACTTTGACGATATAAAGCTGATTAATGACTAGAGAAAAGAAAAATCTTCTTGTGAGATGCATTTTTCTCCAGCACTCTCTTGTAAGAAGACAGCAGGACAATTTATTTATTATGGCTAAGGTAAAGCAGTGCACCAGCTTCCCAAGGGAGCACTTCAGCGTTTGTTGCTATGACAAACATTAAGATGACAACCAACAAAAGCAGCACAGCTTTATCTAAGTAATGCATTAACATTACACACAGTGCAAATGAAATTTTTCAATGACATAAGTGGAGATGAGTGTAAGCGCCTAAAAGCAGACTCCTCAAAATAAATAAATTGCAAAAGGACTTAACGTATAAAAAAAGCGAATTGAATAAACAACACAACATGAAGGACTAAACAATGACACAGAGCATTCAAAGTCTTAATTAAAAACCATCAACCCCGCCTTAATGCTGTGGTGGCTTTACTTTGCATCACTTGACATCAAAATGCGATGCACAGCATAATTTTGTCTTTGCGTATTGCACGCAACATGCCAGGCCAGCCACATAGCGTCAGTCTTAATACCCCACACTGACGGCTGGAGGCGAACACTCACTTGTAATGGACACCATGCTGGACATTATGATTGCGCCGTAATGGGATTTATTTATAATAATTTCCATGGAGATATGGAATGAAATGTAAAACGCTGCCAGTTTTGTGCAACGCTTAAGTTGTTGAACGGCAACGCATAAATTAAAACATGGCACTTCGAGTGAGTGAGTAGTGGTGGAAAATTTTTAGCCGATAAACAGGTAGTTTTCGCAGAGATAATGGATTTTCTCAACAGTTTTTCGTAATTTCAACGATTAATTTCAACTCAATATTTTGCGGACAACTAAGTTTGGATAAGATGAGTTGCCTAAATTTTAACATGAATATTCCAATCAAGCAGAATCAATGAAGTCTCTATAGTTAACTTTTTAACATAAAGTGCAGCAATTCTTTTTCTTTCTACGTTGAAATATTTTATATTCAATTTAATGCGCCTTTCCCCACTGTATTTACATTTAAGTAAAATACCACAACAATGCCTGAAACTTTGCTAAGAAAAACAAATTGCACTTAATTGGGCGCGACAGTCTTAACACTTTCTAGGACACCAAAAAAACAAGAGAAAAATAAACAGAGCGCATTATAAACTTTTGCTCATTTAAGCCAGACGCTTAAGTCCTGCAGCATCATAACTTATAAGAATACTTAGTTATTAAGACATTTGTTGCACAATGCTGTTTTTTGCAAAAAAAAAAAAAAAAAATAATAAAAGCGCTAAAAAGCAAAAACGCCGGCATTTAAATGGATGCCACTGTATTCAGAATTAGAATTTCAAATGAAGAGCACGTGGTGCGCGAAGAAAAATAGATGACCTAGACAGACGATGAAATGTAAGCCAATGTTCCGAGCTTGACATTGTTGCTTTTGTTTATTGTTATTGCAAAAGCAGGATATGATTTGTACTTCCGAAAGCGCTGAATGCAATGAAGTAGTCATACGATAGTAAGTTCTTGACAAACTGTGAAAAAATGCATATAATGATACATTTCCAATAAATGTGGAGTTAAGACTTTTTGGGCTTGCTTATCATAAAAATAAGTAGGGGAATGTCGTATAGGTTGGGACGGGTTTCGTTTTTGGTGAGCGGTTTTGTAACGGATGGAAATAATGTTAATTTAGATAAACGATAAGCCAATAAAAAAGTATGGTCATTGGCTACAACTTTTCTGTACGAAACAAGCTTCAACAATGCAACGACTACAATGGTTGAAATGTCTTAAATTTTACTATTCACATTTTGGATATACCTCGCCAAATTGCTTATTGGGATTTTATAAACTTTTGCAGTGGATCGAATGCTTTTATGAGCCAACTTTATTTCCTTGATCACTGTGACCAATGGCAATTTCACGATCGATTTGTCGTGCGTTCTGTGACATTGCGGAATTCAAAGCACATAAATGCGTTACAATCTACAAAAATTCAATAATAAATGCTTTTTAGCTATTAAAAACGTAATTGCATTCATCAAATATTGTAAAAATATCATTTAAATGGTATCGTAATGTCTTGGAATAAAAAAAGTGCTGTCCCAACTTATACGACATGAGTGTCCCAACCTTTACAAAGTTGCCATCTCGTGAAAGACAAAACACAACAATGCATTTCAATTACTCTTTCACACAATGAACATACACTGAATACAAGACACATTGAACACACTTACATGAAATTATTGGTTTAAATTCGGCAAATTACGAAAACGCAGAGACTATCGAAAAGCTCGTTTTGATATGACAATTTACTCTTTGTTTGCTATGGACATAATCAGCAAGATTTATTCCATCTATTGCACATGAAACGTTAAGTTATTAACAGACTTAACTTCAGACAGTCATAACATAGGTGTTGCCAGTATCAAAAATTCAGGAAAAACGGCTGTCCCAACTTATACGGCGTCCCAACCTGTACGACATTCCCCTAATAAAACTTTTTCTTATTTACCAAAAAATGCATATGCCTATTTTTGCCCAATCAAAGAAATGTAATTTCATTGTTATAAGCCAATGTACCAAATTGTCTATAAGGAATTCTCAGAATATTGTAACATTCCAACAAAAACACAATTTGTCTGTCGAGATGAAATTATTAAAATAATTGTTGACATAAACATATCGAGAATCACAACAACACAGAGTTAAAGCAAAAAAGAGCAAAAAAGAGCTTTATTTTTTGTTTTTTGTTTAACCAGAAAAAAATGACATGCACTGAGCAAAATCGGCCTTAGTTATCAATATTTATGTAGGAAGTGAGCCTGTCAGTCAGCTAAACTGACAATAGCGGAGGTGCACAACGTTTGTCTAGAAGTGGACGAAATTACTAACTGAACTGCAACACTGAGACAGCAGCAGTGCTTCCGAAATAAAAAAAAATTCGGTGCCCATAATTCAAAAAATAAGTGCCCAAAAGTGCCCGTTTCGAGAAAAAAAATTTTATTAATATTTTTTTTATTTCGAAAACGAACATTGTTTTCAAAAGTACCTGAAATATGGGTTTTACAAAAACAGCAACCACAGTAGCTTTACGCTTTATAAAAGTAAAAAGTAGCACAGCTAGAAAATAAAATCAACATTTTTTATATTTGCTAAGCAGCTCTTTAGATGGATAATACTCACTTAGGGAACAGTTCTTTACCATTTGTTTCACTATTAATAAAGCATTTACTGTGCTTATTTTTAAGCAATTTCGATTCTTTGTTTTTATGTTGTTTAACACTTCGATTTCTTCAATTTTGTCACCACAAATATTTGGAAATAAATTAAACAGAGGAACCATACCCTCTCCCAGGCTTTGAGGATTTAATTTTTGTAACTCAGTTAAAGTTTCATCAACAAAGTCAAATCGTTTTATAACTTCCCGAACAAATTTTGTATAGTATTCTTTGCAGTTTTTTTTTTAAATTGATATAATATCGGCTTCTGAAAATTCATTCATAGCCAACTGTGCCTTAGGCCCAACATAAATATCTTTGTCGTTAATAAATAAATGTTTTGCTTTTTCGATATCCAATATGTTTAGATTGTTCTCGTCAATAAATTCTTTTTAGTAAATAGCCTTTGATGGCAGGCAGAAGTTTTCAAATTTTGGAATTTCACTCTGAAACTCTTTGTTCAAATTATTTGTCAACTTCAGTATGTACGATACGAAAATATACTCTATTAATTGAATTTAAATTTTCGGAAATATTAATCATCAAATCCGAATCACTATCAAATTTGTTGAGAAGGAAATAATACTGAAGTGGTTCCCACTGTTTTAAAATACATAGAAAATTATTTTTCAATTAGGTTTTGTTTTATGTTATGCGCCTGCCGCATCTGCCAGTTAAATTGAAGTGTCAAAATTAAAGTCATATGTCAAACGTCAAACATGTCAGAGTCGCAGCGTGATAAATTACTTTGACACTTCGAGTGCAAGTCAGGGCTACTGCGTGAATAAAAGTAAAAGAATAGGCACGAAAACTTAAGTTTTCTTGAGGAACATATGGAATAAATTCTTGGACAAAAAATGGGTGCCCAAACAAGATTTAGATAGTACCCAAGAGTGCCCAAGTGCCCAAAATTTTTAAAAGTGCCCGTTTCGGAAGCGCTGGACAGCAGAACAAATAGATTGAACGAAAAACGGACTAGATCAGATTTAAAAACGGACGAACGATGTGAGTTGCGTAAACGACTAGCTTACGAGAAGACGTGCTGTTAAGCTAATGTTAATATTGTAAATATTAAAAGGATAAAACAAAACAAAGAACATCAAATGTGAGCTTTTGTATTTTATTTTAATACTTTTGAATTAAACAAATGTTAAAATGCACTTAAGTGGAAAGTGTTTTAAATTGTAAGGAATAGAACATTCTACATTTATATTATGGTCAAATTTGAGTTTATATTGTGAATAAGTTTGGCATAATTCTAGATAACTTTGTACTATATTGAGCTCAATTCTGAATTTTCATTAAATAATGATTTGGGCTTGATTTAAGAACATATTTTCTCTCAAATTAACATACTCTGTATGTATAATTTCACTGCTATTTAAAAAAAAGTGCATAGTCCAAAAAATATGGTTATAAAAAATGTGAGCGTGACGTTTATTTGATTGCCCTTATTTGTCGATCAGTTTATGAAATCCAATTTACTTATTTTTAGGAAATGTAAAAGAAACGGAACGTAGTCATGTGATTAAAACCTAAAAGTTTGCGCTTTAACTGATGCCAAAGCCAAATGCTTCTCAAGCGTTCAACAGTCAAACCGCAATCAGCAAATGCAATTTTCTTTTTGCTTTGATTTAGCGCATTCCATTGAAATCTGTGCGTTTAACGTCCCTTACATCAGCTCATCACAAACGAAAAAATCCACAAAAGCGCAGCAATTGAGTACATCTCAAGTGTATTTAATTTTACAGAAAAGATTTTCTATATTTATTCTTTTCTAGCTAAAAAAGAATTGAAATTATAAGGTAAGATGTGTGAGGTTGGTAAAAATACACTTAATTTATGTAACTCTTTTTCTTTGGTGTTTTTCAAAAAAATTATTTTATATTTAAATGAGTGGTCTTTAGTGCAATCAGTTACCTCTCTCTATTCGAAATATTTAATTAGCCCAAATTGTATTTTGGCAGGACCCATTTGAAATAACAGAATATACCAGAATTTTGAAAGAATTGTTAATAAAATAAATGCTCTATTGATAGGTGATTGATAAAATTTGTGAACAGAATGTGCGGTTTCAGACAGATCGTCGCATGTGTACATACAAAACATACATATATAGAAATGAAAGAAAATGTTCCTCCGTAAAATGAAAGTCGAATGCTAACAGTATCCATAAAATATTATTTTTCTATCGTAATTTTCTTATATTTTTGCTATATAAAACCACTGAAACATTTGAGATCATTTTTCAGATTTTACGAATGGCAGTATTTTACTTTACTATTTCCCGTATGTTACGTAAACCTTTGAACTATCGCTTCCATGACGTTCCTTTGACGACTTAACTTGGTTTTAGCTTATGCGTATGTGTATGTGTGTGTGCTTTGAAAGTCAATTTAACTTGACGGAGCCAACGGCAAGAAAGTCTAAATAGACTCTGATAAAGATGCAACGCAGAGTGCGGCTTTGGGGAAAAACACAAAAGTAATGAAGACAAAAATATATAGAATGCTTTGAAGTTGTTGTTGTTAAAGATTTTTCCAAAAAAGAAAAACGAAAGGAAAATTATCTACTGAGAAAATGAGAGAGCAAGAGAGAAAGGGAAAATATTTTTCATTTAAAAACTTGAAAATGTCGCTTGAATGACGAGCGAAAGAGAACATGCAGCACTGTGTATTAAAAAGTGTGCGTGATTATATGGTGCATACATATGCGAGTATGTCACGGGTGTTCAAAACATTTTTTAATCCTCAAGTTGCATCACTCGGAAAGTTTTTATATTTTCTTGTTCAGGGTACTTTCCTTATGATATAAAAAAAAAAAAAATTAAGAAAATCCGTCGGGCTCTTTTTTTTTTTAAATCGAATTTTCCATTCTTGGCAAAGTTGAGTTAAGTCAAAAATAACATGCGAAAACTAAAATCAATAAAAAGGAATACGAATAGTAATTTTTAACTAACTTTTAGATGCTTAATTCAGATCCGTTAACAAAATTGTTCGATCGCCACAGAATTTTGAGATATCTTAACCCAAAAACTACCAAAATATAAGATTTTTCGTGATTTTTTCCCACTTTTGAGGTTATGTTACAAGACAGTGTAGTACTTTGTCATAAAATCTGTTATGTTAGTTAAAAGCACATATCTTTGCGACCAAAACTCTTTATAAATTATATCAATATTTTTTTATACCACACACCCAGGGTATATTCACTTTGTCCTTCCGTTTATAACGCAGAGAAGGAAGCGTGGCAGGTATAGAAATGTATATATTCTTGATCAGCGTCACCTCCTGAGTCGATATAGCCATGTCCGTCTGTCTGGCTGGCAGTCTGGCTGGCTGGCTGTGTGTGGAAATACATTTTTTGGGAAAACTGAGCAACATCATTCAATGAAATTTAATAATATGCCTCCATCGTAAAAGTTAGCTCGGGGGATTGAAAATGAGCAAAATCAGTCAACGGGCACGCCTACCGCCCATCCAAAAAATATATTCAAAATGTAATGATAAGAGCATTATTTGCAATAACAGAAGCAAAATACACATAAATACTACGGATAGTAAGTATAAGCTCTGAGCAAAAAATAGGTGAATTCGGACTATAGGGCGTAGTACCTCCCATATAAACAAAATCTTCAAAATTCTACACTGAAAGCGTTTTTTGAGATAACCCAACTTAATTGCACTCAAACACTCAAATCTATAAATAAAAGCTATACGCAAAATCTAGGTAAACTCGGAAAAGAGGGCGTGGCACCTCCCATATAAGCAAAAGTTTCAAAATTATATAATGAAAGTGTCTTTTGAGATAATTCAACCAAATTTCACTTAAACACTAAGAACATTAATTGCAAACACTGAGCTAAAAGTAGGCGAAGTAGGATTAGAGGGCGTGGCATTTCCCATACAAGCGAAAGTTTCAAAATGATAATTTTACTCAAACACTCAGAACAAGAAATGCAAGCTCTTCGCAAAATCAAGGTAAGCTCTCCTAATAATATTCTTGAAATGCAGTGTAGGGTAGTTAGTTTTTGGCCAGGCCAAAGGTACCACCCTTACTAGTTTTTTTTTTGGAGTTATCCTAGCCTAAAAATTTAAAAAGAAACAAAAACAAGATTTTCGACTACGTTGGAGGCTACATAGTGAACGCACGAAATTTTTCTGCTCTTTTATACTAACTGAATTACTTACTACAATCCCTAACAACAACTAACTTTTTAGCTTCAGTGTATTATTTGTTTTGGCATAACGTTTTTGTGTTTCTTGATGTCATATTAAAGAGCTCCTAACTTTGTATAGAAAAATCGTAGATGACTATTTGATAGCTCATTTTGAAGACAATAAATGATTATAAGTGATGCAGTTCGTACAAAAGACCAACAAAAAATTTTGTGCATTCTCCATGTAGCCTACATTGTAGTCGAAAATCTTGTTTTTGTTTCTTTTTAAATTTTTAGGCTAGGATAACTCCAAAAAAAATAAAGATCTTGATATAATTTAAAAAGAGTTTTGTATGCAAAGATAAGTACTTTTGACTAACATAACAGATTTTATTAGTATTACACTGTCTTGTTACAAACCCTCAAAAGTAGGAAAAAATCACGAAAATTCTAATATTTTGGTAACTTTTGGGTTAGGATATCTCAAAATTCTGTAGCGTTAGAACGATTTTGTTAACGGATTTGAATTTAGCATTCAAAAGTTAGTTAGAAATAACTATTCGTGTTCCTTTTTATTGATTTTAGTTTTCGCATGTTATTTTTGACTTAACTCAATATTGCCAAAAACGGAAAATTCGATTTAAAATAAAGCGCCTGACGGATTTTCTTAATTTTTTTTTATATGATAAGGAAAGTACCCTGAATAAGAAAATATAAAAACTTTCCGAGTGGTGCAACTTGAGGGTTAAAAAATGTTTTGAACACCCGTGATATATACATACCCAATGGGAAAAATATCAAACTCCTACAAAGAAAGTACTTCTTGAGCGCTTACACAATGTTTGTTTGTAAGGCTGCAGTAAGTATATTCAAATATCAAGTAATGTTTGGAAAGACATGTTAATTTAAATAATATTGTTTTTTTTTTTAAACACGGGAACAAAATACATTGTTGTGGGACACTTCCGGGTAAGGGACAGTTGATTTTTTCTGTCACGCAAAATTTATATTGCCAATGATTTTTTTTTATCTTATTTATTTTTGTAGATTTGAATTGAAATTGAAAACAAATCGATTTTTTGCAAGGCTGCAGAAAGCACTTCAATATCTAGTTCTGTATGAAGAGATTTTTTTAAAAAGCATGCTATATTTTATGCACATATAGTACCTCTTCATCATATATGTAGTTCAGTGGTCTAGAGAAGTTTGTAATTGTAATATTATAATATGATTCAATCTATCACATGGAGCGCCCGGTTTAAAGCCTAGTGTGGTGTGGTGTGTTCATATTTTTTTTTTAATTGAGGAAATGCTTAGCACCGCAATACAAATAAGCGCTTCGAAAGGCAGTTTTGCTTCAGAACGCCTACATTCTTCAACATGCAATGTTAAAAAGAATGAACGCGTATTGCGCTTATAGCTGAAAAAGAAGCACTTCAGAAGGCCTTTTAAGGTGGTTTTCTCCCTTATGCTTCTTCTGCATATGTACATAAATATAAGGGCTTTAGCAATGTTTGATTGTATTGTATGTGCATTTATTAAGCTTTTGCAGACATTTTTCGTATTCTGATTTTTTTCCGAAATTTTAATTTGTCGTAAAAAAATTTAAATGCAGCATGTTGTGTATTTTTGTTGTGATTTTTGTTAAGCCTTTGTATTGCTGTCTTCTTACATGTGAATACTCTGCTTGTATGTGGTAAGTTTGCCTTAAATGTGTTTGTGCTTGCATGCAAATTTTGTTTGCACTTTCGCTATGGCAACACTTTAATGAAAAATCGGATTTAAGTTAAGCAGCAACATATAGTGCACTATAAAACACATTGCCAACAGCAGCAATCAACAAATCTGTTGCTGTCCTTATCACAAGCATAGCTTTTGTTTGATTACACAAAAAAATTAAATTTATAAACATTTCTAAGTTTTACACATTTAGTAATAATAATTAAAATTAAATCGAAGAGGAGATATATTTAAAAAATCAGAGCTATTTTGCTTGAGTGTTTCAACTAAGTATTATTTAATAAAAATTACCCATATTGTGTTTTCTTTGTTTCAATCCAATAAAATACACAAAATCGTTTTTTCATTTTAATTTATGAAAAAATTTAAATTGCATTGCAAAAAACAAAGTAATTTTTTTTGTGTTTATACAAAATGTAACTAATTTAAATTCATATGTAAAGTTGTAAGCCACTTCTTTTTGCGCCGAAAACAAAAATCCAGTGCAACAATGTGTGCGAAACAAAAATTAACTGCTGCATATAAACGATGGCGCTACCGCAGTCATGTTGCAGCAAGAACGATGAAAAGATTATTTCAACTGCAATTGATTGCAATTGAAATTGGCAGCTGCAGTAACAACAAAAACAACATCAACCACATCAGCGCAGCGACAAAAAGTAAAAAACCTGTGAAAACGCATCAAAAAATTGCAACCAAAATTGAATGAAAAAAAAAAAGCTGAAATTAATGCAAAAATAAAAAACACTATACTGCAGACAATTTTTATTGTTGCTGCAATTATATGTTGGAAAAATATATAACAAAAAAAAAAAAAAAAAAATAAAAACAATAATGTCGAAAATTAAATTTTTTTTTTCACAAAAAAACCGATATGTTGTCAGAAGAAAGCGCACCACAAATTGAAATTAATTGATTATACGAAAAAAAAAGGTTTATTTTTCCCATTTTGAATACTTTGAGTGTTGTGATAATTAAAAAAATTCAATATTAAATTTATTTGATAAATATCATAGCAGTTTACTTAACCAGAAATGATTGTTAAATGACTAGTGACTTAAGCACATGTTCTATCACTATCATCAATGAATTTCATTTAATTTCATATGCTTAATATAACAAAATATCAAACTAAATTGATTGTATCGAAGTGGAGGTCATGTGCAAGGATGCCTCTATCTCACAATATGTCACATGACGATCTTGCATTATCTGATCATGCACTGCATCGATGTTTTGTGGCACAAGAGCCGATTTTGGACGACCTTCACGGAATTCGTCGGCGACCGAACTACGACCACGATTGAATTCACTACACCAGCGATATACTATGGATTTTGATGCTTTTTAATCGCATTACAAAGAACTGAGTTCATCGACACATTCTTGTTGAGATAATCCACGTCGAAAGTTGTGGAATATAATTCAACGAAAACCTTTTCTTGAAATTTCCATTTTTTGGCCAAATTGATTTTCTGAGCTCACTGTAAACAAAACAAATAGCACTTGTACATTAAAACGTTGTGAGTACGTTTGTGCTAAGAAATGTCAAACTTTATTATGATGTTGCCAGATTTTAGCTATTGGCATTAGTGTTGCCAGTTCCCGAAATATAAGTAGTACCTGTCGTATTTTGTGATTCAAAACCGAATTTAAACAAAATGTTCACACAATAGAATTTACTTATTGCTTTCCAAAGTGGCTGTCAAAGTCGGCATCCAATAGGTTCGGTTGTGAGCACCACAATTTTTTTACTTAATGCGTGTGATTTACTGACATAACAAATTTATATGGAGTTCTTATCCCTTTACGATTTTTTTAGTGGAAAGGAAAGAATCAATAGGCCCTTTAAAAATATCGCAATTCCACTTTGTTAAAAATCTCGGTATTGAGTTACCAATTCGGAAATGAATTGCTACAAAAAAGTCATGCTTGGCAAAAGTGCAATGTCAACAAGGGCTAGAAATTACGTCACCTAGCCAGCTTAGTCTGCAATTCAATTAATCTGGCATTGACGCCGAAGAAAATCAAGTCTAGTTTCAGGGAAACAGGCATGATGCCATTCGATCCAGATGTTTTCAGTGACGCTGATTTTGTTAAATCGTTGAGCAGAATTTGTTGAATGTGTGTGAGTCAATATTTTCAATATTTTTGCTTTCTTCTCCATTTGATTGCCGTTAAATTCATATTTTCCCACCTCTAGCCGATTTTCTAAGGGTGCCCACAACCGACCCAAATTTTTTTATTGTCAAAAATGATCACTTTACTATTTTTTTTATATTGTATAATTTTTTCCATCTGACGAAATCAATTTACTTTCTTCACCAGCAGTCAGCTTGGGTCTCTTGCTTTCTATTGATATTTATATGTCTGCATAATATACTTACATTTGGTTTAAAGATATGAGTCGAAAACAAAATGGTGTCCACACCCGACACTATTCCCTGACTCGACTTCCACCAACAAAAATTGTCACCACATACAGAGGCAACCTTTTAAATTTTTACTTTTAGTAGTATGTAAATTTCATTAAAAGTGATGCTTCGATTTATTACTCATGAAAACCTTTCTATTCATTGTTTTAGTGGTATTTTTTCACAAGAGTCGAATTCTGTGACATTGCTGCAAAAATCGACTGCATTTGGTACTTTCAGCTGCTGCATTTGACAAAAAATGATGGAACGTTTTTTTAATCGTCTTTGTAGTTTGAGCTTCCATTTGCTACCAGTTTTTTCCAAGTTTTGTAATTTTTTTTAGTGCGTTCAATTTTTTTTTTTTCCAATAGCAACAACAAAAACAACAGCAACAACTGAAAAAAAAAAAAGTTAAATATGAAAACTATAGTCATGACGTAGCAAATATGAAAAATGCAATCAAAGTCGATTGATGGGAGTTTGCAGCACAGCATTGTAACAGCAAATGTTATTACTTCTACTGTCATTTTACATTAAATCTAAAAGCTTTTAAGTTTTCTATTTTTTTTTTCCATTTTAGAGATTTTGAAAGGTTTTTTGTTATAATTTTTTTAATAACATTGAATGGTCTGCAGTCTAAACACCATAAAACCAAGATCTTATGATTATGAAGATTATTTTACGCCCAATTCAAATTCAAACTTGATATCGATTCGGCACCTTTGGTTTTCGAGATATCCTTAACTAAAAAATAACAATTCCTATTTTTACTATTCTTGGAGTTTATACTTCATAGTGAATGAATTTTCTTCATAAAACTGTATCCAAGTCAAGTCTCAATGCAGGTAAATGCCACAAAAGCAATGATTTCATAAAAAAACTTTTTATTTTTAAAAAAGGAACACGTTGTTGGAAAAAATGACCACGATGTCCTTCCAAATATTTCGTATACATAATGCTTCGATGTTTCTCTCTAAAAGCTTTATGTGCTATTGGCATTTTTTTTTGGCCTGGAGCATTAAGATGCGTGTTTTTGTTGCTTAGCAATGAGCAAGCATCATGTTCAACAATATGTGAGAAGTTGTGTAAGCAAAAACAGATGTTCCAATATGCATACATACTTATGTACATGCATAAACACCAACACATTCACTTGAAACTTTGTTTGATGCATCTCATTTTGGAATAAAATTTGTTGACTTAAATTTTTTTGTAGAATTTGAGTAGATGCGACAGAAATGTTTGCGAAAAAATTTCACTACTAAGTAGTTGCTGAACACTGAAAAGTCGGAATTTCATTCCGATAGCCAAAAAAATCGTTGCATATATATTACATTTTTGTGCTTTTTTTTTAAGTTTTAAGCATTTTTGGACTTTGGCGACCACTAGCGAAATTTTCCGTAGAATATTTTTGTAACGTACTTTAACCCATTGTTGACCAGATTGAAGAAAAAGGGGTCAAAAAGACCCATAAAACATAAAATGGGTTTAATGTGTTTTAGGTAAATGTTACTAGGGGCCACCAAAGACGGAAAATGCTTAAAATTCAAGAATTATAGTATCTTTAACTTATCATCATCCATAAATTGCCTTTTAGCAAAAATCTCTAAAAACAACGTATTTTCAAAATTTCACGCCACTGTTGAACTCTGAAACTACTTACATTTTGGAAAAAACTCGTTGTCCCAAGATCATGACGAAATCACACAAGGAACATTTTCCTATTTGAAGAATATTTTTGTACTTCGCATGGGTGCAACAAAGAGTTTGATTTTGTCAGACAGTGTAATCTCTCAAATATTCTGGTACAATTTCTTAATCATTCCTTGCATTATTCTATTGATTTTCATCAAGGCTTGAAATTGTTTAAAATTCTTAAGCGGAATATTATCAAAACACAATTTGAAAAACGCCGGAAATCATGTCAAATAGTACAAATCGTATCCAGCGTATTGAACATTATGCAAATCTGGCAATTAACAAAATCTTCTTGAAAGTAATACGCATCATGCTTCATCTGCAGATACTGTCAGATACATGCTGCAGAGCACACACTAAAATCCTTACATTGCATCATGCTGCGACATCATGAGCTGCCGAAATTCTACACCGCGACTAATGTCAGGCTTAATTAGTTTTAATCCGCTCACGTAATCAACACAGACATGAGCTAATGTATCAAAGTGAGAATGTTTGTGTGTGTGTGATGTTTGTACGTTTGACAACACATCATCTCATACATGCCACCTATTTACATATTAGCAGCGCAACACGAAAACAATTGCGAGCAACTCATAGGCGACAGATATGCAGCAAAAATTAAACCATAATTGCATTGCTGCTTCAAAATTGCATCAGCAAGCGAGCAACTTATTTCTCACGACAGCAACAGCAGCAGCAAGAGAAATATCAGCATTAACAACACGTTTTAAAGGTGTGACTTGACTCCCTGTGTCAGTGCTATATGCGCGACATGTTCACAATCAAAACTAAAACTAATTAACTGCAATATTCCTTTGATGCAAAAGTTGTGCGCTTTAATTTTAAATGCAACAACTAGGCACTTGAGTGATTTTATGGATTGCACAGCACAAAATGTGCCAAAAAAATTAATGTTAAATTTTAAATTCAAGGTGTAAATTCGTGCGCAATTTCGATTTTGAAAATACAAATCTGTTGCACAGCAAATTCAAACTCCTTGCACCTTTCATAATCAACTTGATATTGCTGGCACTGATTCTGCAGCGTTAGCAAATACTAAATATCAACAGCATGTTGCCAAATCAAAGGTACACCAAAGTTTTTGAATGAAACGAAAATTTGTTGCACAAAAAGTTTTTATCATGCGTAAAATGTAAGTAGAAGCAGCAGCACAGCGACATGACAAGCAGTAGCATCAAAGCAGCAATAGCAATATATTGAGCAACCAATGTCGACAGCAGCAGCGTCTGTGAAAATGTTATACTTGTTAGCTTGACGTACAAGAAACATTGAAATGCTTAAAGTTGCTCCTCGTACCACAACTGAAAACTAACACCAACTAAACACATTTCATTCAACTATGTATCCATGATGATTTTTATGTGTGTGTTTTAAAATAGTTGCGGCACCTGACATACAAACAGATACGATTTGATGTCTTCTTCATGGAATGGGAGCAATATGTTGTAAGAAATTGTTGAAAGTTTTAAGTTTAGATAGCAGCATGTTAGCTTACACATTACTGTTAAAGTCAAATAAAGGTGACTCGTGAAAGCGTATTTTTTTGGGAAAACTATTCCTAGATATGGATATTGCTTATGTGCTTTGCTTGAGCAGTGTTTTCTTAGGTCACGATCAGAGCGCGCGCTTTGAGCAAATTTGTGCTCAAAGCAAAGCGTGGCAAAGATCAAGTTGCATGTAGCATTTACAGTGGCCTAAAACTAAAATGTATCAATGCAACGATGGAAAAATAGATTTTGATTGCAATGTTAACTAGTTTTTAATTTTCTTTTTCTAATTTGACGGCTAAGGCCACGAACTGAGTGCGCCCGAAGTAACCCTTTAAATGTTAATAGCGTAGAACGATTTGTATAAAAAAAGCGCAATGTTATCATAGTGAAAGCATTGCGATGCTACAACTGTAGCGCTATGGAGCTTTGAAAGTGATTTGCAGCAACGTAAATGCTTTGTTTTGCATTTTTTTGCATATTTCCAGTCGAATTAGAAGAAGAAAATGAAAGAAAAGATAAAATTGCGAAGAAGAAAACACACATCAAAATGCAAAACAAAGCATGTGCGGCGCTTCAAGCAAAGATTTGCTTATGCGTTGCTAGTTTCTGCAACGTAAAATTCATTGCTTTGTGTATTGTTCTTTTATTTATTTCCGTGTATTCTTTAATTTTTTTCATTTCTCTTGTTTCTTCTACTAAAAACTAAATTATGCTTTCATTTATATTGACCTCTATTTAATATATTTTTTAAGTTTCTTTTCCAATTCTTTCAGTTGAATATCTAAAAGAAAAAATAAGTTCAAAACACTTCTAAATCGCCATAACGCTACAGTTTTAGCATCGCAACGCTTTCAATATGAATGCGTTGCACTTTTTTCATTTAAATCATTCTACACTGTTTCAAAGCTAAAGCGTTCCTTTGGGGCTCAGCTTTGCTGAATGCGCGCACTTTGATTGCGATCTTAGCGCTTTTTTCAGCATAAAATTAATACCAATATGTCCGAGAAGAGAATTGTTACCTTAATCTATTCCAGTTTTAAACTTAATAAACATTTGACTATAAAATGTAAATATGTTTGCATGCATTTTATCTCTATGGTCAACCACTTTATTAAAAACTTTGCAAAACGGCAGCGCAGCACATGACCAAAAAAAAATCAGCACAACAAAAGCAATTGGACTGCAGCAATTTACATTGCATACTTTTGTGCAACAAAGCAACCTTTTCCAAAAGTTTTAGCCGGAAACATAAATACATATTGTACAACTCTATCTTCATCGCTCCATTTAACTGCACTGTGGCAACGCCGTTGTTCACCTGATATTATTGCGCAATTTATCGTAAAAGGACATTCAATAAAGAAGATTCAATTAAAGTAAAAAAACCGGAAAAGAAATACAATTTTTCAATAAAGTTACTGACTACAAATTAAATACTGCGTGAATTGGACTTAATTAAATGGAGGAGCGCGTAACACAATTACATACGTACACATACACACACATATGCAATGCATTGCAGTTGCACGCTTTCACAACGGCACAGCATGCCAGCTGGGGAATTACCACTGCGCGTTCAGTTGCAGTGCATTTTACAAAGTTTTGCAACTCTGTATGTAGTGGGTACGTGTGTTTTTGCATTGGTGTTCATTTAATCTTTTATGTGTGTTTATTTGTGTGCATTTTTTCTGTTCCTGCTCAACCGCCGTTTTATATTTCGTATCGAAATAATGAACGAAATAAATTCGCAGCATTCCACGCATTTCCCCAAAGATTAATGAGCGTGCAAACTAAATCTCTTATATAAATGCATGTACATTTAGATGGGTCGCCACAAAAATCGTTATTGTAACCATTGAAATATGTTCCTTGGACCTGGTGAATACTCTATGCTAGATTTTTTTTTACACCATTTTTGTATGGAAAACCAGTTTTTTGGCTACATACCTCGAAACAAAAATTCAGAAAAATAATACATAAAAGAATTTTGAAATAACAGCAACACTAATGTTCATTGAAATGCACACTAATTGAAGTGCAGTTGCTGCATATGCATATGTGTTTTTATGTAAATATACTAAATACACAAATAATGCCACCAACACATTTACATAATATGCAATGAAACTTTTGTTAAATGAATGCAATTGAATTGATTAACTTGTAAGCCAAAATGCGTACGTATGGGTAGACTGGCGTACACATGGGTTATTAATGCTATTCATTAAACAAATATAATTATTGGGCAAAGAAATTAATGTTATCAATATTATTACCATGTAAGCGCTACTCTTCAATTTACGAAATTAATGTTAAATAAAATATTTACTACATGTTCATGTTCTTGTATGGGTGCTATATTATGATAGTGCTACGGTTAATTCAAAAAGTAATAGGCAAAATCAAATATTTGTACAAATATTGTCATTCTTATACAAGCTACAACTACTACTATAACTACAAACAATTCCATTCCATCACGCCCACAAATACGTTCCGTGTTTCACTGTTTTATTACCACTTCAAAAATCAAACATTTCTGTCTACGGATACTTACACTCGCTTAAACGGTTTTATAAATTGGCGCACTTAAAATCTTCAAAATAGCAATATTCACACAAGAAACACTACAAATGTCAGAGATTAAATTCTTTTGAATTACCTAAGAAACTCAAAAAAAAAAAAAAAATTCAAGGACCTTATGATTACGTAAAAGGATGTCAATTTTATTTAAATAACATTTACAATTTTTAGAAGGAAAAATACGGGATTTAATATTTTATAACAGTAACTGTCCATAGTGAAAAATATGATTCTGTACGTAATCGGAATTAGATAAATTTTAAACTGCTCTGCATTTCGGCAAATATGATGGTATCGGATTTTATCACACTTGAAACACTACAAATGTTTGAAGTTGAATACTTTAAAATGACCTTAATGCTTCTGGATAAATGTCTAAGGATCCGTCATATGCAAATATTTGCTATAAGCTGTAAAAAAATCTCCAAAAATATCGAAATCAAAGATAAAACTTTTGAAACCTTATAAATGTCCAAGCACAAAGAAAAAAAAAAAAAGTGGCAATGAGCTCTTTATTTCTTATATGCTTTCTTATGAACTCTTTGACGCTGAATCCGATTTACGGGAAAAGGTGAAGTTCTTTTTTTTATTGGCTTTCTTTATCAAAATATACCTTTCAAACTTTTCCAATAGGACTCTTAATTTTAGAATACTGATCCCTTTTAAAATAATGTATTTCAGGACGAAATTTTATTGGAAAAACAAATTTTTAGCAAAAAATCTGCTCCAGGGTATGTGAATGTTTTAGTGCCAATATGAAAAAGGACCTGAAATAAAAAAGTGGGCGATGCCACGGTCCCAAAATATTTCGTCTTTTGTATTTGGCTGAAATACCTTCTTTTCAATGGAACATAACTCAGAAAGTTAGAGTTCTATCTGAAAATTTCGAAGGAATATTTTAATAAAAATAAGTGTTGCTATTCGATGCCATTAAAAACAGCGTTTTCTCAAAATTCCAGCAAGGATATTTCAAAATCTTGAAAGTATGTTGACAGTTCTTATAATGAAGTCGGATTCAGCGTCAAAAAGTAAATATGTAAAATTCCATACAAGAAATAAAAAGTTCACTCCATTTTGTTACAATTTAAAATTTCAAGATGAGTAGATGTGGTACGAAATTTTATTTAACATGAAATTAACGATATTCACCTATTTTTTTGTGCATTTTATTGCGTATTTATACAAATTTTTATAACTTTAAAACTAAAATTTGTACAAGTGGCTACATTTTTATAACCTTCGTATAGAAATTTGCATAATTTTGATGTCAAAGCTCATAAAATGATGCAGCGGTGCATTTTAATGGCAACACTAAGAGAAACAACAAAAAATTCACAAGAAGTAAAAGCAAAACTTCAAGGAAAAACAAAGACAAAATGGCGACAGTGATGTTGAAAATTAAAGTTGCTGTTGTTGTTTCAATATGGTTACATAGCACAAAGACTGCCATCAAAAAGCAATTTGCAACATAGTTAGCAACATTAAGAGGGCCATGTATAAAGGTTTAAGACGTCAGATAAAATAAAAATTATTCAAAATGTTTATATGCAAATAAAATTTTCTCAGTGTGAATCGTAAAAATATGAAGTTACTGCAGCGATTTCTGTAATCAACTTTATAATTTCCAGGTGATAAAGTTTTGTAGCAAAATTGATGATATTTGCAACTGGTATTTTAAACATTATATTATTTAGACTGTGTCTATGTGTACTTTTTATAAAAAATATCTATTCTTTATCTTCTTGGACCCTCATTAATGATGGTGGAATGTCTCGATTGTTGATTTTTTCTTCATTCAAGAAATTCACTGAAACTTTCATCCACACCTATATATACTATAAAGGGGAGACTGGGGCACATTTGACACTAAATTTTCAAAGACCTGTATCTTTGAAAATTATTACACGATCTTAATATTCTTTACTGTTTCTGAAACATTGATTATTTAAGATGAAAACCAAGAAAAAATTTCAAAAAAACTGCATTAAGAGTCCTTTTTTAAATTTTTTCAAAAAAAGTCATTTTGTCAAATGTGCCCCAGGTACGGGGCACATTTGACATTGCAAGGGGCACATTTGACACTCACAAAAATAACACAGAAACATTAAACAAAACATTCATACATATATTTTTTTTATATAAATACAAATTATAAGTACCTATGTATGTACTAACGAAGACTTATTTTATATATTAGTGTAGGAGGTCGATGTCAAAAACGTATTTAGTGCGTGAACGTGAAGTTGAGGCTGGATTTGTTGGAGTTGGTTATTTAAACTTAATTACACTCTTTAAAGTCTGGCAAACATCTTCCACTTCCGGTTTTATAAAAACCCAATTTAATGGTGAAACTCTTCTCAAATAACTGATTTCGTATCAAGTATAGCTAATTACTTCTACAATATCTCCCACATAAAAAATGGGTTTTTGGATTTTTCGCCAAATTTCCCAAGGACAATATATAAGTATAAAGTACAATTTCCAACAACACCCCTAATGAGAACATCAACATAAAATGTTAGGTAAGAGCCAGTTTGATGGAAATTTCTTTGGTCTGGATTTTGGGTAACACCATCGTCAAGATATCTGCAGCGCATTCACATGATGATGGGGAATACTTCCAGTCAATTTGATAATTATTAAAAACTTCGCATACATAATGAACTTTGATGTCAATATGTTTACTTCGGGAATTCATCCATCCAGATTTTCAAATTAAAAAAAAGTGGTAGAGGTCCTCGAAAGCACCTATTCAAAAATCTTGAATTGTAGATAAAACAAAGGTAACAAATTATATTAAATCAAATGATATGGATTCTGTGTCGGAAGTCGGAGTTTCTCTCTGGTTTCCGATATTAGAAATAGCGAATTTAACTTTTTTTCATCGCCATCGCGTCTGTTCGTCTTCATTTTATAATGGTATACCATATCTTTAAAAGATAACCCTAGAAAATCTTCTAAAATACACAAACACATACTATGTCTGGACGAACGTCAAATGTGCCCCTTCAACAAAAGTCAAATGTGCCCCAATATCACTTGAAGAATTAAAAATATTTTAAAATTTAAACTATTTGACCTTGATAAAATACACTTTTATTCTATTAATTGTAAAGGTTAGTGCTACCAAATTTTCATACTTACTTCTAAAAAACAATACAACTTTATTTGCAAAACCCTTACGAACAAGATGTCGAAAATTACAAAAAAATACACAAAAAGTTAAAAAAGCGTATTAGCGCGGGAGAAGTTGAAAGAGAACTACCAAAGTTCATTACGTTGCTTCCACTCTAATTAGTTATGTTTCTGCATTTCAGGTTTTTGGTTCGAAAGGCGTGTTCACACCGAAAATGGCAAAGTCAAATGTGCCCCGGCGTCAAATGTACCCCAGCTTACCCTACATATAGCCAAACATACTTAGCTATTCATTTGAGTGACAGCAAAGTCTTAAGTTCGGCTGCGCTCACTAAAGTATTTGAAATATCCTTTTTAATGAAACTGTCACTCAAATTCTGATACAAGTGCAAGGAGCAAGGATTTTCATGGTGACAAAGATCAACAAGAAGTCATGCGAAATTCCCTCAAAAAGGATATTTTAAATGAAGCAGCAGAAGCGTTAAGTTGCAACTAAAAAGGCGATAGACACAGCAACAACAAAAGACAAAAGATGCAACGTCCAATAAAACGACAAACAGCAAAGCAGACTTGACACGTGCACAGAAGTTTAGTGATTGTCCTGATGATGATGATGATGATGACGTTGCCAGTGCTTGGTGATGATGATGTTAATATTATTTTTGTTGGTCTTTGCTAATTGAAAGCATATCTGTGCAATTGTCTGCATGTGTGCGTATGTCTGGCTCCCTCTGTGTATGCGTGCCTTTGAAATGAGTTAACTGTGAGCTGAATTATGCTGTGATAAACTGAGCAAAACTCATCACGGCTGCCGTGCTGTGCTTTTGATGTCAAAACACTGAGTTGACACTTGATAGACGTGGACACAATTTGTTGCTAGTAAGGAATTGCTGATGCGTCGACTGTAAGCGAAACAAAGGTGACAAAGACACAGCAGCATAAAATTGCATTCTGAAGATTTGTGAGCGCTACGCATGATGGATGAAGTCAAAAATAAAGTTGAAATTAAATCATATGGACGAACTAAAAAAAAAACCGAATTATAAACGATAATTCTGACGACCTTGAGCAAAACAATTCAATTAATTTTTTATGATATTTCTGGTAAATTAGAGGAGTAGCCTCTGAGTAAGTAATAAATTCCCAATTAACAATTGCAGAGCGGAAATTAAGCAGTGGCTTGCATACTGATGCTGCTCGCATGAGATGCCTAAGTGCCACAAACTCGAATGCGGTTCAAAGTATTTCAGTTTGTTGCAACACAACACACATTACAAATGATATCGGATTGAGCTGAGGAGAAACTTAAATTCAGCTTCCACAAAATGAAGTTTGGACTGAATTCATTTTCATTTAAATTGGATTCTGCGCATCAAGCAGAAAAGGGGAAAAATATTTACTTAAGACACAGCAACATCCAAATGTTGCGGTACAATGTTGCTGAAGTCAAAGGAGACTTTTTGTTGTAGCGAAGGTAGGTGATAAAAAAAAACGACCGAAATTAATCATACATACGATGTAACAACATCATAAATGGTGGACAAGCGAATGCCGAAACTATTAAACAAGTGTTTTCTCAAAAGACACTCAATTGAGATACCTAAAGAAACTTGATTAATATTGACTATTTGCTAAAAGTCAATTGAAATATGTTGCTGTTTACATAATTTAAAGAAACAGATCAAAAGAAATAATAAAATCACTTAAAAGACCGGAGATTTAGGTATAGAAACAGGGACTGAACCGATTTCGTTTGCCTATTTATATATACAATATGTAGATTACTTACAGTGTACGGAGCTAAAAAAAATTAAAAACAAAAATGTTCCTCGTGTTTCATACCGTTATTTGACAGTTCTAAGCAAATAGATTTTTTCAAAATTATAATGCCAACCAGTGTATTTTATGTTTTGATAGTTCAAATTTAGAAGTTACAATTATAGCTTAAATTTTCCATAACTTGAACATTTCTTGACAGATTTTCATTTTCAGACCAAGCATTTAATCAGACTATAAGTACAAGGTATTTTTTTTTGTAGTTGCCAATAAGTGAAACTTTCAGTACAAATATTTATTTTTCACAACTTTTTTAATACTTACTTTTGTGAGGAAGGAAAAATTGTCGCCGAATTTTGTTCGATAGGGTCTTTGCTGATTTTATTTCATTTTTATTGTCAAAATTATGATATTAAAGTCAACCCATTGTTTTTTTAGATATAAACCTTATCATTGAGGATATCGTAACCCCAAAAAAAGGTTGTGACACACGTTTTCGAGTTTGCAGTCCGCTGTTTAGTATTTTGCGTTTCTCTTGAAAGTATGTAGCAACCAAGTTGAGATATGTATATGCAATTTTGGTTTTTTATGCATTTACTAGAGAAAAATTCCGTTGCATATCAGAGCACGCTACAACCTGCATTATCGAATTTTCAGGACGAATTAAAATATCGGGATAAAATATGGTTTAAAATTTGTTATACCTTTTAAAGTATCCAAAGATATTTAGGAAATGTTGTTGGGTCTTGTATGTCGGAAGAAATTGGATATTTAGACTTACTTTCATGCTTGCATAATGTATGAAAGAGTATTTTTTTGCCTTGTAAAATAATATATATAAGTAAAAATATTGTATATATAAGTAAAATCAAAAACGTGGTTTGCACCAAAAGGTGACATGAATTTAAAATCGATTTTGTTTTAAAAATTGTTATACATTTGAACCCGAATATCATCGAGACTGGCCATTGCGCTAAAGTCCTAGAACTAATAAAAATTTTGCTACCTATTTTGGTAAGTGTCTGAATTTCATTTTAAAAGTAACTCAGTTGGATTTATAGAGTACCTTTATTTTTCAGCGGAGCACCTGGTGTGCAGTTATTAGCTACAGGAGCTGCTCCTATATTTTTGTTTTGGAAAGTCCGACGATTTTTTTATGAAGCATTTGAAAATAATTCTTAAGAAACATCCATTTTGACGAACTGAATCATCTCAAAGCTAGCCAGCCTCCATTATATCACGTGCTACTGAGGTTCAAAATGGCTATCCAGATTTAATCACCAATATATATAAATCTATATATCGTAGTAATACATCAATGGAAACTCATGTTTTAATACTTCGTAAATGATAACTAAAATTTCAATAACCAAAGGTTTTTCCTGAAAATGCACTAGTTTTATGTTAACCTTTATATCTTAAAATTTAACCGCATTTAAAAGTACACTTAATTTAATTTCTAGATTAAAGTTAGCAATATTTTCTAAATTTTTTTATTGTTTCTACAAAGTTTGAAAGTAAAATAATATATATATTTGTAAAACTGAAAATTAATGTTAAAATAGTGAATACGCAGTTAAAAATATTTATTAGATTCATTAATAGTTGTATAAAATCATAAGGTTAAAATTTCAAAGATACTAAAGTATTAAGTACTAAAGTAAATTCGCAAAAGGTGCACGAATATTAATAATGTGGTAAATATCTAAGTTTAAGATACATTTATCGTACCTAGCACCAATCAACTCAGCATCCAGATCTACGAAGGCCTTCAACGATCGGCGGTGAGCGGAGTAAAAAGGTATGAAGTGGTTTTTGGTATATTTCTTAAATTTTATTTACTCAGTTTCATTTCCATTGTGTTTAGTTAATAAGCAGCGTTTGCATCTGTTGCTTTACGAAAAGAGAGTTGATCTTAACATTCCTCTCACAACATTTAACTTCGCCGTTTTATTCCAATCTTGTTCCTTAAGTAGTACAATTTTTTTTTCCTATGCTTGCTATGTGGTCGATGACCTACGCTAGTTACATGCATTTGTTTCGGAATTTGGAATACGCACAGTAAACGCTGCTTAATGAAAACCATACACAATTGCTTAGTACTTTCTCTTTAGTTTGCGTTACAAATTTCAAATTTTTGAATGAAAATATAAATTAACCTTGTTTTTATCAGTGTAAAAATGCAAGGCGTTGCAAAGATAATGAAAAAAGTTAAAACTCAGATAGCTTAAATCATATTTGTACTCATTTAAAGATTAAAATTTTTCTTTAATTCTTTATATGATAATTTGAACATGCAAATATACTTTCAAAGAGATTGCCACATCTCTTGCATTTTCAAGAAAATGTACCGTGTAACAGGTCGATTAAAACGACTGAACTACGCTTTGAATTGTTTCCTCACCCACTGTGCTCTCCAGATCTGGTCACTAACCACTAGTGGCTTTTGCAAACCTCAAAAAAACGTTCAGGGAAAGAAATATGGCTCAGATTAAGAAGAGATTGCCGAAACTTTGGCGTATTTTGAGGGCAAAGACAAATCGTTCCACAAGAAAGGTATCGAAATGTTAAAGAAGCGTTCTAATGATTGTATGATCTTGAAGGAAACTATCCTGATGAATGAAATCGAATTTGTGCAAAAAAGTTCTGTGTTCTTTATTAGACTTCGAATTTATTAGAAGATGTGCTAAATCGTCATTTTTGCTATTATGTTATTCACAGTGTTTTTTACTTAACTTTGATTTAACAAAGCAGTTGAGCTGTTCCACAATGTGACTTAACTGTGCTCAAGTAAAGCTTGCACTATTTAGCTTTTGTACATTTTTGCCCTTTATATGAGTAGTTGCGTACTGTCTAAGATGAGCAGAACATTTTGCCATAAATTTTATGGAAATAAGTTTAAAACGTACAAAGGCAGTAATATAGTATGTCACTCTAAAAATATTCACCAAAAGATGGCGCAAATTGTAACTTGCATTATTTCCCATTGATTGGGAAGAAACTCTTTGAGGCTTGGAACTTAAATTACCCATTTGGTACACGTACTGAAACTTGGTATTGCAAAAAAAGCCTTTAATGTCCTATATAATTATATAAAAGCTTTAGTGAAACTCATATGAGTACCAGTATAATAATAAAGAAAAAAAGCTTAACAAGTCACACTGCTGTATACCAGTTAAGCTTATGAAGGCATAATTTTTATCCATACAAAGCTTTTATTGTTGTAAAAATATATTTTACAACGATATGGTGTGTTTCTTCTTGAAAACTTTTATTTCTAAAGGTATATTGTTGATATTTTGCAACTTTGTGAGACTTTGTAAGTTTGTGACTTAAGCTTTAATGTTGTGTTTAATGAAAAAAGCTTGTTTGAAAGTGCTTTAGTTCATTTCCAAATTCAAAGGTGGCGCATATGAGAAAATAAGTTTTAAAAGAAGCCTAATTGTTGATTCAAAAAAATAAATGTTGTATCTAATCATTTAAACAAACACTTATATCGAAAAAAATAAGGTTAGGAAGACAATATTAGTTAAATTTTTATTTGACATCATCCACTTCCATAAAAATTTATTTTGAACTTTTTTTTTTGTATTCATAAGAATAAGTAAATCTAATCTTATCCCTCAAGATAGATTTAAATTTGTGAATTGTTTCATTTTGCTGCTATTTCTAAATGAAAACAATTTAGCATGTGAAGCGGCATTACATCTTCATTTCTTCCAAATAGTCGTTGGCTGCTGTCCAAAATGTCACCATCATTGCATTTAATGTAATCCCAGTGTGCCAGACGGTTCATATCTTCGCTTTTTTACCCGTTACGGATCCGTTACTGATCCGTTTGCGGGAGAAATTCCAAAAAAATAAACGATTCGCTTTTTTTTTGGGAATCTCTCCCGCCAACGGATCAGTAACGGATCCGTAACGGATAAAAAAGCGAAGATTTGAACCGTCTGGCACACTGGGATGTATTTTTCTGTAAAAATACTACGAAAGCATTTTAATTGCTACGGACATTTGAATTGCTGAATTCAGCAAAAACAAATTTTCTGATGAAAAAAATGCAAATGTGTGCGACAAGTCAGTCTCAATTTGTTTCCAACAGATTTTGGAGTGCAAAGATTCATCGCTCCTTAGATTTTATTTGACTGCCGTAAATTTTGCTCTAGATTTCTGTTGCTACTGCGAAATTTAGCGAAAAATAAACATTAAATTTAGACTGACACCTTGCATGGAGTTTATTGAAATTGTTTGTTTTTTCTTTTCTTTTCAGCGCTAAATTGATGTGCTCTTTTAATTGAAATGAAATTCCACACATATTTGGATATCGAGTTTATGCTAAAGGAATGATTTAGGTTTTGCCGAATGTTAAAAACTCACAAAAATTAAAAAAGTCTGAAAAAAATAAAAAAAAACTTAACAAATATGCAGAGATACATATGTATATTTCTTAATTTAATCCAAACCCTCCCTATATGATTTTTTTCTATCATGTAATAAGATTTTGCAGAAATATTCTTGTAATATGCTCATTTCTGTTCATAATATTTTTAACTTTCAGTGCTATTAAATTTTATAAAGATTTAGCAACTATTTCCCAACATTTTAATGTCATAATATAAATTCAACTTTACATTTATTTCATACGAAATCCTTTATCAGTTTGCTTATTATTCTCTCCTAAAATAGTCATTTCCAACTGCCATTCATAGAATAAAATTTTATCATTCTGCCGTAGAATGAACTATTCCCAACTATTGATAAAACAATGGCTGATACAAAAGGACAAATGAAATTCATATTTATTTTATGCGATTTGAAGACATCAAAAAACACATTTTAAAGCATTCATAAATACACTAGCACATGCATACGACAACTAATACCAACATAGTTGTTTGTTGTATAAATATGTGCTTTCTTGTTATAAGGTATCTCACAAATGGCATTGGCAAAATAATCGCCAGCATAATAAAACGGAAACCAGCGTTCATATCATAAATGACAGCAGTTAACATAATCAAGACAAGACGACGATTGGAATGGAATGGAATGAAATGACTTTAGCAAACAAAACCAGAAATAGAAATATAGATAGACAAGGAAAGAACCAAAAACTGTAGTAGTAGTCCCATTCAAAGTTATTTTCACCTTTACAATGCAAACGTTGGAGAGGTTATCTGAATTTATATGAAATGAGATTCAGTTAATGGTTGAACTTTTCATTTGTTACAGGAAAACGTAACGTTCGAACCATATGGTTATGTTAACAGCTCATAATTTAAGTTCATGTTGTATTGTGATTTCAAAAATACTCGTTACAATAAAAGTTGACAATTTATTGAAATTTAGGCAATATCCATTTCTAAGAGCTTTCTGAAATTAAACAGGACCTTATCTTTTTTTCAATTTTAATATGCCCAAATTCAATCAAGAAAGTAAACACTAAAATATACGAAAATAGTTCTATTTTGAAACAACCATTAAAGATAAATTTAACATTCATTAATGCTGCCGCCATACAAAATAAGAGAACGCTCCAGCCAGCTCCTCTATTAAGAGGAAAGCGTTTCACACTCTCCTACTTTTCTTGTGTCAAATACACTACAATTGAGATGAAATAAAATGCGCTACAAAAATCGCATTTATTGCAATTTGTATGGGCACTTACACACGTGAATACATTCGAGTACTCACGCACTTATGCGCGCTCATCACATGCTCCGCAGCGGAAGTCTGGTCATTTAACCTTAGAACCGTGCATGGTCTAGCCAATCTATTTCCGTGTTTCTGGGCACTCAGTGCCCATAGTGTATTTTGTATGGGGGTTACTGGAAAGTTCAAAATTTTTTAAAGAAACTAATGTTTTTTTATTCAAATATAACTTTTTTTTTACATTTTATATATTTTAATTGAGCGTTTATTTACATAAAACGTATGAATAAGAAAAGTATATAAAAAAAAGTATTTGTGTGTGAAAAAAGTATAAACAAGTGTATAAATTTGGGTGGTCGTTATATGCAAGGTCATGATGGATGATCATCAATCAGCTCTAAATGTCAAATTTAAATTTCCCTGATTTTTTAAAATTTTTATGTTGAGCGTTGATGGCTCCATTGGGCCCTAATTGGCCTCTTGGTGTATGTGTCAGTCTGCATGTTGAAATTACGATTACGCCCAAACGAATGAAGATATATGCATAAAATTTGGCACAAATAATAGTTAGGGCTATAGTCTGATAGGGACCAAAAATGGGCGTGATCGGTTAAAGTTCAAAAATCACCCCCATACATTCTGGGCATACAGTGCCCATAACACGAAAATGAGGCTTCCCGCCTTTTATTTATTTTTATATTAATTATTTATAAATCTTATCCAAACTAAGTTTTTTTAAGTAGTAAAATGTTCAATCTATTGAAAAACGATGAGATCTGACATTCGTTTCGAACAATTTGGGGTTTGAAAACAACATTGAAAATTGCTTTGGGCACCCAGTGCCCATAACACGGTTCTAAGGTTAAATAAATTATATGCTACATACACATGTAATGATACACTGTGAAAAATTCGACAAAAGTATTAAATACACTGTGAGGTTATTGAATGCTGTTCTTCAAAGTACTTCATGTTGAAAGAATAAACGCAAATGGGTTTTGTTAGTTTGGTTTTAGGTCGTATTTTATAGTACTATATATACTTGAAATCAAATATATCTAGCAAACTGTTCGGGGCTTTGTATTTCTATCTTAAGCAAAGTTGTACTTGTAGGCTGATAAAAAACAACGTTTAATAAAATTACCCGCAAAAACTGCGTCTTGGATCTTAAGTTCACAAATTTTAAATCAAGTTTAATATCTCGTGAGCAAATATTTTTGAAATCGGTATACTGACTACTTTTTAAAATTAGGTCGAAAAATGGTATTTACAAAACTAGAAAAACAAAAATAGTAATTTTCGTTGTATTTGTCAATGTTTCATCCGAATCCAGTCTTAAAATTGATTTATCACGTATGTTTTTTGAGATATTTTAACATAAGAGTTTCAAAACCATATTTTGAGATTATGTAGTGGGCGCCCGAAATTTTCGTCATCAAAATGAGCTTAGTATAAAAAAGTCTTGTATGCTTTTGTTTTAAATAGCTGTGACCATTTTAAAATGACATGTAACAATTGTACCAAAAATTGGAATTTTTGCAAAGATCAAAATGTCCTTATTTGACTAAATCATTAATATCTTTCCCAAATTTCATATGATTTTGTTCAACAGACCAGACCTACTTGTTGAAAGTGTCACTAGCTTCAAAAACGTGGAAAAATAAAATTGATCAGACTTGACGATTTTTTAATATTTGCATGTTTATGAAGTTATATTTCAAAAATCGGAACCTTTGAATAAACCGGTAACGGTCCAAAGGAAGATAAAAGCGACCACAAATTAGTTTAGAAAATATAGCCATTGAAATTATACATATAACGCAAAGATTTTGAAATATCCTTGTTCCGAATTGCAGTAAGTAAATCAGATCGAACCCTTCTATTCCCAGTTATTTTCCATTTCATCTCCATACAAATATAATTTATTCCTTTGCATGAAGTTAAGATACAATTAAATAAACATTTTTATTTCTATTTTGGTTAGCTGAGGGTCATTTCTGAAGAACGTTTCTGCGATAAATTTGGATATGATGCTGGAATCGGCCTATCGCCTTTAAATTTTGAGCTAATTGAAGTTAAAACAGGAATATTGGCTACCTTGGAGCTTAGATGCAGGCTGCACAAAAAGTTTTGTTATTTTTTCAAGCAAATTTATCATGTAGTATTACTATTTGCCTTCAAAATGAGGTCTTGAAAAGTGACATACGATTGTTTTTTGAAAAATTATAAAAATTTAAGATGAAATCATGAAATCTTATACAATGACCGACACAGGCTTTGGATTTCATAATTGCATATGAAATCGGCCACAGCTTTTGAAGGACGAAACCCTTCAAGACCACATTTTGAGGAAAAAAGAGTAGTACGTCAAAATTGGATATTTTTCGTGTTTTTAACCTCAAATATCTTAAAATCTTAAGCTGATGGGCCAAGTCTGACTTCGGATTCTACGGAAATCCGAAAATGAGCCAATAGCGCCATTATTTATAGGTGTGTGGTATCAGTTCAGCTCGTTGCTTTAATTTATTTCAGTGTATTGGCACCAGCTTCACTGAGGTGCGTTCACCTAGTTTGGCACATGTAAATGTGTGCTTGTGTATGTAGCTATATTTTTGTATCTGCTGGTAGGTAAATGTTAATGGGAAACTTAATGTCAGCGCAAGTCGATAGAAAAATTGTTAATGGAAATTCGAGCGAACTTCGTGGAGTTTTATGTCCTTCTGCTGGCGGTGCTGCTTTTCTTGTTTTATTTCTTTATTTTCAGAGTTGCAGCCAAATCGTCTCGAAAGATATGTGTATGTGTGTGTTGTTTTTTTTTACTTAAAATGACAAAAGGAATGGAAATACATTTTCACAGTGCATAATTTATTAACAACTCGGGGCATATTAAATCCGGTACACGAGGGAAATACATATAAATAAAACAACAACAGGAGCAGCAATAATAAAATATTGCACAACAATACAAGGAAAATCATTTTAAGTTGCAAGACTCTTTTTTTAATTTTCTTTAAAAGATTGTGCAATAAATTGTAGGTATAAAAAAAAAATTAACTCCAATGACTTATTTTTTTTTTTTTTTGAAATTAAGAAAATAAAAAAAAAACGCAAAAACTTTAAGTGGTTGCCAGTAAAATGGCGTAATAAACGTGAAACTGATGGCGCAACTTAAGCAGCGTTGCTTTAAATTTCTTTGCTTTTTCTCACTTATTTCTGCTTGTCATTAAAAATTAAAATTTTAATGGATTTTTTTCTTTTGCGAAGAAAACTTAGATTTCGTGCGCCAACTAATGGCAGCCAGCGCGTTGCTTCCACGATAACAGTGAAAATGTGTCAAAAAAGAAAGAAACACGTAAGTAGTGCTACCTCTAAAGTTGAAGTTGCCGCCGCAGCAACAAAGTTTTGCTTTTTTAAAAACTGCGTCTAAGCTGGGCAAAAAAAAAAAAAACAAAAAAGAATCTGAACTAGTAAGTGTGTTACGGCCTGGCCAAAAATTAAATACCCTACACTGCAGTATTTTGAAAATTTTGCTTGCACGAGAAGTGTCACGACCTCTTGTCCGAATCCAAATAGCTTTTGCTCATATCTTGCACTTACTCAATGTCTGAGTGAAATTTGGTTGGACTATCTCAAAAAATGTTTTTAATATAGCACTTTGAAGTTTTTGCCTATACAGGAGGTGCCAGGACCTATCATCCAAATTCACTCTATTACACTGTTCGACACAAAAAAAAAAAAAAACAAATGAGAAAATCCAAAAAATTCTTAAAGTAGACGTCAAAAAAAATACCTGTGTCTCGTGGTTTTTCTCCAGCACGTCATATTTTTTTGTTATCGAGTTTTGAAATTGTTTATCCACTGTACATGAAAAAAACAAAAATACCGCATTCTTACGTTAAATCGATGAATTTACATATATGATCCTTACATTTGAGGTGCATCATGTGTTCAACAAACTTATGCAGGATATTGCGGAGAATATTTTTGTATAAAGTTTTAACCCTGTTTGTGCCTTTTTTTTTGAAATACAAAAATGACACCTAATACCGGGGAATATTGAGTCAGTATGCACTACAGAAATATTTATTATACAATTTCACTACTACACGGAGAAAAAAAATAGTACTTGCTACTTTATTTCTCATAAATTTTACCAGAATTTCAAGTCAGAATAGTGACAACTTTACACCGATATAAATTTCACCTTAATTTTTTAGTCAATTCAGAATGTATGTTTGCTAGTAATTTTTATGAAAATATTGGCGTGATATTTACCTTACTGTATAGTTCAAACAACAACAAAAAAAAAAAAAACAAAAAAAAAAAACTTAGCTGACCGGCGCTGGGGTACGAACCCTTGCCCTTCCATATGATAGTCAGATACATATCCTCTGCGCTGCTCACGCATGTGATGTAGAAGCAAAAAAATTTGTATATAAAGAAAATGTCTGTCCAAAAATAGAAATTTTTACTAAAATTATAAAAGTCAAAATGATTTTATTTTTTTATGATATTTACCTTACTCGAGTAAGGTGACAATTATGACACTCATTTTTGTGCGTGAAAAAAATAAAGTTATTTTGACTAGAATTATAAATTCAAAATGGTCACACATTTTTTTTCTGAAAGTATAAATTACCTTACATAAAGTCAAATGTAGGAAATTTATAGTAAATATTCCTTTATTATTTAAATACATTTTATTTGTAGATATGACGTTACGGACTCATCTAATAGCTCTTACGTAAGGTAAATTATACTTGAAATTTAGTGTTGATTACTTTAATTTTTCGACTAGCCGATAAAGTAAAAATTATGATACGTATTTTTCTCCGTGTAGTTGTTGAACAATAAAAAAACAAAATTTTATCCTGAAAGCAAAAAAAAACGTTAAAATCAGTAAGCAGTTCTAACAATAAATATTTTCCAAAATTTCACACCACTGTAAAACTCTAAAACTACATTTTGGACAAATCTCGTTCTCACAAGATCATAACAAAATCAAACAAGGATCATTTTCCTAGAACACATTATTCTATTATTCCCTGTTTTTAAGGGTCTTTTTGACCCCTTTTTCTAAAAATGAGCCACTATGGGTTAAAGAATTTTGCAGAAATATCCCACAAAAAATTTCACTAAGACGAAAAATTCTTAAAACTTAAGGTAAGCGCGTCAGGGATATAATTAATATGCAATGTGCAAAGTCCTAATTGATTTTAAATTTTTTTTTGGTTTCGGGCTTAAATTTCGACCTTTACGTGTTTAAAAACTTGTAGGTGTTCCCTGTTTTGGGTGTTATTTTTGTATTTTTTTAAGAAAAGGGCAAAAATGACCCACATGTGGGGGTTAAACAGGGTTAAAATTTTATGCAAAAAAATTTCCCGTAATATCCTGCATAAGTTTGCTGAACACATGATACACCTCAGATGTAAGGATCATATAGTTAAATACATCGATTTAACACAAGAATGCGGTATTTTTCGTTTTTTTTATGTACAGTGGATAAAAACTTCAAAACTCGATTACAAAAAAATATGACGTGCTGGAGAAAAACCACGAGACACAGGTATTTTTTTTGACGTCTACTTTAAGAATTTTTTGGATTTTCTCATGTGTTTTACAAAAAGTTCGAAATTGTCGAACAGTGTTATTGCTCAGAGTTTCAACTAACTACTTAGGTATAGTATTTGTGTGTAATTTGGTCGCTTTATCGCGAATAATGCTCTTAATATTTCGTATTGAAAATAGTTCTTCTATGGGCGGTACGTGTGTCTGAAAACCGATTTCATTCATTTTCAATCCGACAAGTTAACTTTGACGACGAAGGCAGTGTACCAAATTTCATTGAATTATCCTACTCCCAAAAAATATTAAAATGGCTTCAACGGACAGACAAACAAACATTCAGAGAGGTGGACATAGCTATATCAAGTAAGGTGGTGACGCTGATTAGGAATATCTATACTTTCTATACTTACCACCCCTCCTTCTCTGCGTTACAAACTGAAGGAAAAAGTGAATATACCCCGGGTGTAGGGTGTAAAAAAAGCGCGGAGTTTTTTGTAACCATTATTGCGGCTACGATAGAAAGTTTTGCTGCATTTTTGCGCAGCATAAGCGTTTCCAGGGGGTTCAATAGTTGATAAATTTATATTTTGAATATTTTAATTCTTTTATGTTAAAACGTTCGAGAAAAGCTTAACAAGGCGTATACTTGACACAAAATATTACCACTGCTAAAGTTGCATTCACGCTTCTTTTTAAAAACACCTCAAGGAAGTTTTGTATGAAATTTTAAAGATTTGGTACTCTCGGTTGATAATTTTTAGCGAAGGAAGGATGACTAAATTGTTAAAAAACTTATTGAAGAAAATTCCCAATTACAAAAGAAAATTTCCAAAACCAAATTCTTGAAAGTAAGCTTAACATTGACTTAAGTGTAACGTTCTGTTTTTAATATTTCGTGTCATGACCCTAACAGTAAGATTATTTTGGTGAACTATCTAACCAGTAACAAAAAATATTTTCACTTCAAAAATTGCCAACATCTTGTCGGTTGCTTTTTGCTTTTTGTAGTCCAATGTCTGTCATGTTTTTAGTTCGTTTTGGCAGTCTCGAAACTACTGGTGGTGTCATTGACGTTGCTGCTGTTGCTATGCGAAAATACTCCGGAAAATGCAATTCATCAATATAACTCAAAGCTGAAAGGATCAAAGGAGCAAATTCATTTCCACTCTCCATGAGATTTTAAATTTTAATTTTGTCAGGCAACAACTACAAAGTAAATCACAGTAGCAAGAGTTACACTGGTGCTACTGCTCCTGCAAGACATGTCAAAGGCAGCCGCAATGCCATCAATCAACTGGGTCAAAGGGTTTAAATGCCGCCGACGATAACAGCATCAAGTGAAATTGTTGCAACTGTCTGTTTTAGTGAGGAAACTTTGTAGGCACACACACAACCAGAAATGAAAAACCAAAAAAAAAAAGAAAAAAAAAAAATTACTTGAAAAGTTAATAATAAGAAAAACATAAAAAAAAATTAAATGAAAAAAAATTGCAGGAAATTTAAAAAGGAAAAAATCACTCAAAGTCACTCATTTTCATGATTTCTGAGTGACTTTTCACTTTTGATCGATCGGTGTTGAGTTGCAATTCAATGATGACGACGCACAAATTTGTCCCACGACATCAATTTGATGTCAAATCATGTCAGCGTATGTACGAAAACCAGCCACCAGTCGGAAATTTTTATGTGCGAATGTAAAATATAAAGTGACATCTCTTGAGCAACCACTTAAGTACAACAGAACGAATAAAATTGTGGCAACAATTGAGTTGCACTTTATTTAATACATTGTGAGCTTGGAGTCAAAGCAAACTGTTATGTAGCTGAGATATCTTTGCTTCAAAGTGCAGAATTCACTATTTTGAAGCATGTGGCGCTTTTTCCCGAGAAAAAGTGGTTTATTTTAGAAAAATATGGCGGTGCAATAGACCTATCGCAAAAATTAAAAATGCGAAATACCTTACTCCCAAGGGCTAAAAAGATTCTTACTGTAAGTAAGTAAGTATCAAGCATAAAAATGTTGGTCCCGATCGGAAAATGTTTGAATGTTCCCCTCCTAAAGGTGAGGAAGGATTTACTTAAGAATATTTACAAAGTCAAAGCGTCTATCAAGCAGTTTATTTATAAAAAAATATGCCGAAAAATATTGCAATAAGTAAATCCAAAGTAGGAGTTTGTATACATTGTTTTGTTTTTATTCTCTTCTAGTTTTCTTAAATTTCACTCTTTATCAATTAACAGTTACAAATACAACGGGTTGACGTTAAAAGAAAGAAGCAAAACACAAAAATAGCAACAGAAAAGGATATACGTAGATGCTGATGTTGCTACGTCTAAGGGTTTCGTACAAATGATATCGTTAAAAGTCAAAAATTAAAACTGTCAATCACGCTGTAAAGTAATTAAAGAAAGCAATTTTTATTAAGAAAACGAAAGCAAAAGAAACACAAAAACAAAAAAAAAAAAAAAAAAAAAGAAAGCATCCTAATAGCACCTCAAGGACAACGAGCGTGGCGTAACCCATGTCAACAGCTGAAAGCCAAGTTAACAACACAAATAAAGAAAGCAACATACTAACAGCAGCAACAGCAATACGAAGCAAACTAAGAGACTCACGTTGCAAAACGTAAATTCATCGTAAATCACTTAAGCATTGATGTTGCTTTTATTTTTTTTGTTTATGGAATGCTGCTACTGAAACTCACACAGCTACACAACAGTATGCAATTTTTTACATTTACCCGAAGACAGCAAAAACAAAGACCTTCAAAAATTGCAAAAAAAATGGCACTTGAACCAGACCAGACCAGTCAACGGCATAAAATCCTTATGGATTTAAAGTTTAGTTATAATTTTGGTTTCATGTTTTACGTATATTTCATATAATTTTTTTTTGGCGTTGTTTATTGAGTGGCATGTTCCGCAGACTTTGGAAGTTTTGTCTATTGCAAGCATTTAAAAAAAAAAAAATATTTAAGAATCAAAATAATGACGCATCAGCCAAAATCATCTTATTATTAATTATATATACGTATAAGCTTTTCCATATTGGACTCTTACTTAATGAGTTATAATCCATGAACATAAAAGTACATCAATTCCATGCAAAAATATTTTATTTTATATTTTTTTATCTATGCATGCTTGACAGTTGTCCATATATGTATGTGGTCAATTAGTTAGAGTTTTCTCTTTGCAGAAATGTATTATTTAGACACAATTTAATAAAAATAGCACTTAGAAAATTATCTTTTCATTACACTTATAGCTTAGGATCCAAGAGGCTCAGCTTATATTTAAAGCAAATATGGTGTAGTACTAAAAAATACAGCCTTGTGTATTTAAAGAGTACTAAATATTTTGTAATTTTTTTTAATTAAAAGCTTCTGTTGAACTTTTTTCTAGTGCGCTAACATTTTCATTAAAAATACAGCAGTTCATATCATAACAATAAAACCGCCAGCAATGTGTGTGTGTGCAGGGAAATTTATTTTTATTTACAAAAAAAGTCAGTTTTTTTTGCAGCTCAACGTTGGCGATAGATTTGGCAGCATTGTTCCTGCAACACTTTTCAAAATCCATTATACTGAGACCCCAATAAAATAAATAAAATATTCTATGCCATTGGTATTTAATTTTTATGGTATGACTGCGCAAAATGTATGGCATTGTTTTAGAATTTTACACTTTGTTTTTGTTGTTTTTTCTTTTGTTTTTTTTTTTTTTTTTTTTCAAATAGGGATTTTACAAATTCAGCAATTTTTAATTAATTTGATTTACTTCTCCATCATTCTGACTGCGGGTGTCAATATATGTAATAAAACATTGTTTGTTTTTTGTCATTGATTCGTATTTCGAATACAATCGGTAACCTCATTTGCGGCCATATCCGTCTCTTAATTGTACTAATATTACACGTATTAACTGAACTAAACTGATCTGAATAGCATTAAACCTTAATTTAAATTAAATAAAACGATGAATTAATATTTAATAAAGTTTAGAATTAATTTGAAACCTAAGCATTTAACTAAGCAAATAGTTGTAGGATAGTTACTTCCAACGGGCTTGACAACTCATCGTACAACCGCTTGGCGTGTAGCTGGTGAGTACCAACTGTCAAATATTGAGTGCTATACTTGATTCCGTCGGAAAGCATTTTCCGCGCGGAAGCAAATTTTTCTATATATTCCGAAAAGTAGATACATCTGTCATCACTGTTCCGCAAAACAGATAAATTGGCATTATTGTCTCTGCAAATAATTTGACAGATTTAACATCCCTGACATCGAAGTGACGTTCATTTTTGTGTATTCTTGATTCCGACGGATAGTATTTTCCTTCCGCGAAATTTTTGTGACGGAACGACAATAAAAAGTTAAAAATTTATGTTTTTTTGTAAATTTTGCTGTTTTTATTGATAGCGAAAGTAAGCTTAGAATTAAATATCAATTTAAACACTTTACTACTACACAAAAGTCGGTTTAATTAAAAATTAAAAAATGTATTTTTAAAATAAAACTCAAAATTCATAGAACAAAACACTTAATTTTATTTTATTAAATAAAGGAAACAATTGAGGGGTATAGAAGCAAGGGCGACAATCTCCACTTTTTACAATTTTGAGAAAACTAACAAAAACGTGTATCTCTGCAGATACACTAATTTAGTATACTGTTTGTCTTGCAATTCTCCAATGGAGATTGCTGCCTTTGTTTTGATTGGCAGTTTTCAACCTTAGATGTATATTGTATAAAGATGTATTTGGTATTGCGAATTTCACTGATCACAAGCTTAGATCAAATGCAACTACATAGATGGCATTCTCAGATGCATTCATGAAAAAAATGGAGATTGTCGCCCTTGCTTCTATACCCCTCATATTGTCGCGAGCGCACTGTTAACAATTTTACCTCGTATAAGAAGAGAAGATTATAAAGTCTGGTGGTGGGGCTAATAATGCATAGTAATATCATATGCAGACGATCCAAAAACGACAAAAAAATCATCAGAACTTTGAAAAGACACTCAATGTTATTTGCAATTTTTTGCCGTCTGCTATGATAAGTCAAAAAACTGAGAATCATTTGGGCACAACATTAAATATCAAAGGTTAAAGTGAAAAGTGCAGTTTTTGAGATTAATCGCCAAAAACAAAAATAAATTTGTTGCCTTCGCTGCGGCTGCTTAAAATAAAATAAATGTGGTTTGTGTCTTTAATCAAATCACAAACCGACTGTTGGGAAGTCACTGAAATTGAGAGGCTTCGTTGCACTAGTTTTTTTTTACCGTTGGCGAAGAGATATATGGGCAAATCCCAAAAACTTTTAACATTTTGAAAAAAAAGAAGCACAAATTTTTAAGGCACATGGTTTTCTCGTGTTCTACCGTCAAGAGAAGTGTTTTGGGAGTAAAAAATCGTTAACGTTAACCACTTAAGTTACGCGGCGTAAAAAATAAACTTTACAGTTTTATATCATATATAAACGTTTTATCATGACCGTACACAGACAAGAATATGTTAATATGTTAAAAATATATTAATTTTAAGCAATTCTAAGCACTTTTTTACTATGACTTTTTTTCGTAAAGTGCTTCACTTTCAAATTAAAAAATTAAACTATTATTAAATTAAAAACACAGTATATTTTTTAACTACAAATTAAAGGAGCATTCCAGTGAAAATGCTATTTTTTAGCATATGTTTCATATGTATTTTTCATATGTTTTAATGGATCGAATATATTCTAGTTGGATTAAACTTTACTATCCAAATTGATATCTTTCTAAAATCTTGGTATTAGGCTCAGTTTCTTACAGTTTAAGAAAATGGCAAAGTTTTTTTTTTAATAGGTATATTTTTGATCATATTCATCATTGTTTTTCTATTAAACCATGATGAGTTACGTTACAAATTATATCTGTCGTTTAAGGTCATAGACTAGTGTATTGATAAATAGTATTTGCAAAGAAGCTTTGTTGCAAACATCTGTATTATACCGCGACAAACAAAACAGTTATGGGTGTCCCGTACAAACGCACAAATCGATGTTATTAATTTTCTGTCTACACACATAACGGTTTAATTTTATTAACATTTTATTTAAAGTTAGTTACATGTATAACAATTATTATCTTATTACTTGTCCGTACAAACACAATATTTATTTTATTAAGATTGCTATTAATTTTTTCCTAATATTGTAGAGAAAACTCTTTAAAAATTATATATATGGGTACGGTCTCCGTTGGTTACTGCTTTTCAGGGGGCTTTATTATGTATATGCATTTAAGAAATTGTGACCATAAATTATATGAGATATGAGAAATAAAATCGTAAAAATCAATTAGGACTTTTCACATTGCATATTTATTACATCCCTGACGCGCTTACCCTAAGTTTGAAGAATTTTTCGTCTCTGGCAACTCTAAGTGAAATTTTTTGTAGGATATTTTTGTAAAATTGTGGCTCACTTTTAGTAAAAGGGGTCAAAAAGACCCATAAAAACAGGATATAATAGGTTAATGTGTTCTAGGAAAATGATCCTTGTGTGATTTCGTTATGATCTTGTGAGAACGAGTTTTGTCCAAAATGTAGTTTTAGAGTTTTACAGTTTGGTGAAATTTGGAAAATATTTATTGTTAGAACTGCTTACTGATTTTAACAATCCTTTTGCTTTCGGGATAAAATTTTGCTTTTTTAGTGTTCAGCAACAAGTAGTAAAATTGAATAGCAAATATATCTGTAGTACATACTGACTCAATATTCCCCTGTTTTAGGTGTCATTTTTGTACCTTTTTAAGAAAAGGGCAAAAATGACCCAGATTTGGAGGTTGTGCAGGGCTAAAATTTTCTACAAAAATATTCCTCGCAATATCCTCCATAAGTTTGCTGAAATCATGATATACATTGAAAAAATAAAACTTCAAAAATCGTTTAAAAAAAAATGTGACGTGCTGGAGAAAAACCACGAGACACGGGTATTTTTTTTTAACGTCTACTTTAAGAATTTTTTAGATTTACTCATGTGTTTTTTTTGTGTCGAACGGTCTAATCAAGAGACGCAAAGAAGCACTGGAGCATTTTTTTGGAGTTTGTACTAGCCATAGACGGTAGCTTTGACGAATGTAGAAGTTGAACAGCAGCGTAATTTAACCAAAAAATCTATTTATATTCCTTCGCTTCCAGATGAGGAGAGATGTATACAGATTTTTTGGTTGAATTACGCTGCCGTTCAACTTCTAAATTCGTCAAAGCTACTGCCTACGGCTAGTACAAACTGCAAAAAATTGCTCCAGTGCTTCTTTGCATCTCTTGGTTAAATATCTCTTTGTATCCCGTTTAAACTTCGGCACACTATGAACTGATCGACAAGTTACAAGTGTTGTGAAGTCCTTTGGTCTTTTATAGTGTTTACGCTTTTCGCAATTCGGGTAGAAATGTAGGTACTTTATTAGGCTGTGTTTTAGACTACAGTTTTCTGTATTTAATTAAGCACTTTCTGAGTAACGTATGGGAAAGCAACCACTAAAGTACTTAATTTAGCACACATAAATTTGCGTCTTTAATTATTAAGCACAAAGTAGACCGTTGACATTGTCATCCTACACTGAATATCAGCTGTGTTTACAAGGATTTTAACGTTGTCTCAGCAAGCGGAGGGAAGTGGTGCGGAAACGAAAAACAGAATAAAGCAAAACAAAATAAGAAGGAGATAGCACACAAAATCGTTTTAGAAAAACAGTGATAACTTCGTATTAGCACGCTGTAGTCTAAAGCACAGCTAATATTATTATGAGATAGGGATATTGTCTATTGATTATGTCGAAATTGGAGAGGGGTGGGGGGGGGTAAATGCATTTTTTAAATCCAGCGAACAAAGCAATATTTCGGAATTTTTTTCTAAAAAGACACGCGAAAATATTTTTAACTTAATTTTGCGCTTTGATTTATGAAAAATCTTAAAAATTTATTTTCCCAAAAAATTTCTTTTTTTAAATATTTTTTATGGAAATCTTTTGAAAAGCGAATGTTTTTCATTCATAAATGACGACAAAAAAAAAAAAAAAAAAAAAAAAAACAGAAGTATCCCAATGTGCACAAAAACGGATGAGGATCCGTTTCGAATCCATTACGAGTTCATAAAGGTATAAAAAACGTAATCCGCGGTAACGGATCCATTTCGAACCCGTAACGTACATCAAAAACGAATTCAAAACGCTTTGTTTAGATAAAAAAAAAAAAACATTTTGAAGCGCTTATTAGCGAATAAAAAAAAATTAAATTCCGCAGTGCGGGCCCGTTTCGAATCCGAAACTTATGTAAAAACGAATTCAAAACGGATTTGCTTTTAAATATGTTAATGCTGTATATTTACAGAAAAAAACCGTTTTGATGCGCCTATTAGCAATTGAAAAATAATAAAAAGAAAAAAAAAGAAGAAAAATAAAGGGTAAAAATCCACCTCTGGTAGGATTCGAACCTGTGCAAATCCATTTCGATTCCGTAAATACTTCAAATACGAACTCAAAACGGATTTGCTTTATTTAATTTTTATGATAAAAAAAATATTTTTGATTTGTTCTTTTTCTTTTTATTTTATTGCGTATGATTTTTTGTAAACTTTTCAAACTCTGTTTGAAAAAATGTTTTTGATTCCAAATTTGAGTATATAACATTTTTTATCAAAAGAAGGGAAGAAAAACAACACAGAATACTTAAAAAAACAACAGAAATTTGGTTAATATACAAACTTTAAATCTCAACATCAAATAAGTCTACATCAGTTAAGTAAACATCATATCGGTCAATAGCCTAGTTGTCTAACGTCTCGTGTATGAAAGAGTAATACCCCGGGAGCCTGAGTTCGACTCCCAGCCGGGCTAGTAATTTTTTTTTTTTTGTTATTTTGTTTTTTTTAATTAAAAATAAGCGCTTCACCCTGTTTTCTTTTTTTTTTATAAGCAGCATTAACATTATTAAAAGCGAATCCGTTTTGAATTTCGTTTTTGATGTACGTTACAGGTTCGAAACGGATCCATAAAAGAAGAAAAAACGATTCGTTTTTTTTTTAGGAATCCTTCCCGCAAACGGATCAGTAACGGATACGTAGCGGATTCCGTAACGGATAAAAAGAACGAAAATATGAACCCGTTACGGATCCGAAACGAGTCCGTTTGGCACACTGGGATCCCAGTGTGCCAGACGGTTCATATCTTCGCTTTTTTACCCGTTACGGATCCGTTACTGATCCGTTGGCGGGAGAGATTCCCAAAAAAAATTCGAATCGTTTTTTTTTTTGGAATTTCTCCCGCAAACGGATCAGTAACGGATCCGTAACGGGTAAAAAAGCGAAGATATGAACCTTCTGGTACACTGGGATGTACCATTAAAATCTATCTAGTTCGCTCTGCAGAACTACCAATATTTGGTTCTAAATTTGTTAGTTTTAGCCTGAAACTCCCTTGGAGTTTCATATTAGTTCTATTTTCTGCTTTGGTAAAATGGACTGAACGCAGATTCAACAATATACGATCTTTACAATATAATTAAATAAGGAAATGCCGTATGTACTTTACTACTATTGCCGGTAGCCAACTTTTGGTCATTCTTCTAACGTTGGATACAATTTTTCCATGCCGTTTGTGCTGGTAAGAAAGCCAGAACATTGAGTAGAGTAGAACGGGGCAATGTCGTGCACTCAACTTTGACATGCTCGTAAAGCCGTACATCTCAAGCGAATGCGACGAGTAAGCATCCGATCGAAAGATAATTTCGTTGGTTACATACATGTGTAACAACATTTGTATAGCGAGAAATTGTGTTTGTGTTAGTGAAGAAAAAAAATGTGGACGACATTACCCCCCTCAAAAAACACTTTTATCGTCCCGAAAGCGTGCGTTTTGAAAAAGGTTACTCTGTAAAGATGAACTGGTGAAAATTGCTAGTATTATATGCATAAGCTCAGTAGGTCAGCAGGTCCCTACCTTACAAACAGTTGGTAAATCATTCAATTATTTGGGCTAAAACAGCCAGTGCTCGACATTACCCCCTGCACGACATTACCCGGTTCTACTCTATTGACAGAATTCAATACTCGCAATTACCTTTTCTGGATGCAGAAGCCTTAGTGTATTTCCAAACATATACATATTTACATATACTATCTACTTCTTAGTAGTAAGGCACTGTCCACTTGAAAAAAATCCTTATCAAAGTTCAGTCTATATTGATTCCAAATTTCATGAAAATCAGTATACTGACGTGTAGCATGATGCCACTTATGTCCTCAGGGTATTAAGCGGTTATTAAAAAAACCAAAAAAGGATAAAATACTAACAGGAAAAGGCACTCTACGACAGCGCAAAAAGATTGCAACGACGACAATGCAGAATTGAAGTTCAAAAATATCGAAAATTTGTTAAATACATAGTTTGAAGAAATCGGAGAAAGTCCAAAAGTATCAAAAATCATCTATAATATTCGCAAAAGTCCAGAAGTAACGAAAAACATCCAAAATATTGGTAAGAGCGCAAAAGTATCGAAAAACATTCAAAATATTGGTAAAAGTCCATAATTACAGAAAAAAAAAAAAAATAAAGTACTGAAAAATATTCAAAATATCGGCAAAAGTTCGAAAAATATCCAAAATATCGGTAAAACGCCAAAAAAATCTAAAAACATCTGAAATATCAGTAAAAGCACAAAAATATCGGTAAAAATTCCAAAATATGGAGAAAAATCAAAAATATCGGTAAAAGTCCAAAAGTATCGAAAAACATTCAAAATATCGGTAAAAGTCAAAGCATATCGAAAAATATCCAAATTACACTAGTCTACAAATGATTCAAAATTTTTTCCCCAGTGAATGCCATTATTCATTTTATATGTAAAATGGGCTGTTGATTCCGAAAGTTGCATTATTTTTTTTTTATTTTGTGTCGTTTTCGAGATACCGGTCATTTTCGGTTTTCGGACCAAAAAAAAAAAATAGTTCCATTTAAATACAAATATCTCAAGAACTAATGTTTGTATTCAAACATATTATACGTCATATTAAAGGTAATTAAATTACCTACAAATAGTATTCAAATCGCTTTTTGGTTGGTTTGTTAGTTTCGGCAAAATAAATTGATTTTAAAAAAAAACATTTTTTTTTTTCGAAAAAATTAACAAAAAGTCAAAATCAACTGCAGATTTATACAAGAAGAAATAACTTTTTTATAATTTTTTTTCTGTATCATAGACTATATATTTGTGAAGAAAATAAGATACCATTTAAAAAAATCGATGGAAAAATGCAAAAGTTGTTTACAATTCATTGAAAAGTCACCAAAATGCGTTTTTGCCTATATTTTTCGGTTTTTTTTAGTAAACTGTCGATAATTTGAAACTTTTAGTAAAACACATGAGAAAACCCAAAAAATTCTTAAAGTAAGCGTTAAAACAAAATACCCGTGTCTCGTTTTTCTCCAGCACGTCAGATTTTTTTTAATCGAATTTTGAAGTTTTTTAATCCGCTGTACATGAAAAAACAGAAATAACACATTCTTGTGTTAAATCGATGAATCTGCCTATATGATCCTTACATCTGAGGTGTATCATGTTTTCAGTAAACTTATGCAGGATATTACGAGGAATATTTTTGTAGAAAATTTTAACCCTCTAAAACCCTTACATGTGGGTCATTTTGACTCCCCCACATTAAGGTTAAAAGACCTACATGTGAGGGTTTTAGAGGGTTAAAATTGTCTACAAAAATATTCCTTGTAATATCCTGCATAAGTTTACTGAAAACATGATACACCTCAGATGTAAGATGTCATCTTGCCGTTCCTTAAAGCTAACCCAATCTCCATACAAAATTTCGTAAAAATTGATGCAGTGGTTTAGCCATGAGAGTGTTTCTTCTATTAAGGGGTGTGGCATCGCCCACTTAAAAAAAAAGTATAATCCTATGCACTGCTCTTCCTTACAATTTTTCAAATAAAAAAAAAAAGTCAAGTAAATTGGTTGAGATTTAGGTATAAAATTGATTTTGTTTGCCTATTTTGGAATCATCCTTACACAAGTGAAAAGCACTGATGTTGATGTGGTTAAATGTACCAGACATACCAAATCTCTGAAAACTCCAAAAAAAAAAAAAAGATTATTATATTACTAATAAAGTATGTGCCTAAATATTGACCCAAATTTCAATGTGAATTGCGTAAAACGTAAACACTAACAATGACCAAAAGAGTTGACAACACTTATCAGTTGTCACTCAGTTCAGAAAGTGCCGATGGATAAACTCGATTAATGTGACGGTTCTGTGCGTGAAATTAAATCGAAATCGTTAATTTGCTATCAAAACAACTCGTATTGATATGCAGAAAAGTGCCGTGAGTGAATTCTTTTGTTAAAGTTTAAATAAAATCAAGAAAAAAAGTTAAATTTCAAATTTTATAAAGAAGAAAAGTGAGTGAAAAAAAACCGCTTGCGAAAAAGAATTGCGCAGTCGAAGAGATATATAATCAAGAGACGCAAAGAAAGAAGCACTGGAGCAATTTTTTGAGGTTTGTATTGTTCACAGACGGTAGCTTTGACAAATTTAGAAGTTGAACGGCAGCGTAATTCAACCAAAAACTCTGTATACATCTTCTCTTCTCATCCGGAAGCGAAGAGATATAAATAGATTTTTTGGTTGAATTACGCTGCTATTTAACTCCTAAATACGTTAAAGCTACACGGAAAAAACTAAACCGTAAAAATTCATTGAAAATCCCAGTTTTTTTTACTGATTTTTTCAGTAACTGTGCGCCCGTAAAGAAAAACCGTATTTTTACTGATTACACACAGTAACTTTAAATAAAAAAAAAAAAAAAAAAAAAAAAAAATTTTTGTTGATGGAGTCGAACTTAATACCTTTGTGTTTCTACGCGACGATCTATCCACTGAGCTACCGTAGAACTTTCATTTCTATAGTTTATTTTTTAATTTAAATTATTTTTAAAAAAAAAATTTTTACAATCTCAATCAGTAATAATTGAAATGTATTCTAAGCAAATATTGCAGAGCTCACTGGTATTTTTTCATGCGACAAGTTTTCACTTCTCTATTTAGTATTTTTTACTGTTTATCACTGTACATTTTGGAGTTTTAACCGTATATTTTACTTTCGTGCCATTACTTTTTCATGAGAATTCAGTAAAGTAATTGAATTACTGGAACAAACCGTAATTTTTCATGAGATTATTATCACTTTGTGCTATATGGAAATCAATTTTTCCGGATCATTTTTTTGCGTGTACCGTCTGCGGCCAATACAAACCTCAAAAAATTGCTCTAGTGCTTCTTTGCGCCTCTTGATTATATATCTATTCGGCGTAGTAAATCCGAAGTAGCAACGTAATGACGAAGCGTCTCAGTTACTTTCCAAGCGTCGGTAAGTAAATTAGAGTTGTTTCTAAACTGTTTTAGTTCGTGCATTTCCTATATAGAAATTATGCAGCCTATGTGTAGGCAACAATTATTTTTTACTCAACTTATTGTTTGTACAAATTCTTTAACAAGCTGTGATCCATCAGCCAATCATTGTTGTGTTTGTTTTGCACTTTAAACCAAACTGTAGCCTTTCTATAACATATATAGTTTAAGCCGTATCTCTATATCATATAGGGCATATTATCGCGATCACTTTTAGAGTATTCCTTAAAACGTTTAAATGCCTCAAAAACATCTTTGACAACTATTACTAGTTTAAGTGGTTTTCGAGGCGTGTAAGTGTTTCAAGGAATACCCTCACTGCCTTTCGTAAATATGAGCAATCTTGCAAAAATTAAAAGGCTTTTTTTTAATTAGTTCATATGATGGGTATAAAAGCAAAGGCGACAATCTGCTCTTTTTTCAATTTTGCGAAAACTAACAGAAATGTATATCTCTGAAGATACACGAATTTAGTATATGTACTGTTTGTTTTGCAATTCTGTAGAATAGAGTCAAATGAGGATGCAAACCAAGTTTGAGGCAAATTCTCAAAGGGGTTTTATGGACAAATTCGATAAGAAATTTGGAGATTGTCGTGTTTGTTTCAATCAAACCCTTCTTCAATTTCGCTGAAATTAGGTACATAACTTCATTAGTTGCATAAACCAATAAAAATGGTGAAAAAATAATATTATTTTTTGGCGGAGCTCTAAGAAGTTTTGCTTAAGAAGTTTAGTAATCAAAGCAAAAGCTGCAATCTCCAAAGGACAAACACTTTTTTACAAAAAACAACTTAAGAGAAACAAGCGTCTTCACCGAACTCTAAGATGTATAGATAACACTGTTCGACAAAAAAAAAAAGAACACATGAGAAAATCCAAAAAATTCTGAAAGAAGACGTTAAAAAAAACCCGTGTCTCGTTGTTTTTCCCCAACACGTCACATTTTTTTTAATTGATTTTTGAAGTTTTTTATCCACTGTACATGAAAAAAACAAAAATACCGCATTCTTGTGTTAAATCGACGAATTTACATATATGATCCTTACATTTGAGGTGCATCATGTGTTCAACAAACTTATGGAAGATATTACGGGGAATATTTTTGTAGAAAATTTTAACCCTATACAACGCCCACATGTGGGTAATTTTTGCTGAACACTAAAAAATCAAAATTTTATCCTGAAAGCAAAAAAGTAGTTAATATCAGTAAGTAGTTCTGACAATAAATATTTTCCAAATTTCACCCCACTGTAAAACCCTAAAACTACATTTTGGACAAAACTCGTTCTCACTAGATCATAACAATATTATATCCTGTTTTAAAGGGTCTTTTTGACCCTTTTTTCTAAAATTGAGCCACAATGGGTTAAAAAATTTTGCAAAAATATCCTACAAAAAATTTCACTTAGAGTAACCAAAGACGAAAATTTATTAAAACTTAAGGTAAGCGCGTCAGGGATGTAATTAATATGCAAAGTCAACAATAGTGGTCTAGAATGGGATTCTAGCCGGTAGTAAATTTTTCGTGCTTATTCTTGATAAAAAATATCAGCTTTAATGTTAGCTTTTCCCAAAGCCAAGTATTTTAAGAGAACCAAAATGGCGGATCTAAAATGGTGGACAATTTTTTCAAAAAAGAGTATAACACAACAAAATTGTGGCTAGATGATTTTCGTGCTCGCTGGTTCCGAATTGGGAATTATCTTTTTTGGAAATAAAATGACGGATCAAAAAAAATTATTATCTCACCACAAAATTGTGGCTAGGGGAACTTTTGGGGTTGTTGTTTCAGAACATAATTTTGACTAGTGGTTTTTGAGGTCGCTAATTCCAAATTTTGGATAAAAATTTTTTTTTTGAATATTAACGAAGTTATGGATATTTCAAATTTAAGACATTGTAGGAGATGGACGTGTCCTTGACCCGTTCATGACTTTTCTAAAAATTGGTTAGATGCTATCTACATATACGATTACTTATACTATATGATATCTATCTTATTGCTCTACCTCAAATAGTGTAGCTATTATTCATTTTACAAAACTGAAGCGTTTGCAAAGGAAGAAAAGAGAAAATTTGTTAAAGAAAAACTCATTGTACTCCAAAATCCGATTTAACGGGGTGGTTGATAATTATACCGAACCTTATACTTAACATTTAAATTATTTAGCCATTGTTACTCCATAAAACTTTTCAGCTGTATTCCACAGAGTAAAAAGTTTGTAAATTTGGGAATTAGAATTAGGGATTATATGTAATGATCCAGATTTTCTTTTTGTATTGATTAACTAATTAACTTTTATCTGGGCATCTAAATCTTCATTAAATACAAAAGATATTATTTGGTATAAGTTTAAGGAGGTCGAATCATTTGGTTTTTTAGAAACGCCTATTAAAGTTCAATTATTTTTTGGAAAATTTTTTGGATGAAGATAAAATTTTATGAATTCAAGAAGTAAAAACACAAAAATGGTATTATATCTTGGTATTCTGGTACTTGCAATATTTTAACATGTTATTTAGATTTGTGTAAGAATATCTAAGTAGAGTAGAACGGGGCAATGTCGTGCACTCAACTTTGACATGCTCGTAAAGCCGTACATCTCAAGCGAATGCAACGAGTAAGCATCCGATCGAAAGATAACTTCATTGGTTACATTCATGTGTAGCAACATTTGTGTAGCGAGAAATTGTGTTTGTGTAAGTGAATGTGCACGACATTACCCCAATGTTCGTTTTAAAGGTCAACTTCGATAACTCGGTGAAGCCAAAAATTTTTTCGAAAACCAAATACTTCTTTTCTTTGGCAGGATATTTCGTTTTAGAAAACACTTACCTGGTATGTTTTCCGGCAAGGAAAATTATTTTTCTGACCCGATGAAAAAACACTTTTATCGTCCCGAAAGCGTGCGTTTTGAAAAAAAGATTACTCTGTAGAGACGAACTGGTGAAAATTGCTAGTATTATATGCATAAGCTCAGTAGGTCAGCAGGTCCCTACCTTACAAACAGTTGGTAAATCATTCAATTCTTTGGGCTAAAACAGCCAGTGCACGACATTACCCCCTGCACGACATTACCCCGTTCTACTCTATTATTATTTTAAACATAAATGTTTATTTTATTCGACCTTTCACTATTATAATAAATTAATTCTTTGTTTTTTTGGCTATAAGGTCAAGTGTTTATTTATATAAATTTGTTCCCAATATTTCGAAAAAGATCCTTTTTCATCATCAGGGGTACTAAAACATAAATTTTTAAGACATATGACCAATTTGTGCTCTCTTACAGACCACAGTGTGGCATGGCTTTGAAATATCTTTCAGAATATTGCTATTTTAGTAAGAAATTTTAACAAATGTAAGGCAGGCCTCACCTTCTTCCGATACCGTTTTTCTCATGCAAGCCCAAAAGAAAAGAAAAAACAATGACCTGCCATAGAGTCTTTGTGGAATATTGTTTTTAACTTAGACTTCTACAAGTATTAACAAAAAACTTGCCTTTGATTATGAGATGAAAGGCCAAGACTAAATAAATCCCATATAAATTTCAAAATTTATTTTAAAATTACACGTACGTGTAATCATTCTTTTTCGACTGTTTCTTTAGCCACATTATTAAACAAGGTATAATGACATTTCAATTACAAATGTCATTGACATATTAGATTCATCTAGGAGAATTTAAAATCCCTTATGAGATTCTTAACATCGGATTATTAAAAATGCTTGAAATTTTTCAATAAGAAAGCAACAATTTCAGGGTACCCGAACTCTGCTGGTTTTTTTTTTTTACATCAATAGCATAGTAAGCATTCCCAAAAATAAAGCTGAAGGAAAACATGAAAATATTTGATAAACACAAAACGTTTTCATTCTTTTATATTATATTGCTTTGGGTTTTCTTGGCATCTTTTTCATTTTGATGTCATAGCAATCATAAAAGTGATGTTAATGCCCCATTATATGCTCTGCTAGGATATTGAACTGTTAAGGCAGGACACTGTTTTTGACAAAATTGCAAATGTATTTGGTTCAATTTAAGTGCAATGAAACTTAAATGGAATTACAAAATGTTATGCTAGGACAGCTCAAAATTTTGCTGTTTCAAAATTAATTTTCTTGATTGATAACACAATTTATGCATAAAATCAACTAACTTGATAAAGGTGCAACAGTGCGTATGATTGATATATATTTCGGACACTTAATTAATGTCGCACATACGCCTGCTTGCATTTTACATGCTATAAAAGTAATTAAATTTTCTATATTTGCCCCAACCCACCTTACACTTAATAAATATTTTACATAGTTTGTCCCCTAAGTATTTGAAATTAATTTGCGTTTATTAAAAATTCAAGCGCAGATACACACACACGAATACGCACACATAAACACACACACACGAAAAAAAGAATATAAGCGTGTGATGGGATTTAACTCAATAGCCCACCCACACCAATGGAGCAACATACACGTTATGTGCTGCATAATGTATGAGTTGTTTTGCATAAAATAGTAGTGGAAATTGAGGAGCTCTATGTATGTGTTAGTAGGAGCATATAGTAGTAGCTATAGTATAAATGGCAGTAAAAATGTAAACGATAGTAGCGTCTTTTACTTTGTACGAGTACATACCTACTACACATTATGCCATATCATTTTCCACACAATTATGTATGTTTTGCATATTTATGGAATAAACGACAACAAAAACAACAACAGCAGGAGCAAAAGACTTGACTGTAACTTGAGTAGGACACACAGAATATTCATACCAATATCTCAAAGGACATACAATAATTAGGCTTAATTGCTTAATAAGTAAACCAATAAAATCAAGTTGATATTGTTTGTTCAACTTTGTACTTTGAATTGATTTGTTTTTGAATGATTTTCATGATTTTATTTTTAAATTTGTACATAAAAGGAATATCAAGAATGGAGTTATATTTCATATTTGCTCAATTTTGCATCTACTTTTTTTATAAATGACAATTAGTAAAATATTTCAGTTCTCAAAGGACTCTAAATTTTCTCTGAAACACAGTTTTTACTTATAATTTATATTTGTACAGCAAATTGAACGGAAATTGAAAAATGGACCTATGCGTTTGTTGCCAAGAAAGAAAAGAAGAGAAGTGTATATTAGAAATATCATAAATTTCACACAAATAAATGCAACAAATGCAATACTGCAAGAATCAAATGCTTGTATGTGTTTGCCTACACTCAAGCTTACACACCCAATCGAAACCAATGCTACATGATACAAGTACCGAAACAAAGGCAAACCGATATCAAAAGTGAAACCCAAGCCGAAATAGAGTTGAAAACGGTACTATATAGAGTCTAAAAGATTTCATCAGTCTTTAGAAAAAAATAATTTTTTATTCAGGCATGTTCTCAATTCCGACTTCGATCGGAATCATTTTTCGTGTCAATCGTGAAACTTTGTTAGTCTTGACCAAGCCCTTATTTCTTTTATCAGTTAAAGATTTTAGTCGACCTTCTTTTGACTTATTCTCTACAGAAAAGTGACCATTCTGTAATCTTCAAACCAGTTTGAAACAGTCTGAAGAAATTGTGCTTTCGTTCAATGGCCTTTACGACGAATTTCTTACCGTCTTGGTTTCGGAATTTCGTTCGACTTTTCATAAGTTATTTTACGTCTCAATTGCAGTCGATCCTTCTGTACTAAACTTTGGCTATACCTTTTTCTGAAACAAGTTAGTTTCATACTCTTCAAAAATATTCTAGCATCTTATAGGACGTTTAATGGTTTTGTGGCATTTGAATCAGTTTTTCTTTCGGGTACTTTTGTTCGCCTCATTTTCTTTGTACTCTGCAGGTCAAATGGATTTTGCTTTCATTATTGATCACTTGAATTCCTTCCAAATAATTTAAATAATGCAAGTATCTGTGAAATTTGTCATGTTCACTTTTTGATATCGGACGAATGCACAAAAGGCTATACATACATACATGCATAAGGCCAAAGGATATGCAGCAGCAACAGCAACAACAAAAGTAACAACAATAATCACAATAATAATAAATATTTTATTTCAGCTTAACTTGGAGCATGTCGCCAAGTAAGCAAATGTTTAAGTGTATGTGTATATATGTATGTATCAAAGCTACCAAGACATTGTGCACTTTGTGCCAAAGTTGCAATATCTTGCTTTCATACAAATCCGAGTTTGAGTGGTTATTCTACGTGTAAGTGCATATTTTCATACATAGACAGTTGGGATACAAAAATAAAAAAGAAGAAATGTGAACATTGTAGTGGACCAATTTGCCAACTGACCTCGGCTACCCGCGTATATGAAAGTTCACTGAATTCGAAGAAAAATGACTTTAGTTTGCCGCATTTTCGATTGAAAATTTTAATTTCAATCAATATATTTTTACTAGATCGACCTGAAAGTTGGTTTCTAAGAGATGGTGCCACTCGCAGTAACAACTAGTGGGAACAAACATTTGAACGGTATGTTACAAAATTTGACAACGGTCGGAGAATTGCTTCGTAAATTATAGCATTTTGAGTAAAGCAGCTTTAGTTATTGGAAACAAATGGATTAAAAGGAATGTCGTGTGTTAATGAAATACTGAGGGGATTCCTGGAAACTTATAAAAGCCTCGTAAACCTCGTAAGCTCGTAAATCTGTCAAATTTCGTATTGATTTTCACAACATTTACGAGTTAACGAGGTTTCGAGGCTTTTACACGTTTTCAGGAATCACCTCAATGTTTTTTTTATCGAAAAAAATGAGCTGGAACAGACTCTGTTTTAGGAGAAACAAGTGGCATGCTGAGTTTAAATGCGGTCATAGAAGCACTAATAATGGGGATTTGTTTCGGAAAACATGAAAAAAGTCCAGAAAATAGTTTTAGAAGACCCTGAGGTAAAATTGTGTGAGAAAGCTGACACCTCACAAATAACAGAATGTGGTATTCTCTGGTATTTGCTGTTTGTCCAAGACACAAGTCGATGAAAACACAGATTAAAATGAATGATTTCCGTTTCAAATTGCTTCTTCACCCATCTTATTCTATAGATTTGTCTCTCACCGCCTTTTGCCTGTTCATAGATTTAAAAAAATGATCACTGGAGTGTTACATGAAAAATTACGATTTTTCTTTGATTTTTCAAGCAAAACACAAATCCAGTGTTTTTGCGTGCAAATATGCTGAAACTAGCATTTATTTTTTTTCCAAGGGCCCATCTGAAGACAGTTACAGGAACTAAAACAAAATTCCATCTAATACATATTTTGGCACGACACTTTTTATCCGACTGTGATCGGATTTATTTAGTTTAGTTTTTACTCAAAACATGTTTTGACAGTTTCATCCAGAGAATTGTGCGTTTCCATAGCAAATGAAATGTGAATTTTGTACCATTTCACTCAGGACATTTTAACTGACTGCGCTGCTTGAAGAAAAAACCAACCAATCCAAAAATTATTACACTGCGGCATAAAAGATTTCTACAAAATTATTAAAGAATGTTTGGCGAAACACAATTTATCTATAGCTGATATTTAATATTAGTATGTATTTAAACACTACTATATATTACTGGTACTTATGGCCTTCTTGCCCCGTACCTTTATACTTTACAAATTTATTTGTAATATAAAATACCTAAATTTCGACTTCTGGAAAGTTTAGTGAAATTTTGGTGGATCAATATACAGCAGCTTCCTAAATTTTAACTCGTGGTATCAGAAAGTTGCTTTATTTATTTCGCTACTCATTTTACACGAAGCATTTACTTTGCACTGCACTCGCAACTATTCTCATTATTTCTTTTCACCACTTAAATTTCTGTCGTGGTAAATTGCCCAGTTATATTTTTGAGACGGCGTGAAAATGTTCCGCTTAGTTCAATACACACAGCTAGATGGCGTTTGATCACAGGGTGCACTGAAGATTTACTTTTTACTATATTTTTCGGAATTTTGGTGTTATATTTTTTGGTCTTACGGAATAGATATGTTTGAACATCTTATAATTTTGTTCAGATCTCTTATTCCTTAAAATAGTACATCATGGTATTTATGGTATGAGCCGGACGTTTTGTATGAATTTGAAATTCCGTTTTTGTCACAATCGCAAATTGCATTCACACTTGAGATAATTTCAAAAATTACATATTGCAAATTTGCTGTTCTCAATACACAACATTATTTGCTACAGTAGTTATTATTCCAGTGAGAATTTCTTTTGTAATATTTTCTTTTAGAATACGGTAAATTTAGAGCAGAACTTTTTTTTGAAGTTTTTTCATAATTCACTCAAGAATTGGTATATCTATGACATTATAAAGCAAAATAATTTAGTAATGGCTTAGTTGAATTATTACATATTTCGAAAGTAAGACATTTTAATATATCAAAAAAGAAAAGCAATTACAAAATGATGTTTTACATTTGAAATTAACATTTAAAACTTTGCAACATGAAAGACTTAAATGCTTTAAATGAAAAAAAAAAAAAAGAAGTTAAACGAACCGCTTTACTCAAAAGAACAATTTACCTTAAATTTGAAATCTTTTATAACGAGTATTCACAATAACAATGATAAATATTACAAGTAAATCTCTTTGTAATTTCCAACACAACATTTGCATTTTAATGCTAAAAATGCGCAGTTTAAGCATTTAACCTACGTTTCCTGTATGTCTACGTACGCACATACAACATATCTCTTTAACGAAAAACTTATTACCATGGTAATCCTTTTGACAAATGAAATATTTAATGTTCTCAAATCGCTACTATACTTGTATGTATGATGATGACACTCACTCACATACTCGTATATACACTTGCACAAATGTATACACGCACACATGCAGACACAAGCGTATTCACTTACACCCCAAGAGGAAAAATTTCTAGCGCTTCTGATCCAAGCACTTCAAAAGTGCTTGTCCCCATAGAAATTTAGAAGCACTATCACAATGATTTTTTATAAGGCTGCAGTAAGAACAACGTGAGTTCGAACCCAGCCCGAGAGATTTTTTTTTTTACTTTTTTTTACTTTTTTTTGCTTTATTTTTTTTTTTAAATAAATATTTTTTATTCAACATCTTTTATTTCACTTTTCTATTTTCCTTTCTCTTATTAATTTACTTTTGTTTAACCAAATTGAAATTGATTACACAATGATTCCATATAAGGCTGCAGTAAGAACAACGTGAGTTCGAACCCAGCCCGGGTGAATTTTTTTTTTCGTTTTTTTATTTGTTTTTGCTTTATTTTTTTTTTTTATTAAAATATTTTTTATTCAACCTTTTTTATTTCACTTTTCTATTTTAATTTCTCATTTTTATTTACTTTTGCTTACTTGAATTGAAACTGATTGCACAATGATTCTATGTAATGCTGCAGGACAACATTTGCTTAATATACAAATTTAATACCTCTTCATATCATCGGGCGTTGGTGGAGCGGTCTAAAGGGTTGGTAAATGTAAGAAAAAAATATCTAGCACGCGGAGGGTCGTGGACTCAAATCCTGGCGCGGGCAGTTTTTTTTTTTTTTTTTTTTTTTTTTCTTTTTTTAAATTTTATTGAAAAAACGCTTACCGCAGCATTACATATAAGCGCTTTAAAAACTCTTTTTTGGTAAGGCTGCGGTAAGCTTTTGCTCGCTTACATCCTATGACATGCAATGTTAAAAAGAAAGTATTGTTCTTACGGAGCGGAAGCGCTTATTGGTGAAAAGGATGCACTTCAGAAGGGTTTTTGAAGCACTACTTTTCCCCTTGGGACTCGAGTACCTACATACGTTGACATTAAGTATGTGGGATCCGTGCGAGCGCACTTACGCGCAACATACGAATTTCAATGTAAATCCTTTGACAGTCGTAATCCTTTTTTCACTTTCATTTCATTTGTTTTATTCTCCTCTGATGATTCGATTTGCTCTGCTTTGTATTTTGGCATGATTTCTTTCTTTTTTTTTATTCATGTTAGACTTTTAAAGTATTCAGGAGATATGTAAAGTATATACACTTTTTTTTGCAAATTCAAAATTTTCCATACATTTTGCAACAATTTAAGAGATTAATATCAGGATCAAACTTTGCGTAATCGATTAAGATTTGAGTTGACGTGATTTTTGGAAATTCGAAAAAATCCAGGAAGTCCATTCTAACTTTCAGATGCTCACATGTTTGAAAATTCAAAGCTCCTCGAAATCTGATTTTAATGAAATTTTCAGGGTTAGCGCAAAAAAATATGAGCTTTGGAAAAAAAAAACTTTGGAGCTTGGTGCACCCTTATTATTTTTTTTTTTAAATATTTTCATTTAAAATAAAATTTTATTGTAATTATTCAATGACCTTCAAAATTATGATATCTTTCACAGTTATCAAGTTATGAATGTTGTGTTTATCATGAGTCGTTAGTGCACGTGCGCTACCATATAGGGTTGCCACGGTTCGGACGGTAAAACTTTCTATAGAATATTTTTGGAGAATATTTTAACCCATTTCAACCAAGTTTTAGAAAAAGGGGTCAAAAAGACCCTTTAAAATGCGATATAATGGGTTAATATGTTCATGTAACTTTACGTGAAATCAAGCATGGAACAATTTTTCAGAACATCTTAACCCATTATGTCTCGTTTTTAAGGGTCTTTTAGACTCTTTTTTCCAAAAACTTAGTTGAAATGGGTTAAAATATTCTCCAAAAATATTCTAAAAAAATTTTACAAGGGACCGCTGATAGAAAAAAAATACCGTCCGGATGGTGGCAACCCTGTATGGTAGCGCACGTGCTCATATTTTTTGGCACTAATCTTGAAAATTTCATCAGAATCGGATCAAAGTTCGAAGAGCTTTGAATTTTCATAAGACCGCCATCTTGGATGTTATCGGAATTTCAAAAAATCATTTTACCGCTGATATTCGTATGTCAAATACTAACTTTTCCCAATTTTCATAAAAATCGGAGATGTCAACCTAAATCTTAATCGATTACTCAAAGATTGACCTACCTAATACTATAATAGGCTTACCATTTTCTTGATGGCCCAATTCGGAACAGGAAAAAAAAAATTTTATACAGGTGTTGCAAAAGTAATGGTCGACAATATATGAGGGGTATGGAAGCAAAGGCAGCAATCTCCAATTTATTTATAAACGTATTTGACAGTGTTTGATCACAAGCTAACATCAAACGCAACTAGATGTCACTATCAAATATGTCCATGATTGAAGGACAGACTGTCTTCTTTGATTCTGTACCTCTTTGATCGTGCCATCTTCTTGCATTTGATGATACCTTGTGATCAAACACTAACAGATACACTCAGAAAAAAAATGGAGATTGCTGCCTTTGCTTCTATTCCCCTCATATGGTTTAAAATCTGTTCTTTACAGTCAACGGCTTATGATATATGTATGTCCTATTTTCTGACCTTTATGGTCTTTGTTCCATAATATTTGAACTATAATCAGTCCTTCATTGTGTATTGTCCATAATCTATGGTCTATGATCTGTCTTTTTTGGTCTTTGGTCATTCACATATGATGTATGATGTATCTTATATTGTTTTTGGTCCATAATTTTATCGGATTAAAACTGTAACTCGACACCTACAGGACGTAGATCAACACAATATGTATTTATTTTAAGTATTTGTATTTGTATTTATTGAAAATATAAATTCCGGGACATTTCTGGGGCATACAAAAAAATTCTGGACATTTCTGGGACGTTTTTGAATCCAGGACGAGAGGACATAATGCAGAACTTTCCCTCAAAATCTGGGATGGTTTGTTTTAAAAAAATGAGTACAATTTTTTGTAGTTATTGTCACTCTAACTTCATTTTCTCCGATCTGTTGGTATCTTTACATTTTTTTTCTTGAAAGTGTTCCACTTCTTTTAAGTCTCAAAGCGCTTCGGTATTTATTGGTAATGTGCGATTGTTTTTTTTTTTTTTTTTTTTTTTTAAATTTAAGGTTTTCTGGTAAAAATATTTAAGCGCTCTTTAAAATAAATATCATCTAACCATTTAATTAATATGACATTTGTAAATATAACAAAGAAATTTTCATTTTTGTGCATCAATCACGAACAAAAATACTAAATTTTACATATAAGCGATTAAAATGCAAGCAAATTTTTTTCAAAAATAAATAAATTAAAAAAATAAATACTAAATCAAACAGAAAATTCTTTAAAAAAAAAACAATGATACATTTTGATGTGATTGCAGAGCATACATGATTTAATAGAAATATCACAGTCATTTTACATACACATATGCAGATAAATCTCTTTGCAGTAGTGCTATAAAAATTCTTATTTAACAAAATTCCTGCAAAACTAAAAATGAATAAATTTGAAATATATTTTTTTTTTTATTAAAAAGATATTATTCTATACAGCACAGAACAAAACAACAATTGTAAATTGAGAAAAGTATTGGGGAAAACAAACACTGTCATTAAAGCCTGGGTTTATATTATTCCAAAACTAATTATAAGCAACACCGTATATAACACACACATGAATGTCGCTTTATTTATAGTCTATAGATTCTTGTGTGTGTGTGTTGGTATAGTGTCACAACGATTGTGTGCATAATTGTAATCCGTGTGGAAAATCACACTTTACCATCAACATTATAAGCAGCAGCAGCAGTAGCAACAATGCAACGAAAACAACCGTAGTATGTACTACACTAGATAACAAAATTGTTAAATGAAACAGTTTTGTCTCAATTTTACAAAACAATGAAGGACAACGCCATTTCACTATGTTTTCTATCCAAAAATACTCAAATTATCGAATATTAAAGCTTCTTTTTTTTAGAATACAAATTGGTCAAAAGATATATTTTTAGAACATGTACTTTAATGTGGGTGGGTTTGTATTAAGCAAAAAAAAAAAAGACGATGTCTCAAAAGTTAGAAGGAGTTGTAAAAACGATTCTTGATTCTTCTGACGGCCCATTTTGGCAAAAGAAAAAAAGAATCAATAGGGCGGGCGCAAAAAAATTTATGTGCCTAGGGCGCCAGACTACTTAGATCTGCCACTGTATAGTATGTTCGTTAGTGTAACAAAGTCAGTGTAAGGATAATTTTACATGTTGAATTTTACAATAACACCATAACTTCTATTTAAATTGAGACGAGATAAATATTCCAAAATTGTTTTAATCCAGCGGGAAATTTGGAAACTTAAAATGGCACTGGATTCTGCAGAAGCATATCATTTTAAGCTACTTCGAATGCTGTGGGGAACACCCTTTATACCGTTAATGTTTTATTTTTAGTTTTATTAAAATCTCATATTTATTTTATAAATAAGTAGAATTAGCAAAATTAATAATTTCAGAATTCTAACTTAGTTCCCTGGGTAGCAAATTCCATTACTTTCCGTTGGGAAACAAATGAGTGCACATGAACGCACTCACATAAAAGCCGGAAGTAATAAAGTGTTTTTGTATATTGTTTAATGTGTATGTTTGTCGATTTATGTTTTGTCCATATGTGGTGAGTTGATAGACAAAACACAAAAACAACAATTAGATTGCAATAACAACATCATAAGTGACACACACATGCAAATCAATTGTACACAAAATTAATTACATAGGCAATTTTGCCACTCTCACCGGAAGTGAACTGCAATTCGAAACTTCCGTTTGCATTTCAATTAGTAACAGTAAATGTTTATTTGATAGATTGGGAATATTTTTCAAAATTGCACTGCTAATAATATTATAAACTTATTTTCCAGATGATAGTAGAAATTCTCTCTCAAAGGCATATAGAAATTGTTAGATGGTTTGATGTAGCATCAATGTTTTGTTCAGCAAGTTTTTAAATTAAAGTGAAAAAAATCTCTATTTAAATGAGCATGTATAGGAAAGCGACATAATCAATCAAAAAATTTGCAGCAAAAAAATTGCATTTTTTCAATTTGAACATTTTGGGGCACAAGTTTAAATATCGTAATTGAGAGATAGTGCCGCCTGCAATTCTCCTCTTTTTTTTTTTTGTTCTTTTCATGTGTGCTGACAATTTTCAACTGAATTTGCTTTTTCGAATAACATTTTTTCAACTAAATTAAATGTACATACAGCACATCAAAGCATACAGGCACAACCTCACAAACACAACACGGATGCTGACCGACCACACTCCATACACACCGAGCGTACAAACGGATGGAGGACACAACTATTGAAATTGGTAGCAATCGCTGCTGCTGCAAACTCACTGCAAATTGCCGGAAATGCAAATATTTCAGTTTTCGTAGCACGAAGTTTATTTTCGTTTATGCTTTTTTAGATTTTTAGTTTTGCTAAGTGTTGACTGCTGCTGCTACTACGCTGTGCCACATCCGAATCCTTGCATTTATATTGATACTCGCAAACACACACATAGACACAGAGAGATAGTAATATAACTGACACAGACAAATAGTGCTAGACACTCTTAAATTGAGTTGGTTTTTTGATTTCTGTTACCATGGTGCATTTAAAACCGGAAGTGTATGGCAACATACACAGGCAGAATGTGTGTGTGTGTGTGTGCGAGTATGACTTAAATGGCTTTGCGTTTTCATCGTGTCAATATTGACATTTTTAGTTTGAAAATAAAAATCTTTGTTCTGAAAATGACTGGGTAGAGTTTCATTTATTTCAGGTTTTTTTTTTTTTGCACTAATTTATTTATCATTTTTATTTATTTTTGCAATCGAGTCTTCTTCTGACTCAGTTGCTTAGACACAATTGCCGTGTACAACATCCGGCTTAGCGTTGCCATCATTATTAAATTTATACAAGTGATATAAATAAAACCGGATGTTTTCATTAACCGCTCTTTACTGGCATTTGTAGCTATGATCCGTTGTTGTTGCTGCTGTTGTTGCAACCACCTCCCCAGCCGATGTTGGTGTCTGCTTTGTTTTCTTGTTGATATACAACTTCCGTTTGTGTTTATAAACAGGAAGAGCCAAAAGCATCGCTGTTTTGTTTGTGTTTCTGTTTATTTTTTTAAATGTTTTTGTATTGTCCGTCGCATTATGGTTTCTACCCAGTAGGAAATTATATTGAGATGCATTGAATAAGCAAGGTGCTCCACTCAGGATGATTAAACTCGTTTATGCTCAACTCCAAGGCTTCAAATATAACATACCTATGGTCTTAGTGGAAGCTTTCGGATCTTAAAGAGTTTATGACGATTGTCTATCAAAGTTGTTTGCCATCTCTAATACTGTTTCTGTTTAGATAAAACATTGTTCTTATCAGAACTGTTGCTTTTGCTTACATTCGCATACAAAAAACCCTGAAGTTTTTGTGATTTGCAAAATTTGGGTATATTGTGGTCAATCATTTGAAATCTAAGCTCAGAATAAGCAAGTGGTAAATATTTTGAAATATCTTTAAAATGAGGAACAAGTTATGAAATTTAATTTTTAAATTATATAGTCACCAAAAAAATTAAATGGACTTTTGAGTTCTTGTACACAAACTTATGTATTTTTTGGCTAAGAGTCCGACTACTCAACAGAATTGTCAATATACCTGCAGGCTTTTGAGATATGCTTGCTTGAAGTTTTGAAGTTTGAGAAAATGCTACTTTGAGGCTTATGGCCTAGCCACAGGAAAAGGTGAAAATCTTTTTTAATGGTATCAAATACTTAGCTACACTTTTTCTTATTTAAATATTTCTTTAAGCTTTTCCAATAGGACTTTTACTTTCCAAATGATTTTCCTTTGATAGAAGTGCTCCAATTTCATCGTTATTTTGTTAGAAAGGTAGTACAGAGAAGATCTTGCTTAGTAATATTTTTTTGTAGATTCAAATTATTTAATGGCTACTATTATATATTTTTCACCGTTAGACTAGTTTTTAGAAAAAGATGTCAAAAAGACCCATTAAAACAGGACATTTTGGGTAACGATTTTCAAAAACAAAAAAACGTTCCTTGTAAAATTATTTCATCATCCAAATATAGTTTTGGAGGCTAATAGTAGGGTGTGAAAATTCAAAAATATATTACTTTTGTGGATTCTAGATGAAAAAAAAAAACAATTTGTGGTTGATGTGAAATTGTTTTGTACACCCGGAATCAATATGAGAAAAGTTTGATATATCGTAGGGGAACTGATGCTATTGTGGTATAGCTAATGTTTAGGTGGAATTTGAAAGAGAACCCTTAGACAAATTTCAGCCAAATTTTCTTATGGTAATCATTGAAGTATTGGCTACAGAATACATTTCAATGAAATATGTGCAATTTCATTAAAAAAAGTTATTGAGCAAAATCTGAAAAAAGTCAAAAAAGCTGTTTTCAAAAAGTTTGGAGGTAATGTGGTATATATGGTGGCACAATGTGGTATATATACTGATCAGTACTTGTAAAGAGGGCTTGTAATGTGGTACATATAAGTAGGGTAATGTGGTATACTTAACCATACAACCAAATATAAAGTTTGAAAGGTATGAAATAAGTTCATAATAACATTTACATTGGTTCTCAAACTTATAGTTTTTATAAAAAAAATAGACAGCAATCAAATAATGTTAAGAATAACAAGAAATATTCATATACCACATTAGCGAATCCCGACTATACCACATTGGCCAATTTTTATAAATTACAAAATTCTAAAAATAAAATGGGAAACTTTGTGAATTTACACAGTTAAACACTTATTTGGCAATACTAAGCACTTACCTTTATTGAATATAAATAAAACTTCACCACAAAGCAACTTTTTCTCAACAAAATTTTTTTGCAAAAATCCGGAGAAAAAAAATCAACCATACGCGACTTAAGTTTCGTTCAACTGACCTCGGAAAAATTTTGTTTGGTGAATGACAGCAACACATCCCTGGTTTTTCATGTTTTCTGGTAGGATAAGAGCAATGACGTTCGCAGGTTCTTTCCCAATGCGGAGATATGCGACCATACCACATTGAAAAACTATACCACAATAGCATCAGTTCCCCTACGTCTCATTTTGCATACTGCAAAATTCTAAAATTATGTTTTGGAAATATTTTATTTTTTTAATTAATATACTTATATACATGTGACACGTTTCAACCGTGACAGCTCGGTCTCCAGAAACAAGATAAAAATGCGTTTAAAGTCGTAAAAAATCGATTTTTGAGACCGAATATTATCTACTCTCAAAAAAAAAAAAAAAAAAAATTTTTAAAAGCCAAAATTTTTGGAAGAACATAATCTTTATTTCTTAAGCACTCTTGGGTATATATTGTCTAATGTAAAAAATGGTTAGACCAAAAAAATTATTTTTTTATGCCAAAATAGCCCTTCAGTAGTATTAAAAGTGCTCCATTGGTTATTCTCAGAATGAAAAAAAAAAAGATGCAAAATGATACAGATATCGTTTTTAAGAATCCCTCTAACTTTTGGGTCAGTTTCGGGATGAATCTAAATTTCAACCCGGTCTTATGTATATATTGCCGGAGCTTACGAAGAAAATCTTCCAACCGAAAGTTGCGGCGAAGAAAATCTTTCTTTTGAAATTGCGGCGAAAAAATCTTTTTTGTAATATGCGGACAAGAAAATCACTTTTTATAAAATGCGGCAAAGAAAATCACTTTTTACAAAATGCGGCGAAGAAAATCACTTTTTGAAAAAATAATTTTTACAGTGATATTTTTCCTATTCCTTTTTTCGAAAATATTTGGATTAAAGAGTGATTTTTTACGCTGCATTTTTAAAAAAGAGATGTTCTTCGCCGCATTTTGTAAAAAGTGATTTTCTTCGCCGTATTTTGTAAAAAGTGATTTTCTTGTCCGCATTCGCACAAGAAAGATATTTTTCGCCGCAGTTTGAAAAAAAGGATTTTCTTGTCCGCATTTAAAGAAGAGATAGTCGTCGTAAGCACCGGCGATATATACTTAATATTACTTCAATAAAAACAGAAAAAAGTCCTTTGTGACGTATCAGCTCAAGTGCATTGATTCAAAACAAAATAGTCGTTAAAATCAATAAAATTTTCTTATCAGAAAAACTTTAATTAGGCGTTAAAGATCATTGACGAAGTTGATGAAAAATTATAAGCACTAGAGTTTGCCTTGTGGCCAAAATTCGATCATTTCGATTTAACTATAAAGCAAAATGTTTTTATACACTCTCTTGGTTGATAAAATACAAAAAGACTTTTTTTATTCTTTCTTAGGGTTATTCTTTATAGCCCAGGAAAATAAGACATTTTCTGCGAAAAAATTCCCAGTGGAAATTTTTCACCGGAAATGTCTTTATTTATGCATGATACACAAACTGTGAAAAGTCCAGTGCAAAGTCGTGTGCGCATAAAAAGTTATTAAGGCTCAAAGGTCGCTAAAATCAGTTTTTTGCAAATATCTCGCTAATGCTAACTTTTACAGAAAAATGTTGGTCTCCAATTTTGTAGCACAGGAAATTTCCTACAAAAGTACGTCAAAAGTATTTGCGCACGACTTCTAGTTTAGGAGATCACCCAATTTAAAAAGTTGTTAACAGTTATGATATAAGAAACAACCTATGAGTTCATATTAAAATATCTTACTTTTTAAATTGCAATAACTCTTCAATAAGAAGTTGTACAAACAAAATTAAAATGCCGTTTGAAAGATAATTTAATTTTCTATTTACCGTACAAAATTTTTTTTTCGAACGTTAAGGCTTCGAAATTACTGGTTTTTTAAGGATATCTGCGAATTGGTAAGTACTACGATAAAAAGTAATGGGACCAATTTTGTAGAGAATTACAAGATCTACAAAAACAAAGCGATATGTGTACACATATGTAGAAGTAACCGTTTAGGAGATTTTCCAAAAAAAACCTTAAAATGCCAAAAAACCGGTTTCTTTTGAATATCTTCTATACGGTTACTTCTATGTGTACACATATCGCTTATTTTTTGTAGATCTTGTAATTCTCTACAAATTTGGTCTCATTACTTTTTATCGTAGTACTTACCAATTCGCAGATATCCTTAAAAAACTAGTAATTTCGAAGCCTTAACGGTTATTCAAGAATATTTTTAAGGTCATGAGGCGTTTGAAAAAAAGTTTTTGTACGGTATATAGAAAATTAAATTATCTGTCAAACGGCATTTTAATTTTGTTTGTACAACTTCTCAATGAAGAGTTATTGCAATTTAAAAAGTAAGATATTTTAATATGAACTCATAGGTAGTATTTCATATCATAAATGTTAACAACTTTTTAAATTGGGTGATCTCCTAAACTAGAGGTCGTACGCAAATACTTTTAACGTTTTTTTGTAGGAAATTTCCTGTGCTACAAAATTGGAGACCAACATTTTTCTGTAAAAGTTAGCATTAGCGAGATATTTGCAAAAAACTGATTTTAGCAACCTTTGAGCCTTAATAACTTTTTATGCGCACACGACTTTGCACTGGACTTTTCACAGTTTGTGTATCATGCATAAATAAAGACAATTCCGGTGAAAAATTTCCACTGGGAATTTTTTTGCACAGAAGCTATTTTTTCGTCTTATTTTCCTGGGCTATTAAGGTTATCTGCATTTATAAAAATCGATAGAGCTCACGGTGTGCCTTAACCCGTTCTAAATCGGACGTCGTAGCACATCAAATTTTTTTCCAGATTCTGTTTACTTATCGTTCAAATGATGTATAAAAAAATTTTCACTCGTGACTCTTCGACTAAATTTTGAGATAATCGCTTTTCCAATTGGGGCATTTTCCCATACAAAAAGAAAAAAAAATTTTTTTAACTACATTAAACAAAAATTAAAATAATCACAATCGATGTGTTTTGCGATGTTTAACGCGAATCCAACCTTAGATTTGCTCTATCGTGTATAGTTTCTGAGATATTGTAACCTAGAGACAAAAAAAAGTCGTTTTTTGCCATTTTTTGAAGCTAAATAACTATGTAAAATATCATTTATTCGACAAATGTGGCTTAAGCACTTGAAAGCCCCAATCATTTTCTTTAAAACCTCATTTAAATTATATTTATATCTTCATGCTTCTAAGAGATATCGTATACCGAAGTATTGTCAAAACGGGTTTTTTGCACTTTTGTGTCTTTTTAGGTTAGGATATCTCTGAGGAAGAAAAAGATATCAACATAATTTAAATTAGGTTTTAAAGGCAAAGATTAGGACTTTAAAGTTGCTTACCAGATTTAACGAAATTAAAATATCTTTCACATTTTAAACATGTTCAACGAACCGACCATTTTAAAATTCAGCCGTATGCCATACACGTAACAACACTCGGGGTGTCAAACGGCTGAATTTAGAAGTAGTCGGTTCGTTGAACATGGTTAAAATGTGAAAGAAATTTTAATTTCGTTTAATCTGGTAAGCAACTTTAAAGTCCTAATCTTTGCCTTTAAAACCTAATTTAAATTATGTTGATATCTTTTTCTTCCTCAGAGATATCCTAACCTAAAAAGACACAAAATTGCAAAAAACCCGTTTTGACAATATTTCGGTATACGATATCTCTTAGAAGCATGAAGATATAAATATAATTTAAATGAGGTTTTAAAGGAAAAGATTGGGGCTTTCAAGTATTTAAGCCACATTTGACGAATAAATGATATGTTACATAGGTATATAGCTTCAAAAAATTGCAAAAAACGACTTTTTTTGGTCTTTAGGTTACAATATCTCATAAACTATACACGATAGAGCGATTCTAAGGTCGGATTCGCGTTAAACATCGCAAAACACATCGATTGTGATTATTTTAATTTTTGTTTAATGTAGTTAAAAAAATTTTTTTTTCTTTTTGTATGGGAAAATGCCCCAATTGGAAAAGCGATTATCTCAAAATTTAGTCGAGGAGTCACGAGTGAAAATTTTTTTATACATCATTTGAACGATAAGTAAACAGAATCTGGAAAAAAATTTGATGTGCTACGACGTCCGATTTAGAACGGGTTAAGGCACACCGTGAGCTGCTTAGTTGCAATAGCGTGTTTTCCATTTAGAGGCATGTTACTTCTACTAAAGTGCAAAAACTTTTTCATATCTGTTCAATCTATCCCCATACCAAAATTAGTTAAAATCAGTGCCGTGAGTACGTGGCACCACTCTTTTAAAAACATAAAGGTTATATTCTCGTTCCGTATTACTATTCCTATCTCCAAACTAAATTTCGTAAAAATCGATGCAGTGGCTTAGACGTGAGAGCATTTTTTCCATTAAGGCGCGTGGCACCGCTTACTTAATAGATAATGCTAATTTTATCGTTCCTTAGTGCCAGCCCTATCTCCACAGCAAATTTTATAAAAATCGATGCAGTGGCTTGGACGTGAGAGCGTTTTTCCCATTTGGGGACGTGGCACCGCCCACTTTAAAAAAATTGTATCCTATGCTCTGCTCCTCCTCACAACCTTTCCAACAAAAAAAAAAAAAAAAAAAAAACAGGGACTAAACCGATTACGTTTGCCTATTTATACTGTGTGTATTGCATAAGGCTACTAAGCTTCTGAGAGGTGTTAGAGGAGGCCTAAACTAACTAAAATTGCACCTGGAGGGAAGTCTAAAATGTACCCCTGAAGAGTTATAGGGTTAAAAGTAATTTTCTGACTTGTGTCAGAAAAAAATTTTCTTGGATCACCCTAACGTTTAAGAGAAAACATTTTTATTGACGAACTTTTAGCTTATTGTAAGAGCTTTCAGATAATTTATATAAAATTTATAAGGTTTAAAAAGTTTTCGCAAAGTCCTTAACCTTAAAGTTGATATTTAAATTTTTTTTCCCATTTTTTGACTTTAGCGGCCATTTAAGTATGAAAAAGGTCCTATTAATAAATCCTTTTATAATTTTTTTTAAAATTTTTGTTAAATTGCCTTTAATTTGATGGCACATTTGTTTTACCAATTTTTTAATTTGAGGTCGGAAAAAATACTTTTCTATCATATGTATCACACGGGTGCAATTTTTGTTAGTCTAGGCCTCCTCTATCACCTTTGTAACCTTATGCAATACACTCTGTATATAGATTGCAAAACATCTTAAAAATCTATAAAAGAAGAAAACAGTTCTTGAAGATATCGATACTTAAAATTGCCATACTTATTTTTGTTCCTTAAAAAGGACATTACTTTCACAACGACTTGTTTCAAACGATGCATTTGTTTGACGTTGTAAATTAATTGTTACTATTGTTTTTTTAGACATTTTTTTGTGCTTCCTTTTCGTTATGCTTGAGAAATTCCCTTTTTTTTTGTGAAATGATTGAAAAGAGAAGCAAAAAAAAACAAAAACATAAATTGAAAATGTTAAACAAGAGAATTTTTCTGTATTGGCACAAATTTGCTAATAAATCAAATAAACCAAAACAAAACAGAAAAAAAAAACGAAATGTCAAACTACCGCCGCTAGTCCTTCGTTTCGTCCTCGTTAAGTACTCAAATATTTACACAATACATTTTTTCCGAAACAGTTACTTTTTTTTGCTTTGCTACTTTTCTTCATGTTGCTACTCTGCTGCTGCGCCACTGCTTCGATGTCAGTGGCAGCGTTTGTATTTAAATTCTTTTTTTTTTCGTTTTCGTTTTTATTTTGCTCCTTCTTTTTGTCATTTCACACTTTCGCATTTTATTTGCTTTTTGGCATTTGGTGTTGTTGTTGTTGTTGCCTGCTTTCATGCTTTGTGCTTCTGTTGCCAAATGTCCTTTTCATTTTTATCCTGCGGCAATTGTTGCTATTTACAGCAGATTTCGTACTTTGCTTGCGAAAAAGTGAATTGTCTGGTTGTCGTTGTTGTTGCTGTTGAGTGCTGCAATTGTTACGTTGTCACTTTGCTATAGTCTACTTTTGGGCATGTGGTTTTTTTTTCTTCGTTTTTTCCGTTTGTTGTCAATTTTTTTGCGTTTTCATGTCGTTTCCATATTTTATGATAATTTGCAATTATTATTGTCAGTTCGTTTGTTACAATTCGGTTTTTTTTCCTCTTTGGGAAGACACAAATGTTGCGTGCGTGTGTGTGATAGAAAAAATTGTAGCATATTTTACGGCAGTATCATGTGTGCATTGATATTTAGCTCATACTCTTGCTTCATTTAAACATTTAAAAAAAAACCGTTTTCATTTCCGAGTTAAAATTTTAATATTTTCAAGTCTTTTGGGCTGTTTGGTGTTTCTACAATTGAAAAACGTGCGCTACCAACGATATTTATCATGAATTTCTATTGATAAGGTATTGTAATTGCGCAGTCGTCCAAAATTTCGGCATTGCGCTAAAATGGGTTAACCAAACTTGAAAAATATACACCAAAATACAGAGTTTTGTTACTACTTTTTTGCGTGCCCTTGTGGTGCTTAAAATACCCAAAAGAGATGCTTAAGCATAAACTTTGAATTACCACGTATTGCCTCCGTTGTAGGTGAACAAGGACATCATTTTTGTTTGAATTTCAAATTAGCAAAAAAGACAACATTTTGTTTTTTCTTTTTCATCCTACTCAACTTTAAGAAAATTTTATTTGATTGGAAAATTTTTAGAATTTTTTTTGTTGCAGTTTCTTTAATTGCTTCTGAAAGGGAGCTTGGTATCCTACGCAACCTACATACATTCATTCTCTCTGCAGCACACAGGAAATCGTTGCGTTAATGTTCGTATTTTTTCGTTTCCTTTTTGGGATTTTTTTTAATTTTTTTTTTTGGCTCATTGAGTTCAGTTTTGTGTTGGTGTTGGTTGATTTTATTTTGTTATTTCATCAGCAGCAACGCTTAATGAACTTTCACACCAAAGCAAAAAAAGGAACTAAACCTACCGCCAAAGGATTTTTTTTTGTACCAAAGTGTTTTTTTTTTGGTGTAAAGATTCTCTAATTTGTGCCACTGCCAGCGGTCATTGGTCGTTGAATGAAGCGTTGCTTTGAATATTTTTTGCAATTTGTTGATTGCTTCTGGTAGAGAAGAAAGTCAGTAAGAATCATTTAAGCTAATGAAACTTGCTTAAAAATTGGACATCATTTTCAGGAGACAAAAAAAAAAATTCAAATCAGCGATAATTTTACATTTGAATTAAAATGATTTCAGATGAATTCTTACAAAATAAATTAAAAAATTAACTTTCCGGCATTGGCGCACGAGTTATGTCCACTGTATGTCTATTGGCATAACCACCCTATTATACTATATATAATTTTATGACCTATTTTAAGTATGCATATTTCGAAACTCCAACATTGTTGCTGATTAATTATATATAATAAAATAATGTAAACAATGTTGAATGTCGAAATAGTTTAAGTACGTTTTAAGTATCCAACATTGTTGCTGACTAATGTAAACACTATTGGATACTAAAACCCAGCATTGTTGTTGGTGATCGGTATTGCTGATCAATTGACAAAAGTCATAAAACAACAACAATAATGTTGGACATAGATTTTACTTCTAGGCTTAAAAACCATTGTTAATTTTTAGAAATCAGTTCTTTGTAGACTAAGAAAAAATAAGGTAATAAAGCTTTTTAAAGAATATTCAAAATTTTTTAGTGTTTTATTTACAAAAACTCGGAATACGTAAAGTATATTTGCCACGTGAAAAGAAAATTCGACGTACAAAAAACATAATCGCAATTTATACGTACTTATGTTTTGATACTCTACACACTGGATATATGCACTTTTTCTTCTTGCAATTTCTAACGCAGGGTAGGCGAAAATCGGCAGAATACCGGAAAATGTAAGATTCCTGGGACTGTTCTGAAAAATATGCTAAAACATCGGAGTTATTTTACAGTAATTTTTTAAGGAGGAATAACTCCACAAAGAAGGGAAAGTAATGTCAAACATATTATGTGCCATACTCATCGGTTATTTGAGCGACATAATTTTTTTAAACTTCACGCCATCAATTTCACAACATTAGGTTAACTTTTTGTCATAACAGAGCTCAATTTTATTCATTCATAGTAAAATGTCTCCATAACATCATCTAAGTTTCCGGATTCTTGGAAGATAGCAAATGTCAAACCCATTGCAAAGAAAAATAACCATGTTCAGCCTGAGGATTTTCGTCCAATCAGCATATTGTCAGCCATGTCGAAGACCTTTGAAAAATTCTGTCAGCCCAAATTGTTGAACATCTACAGTCAAACAGGCTACTAATAGAGGTCCAATCTGGATATGGACCTGCTTATGACAAAGATGAGGTAACGATTTTGGTGCTGTTGGACTTCTCAAAGGCCTTTGACATGGTTACTCATGCACAGTAAAAATTTTAGTTTAATTTTAAAACCAAACAAAGTATTTATATAGAACAATGCCAAAAAAAGATTTAATTTAAAACTATTTTGGAGTAAATAAAGAGAGAGAGAAAAATGAAAAAAAAAAAAAATTTTAAAAAATAATTGAAAAAAAAAAAACAAACCATCCATCCAAACTGAGATTCGAACCAATGGCACAACTTCTTATACCTATGTAGATACGAAGTCTTTAGCTCACTCGGCTATTGAGCTTATTGACGTAGTTGTGTGAAATTTGTATTTAAACAATTGACAAAAAAAAAAAAATTTATTTTTATTTTGTTCTCGTTCTTTTTTTTATGCTCTTTTGATATATACAGATTTTCAAATTTTGAAACTAAAAAGTCTCTCAAAGCTAAATTAAAACTTTGATGGCATTAGTTTCAAACCACAAGTATTAAAATTGGCGCAGAGAATATTTGAATACTTTTCTTGGATTTATTTTAAAACTATTAGTCCGGGAGCCGGCAATACTAAAAGTGCCGTCATCGCGGATTCTGAAATTTTTAATGCAAAATGGTAGTTTACACTAAGACGAATAAGAAAATCTTCGTCAGCATGGTTGTAGCCTGGCAGAAATATTTTTAAATGGTTTTTGAATTATCAAATTTATGGAATGTTTTGCCGTCATCGCGGATTTCGATCAATCTTAATATTAATCGATGGTAAATTTCATAACCTTTCAGAAAAAATCCGGCCGATCAATTTTTTTTGCCAAAAACGACAGGCAGACCTATTTTAATGGTGGGTACAATTTCTCTGTTATCACGGAAATTTGTTTTTTTTTTTTTAATTTACGTGTTTTAATGTCAAATTTAAAAATATCTTGGTATGCGAGCTTAGAAACTGCCAGAAGTACCCACTGTCGCACCATTAAAATAGGTCTGCCGGTCATTTTCGGCAAAAAAAAAATTGGTTGGCCGGATTTTTTCTGAATGGTTATGAAATTTACCATCGATTAATATTAAGATTGATCAAAATCCGCGATGACGGCAAAACATTCCGAAAATTTAATAATTCAAAAACCATTTAAAAATATTTCTGCCAGGCTACAACCATGCTGACGAAGATTTTCTTATTCGTCTTAGTGTAAACTACCATTTTGCATGAAAAATTTCAGAATCCGCGATGACGGCACATTTAGTATTGCCGGCTCCTCGCCTATAAAAATGATTATTTTTTTTGAAATTAAAGTTATTTTAGGATTGTTTTTAAGTCTCTTTGGTATTAAAAAATTTACAAAACTAAAATTAAAACCTACCGGAATAAACTTCAACCTTTTTTGGAATAAATTTTGAATTTAATACCTAAATAGTTTAAAATCAATACCGAATGGAATCAAAAATAAACTATCATTTTTTACTGTGTGATATTCTTTTGAAAAAGCTTCAATATTATTTTGGTTTTAGTAAAACGGCAATTAATCTACTAAAAATATATCTCGCAAGCCGACAACAACGTGTCATAGCCAAAAACTCTTCTTCGGAGCTTAAACTCGTACGGTCTGGTGTACCACAGGGATCAATTCTTGGCCCCATACTTTTTAGTATCTTTATAAACGATATTGTTCATAATTGTAAAAATTGTTCAATTCACTTGTATGCCAATGACACACAAATGTTTTTGTCCAGGCCAATAGGGCTTTTTGAGGACCTTGTGCATAGAATGAATGATGATCTGATTGCTATTGACAATTGGGCCCATCAAAATTTTCTAAAACTGAATGCAACTAAAACGCAAGCGATAGCTATTTCACACAGTTCTTTTGAACTAAATAATTTTTCACCCTTGACTTTGGCTGGTGAAAACATAAAGATGGTAAAAACAGTTAAAAATCTTGATTTCACTATAAATACTAACTTAAGCTGTAGTGATCATATCAACTCTTCTGTTAGCAAAATGTATTACATACTTAGAAAACTTTGGCACACCTCCTCGTTTATACCACAAAAAACTAAAATGCAACTAGTTCGAACATTCGTTATACCAATAATGTCTTATAGTGTGCTAGTTTACAGCAATTTAGATGCGGCTTCAATTAAAAAACTGCAAATGCTAATTAATAATTGTGCAAGATATATTTTTGAAAAACGCAAATATGACCACATATCGGAATACGCCTTAAAAATTCTCAATTGTGAAATTCGAACTTATTTCAACATATGTAATATAGTTTATTTGCACAAAATCGTGCGTACACGCACTCCAGAGTATTTATATCGAAAGATTTGTTTTGCGCAATCAAATCGTACACTTAATATTATAACCCCACGTTTTAACTACTTGTCGTCATCAAGGCTCTTTTTTGTTAGTACAGTGAAATTATGGAATGTTTTACCTAGGGAAATTAAAACCGAAAAACGCAAATCACATTTTAAAATGGCAGTTCATAGATTTTTTAAAGTACCAACTTAAGCTAAAAAATGTATAAAATATAAATTTTTGTCATATCTCCTTTATGTATTTAAACTCATTTATTTCTAAATAGTCAAAATTAGTTTGCAATCCATTTATTCTAAATTTCTCTTTTAAGTATATATATTTTTGATATAAATTGCATTGTTAATGTACTTTATGAGACTTTAAGTCTTGCGTACTACCATATCTATGATAAATAAATAAATAAAAAAAAAAAATAAATATATCATATTGTGACATTTCTTTGGTCCCTTTATGGACTTACTCCAATAACTCCGTTGGATTTGCGAAATTCGATAAATGGTACTACGAAAAGTTCTTCATAACAGTTTCAGAAATCTTATACTTTCCAGTGTTCTACCAATTTCCACCCACCCTGTTTATTCTTGATCAACATCACTTCTTGTGTGCCTGCGTCACACTGTGGTATGGCTACATGCACGTTTTGGAAAAATAGAAGGAGTGATCTTATAACAATAACATTTTGCAAGCTTAATAGGATGATTCAAAATCGTATGGACAAATCAAAGATTGTCCGATTTTTGGTCCTCAAAATATATCCTTACGCCAAAAACTTTGCCTGCGCACACTCTCCTACGATGAGCTGTACAAAGAGCACCAACAAACGAATATCGTTGTTCTTGTATTGTTTACAAGCTGCTTACTGTCATGTTGCCTGTTGGAATGCCGGCCGGTAACAAGTTAACAAAGGAAAATATAAGTAAATTAAAAACAAAAACAAAAAGAGGAAAAAAGAAGCAAAAGCAACAACAAAACTACAGATGTAGAAAAAGGGGAAAACAAAGGTTGACAGCTAAAGCAACGCAAACGGAAGTCAACCAGCAGCCATGCAGCTACAGCAAGCAGTAGCAACATCCCATTGCGCTATGTAACGTGCAAATAGATGTCAACGCTGTGGAAGAAAACTAGAAATTGCAGAGAATGCAAAAAGTGCAGAAGCAGAAGCAGAGCACATAAAAAAAAAAAACGTGACAGCAAATGATATAACAACTAGTACTGGTGTTATCTTTGGACTGGCTAAACATTAAATACCCTACACTGCAGGATTTTGAAACTTTTACTTATATTTGAAGTGCTACGCCCTTTTCTTCGAATTTGCTTAGTTTTCGCTCAGAGCTTGCGCTAACCATTTCTAGTATTTATGTGTGTTGTGGTTACATTGTCGTGAAAAATACTCCTAAAGTTCCATTTTGAATAAATTTTTTGTAAAGGTGTTGACCGATTTTGCTCATTTTCAATAAGTCGAGCCAGCTTTAACGGCGAAAACAGTGTACCAAATTTCGTTGAATTATCTTGCTCAGTTTTCCTAAAAAATGTATTTCCACGTACAGACAGATATCCAGTCAGACAGACTGACGAATACGGCTATTTCGACTCAGGAGGTGACGCTGATCAATAATATATGTGACCTGGTCTATGAAAAGGGGGCTTACGTGCGAAAAAAAAATTTCGTGAAAACAGCTTGAAAACAACTTTTAAGGGTTAATTTATGCGAATCGGCAAAAAATTGGAAAATTTTTTTTTTGACACGTAAGCCCCATAGACCTGGTCACATATATACATTTTTATATTTGCTACGTATCCTTCTCTGCGTTACAAATGGAAGGAAAAAGTGAATATACCTTGGGTGTAGGGTATAAAAAGAGGGAAACAACATAACGAATATATGAAAAGAAAATTGAAATACTGCCGTAAGGCTAAAATGTGCAACACTTTTGTCACAGCGACAACTTTTGTTGTTGTTGTTGGCTTTCATTTTCCATTTTCCGCTCAACATGCGACAAATCGTAATGCCGCCACCACTATGGTTTGCTACAATTCAAAACACGCAAAACATTTGAGAATTTGTTGAATAAATGGATGAAGCATGGTTCGGCTGGAGAGGTAAATTGATTAGAGGAAACATTTTTTGATTGATACTCTTTCTTATTTGAGCATTTTTTTCTTAAATTTAGATCTATGTTTTTTCTGATCTCTGGGCAGATTTAAACTTCAAGTTAGCAATTTTAGCAATATTTAGTTTTTTTTTTATTGCTTTGGGATATACGGTGGGAAATATTTAAGTTCTTGGAACGGTTGGAATGGAGTGGAATTAAAAATACTTATTTATTTTTTCCGTTCAGAAAGTTCTCTGCTACCCTTATACATTTTTCTGATCTTTCACTTAAGTTATGTATGTGGAAATGGAGCTAAACGGAAGACTTGACAGCACTGACAAAACGAACGAGACTTAAACGAAGCAAACAAAAGACTTCGAATAAACAAACAAATGGCAGCTGAAGTTTGTAGTCGTTGAAGAGTCGAGATAAAAAGACGGTTGTCTGCAGACATGTAAGTTAGTAAAATTAAAGCAGCGAAAAGAACAAATTTAGAGGTCAGATCGATGAACTTAAGAAGATAGGAGAACTAAATAATAATAACGATTGTAAAATACAATAACTAAGTAAGAACTAAAAGACATGTGTAAATAAATACATAATATGAAAACTGGAAAGTGTTGTGTTACTTTTAATTAATATAAGAATAAAAAGCCTACAAATTCTATATGCATACCTTCGAAAAAAGTTGTTTTAACTTAGTCTGAAACCGAATTCTTCACTTATTCAACAGTTGAAAAATTCTTCCCACAAAGTTTTTTTTTCAAGTTTGTAAATTGGTGATATAAGCTGGGAGCCAAATTTTCAAAGCCCACCTTATGTAGAGTGCTCATAGCAACACGGCTTTAGTGAATATGTGCGTGCTCTTGCAGAAGAAGAATATTGATGGTAAATTTTACACTTCTATTTGCCTTTGAAGGCTTTCTTAAGCCATCTTTAAATTGCAGCGTAGCATTTTCCGGTTATGGATACACCTTTATCTAATCGATTATAGGAATTGTTCTTAAAGATTATTCTATGACTTTCCCAGCCCACTGTGACATGTTGTATCAAATTTACCACGTTCCGTTAATTTTGTGTATTTTCGAAAGTTTTCTATATTATATATTTCCTTAAACAATAAGGGTAGACTTCCTTTAAGCCCACGTTTTTCATACCAAAAAAGCAGAATTCCCAAAATAGAGTTGAACTTTGCAAAAGACCAAAAATTAAACAGCAGAAAAAGTGCGCACATTTTGGCTTTAAAAAAAGGTTCAATTTACGCTTGTCGGCATTTAGATGTTTCAGCATTAAGTCCTGCACAAAATCAACTCGTTTCACTTTCTCATGCAGCTTTGTACGTAAGCGAGTGTGCGTTGCTCTGCTATTGCCTTGCAGTTGATTAAAGATTAAAGCGGATTATAGCGGTGCTTTTTTGGGCAAAAGGGGTTTAAATTCATGTGAAAACTGAATTTTACTTGGGTGAAAATTTCACAATACAATCGCATGGAGTTTGCTTTCATTTGAATAAGATATTTAAAGCGAAAATAAATTTTCTTTTTTCAAAAAAACTTTCGTTTACAATCTGACCGTACTATGGCATAATAATCTTACATACATTTGATTGAGTTTATTGAATTATTTAAATCTTTATCATCCTCAAACAGGGAATTTATTAAAATAAATTTAAGTTTTTTCTTTTTTTTCCTCCTCAATTTGGTAGTCCAAACCATTTGAGTTGTGTTGTTAAAAAAAATGAATGTCACTTATATATGAATTTATGCATGAGTGAGATAAATTCCTTTTCAACAAAACAAAAAACACAAAATCTTTTTGAAAAATCACAAAAGAAATAAAAACATTTCGATTTAATTCCCTTTTTCATTCAATTTGCGTTATTTTGGTCGCAAACGCATTCAACAAGCATAAAGTCATAATCCATTGCATGTGAAAGCATAAAACATATTGATTGCAATATCGTTTTGGCATTACACGCCCATTAGTGTGGCATAAAGGGGTTCCTTTTCTGTTTTTTTTTTGTATCACACAGACCGCATTGAATTACCAACAGCGATAACAGGGGTATTAAACCAAATCGACAGAGAGAGAGAGAAATAAAAAATACAAAATGAAATTTTAAATAAAAAAAACATAAATTTGTTTCCCTAAATAATCATGCGCTTGCACAAAAGTGAACTGCATCGAGCAGAGATTAAAAGCGCACACACACGGACTCAACACTATACAATTACAGCAATAACATAAACACACATATGAGCGTATTGCCCAATAGGAATTTAAGAGTTTTAGTTTTATAGCTGATTATGTGAGTTTCGCATTTCTTGTCTACGGTTTTGAACTCAGTTTTTCGTTAACAGTTCAGAATTTTGCTTTTTTAAGCAGATGACACATTTGCCGGAATTTTGCTCTAAACTTTTACAAAACAACGGACAATTTTTACACAAATAAACATGAATGTAAGATATGTGGATTAAATTATTGATAAAGATTTGTTTTCAGTGCTCATTATTGATATCCCAGTCGTCGGTATCATCATCGTTAGGTATATCATCTGTCAATCGTAATGTGGAATAAATGTTCACGAGTTTCTTTGATGTCTCAAGAGAAAGCTTGTTTCTGATGTCTTTTTGCACTTATCCTCAATAGAAGACTAGACCTTTTAATTCTGCCATTGATGATTATCATAAATTTTATCACAAAAGTATGCGGTTAGAAATTTTGGAACGAATTTGAACTCAACCGAAGCATTGCAAAGATCACACTAGTTTATAAATAATTACAAAATTTTTGACTTTTAGGTGCCACTATTCATTTCTTATGAAAAATTAGCTGCTGATTCCGAAAATCACTTTATTTTTTTCCAACACGTCGTTTTCGAGGTATCGGTCATTTTCAGTTTTTGGACCAAAAAAACAGATTGTTACACTTAATAATAACGCCATAGGAAATAACGCCAGAAAATTTTTTGGAAATAACGCCAGAAAAATCTTCATACAAAATTCTGGCGTTATTTCCATTTTGTTTTGGAAATAAAGCCAAAAACTTTTCTGGCGTTATTTCCAAAAATTATGGCTTTATTTCCAAAAATTATGTAGTTTACAGAAAGGAAATAACGCCATAGGAAATAACGCCAGAAAATTTTTCGGAAATAACGCCAGAAAAATCTGCATACAAAATTCTGGCATTATTTCCATTTTGTTTTGGAAATAAGGCCAACAACTTTTCTGGCGTTATTTCCTAGTTCATTTTTGGTTTTATTTCCAAAACAAAATAGAAATAACGCCAGAATTTCGTACGGACATTTTTTTGGCGTTATTTCCAAAAAATTTTCTGGCTTTATTTCCTATGGCGTTATTTCCTATGGCATTATTTCCTAACATTCTGGCGTTGTTGTCTAATTAGTTTTTGGCTTTATTTCCAAAAATTAATGCCAGAAAATTTCTGGCGTTATTTCCAAAAAATTTTCTGGCGTTATTTCCTATGGCGTTATTTCCGGGAGCCCTCAAGAACCTATATTTATAATATTTAAACGATCTATATTTCAAATAAAAATTAATTTAATTTTCTATAAATAATGCTCAACTAACTTTTTTGTTAGTATGTTACACCCAAAAAAATTGCTGCGGTAGTTTTAACAACGTTTTGTTGTGGATTTTACAATTCTCTGTGGATTTGCTAATTTAAAAGTTAATATAATCGAATTTACAATTAATTGCTAATTGCAATAATTTCTACCAGAAATTTGTTAAAATTATCGATATAATTTTTTTTTTGTTGTGAAATCTACAGCAAATATTTTATTTTTCACAGCTAATTTTTCAAATGTACAACAAAATTGTAATATTAACTGCAAAAGATATGGGATAAAATATGAAAGTAAATGCTGTTAAACATACAGCATTTTGCTAGACTTTTACAACAGATTTTTTTGGGTGTAGTTTTGAGGAAAAAAATTGATTCTTTTGTCGAAAAAATTAAAAAAAGTCAAAATCAACAGCAAATTTACACAAAAAAAAAAAAAAAAAAAAGAAAAAAATTGCAAAAAATCCTTTTTGAGAAGTAAAACTATCAGCATGTTTGCTGTATTTGATTTAATACTGGGTAACAAAAATATGCCCCTGAGGAGTTATAAGGTCAAAATTGATATTCTGACTTGTTTTAGAAAAAAATTTTTATTCGGTCACCCTAGCGTTTTAGAGAAATCTTTTGTTATAGAAAATTTTTAGCTTATTTTATGAAATTTTTAAGTTTGTATGGTTCATAGCTCTTAAAATGATATCGAAAATTGATATTTTAAATTTTTTTTCTCATTTTTGACTTTGGTCGCCATTATGGCATGAAAAAATTGAAAAAATGAAAGAAAAAAAATTTAAATATCAATTTTGAAGATCCAGAACTTTGTGAAATCTTTTTACATTCTATAAATCAAATTCAACCTTAAGAAGCTCACACAATTAGTTAAAAGTTTTTTGTCAAAAATTTACTCTAAAACATTAGGGTGAGCCAACAAAATTTTTTTTTAAAAATAACTCAGAAAATCGAGAAAAATCAGAAAACAGTGAACCTTGTTCAGCAGCATAGTACTAAAACTTCTTCGGATTCGCTTGTTCCTTCAATTGCCGTGCATTATTACTTACGTTATACTTTTCTCATTTGGTACATTTAGTTTGAGAGTTTTCAACATTTCCTACACTTTACATGTAGAAAACATAATTCACAGTTTTCTACGTAAATTTCATGCTGGTCATAAAAATTGTGTAAATATGCGAAACCAGACAAAAAATTTTAACTGGAATTACATCATGATGACTAAATTTTGTAACAAAAGACAACGTTAATTCCTGCAGGGTGAGATATTTATGTAGTACACATAGAGACTCAATGCAATATATGTACATACATATGTAGTTTGTGTACGCAAAAACATTCTTTGTTTATTCATATTGAATAAATCCAAATTCAAACACACACACACACACACACCACGAAAACACACTCAATCACCCATTCATTACAGTGACATTCAGTCTGAGGCACATCAATTTCGTATCGACAAGCGACAATGCCTTATTTTATACGTGCGAGTGTGTGGGTGACTTCAAAATACACATAAACAGTACGTAACTGCAGCTGAATTTTTGCATAGGACAAACTGAATTTAATACTCACATGAGAGAGGGAGGCAGTGCAGAGAATTTGTTTTTATTTTTAAAATTCACGAGTGCGTTTGTCGCGTATATAAGCGACAATGATGATGACAGCGACATCTGTTGTGTGGTACGAGAATTCGGACAAGTTCAATGGCAAAAAATAACAAAATGCGGAAAAAAGTTTTCAATAGAGAGAAAGACAAAACGGCTGTGTCATGCAAAAAAATATGCAATGAAAAATTATGATTAATGTTAACAAAGAATACAAAATTAACAATGACATGAGAAATCGATTTTTGATTTAGTATTTGGCCCAAAGGATGATCAGTTGACCAGTGCACGAACCCCGTGTGTGTGTGAGTGAATTGCGTGGGCAATTGTTGGTATTGCTGTTGAAAGCGGAAATTTAAAACAAAAAAAGAATTTGGGCTTTGATGCTATGATTCTTAATTATTTAATTAACTTTTTGTTTCATAAATTTTCAGCACAATAACAGTTGGTTATATTTTTATTTAAAAATGTTTCAGAGCAACATAAATTTCCTTGCCTTATCAGTTGGACTTAGAAGTGAAAAAAATAAAAATCAGAATACTAACTACACGTCTAAAATATAAACTTTATTATGAACGCAACATTAACTCGCAAGCAACATTTTTAGCCTAACTGCTGCTGCTGCTCCATAAAGGCAACATTAGCGCGACAGTTTAAGTTTAATTGCCGCAAATTTACTCACAGAACTACCAACTTTGCATACAAATTGTTAATACTTGAGATCGAGTAAACAACAACTGGAGCAGCAACATCACCAGGATTTTGGCCAAGAAAATAACAAAAGTGGTAGAGACGATGTTACGTGATTTCATTAAAGTTATTGCCACAGAAAAAGAGGGGAAATATTTTACTGTTCCCCTTCTAATAAAGTCCGTAACTAAATTTAATAAGAGAAATTGCTGCGCCAATTTAAATAATTTACACAAGTTAAAAATAACACTGCTGATATACCTGTGGCAATAAAGAAAAACTACTTAAGTCGATATTCGATAAAAAAGCAAAATAACATAAATTCTATTCAAATGAAATAAATTTATACTACTTTGCTTTTTCATCAAAAATCGACTTAAGCAGATTTTCCTTCCTACCACAGATATAAAGGAAAGCAACTTGATTTAGATGCCTGACGGATGCTTTCGGATAACTACCGAAAGCTATGTATAATTCATTGAAATAAAGCGCTTTGTTTAGAACACGATGTCACTCTTGAATATTATTAATTAACGAATGAATGTTATTGCAAAACTTTTAAGAAATTATGTTACTTTGCTTGAGAATATTTTCTGTGATTCTGAGAGCTATAATAGTTTCTTGTTTGAGTGTGTTACATTGTCTGAAGTTCTTGAAACTATTGGGTAAGTTAAGTCTGAAGTCTTGGGTGCCCAAAATTTTTAAAGCTTATCCTTCCTTTTGTAGTCCACTTATTTAATACGTTCGGTTTTAGTTTTATATTATGGATTTTTGAAAAATAAAAATATATTTATTTAATTTGAAATATATTTTCAGAAAATTGCCTCCTCGTGGCTGCATTCATCATAGAATATTGATGCGTAATAGTTAAAATAAATATGTAAAAATATTAAGTAAATGCTGGATATATGTGAAGTATGCCAAAAATAACATTATTAACCCAAAACTAATAAAACAAGGAAACCGTTGAACAATGAGAAATTGCAAAAAAAAAATCGAATTTAAAAGCTACAGCAAAGTTTATTGAACACTTGGCATTTACGTAGAGCAAACATTGTGCAAATGTTTGCATTATAAGTAGAAATGGTGAGTGTTGAAAGGTTGGAGCGCAGCAGGAAGTGTGATGATGAAAAATAAGCGGACATGCAGCTTCCAATAGCAAACCAAACAAAATAAAGTATTCAGAAGTTTCAACCATTTTTACTCTTTCAATTTAAGCAACCGATGCTTGGCTTTTGCTAAATAGCTTTTGGGTTCATCCCAATGGCATACGCTAAAATTGCACAGTGATTTGGTTTTTGAAATAATTTATTTAGTTACAAATTTGTTATTTTTTTGTGTAATCTGAGAAGATGTGAAACGGACTGAACTTAATGAAGGAATTGGTCATATAAGAATTGTGTATGGTAAATATCTCCCCTTCTCGACTGTTTCTCATTTTGTTGCCAATCAATTTCCAAAGGTACCTTAAATGGACAGTGTTATGCAATAACGAATCAACCCACTTGAAAATAGTTTTGAGATATTTACGTTTTTGTGTAGATGTCGTAGAACAAATGATATGAAAATGTCAAACAAATTTTGTTGTTTTCAACCTCTTCTTAACAATATTTAGGTTCGACTTTTTAAGAATAGGTACTTCTTCATATTTAGAATCGAACTGCATTCATAAGTCGAAAAAAATTTCTTTGAGGGTTGACTCGTTATTGCATAACAGTGTCCAAATATAGTAGCAAAGTTCGTGATCGTCATCTTTAAAGGTGAAAACCCCAAGCAGATTGAACAAGAAATGGGTGGATTTGAAAAGGTGTGTGTGATCAAGAACTAAAAATTCTTGCGCTTTTAGACAAAAGCGTAATCTGAAGATAATCGATTTTAAAATTTTGTTCACACCGTCCGTACTGTGCACCATAGAATCTATTTTTACTATGACACAACTCTTGCTGCCTGTGGAGTTATCCATGCTCCATTCAAACTAATAGTTATGGTGATGTCGATGGTGATGGCGATGACGATGGCAGTGGTGACTCTTTCGTACGCCAAAGGAAATAATTAAAAAAGTTGCAATATTAAAACGTTCGAAAAATGTTGCCGCTGCCAAATAGAGCGCAACGCGGCGTGTTATGGAGCGCGGGCGGGGGTGGGCGGCACCGCTGGCGTTTTTGGCAATGATGAAAGTGTCACTCATTCGTTTGTTGGCCGTCGTCGTCGTCGTTCGTTCACTCATACAGTTCATTGTTATTTCTGCCACTATTGGTATTCGTATTTTTATTGTTTGTTTTTGTTGGCGCTGCTACTCTCTTCTGCTGCTGCTGCTGCTACTGGAAAATTACTTTTTTGCTATTGTTGTTGTTGCTGTTTTTATTGTGGTTGTAGTTTTGTTTGCGCCAGTTTCAACAATTGCGTTTGTATTTGACTTTAATCCTTGATGTGAATATTGATGATGTAAGGATGACGATGATGCCGCTGCTGAAGTTGTTGCTTATGAGTATTGAAAATATTGCTGCCGATGGGCATATGAATGAACTATTGGAAAGCATTGTAAGAGTTTTTCTTTTGGCAAAGTTTTGTACAAAATTTATTGCATTTTTTATACAATTGAATGCATAAATGAATTGTGGTGGTGGTGGTGGTGGCATCAATCGCCTGAAGTATAATAAGTAAGTGACAACAGGACGTATGAGCAATATTTGATTATGTCAACAATATTTTGAAATTCATTAAAATGTTGGCATTTATTATACGAATTTTATTATTATTATTCAAAATGAGTATCATGATATTTTTTTTTGGTTGTCGCTTAGAAAAAGCCTTAACATTATCATAATTAAAACTTAAAAATACTTTGCTGCTCCATTTTTGTTATTTGCCAAGCATTCAGTTTAGAAAGAGCATGACGAAATGTAAACAACCCAATGAAGAAAGGTTACAGAGAGCACTGAAAAAAAAGCCAAAATCCATTTATGCGCCGTCAACATCAGCAAACGAAACCTTCTTTAAAAATACATAAAATAAAACTAACGAACAAAAACAACAACAAGAAAAATGCAAACAACAACAAAAGATGACAATTTTGAAGCAGGCAGGCAAAGAAAAATTGACGCTTTTATTATTTGGGCTCAAACGAAAATTGCAAAAGGAAAAAGAAGAAGAAAAACTAAAAAAAATTTGTTGCAGCATTTTAGGCGTTCAACGGCAGCAAAAGGGAAAGATCATTGAATTTGAAATGAAAATGAGAAAACAGTCAAAGTGAAAAAGAGTCAAGTTGTAGGCAACATGTTATTCATCCAACCGCAACAACAACAACATTTAAAATGTAACAGCAACAACAGCAACATCAGCATTGAACTAAAAATAATGTCATTGTTTTGCTTTTGGCTGTTTGCCTTTTCTTTTTTTCATCCATCCAGTTGCTACTCTCGTTTTCTTCTTTTCATTCGTTTATGTTCATTTTATATTTTTGCATTTCTGCTTTTTCTTTTAGTTTCTCTGCCTTTTGCTCACCTTTACTTGTTAACATAATGACAATGAAGGCCTACAGGGAAAGTAATGGATTCTGTTAAGTATTTTATATAGACATTTGAATACCCCACACACGGGGTATATTGCCAGTTGCTAAGAAAAGGCAAAGTTTTGCTATATGGCTGTGATAAACTTTTGAACTGCAAAACGATAGCAAGAGCTTAACGTATTTATTATTATTTTAAAGGCTCTAGATTGTACTGCGACCTGAAAGATCTTTTGTACAGCCTCTTTCCCTAATCAAAACAGTTCCAGACTATCTATAAATCTTGTTACTGCTATGGGATTAATTTTACCTATGTCACCTGGATCTAAAATCTCAGCTCCTAGATACTTAATTCTGCGTCTAAACGCAGCAGGGCATGCACATAGCACATGCTCTGCTGTTTCCAAGTCCTCTAAGCAGAGTCTACAGGAGTCATCGTCTACCAAACCCATCTTTTTTAGGTGATAATTAAGTTTACAGTGACCTGTCATTATTTCACTGTACGTTTTTATATCTTTTCTGCTGAGATTTAGAACAGCTTCAGCCTTAACTTGTTTTGGATCGATCAGCCTCTTCGCCTGTCGCATACCTTCTTTGGCTCTCCAGTGATCGGAGAGGCTTTCCTTTTCCCATTCGCGTATTAAGCTTAACGTATTGTGAGACACTCTTGTGAATTTTTATAAAGTATAACTAGATGGTCCTAAGTAGTTCTCGTTTCCCTCATCATATGTATAACGAACCCACTTATCTTGCTTTTGGTGAGATACTCCTGATTTGGGAAGGTTTTTTTTATATTAAAACATAGAAAAATGTTGAAAAAATAATGCATTATGGTCTTACATTTTACTTTACCAGCGGCACTCTGGAAGCCCTGAAAGAGAGGAAAAAATTTCATAGGGATAGCGAATAAATTAAAAGTGGTCAAATGCAGATCCTGGCAACATACACTTTTTTGTTACTTGGGGTATTACCTATAAAAATCTGAGCTCAGTTTTTGGTTCTCATAGCTTGCATGTTCAAGTTCGTCTGGCGCCTAATCTACAATATTGTGACAAACTAAACAAAAATCCACACAAGTCAAATAAGTTGAGCCATTTTGGAGTTTTAGCCAGACAAATGCACAACAATGATTTTTATAAACCCTTCTAGATCTTCTAGTTTACGAGATAAAGCATTTTAACTCTACAATTTTAGGAGTTATGACAGTTTAAAGTTTGTCATCTGATTTCTGTGTTCATAGTGGTCATGCTCCTTGTGCCCTATTTTTAGTGACATGATAGGGAGGAAAAAATTATTTAAAATTTTTTTATGAAAATTTCCTTGTAAATTATATGGGAAAAAAAGTTCTTGATGCACGTTTTAGAGTTAAAGTAGAGCTTGAGAGATCGGCACGTCAAAAATTCTGGTAAGTGTATTTTAAACTGTCACCCTAATATGTGATGCCAAAGGTCAAATATGAGTTTTTGATACCATTGGATTGAAAGTAAAGCTTTAAAGAGAACTAGGAAAAAGTCGTAAAAAAATATTTTGAACTGATAAAGTTTTGGCAGTTTGAATTGTGAAGATCAAAAAAGTCAGTTCAGCTTAAGGTTCAGAAATTTTCGGGTTAAAGCAATTAATATCAAACCAGCTGCAGTTCATCTTGAGATATGTAAGTAAGTAGCATTTGATGTCAAAGACGGCGCCGTGACATAGTCGTGAATGGGGATATATTTCCCAGGAAAAAACGGACTTAGCCCCTATAACGATATTTTGTTATTGACGACAGCCACAGCTCAGGATTTGCAACTCCAAAAAATTCCAGTACCGTTTCCGCAGCTGATCAGTCTATAATATATCCAACACCTAGTTTGCTAGCCAAAGTAATTTTACATAAGGGTAATCCCTATTGGGATTATGTTCGAAAAATTTGCGGCCCATGACCAAAATGGGGATTATGACCGAAAAATTTTCGGACATAGTCCCCATTTACGAAACCATAAACATGAAATTTTGATCTAAACTCATGTTTTGTCCTGTATTGAAAATTTTAGTCCAGCAATATAAGATTCCTTTTGTCACGACGCGCCATATTTGTAGATATATTGTAGAGTATGCAATTTTTAGCAAGACCGAAAATAACACCCAAATCAGTTTTAATATAACCCAAAAACAAAAATAATATTAAACACAGTTACGTGGTTAAGACTGAAAAGAAAAAAACAGAACAAAGGTCACAAAATGCTACGCTGCAATCTTGTTTTGTGGAAAGAAAAGCGTTTTTATGCACGAAAATAAAATCCAATAAATGAAAAATTTTAATTTTTACTCTGACAAAGAGCAAGCGTATAAAAGTTTAAGGATAAAAAAAATGTGAAATGTATTTGTATTTCGCAGTAAGCTCAAAATACTTGTTCGATTAATGATCTAATTGAAAGGTGAAAAACATCTAGTAAGTTAATGTGGTCAATTTGGAGTCTTATTTAAACGCAGAACACAGTATAACAAAGCCATTTAAAGAGAAATGTAAAGCAAGATGAAGAAAAAGGAAAAGGAACTAAGACTATATCATCCACACCGAAATTGTGACGAATCATTCAACTACCATCTCAGCCAAACCTGAAAACTTTCCAACAATTCTAATTACAAAAAAAAAAAAAAAAAATTTGCAATGAATGCTTTTATATTGTATATCGACCTACTTTTTTGGATTTTAGGGCAAAATATTTGGGATCGTTTTAAAACAAAGTAAAAAAAGGTTTTTTTTTCCTAAACCAACACAAATAGTGATATACGTCACTTCATACATATGTGAGCTAGAGTGAACGCTAAATCAAAAATACTAAATATTGTGCTATTAAATGATAGAACTTACTCACAGGTTTGTGCAATGTTGAAACTGTACATTAAAAAAAAAAAAGATACTGCAAATTTAGTTCCTCGAAAGGTAGATGTAGCTTTTATCCTTACTGACAACGATTATTTTCACAAATCTCTTTGTTCGTATCAAGTTTCAATCAATCAATATATAGCGTCATTTTTTTTTCTGATACCGTCCACCCTAATGTGCTATCGATATGGCTTCTTTAATTTTTAGGTCAAATAAACCATAAAATCATTCATCATTTTTAGTTTGAAGCTTCGTTCTTATGCACATTGGCAAATTCTTCCTACTTCCGTTTTTTTCGCTTTGTTTGGAATTCCTTTGTATTTGTTGTTCTTCTATCAATTTTAAACACAAACACACATAGAAAACTAGCAATCAACATACAAAATTAAATGGTTTATATGTGTATTTTAGGGTGAGTTCTCAAAAAAAAATTAAGGAAATTTGGAAATAAATTATAAATCATAAAATAAGGATGTGTTCATTTTCTGCTTTTTTTCTGGGAATGCAGGTAAAAAAGAGCAGTAAATGTATATCGGCCATTTCATACCAACCTCGATATCATTTGGCTTGGTCAAAAGTTTTTTAAAAATTTTTTTTTTTTTTTTTGAGGGGACATTCGCTTTTGTAATTGAAAAGAAAAACACTTTTTAAAAATTTTATTATGAAAAAACTATTACATTTAATGACAAAATTTCTTTTGGACCTTGTTAAACACTGTTTAAGATATATGAAAAATTTTTTTTTTATTTTTAGTTTTCCTTAGCTGCTGTAGAGGACGCTATCCAAAAGTTACTTTTTAAACTGGTAGGAAATTTTTCTCCAAATCTACTTGACCGATTTTAAAAAACCAAAGAGCATTCGATTACTCATAAAAAATATTGAACAATAAGCTTCTGAAAGTTTTAAAAAATATCCCCCCCTTTTTTTACGGGGCATTTTTTAAGGGTAAGTCCCTAATTTTTTCGCATTTTTCATAAATATTCATACAAAATCTTCAAAATATAAAAAAGTATGAATTTTAAAGGCTTATTGTATAGTTTTGGGTTTCAAGAATAAAATCCATTTTGAATTTTTCAAAAATCTGTTGCAGGAGGTCTAAAATATTTCCTACCGTTTAACAAGTAACTTTTGGATGGCGCCCTCTACAGCAGCTAAGGGAAACTAAAAATAAAAAAATAAAAATTTTTTTCATATTTTTTAAACAGTGTTTAATTAACAATGTCCGAAAGAAATTTTGTCAATAAATATAATAGTTTTTTCATGATAAAATTTTTAAAAAGTGTTTTTCTTTTAAATTACAAAAGTCTATTGAAAAAAGGAATGTTTCTCATCCACCTTACTTTAAAAAAAATTTAAAAAAAAAGAAAATGAACTATAAAGATTTTTCAAAAAATGGCCGCCATATGGAAATTTTCAAAATTTTTAAATTTAAAAATTGAAATAGAAATAACATTTATAGCCTTATCATGTATGACGAACGAATAAAGTGACTTAATATCAACTTATTAAAACTTTTTATTAAGAACTTACTATAACTTAAGCCTTCATTTTAGTTCAAAGAATAAAGTTTGTAAGCATAAACTTCAAATCATCTTTTAACTTGGAGGATATAAGCAGTTCAAAATCAGTAAAACGATTCGTTCGTCATACATGATAAGGCTATTACAATGCTACAAGAATCCGGAAACAAAAATCAAAAAAATGTATTTTTGATAAGATGGCGGAACTTAGAAAAAAATTGCTTCGATTTTTCGCAAAACCTTACTTTGACACTTTGAAGTTTCATGCCCATAACTTGCAAAAAAAAAACTTTTTCGCAAAACTAATAATACGAAGTCTCCATAATGAGCACTTAGAACAGCTCTGCGAATTTTTATAAAAATCACAGAATCCAACTGCAAATTTCGAAAAAATTTCCACAGGCTCTATGTTCCAAGAAACTTATATGTAGGTTATATGGTAGAAGTAGTGAAATACTGTTGATGTAAAAATGTATGTGTTCATTAAGAGCCACCCTACATTTCATATGTAAGTGTTGATGTGTGTATGTATTTTCCAGCATACATGTAGTTTACTTATGTAAGTGCGTTGGATGCTTGTTGGCCCACCTTATGTTGTAGTATGTGTATGGTTGTATGTATGCGTGTGTGAATATTTGCATTTACATTTTCATTATTTTAATGTGATTTCTGCAAACATCACCATCGCCTACAACAGCAACAACAACAGCCACAATTCTGACAGCTACAACAACAACAACAAACACAAGTTAACACGTTATGCCTAAATTCCTTCGCACTCCACATGGAATTCAAAAATTTTCTCAATTTAATTTTGCTGACCAAATGGTTTGTTGGTTTTTCTCACTTTCTGATCCTTGTCGAAGAAATTGGGTTTGGTTTCGATTTCATTTTCGTTTTTTGCTTTTTTTTTGCTTTTCATTTTCACTACTTTGCATAGACAGCATTTTAGAGTCTTGGGTTTGCTAGAGATGGGCGACAAGTAATCAATGGAAAAATACTGATGGTTTATGCGAAAGAAACATCAAGTTTTGTTCGGATTTTAAAAAAGTCTAAAACATGCATATTAAGAAATTCGGGACATACGAGCTCAAAATATTTAAGTACTTAGTCGTAAAACTTAATCTCCATTTTGAAAGAATAACTTTGTGTAAAATTTAATTTCCTAGTTGCCAATAAATTATTTCTGTTTATAGCATAAGAGGTATTCTAATATTTTATTTATTTATTTCCGCGGTACAAAATAATTTATAATTTATTTTCATAAAAAAATTCCATATACGCTTGAAGACGTGGTCTCTCGTGGCTCGGATGTTTTTTGTGAAAATAAATTATAAATAAAAAATATAATCTACATGGTAAAAATAACAAGCCCATGCTGTCTATTTTGGACCGTGTAAATAAATTAATAAAATATTAAATCAGCTCTAATTCTATATTTGCGCCCAACGTGGGGCCAACAAACAAAAGAGAGCAATTTACCAATCTATGCTAACAACTATTGATTTCTATGATATAAGTTCGAACAATACAGTGGCGGCTTACAAATTATAATCAAAAGTTTAATAAACATTTTATAATTAATTCAATAACAATGAAACTTAAAATTTATTAATTCAAGTGTTTAAGAAATATTTTGTTTGTATAGTAATTCGAAATATAATATAATGATTTTACTGCCGCTTGCTACATGGTAAAGTATTTTTTCTTCAGTCATTTGTATTAGAAATATTAAAAAAAAAAAATATATATAAATGTATCGATATTGATAAGCACTTCCTTTTCCACAATTTTCTTGGGTTTTTTAATTTTTCTCGCCTTTTGTTTTGTGCCACTTGCCCTTTGCATGCAAATCAGGTCACATAAATCAACATTAAAAATCGAATCGAATTTTCCAAAAAAATGCAAAGCAGCAAAGTCGCGTCCCTGTAACAGAAACAAATGAAAAAAGAAAAAAAAAAATGAAACCAAACAGCAACACTGGTGAAATAGCGGCTGCGGATTAACATAAATTTATTTGTATTTATTTACTTGTATTTGTGTGCGTTGATATGGGATTTCGTTATTTAGGTCCTCGGCTGACATCGAACGTCGTTGTTAGCCAACAGCGCACAGTGTTAGCAAATGTATTGTGTATGCGTGTGCGTTTGTGTTTGTATGTGTGTGTGTGTGTGTGTGTGCTAGTCGGGAATTGAGTAATTTGTGCTTTGAAAGGACACACCTGTAATTTTTTCCGTTTTGTATATCACCATTCATTTTGTTGTAATTCTATTTTGTCTATGTATTTTACGTGTTTGTATTTTGCTTGTGTTTTATTGTGTGTATTGTGCTCTTCTTGCATTTGTTGATTTTTGTGCTTTATTGTTGTGTTGTATTATGCTTTTGTGATCTCTGTTTTTCTTGTTATTGTTGTTGTTTTTATATTATTTTCTTGTCTTTTTCTTTTTAGCTAAATTCTACTACTAATACTACTACCACTACTATTACCTTATTAAGGATATCTAAACAAAGTCAATGACAAATCCCAAAGGACAAATTGCCATTAAATAGGGCAAAGGGATTTGGTGTCATTTTGCCGGCTTATTAAATTGATTTGCTTAATTTTAGATTGTTTTAAAGGGCAATTGAAGGTCACATTAGCTCTCAACAAATCGCTGCAGTTGATGATATGAAAAAATTATGGATGTTGATTAAATAGAATTTATATAAAATTGCGTAAACTTAAAAAAAAAAAATAAATAAATTTGTTGTTAAAAGTATCATGGAAAATAAATGAAAAGTACTTATTTCATCAAAATGACAAAATTCGTTTGCGACAGTAGATAAGCTGATGGTATCTGAGTTCATATATCTGGTGTTATGTTCGACTAATCTAAGCTAGTCAATTTGGACTGGCCACTTATGGGTTCATCATATTGGCTGTGTTCAATGTAGAATTTCTGAGCTCTGCTTGGCACCTGCTCAATTCGGAAAACTTTCTTAGTTAAGCAGGCACATGCTTAATACAATCTTATTATTTTTGTGATATAGGGTAAAACCGCGAGACAGGGCACTTTTCTGTTAAGCTCCTATAAAACCAGAATTAAAGAAGATTTCTTAAGTAACTGAAATTAATATTATTCTTTCATTAACTTAAAACTAATAATAGTACTTCGACTCAAAAAAATTATTGAAAATATGTTTGATTTTCAATTAAAAAAATAAAATGCTATAAGTGCCAAATTTTCTGAGACTATCTGTGATTTAGCACCCTAGTGGAATTTAAAATTTGTTCCTAGAATTGTTGCATTTATTTGTATATACATAAGCTTACCATATTCGGCCCGTTACTCCTTGGACTCAATCATCTGGCTCAGAAGTTTAGGCACAGTCTTTTACATACCCAATGCAACTATCGGATTCCTTTTGGAATTTTGAAATCTTGCCGTTTATTTTCTTGTGTTCGGCTTCGAATTTCTCAAAGTCGTTGGAACAAACGATGTTTCACTAACCCCTTTTCATTTGTATTCAAGGTTATCACAGAGTTTTTTCAAACATAAGCAGAAACCTCAAATTACTTAATCTTTCTCGCAACTGAATTAAATTTTGTCCATATTTGAATTTTAAGGGAGCTGCAAGTATTGAAATTGAAAGGAGTGCCATACTACCTTGGGGTGCCACATCTCTCAAGTTTACCTTAGACAACATTTCAAGACTTTCAACTATCATATTGGGTTTTATGCTAAAAATGAACATGTTTGGTTATAAAATTATACACATTAAAAAGAACACATATTTTTATGTTAAAAATTAAATGCGAATTCCAAAAATTTTACCAGATGTATACATTATTTTACAGTGCTGCCGTTTTTGATTATACTCTGCAACCAAGCGTACTGTTAACTACAGTTTAATTATTTCAAGAACTCTAATGATTTTAGTGTAAAAAAGTATCACCAACAAACTGAAATGAAATAAAATAATTTAAATAAAATTCAACTGAACATTCAGGAAAAAATAGCGCATGTTTTTTTAACATGCATTTGCATGTAAGTGTGTGTCTGCGTCAATTTGTATGAAGGTAAAAATTTTTAGAATTTGCAAATGTAGTAACTGACAAACTTAAATGTCGCTTGCAATGACAGTCATTGCCAGCGCATTCTATTCTTGGTTGTTGTCGTTGTCGTTGTTTTTTTATTTTTTTACTGAAATACGTGAGTGCAATGAATGTTTGCCTGTGTGTGTGTATGCAGTTTGCGCGCTGTTTTATATATATTTTTATTTTTTATGTTTCACACCAAAAATTTGCAACAGCAACAAAAAAAAAAAAAAAAAAAGAAATAAACTACAAAAAATTAGGTCATTGCAAACTACACTACACATTGTGAAAGAAAAACTAAAATAAAAGCAGCATTTCTTTGGTATGTGTGTGTGTATGCGTGTGTGTGTTTACATGTGTGTGTCTCTATTAAACTATAAGGTGGCAAAATACTTTTATTTGGCACCCTATATTACACTTCACTGCGCAATGCTACCCTGTACTTGAAATGCAATGTGGTGCGGTGCTCCCGTTGCCTTTTATTGCTGACAAACAGTGCGCGTCTCCTTGATGAAGGACAAGGTTGTTAAATTGACAAGAGACATCAACAGCAACAACAACTCTAACAGAAATAATTTGTTTTTATTTTCACTTTTGTTGTTATTTCTCTTACTGCAATGTAGCTACTACGTTTCGTTAGGGTTTTGATGACTTGACCAAACCGTTGTGTTTTGTAACGATTTGAGTAGATAAATAAACATTTTTGTTCCGTGACGTCGAAGCGGGCTCTGCACGCCTAGCTCTGCTTCAGCTTAGCTCAGGGAAAATGGGGGTGGGTGTTGCCTCTATTCACGAAATAAATGAAACATAATCAAGATAAGGTGCAGATAGGCAAAGTGTTGGGAAATCCAAAAATTCGATTCTAAACTTAGTGATTATGATGAAAAACTGACTAGAAACTGAACTAGAAACTGAAACTAAAACTGAACATTCGTATCTGCACAACTATCTTATACACGCGACCTTGGTATGAAAAGAGAAGAAGAACATTGGTGTTGTTGTCTTCTTCGTCTCAACCCGCCCATCCTGTTATCGAATAAAAATGGTTAATTTCAATAACCCTTGTGAGATCTTAAGATCCTCTCCCAACCTAACCTACATAGCCTCTAGATGGTAAAATAATGAAAAATTTAGCAATTCATATTCAAAAATTTAATAAACATTAGTACAAATTAGCCACATATTTTAAAGTTAATAGCTCGTGTGAATTTCAAAATGAAAGTTACCACAGTAAGTGTTTTATAACAATACATAAATCTTAATAAATACTGCACTACTTCAATCTTAAAATGGGTGTTCTAGATATATCCTATATTCGCAATTCATTGCATTTGAAGATTGAATAATGCTCTTATCTATTCCTTAATTCTATAAAAATAATGAATTCAAAAAAAATTGCGAGTAATTTGTAAGAAAAAGTATTTAACTTATATTTACGAATCGCGTTAACCAGCGTTTACTGTACTTGTTACTAAAATCAACAAAAAAAAAAAAAACTTTACTAGCATGGGCCCTAGACAACGAAAGGTGAATTTACACCTTTAGGAACTAGTGTAAAATGGAATAGCAAAAGCTACTGCAGTGAGAGTGGAAATCTTATATTCACCTCTCTCTTTACTTTTCTTACGCGAAACAAGCAAACACTGATTAACACTTAGGTGGTATGATTGAATTGAAACATTGCAAATAAAACATAAACTAATTTAGAATTTCACCATATAAAACCAATTCATACCTTTAATCTCTGCTCTCTGCTGATCTCTGAAGGCCTTCGTTGATCCGCACGATGAACTGACGATTGGCACAGATGAAAGTATCTTACATATTATTAGATGCAATGCAATTACCACATTATGAAATGGAATACACCTTTTCTATTAATGTACGTTAACCTTTCTTAGAGTAATTTTAGATTTAGATTTTTCGATTTTAAATTCATTAGATTTAAGTAAGTTATTAATATTTTAAGTATTAATTCATTTTTTTATCTGAGTAATCTCTTTAGCCAAATTAAGTTTTAATTACAATAATATTAATTATGATTCTAAGATTAATTTATTTTTTTTTTTTTTTTTTTAGGGTATTCATATTTATCACCAATACGAAATATTCTATAAATCTAAACAACTTTATGAATGCATAATTTTTAAGTTTAAGTTAAGTTAAGTTAGATTCTAAATCGCGGTAACAATTAAGTTTAATAGGACTCTTTAGAACCAGTAAGTATTTACATTAAAATATTTTGACGAATTCTAATTTTAAGATATTTCTCTATTTTTTTACGAAGATTCAGAAGAATAGGCTAAGCGAGTCTTTATGCCCCACCGTATCAAGATGTTAATATATTCTTCTGACTTCCAATTTTTGTTTTTGAAACGAGTGATGGATAAAATTTAATTTTTAACTAATTTAATCTTTAGTTTCAAGATCATCTAAGACCATAAATTTGTGGTGATTCTTTTAACAATGAAAATCCGTGTGACTTTTGTAAATTTAAATTTGTAGACCGCCTTGACATGAAATTTAATTTGTGGACAGCTTTATCATGCATATATGTTCAGCATACAAAATGGTGACTGCTCTTGCACAGCGTGAATTTTGCTGGACGCTAAGTGTCGAAATGGATCTTATTAACACTGGAGCGACTCCTGTGGCTACGCAAGACACACAGGGCGCTCCGCTGAAACGATCAAGAGGGGAAACGATAGTTTCTAGGTTGTTCACTGAAGTAAATTCATGATGACTTACCAATGTTGGTAGAAAAGCAATGCAAATTTTCTTAAATTCCAGTGCTATGAATTTGAGGTCCTCAATAACCAGTAAAATTTAGTTGCAATAGTGATGAATTTTAATCAACTTTTTAGTATAACGCGTGTCACCTTTTGGTGAAGAAAACCACGTTTTTGAAATATATGTATTTTTTTTTGAATTTTCTCACGTCCAAATTACACGTACTGCAAGCTTTTCGAGGTGATCGCCAAATGGCAGAGAAATAATTTTCTCTGAAGGTCTAAGGCTATGCATGTGCAACTTGCCAAATGACCAAATGACCGTACGGTACTCGGTTTGATCCGAATTTATAATCGGTCACACCGACTACTAAGTACTATGCCCATACCCATTTATGCGAAACTTTATTTTTACACCGATTATAATATATTTCCGAAACATTTTCAGTGTTCCCTACGGCGGTTTTCTTTTGCAAAATGTTTTCAATTAGTTATGTCAGAAGTATGAAAGCAATGTCTGAAGTTATTTATCTAGCAAATGCAAAGTTTATATGACAAAAGTGAATAATATGCATGAAATTTAATTTTGCATAAGAAATTTAAAATAGCTAAAGCTCAAATTCCATGATTTTCCATGTCGTAAATCCCACCCAAGAGTGACAATATCCTAACGAGATAAACGATAATATGCATATAATTTTATCAACCATCAGTAAAAATTTTCTTTTTCATTTGTAACTTTCAACAAAAACTCAAAGTGCCAGCTGTAGGGTATCCCAAATGCAACGGAGTTTATTTTACCAAAACGCATAGCAAAAAAATTGCATATATATATCTCAACTTGGTTGCTACATACTTTCAAGAGAAACGCAAAATACTAAACAGCGGACTGCAAACTCGAAAACGTGCGGGTCATTCGAGATGCTATAATTTAGCGAATGTCACAACCTTTTTGGGTTACGATATCCCCAACGATAAAGTTTATGTCTATGAAACAAAGGGTAGACTTTTATATCATAATTTTGACTACGAAAAATTAAATAAAATCAGCAAAGACGCTATTGAACAATATAGGCCATAATTCATCCTTCCTCACAAAACAGGTGCTAACCACGGATTACCAAAGGATAGAAACTGGAAAAGGAAGTCGAAATTTGCAATTCTAGCAAATGTTTTATTGCCTTTGAATTTTAGTATAAAATTCACCTCAAAATTTCATCATTAAGGTCTTAGGTTGGTTTTTCTAAAAATTGATAAGCTGAAGTAGACCACTATTTTCACCAGATATCTTTTGCGTGATATGTTCCAATTTCTTTACCTTGCAGGTTTTCTAGTATGTAGTAGGAGTTTCCCAATTTCTTCTTAATTTTGGCTTTTATGCCTGTTGGTGCTAGTTTAGCATTAAAGTTTTTAATCATGCTGCTTTGTGCAAAATTTCTGTGAACAACTTCCTCGCCCACGACAAAATTTCTTGGTCTTGCTCGAAGATTATAAGTTTGAGCATTTTTCTCGTAAGATTTTTTTAATTTGGATAAAATTGAATTTCGCAATATTTTGAACTCGTCTTCGCGTGCTAGTTTTGTATCATTTTCAGACACGAAATTGAGGTTCTTGAGAAGCTTGAAGTCATCTCCATGCGTTACCATATGTTGGCCGAAAACAATATAATATGGAGATTGGCCTACTGATTGGTGTATGCTCTTTCTAAGAGCGCCATTGATGCTACTTAAATAGTAGTCCCAGTCACGTTGATCCTTGCGTAGGTAAGAACGTAACGCTTCATTTATCGAACGGTTGACTCTTTCAGACGCGTTTGACTGAGGGGAGTAAACCGCTGTACATACATGGCTAACACCAAATTTTTTTAGGAATGACTCGAATTCATGGCTTTTAAACTGACTGCCATTGTCGGATACAATCACTTCAGGCACACCGAAGCAATCAAAAATTTGTGATTTAAGAAATTCAATAATATTTTTAGAGGAAAATTTACGAAGAGGACTTAAAAATGTGAATTTTGAAAAGTGATCTAGTATGATAAAGACTCCTATGTTGCCCTTCTTTGACCTAGGGAAAGGTCCAATTAAGTCGAGGTACAGCTTTTGGAAAGGTCTTGCGCTTTCTGACATCTGACCCATAGGCGGACGAAGAGATCGTGTCGGGACTTTCGATGTTTTGCATAATTCGCATGCAAGAACGTAATTTCTCACTTGTAACACAAGTCCTGGCCAATAAAAATGACGCCGGATTCGGTCAAGAGTTTTCGCGATACCACCATGTGCTGCACTTGGCGTATCGTGAGCCGCATAAATCACTTTTTCACGTAGCTCTTCAGGGACCACAAGTTTCCAACTATCAGATCGATCTGAAGAAAAATCATCACGATGATATATAAATTTTTCGCTGATTTGAAAATCTGGCAAGTTTTCTGAGTTTAATTTTTTCCTAAGAAGCTTATATTCTTCTGATTCAAAAGCTGGTGAATCTAAGTCAATTTCAGGTAACACTTCAATTTCTATAGCTCCAACTTCATTTTCTTCGTCGTCAAATGCTCGCGACAGAGCGTCTGCCACCACATTTTCAGTTCCTTTTCTATGCTCTATACTAAAATCATATCCTTGTAGTTTTAAGGCCCATCGTGCTAATTTTCCATTTAAATCCTTCTGCCTCATCAACCACCTTAAACTAGCATGGTCCGTCACTACTCGGAATTTATGTCCTTCGATATAGGGACGAAATTTTTTTATCGCCAGTACCACTGCAAGGCACTCCAACTCCGTCACGGAATAGTTTCTCTGAGCTTTATTCAATTTTTGCGACATGAACGCGATTGGGCGTTCATCGCCATTATCGTCAATTTGAGCTAAGAGACCACCAATTCCATGACGGCTGGCATCACATTGGACAATAAATTCTTTTTCATAGTTGGGATGCACTAGAAAGGGTGCTGAAGAGAGCTTGTCTTTAATGGAGTCAAAAGCACTTTGAGCCGAAGAATTCCACTCAAATTTTTTATTTTTACAAAGCAGTTCTGTCAAGGGAAAAGTTATAGAAGAATAGTCGTTGATAAAACGACGATACCAACCAATCATTCCCAAGAATTGCCGCATTTGACGAATACTTTTCGGAACAGGGTAGTCAGTAATCGCCTTAACTTTATCTGGATCCACTTTAAGACAGCCGTAACCCACCACAAAACCAAGATATTTTACTTCTTTTAAGCCAAAACTGCTCTTCTTCACGTTAATCGTTAGACCTGCTTTACGCAACTGTGACGCAACCTCTAGCAAATGAACAAGATGTTCTTTAAAAGACGATGACACCACCAATAGATCGTCTAAATAAACGAAAACATGGGTTTTTAAATTATATGGAATCACCTTGTCCATGAGCCTGCACATGGTCTGAGGTGCGTTACACAGCCCGAATGGCATGCGTGTAAATTGGTAAAGCGGTCTATTTGGAATAGTAAATGCAGTTTTTTGGCGTGAAGAAGAATCGAGTTTGATCTGCCAAAAGGCATCCTTTAAGTCAATTTTTGAAATTATCTGCACAGGGGGTAATCGAGCAATCAGGCCGTCTAAGTTTGGAATAGGGTACGCGTCTTTTATCGTAACTTCATTAAGCTTACGTGTGTCTAGACAAAAGCGGACCTTATCTGGTTTAACAATTAACACTGCAGGCGAAGACCAGGGAGAACTTTCAGCCTCTTCAATAACTCCCATGTTGAGCATCCTATCGATTTCTTGGCAAAGCAACTTCTCTCTGGCGGGAGATATTGGATAATATCTTTGCTTTATAGGAGCCGCCCTTTCAGTATCGATAGTGTGCTCAATCATGGTTGTTAATCCAAGACCATCAGTCTCAAAAGATGGGAAAACCGCAATGGTTGCATCTAATTTTTTCTGCTGATCTGCAGTAAAATATAATTTATCAGAAGATTCTGCCTCGACGACTTCGCTAACATAATTATCAAAACTAATTTTTAACCCAAATACCTTCCAAAAATCGACACCACAGATAACATCTTGTTTTATGGAAGGAACAATAAGAAACTCAAAGTTTTTAGTAATTTGATCATATAACACTGAAATCTCAATCGAACCTACGACCTGCTGTTTTTGTCCATCGGCAGTTTTAACGTTATTTAAAAATTTACAATATTTGTGATCTGATATTATGGCCTGTGCCAAGCTTCCACCAACACAACTTTTGTTGGCTCCACTATCTAAAAGAGCAAAATAATTTTGATCGAAAATGTTGAGCTTAGCGTATGGTCGATTATCAGATTGTTGAAACGCAACACAAGAAAGAACACATTTCCGTAGAGACTTCTTACGTTGCCAAAATTTACGTAAACGAAGTGTCGAGCGTAAATGTGACTTTGATGGTTGTGAAAAAATTTTTGCACGAGCCTCTTGATATTCAAGAAGGCGTACATGAAATGGTTTAAATTGAAGAAAATGGTTATTGGGCTGCAAAGAATTTGCAAAATTTTGTTGATGATCAATATCATTTTTTAAAATCGTTATTCTATTTACATCCGAGGACGCATCGGCGGACGTCCGTTTTTCCGCTGTCGAACATCCGCTAAGAAGTTTTCCGCCTTAGGGGAACATTTGGGACAAGTAGGTTTATAAATATCTACTGCCCCACATCCATAACAAAATATGCGCCGCGGTTGAAGGCATTCCTGGTAACCGTGACCATCTTCTTCACAGTTCCAACATTTCAAAGGGGATTTGCTTATCGCATTGATTTCGACATCATCATTAGAAACATTTTCTGCATGAGTCGAACAATTTTCTAAAGAATCTGGTTCGTGGTAAATTTCTGAAACGTGTTTCCGTGAAGCAAATTGTCGTGGAAAAGAAGTGAACTGAATATCCTTCAGAAATTTTTCATGCTTATAAACTTCGCGCCTTAGATCCGAAATGCTATTAAAATTAAAATGCAGTAGCTCGTGGCGTAAGTCTGGCTTTAAATTTCGAATTATTGTTTCTACCAGTTCATTCTCGCTCATAGGAACCCTTAGACGATCACACATACCTACTACTTCGTCTAAATAGACATCGAAAGATTCTGAACTTTTTTGCTTTCGTTTACGAATGTCGTCTTTTATATCGAAATCGGTCGTAAAGTGTTTGTATTGCCTACGTAATGCTTCGCATAACTCGAACCAGTCTATATTATCCTCTTGCCGATGATAGCGCCAAAACCATTGCTTGGCCTTACCCTCGAAAAGGGAATGCACATGTTGGCAAAGGACGTTAAAGTTACCGTTTAGGTGAACTGACGTTAACATATTTATTCTATAAATGAATTCGTCCACGCTAATATCATCTGACGAGCCATTAAATTGTATGTGCCAATTGTAAATTATTTTCGAAATGCGTTCGTTGGACATGGAAAGTCGATCAGAAGCAGCAAAAGAACGATTTGGCCGGTGTGATTCGTTTGGTTGGTCATTAGGTTGATAAATTCTGGGAGGAACATTTCGTTCAAATGAGAGGGGATCCTCTTGAGGAGTATTGGCTGGTACCGGACGTGAATTTGCGTTCAAATTTAAATTTCTGAATAAGGTTTGCAACTCGTTAGAAATAGTTGAAGCAACTTCATTGCGAAAACTATGCAAAGAGTTTGAAATAAGTTCGTGAACTCTATCTTCACTAATCTGGTTTTGATGTAAACGTCCAGGTGAATCATTGCGCCTCGGACGTGGACTTTGGTGTGGAAATCCTTGAGTTTGATGGCTTGCAGCACTCGAAGCTTGCATACGAGCATACATTCGAGTCTGAGGTCGGTCACGCGAAATTGCACCACCTCTACTCCGATTTGCACCGCTAGATTGAACTGGCATATTAAGGTCTGTAACCCGAATATCTGTCAATTCGGATGTATTACAAAATTGTCTACAAACGGGACAAGTGGAATTGTTTTCCAACCATGTGCTAAGGCAAATGCTGTGGAACTTGTGTCTACATGGAGTTTCTACTTTATTACCATCGCTCCCTAGTATCTCACTGCAAATGGGACACAGAGTCTCATTAGCAGAAGCTTCTGCTACTTGACTGGGAATATCTTCTGAACTGCGAGTGACTGGCATTATCATTTAGACGTACCGAAGCGAACTATTGAGTAACCCCGATAAACTGAATTTCAACGATAAAATTTTTCGAGAAAACGTAAAATGTAAGAGTACAAAATTTTTGTACGTACTTAAAATTTCCGTCAAACGTAAATTTCAAGAACGATATATAAAAAGAAAAATGTTTAATATACAAGAGAAAATTTATTTTACCATCATTTGAGGACTTAATTGTAGGTTATCTAGGAGGACACAAAATTAACATACCAAGATCACTGTAAGTTGTGTGGACATAGAAGTTAAACCAAAAAAAACTATAAAGGGAAAATTAAATTAGAAATTGGTCAAAATTTTTAACGAGTTTATAACCGTAAATCTACAGATACAATACAATCTCAAAGTAAAAAAACTTAAGAGCCAATTCCAAAAAAAAAAAGTAGAAAAACATTAGAACGTTGCTGTATTTCGTACATGACCAAATAGGCACTAGTCATGCAGATTCAAAAAAAACAAGCAGTACTAAGTTTTAAACAAAATAAACCGGAAAATCATTTGTATACGATAATAAGTATTCTTTCGGTCAGAATCCGAGCTAGCCAGACCTCTGCATTTCCAAAAAGAAAAGCTAATCGAGATAAATTTACTAAATGTTTTTAAAGGAGAACAAAGAGAAAAAAAAAATATTATATTACTTAAAGGAATTTTGGACGAGGGAAAAGGAAAATATGATGGGATATTAAGCAATGGGGCGAGAATAGTAGTTTTCCAGGTGTTGGAAAAATTTTTTTTAAAAGCGATATCCTATGCCCCACGTTGGGCGCCATTAATTATGTAACGATTTGAGTAGATAAATAAACATTTTTGTTCCGTGACGTCGAAGCGGGCTCTGCACGCCTAGCTCTGCTTCAGCTTAGCTCAGGGAAAATGGGGGTGGGTGTTGCCTCTATTCACGAAATAAATGAAACATAATCAAGATAAGGTGCAGATAGGCAAAGTGTTGGGAAATCCAAAAATTCGATTCTAAACTTAGTGATTATGATGAAAAACTGACTAGAAACTGAACTAGAAACTGAAACTAAAACTGAACATTCGTATCTGCACAACTATCTTATACACGCGACCTTGGTATGAAAAGAGAAGAAGAACATTGGTGTTGTTGTCTTCTTCGTCTCAACCCGCCCATCCTGTTATCGAATAAAAATGGTTAATTTCAATAACCCTTGTGAGATCTTAAGATCCTCTCCCAACCTAACCTACATAGCCTCTAGATGGTAAAATAATGAAAAATTTAGCAATTCATATTCAAAAATTTAATAAACATTAGTACAAATTAGCCACATATTTTAAAGTTAATAGCTCGTGTGAATTTCAAAATGAAAGTTACCACAGTAAGTGTTTTATAACAATACATAAATCTTAATAAATACTGCACTACTTCAATCTTAAAATGGGTGTTCTAGATATATCCTATATTCGCAATTCATTGCATTTGAAGATTGAATAATGCTCTTATCTATTCCTTAATTCTATAAAAATAATGAATTCAAAAAAAATTGCGAGTAATTTGTAAGAAAAAGTATTTAACTTATATTTACGAATCGCGTTAACCAGCGTTTACTGTACTTGTTACTAAAATCAACAAAAAAAAAAAAAACTTTACTAGCATGGGCCCTAGACAACGAAAGGTGAATTTACACCTTTAGGAACTAGTGTAAAATGGAATAGCAAAAGCTACTGCAGTGAGAGTGGAAATCTTATATTCACCTCTCTCTTTACTTTTCTTACGCGAAACAAGCAAACACTGATTAACACTTAGGTGGTATGATTGAATTGAAACATTGCAAATAAAACATAAACTAATTTAGAATTTCACCATATAAAACCAATTCATACCTTTAATCTCTGCTCTCTGCTGATCTCTGAAGGCCTTCGTTGATCCGCACGATGAACTGACGATTGGCACAGATGAAAGTATCTTACATATTATTAGATGCAATGCAATTACCACATTATGAAATGGAATACACCTTTTCTATTAATGTACGTTAACCTTTCTTAGAGTAATTTTAGATTTAGATTTTTCGATTTTAAATTCATTAGATTTAAGTAAGTTATTAATATTTTAAGTATTAATTCATTTTTTTATCTGAGTAATCTCTTTAGCCAAATTAAGTTTTAATTACAATAATATTAATTATGATTCTAAGATTAATTTATTTTTTTTTTTTTTTTTTTAGGGTATTCATATTTATCACCAATACGAAATATTCTATAAATCTAAACAACTTTATGAATGCATAATTTTTAAGTTTAAGTTAAGTTAAGTTAGATTCTAAATCGCGGTAACAATTAAGTTTAATAGGACTCTTTAGAACCAGTAAGTATTTACATTAAAATATTTTGACGAATTCTAATTTTAAGATATTTCTCTATTTTTTTACGAAGATTCAGAAGAATAGGCTAAGCGAGTCTTTATGCCCCACCGTATCAAGATGTTAATATATTCTTCTGACTTCCAATTTTTGTTTTTGAAACGAGTGATGGATAAAATTTAATTTTTAACTAATTTAATCTTTAGTTTCAAGATCATCTAAGACCATAAATTTGTGGTGATTCTTTTAACAATGAAAATCCGTGTGACTTTTGCAAATTTAAATTTGTAGACCGCCTTGACATGAAATTTAATTTGTGGACAGCTTTATCATGCATATATGTTCAGCATACAAAATGGTGACTGCTCTTGCACAGCGTGAATTTTGCTGGACGCTAAGTGTCGAAATGGATCTTATTAACACTGGAGCGACTCCTGTGGCTACGCAAGACACACAGGGCGCTCCGCTGAAACGATCAAGAGGGGAAACGATAGTTTCTAGGTTGTTCACTGAAGTAAATTCATGATGACTTACCAATGTTGGTAGAAAAGCAATGCAAATTTTCTTAAATTCCACTGCTATGAATTTGAGGTCCTCAATAACCAGTAAAATTTAGTTGCAATAGTGATGAATTTTAATCAACTTTTTAGTATAACGCGTGTCACCTTTTGGTGAAGAAAACCACGTTTTTGAAATATATGTATTTTTTTTTGAATTTTCTCACGTCCAAATTACACGTACTGCAAGCTTTTCGAGGTGATCGCCAAATGGCAGAGAAATAATTTTCTCTGAAGGTCTAAGGCTATGCATGTGCAACTTGCCAAATGACCAAATGACCGTACGGTACTCGGTTTGATCCGAATTTATAATCGGTCACACCGACTACTAAGTACTATGCCCATACCCATTTATGCGAAACTTTATTTTTACACCGATTATAATATATTTCCGAAACATTTTCAGTGTTCCCTACGGCGGTTTTCTTTTGCAAAATGTTTTCAATTAGTTATGTCAGAAGTATGAAAGCAATGTCTGAAGTTATTTATCTAGCAAATGCAAAGTTTATATGACAAAAGTGAATAATATGCATGAAATTTAATTTTGCATAAGAAATTTAAAATAGCTAAAGCTCAAATTCCATGATTTTCCATGTCGTAAATCCCACCCAAGAGTGACAATATCCTAACGAGATAAACGATAATATGCATATAATTTTATCAACCATCAGTAAAAATTTTCTTTTTCATTTGTAACTTTCAACAAAAACTCAAAGTGCCAGCTGTAGGGTATCCCAAATGCAACGGAGTTTATTTTACCAAAACGCATAGCAAAAAAATTGCATATATATATCTCAACTTGGTTGCTACATACTTTCAAGAGAAACGCAAAATACTAAACAGCGGACTGCAAACTCGAAAACGTGCGGGTCATTCGAGATGCTATAATTTAGCGAATGTCACAACCTTTTTGGGTTACGATATCCCCAACGATAAAGTTTATGTCTATGAAACAAAGGGTAGACTTTTATATCATAATTTTGACTACGAAAAATTAAATAAAATCAGCAAAGACGCTATTGAACAATATAGGCCATAATTCATCCTTCCTCACAGTTTTTAGGCAGTTATTAAATATTAGACATGGCTGTTTAAAATACAGCTTTTACAATTTTTCTTGGAAAATTACTAAGTTGGCTAAGTGTTGCTTCGTCTTCCTACTATAAAAAAATTAAAGATGAAAATCTACTCTTTCAATTATAGTCAAAAAAAAGGTCGATTTATTTCAGACTAATTGTTCAATTCATCAATTTTCTGAAAAAGGTCATATGATTTTTAATGCGAGTTGGCAATGTTAGTAAATATAGATGGAAATAATGTAGTGCATACTTTTAGGGATAATGAATTTTACTACCATTTTGTATTGGAGGTAGGCGTATCCGTTAACACCCATTTTTGCACTACTTCTAAACCCGCTATAACTAAACAAGCATGCCAGATTTTATTCCTACTATCAATCCTTTTCTTTTTTTTCCAAAACACGTATTAGGCCACACTTTGTGTTTGTCATTTGGGCAATCACAAGTCATTCACTTACCCTCATTATACTTCATGCGAATTTTTAAAACACTGTGTTAATTTCTTAAAGTCTTCATTTAGTCCACCTACAACCATCCACCGACATCACTTCAGGCAAATCAGCTTCTCATACTGTTAAGTCACGATTTGTTTAGTCTGACAGTGCAACAAAAACAAAAAAAAAAAACGAGAAAGACAAATTGTCCAGCGCTTAGAAATAGCAGCAATTAAAAGATTCTCTACTCTTGTTATATTTCTGAGTTTTATTTCAGTGTTGTTTTTTTCTGGTTTTGCTTTTTTTTTTGTTTCTTCATTGTTATTTTTTTCGTTGGTAACATCATTTGTCTTTGGATTTTTTTCTGTCCAACATTCTCATTCGTTTAAGCTGCTTTTTTTAGCCTTGATCTTTTCTGTAGCGCTTTTTCCTTTCTTCGTTTACTTTTGACAACGAATTTGTTGTAATTGTTGTTGTTGTTGTTGCAACGTATACTTTGAACTGTTGCTAACGAATGAGCGATTTAAAATGACAACATTTTTCATGTCTGACAAGTAAATAAAAACAATGGAAATGAAATTGTTACACCAATGCGGTTGTGATGCAACCTTAAACAGATACATTCGCTCAAATTTAAGCAAACATTTAAAAAAAAAAATTTTAGTTTATTTGTTTAAGGAAATTTGACCAGTCAAAATGATTAATTGCAATTTTTCTAGTTGGAATCATGTGGCAAGGAACCAACATTCAGATCGATCATGATCCTTTAAATTCGATTTGACTAGACAGGTAGTTTTGTATTTTACCTGAAATCTGTTTTTGTTAAAAAGAAAATTTGAAATATTTCGTTATCTTCATTTTTGCTCTGAAACATCCTTACTTATGACGATACGGGCTCTCCACACCAAATTGTTATTTTTTTGATTCAAATAAACTCTTTCGAATGAAGTTATCTTTTTATCCAAATCAATTTATCCTTGTTTAAACGGATTCTAGTGTTAAATCAACATGTTAAAGTACTTATATAATCCTTACATCTGACGTGAATCATGTGTTCAGCAAATAGGTATGGAGGATATTACACGAAATATTTTTGTAGAAAGCTTTAACACTATAACTCCTTCACATATGTGTAAATTTTACACTTTTTTTGAAAATTCAAAAAATAGCACCTTAATCCGGAGATTAGTACTTATGTTCTACAGAAATATTTGCTCTCAAATCTCATTACTGATCGATATTTCATTCCTCTCCCGGCAATGAGGAATTTTTTTGATATTTTTTTTAAGATTTTGCATGGGACATAGAAAGAAGGGCTAGTATGTTCGAGAAAAATGTTGAAGAGGACAAATAAATGAGAGTCGTTGAATATTTTGTCACCCTCCCGTTAATGGGAAATTTTATTTTAAATTGAAAAAAGATCAATTTGGTGTGATAGAACCCCTGTATAAAGGCACAAGGATCACAGTTTTTTTGCAATCTCAAGTTTGAGTTTCTGTTTGAAGCGATCTATCGCCCAGTGTCATCTTTGGTCTGAGAATTTCACATTCGGAATGCAATTTGTGAAACTCTTACAAAAAACACAACTAAGTACGAGTACACAAAATACTAGCGTGGAAATCGCTGCCTTACTCATTTTGTACTGAATTAGAAATAACCCAAGGGGAAAAGAATTGCTTCAAAAACCCTTCTGAAGTGCATCCTTCTCACGAATAAGCGCTTCCGCTCCGTAAGAACAATACTTTCTTTTTAACATTGCATGTCATTGGATTTAAGCGAGCAAAAGCTTACCGCAGCCTTACCAAAAAAGAGTTCTTAAAGCGGTTATTTGTAATGCTGCGGTTAGCGTTTTTTCAATAAAATTAAAAAAAGAAAAAAAAAGAAAAAAAAAAAAAAAAAAAAACTGCCCGCGCCAGGATTTGAATCTAAGACCGTCCGCGTGCTAGATATTTTTTCTTACATTTACCAACACTTTAGACCGCTACACCAATGCCCGATGATATGAAGAGGTATTAAATTTACATATTAAGCAAATGTTGCTCCTGCAGCATTACATAGAATCATTGTGCAATCAGTTTCAATTCAAGTAAGCAAAAGTTAATAAAAAAGAGAAAGGAAATTAGAAAAGTGAAATAAAAAAAGGTTGGGGCAAACACTTTTGAAGTGCTTGGATCAGAAGCGCTAGAAATTTTTCCTCTTGGGTAGAGCTCACTTTTATTCATATGTGTGTGTATTTAAACGCCCAAGAGGAAAAATTTCTAGCGCTTCTGATCCAAGCACTTCAAAATTGCTTGTCCCCATAGAAATTTAGAAGCACTATCACAATGATTTTTTATAAGGCTGCAGTAAGAACAACGTGAGTTCGAACCCAGCCCGGGAGATTTTTTTTTTACTTTTTTTTACTTTTTTTTGCTTTATTTTTTTTTTTAATTAAATATTTTTTATTCAACATCTTTTATTTCACTTTTCTATTTTCCTTTCTCTTATTAATTTACTTTTGTTTAACCGAATTGAAATTGATTACACAATGATTCCATATAAGGCTGCAGTAAGAACAACGTGAGTTCGAACCCAGCCCGGGTGATTTTTTTTTTTCCGTTTTTTTATTTGTTTCTGCTTTATTTTTCTTTTTTATTAAAATATTTCTAATTCAACCTTTTTTATTTCACTTTTCTACTTTAATTTCTCATTTTTATTTAGTTTTGCTTACTTGAATTGAAACTGATTGCACAATGATTCTATGTAATGCTGCAGGACAACATTTGCTTAATATACAAATTTAATATCTCTTCGTATCATCGGGCGTTGGTGGAGCGGTCTAAAGGGTTGGTAAATGTAAGAAAAAAATATCTAGCACGCGGAGGGTCGTGGACTTAAATCCTGGCGCGGGCAGTTTTTTTTTTTTTTTCTTTTTTTTCTTTTTTTTAAATTTTATTGAAAAAACGCTTACCGCAGCATTACAAATAATCGCTTTAAAAATCCTTTTTTGGTAAGGCTGCGGCAAGCTTTTGCTCGCTTACATCCTATGACATGCAATGTTAAAAAGAAAGTATTGTTCTTACGGAGCGGAAGCGCTTATTGGTGAAAAGGATGCACTTCAGAAGGGTTTTTGAAGCACTTCTTTTCCCCTTGGGCGTACTGAAACGCACACCTATGCACGCTTGATGCTAACCCAGTTTGTACATGTAGGTAGCTATACTGAAAGGGAGTAATGCTTTCTACCTAAACATTTTTTATAGCAATTTTTCTTACTATTCTATTTACATGGCTTTCGAGTCTATCTTCATGCAGATTGCCAGATTTCTTAATAATTTCTTCCAATCTTTCCTCTTCTAGGTCTCGATGTAGATCAGTGTTACGTTTATACCAAGGAGCATTCACTGCAGATCTTAGAATTTTATTTTGAAAGGGTTGTATGACTAAAAAGTTGTTCTTGCTGATGCAGGCCTATAGCTGGATACAATAAGTCCAAATTAATCGAAGGACTTGTTACAGTTTATTATATATGAACAAGATTGATCTTGTGTCAATAAGCCAATTTAAGTTTTTTAAGCAAATGCAGCAGAAGTTTAAATTTCTCTCTGAAACGTTTCCTACGTTCACTTCAGTTCTACTTATTGGATCAACATAGCATTTGCTATTCGTTTCGGCTTTTAAAACGTATTGTGAGAAAATTTTTTCTAAGATATAATACTCAGCATTTAGAGGGTTTGATTAAAATAAGTATCAACTTTTAAGTTTTTTGTTTTTATCATTGTCATCCTGCTGAAAAAGGTAAGCAATAATAGCAATTGAAAAAGGCAAACATTTCCGCTTGCCCAAGAAAGTACATCGAGCCTTCATGCTCAATCCAACTGGGATGCATTGCTTTGCGAGCTGGTAAGCGTTGAACGTAGAATGCTCATAAATATTTGAAATGCAAATACAAAAATTGCTTGAGCTCAATAATTCAGCGTTTCAAGACGTTAGATTTCTTATTTATTGAGTATTTTTTTAGTTATGGCAGCCGCTGCTGTTGTTGTTGTTGTCAGCAGCTAATTTTAATTTTTTAGTTCTTTCAATGCTTGTCACTCTGTTTTAATTTATGCGATTTTTCTTCAGTTGTAATGAAAAATCATTTGTAGCTTAGATAAAAATTTTCAAATTTCCAGATGTAAGGAATGGATATTGTACCAGAAAAAAAACTTTTCCTTTATTTCTGCGTAAAATAGTTTCAGAGATATGACGATTTTTTTTTTGGTTTGTTGTTTTTTATATTTTGTTCTTTCTCTTCTTCTTTTTTTTTTTTTAAAAATACAACTGAAATATTAAAACAAACAAGTAGTCCCAAGCACAATTTAAAATCATTGCATATGATTTGGGTATTGCATATTAGGTACCAAACAATATTGCACGGTATTTTATAAAATATGAAGGAGTTATCACAAAATTATACTTATCTTGCCAAAGATTAAAATTAAATTTTTGATCGGATTGGATAAATAAATTGACGAATTGAATGCATTTTGGAAGTCGAAGTTCAATTTATGTAGATGGTTGAGGCTAAATTTTCGAAATGTTCCAGTTGAATATTTTTTTTCGTAAAATATATCTATCGATTAATATATCAACTCATATTAGTTTGCAGTTCATCTTAAGATAATCAGGTGTCGTTTGGTGCAAGACAACCAAAATATAAAATTTTGACTTAAACAAACATTTAAGCCCATAGTGAACATTTTGCTGTGGCAAATAAATCATAGTTTTGTCAGATCGTATCACATATATTGTTATTGTTACTTATTTTGACATTAATTTGAACAAAACCAACGACTTCAATGAATCAAAAAATTGCACTTGTAGCTGTATTTTTAGTACCAGCAACAGAAACTTTAATCAATTTTGTTTTGGTTTTCTTTTTTACACCAAGATAACCATTGCCTTTGTGTCTAGATACCATTGCTACTTCTATAATCTAACACCATGTATTTCCCCAGCGGCCTAGCAGCATTCAGTCAGTCAGTCAGTCAGTGGTGCACATCAATTTTCTTGCGCTTCATTGGAGCCGGCATCTTTCCGCTTAGTTCTCTTTTGTTGCATTCAATGTTGCGCTGCACAGTGCTTGCTCACAGTAGCGCAGTGTCGCATGACATCGCAATTTTTCCACCTGAATGAATGACACCCTGTTGAACTCATTTGCGACTCAGACGTTGTGGCGAATTGAGCCGCAACTGTTGGAGGTCGTCCTCGACGTCATTGTTATTGTTGTTGTTATTGTTGTTGTTGTTGGCTTAACAGGATATGCCTGAGTCAAACAACGATTGCAGCAGCTGCAGTAAAGGCAAAAGTTGGCATGTTGCTGCTGCTGAGGGTGGAATAGAAATGAAAGAAAACAAAACGGACACGGAAATGAGTTTAGCAACATACTTACGTGATTATAAAAAGGGCACAAAATTTTTATTTTTTTATTGTGGGTATGAAAAAGAAATTTGCAATTTTAGCGATTTTCACATATTTAGAATTGTGCGTAAACACTTTCCATAAGGTTGCCTAAAGAAACTAATGGTTTATTTAGGATTTTGGTTACTTTAAGAAATTTTGTAATAAATCTAAAGGTTCATGAGAGAATAAGAAAAAATTGTGTTATTATGATCCACCCTAGTTTGTTCGTATATGTGTGCATTTAATATACTTGTAGTTGGTGGTGAAAAAAGTGAGAAATAGCTGGAAAAAAAATCAAAACAAAAAAAAATGGAGTCATTGAATGGCCATGAATGAACAATGGAAGTGGAAATGGAAAAGAAACCTTTTTTTGTTCAAGTTGAGATGCATTTGGAAAATTAGGATTCTGACAAGATAATAAACTAACATGATGAGGCTAATACATACTTACATACAAACATCAAGACACACATGCATAAAAACACATTTACAAAAAAGCAATCAAACAGTTAGACGATGTCATTTCAGAGAGTGGACAAAGTTCATAGGAATTGAGTTGCTTTTTCTCAGTTTCAGTGCTTTTTTCGCTGATTAGTTCGTCAATGCAATTTGCATAGGTAATTTCTAGTTACGGAGCTGGTGGCGGAATAACATTTTTTGAAAACATCCTTCGGGAGAAGATGATAATTATCAAGATTGGAGTAAATGAATCAATATAAGCCATGTCTGCCAATTACATATTTGTTGCTGATTTTTAAAATGGTGCTGTTTTTTGCAATTTCGTGTCCGCCATTTTGTTTTCTAAAAATCTATTATAATATTCGTAATTAGTGACCCCAAAAATCCCCGAGTAAATTATTTTCTTGGATTTGGTTGAATATTTATGCAAATCATCCACCATTTTTAATCCGCAATTTTCCTGAAAAAAATTTCGCCTCAAAAATAAAATGATTTTGACTTTTGGCCAGATTTTAAGGATTTTGAACCAGTTAGCGTAGATATGTTACCCAATGAGATTACCTTCAATATACTAATACCCTTAATAAAATTAATTTCATAAAAATGTATAACTTTGTACTTTGTGAATGGATGAAAATCATCGTTAAAATACACTCCTTGGCATATAATGACGATTAATTATGTTTCGAAAGGATAATAGATGGCTTAAGTAGCATATGAGCATAGGAGCAAGCAATAAGCACAATATCCATATAAACACATAATAATCGGATTATCTTTAATTTCTTTTTGCATATCGCCAGAATATGCACCACATAATGCAACATCCGTTTTAAATTGGTTTCTGTTTGCATTTCTAAAATGCACGCGCATCCAATTGCGACAACACAAACTACGGGCAACAAGTTTTCACTTCCGGTCGTTGTTGCACGTTGTTCACCTCACCGGCCTGCCTTCTATGTTGGGGTTTTTGTTGCAAGAGTTTGGCATCAGCAACGGCAGCAACAACAAAAAAGAAACCATCATAGAAACAGCAACCGCAACACAGCATGGCAAACGCATGAGGATTTAACTGCATACACAACAAAAACAACAACAACAACAACAATAACAAATACAATTGAAAAATGAATGAGAAAAATAAAAAAAAAATAAAATCGGAAAATGGAACATCATTTTTGTATTATCTCCTTCGTTTGTGGCAGCCACAAAATGTGCTGAACCGGAAATTGTGTGGCGGTTGATGTTGTAGCTGCAGCAGCAGCAGCGGCAACAGTGGCAGCGTCTGTGACGTGCACCTGAATTACTGTTTCATGCAACCGCTCACTTGTTGGTAAAGGCAGCAACACGGCGGCTGCAGCAAATTGAAATCCATTTCTAAAACTGAATTTTTCACAGATTTTCGGTAACGGATTTGCGGTGGTAAAATTTGAATTGAAAATCTACCACACACACACGCGCACATGCACACAAACTAACCATACTCATATTACTGTTATCTAATGCTAAATCTGCGCAACAAATTGTTGCACGCTTTTTGGCGTTGCAACAAATATGATGTTTAAAATTTAACTTAATGCGGTTGTGGCGCATTGTTTTTGTTTCGTCTGTCACATTTTCGGTAAACATCTCTGGTTTTCTTTAAAACATTGTATTGAAAAAATCGTAGTTTATTGAACAAATTTTAGAATTCAAGTGAAGAAAAATATAATTCAGAGAAAAATTATTAATTCGTAAGTCAATGATAAAAAAACAAAATGATATTTATATAAAGCAAAGTATTAATCGTACAGTATGTAGTGGCGTACTACTTCGTATTCTCCAACACCTCCCCTCGAAGTAGGCAGCTACATTGAGGCAACCATTCCAAGAGCATGGATGTTTTTAAAATGTTTTACTGAACTTAGACTTTTGGTTAAAACGTCTGCTGGCATTTCTTCGGTGGACATGTAATGTTAGATGATTTCACCTTCTTTTTGTTTTTGACGAACAAATTGATGCCTGACGTCGATATGCTTAGCTCTCGAATGAAAACCTTAACTATCAATCAAGTGCTGAGCGCTTTGGCTGTCATTAAAAATTTGTATGCATTTGATGTTATGTCCAACGTTGCATAATAGACCACGCAGATAAATCGCTTCTTTCGTCGCTTCAGTGTTTGCTGATAATTCAGACTCGGTGCTGGATAGTGCCACTGTTCGTTGCTTACGAGCCTCCTAATTTATGGCGCTACCAGCTTATATGAACGCAAATCCAGAATAAGATCTTCTGTCAGTTAAATTTGCCGCCCAATCAGCATCGACCACTCCATATATCTCCTTGTTGTCTCTCTGGTACATTAAGCCGTAGTTACTGGTATGTTTTAAGTAACGCAGGACTCTTTTTGCTGCTTTCCAATGATCAAACCTGTAATTTGAGTTAAATTGAGATAAAAAATTTACTGTCAATGCAATGTCCGGTCTTGTAGTGACCGCTAGGTACATTAATGCTCCTATGAGGCTCTGATAGGGATATTTCCTCATTTCATTTTCATCACGGGTATCATATTTTTCAAGTTTGCAGTTAACTTCCATAGGTGTCATACACGGCTTACAATTTTCCATATTAAACCTCGCTATAACAGACTCGGCGTAAGATTTCTGGCTTAGAAATACTTGATGACTTTGAAGATTTTGTTCAAATTGTATGCCCAAACATGTCTTAACAGGGCCGATATCTTTCATTTCGAAAGAATTTGATAATGACTTTTTAATCTGTTGAATCCAATTACCGTCGTTTGACGCTATAAGTAAATCGTCAACGTAGATCGTAATTAGCAATATACTTTCTCCTTTTATGCTCACAAACAAACATGGATCTTTATCAGCTGCATTTAACCCAAGCTCTTTCAACTTCGATGTGAGTTTCTCGTGCCATTTTAAACCTGATTGACGCAGACCATACAACGACTTAACCAATTTGCATACTGGATCTTTTATATTTTTCAACCCATCTTGCCATTGCTTTACGGTTTTATTTACGATATTGCAGTCAGACATTTTTCGCTAACCTAAATTTTCTAGCACTGCATTCATCTGTGAAGGGACTTCCATATACACGTTATTTTCCAGTTCACCATTCAAATAGGCTGTAACAACATCCATTTGGTGTATTTCTAAATCCTTCTCAGCGGCTATTGCTGCTAGTAAGCGAAAAGTGGATAATCTTGCTACTGGTGAATATTTGTTATTGAAATCCTCCCCTGGACGTTGTGAGCATTCTTTGGCAACTAAACGCGCCTTCTTTCTGCCATCGTCCTTTGTGCGAAAAACAAATCAGAACTCCTTGCCAATTAATTTCAGATCTATTCACAACGCTATGCTTTTTAAAAAAAGATTATCTGACTATTTTTCGTTGTTGCAATGATTTTTTTGTTTTTATTTTATTTTGTATTAATTAATTGTAATATTTTATTTTAAGAAATTAAATTTTATCTTATATATTTAATTATATCTAATTCATTTTTTTTTGCTCATCTGTTGTTAACTACATTTGTTGCTGGTACTGTAATTTTAAGATTTTTATTATAAATCTTGTTGTACTAGTCATTTACTTATTCATAATAACAAACAAACAAACAAACAAACAAACAATAACTTTTCTGTCAGGTGGCCGCTCCACGATGTCCCAGGTATTATTTTTAAGTAGTGCTAAATATTCATCTTCAATGGCTGTCTTCCAGCGTGGCCAATCATCAGTCATTTTCGCCTCTTCGGTGTTCTGTGGGTCATTCGTCGTAGCTAAGTTTGCGTATTCGCATTCTTCATATTCACTTTCGTAATTTTTAGGGCTTTCTTCGCTGGTATCTTCAGTATTTTGTTGCTGCACTATTTCCGACTGATCCTCTCCGCTAGTTTTTGTAATATGACGATTTCTTAAAGAATAGCTCCTCTCATGTGCTTTCGTACTTTTGATTGTTTTTGTATTTGACCTCTCGTCTTTCGTCTTAGGAAGAATTTCTTCATCTGCGTTGCAATCATTGACACCATTTGATTTAAGTTTGTTGTACTCACCATCAACTGCATCGATTGGATCAGCTTGTATGTTGATATTCCTCTTGTAGAACATTTCGTTCAAACACACGCTTCTTTGTAAGTAGGTGACCACACACGATAAGCTTTCGATTCAGTTGAAAATCCAACCAGTATACCTTCTTCAGATCTCGATTGAAACTTACTTTGGTTCTGTCCTTTGATTAGCACAAACGCTTTTGTGCCAAACGTCTTCATATGCATCAGACTTTGAATTTTCCCAGACCACAACTTTATTGGTAGATCGCCTTTTAATAGTTTCGTCGGGCATCTATTTCTTATGTAGCAGGCCGTATTTATGGCCTCATCCCAAAACGTCATTGGTACGTTTGCTTGCTTCAGCATGCACCTCGCCATTTCTTGAAAAGTTCTATTTATCCTCTCGCTGACACCATTCTGCTGTGGCGTGTGCGGTGCACTTAATCTTCTTCGAATGCCGCACTCTTCCAAATATTGGTCAAATTCTCCATTACGGTATTCCAGACCATTATCCGTTTGCAGAAATTTAATTTTTTTTACCTGTAAAGTTTTCTGCTGCAGCTTTATATTTTTTAAATGCATCGAAGACTTCAGATTTCTTTTTGAGAAAACTAACTTCGCAATAACGAGAATGGTTATCAACAAATGTAACAAAATATTTGGAGCCAGCATGTGAGGGCACCCGCATGGGGCCACAAACGTCGCTATGAACAATCTCCAACAAATCGACGGTTCGCTGTTCATCCGTGGATGAAAATCATTCAGCTGTTTGTTGCTCAGTTAAACAAATTTCGCACGGAGACAAATTTTGGTTTGTTTTAATATCTATGCCGTATGCTAACCCAGCATTTGCCATATATTTTAAATCTCGTTCGTTCAGGTGTCCCATTTTTCTGTGCCAAACATCTAAATCACCTTCAGTTTTAGTAACATTTGCACTATTCATTTCGCTCATTAAATAAAATAAATTTCCAATCTGTTTCGCTCTTATCATTATATTTTCACTAGCTTTTGTTAAAATTGCATCGTTTTTGCGAAATATTATTTCAAAACCTCTGTCAGTTAACTTCGACACTGACAGCAAATTTGCTCTCAAATCTTTTACGTACGTATATCACTTCTTCAACTTTGAAATAATTTTCATCAGCTTTTATGTTGACATTTCCACAACCACCGATTTTTGTAGTTTTGTCGTTTGCCAAATTTAAAGTTTTACCAATCTCTTTGAAATTGTAAAAATTTTTTTTGCTTGCGCTCATATGAGCTGTGCAGCCGCTATCTAAACACCAATAACTGTTTTCATTGCATAAAAATGTTTCTTCTTCTTCAAAGCACATGAGTGTTTCGTCTTTCTCCTTCACATCGCATAGCATTGTCGTAGTTTTTATGTGGTTTTTTGTTCTACAGTTTCGAGCGAAATGACCATGCTTTCCACACTTAAAACAATTGCCGTAAGACATTTTTTGTTCTTTCTTACCTTTATCTTCTTTCTGCTGATGTTCTTTTGAATTTGTTTTATTGGAATAATTTTTCTTAAATTTTGAATACATTAGAGTAAGTTAGGGTAATGTGGACTATGTGGGTAATGCGGTGTACCCTTTCATTTCCCATACATAACAATTCTGGTTATTTGTGCATATTAAAGCTCGAAAAACATATTATTTACGCTCTTTGGCTTTTCTGTTATGCTCCTTACACGTGTGCAATTTCTTAATATAAGCTGTGAGGTCAAATTGACTTTCTTTAGTACGTACTGAATAGCTAAATAATTTCCTAAAAACTCTCTTTTCTAAAATTCAAATAACTCTAATGCATTTTTGGAGCTATTATTCAACAAAAAAATGCATAGGCTCGTCTGATTTCACATTGCTTTTATATAATAAATGGTTATTTCCAAAAAGTGATGTTTTCGGGTAATGTGGCCTACCCCATATTATTTAACGCTGATTACTATTACACCTTAAAAAGCTAATAACATGTGTGGGATACCCGAGTTTGAGTAATATGTAGTACTATTTTACGTATGGTTCGGTATTGCTTATGGTTTATTCATTTGTTAGTGTGAATTTGGCTTATCTTACTAAAAAATATTTTTTAATATGCTTTTACAGCTATTTTATAGCAATTATAATATAAAATAATACAACTCGACTTTTAGTCAACAAAAATTGCGAATAACGGTACTACTTTAGGAAATGGACAGGGTGATCCACATTACCCAACACTTTTCTTTTTCAGCTATTTTTAGGTACTGTTAATTTATCTGGCCTCACGCTTGAAGAAGTTAATATTTTAGCTTATAAATTATATAATAGTAAAAACAATGAAATAACTAATACTAATTAATTGACCAAACTAACCTACTACCATTACTTTGGAAGAAATTGGTGAAAAAGAAAAAAGGTAACCACTTTACCCTAAGTTACTCTACATTTTGTTCAGAACTATCCTCCTTCGCTTTTCTGCTCTGATCTTCTTCCAATATTTTCACCCTGAGCACATCAGGTGATGGAAGCTGGTCTCTCGTTTCCAGTGCACATCGATACGTCTCAAACGATTCGGGAAGACTGTAAAACAATAAAATTGCCAGGAGATCAGCACCAACTGTCACATTTATCTCCTTTAATTTCGTAACAGCATCAAAAAATCCATTTAAGTGTTCCCGTACGTCATCTCCTTCTTTCATGCGTGCTAATGCAATTTTCTTCAACAGTGTAGCTTTTCTTGGCGGTCCACACGATTGATATGTGGATTCCAACTTTGCCCACATATCTGCAGACGTGTTACACTCTTTTATTAAACCAAGCTCGGCTGGTGACATCGAAAGCGTTATATCGGCGCACGCCTTTTGATCAAAACACTTCCACTTTTCAGCATTTGTTGATAGACATGGATTCGTGCCATCCACAAAACTCCATAAATCATTTTTCACCAATATCGCCCGCATTTGCAGCTTCCAGGTGTCGTAATTTTGAGCATTCAATGGCTCAATCCTAACTACAGCACCCGCCATAATTACTTTTCATAATTTGAATGAAAAATAAACTTTTATTACCACTTGAATTCTAATCAGCACCCGATTTAATAACAATTAATCTATTCCGTTTAGGATACAGTAAAACCGGTAACTTTTGGCGCTGGGCACATAACCTATTGAAAAAATCGTAGTTTATTGAACAAATTTTAGAATTCAAGTGAAGAAAAATATAATTCGGAGAAAAATTATTAATTCGTAAGTCAATGATAAATAAGCAAAATGATATTTATATAAAGCATAGTATTAATCGTACAGTATGTAGTGGCGTACTACTTCGTACTCTCCAACACATTGCATGATTTTTGATATTTTGATTTTCTTAAAATGTTTCCAAAAAATTTAATATTTATTTTCAGGCTTCGAAAGGGTGTCTTACATAAAGTTACGAAACTTCTTGGAGGTGATATGGGAGGCCTAGACTAACAAAAAATTGCACCTGAGAGGGCGCCTAAAATAAGCCTCTGAGGAGTTATAGGGTTCAAACAGGTTTTCTGACTTGTTTTAGAAAAAAAAAAAAATTCTTGGGTCACCCTAGTGTTTTAAAGAAAACATTTTTAAAAGAGCTTTTAGTTAATTTTATGAGCTTGTTAAAAGTGTGTTTGATTTTTAAGGTTTAAAAGGACCTTGCAAAGTTCTGTACCTTTAAACTTGATATATTTTTTTCCTTTTTTTTTTTTTGATTTTGGCGGCCATTTTAGTACGAAAAATGTATTATTAACATACATTTTAAATTTTTTTGTGTTGATTTTCGTTCAATTTTCTTTACTTCGGTAGTAAATTTGCCATAGCAGTTTTTTTAATAAAGGTTTAGAAAAATTTGTTTCAGGAACAATCCGTTATTTAAAGAAATTTGTTATCTTCGGAAAGTCCTATTTATGCCCTATTATTTTCAAGAAAGCAAAGATTTATATTTTTTTTTTTTTCACTATTGCCGTGTTTTTAATCCGTTCCTTGATTTGTCATAATTATGTGTTAGAAAAATGCATTGATAGATTTATATGTAAATCGATCTTTGCAAATATATGACTAAAAGTTCAATTAAATAAAATCAATTTTCAATATAAAATGTCATTAAGTAACACACTTAAAAAACTCTTAAAGTTATTTGGGAGAACACGCCCTGATAAGGTGGATACACCTGCAATCGGTATTGAATTTGTTCCAAAGGAACAACTATACCAAATATCAATAAATAACACAAAACAACAATTATGATATATCAATACGTATTAACACACAAATAAAACTGGCAAAAAGTCGGCTTCGCAGCCGGGCAAGGCTGGTGCAATGGTAACGACTTCTGCTACAAACCTGGAGATCCTTGGTTCGTCTCCCGACCAGACCAAAAACACAAAAAGTTTTCAAACTTGCAATTTTTCAATTATAATTAATTTAGTAAAATAAATATAATTATAATTACAACAAAAATAGTCTGATGAGTCTTTGTGGCGAAAGACGAAACATATGTCACTATAGCCGTGTTTTTAATCCGTTCCTTGATTTGTCATAATTATGCGTTAGAAAAATGCATTGATAGATTTATATGTAAATCGATCTTTGCAAATATAAGACTAAAAGTTCAATTAAATAAAATCAATTTATATTTTTTTGCAAAAGTTCCTTAGCAACCAAACTAAACAACTGCGTAGAAGTGAACTCAATCTAAAAAGCAACTCGGTTGATTGCCTTCTATAAAATCTTGAAGTTGTCTGCTGTACTTCCCTTACATTTCACTTACTTTTTATGCATACTATTAGCAGCAATTTTCAATTTCAAAGGATGTTTACTCGGCGACACTAACAACAACACAAATTCCTTATGCTTAAGGAGCAACAAGATATATTAAGGAGAAAAAAAAAAAAATAAAAAAAATAAAATACAGAAGAAAAAGAATCTTTCTTTGCTTAGATGCTCAATAACGAGCTTATCGCTTAGATTAAACGACAATCTAAATTCTCAAGTAGCACTTGATGTTATCCTTGCACACACACACACTAGTTGATCAACAAACAGGTCGCTACTAATGTATTTGTAGTTTTAGACATGCAAGTGAGTGTTTACGTGATGGTGTGAACACACACATACCGGCATACATACGAAGGCATAAACACAATACCGAACAGCATTTAGCACCTGGTCCAGTTGCATAAAGATGAGCTGTCATGACAACAACAGCTGCATTGGCAACATAAAGCCGCAGGCACATGCGCTAAATGCTGCTCAATAGAGTTGCTCTGGAGAATCAAGTGGAATGCAATGTTACGGCTGTAGGTGGAACTTGCAATTTGCCTCAGGACTAGAAATGTCAATCCAAGCGTGCGAAGGATAATGGTAGTGAAAATTTTTATGTAAAATTAGCGCATCTTTTGTTTTACTGCAACGCAGCACGATAACGTGATAATTGTCAAAAATAAATAAAGGAATGAAAATCAAATAAAATTTATTTTTCTATGTGCAATACTTGCGTTGTGTCAGAACTAATGAAAATTCTTCCGTAAAGCTATTATTTCTGAATTTTTTCGAATACTCTTATGTCATTTGATTTGGCCCACGTGGATTTCGCTGAAAGTTTGTCCATACTTTCAGCTAGGAGCTTAACCAATTAAAATGGCAGTAACAAAATGTCATCTGATCCATGCTTGCTTGGTAGCTTATATTATTATCTATTCGAAAGAAAACACTAAAAATTATAAAATCTCACGGAGCATGGTGATAAACATACGAATCGCGACTTTCATTTTGTTTCGTCGCGCCGAACAAGCTTGCAAATTAAGGCACTTTGCAAGAAAAATATAATATCAGCAATGCACAACAAAAGGAAATATAATAAAATTAGAATTTTTACATGTGCTGTACATATGTACTTTGTGATTCACAACAAATCTATGCAATGACCTAAATTTTGTATGCTTGTCAAGTTCTTTTCGATGTCGGCAAATTCGTCTGATCACTTGATTGTGGTGATCAATGAAACGTCATGAAAACCTTAATTTTTTGTGGTTTTCCCTTATGCATGGTTTTTGAAAATATGTTGGTGTCTTTTACTGAAAGACATTGAACAGTAAGCTCAAAGTTGTTTGGTAGCTAATAACCCTAAATTTATTTGTTGGAAATAAAAAAAAATCCCCTTCCTTCTATGTTTAAGTTAATATTTTTTCAAAGCCACCTTCTCTGTAGGACCGACAGAGTTAATTGTCTCAATAGCCCAATCTTTAATACAGTTTTGTAAATAGTCCATAATGGACTACACCTAAAACTAGAATAAATTCACTCAAATTACACTGTTCGACAATTTCGAACTTTTTTTAAAACACATTAGAAAATCCAAAAAATTCTTAAAGTAGACGTCAAAAAAAAAAAAAAAAAATACCCGTTTCTCGTGGTTTTTCTCCAGCACGTTACACTTTTTTTTTATCGCTTTTGAAGTTTTTTTATCAACTGTACATGAAAAAACCATTAATACCACATTCTTGTGTTAAATCGATGAATTTTACTATATGATCCTTACATCTGAGGTATATCATGTGTTCAGCAAACTTATGCAGGATATTGCGGGAAATATTTGTGTATAAAATTTTAACCCTGAACAACCCCCACATGTGGGTCATTTTTGCTCTTTTCTTAAAAGTTACAAAAATGACACCCAAAACAGGGAAACATTGAGTCAGTATGTACAGCAAAAATATTCGCTATAAAATTTCACTACTAGTTTTTGAACTCATAAAGGTCGAAATTTGAGCCCGAAACCAAAAAAATCATTAAAATCAATTAGGACTTTTCATATTGCATTTTTTTTGGCCCTATGCTCCTCCTAGGAGTTAAAGGAGAATACATACATACATATTGCATTTAATTACATCCCTGACGCGGTTACCTTCAGTTTTAAGAATTTTTCGTCTTTGGTAACTCTTAGTGAAATTTTTTGTATGATATTTTTGCAAAATTTTTTAACCCATTGTGGCTCAGTTTTAGAAAGAGGGCTCAAAAAAACCAATAATAACAGGATATATAAGGTTAATGTATTCTAGGAAAATGAACCTTGTATGATCTTGTGAGAACGAGTTTTGTCCAAAATGCAGTTTTAGAGTTTTACAGTGGGGTGAAATTTGAAAAATATTTATTGTAACAACTGCTTACTGATTTTAACGATTTTTTTGCTTTCGCAATAAAATGTTGCTTTTTTAATGTTCAGCAACTAGCAGTGAAATTGTGTAGCAAATATTTCTGTAGTACATACTGACTCAATATTCCCCTGTTTTAAGTGTCATTTTGTTCTTTTTTAAGAAAAGGTCAAAAATGACCCACATGTGGGGGTTGTACAGGGTTAAAATTTTCTACAAAAATATTCCCCGCAATGTCTTGCATAAGTTTGCTAAACTCATATTACAGCTCAAATGTAAGGATCATACAGTAAAATTAATCGATTTAAAAAAAATGTGACGTGCTGGGGAAAAACCACGAGACATGTGTATTTTTTTTAACGTCTACTTTAAGAATTTTTTGAATTTTCTCATGTGTTTTTTTTTGTGTCAAACAGTGTTATTAATTGTATGAAAAATGGTCTAAATGTAATGCATAATCCATCATTAGTACCAAAAGTGGTCCAATTGTGTATCGATTGTATCAGTGAGTTTTTAACGTTACTGACTGCGTATTGTTTGGCAGTTAGTCGATTGTGAAGAAGAGCAGAGAGAAGCCCGGGTTTAAGTCCTCTACTTGGTGATTTTCAATTCCAAGTTTTTAATTTCTAGTTATTTGTACACAAGTTGTCTGAAAAGTTTTTGGAGCAGAAATTAAAACATATGTACTACATATTCGAGGTATAAAATAAAAAAAAAAAAACGAATTGAAAAATTTTCATCTACACTGAGATTCGAACAAAGAACACATTGCTCAAAAATTTATAACAAGCTCTTCAGCACTTTCGGCTATGAAACCTTTTGACATTTTTGTGTAAAATTTGAATTTCAAATTAAATATGTTGAAATTTATAAATAAAATAAAAAAAAATTGGCCTTTTTCTGGTCCGGTTGTAATGCACGAGGAGACAATTGGTTACGCCCGATGATAAACAATGTAAAACGTATATAGAAATTTATGAAATTTATACTACAAAATATGCGCCAGTACTATTTTCCACATGTTTGTGCCAAAGCCAGTTATTTCCCCATTTTTTTGTTCACAATCTGGGTGAAGGACGTCTTAAATGAATGCGCAAGTTTCTATGTGTCTTACTATTTGTACGTTTTGAGTGCGTGAGTGTATGCGTTAACATTTTTATATGTGTGCGAAAGTACGTGTAGTAAAACCCAGCAGCATAGCTTTAAATTTTTTATGTCTGTATAATAAAATTAAAATATAAAGTGATTTTAGGAATCATGCTTTTAAAGCCATAAAGATTTTAAAAAAGCGGGAACTTAAGCAATGCATTTGTATAGCAGTTTATTGACTGGTTGCGTGATACTCTAACATAATGCTAAAATTAACTTAAGTTGTAATGTTGCAGAATGATATGAAATGAAGCTTAGAAAATAGATTGTTCTGAAACAAATGAGTGCTTAAAATACCACAGCATAATGAACTGATCGGAAGAAAAGAAAAAAAAAAAAAACACTTGTCCAACTTATTGAACAAATTCCATTCTGCAGACTCAAATTTATCAAATATAACTTAAGCGATTGATAGGAAAAGAAAGTTCAAGATGATACCTTGGGCAATAGATAAGCTCAACCAAAGATTTTCCAGGCAACAAGAATAATAGCTACAATATATCGTCGCTATTGGTCCAATTTGATATATTCAAGATTTATTCCATCTATTTGATTAGCTATACCATTGGTTATTATTATCATTCTGTTTTTGAATTTTTTAAAAAACCATAAAGTGCTTCCATTGCATACCACAATCCATATTTGTTTCGCTGTTACTACGTGTCCTCGCTATAAAAACGGATAATAACAGATGACAAGCACGCATTCAAGATGCTTACGATACAAAGGATAAAAATGAAAGAAATTTGCATCCTTTACAGAAGTAAAGTAAATAACAAACAACAATTTTCAACACATTCTTAAGAAAATTAGAATTTTGCTTTTATTTCGCTTTGGCTGCAGTTAAAATATGCGCTCACACACACACACTTACACACACGTACATGCGCAAACTCAAACATGTCAAATATCCTTAAAGTGACAAAACGACAGAAAAGGAAGAGGAAACAAAAAAAAATAATAATTTCAGATGCAAAGAAAGTGATAAACTTAAGAAAACCCACGAATGAAAAGCTAAGAATAAAGTGAAAAAAAGAAAGACACAATTTTTGTATTGAGCCTCACACATACTCTCACATATTTACTCAAGATAAAGGATTCCATATAAAAAAAAAACAGTAACCTAAGGAGCAACTGCAGAAAGGAAAAGAAAGAAAGAAACAAAAAAAGTACTTGAAGAAAGCAACCGAAGCAGAAAAACGAGAAAAATGGCGCATGTAAATTTTGATGGTAAACAACGATTAAAGTTTTGATTGCAGTTTAAATTTTGCATGAGTGGTTGATGACTGACTGTGGTGTGGGTGTAAAAAATGTGTTGTTTGTATTGGTAAATGACGACGAGTTGAATATGAATGAGAGGCAATTGACTGTACCAGTGGCTTGGGTGTGGAGAAAATGCTACAAAGACCATTATAAGGAGCTTTCTTTCTTTAGCAAAAGACATAAAAGATATGCAGGTGTGATAAACATAATGGAATAAAGAAGAAAAAGCAATAAAATTAAGCAAACAAAATGAAATATTAAATGCCGTGAGTGATGACGTTGTGGTCAAGAGTTGTTTCAGTTGAACGCTGCCTTCTGCAATCATAAGCGGCATTAACATATAGTGTTTTTCTGGTATTGCAAAAATTCAATTGTACAGGAAAACTTAAAATAAAAAAAAATAAAAAAATAAAAACTCAAAAATAGTCATTACACAATGTGTTTTCCAATGCTGTTTTCGAAATTCACATTTGAGTTTCGAGATGTCTCAGCCTAAATTAAAGAAAAAAAACTACAATTTTTTATAACAAGAAATGGTAACTCGTTTTCATAAAACCTGATACAGTATGTATGTAGTTGAAAAGTATTAATATTTTTCTTAAAAATTTTATTCCAACTAAATCGATATCTTTCTATTTCTCCAAAATTAGGTGTACATAAGATAATATCGATCCCCATACAAAAAAAAAAGTTTGCGGCACAACCCCCATTTTGAAAGCTTAACGATTTTTATTCTTATTTAAAAAAAAAAAAAATTCTTTTTCACCTCTAAATAAGTGGATGCTTGATTTTTTCTCTACAGCTAAGCCATCATCAAGTGTATTAAATTGTTATAAATGCTTCAATGTGCGCTATATTTTATTCATATCATATCATCATTTATCTCAAATTTTTTTTTCGACTAGTTGTACAAATTACACAGTCCTGCTTTTTTGAAAAAGCTAAAAAAGTATGAAATGAGATTAAGTGATTTTAATAGACTTTTGCTTGTTGAATCCGAATATGACCTCTGATTTGCTCCATCACGTCTGAGATCCGAGTTATCCTTGATTTAAAGTGAAAGCAACGCTATTTTCAGACATATGGCGTACATCCTGAAGGTAGTCTAGTTAAATTTTGACAGTGGCATTAAATAGTCCTGAGCTTTTTCTTTAAAGCGTACTTTTAACTTTTTAATTGAATAATTAGTTTCTAAGATATCATCGATTGAAGTTAATGTATCGCTAATCCCTGTAAAGGACTATATCCAATTTGTATACCTTTACTACAATGGATGATATCTCGGAAACTATTGATCCAATTGGAAATCTTTAAATTATGTACTATTGAAAGAAGAAGCTCAGGACTATTCAATGCCTCTGTAAAAAGTTATCTGATTAGTTTCAGGATGTATGCCTTATGTTTGAAAATAGCGTTTTCTGTACTTTAAATCGAGGATAACTTGAATCTCAGACGTGATGAAGCAAATTGGGGGTCATATTCGGATTCAGCGAGCAAAAAGCTATAAAAATACCTTACACTGATCTTGTACTTTTTCCTTCGCGGGACTGTGTTATCTCAGTTTCTACTACACTAAGGTGCCAAGAAAACTTAATAAAATTAAAGCCCATAAAAAATCATAAAATTTATCTCCACAAAGTTGCCTCAAATTATTAAATATAGCGCACTTTGAGGCATTTACAGCAATATACTACACTTAATGATCGGACGTCAAATAGCGGAGCTTTAGAGAAGAAATACATCACCGTATAATTTAGAGGTCGAAAAAAAAAAATGTTTACCTTAAAAATTAAAACCGAGCTTTCAACGAACTTTTTTTTTAAGATACTATATAGTATGCACACAATCAAATGCTTGTTATCAAGGTACAAGATTCTAACAAAGATAGAAATATTTATACATTGCTGGGAAGAACTATATATTTCGTTTAGAATTAAAATTACTCTTAGATCATTGAGAAAGTTACAGAAATTTGGTATATGTTTCTTTTCTTTTCTTTTCTTTTCTTTTCTTTTCTTTTCTTTTCTTTTCTTTTCTTTTCTTTTCTTTTCTTTTCTTTTCTTTTCTTTTCTTTTCTTTTCTTTTCTTTTCTTTTCTTTTCTTTTCTTTTCTTTTCTTTTCTTTTCTTTTCTTTTCTTTTCTTTTCTTTTCTAAGCCAGTTTTTCATGTTTTGAGAAATTTGATGTACAAAAAATTACAGATATATGGTTAAATACGTCTTTTTAAACTAGTGACAAAATTATTTTGGACCAAAAATACCAAATAACTGAAAACTCAAGAAAACTGACTTAGTACTTTTCACTTGTATACGGGCGAAATATGCAAACGAAATCGGCTTATTCCCAGTTTCTAAACCCAAATCTAAACCGCTTTGCTTGATTTTTTTAATGGAAAGGCTGTGAGAAGGCGCAGTGCATAGGATCATGTTTTTTAAAAAGTAGGCAGTGTCACGCCTCTCAAGGCTTAACCTTTGCATCGATTCTTACGAAATTTGGTAGGGCATTAGGGTTAGCACTAAGTAGGTGGTGGGGGTTGGCTTTCACGTCTAAGCCTATGCATTGATTTTAATGAAATTTAGAGATAAGGTTAGTACTGAGGAACAATAATATTACCTTAATGTATTTTAGTCGGCCTTGCAACGCCTCGACGGATAAAATACACAAACATGGTAACTATATTTGTGGCGGCATCAGCATCGATCCGAGCAAAGAAAACAAAAAAAAAAAATCTCGGATGACTTTATTTCATTAAAATATCGCTTCATCATAGTTTAAGTTATAGAGCCTTTAACTGCTGTATTTGAACTGTGTCGTTTCTTCTTTTTGTAGCATTTTTACTGTACGGAGTGTACACTCGGATGTATTTTAGTGTCATTTTTATTTGTTGTTTTAATTTTGGGTGGATTTACGATGCTGAACAAATAATACTTATAACCACACATACACACATACGTATACATGGGACATTCATGTAAGTGCTTATTAAAAAATATATCATTTTGCGTATTGTGTATTTATGTATGTGTACATATCAGTGTATTATCAAGTTGTTACCACAATATACACAAACATACACATATGTACATATAACCATGCTTACATATTAATAAAGAAAATACAACAACAACAATCATGCAGTTGTGGAGGCTGTAAGTGTAAAATAATTAACTACAATAAAACGCTTTGCCATATTGTTGTTTTAGTTGTGGCCATCGGACTGACCAATGGCTGGTGTGCCTAACGCACATACATTCGAATGTATTTGCATTGCAAGGGAATGTGAAATGGATGTGTGACTCAAGTGCTAAATACAATAAAATGGCAATTATAGCAATATTGCGCCAACCACAAAATCCTCAATGTATTTTACAACAACAACAACAGCACTGAAAACACACAAACAAATGTGTGATTTTAGGGCTTCACTAAAAGTAAATCATAAAGTGTTATCGAATAAAGTGCAAGAATTAACCCATTTCACACTAGTGGCATAGAAATAAGAAACATTGACGAAACTTTTATTCCGAAAAATTTAAAAAAAACTCAAGAAAACTAAGTACAAAAGTAAAAGTAAAAAAAAAAATTATTTTGAAAAAAGCTTTAGAGGAACTGATGCTATTGTGGTATAGTTTTTCAATGTGGTATGGTCGCATATCTCCGATTTTGGAAAGAATCTGCGAACGACACTGCTTTTATCCTGTCAGAAAATATGAAAAACCAGGGATGTGTTGCTGTCATGGACCAAACAAATTTTTTCCGATGTCAGTTGAACGAAACGTAAATCACGTGTGGTCGATGGAATTATGCGCATTTTTTGAAAAAAAAAAATGTTGTAAAGAAAAAGTAGCTTTTTGGTAAAGTTCATTTTATATTCAATTAAAGTAAGTGAAAAATATTGCGAAGTAAGTGTTTAACTATGTAAATTCACAAAGATTCCAATTTAATTTTTACAATTTTGTAATTTCTAAAAATTGGCCAGTGTGGTACAGTCGAGCTTCGCTAATGTGGTATATGAATATTACTTGTTAGTCTTAACATTATTTGATTGATGTTTATTTTTCTATAAAAACTATGCGTATGAGAACCAATGTAAATGTTATTATGAACTTATTTCATGCCTTTCAAACTTTATATTTGGTTGTATGGTTAAGTATACCACATTACCCTACTTATATGTACCACATTACAAGCCCTCTTTACAAGTACTGATCAGTATATAGACCACATTGCGCCACTATATTTACCACATTACCTGCCAACTTTTTGAAAACAGCTTTTTTGATTTTTTTCAGATTTTGCTCAATAGCTTTTTTTAATGAAATTGCGCACATTTTATTGAAATATTTATATTCTGTACTCCTTTGACCAATTTTGCTCATTTTTAATACGATCAGTGGAGGTAGTGTACCAAATGTCATGGAATTAACTTGCTAAATTTTCCATTAAAGGTATTCCCACGGACAGACACCCAGCCAGCCAGACAGACACCCAGACATGGCTATACCAACTCAGGAGGTGACGCTGATCAGGGAATATATATACAATAACTTTCTATGCAAACCAGGGTATAGATGTATGGTATAAAAAAGGTTTTTAAAAAGCTTATTTTACAGTCTGACCTCAACAATGCTATGTCAAATTGGTTGCAAATAGGTTAAACCCAAAATTGAAGCAGCAATTGCACCTCTGTCAGCATCACTTAAGTCTAAAAGTCAACATCGGCTTTGCGGCCGACAGTATTTTAAGCGATTGTACTCGTAAAAGCGTAAAAGTTATGCATTTTTAATTAGCAATTAATAGGCTGTTACGCTGCTTTGCTTTCTCCCATGTTGCTATTTGGTTTTGCTTTTCATTTTATTGCTGAGCTGCTTGCATGCGTTAAGCAAAATATTGCTAGCAATAAAATGTTGCTGAACATGGGTGGAAGCTAAAAACTCTACACATAGGAACATGCAATGAAATCTGTACAGGGTCTTAAAGAATAAATTTAAGTATTTGGATTAACTTTATAAAGTAGGAAAAGTTAAGCATTTCCGCAGTTAAGGGATAATGAAGTTTCAAATTTATTGCTGACTCATGGAAAGCCTAAAATGGGATCACTTACCTAACAGAAGTATCTTTGCTATAATAAAATATTATTGGTAATATCAGCGATGGAAACTTTGCTTAATTGTTTTTCCTGTACAATTAAACTGATTTGAGTGAAATTTCCCAATCATGTTATAGAAATTACAAGATTTTATTTCTTCTTCTTGGTTATGAAGATATGCATATGAGCATAGTATTTGACACAATTGTACAAAGTGTATAAGAAATCGGTATGAAAAATTCATGTTTATTTAACACTTTGAAAAGTTTGATAGAGCTGTATCTCAAAGAAACAGCAGGATTATTTTTAATATGTCACTTTTTCTAAAGGTATAAAGTTTTATCTTAAAATTAGTGAAAAATTGGTTAGCTTATCAAACAATGACGAAAATCAAAGCCACTTAAAAATTTCTGAAATTGAAAAAACAACTTTTTCTTCGATATCAATGAAATGTTACTTATACGACAATTGAAAAAATTTCGTGAAAACTTAAGATCGAAAGTACAAGGGAGACAACTCTATTTAAAAAGAATACATATGTTTGCAGGACATCATTCATAGTAATTGAAATCACAAGATTACACACAATCACACGTGCACAGCTGATACACTACAACAACGAAGATAGCAAGAATAAAATAAAATGAAGCAGCACATTAACTGCTGTAAAATATAAACTTAATGCCTTTCTAAATGTGTGAATATACATATGTATCTATATTTGTAGATATGTGTGCTATCGAGTGTGTGTGTGCGTGCATGTGTGTGCAACTTTATGCGCCTACACAATTCACTGACTACTTATCGTCTGTTGCCTGTCGTCTGTCGCTACTTTTTGGGTAAACATTTGTACAACATGACGATTATCCAAGGCAATACAACTAATAATTTACAGACAGCAGTCGCAGACACGACAAAATGTGACACTCACACATACACGCATACGCATACATGGACGCACACAGTTGTATTTACACAAAACTATTGTAAGCAAACGGCAGCAAAAATTCGTACGAGAAAGACGGTAGCTAGTTATTTGAGCAAAAATCTACAAAACGCAATGGAATGGGAACCAGGCAAACACAAATAGACAAATACTATTAACTAAACACCAGCGTAAACACACAACAGGACACAGGCATACATACAAATACGCAAAGTGCACAGCATTGAATAATTTTTTTTTTGCATTACACTGAGAAAATTGGGCTTACATACTTTTATTTTTATTTTGCGTACTTTATCTCCTTTGAAGCATGCGTGTTTTAAAAAATCTTTCATTGTGATCTACAAAATTTCTCCCACTTACTAGTTCTAGCCACATGAAGTGTCCCATAACTCGCGCAATATTCGAATTACCCGTCATTTATGCCGCAAAGAACTATAAACCAAAAAGAGAAAACGTCTTGACGGCTGATTTCATTAGGTTAAGAAAATAAAATTCAGCAATATTTATGTAAATATATGATGAAAAACTTTGACAAAAGAGTTGGTATACCCCAGTTAAACCATGAAAATCGTGTATATGAAGCATTCCATGCCAAGTGTACCAGCTCAAATTTTTTTTTTCTCCGATATCGCTCAAATTTGGCAATATAATAACAACAATCCGGGAGGATTTGGTCCTAGTACCATTTGTTGTTTAAATACAGGGTGCTGAAGTAGGCGTTTTTAGTCATTTATATGAAAAGGGTGTTTTTTCAATAAGTTATAGCTAACACTAAAGTTTGTAAATTGCTAAATCTAAGTAACTGGTCCCATTCATTTTGAAGTGTTCTTTTTATAAAAAATATTTTTTTTTCACCAAAATTTTTTACACTTAAAAATACTTTAAGAATTTTTAAGTGTTTAAGTAACACAATTGATAGATTTATATGTAACTCGATCTTTGCAATGACTAAAAGTTCAATTAAAAATGAATTTTCAATATATAAATGTCATTAAGTAACTTAAAAATTAAAGTTATTTGGGAGAACAAGCCCTGATAAGGTGGCAACACTTGCCACTGACCAATCGGTATTGAATCTAATTCCAATGGAATAGCTATACCATATCTCAATAATTAACACAAATAACAATTATGACATCACAAGGCTCACGTATTAACACACAAACAAAACTGGCAAAAGTCGGCTTCGCAGCCGGGCAAGGCTGGTGCATTGGTTAACGACTTGTGCTACCAATTGGGAGGTCCCTGGTTCAACGCCCGCCCAGGCTAAAAACACAAAAAGTTTTTCAACTTGCAATTTTTCAATTATAGCACAAGCCCACAAAAAAAAAGTACCATGCGCGAAAGATCAGACCACCTGAACTTTATGTTTTCGGGGTCGCTGAATCCGAATATGTTGCCAGAATAGCTGAGTTGGTTCGCGTTTTTTCAGAAACCAACAATAATGCTGAAAATTACTGATTTTTGCTGGTTTCTGAAAAAACGCGAACCAACTTCGCTAATCTGGCACCATATTCGGATTCAACGACCTCGAAAACATAAAGTTCAGGTGGTCTGATCTTTCGCGCAGGGCATTTTTTTTTTTTTGGTCTGTGCATGCACAGAACCAAAAAAAATAAATTCGCTAGGCGAACGATCAAACCACCTGCACTTTATGTTTTCGAGGTCGCTGAATCCGAATATGATGCCAGAATAGCTGAGTTGGCTCGCGTTCTTTCAGAAATCAGAAATGATGCTGAAAAAATTCTTAAATTTTCAGCGTAATTGCTGATTTCTGAAAAAACGCGAACCAACTTCGCTAATCTGGCACCATATTCGGATTCAACGACCTCGAAAACATAAAGTTCAGGTGGTCTGATCTTTCGCGCAGGGCATTTTTTTTTTTGGTCTGTGCATGCACAGAACCAAAAAAAATAAATTCGCTAGGCGAACGATCAAACCACCTGCACTTTATGTTTTCGAGGTTGCTGAATCCGAATATGTTGCCAGAATAGCTGAGTTGGCTCGCGTTCTTTCAGAAATCAGAAATAATGCTGAAAAAATTCTTAAATTTTCAGCGTAATTGCTGATTTCTGAAAAAACGCGAACCAACTTCGCTATTCTGACACCATATTAGGATTTAGCGACTTTGAAAACATAAAGTTCAGGTAGTCTGATCTTTCGCGCATGGTACTTTTTTTTTTTTTGTGAGCCTCTGTAATTAATTTAGTAAAATAAATATAATTATAATTACAACAAAAATAATCTGATGAGTCTTTGTTTCGAAAGACGAAACATATGTCACTATAGCCGTGTTTTTAATCCGTTCCTTAATTTGTCATAATTCTGTGTTAGAAAATCCATTGATATATTTATATGTAAATCGATCTTTGCAATGACTAAAAGTTCAATTAAAAATAAAAAAACTTAAAAATACATTTGAATTTTTTTTTTAAAAAAAGCCCCCTTTTTTTAAAAGTACTTTAAATAAAAGCATAATTTAAAGGCTTTAAAATGATATATGATTCAAGATGGGATTCGGACGCTAAATGAGAAAAAAGATTTTTGCCTTCCGCGGGCGTTCAATAGCCAAAAATTTCCATTTAGCGTCCGAATCCCATCTTGAGTCATACATCATTTTAAAGCTTATAAATTATGCTTTAACTTAAAGTACTTAAATAAAAGAAACGATGGGGGGTTTTTTCAAAAAAAATTCAAAAGTATTTTTAAGTGTAATAAATTTTGATGAAAACATTTTTTTTTACCAAGAAATATTTTTTTATAAAAAGACCACTTCAAAATGAATAGGACCAGTAACTTAGATTTATCAATTTAAGCTATAAATTTTTGAAAAACACCCTTTTCATGAAAATGACTAAAAACGCCAATTTCAGCACCCTGTATTTTAATAACAAATGGTACTAGGACCAAATCCTCCCGGATTGTTGTTCTTGCACACCGGATCTACTGTATTGCCAAATTTGAGCGAAATTGGAGGAAAACAAATTTTGAGCTGGTACACTTGGCATGGAGTGTTTCATATTTATATCTTCTCTTCTTATACGAGCTAAAATTGTATGTTTGTTCTTTGTACTTATTTCTGTGCCAATATTTTTTCTCGAAAATGGTTACAGCTATTTTAATGAAACTTGGAATAGTGTTAGACACTAGCATACAATGAAGAATGAGCTAGGCTTGAACTTTGTAAATGCTCACCAGGGGGCGTGGCACTGCCCTAAATTTTAAATTTTATTTAGTCATAACTCGCAAACTATACAAGATATTTGGATGAAATTTGGTGAGATGGTACGACTTGATAGTACCTTAGAACAGACAAAAAGTGGGCGGGATCGAAGAAGTGCCACGCCCACTTTTCAGGCCTTGAAAATATTGATTCAATTTTACTCGAAAACGACTCCAACAATTGTAATGAAAATTTAGGAGATGATACCGCTGCAAACAAGAATTAATATGTGATACACCGTTATATTGGAAAAACTCGTTGAAGGGCGTGGCATCGCCCACAAAAATATAAAACGGTATAAAAAGAAAACTAAGAAAGCAAACATTCTAAAATTAAGTGTGATGAGCCTAATTGCCATAGAGCATCTCTGATTTGAAGGTGGACGAAATATCGCCGTTGCACGTGGAACCTCCCATACAAGCAAAATACGTTAAATGCTATTTCTCGAAAATGTTTCAAGATATTTTAATGAAATTTGGTATGTAAGTACTGCTTATTAATATCTTGTTATAACCAAAAAGTGGGTGGTATCGAAGAAGGACCACGCCCCCTTTTTAAACATTGAAAATTTTGATTCAATATTACGCAAAAACGACTCCAACAATTTTGATGACAGTTTAAGAGATTGTACCCCTAAAAACAAGTATTAATATGTGATATGCCATTATATTGGGAAAACTCATGGAAGGGCGTGGTACCGCCCACAAAAATATAATGCGCCATAGAAAAAAACTTCAAAAGCAATCTTTCTGAATTTAACTGTAGGGAGTCTACTTGCTCCTAAGCCCCTACAAACTGAAAGTGAAGTAAAATACATTAAATGCTAATTCTCGCAAATGGTACATTGTATTTTGATGAAATTTGGTACACGGATCTGGATCATAAATATCTATGTCATAACGAAGTGTAGGCTTTGTACAATAATTGCCACTTCCTTTTTTATCAAAATATCAGGCACAAAAAAAAATTCGAATGAACTTTTTATTCTTATATGCAGCCTTATGCACTTTTTGACGCTGAATCCGTGTTCATCAGCAGAACTGTCATTATACCTGCATGATTTTGAAATATCCTTGCTTGAAGTTGAAGAAAACGCGGTGTTTAGTCTTACAGCATAGCTACAAGAAAAAGTGACATTCTTTTTTATTAATAGCATCAAATAGCCACGCTCCTCCTTATCAAAATATCCTTTCGCATTTTTCGACTAGGACTCTTATTTTCCGAGTTATGATCCTTTGATGATAAGATATTTCCGCCCCCATACAAAAGACGAAATATTTTGGGTGCGTGGCATATCCCATTTATTTATTTTAGGGCATTCTATTTCACAAGAAAAAAATTTTAGTTTTTGATATTTTTCTAAACCATTCGATACTTTCCGAGTTTTTTGTTATTATTATTATCATCGGTTAATTTATCATTTTGAAAGTATAACCATTAGAGGTGAAAAAGTACGAGTTTCATAACAAAAAATAGCTATGAATAAAACATCGACTAAAATAATAAGATCAGATTGTTGACCGAGCTGGGATCGATCTCTAGGTACTCATACATTATCTTAACTTACATTTAAATTTATATGTAAAAAAAATACGGTTGAAAAAAAGTATTTTCTAATTACTTCAAATCATGCGTAAGTTATGGGACACTTTTATTGATCACTTGAAGTAGTTATTATTGATAATTTAACATATTTTTCTCACACTGTATTCTATATATCCGTGTACACATGTTTTTGTATGCGTTTCTGTGTAACCATTACCACCACCATCAAGTTGGATGAACATGTTAGCATGTTTTGAATTGCTACAAATGCGAAACATGACCAGATACGCACAACAAACGAGAAACAACAGCAACAACAATCTCCATCGAGCAGAGTTAGTCCTACTGCTAAACACACAGGATAATGGAAAGTTTTCGAGGTTGGAACTCAAATATGAAACAGTTTACGTTTGAAATTTATGTTTGTTGCCTGAAAGGCAGTGCTTCCATTAGGCCAAGCAACGGAGACACTCAACGTTCGTTGTGTTGGCTGCAAAGACAGTGAATTACGAAGAGTTCCATGGGAATACACACATATTTTCAACTCTTTACTTGAGCTGATTTTTATGTGTTTGCTTATATCACTTAGTGGGGCATTTTCCTTTTGGTGCTGTTGTTTTGAATTGAAACCAAAACGCCCCAAGTACATAAATAATTATAGAAATTGCATAGGTATAACAAAGGTAACTGAACTATTTTCGAATATAAAAATAATGTTATAATTACGCATAATCTATCAGGATAATGCAAAGGTTAAGAAGGCAAATAATAGAAAAAAATCCGTTGGGACATTGTGAGAAATAATTACTACTGGATTAAACATTGTCGCTATACATGCGGAAGAATTTCATTCGACTTTGAAAGCTAAAAAGTTTTAAAAAGGTACTATTTCCTATAGCAGTTTGCGAAACTAATAAGGTCCACTTTTATTCTGAACTTGGGTGTTGGGTGTTTTGAGAAAGGTTTTTTAATCAACGCTTTTTTTTCTATGTAATTTGCAAAGATTTTCGAGTTATATAAAATTATAAAAATGTTCCAAAATAACGTTATGTTAAATGTGTAATGCAAAATAATTTTGTTGTAAAAATTTTACTCGCTATGTTTATGAATTAAGTCCAACAAAGTGATAAAAATAATATACGAAGGAATACAAAAAAAAGTTTCGCAACTTAAGAAAAATCAACAATAGCACCAATGATATGAACGACCAAAAGTATACCTTTATGCTTGAAAACACCCAAAAAATGATACCCGCATGTTATGATATTTTAACATAAATTTTACATATTCACATCCACGCATAAAATTTCGCTCATTTTATTGTTCATAACTATACACATACATATATTTACACAGATCTTTGAATGTTACAGAGTTGTAGAAGTATACATAAGCATTAAACACATTCAGGAAAAGAAAAAAAAAGAAAAAATTTTTTGGAAGCACCACAATTGCGTCCAAAAATCTGAAATAGTGTATCAAAAAAATTAGCTGATATTTGTTTAAAAGTCGCTGGTTCTTTAAATCTAAAGATCTCTGCGTTCCACAGCTCTTCTGCATTCAATAAACCGGAGTTCTTTCATCAATTTCGCTGCAAATGATTGTACAGCCATCCATTTTGTTGGTGTTTCACATGTGCATATTTGGCACCAGGTTTAGCACTGTGATAGGCTCACCAAAGATCTCTTGCATTTAGAAGCATATGTCTTTAAAACGTGGGCAGTTCAACAAAACTAGTTGAACATCTTTAGCTTCGCCAGGGTAGTCAGGGCAGAAGGGGTCTTCATGTTTAAATGTCCACTGAGCAGCTGTGTAAGGTAAAAATCAAACTCTTCGTGTTTGCGGTCGATCCAGGCTCCAATATTTGGGATGAGAGAAAATGTCCATTTCCCCTTCTCCGATTTGTCCTATCTTGAATTTGGTCCTAATACCATTTGTTGTTAAAATACAGGGTGTTGATGTCAGCGTTTGTAGTCATTTTTATGAAAAGGGTGTTTTTTAAAAAAGTTGTAGCTTGCATTAAAGTTTGTAAATTGATAAATCTAAGTTACTGGTCCCATTCATTTAGAAGTGTTCTTTCTTGATGAAAACATTTTTTTTTTCACCAAAATTTTTTACACTTAAAAATACTTTTGATTTTTTTTTTAAAAAAACCCCCCTTAGATTTTTTTAAAAGTACTTTACATTGAAGCATAATTTATAAGCTTTAAAATTGTGTTTGATTCAAGATGGGATTCGGACGCTAAATGGGAGTTTTTGGCTTTTGAACGCTCGCGGAAGGCAAAACTCTTTTTTTACTCAAGAGGAAAGTATATAACGAAAAAGTGTACTAGGCATAAAATGCTTAGATTTATCAATTTACAAACTTTATTGTAAGCTACAAATTTTTGAAAAAACACCCTTTTCATAAAAATGACTAAAAAAGCTTACTTCAGAAAGTTACCTTAAACTCAAATATTTGGGAATTTTTGGAAAAATATAGTTTTCTTCTACTCTGGCACATATATGTACATGGAATTTTGCCCGTCTTTTTTTAGCTTCATATGGATGCTGGATGAGAATATTTTTTTTTTATAAAAATGAAAAACTGTTTTTTTTTTTTATTTTTAAAAATTGATTAATTTTTTTTTCTATATTTTATTTTTAAGCCAGTAATATGCGTATATGTATGTTAGTATATATGTATGCGGATAGCTTTGTGTGTGCGAGTGCCCTTTTATTTTTACACTAAAATGCAAATGAGTTCAAGGCTTGATAACTCGTTATTGTTTATATGTGCGTCTTTGCGAAAAAATCAATTTTTTGTTTGTTTATTTATGAGACCGGTGCCTTTGAAAATTCTGTTTCATTTCAGCATGAGTTGATTTGCAAAATTTAATGGAAACTTTGGATTTTTCAGAGATTTTGTTTTTGTTTTTTTGTTTCAGTATTTTTTTTTATTTTTTTTTTTGGTTTTGTACTAAAATTTAACATTTGCTCTTAATGCCTACGTCAATTAGTTTGGAGCGAGTTCATATAAAACAAACAAAAAATTTAGCTGAACAAGAGTCTTATGTCAGCGGAAAATGAGATATATTTAAGATATGGATATAGTATTTAAAATGAATAGATGAAGTGCACAAGACAAGGAAGAAATTCATAGTTTCTTCTGCTCGAAAGCCTTTCGCTTTTTAATACGTGTTTTGTAAAACAATTAAAGAAGCCCAAAAAAATTTCCCAGTTTTGATAAATTGAATTTTGAAAAGATTAAAAATTAATGGTCTTTTCTCAAAGGTTTTATTTCTTTTGACGTTTTAGCTAAGCAGGTGTTTTTCGAATCATTAATGCAAAATTTCTGCTTTCTTTGTTCATTTTTGAAAAATCTTTTACCTTTTACTCAAAAAAAAAAAAAAAAATGTTAATAAGCCACGACGTAAATTTCAAATTTCCGTTTCCGACACGTTGCCAGCACTAGTCCACAATTTAAAGCGCTCGTTGCTGTGAAGTTTTCACTTTTTTTCGCCTTGCCTTAAAACAGGAAATGAAAGACTTCAGTGTGAAGCGTTCAACTTTGCAATCAACCAACTAACAAAAGTGACGATCCCAAAAGTTTCATAAAATAAGTGAGAGCATTAAAATAGAAAAAAATGTGTAGTAGTATCTAACGATGGCAACCCTTAAGAAAACACAAAAGTCGCTTCGATGCAATGCGTCACCATTGTCTGGTTTGCTTTCTTATGTCATGTTGCAGCACCAGCCAGCAAGCAACAACAGCAACAACTGACGGTGCTGCAACATTTTCTTAGAAAATGAAAAAACGCTAAGAGTTACAAGCAGCATTTGGTGAGTGTACTACTCGTCGTTCAAAAGTTCACTTTAGCGCTTCGGAGCAAGTTGCTTTATTGCACAGGAAATTAAAACACAGAGTTCCTTCTTCTTTGTGTTGCTCTATGCGGTGTTCCTTCTTTTATTCGCTACTAAACTGCCATTTTTGGTATTTTCTTTTATTTTTCAGCACTTCAGCCTTTTATTTTTTTGCTGCTCTTCTGTTACAGTTTTGCTCAAAAGTAGCGAGCAAACAAAATGTTAGCACTCTGCACAGTGAAATATCAAAATTTTTTATAATATAAATTTTTTTAATTACAAAATTCACACAAATTTTAAGCAATGTCCAACAAATTCAGTTGAAAAAATCTGAATAATATCTCCATTAGATTCACCGATTCCGAATTTAGAAACGGTTTTTTTTATCTATCAGGTATGTGATTCAAGTTTTTCTTGCTTTGAAGAACAGAACACGCTTAATTCAGACACATGGCGTATATCCAGTAAGTAGTGTGGCTTACTTTTGTCAATGACATCAAATGGCCATCATTTTTTCTTCTTAAACTTTTCCAGTTGGATCTTTAATTTCCTACATAACTAGGTTAACAAATTTATCTGGATTTCCCATACCTTTACTTCAATCGAAGATTGAACTACACTACTACCTGGATGTACGCCATATATCTGAAAATATACACAGAAAAAAAAAAACTGACGGTCAAATTTACTATAAATTTTGTATTCTGTAGTTTTTCCAATTTTCTATAGGAAACAAAAACAACGATTCAAAATTTCAAAATTAGTTTTACTTTTCTACAGTTGAATTCAACTGTACATTTAGTATTCCATACATTTTTTTCTTTCATATGAATAACATTTTGAGTTGAGTTTTTAACAGGTTCATAAAATTCTCACATTGTTTAAGAATAAATCAACATAAGTTGGCTAGAGTTGTACTGATATTTTGCCATTAGAAATGGTGCCGCCGTAGAATTTGTTTTCTACAATTTCTACGGCTTTTTGGAAATGGTTAGTTACAGCCCTCCTGGGGAGCTAACTATTAGACCGTTGTAAAACAGTTTTAACTGTATTGTAACAGTTTATATTGTTAGCTGACCTATCTAGAATGTTATTTATAACTGCTTTGAATAGTTTCTAAACCGAGCAAACTGTCAATTTACAGAGTTCATCGGTCCAAATGCAAAAACTCCGGGTTGGTGCAATTTCTTTCGAAAATCAAGGTTAAATTAACTATTTTTACAGTACCTAAACATTTTAACAGTAACTGTACAGTACTATTTTCACAGTAATTTTACCAGACTGCACAGTCAATTTAACCTTTACTGCGGGTTGGTGCAATTTCTATCGTTGAAATCGGTTGGATTGACCGATATTTTTTTTTCTGTGTAGTTATAATATAATATAATAATCAAATCACAAGAAAGAAAGAAAGTCGAAAGAAATTCCGAAACCTATACAGGAAAAAACCCATCATGCTGTTCTCCATTGCTTTCAGCGTCAGTTTAAGCCAATAAAATTTTGTCAAAGAATCCGAAGTAGCTTCAAATATTTGAGACTGAACATTTTCCCGTAAATAGCGAACTACGGGAAGGTTTGCCAAAATCTCAGTCCAATGAAACAACTGTGGCGCTGCACAGTGCGAAATTTGGGAAGTTTAGCGGAACTTTATTCAATTTTTGAAATACATAAAATGCGTAAGATTATTCATTATTTCAGTAGATTAATATCCCACCTCAAAAACCTCATACTCAGTTTGGTGAAAAACCCTGCCAAATAACTGCAAAATGCACCTGAAACTTGCGTTACTTATTCAATCATACTTTTTGCCTATTAAAAGCTTTTCGATTTGTTAAAGTTAATAGAGTGGTACATACAAACGGTAAGTCAGTAGGCCGCGAAATTTTTATCATTTATTTTTTAATAAAATTGTCACTTATTGGCATTCAAGTAATTGCAAAATCTTTTCTTACTCGTATGTGATTTGTTTGTGAAAATTGTGCTTTTTAAGAAGTGGATAAGACTTACATTTTCAACTTCATTGGATACTTTAAAAGGTGTTACCACAAATTGCCATTTTGAAACGTACAAAATTTGAAAGGTAGTTTTATCCTCTACTGGAAACACAAAACATCTTCTGCGATATGTTGCGATCTTCTTTTTAACTAAACCTTTTCCAGAATGTCTTTGGAAATTTCATATAACACCGAATTTTCATGAAAAACCGACATCGAACCCCATCGTTGGTTTTGTTTTGGAAAAAATAGGCTCACCAACACTAACATCTGACACTCTCCATAGTTTAAAGGTAACAATTCGTACGCTAGTTTATAATATACTGAAAAGGTAGGGGGAATCCTTTCGAAATTCAGAAGCATTTCTGAATAAAAATGCAAGAAAAAGCAAATACCCCTTGTCTTACCCCCTTCATTTTTTATGGTGTTTTGTTAAGAAAATGGTTATATCTATCAAGTTTCATAGCGATATCTGGTATGGGAGCAGATATACAACGTTTTAAACATTTTCATATATGGGGGGTATAATAACCCCTTGTCTGATCCCCCTTAATTTTTGCATGGTGTTTTGCCAATTAAATATATATCCAAGTATTAAGTTTCATAACTATAACTGCTATATGTGCTGAGATATGAATAAAGTTCCGCTAGACTCTGAAAATTTCGCACTGTGCGCTGGTCAAAACTCGTACTTTTAACATTTTTGAATATTTGTTGTAAAATATCTTGGAAACTGTACAAGATGTAGCCATTCTGAGGCCAGATTCAGATTCAGCGTTAAAAATGACATCAAAAATGACTATGTTTGATTTGAATTGTTTTTTACCTTTTTTTTCCAAAAACCGTTTTTCGACCTTTTTCAAAAACTGTTGGTTTTTTCCAAGTTTAATGATTATAAAAATAAGCCATGATGGAGCAAAATCGGTACTGTTCAACAAAATTACATAGTTTTACCAAATTTGCCAGCTATGTATATTTACTTATATTTATTATTTAATTTTTTGATCAAGCCTTACTTGTTCAAAAATGTGCCTAAATTTGTTTTTGAAAAAGATTCTTATGTGAAAATGCCACCGTGCATTCCACGTAAGATGGTCTTCTACTTCCGATGAGTTGCGGCAGCTTAGTTCTTTCTTTTCATTGCTTGGTTTGGGTAGAATTGCAATAATCCCTTATACGGGCGGCTTAAATTGAAGCGCGTGCACTTCAGTAGTTTTTTTCCAATGGATTTTTCTTTCTGCCTCAAACAAAAGCCATTTACATCGTCCGTTCATATGAGAAAAAGTTTTTTTTTTTTTTTTCAAATTTTCAAAGAAAGCACAGGTAACGACGTTGTTAAAAAAGTAATTATATAACCGCTTATGCAACATGTAACTGCGACTCTGCTTCAAGTTGTACCATTAAGTTTAAACAAAATACCACTCAATTTCAATAACGTCGCTTTATAGCTGTTTTCACAATATAAGCAATTTAAGAAAAAATAGGGTGCTTTATATTAGTAAACATAAAAAAAACCAATTCTGAAACTGAATTTCTAAGGTTAAATTTAAAAAAAAATATTTTGCTAAAAAAGTTACCGAATTTTTAAAAAAATTTTATAAAAGGTAACGATCATGGAAGTTACACCAATAATGGCTCGCCACATTTAAGATTTCGCTCACAAAGTGTAAAGTCAAAGCCACCCTGTTTCACATACACTCATAGCAATTTCAATTTAAATTGTGCTGCTCCCATTAAAATGTTAAATTTACAAGGAGACTGAAACATTTCTTTTCCTTTTCAACTCATTCAACGAAAAATTGCTCCCAAATGTGGCATTCATCTTTTTTCAATGACGACAACTCAAAGCAGGAGGCAGGGAGCAGCAGCACAAACACAAGCACTGCACAGCGAACATGTAAAGGTTAAATATTTTTGGTATCTCGCATAACAGTTGCATTTAATTTTATTTTCCTTCATATGAACTGCTGAAGCTCCTGAAGTAGATGACACTTTTTTTTTGTGTCTGTAATTGTTTTTTATGCGGTTCATTTTATGCTTTAATTCCGTGATGTACTTCTTTTTTCGAGACATTACACTTTGAAGTCAGATTGTGTCCATAATGTGATATCGTTGTTTTTTTTTTTCTTAGTTAGTTTCAAGCATTTGCCACGCCCTTATGCTTGATTTATCTATCTATAATATAGTTATGGTCGGTATATGACAAACAACAAAGATATGGCTCTATATTTGCAATTTAAAGAAAGCTGCAAAGGTCTTGAAAAGTACTAACGTGATGTTACTCTGTCTGGGTTTTGCCAGTTTGGCTCCAGGTCGGAATTTTTAGTAGGGGAATGGAGTCGGGTGTGGGCACCTTTTTGTTTTCGACTCATAATTTTGATTAAATGTATATTATGCTGATATGTAAGTATCATTGGAAATCTAAAGACTTCGGATAACTACTGGTGAAGAAAATAAATTGATTTCATCAGTTGGAAAAATTATATCAAAAAAATAGTGAAGAGATCATTTTTGACAAAAAAAATATTTTGGGTCGGTTGTGGGCATCATCGGCTAGAAATGGAAAAATATGAAATTAAACGCAACCAGGTAGAGAATAAAGCAAAGCTAATTTATTTTATAAACATTCTAACTCACACAAATTCAACAACTTCCGCTCAACGGCTTCAATAAAATCAGCGTCACTGAAACGTCTGGATTGAATGGCATCATGCCTGTTGCCATGAAGCAGACTTGATTGTCTTCGGCGTCAATGCCGAATTTGTCAGTCATGATTTTTTTGTACCAATCCATTTCCGCCATATGCTCCTCGGTCCACTTATCCGGAAACTCAATACCGGGATTTTTTGCAAAGTGGTAGGCCACTTTAACACCCACACTTAATGAAAATAACTTTTTTTCTACGATATCTTTAAAGGGCCTATTGGTTCTTTCCTTTCCATTCAAAAAGCATTAAAAGTCATAACAACACCATTTAAATTAGTAATGTTGGCATCCGCGACGATATTTCAGTAAAACACACACTTTAAATAAAAAAAGAAGGGTGCCCACAATCGACTCAATTAGGTGCCCGCAACTGACTTTGACAGCCACTTTGAAAAGCAATAAGCAAATTCTGTTGTGTGAACATTTTGGTTGGATTCAGTTTTCAATCACAAATAATGAATTTACTGCATAAATATAGATTTCATTCAGTTTTTCGAATGTTTCACTTCGATTTATCGGACTTGGAAAATTATTGAAAAAAAACGTTTGTATTGACTTTCACTTGTTCAAAAATTGTTTCCTTCTCAGCACAAGCAAATGCGTCTGTTTGCTCTGGTATATGCACAAAATCTCGGTGTTGTCATAACACACACTTAACATTTGTCAGAGCAACCGTATTTGTTTTCTGCCAAAAGTTATGGGGGAGTGTGCACAACCCAACCATGCTCGCAGGCAGCACTCTTTCTCTACATGCGTACCTATTCGGTATAATAAAGGCTAAGAAGCCCTTACGAAATATTTTGAAAAAAATTAACCTTTTGTTACCGAGTTTTTGGAGAAACGGGTCAAAAAAAACCCATAAAAATAGGATGTAATAGGTTAAAATGTTCTAAAAAATTGTTCTTTACATGATTTCATGATGACCTTGGGACAACAACTTTTATCCAAAGCGTGGTTTAAGCGTTTTACAGTGGGGTGAAACTTTCAAGATACGATTTTTCCCCGATAATATGTAGAGTTTTGCTAGTCATATACTTTCACTGAAGGCACTCAAAAAGTTGTTTCAATTTTTTATGTTGCTCTCTACAGAAAAAACTCATTGAATTTTCATTTAAATTTATTGGCAATTTATGTGTCGGTATTTTATGTTTAAAAGATGTTGCTGTTAGAACTTCTTGAATAGTTAATAAAATAATAAATTTCCTGCTCTACGTGCCAACATCAATACCTTAACTCAAGGTTAAGCTGGCATTGTGCCCAAAAACTACAATTTTACTACCCAAGTAAGTACTGGAAATTTCGTGTACTTTATGTACTCTACTTTCAAAATCATAAAAAACAATCAAATTAAAGTTGGCTGGTTTTGTTACCTGAACTGACTGAATAATAGAGTGTAACTAACATTGAATTTTTTTTTTTAAATCAAAAATTCCACATCAATCGTAGCGATGTACCACAAACTTTTAAGGCAACAATTTTTTGCAATAAACCCTTAAATTGCTTTGTCGTCTCTCTGTTGTTTTGGGTGCAGCGTGGTTTCTTTAAAAGTTGTTTGCTCTCGTTTGCAGCGCTTACGTTTGTTTTGTAATTACGGCATTTTTTATGTTGCAACATTTTTTCCACCAACAATCACAGCAATGGGCCAGGCCACATGCAGTTGATAAGTCTTTAGTTGTTGTGCCACTTGCAGTCATTGCTGCCACTGCATTCGCTGAATTTTTTTTTCTCATTTGTTCATTCTTGTGCTCTTCTGGTGCTGCTGATTGCGAGCTCAACTATTGCAGCAGCAATTGCAACGGTAGAGGAGAGGGAGCCAAGCAGGCTGGCGTTCTCGCATTGTGCTGTGAGATTCCATTAAGTATGTGGAGCTGAAGTAATGACATGTGTACTAAAGTGTATGAGTGTACAGTTTTAAGTGCCTGCCTGCCTGCCTCAATTGTAGTTGAACTAGATAAATTTCTGTAGTGAAGTGGGCAACAATAATAGAGCAGCAGGATAACAGCAACAGCAACATCAACAGCAGCAGCAGGATACTTCAAATCACTTGAATATACAACAAAACAGTACAGGATAATGAAGCTTATTACGAGTACATACGAGTAACGTTTTTTTACACGCATAGAAATTATTTTAAGGACTCGACTTAAACGTGGGTTTGGTTTGTTTCTTTCAAAAATCAATTTATTATTCCTTTTTTCGAAAATGTAGTTCCGCCATCATCAGAATCATCTTTCTATCAAAAGCATAAAATTACCTATTTAAAATAAAACTAAAGTGTAGCAATGGGTTAAAGTGCGTACTCTTTGCTGTCTTTGCTGTCATTTCTGATTTGCGTTTTAATTTTTGCATATTCGTTTCATCAGCAGCTGCCGCAAACCGCACTGCACCACAAATCCAACAATTTGCTGACAGCGTGTCATCGACTCCCAAATCAAGTTTAAATTACCACAAAAATTAACAACAACCAAAAACAAACTACAGCAATTGCAGGCAACAAAAAACGACAAAAATAAAAACAAAAACAAAAATCATCGCATAACATGAAATCGCTGTCAACGATAACATGTTTGTTATTTGGTCAACACCACATTGTAGTGTGTTGGTGTTATGTTTGTGTGCGTGTGTGTCCTGTATTTGCGTGTGCCCCACTTGTGTAGAGTTTTTAGCTTTAGCGGATAACCACATGAATGTCGCGTTGACATTTCTAAATTTCGTTAGTGGATTATAGAAAAGAACTGCATATACATTAGGGGTGTTTTAGTGCACGAATTTTGGATTTTAATACTTGACACCCCTCAATTTTGTGAGGTTGGAAAAAAAAATTAGTTTGCAAAAAAAATTTTGGGGGTGGGGTGAGGGTAAGGGTTGGCGCATCGAGATCGAAGATGAGAGAAAAGGAGAAACAATTTACTTACAGCCCTACAGGAGGGGACACCTCTAGAGGGTTCAAATGTATGACCGACCCATATTTTTTTTTCTCCTCCAACATTTTTAGCAAACATACCTACCCCTTATCTTTAACCCCTAAGGGGGCTTCCATACAAAATTGACATTTTTAGGAAATCGACCCCCACCACTCCCAGGGTGCCTTTAGAAGGGTCAAATGTATGACCGGCCCCTAATATTTTTTCCTCCGCAACATTTTTTCCCACCATGCTTACCCTCTATCTTTATCTATGTAGGGGGCTCCCATACAAAACTGACGTCATAGACATAAAAAATATGGAAAGGAAATCGTCAAATAGGCCCATAACTGCACAGGAGTCTCTCCTAGAGGAGTCAAATATATGACCTACCCCCATTATCCCCCCTCCAAAGTTTCACAGCTTACCTACCCCCCTACTTCCAATCCTTAAGGGGGCTCCCATACAAAGTTACGGTTTTTTTAAAAATTGCCCCCACTGCCCTAACTGGACCATAACTGGACCTTGGGTACCCCTAGAAGGTTCAAATGTATGACCGACCCCCATTATTTCTAGGAAAATTTATAAAAAAAAAAAATTGTATGGCAGCCCCTTTCAGGGTTGAAAATAGGGGGTAAGTATTTGGTGGAAAAATATAGGTCGCAAAAAAATAATGGGGGTCGGTCATACATTTAACCCTTTTATGGGTACCCGTGGGCCAGTTAGCGCAGTTGGGGCATTTTATATAAAACAGTAACTTTGTATGGGAGTCCCCTTAAGGATTAGAAATAGGGGGTAGGTATGCTGAGAAAAAACTTTGAAGGGGGCTGATGGGGGTCGGTCTTATATTCGACTCCTCTAGGAGTGACTTCTGGGCAGTTATGAGCCTATTTGACGATTTCCTTTCCATATTTTTCATGACCATGACATATTTTTCGTATGGGAGTCCCCTAAAGAGTCAGAGATAGAGGGTAAGTATGTTAGGAAAAAATGTTGGGGAGAAAAAAATATTAGGGACCAGTCACACATTAGACCATTCTAGGGGCACCCAAGGAGTGGAGGGTGTCGATTTCCTAAAAATGTCAATTTTGTATGGGAGCCCTTTAAGAGTTAGAGATAGGGGGTAAGTATGCTTGGTAAAAATTTTTGTGGGGGAAAAATAATGTGGGTCGGTCATACATTTGACCCCTCTAGAGGTGACCCCTGAGCATTTGTAGGGCTGTATGTTAATTTTTTCACTTTTTCTCTCACCTTTGACCTCGATGCGCCAACCTTTACCCTCACCCCACCCCCAAAATTTTTTTTGCAACCTCATTTTTTTTTCCAACCTCACAAAATTGAGAGGTGTCAAGTATCAAAATGTTGTTACTAAGGATCTCCATACATTCTTAAAACACCTCTAATATACATTCATGCAAAAATACAAGCAAAAATTTGCACACACATACATACTTAGTTATCTATGTGCTTGTGATTGTGCTCTTTGTTGTTTGTATGCTGCATGTGTTGCATTATTAAAATTTTTTCATTTTATTAACATCATAGACAACAAACCCAATTTTATTGATAGCACATTGTATGACATGCCAAAAAGTATGCAATAAATTATTTTTCCACAAATATTTTAATTTTTTAAGTAAAACCTAAAATACTTATGAGCAATCTGTCGCTACGCAAAAAGGATGTTTTATCTCTTTAGAATTTGAGAATTTGTATGGGATATATTATACTCAATCGTATTTAACTCAAGATTACTCAAATTTGGTCAACCAAATACATATGTTTTAAGGAAATACTTATATCCATTTTTCGAGCAGCCAGTGGACTTTGAAATAAATTATTTCTGGAAACCCCAAAGATTTGCAAAAAACTTAGAAGACAGATGGCAGATTTAGATTTCAAACAACTAATTTATGATATTAAAGCAAATTTTAAAAGAAGAATGAAAAAAATTTTTCAAATAGAAGTAGAAAAACTTTAAAATGCGACTCAAAATGTGCAAGGAAGTACGTGTGTGTGCGTAAGTACGAGTCAAGTGAATATAAGCAGATAAATTCGCACACTGACATAAGCAGCACTAAACAAAGAAATTAAAAACTTTTCTATGAGCAAAAGAATGATGCGGGTGAATTAAATTACCTTTTAATACCAAAAAGGACATAGAGCAAGGATAATAAAGCGATTTATGCTAAATGACTCAACTACCGCAGCTATATGAGTGCTGGAAGTTTGTGTGAGTGTGTGTAAAAATAAAACACTAAGAAAGTAAAATGTAAGCGGTGAACGGACGTATACAAGTGGACAGAGCATTAATAAAAGGGAGACAGAAAACAAAAAAAAAAAAAAAAATCACATTTTTAAATTCTACTTTTCTTTTTTTTGCTTTTCTTTTAGCCGGAAGGAAAATTTATGTTTATGCAAATGTTCAAAATAAAATCTCATTTGCAGCGTGAAAGCGTTCGAAACGCACGGACGAGTGCTCCTTAAGGACCTGCAGCACCAGCAGCAACAGCAGCACCAAAGCGAGCCTAAAGTTAAGGACGAACTTAATTTAATACGAGTATTGCTCCTTTACTGTTTTGACCCTCCTCCATCCCTCCATTGCAAACATCAAGTGACGGTACGCGTAATTTGATGCTTATCTTAAGTATGTGTCTGCAGTTAAAACTTAAGAGTCCTCGAAAGAAAGGACATTTCAAAGCGCAAGATAAGATTTTTCAGATTTGCAACTCCAAGATTGGCGCAATTTATGCACGTTTTATGGGCTATAATTTTAAAGTGCGCACCATCCATCAAAAGTGCAAAAGGGACAGCAACAGCAGCAGCAAACTCCTTGCACAGCAAAATTTTATAAAAATGGAAAAGTTTCTTCCACTTGTCTGATTTTGCCCACATTAAGATTTACTTTGATGGACAGTTGTTCAGATTTTCCATTATTGACATCAATTCAGTGCAATCTGTGTAAATCTAATCAGAAATATTTTTGACATGCATTAACTTGAATTTGTTTTGGCATTCAATATTGAAGGTCTGTCCAAGACTGACTATGTAAGAAGTATATGTGTGTAAGTGTTATGTGTGAAAATGTCTACAATAACAGCAGATATAAGACAAGCAGAGAAAGACAAAATTACTAATTTCCTGCTTTATATTTGATTGGTTGGTATATTGTTTCTTGGAAGAATCTATCTAGCAATTTAACTATTTTTACATTTACAGTGAGTCAAAACAGTTTACTTAGACCGCAAGTAATGAACTTAAGCTTAAAAAATTTGTTCGTTCTGTACATTACCTCAAAAAAATAGCAAAAAACTTAGCTTACTTTTAGGTTAGAATGTTTTAGAGACGAATAAAGTTACAGAAATAACTCAAAAAGAATTTGAAGGAAAAATCTGTCAGGCTTAGTTGCCATATCTGGTTTAACGGTTAAAATTTACTTTGTCTCTTTATATCACTTTAACAATAGCAAAAATTTTGTTTTATTTAAGTTTTAGGTCATGATATTGTAATGTTCTTGATTTAATTCGGAGGATTAAGCCTACCTACTTCTGCGCAGTCATGCAATGAAATACTGCAATGACTGGCTTTGTCACTTGCAATAGAACAAAGCAAAGTGACGAAAGTCTTTCTACAAAAAATTTCCTTTTAAATAAAAAGATTTTTATTTAAAGGTTTTTGAATATTTTTTAATATTTCCTTCTCAGAATATGATTATATCCTTAAACCTAACAAGGTTAATTATCACTTTAAAATTATAAATATGACAAGAATTATAAGGCTAAAATTATCTCCTAATATTAAAATATCTAAGTAAAAGAAAATAAGAAAATAACAACAACAACAATAGTAGCAGTAAGCTTAGCTAGTCATAAAGTTTATGACCTGTTCATGACCTAAACGCATGTGCATAGCATTGCACATACAAACGTACACCCACTGCACAAAGCAACGCACGCATGTGCGTCACATTATGTATATGAACGTACGTACAAAAGAACGTTAAGTTTTGATACTTTTAGTATGTTAGGACAGTGGCGTGACATTAAATAAACATGCACGCACAACACCTCCCTTTTTTTAAGAAAAAAAAAATTTCGTTATGTAAATTTTTTTTTTGATATTTACATTAATGTTTAATTGAATTTAATTAGTGTTTAACTACTGTTGTTGTTTTTATCTTTAAAAACAAAATTCTTTTATTTTGCAGTACATATTTATGTATGTTATCAAGAAAAATTAATGTGTTTTTTTAAAACATCTTAAAAATAGTTAACAATGATTTTTTTTTATTTTTGCTTAAATTTAAAAATTTGAATATCATATACATATGTATATATTATTTTTATATTAATATACATTTTTACATAAGTACATGTATTTGGTTTCTGTGTATATAAGTATTTATTTTATTTATTTAAATCAAAAAAAAAATATTTATATATTTAAATATATACATGTATTTTTATCTCCTTAATTAAATAAAAAAAAATATTAACTATATATATTTTGTGGTCATGCGCATGAACCATAAAAATATTTTATTTTGTATTAATTTTTTTTTATTTTTTTTTTTTTTGTGTTTAAGCTAACTTAAGTCTATTTTTATGAACTAGCATATGTTTATTTTTTACTTTAATTTTACAATTTCCTAGATCATCTAAATCAATTACTTGGTATGGACCTTTATAAATGTTGTCAAGCTTATGGCCTGCATCATTTTCTAAAAATACCAAATCATTAATTTTTATGTTTTTGGATTTAGCAGTTTTATCATAATAAATTTTTGAATTAGTTTTTGATTTTTCAATAAATTCAAAAGCTCTCTTTTGTGCAACTTGTAAGCGATATTTTAATTCTTTTTCATATGCTTCAATGTTGTATACCGGTTCTATTTCTTTCGAAGTTAGAAAATCGAATGTATTTGGAATTTTTCCATATACAAGCTCAAATGGCGAATAACCATGAACGGTTGATGGGGTTGTGTTATAACAATACGTAAAGTACTTTAAACCTTCATCCCAATCGGATTTATCGGGGGATAAATAAGAGCGTAGATACTCATTAAGTGTTCTATGACTTCTTTCAATTGTACCAAGAGTTTGGTGATGATAAGCAGTAGAAGTTGTGTGTTTTATTTTTAACAATTTGCATAATTCTGCTAAAAGTTGGTTCTTATATTCTGTTCCCATGTCAGTAATGATTTGCTTAACTGGACCATGCATAAGGATACAATTTTCGACAATTGCCCTAGCAACGGTATTAGCTGACTTATCAGGAATTGCTGACGTGATTAAAAACTTAGTTAAGTCACAAATAATAGTCACAGCATATTCGTTACCATGAATTGATTTTGGTAAAGGACCGACAGTATCTATTTGTATTTTGTCGAATGCTTTTTCTGAAGTTTTTGTATGTATTAAGGGTTCTTTTGATTTGTTGCTAGTTTTATTTTTTTTACACTCTTTGCAGTTTTTAACATACTGTTTGACATCTTTTGTCATATTTTTCCATGTAAAATGTCTTCGTATTTTTGAAATTAATCTTTTGATGCCTGCGTGGCCACCTAGTACAGGATCATCATGAAATTTCCGTAAAATTTCCTGGCGTTCTCTCAGATTAGAAATGGTTTTGGTTTTTGGAGTAATCGCTATAATCACCTTCTTGAGGTAATCCTTGCCTTTTAATTTAAATTCATTAATATCAAAATATTTGAAGAGCTCGCTATTTAATGATAATTGTATTTTATTGTAACCTCTATTGCCGACTTCATTATCTAGCCTCGAAAAGAATTGCTCTAAAGCAATTTTCCCGTGAACAACAAGGTCACTTATATTAAGTTCTAGAACTTTTAATTTTCCTTTTAATAATATTATAGTGCACTTTTTACTATCGTATTGTAGACAAGATAACTTTTTAACTTCATGTATGGTAGTAGTTTCATAAATTTGAGGGGATGTTGCTATATGATTAGCAATTGGTATGGCAGTTGTTTGTATTTTTGCTTTTGACCTAGTAGTGACTTGAAATATTTCAGCATTTTCGCGTTTTATCTGTTTGATTTGCCCAAAATCAATTCGCGATAAGGCATCAGCGCCACAATTGTCTTTGCCTTTTATGTATTCAATTTCGAAATCGAATTCTTCTAGGTCTAGTCTAACTCTAGTTAATTTTGAGGATGGATTTTTCATTGAAAATAGATACGTTAAGGGTTTATGATCACTCTTAACTAAAAATTTGTTTCCAAAAACATACGGCTTAAAGAAGTTTATTGCCCAGTGAATAGCTGTTAATTCCTGTTCAATGACAGATTTATTACTTTCGCCTTTCGTGAACGTTCTTGAGGCAAAAGCAATTGGCAATTGTATCCCGTCATATTCTTGACTAAGGACTGCACCACAAGCTATTTTGCTTGCGTCCGTAGTTATACAAAATTGTTTGTCAAAATCTGGGTATTTAAGGATTTTCGGTGATAAAAGAGCTTGTTTTAGATAGTTAAAAGCATTTTCACAATCTTGTGACCATTCAAAAGGTACTTTCTTCCTAGTTAACCGCGTAATGTGAGTAGAATATTGTGAAAAATTTGGAATAAATCGTCTATAATAATTAACGAATGCAGTGAATCGACGTGCTTCATCTCCATTTGTAGGAGTAGGATAGTTTAAAATTTTATCGAATTTCGAATCATCTGGTAGTATGCCGCTATCAGTACATTTGTGTCCAAGAAAACTGACTTCAGAATTGAAAAAATTGCACTTATCAGGGTGAAGCTTTAAATTTGTTTTTCTGCAAATTTCAAAAATTGATTCAAGATTTGAGAGCATGTGAGATTCGGAACATCCGATGACTATTAAGTCATCCATATAAATAAACGCTTTATTTGGACCTAATCCAGCGAAAGCTAGTGTCATCATTCTCTGAAAAGAGTTAGGGGATATCTTCAGACCAAAAGGTAATCTTTTAAATCTAAAGGAACCCTGATTACTGGAAAATGACGTAATATCCCTAGAATCCTCATCAAGTTCTATTTGATGGAAACCGGATATGAGATCCAAACAAGAAAAATATTTTGCTCTGCCCAACTGATCTAGAATATCGTCAATTCTAGGTAATGGATATTTATCGGAAACCAACTTTTTGTTCACTTGCCTATAATCTATGACAAGTCCCCAACGCTTCTTTTCGTCACCTGGTATAGACTTCTTCGGTACAAGTAAAATCGGACTATTGTACTCCGAAGCTGAAGGCTCGATTATTTCATCGTCTATCATTTTAGTTATCTGTCTATCTATTTCAGGTTTATGGGTATGCGGAACTCTGTAGTTTTTAATGTAAACTGGATTTTTATCCTTAATTCTCAGTTTTTGCTTGTAAAAATTATTGTACGTAACTTTATCACCTTCAATAGCAAAAATATCAATAAAAGAATTGCAAAGTGCAAGTAATTTTTCTTTTGACTGCAAAGGGCAATTTTTGGCTATTTTACCTAAAATTTTTTGATTTCTCTCGTTAGAGTCACTATTTTCATCTATATTCACAACATAATATTGATCAAGATTTTCAGTTTTAATTTTATAATTATCAAGTAAAAGGTTTTTATCCGTTGTATTAACAATTTTTATGAAAGCATTATCTCTTTTGACGATAGTATTTCCAATGAAAACACCATTAGAAATTTCTTGATTAGGGACCAATAATTCTGCTTCCTCTGAACCAATCGTAATTTTTCGAACTACCTCGGCTCTTGCCGGTAACAGTAAAGTGTTTGGCCTAACTTCATCTAGGATTTCTAAACATAAATTCACAGTTGAGTTATGCGGCCTAATAATTAGCATACTAGGACCTTCATTCTTGTAATCCAAGAGACAATTATAATGTTTAATGAAATCTAAACCAATTATTCCATCACAAGGGATTGGAAATAAATCATCTACAATTTGGAAACTTTGTTGGATTTCGCAGCTATCTATAAAAATTTTGGCATTAACGCTTCCTAAAGTTGAAATATTACCTTCACCAATTCCTGTTAATTTAAATATATTTTCTTTGTTAATCAAATGGCTCGATAATAAATTTGTAACTTTAAAAATTGAAATATCGGACCCTGTGTCCAATAAAAACATACTCAACGAGTTATTTAAAGATGACTCAACCATAACAAAATTGTTGAATTTAAAATTGATATTTAAAATTTTCTTTTCTGTAATTAATTTGTTGGATTTGCCCCCAGGTGGGCAGCCTGAGGAGCCAAATCGTTTTCCGAATTCGCTTCTATTGGTCTTACATTCCTATTAGCAGGTGTTTGACTTGTTGGTTGGTTTTGATTACCATAACCCTGATTTTGATTATAATTACGATTACGGTTTTGATTCCTATGCTGATTATAATTCTGGTTCCGGTTACGATTTTGGTTTCTGTTATAATTCTGATTACGGTTGTAATTTGGATTGAAATTTGGATTGAAATTTTGATTAGAATTTTGATTGTAATTATTGTAGTTTCTGGAGTTTCTATCAAAATTATTATTTCCTCTACTATTATAATTCCCTGAGTAATTGTTTGTTCGCATAAAATTTACTTTTATCGTATCTTCAGATTCACTACTTACTTCGGTAAATTTTGTAATTGCTTCACTGATAGAACTAAACTGACTTGCCTGCATTACTATTTGTGCTTTTTCAGTTCTGGCATTTTTCGTTAATGTTTTTACTGCAGTGTCTAAAGAAATTTTCTGCGCTACAGTTGAAGGAACTCCATCTGAAATATACGCATTTTGTAAAAGGTTCGCAAGTTCTTCAATTTCTTTAACATACTCATAAGACTTTTTATTGTTTTGTTTGGCATTTGAAAGTTTTGCCGTTAGTGATTGTGTTGATTCACCTTTAACTTTATTTGTTAGAGACGCTATAATTGCAGCGATAGTGCTTTCTTGCGTTACTAAATTTCTGGCAAACCCAGTTAGTTTTGATTTTATTAACGTTACTGCGATAGCTTCATTTCCCTCTTTGATTGAGTCTACTAAACTAATCGCATCTATAAATCTTTGAAGATTCGCAAATTTGCCATCAAAGTCTGGCAAAAGCTTTGATGCTATACCTAAAAATTCAACAGGTGTCATTTCGACTGATTTTATTGTTTCTGTGCTTGAAATGGATTCGATATCCGAATCGCTTGTTTCTTCTTTGAATTCTAAGTCTAATGCAGTGTAATCTTCAGGAATTTCTGCATCAATACCTAACTTTTTAAGTAGAGTTTCTAATTTTTGCTTTACACTCGTGAAAATAGTTTCGGCTTCTTCTTTACATTCCGCTGTTAAAAGTGGTAAAGAAGTCTTAAGAAGTGTAACTATAGAATTATAGTGAAAAAGTAAATCGTTTAAATGTTTATTTTTTGTTTCTTCTGATGGAAGGTTTGTTTTGTTCAAGCATTTATACAAACGAAAAAATGCATATTGTAATGCTTTTAGGTTTGCATGTAAAATACTCCATTCAACTGGATTTGACATTAATAAAAAAAAAAAAAAATTGTGGGTACGGAGAAAAATGTTTTTTCCCAGAAAAATATAAAAAAAAATATTTTAACAAATTAATAGTTTTGCTAATATTTCATCAGTTAGCAATATGTAAAAAAAAAAAATCAAATTCAGCTAACAGTTTGCACATATTTAATCTTGATTTTGCAAGACGTTTTGCCGTTGACATAACCAATTTGTTAATTTTATTTTACCGTCGCAAAAACTAAAAAAAATAATTTGGTATTTTTGAGCGCATGTTTTGTTTTTTTTATGTTTTCGAATTTATTAGTTTTTCATTTGCCTAAACAATTTTTGATTTAATATATTTTTAAAATAATTTTTGTATTTTTAGCAATTCTTAAAAGAAAAAACATTTATGTATACAATTTTACAATTATTATTTAAAATTTTTTTTGAAAAAAAAAAAAAAAATGTAAATTATTAACAATTTTAAATTTTTTAATGTTAACGAAAATACTTTTAAAAATTCACAATCTTATTCTTTGATTACTTATTTGCTTTTTAAAATCTTTACTTTTTGAATTTATTCTTAATTTTAACAATTTTTCTTAACATTTTTATGCTTTTTGTGTTTAACTTTTGTTTTATATTTTATAATAGTTCTTGTTTTTTTTCACATTTCATCTGCAATTTTGTTGTTCAATGTCTTACATTTTGCATTGCGTTTCAAAAAAAATAATGTTGATTTCAGCTTTCACTTTTTAATGTTGTTTTTTTTTTAATTTTTTTAGTTTTTTCTTTTTAATTTTTATCGTTTTAAAGTTCAATTTTCATTTATTTATGTAATATTTTTTTAGATTTTTTTAATAATCTTTAATTTTTCCAAAAGTTTAAATTTTCATAATTATTCAGCAACTTTATTTTCAATAGTTTTTTATTATTTTTTTTAATAATTTTAAATAGTTTCTAAAAATTTAGTTTTCAAAAGGATCACCGAGTTCATTTTTTTTTTATTATTTTAGTTTTTAAATAATGTTTTTGAAGTTTTAATTTTTAAATTAAACCAAATATTTATTTTTCACTTGATGATTTTAATTAATTTCGTATTTTTTAACAATTCATTTTAAATTTGATGTTAGTTCATGTTTTTCACTTTATTTAATGTTTTATTGTTTTTTGATTTGCCGTCGGCAATTTGTTTTTTTTTATGATTTGCCGTCGGCAATTTGATTTTGTGATTTGCCGTCGGCAATTTGATTTTTTTTTTTTAAAACTTATTTTTCTTGCTTGTTTTCCGTTGATTTTTTGTTTTTTAATTCCAATAATTTTCCATCAATTTCGTTGATTTCTGCAAAAATTTGCTGGTTTCGGTGCCATTCCGGCGGTGGATTTGAATTTGCTTCCTGAAAAAGTGCTTTGCGGCTTCGTTGCAAAAAATTTTTGACTCCTCCACGCTTAGTCTTTCTTTTGGTAGATGAAATCTGCGCTGGTACATGTGATGAAGAACTTGTTGGTGAAACTTTCTTCAGCTTTTTCAAGTACGGCTGCATAAGGCTCGCGTCGAGAAAATTTAAACTTTTTTTTTTTGAAAACGAAACGGTTTGAAAATTCGCGTTTTTAAAACAAACTTTTTTTTTTAATTTTTAATTTTTTTTTAAAAACTCGACTCCTGGCAAGATCGCCATGTAATGTTCTTGATTTAATTCGGAGGATTAAGCCTACCTACTTCTGCGCAGTCATGCAATGAAATACTGCAATGACTGGCTTTGTCACTTGCAATAGAACAAAGCAAAGTGACGAAAGTCTTTCTACAAAAAATTTCCTTTTAAATAAAAAGATTTTTATTTAAAGGTTTTTGAATATTTTTTAATATTTCCTTCTCAGAATATGATTATATCCTTAAACCTAACAAGGTTAATTATCACTTTAAAATTATAAATATGACAAGAATTATAAGGCTAAAATTATCTCCTAATATTAAAATATCTAAGTAAAAGAAAATAAGAAAATAACAACAACAACAATAGTAGCAGTAAGCTTAGCTAGTCATAAAGTTTATGACCTGTTCATGACCTAAACGCATGTGCATAGCATTGCACATACAAACGTACACCCACTGCACAAAGCAACGCACGCATGTGCGTCACATTATGTATATGAACGTACGTACAAAAGAACGTTAAGTTTTGATACTTTTAGTATGTTAGGACAGTGGCGTGACATTAAATAAACATGCACGCACAACAATATATCGAAAACGATAAGAAAAAGAGCAACTCTGATTCCGGACATAGAATCAACGTACAAACCTATGTCAGAATACATAGGTATTTAGTCTATTAGATATCTCAGACAAATAAACAACGGTTCAATGCCAATGCAATGTCTGGTCGGTTTTTTAAAATGTAGTCTCCATCTTATTTTATATAAAAAATAAAAAGCAGAAAACTTCGAAATCCCATACAAAAAATGAATTTCAAAAAATTTAAAACGCTGTTTCTCAAAACATGAAAAATAAAGATGGGTCAATTTCTGCGGAATCGATTAAGATTTGGGTTGACATCTCCGATTTTTATGAAAATTGGTGAAAAGTTAGTATTTGACATACGTATAACTGTGGTAAAATGATTTTTCGAAATTCCGAAAAATTCAAAGATGGCCGAAATATGAATTCCGATCCAACTTTTATATACTCACATGTTTGAAAACTCATAGCTCCTCGGATTTGGATCCGATTTTATAGAAATTATTTGGGTTAGTACGGAAAGATAAAAGCTTTTGAAAGAAAAGTTATTTTAAGTGGAAAGAAGGCTTTTTTTCTTTCTTAAAGCCAATTTACCAACCTTCAAAAATATGATATCTTTGAAGGTTATCAAGTTATGAGTTTTTAAATTTGTTTAATGTTGTGTTTACATGAGTCGTTGGTGCACGTGCGCTACCATAAAGTGGTGCCACCATCCGCATGGTATTTTTTTCGGTTGCCTCTAGTAAAATTTTTTTTAGAATAATTGGAGATTATTTTAACCCAATTCAACCAAGTTTTTGGAAAAAATGGTCTAAAAGACCTTTAAAAATGGGTTAAGATGTTCTTAAAAATTGTTCCATGCTTGATTTCACGTTAAACTAAGTGAACATATTAACACATTATATCGCGTTTATAATATTATTTTTGACCACTTTTTCCAAAAACTTGAATTAAATGGGTTAAAGTATTCTCCAAAAATATTCCAAAAAAAATTTTACTTGGTGCCACCTAGAAAAAAAAAAATACCTTCCGGACGGTGGTAACCCTATATGGTAGCGCACTTCCAACAACATTAAACCACTTCAAAAATTAATAACTTGATAAAGGATATCGGCCATTCCACTGGGATGGACGGGACATTTCGTAGAGATATACTGATAGAAAGTGCTGATTTAGAGCTATGAACCGCGGTATTGTTTTACCTTTTAAAGGAGTATCTTTTCAGTTTAACAAGCGATATACTAGAATTGGCTGAGAAAATTTGGAATGGACGGGATACAAAAAATTTATTGCTTTTTGGACAAATTTTCGGTTTGAAAAGACTTAAATAGGGTTAACAAAGTAAATGTATACTTATCATTCATGCTTCATATTTTCGAGAAATGTTTAAAAATTTTTGGGAGCATTGTTATCAAATTTATTATGAACTAAATTGTGTGGGATGGACTGGACGGACAGGACAAAATTTTAACAAAAAATAACTGTACCAAAATTTGTTTTTAAATTTATGGCTTACGAAAATATAACATTTGAGTTGCTTGGATTCAATTTTGGGAAGTGCAACAACAGTAGACTGATTAAAAAAAATTTTTTTTTTTTAAAAACCACTTTTACCCAAAAAATATGAAAGAGGGTGTCAAATAAGTGAGCCGAAACTTTTAAAAATTTTTCTAAGGTCATTTAGAGATCACGCAACGTCGATTAATGAAAAATCTTGGCTTGATGCGTTTTTTTTTTATTGTGATCTCAAAAATGCTTGGAATCAGTTGAGCGATATCGCAAATTTTTCGCCTTGAATCAAAGTATGTATATAAAAAAATAAAATCTTGTGCCTAGGATCAACCAAAAATCAATTTTTTTAGCTAAAATACATGCGAAAAACGTAAATTCGAAATTTTACCCTTCTGTAAAACTCTAAATCTTCATTTCGGATGAAACTTGTTATTCCAGTGACACCACGAAATTACGCAATAAACAATTCACTTCAGCATCTCAACCCATTATATGCTGTTTTTATGGGTTTTTTTGACCCCTGTTTTTCTTTCAACAGCTTAGTCATTATGGGTTAGTGTGTTCTACAAAAATATTCTACAGACAATTTCATTGGGGGTCTCCAAAGCCGAAAAATGTTTAAAACTTAAGAATAATGCGTAAAATACGTAATAAAATGTAATAATTAAAATGTTGTAAAATTATAAATAATTTGGGATGTACGGGACAGATTTCGTAGTATAACTAAATCTTGCAGTAACTAACTTTAATATCATATCATGACAAAAAATGTTGTGTGCTTATATATATTATGACAAAAACCAGGTTCCTACCAGTATTTGGTCAGACTAAGGAAAGATTGCATTAATTTAATAAAATTTATCAACGAGGACATAGATAACAAAATAATTAATATCACTAAACAATGAAAACGACATTTGCCGCTTTTGTTTTTTCATGGGCAACAATGCAACATAAGAGATTTTTTCATATAAAAATAATAATTTGACTGAGCTTTGTAAAACTTTAATTATTTTACCTTAAGCGATTGTCGAAGACAAAAGAAAAAGTGTTTGTAATACTTATGGATATAACCAATAAGTTAATAAAAAAAAATTTGTAATTTGACAGATTTTAACTTTTCCACAATAGAAAAATTTTCCGTGGAATGGCCGATATTACAATTTTGAAGATTGGTGAATGATTACAATAAAATTTACTTTCAAATTAAAATTTTTTAAACAAATAAAATGGGTGCACCAAGCCTCAAATTGGCTTTAAAAAAGAAAAAATGCTTTTTTCTATTTAAAATAAATTTTTTTTTAATGTAATTTTTTTTCAAATGTCTATATTTTTTTTGCACTATTTCCAAAAATTTCATTAAAATTGAATCAAAAACCGAGGACTTCATATGGCCGCCATCTTAGATTTTTTTTGGAATTTCGAAAAATTATTTTACTACATTATACTAAAGTTTCACCAATTTTCACAAAAATCGGAAATATCAACTCATATATTAATTGATTACGTAAATATTCACCTAGATGTCTAGTTGTAATTTTAACCCGACGATATATAAAGGACCTTTACTTAAAATCGAATGTTTGTTATAAAGTAGTATTTATTTGGTACTTACTACCAAATATATGTTTAATGTAGTACAAATTCTCACCATATATGAGGTGAGCATAAAGAAAATCATTTGATTTTTCTAGTCTAGTCAAATGAGTACAATATCCATAGTAGTACTGAAACTCTGAGTAGATTTCTATATTACATGAATTTTCTAGCTTACAAATATTAAAAAAATTTTTGTTTTTTAGTACCATAATGGGTTAATCCACTAAGCCGAAAATACAAAGTTAATGAATATAATTATCTTATTAATGAAATTAAATGAAAACATTTTGTTAATTTTGCAATCTTTTGAATACAACAATTTCTTAACATTTAACTGAAACGTCCCTCCAGTCCATAAGCCCCCTATCGGCATAAACACGAAGCAAAATGCGGCCACACTTCAATGACGTTGCGTTATTTTTAACACCTACTTAACTCTCGGTTGCCGCTTCTGCCGCTGCTGTTGCTTTCACTTTTGCGGTGTTTTTCTATTTACACTTGCAAGGACATTTATGACTAATAGGACTCACTCACGTGTCCTTGTGATATTATTTATAATTTTTGTTGTTGCAGCTGTTGTTGTTGTTGCAACTCCTACTCTGCCATTGTGTTTGTTTACTTAAGGACTGAATTACAAATGATTTATTTGTTGTTGTTGCCGTTCGCTGCCAATTAGAGGAAGGCGATGTAGACGAAATATGACCTGCATTAGTGTGTGTATCTGTGTATGTATGTTTGTATTTGTATGAATTATTACTATGACAGTTTGGATATTTTTTTCCGGCGTTGTCGTCGCCATCATCGTTGTCACTTTGGTTCGGTTGGTTGTTGTTGTTGTTATTTGACAAAATATTTACAAAAATCAATGTTTTGGTTTGCGGTGTCGCTGCTGCGTTTCAATGTGTGCGTGGGTTTTTGTATCGAATTTTTATTTATGAGTAATTAACGCGTGGGTAACGCATTTATCGCTGCTGAATTCATTAAAGTCAATGGCAATCGATTTGTTTGATTTTGAAAATTGTTGCGTTATGGATTTAATTCAGCATTTGATATTTTTAAGAAAAAAGCACATTCTGAAGATATTAAAGTTACACTACATAGTTGACTAAAATTGTATATAAGGACTTACACCGGAAAAGAATTTTTTCTGACTTTGCGATTAAAATGAGGGTACGAATACTGGTACATAGGAATATTTCTGATTTTGAATTTTAATCCTCTTAAATCCCCATATGTAGGTAATTTTTACACTTTTCAAAAAAGTTACAAAAATGACACCTAAAACAGGGGAATATTGAGTCAGTATGAACTACAGAAATATTTGCTATAAAATTTTACTACTATTTGCTTTTCGAATTTCGAAAGCAAAAAAATCTTTAAAACCAATTAGGACTTTTCACATTGCATATATACTACATCCCTGCCATTTGTCCTTAAGTTATAAGAATTTTTCATGTTTGGTAACTCTTAGTGGATTTTTTCGTAGAATTTTACTGCTACTAGATAATTAAAACAGGATATGATGGGTTAATATGTTCTAGTGATTGATTGATTGTAAGAAGTCCTAATTGATTTTAACGATTTTATGGGTTTCGGGATAAAATTTCGACTTTTAAGTGTTCAGCTATTAGTAGTGAAATTTTATGGCAAATATTTCCGACTCAATATTCCCCTGTTTTAAGTGTAATTTTTTTACCTTTTTAAGAAAGAGGGTTAAAATTTTCTACGAAAATATTTTCCGCAATATCCTGCATAAGTTTTCTGAACACATGATACACCTCAAATATAAGAATCATATAGTTAAATTCATCGATTTAACAAGAATGCGGTAGTTTTGTTTTTTCATGAACAGTGGATTAAGAACTTCAAAAATCGATTAAAAAAAATCTGAAGTGCTGGAGAAAAACGATGAGGTACGGGTATTTCTTTTTTTGTCTGCTTCAAGAATTATTTTGATTTTCGCATGTTTCTTTTTTTTTGCGTCGGACAGTGTAATCACAACATTTTTTTGTAAAAAAAAATTTTAAAAAATATATAAAGAACTCCAGAACTTTTTTTGGGAACTCAGAAAGGTTTTCAGAACTTCTCGATGTAAAAAAACTGGTGCTGAACTCACATTTTCAAAAATTCAATGGCCAATTTCTCATGAGCCATGTTTGTTAGTAGCAAAATAATGTGAACTAGTAGGTATCTGTTCCAAAAAACACACATTTATTTTTCATAACATTTCTTCATATCATTGCAAATTTAAGTCACATACTTCATAGTAAACATCGTTTATTAAATACTTGGCAAAAACCATGTCACTTTTTTATTGTGTTCCTTCATATGACTCAAGATCTGTTTCAATCATTATGTTGAAACGATGCGAAAAAGTGTCTCGTACGCGTGAAGCAGCATCGTTGCGTTCAATTTTTACGCGTTTCGTTTGGGTTGCATTGACGTTTATTAACGGATAAGTGAACTCAGCTTGACAGCATGATGAATCATCTGCTGAAACGTAATCGTAGTTTGTTGCTAATAATACGAGTTCTCTTTAGTTTTGATTTATTGCATTTTTTGCCACAGCAAAAGGATAAATGAACCCAGCGAGGAGCACTGTATGCAGCATTTTGTAGCATAAAGTTAATTCAATTCGAAATAAATAAAAGCATCAAATTATAATATGTAATATATCTAGGGATAATTGGCTTAAGGACAAATATAGGTTAATCGAATGCTTGTGGACGTCAATGCATCATAAAAAAGATATTATGTATTTAATTGAATTTTCGCATACATTACTATGCAGATATAAAAATGAAACTCTTTGAAAGCCAGTGGATAATTTATGCTTTGACCTAATGGCGTTCAGCGTTATTAATAAACTTTATTATTTTTTATTTGAAAATACAAATCACTGCATTTATTGCAATCTTTTGCTTTTTTCACTTAATTTGCAATGCGATATTTTGCAAGTGCTTCTTTTTTCCTTCCTTACACTTCGCAAAGTGTTGGTGGTAAATTTAATGACTTTTAATTATTCGACCGAGATTTTTGCAATCTTTTTTTTCTAATCAAATTTTTTTCTTCTTTTAAGAATTTTTAATTTGATTAATTATGTTTTACTATGGCATTCACATCGTTGTGATGATGATATTTTATTGCTGTCCTTTCGTATCTCATACTACCACCACTGACCACTTAATAATACTCAAAGTTGTGTTCTTTCAAGTATCCATTCATATTTTTTTTTTGCTTTATCCCCACTCCATTTCCGCTGTTGCTTCTTCGATTATGCGCAAATAATCGCTTACTGCAGCAATGCTTAAATTCCAATTAAAATTTGCCTCAAATGCAACTGCGGCAAAGGACACTAGGCAACAGGCTCTAAGCCTCACAACCAATGTTCGTGATCTCAGTATTAATTTCCGATATTATTGAATTTCTTACTTTGTGCTTCTAATGGATGATTTTTTTTCTTATTCACATTTTACTATCCTTGAATGTTAGTTGTCCTTACTTTTGTTCTTTAACTGGTAATGAAATTAATTTTCATTTTAAAAGCATTTTCTTCTGTTTTTATTATTTTTTTTTTTGCTTTTATTTCTTGGCCATTGTGAACTTTTATTTTATACTGCGCAGCATCTTTTCCACGTCTCGACATAAATCGTTGAAACAAAGAAATGCACTTGGAATTTGCTTGAATTATTTTACAATGCTACGAATATCCTTAATAGCATAGCGGAAGCGTTCATATCCTGATAATTAATAAGTCCATTATGTAATTATGGTGAAAAGGAGAATGGGAAAAAAATGAAAAATTTAAAGTGCTGAATTGCAGGGAAAGCAAAGCGTTGGCAGCACCCGTGAATTCCTTACCGAATGCTTTGTCTGTTCCGCTCCTGTGTGTGTGTGTGTCTGTGTAGAATTCTTTGATCTTTAAGTGCACGCGAATATGAGTTATTGGCGCGTAACAGCTAAGGAATCGGTATTTCACTGACATTGCTGAGCGATGGTGGTGTTGGTGGTTGTGAATGGTGTGGAAGAAACTTCTGAAATAAATTAATTGATGAGGACATGAATGATAGCATTGATATTAAGGCTGGCAGTTAAATTTGAAGTAGAGGTGATGCTGATTTTATGCCAAATTAAATGAAACGAAGCTGTTTTAATGAAATTTATCAGAAATGAAAAGTTGCACAGAATAAGAATTTACACAAAAAAAACAAAATTCTTCAGTATTATACTCAGACTCTTTATGATTTTATTTTATGAAAATTGTATCTTGTGATAATTTTTTCCCCAGAGATATTTACCGATATATACACATTTTTAGAGACTTTTCCAATACTTTTTTGTTTCAAGGCTTAAAAGTTTTTATTCTTAGATTGTTACTGCATGATAATTTTTATCTCATGAGATTCTAAATCAATAACTTTTATTTTTTATCTCTTGAAATTTTTATCGCATGACATTTTCATTTCATGAAATCTTTCTTACAGATACTTTTTATCCTCAGATTCTTTTTGCATTTATCTTATGAAATTCTCACCTAGCTATATTTTTATCTTATGAGAGACATATTTACAGAAATATATTTTCTAGAATTTTGTCTATTTCTTTGTTTAAATAAGTTTTATTTTTTATCTCATGAAATTTTAATTGCATAACATTTTTAGTTCATAAAATCTTGCTTATTTTTTTTTTGATTTTGTTTTACGAATTTCCTACTTAGGGATATTTTTTTTTACCAAGTTTTTCTTACTTCTTCTTCAAAAACCAATAATTTTTATGTATTTATATCATAAGATAATACTTCTTTCTTTTTGTTTAACCAAATTTTTTTATCTCATAACATTTTTTAACGGATGACATTTTCATTTCATAATTTTTTTTTTACTTTTTATCCTCAGGCTCATTTTTATCTCATGAAATTCATACTTAGCGATATTTTTATCTCATGAGATACATATTTACAGAAATACATGTACTCATAGAACTTTATCTAAAACTTTTATCTCTTTGTTTAAATAAGTTTTATGCTTTATATCATGAAATTCTAACTTAGCGATATTTTTATCTTATGAGATACATATTTACAGATTTATATTTACTATTACAACTTTCTCTAACTATTTCTTTCTTTTTGTTTAAATTTAGAGCTTCCTTTGTAGAATTTCTTATCGGATTATATTGCAGTTGCAACTAATGAGCATTATTAATTTATGTACCGGAATGTAATTAATTCACAGTTCAAAAAACTTTTGTTATTTCAATTGTCGAAACTTTATGCGACATGAAGAGCAATTTTGTGTCTCTGTGACTTTTTTACTTCTTACTTGAAATAATTTACTACATACACCTTTAAGAATACACCCCTCTAAAAGTATGCACAACTACATTTATAAACTAAATTCGTACACATACAACCACAATATCTCATATCTATATGCATGAGATAAAACCGACTTTACAGATCCCATATGCATTTCGTCGTTACATTAACTTCAGCCATAATTGCAAATAAATTCATTTTGCATTTCCTTTATTGTTGTGTCTGCTTTGTGGGTTTTTTTACATCAAAACCACACAAGGTTTAAGTTTTAGTTCGAAAATCTTTTCGAATATACACATATGTACATATATACATAAATGCACCATTTACCAAAAGCATTACAGTAACCGCACTCTATTACTTTATCTGCCAAGTAAATTGGAGTTGGAAACGGTTTCATCTGCATGTAGAATGCAACATTTTGATAAAATTTCAATGAATGTTACATCTCGAGATCGAAAAACATAATTTTGTTTTTTGTTTTATTTTGTATCTCAAAATGTTTAGTGTTTATTAGATGAAACTTATGATTTGGTTTTTTTGTAGAAAACGAAATACATAAATTATATCAAATAAATCTTAAATGCTTCTAATATTAGCACGTATTTTCTACAACAGTTGTTTTGCTTATGTCCCAGACAGACGGCAGCTCTAATGCACATTACAGACGCAATAATGTGAAACTTTTATTGCATGATTTTAGGCATTTTGAAATACTTATATCATAGACATTTACTAAGACTTAAATTTTTTGAAACGGACACACTAAAAACTAACTTGTTAAACTGAAACTTTTTTTGATGGATTTTTTAAGAGTTTTTGATCTAGATTATTGCCTTATACTTTTTTTTTTAAATTTTATTTTTTTTTAAAAGTTATAAGCAAGTGAATTTATAAGTATGTCTTTTTTCAAATTGCGATTTCTCCGTAAATATTGAGCGAAAATTTATGAAACTTTTGTGGTGGGACTAAAAATAATTCAAAATTTAGATGAAATAAACTTTTCATAAAAATAATTAAAATTTCTTATAAATAATGCACTTTTTAATAAACAAATAGATATTTAAGCTATACCTATAGCAAAATAAAAACAAAATTTTTATACAAAAATGTGCTCTGAAATATGCACAACATTTCTGTGAAAAAAATTGGAGGTACTCATCATTAACAAAAAAGTTACGCGTACTTAAATGCCACTACATAGGTGCCTTGCCTATGTGATTTTCGCATTTCACCGCTGCATGCCGTTTCAAAACAACAAATCATAATTTATGCAGAAATTGAGAATGCACGTAAGAACGCGCAGCGAGCGTAAATGTGTGAATCGCATAGGCAAGGCACCTATGTAGAGTCATTTAAGTACGCGTAACTTTTTTGTTAATGATGTGTACCTCCAATTTTTTTTCACAGAAATATTGTGCAGATTTCAGAGCACATTTGCTATAGGTATAGCTTAAATATCTATTTGTTTATTAAAAAGTGCATTATTTATAATAAATTTGAATTATTTTTATGAAAAGTTTATTTCATCTAAATTTTGAATTATTTTTAGTCCCACCACAAAAGTTTCATAAATATTCGCTCAATGTTTTCTGAGACATTGCAATTTGAAAAAAGACGTACATAAAAATTCACATGCTTATAACTTTTTAAAAAATGAAAATTTTTTTAAAAAAAGTATAAGGCAATAATTTTGATCAAAAACCCTTCAAAAACTCACCAAAAAAAGTTTCAGTTTAGCAAGTTAGTTTTTAGTGTGTCCGTTTCAAAAAATTTAAGTCTAAAAGAAAATTTCTCAATTCAGGGTCTAAGAAATTCTAATTAGCTTTTCTTTTCCTATCTTGTTTTTGATGTTTTAGAACTTTTTAGACCCGGATTTGGGAATTTTCTTTTAGTCAATATCGATGAAATATATTTTTAAAAAATGCCTAAAATCATGCAATAAAAAGTTTCACATTATTGCGTCTGTAATGTGCATTAGAGCTGCCGTCTGTCTGGGGCAATAGAGTGTAATGCAACAGCAATTTGAAATTATGTATAAATGTGGTTTACGACATTCGACTGTGTACACACGTTGAGTACGTAGATGCTGCATTAACCACAAACACAATTAGCAACATTTTGGTGACTTTAATTCCAAGAAGCCAACCGGGGGTGTAGTGTACTTTGTAGTAAATTAATACACAGCTGCCTTAGCATGGATTGGCTTCAGTTAACATGGCAATGGTTTTTGGCTAATGCTGCTCCAGTTGTATATTTGCAGCATTGATGTTGCTGTTGCTGATGCTTCAGACTGCAAGGATATTGCAAATTTATTACTAATTGGTTTATGTTGTTTTAATTAACTATGAAATTTTAGATCTTTTGGTAGGCAACTATTATTGCGCATGAAATGTGTTTAATAATTTATGAGCACTTTCCGAAATAAATATTTAGCATAAAGGTATAGGCACTTGCATTAGTAGCTTGAGTCCACATAAATTATAAATTAATATTTGAATCATTAAAATTTCATTTGTAAAAACAAGTGGTTTCTTAAAAACTTGAGCCAGAAAATGCACTTTCTTATACAAAGTTTCTGTGTTTATTTTGCAAATTTTCTGTATATAAGGCTTTTAAGTACTAAAATCAATTGGTGCAACTCATTTATATCCAAATGACTCACTACTGAAAGTGAGTTCAGTGAATCAAAGAAGGCACCACGCACTCACAAAACACTGTAAGAATAATTTTTTAATATGTTGATTCATTTAATTAACAATATAAATGTTAATTCAACATAATAAGCATATTAAATTGACAACTTTGGTGTGTAATAAGTGTCATGTTTAAACTGTTAAATTAACACTAGAAGCTATGGAGCTGGTAACAATTTTGGTATGTGACTAAATCGTTATTGACACTTACATATTATGTTGTTCCTATGCGTGCAATTAAGCCACTAGCGCCCAGCAGTGCCATATGGCACCCAAAAAGTACTTAACTTCAAAAATGATTTAAGCATAATCAAAGCAAGAAACGACTTTGAAAACTACATAAGAATGAATTTGAAATTTTTTCCAGTTATTGGAAACCGTTCTTTTGTTGGTTTATGTCAAGTTTTCGTGGTAGTTATCGTTATTTTATGGCTTTTTCCCAGATAAGTGAATATAGAATCACCTGTTATCGTTATGTAGTCATATATGTTCTGGTGATTTGAAAAATTAAAGTGCCATACAGCATCGCGGGTTAGCAATTTTTTTCTGGATGCCATATGGCACAACAAGATAGTAATTGTTTCTCTATGTGCCGTCTGATAACTCACATCACAAACAATTTTTGTAGTATGAAATCTATATATTGAGCATTTATTTTGAATGATATATTGCATTTGCTAACAAGAGTTTCGCCTCAGCAGGATTTAATCCTTGCAGTCAAATATGTTATTACTTTTCTCCTTAATTATGTTTTAATCCGAGTTCATAGCTTTCTTTTGGCTAGTTGGTACTAAACAATGTTTATTTTAATTGTTTGAAGTACTTATAAAGACTTTTCTTTACTATAAACAGTAAAACTTTTCAGATACATTAAAAAAAAACATATTTATATGAATGCCCAATGCTAGAGTGGCAGCGTGACAACAATGCTGCAGACGACAGCCATCTAGATAGAGAAGAACTTGCAACTTTAACTTCAAACTTTGAAAATGTAGTAAATGTGATAAGCAGCCGGGTGGTGTAATGTAAACTCAGCACAGCACAATTCTTGACTCAACTGCAACTTCAAGTACCAGCAGCACAGCATTAATGCTGGCAACAACTGCACTGGAAATGACATTTAACGCTGCACTTTTCTGTTTTTTTTTTGTGTTCAATGTCCTCGCATGTGGTTTTAGCTGAAACAAATGAAAAACTTGTCAAATACTTTTTCACAGCACCTGGTTTTTCCGGCAGCACATTAATCTTAATTATCACATGTGAAATCAGGTGAGAAAAAAAAAAACACAACAACACCAAGCGTCTCTCGGGAGTATGCTCATTTTGCAGCACAAGTTGAAAACAAAAGTTTTCTAGAGAAAAACCACTATTGCAAGAATTGGTCCAATGCACTTATGATGGCGCAAATAATATGGCAAAGTTTGAGGCAATCAATCGAATTAAATAAAATAGTTCTGCCTTCTACAAATACTTAGGATTATGAATTTTTAAAAATGTAATTAGTAAAATATTAACAATTTCTTATTAACACTCAGCAATTTCTTTTTTATTCCACTTGTCAGAGGAGCTTCAACTCGCGGTTGAAAAACAAGTTCTTCTCATTTCATTAAAGTCAAGTCCTCATCTTAACTCATTAATGCTGGCCATATAAATGGACTCATCAATTTTAGATTAAAATTTTGTTTTCTTTATTTCAACGCTGTTACTGTTCCTCCTCCCTCTCATCGACGAGCATCTCATTTACTTTGCGTTGGTAAATGTCAATTTTTATGTGCGCTCTTAAAAATCGTTTTGTTGTTCTTGCTGTCAAAAAAGTAACCAGCAGCAGCAGCAGCAACAACTAAATAATGGACCATAATGGATGCCTGCAATTTTATTGTCAATGTTAACGATTTAGTCAACATTTTTGGCATTTCCGTTGGCCGTTGCCTAATCGATGTTTGTTGTTGTTGCAAAGGTTCTGTTGTCTGTCCGCCACCCTACGTTGCCTTTAAAGCAACATTCATTCATTCGCCTTAAGGGCGATCATAAAATTAGAGTCCCATTTTGTGGCGACACATTAAATTGAAATGGCTTTGATTGTGATTGCATTGGAAAATAATTACAGGCGTTAGGGATCATGGAAAGTTTACTACGGAGCGAAATACTTGGCAAAAGTTGGTGATGAATTTAATATGTGCAGATATTTTTAAACTTTAGTTTGAAACAGTCATACAGGGCACAACATTTGGAAAATTCCTTTAAAAAAGAAATAAAAAAAAAAAAATAGATTTTAGATTTCTTTGAATTTAGTGTATTAATATTTAATTGAACTTTTAGTTCTATATTTTATTTATTTATTTATATTGATAGTTAGAATCATAAAAAAATATCGATTTTCATAAAAATCTATGAATGAATTTTGTAACAAATAATTATGACGAATTGAGCATCAGTTTAAAAACATTAGTCAGGACAGCTACTCAATTGAGTCATTGTAAGAGGAGTGAAGAGAAATTCTTACAATACTAAACAAATATTCCTTTATAGACTTGAGAACGTACATATGTACGTATGTGTATCTAAATGCTTATATTTGTGTTGGAATTTTTAATTACCGTTACAAATTTTCATATACTTAATACACTGTAATCAAGTCAACACTGAACTATCTGCTGGCTATTCTTGCATCAGGTAAATGGCGATATTTTTCTTTTAATTATTCTCACCATATATCATACTCTACACTTTTTTACTCATCATATGAATTCCAACTGTGGTAGATTGTTTGTTTATACTAATATTTCGTTGCATACTTTCAGGCTTAACTGAAAGGAAACGTACTACAAAGTAGCACAAAAAAATGTATTATTCTGATTATTTTCACTGCATGATTACACAAAATTCTTGAAGTTCCCTTCTAATTAATTTCTTATCATTAACTAACCATTTGCGCTGTCTTGTTCAAAAATAAAAACCTAATTTCAAAAGCATTTCTGAGTTTGATAACTATAGAATAAGTTCTTTCAATATGTTTTGTAAATTTGAATATTTCTGCTTTTGTACTTTCAAATTGAGTCTTGTTGAATTATTGATTTTGTTTTTTAATATTAAAATAGCCTTTTTTGGATTTTACAAAATTTGAATGTCATATATTTAAACATTTACAAAGTCAGTATTATATATTTTGGATTCTCTCAAAATTAATTGAAGTCAAGGGTTTCTAAATTTTTTTTTTCCGCCATGTATTTCTATTTCAAATTCATTCATATTGTATGTATTTGTGTATTTTACGAAAATATCCTTTTTCGTTGCATATCATTTATACTTAATAAGATTTACGTCAACTGCTCTCTAATGCAATATCTATGCTGCCCTTCGTCGTAGTGTCATCAACACTTGTCCTGATTGTGCTGGTACTAGAGTTTACGTGACAACTTATTTTTATTTTCCTGTCTCGATGCAGATGCTGGTTTTTTATTTCTTTGCTTTTAAGTTTATGTTTTTTTTTTTGTGTTCTCATTCAACAACCATCATTTTCCACATCAATACAAATTGTGATCACTCGTCCAAATGACCCTCAACGACGCGCCAAAGCGCGCATCTTAATGTACGCTCTCATGAAAGTCCTTGTAGTCCTTATTGTAATAATACCTTCAACGTCTTTCCCTTGCTAGAGTTCCTTACCCGGTAATTTTTTATGCGAAATTCGTGAAAAATTGCATTTTACTGGTTTTACCAGCGACATCGCCACCACCAACATCACCACCATCATCACTATGAACATGATTTTCTTTCCTGATTTTTTCTTCCCTTTCTGTTTGCCATTTGCTGTGCGCCATAAATTTCGTAGATTCCTTTTTTTTTGACTTTTTCTTTCATTTGATTTTCTTCTTTGTTCGTCGTTTTTATTTTTAGTCCTTCAAGTTTGCTCATTGACACTTGCGTTTAACCTTCTTATGGTGATTTGATGGACAGTTATAAATTTTTTAAAGGTTCTTTCCATTCTCATGAATACGACATCTTCGTGATTCTTGAGTTCCTGTCTGATTTATGCGCAGCATTTGGCATCGCTTGGTTTATTAGTTGATGAATCGAGCGGCCTTGTACTGGGAATTCATTTTGAGTGATTGAATGTGCTGAGGTTAAATTCATCATAATAAATTTGAAGGCGTGAGCGTTAAATAGCGCAAATGGTCAATTTATGCCAAAAAAATTAGGAAACAAAAATTAATGAAAACAATATTTTTATATTGTAATTTGAAAAATTGGGTCTGTTTGGGATCGCCAGTGAAGAAAATGTGTAAGAGTGTGAGAAAGTATGAAAAATTTTCCAGCATGCGTAAATATATTTTTTATTAAAACGATAAATTGTAAAAGTTGAAATTATGATGATTTATCAAATTTTTTTATGAGCCACTAAAAATAAATTCCAAAAATGGGAAGGGAAATACAACAATTTTGTATCCATATTTTTGTAAACACAAAATAATGCAGTGACAATAATCAGAGGAAAACATTTTTTTGCACGCCAGTGTAATAATTCTCCAATTAATTTTGCCTGAAAGCATGCAGCAAATTTTTGATATAACTACCACATTTGAATTTCATATAGTGCGCTAAGAGTAGAGTATGAAATGTGGTGAGAATAATTAAAGGAAACATTTCTACATTTAGCTGATGCAATTACCATGGAGAACAATTTAACTATCAACAGGAGACAGTTCAGTTTTGGTTTGATTGCAGTTTACTTATAAAGAAAAAATTGGTATTGTAGCTATAATTCAAATTTCTAACAATGAAAACACATACATTTAGATCTAAGTACGTTCACAAGTCTATAAAAGAATTTTTAGAATTGCAAGATCTACTTTTCTTTCCACTCCTCTAATTACTTTTCAATTCTACTGCTGCTGAGACTAATATCTTAAAACACTTTTGTTACCATGTACCTTTTACTACAACATGTAATTCGTAATCTGTTGGTACCACTGCCGCTGTTCAACAGTGATATACGAGTGGTGCATAAAAATATCCCACAGGAAAATCAAAAAAACCATTCATACACTTGGTATATTTTTGAGATGTCTGTTAAAATGCTATAAGGCAATTATGTATGCTGCACAAAAAAGCAAACGACATAATAAAACTCTTTCACACAATGCAGCATTTATCTCAGGGTGTTTTTTCTTCTCATTTATAGTAAAACCACAGTCTTTTCACTTCGCATTTAAATGTAGAAAGTGCAAATGGTGTTATAAATTAAAGTCCAATGTGCAAATGTGAGGCATAACCTATTTATATCCTTTGGTTGATATGAAGGCGAACAAACACCAAAACTAAAATGCACAACCACATACTTACAAATAGTTCTACAGAAAACGACTTTTTGAAAATGTGAAAATTGTCTTGAAGTTTTCTTTTCCGTAAACCAACATTTGCATAGACATGCAGCATAAATATATATGAAGCTCTCACAGAAGACGCACACAAAAACATCGACACATTTATGCACATTTCAAAAAAATCAGACACTCGGTAGGAATCGAAGGTAGTCCTAAATATAATGTGGTTGATACTAACGCCGAACTTAAGTATATGGAACATCATGGGTAATTGTGACGAAAAGATCGGTTGTGCATAGCCCTCTCACATGCCTTTTCAGGGAATTATAGTTTTCAGGAGCATGATCATTAAATTGTCATGCATTCATTAAACTTCACATATTGGCAATCCGAAAAACTTAAAACTGCTTCTGATCGAGAAAACATTCTCGTTTAGCTGTTTCTTGGAACAGAATATGATTTTCATTATTAGCTCCCAACAAGCATAGATCATATGGCATTTTTGATTTGAGCTTACTGTTCAAAGTGTTTATGTAAAACACCAACAATCTCATAAGATGCATTTGCCGACATCCAGAAGAACTACGAAGCATAATATAATTAACTTTAAGCAAAGATTTGTTGAGAATAACAGCAAAAAGAAAAATACGCCAAAAGCAAGAAAAAAAGAAAAATAAATAAAGAAATCCTGAACTCTTTCTAGTGAGCTCAAAAATGTTATCAAAACTCCTCCACAAAAAATGGCACACCTCCAATTTTTGGTCCAATATCGCAGAAAAATTTCGAATTTTGTGAAAGAAATCCAGAATCCTTCTACGAATATTAAAAACATTGTCAAATTTTGATTTCGCTTACCATCTACGTATATATGTACATGCATGCCTCTTTCCCTACTGGGTACTTAAGCATATGAAACTTCGTACAAACTTAAAATCGAATTTAGGACATTTGGTAAAATCCCTGCGGCTACTCGTATATCCCCATGATGGTTGAGCCTGGCCAGTTGTTACAAAAGCGACTTTTTTATTTTACTGTTTGCATGTGTAAAAGAAACTTATACCATAAAAGAACTGAAAAAGAAAAAAAAAAAAAAAAATAACAGGCATTTAGAGTAGTTTGGTATTTTTGCCCCACGTCTTTAAATGTGTGAGTGTATTTGTGTTCATGTATCTTAGTGCCTTTGGAAATGTACCAATAAATCACCAAACGAGGCAAGTAACATTTAAAGCCGCGGTCGAATGAATATTGTTGAATAGCATCTTGAACAGGACATCGCACATCTGTAAAGAAAAAAAAGAGAGAATGAAAATTCCTAAGTTAAGAGTTTGAGTTATTTAAAGGCGCGCATTTAAGTGTGAGAATTATGTTGAAAGTAGGGCAGGGTTTTGTGGTCATGTGGCGTAAATGCGATGATGATGTGCGTTATTTTTAGTAGCTGTACCTACTCAAAAGTACTTAGGATTAATAATTCAAAAGACATAAAGAACATAAATTTCGTGGAAAATGTTTAACTTTTCTACTGAAAGAGTGTCAAGGGTATTTTCGATCGAAGGTGTAGTCATTTATATTTTTTTAGAATGTTTTAAAAAAAAATCGTTTTGCTTAGGGATCATAATAGATTATGAGAAATGTGAAAAAAGCACCAGCATGTTCTGGAACAAAAACACACAAAAAATGTGCTTGAATAATTACTAAAATCACTCATAATGAATGATCATGCTGTTTGTGAATGATGCCTCTACCGATTTATGTAAGTATATGACGTCGAAGAATAGAAAGTTATGAAATTTTTTAGTCATGAGTCAGTTCGTCATTTAAAGGTTGAGAATATAAAATATTCTATTGCAACGTTGAAAAGTTGAGTAAACATTGACAATCCCTTCAAACAAAATTTGGTTTATTTCGTTCGTCAGAAGATGGTGTCAGTAGCATGAGTTTTTTCAGCATTCTTACATTCTCTGAAATGTCAAATAACTTTGCATAGAAATCATTAAAAATTATTTAATTTATTTAATGTTTTACTAAACACAAATAACGCAATGTAAACAGCAAACTGCTGCAGACAAAACTAAGACAGTCAATAATTCACTTTGCTAAATCGTTTGCAAGTTTTCGAGATATTAACTGCACAAAAGTCAACTGAATTATTGAGTTCATTCGTTTTTAACTGAAACACAAATCTAAGCTGCTGGCGAAAAAACATAATCACACACAAGCATACACAAAGTACACTAACAACTAAGTACTAAATACTCTGTACGTACACGAAAAAAAAAAAAATAGTTTGTACTGAATACTTTATTTCTTGCCAATTTTACTAGAATTTAAGTTAATATAGTGACAATGTTTAAACTTAACCTTACTGTTTAAGTAAATTCAGAATATAAATGAAGTATAATTCAAGTGATTTTACCTTACTGTAAAGTTCAAAAAAAAAACCAAGCAAAGAAACCAAGCAAAGAAACCAAAAGACCAGACTAGGAATCGGGGTCCGTCTGTGCACGAAGAAAAAAATAGTTCATACTACTTTATTTCTAGAAAATTTTAATGAACTTTAGTGATAAGTCCTCAATATAGTAAAATTTACCTTACTGTTTTTCAATTCAGAATTTTTGAATAACGTTTTTTTTTGAAAATTGAAGTGATATTTACTTTACTGTTAAGTTCAAACAAAAAAAAAAAAAAAACCCCACTAGGACTCGAACCGGAGTCCATCCGCGTGATAGATAGAAAAATATTACAAACTTGTTAGACCTTCTCTCTCCATGATGAACAGGTATAAAATTTGTATATTAAGCAAATGTCGGTCCAAACATATATAAATATTCTTACTAGAATTATAAAGTAAAAATGGTTTTCTTTTTTTAAGATGTAAAGTATAGTTAACTCTACAAATAGAAAAACTTATGTATGTATGTATTCTCCTTTAACTCCTAGGAGGAGCATAGGGCCAATATGAAACATTTCCATTCGTCGCGATCCCTTGCGATGACTTTGATCTCTTGCCACGACTTTCCCGATTCTTGGATTTCCTTTTCCAACGACCTTTTCCAGTTAGTTTTGGGTCTACCATGTGCTCTACTGCCTTGTGGTTTCCACTCAAGAGCCTGGCGACAAACTTTGCTGTGTGGTTTCCGGAGAGTGTGACCAATTCACGTCAATAGAAAAACTATGGCAATATTAAAAATTATGGCAGTCATTTTTCTCCGTGTACGTATATGTGAATGTATGCATTTACTATTTAGTATTTGTACGTTCATATGTATGTATGTATGTATGTAAGTGTGGTGCAATAGAGTTCGCACATGTAGTTGGTATGTTGGTTGCACACGAAATTGAAAAGCAAAGCCAAGATGATTCAAAGATATGGGAAGCACACAGAGTGTTACTTGGCAACAACGTGCGGTTTATTAATGACTTCCACTAAGAAAACCTGTGTGTGAGAACATGCTCTAATTGCTTGCCAAGCACAAGTTAAGCACACTCTAAGCTAATCAGCAGCATTCTGTAAAGGTGTAAGTTCCTTTAAGCAAATATTTCAAAATTTTTATTTCACTGCACCCCACTCCTTTTCAGGAATCACTGCTTTCTGAAAACAGCGACAAAAATAACTGAATGTGGAGGGTGGGGTGGTAAAGCGTGGAAAAGTTATGCAATAAATAAAAACAGCCTGCGGGAGAGAAGAAGCGAAGGAAGAAGTTTAGCGATTGCTAAAGGAAATCTTCTAAATTAATATTAAATTAATTTTGTAAAAGTATTGAAAGGCATAAGAAAAAAATAAAAAAACAAAAAAAAAAAAAAAACAAAACATGAACTTACAGCAACAACTTCACACTTTGCATTGAAGTGAAGCAACAGTAGCAGCAACAGCAACAGCACCCAACTGCAAAACTTTTATGCACAACAATTTTACCCATAGCGAAGGCAGCAACGGAAGAAACTGCTGAAGTGCAAAAGTATTTAGACTGCGTACCTACTCATACTAAAAGTATTTTATCCTTATACTATAATATGTATCCTGTTGCTGGCACTGTTGTTGAAGTGTTCTTAAAGATTTAATTTTAATTAGGCGCCATAAGAAAATGTCGTTTTGTATTTGCAAATTATTTGTTGGTATATTTGATGATATTTTGCATATTTGATGGGAAAGGGATCAGAAAAAATCATCAAACACAAATTACCTAAGTGACATGAAATTATGATTAGACATTATTGTGTAGACGCCTTCTTAAAAGATGTTTAGCACAGCTTACTTTACTAATACAATTTTTGATTCATCTAAAGTTCCATTTTGGCAAAAAAAAAACACGTTTTTTGCTCGGAAGAAATTCAGAGAATGGATTTCCAAATTTGCACAAAAAAACGGCAGGTGGCACTCGGGGAGTGGCCGATGATATTGGAAGCTAATGCTTATTATAAGCTAATATAATAAGCTAAAACTTATTATAGTTAAAACTTATAATAAATTGATATTTTAAAATTTGTTGTGCGCTCGAAAATAAATAAGTGAGAAAGAGAGAGAGAGAGAGAGAGAGAGAGAACCCGCGCGAGCTGGCGCGCGGACATAAGAGATATCCATATGTGAAATGTATATATCTATATATATGAGCGCCCCTCTTACGTTCGAAAAATAAGTGAGAGAGAGAGAGAGAGAGAGAGAGAGAGAGAGAGCATGAGCTGGTGCGCGCAATGTTTATAAACATATATATATGTATACATACATATATACTGTATACTGTACTTTGTATACAGTACGTCTCTATTTTTATATGTGTGACGCATTTTCGTTGCAAACATCCGTTACACTTTTTCGTTGCATGTTTTCGCTGTTCAGACTCTGCCTCTCAAAACGTCCGATAAGGAAGCATTAGCTTCCAATAAACAATACATTTTTGCAAAATCTTTGGCGCTTAGAAACCATAATTTTTTTTTTGTAGCATATATACATAATATTCGGTTGTAAATAAAATCGATTTTTTTTACGTTTTTCAACTACGTGGTTGGAAAAATACAATTATTCTCAAAAGCAAGGCATCTTACGAAAAAGGTATATAGGACCAAAAATTTTTAAAATTGTTTAAGTTATACGTATCAAGTTTTTTGAGACATTTTGTAATGCTTCAAAAATTGATCCAAACATAAAAATAGTTAAAAAATTCCCTAAGCATTTTTCGTTATACAAAAGAGGGTGCCTTACTTTTGAGTACAAAAAAGCGTTTTTTCGGCCGCTTAGCCGTTAGGTTAGGTAATCAGTATAAATAGTTACACTTGTAGCTTTTTTAACAAACACAGAATAAAAAAAATTTGTGATGACTTATTTAAGAAATCAATACAAAAAATATTTTTAAGTGTAAACTCTATAACTAGGGGAACTGATGCTATTGTGGTAAAGTTTTTCTATGTGGTACGGTCGCATATCTCCGATTTGGTTAAGAACCTGCGAACGTCACTGCTTTTATTCTGTCAGAAAACATGAAAAACCAGGGATGTATTGCTGTCATGGACTAAACAAAATTTTTGTGATGTCAGTTGAACAAAACGTAAGTCGCATGTGGTTAATTTTTTTCCGGATATTTTGCAAAAAAATTTTGTTACGAAAAAGTTGCATTTTGGTGAAGTTTTAGTTATATTCAATAAAGGTCCTAAGTATTGCGAAGTAAGTGTTTAACTATGTAAATTCACAAAGTTTCCGATTTGATTTTTACAATTTTGTACTTTCTAAAAATTGGCCAATGTGGTATAGTCGGGCTTCGCTAATGTGATATATCAACATTTCTTGATATTTTTAACATTATTTGATGGCTGTTTATTTTTAAATAGGAGCTATGAACCAATGTAAATGTTATTATGAAATTATTTCATACCTATCAAACTTTATATTTGGTTGTATGGTTAAGTATACCACATTACCCGAGTTATATGTACCAAATTACCCGCCCACTTTACAAGAACTGATCAGTATATATACCACATTGCGCCACCATATATACCACATTACCTGCCAACTTTTTGAAAACAGCCTTTTTAACTTTTTTCAGATTTTTCTCAATAACTTTTTTATTGAAATTGCTCACATTTTATTGAAATATATTCTGTAGCCAATACTTCAATGATCAGCATAAACAAATTTGACTGAAATTGATCTAACAGTTCTTTTTCAAAATCCACCTAAACATTACCTATACCACAATAACATCAGTTCCCCTATTACTACTACTTTTCACTTTAAATTCTGTTTAAAGAAAAATCATTCGACAACTTAGAATTTAAACTTGGAAGAAAGCAACTAAAGTACCAGCTTCTTAAGAACAACTGACCTTCAAATTTAAAAGTTCCGTATCTCTGTAATGTTTTGAAATTTTGAAAAATTATTTGGTAGAACTTTACTCCACTATGCCGCTATTGCTTATGCCAATTAACAGCTAAATTGTATTCCGTCAAAAGAAATCTTGACCGTTTTAACATGGATTCTATCTATTGTATTTAGTTATTTGAAAGAAATGATTCTTTCAACTAAATTCCATCAATTTCACAGAGCCCAATTTCATTAGCTTTTAACAAAACTTCAGCTTGTTTGTAGAATTACATTACTTTTGCTTCGTTACTTTTTTTCTTGTGGCTATATATCATTTCATTTTAAAGAGTTTTGTTTACTATTTTCATCAGATTTGTTTCGCTTAAGTTTTTTTGAAATCTTTCGAAAAAAATGTAAAAAAAATTTTTTCTGTAAAAATTTTTAGATTTAAATTTTATACAAAAAAATGTTGCTTCTAAAACTTGTTGAATAAAAATATAAAGTTTTCAAGGTTTGAATATATCTACAGGACTTCTAGAAACGTTATTTTCAACAACAAATTGCGCCACACAACTTTCGAGTTCCCTTTGGTCGCTTTGTTGTATTTTATTAATATGATTTCGCTATTACGGGTTATATTTTACTGAAATTGATTAGGAAAAATCATAGAATTTCTGATTCTTACAGACAAGGATTGCTAAAACTCTTTGCACACACTTACAACTAATATACATACACATATTGCAGTTAAAATTTGCATCCACATACAAACGCTAACTTACACACACACTCGCAAATTTTGCTAACCATAATTGTATTTAGTTATCAACTAAGTTAAATAGCAAACATATTCATGCGGCTGTGTGTGTGTACTGTAGTTTGGTTATTTCTCCTTTCATCAAAGCGGTAGTCACAATAAACCTTCATAGACATATGTCAAGGGGAAAAGCAGTGCTTCAAAAACCTTTCTGAAGTGCATCTTTTTCCTTAAAAACTATTCTTTATTTTTAAAATTGCATGTTATAGGATGTAAGCATGCTTACACTTACCACAGCCTTACTTCAAAAGGCTTTTTAAAGCGCTTATATGTAATGCTGCGGTAAACATTTTTGAAATAAAAATAAAAGAAAAGACTGGCAGCACAAGGATTTGATTCCATGACCGTCCGTGTGCTATATAGTAACAGATTATTTTTACTTACATTCACCAACGTGTTAGACCGCTACACCATCTGCATACTAAGCAAATGTTTTCCAAACAGAACTTGACATTCGAATGATTCATAAAGGCTAACATAGAATCATTGTGTAATCAGCTGAAATTCAATTAAACAAAAGTAAATATATAAGAGAAAGGAAAATAGAAAAGTGAAACAAAAAAAATTTAAAAAAAAAAATAGTTTTTTTAATTGAACTTTTAGTCATATATTTGCAAAGATCGATTTACATATAAATCTAGCAATGTATTTTCTAACACTTAATTATGACAAATTAAGAAACGGATTAAAAACACGGCTATAGTAACATATGTTTCGACTTTCGCCACAAAGACTCATCAGACTATTTTTGTTGTAATTATAATTATATTTATTTCACTAAATTAATTATACATAATTGAAAAATTGCAAGTTTGAATTTTAATAATCAAAATAAAGCAATAAAAATAAAAGGGCCGGGTTTGAACCCATGTTGTTCTTATAACAGCCTCACAAAAAATCTTTGTGTAAGTGCTTCTAAATTTCTATGGCACAAGCGCTTTTGAAGCGCTTGGATCAGAAGCGCTAGAAATTTTTCCTCTTGGGTATCTACAGCCGAGTATATGTATGTGTGTGCATGCTGCGCCCATTATTAGTGCGCGCTGTAGCATGTAATTGTTTCATGGCTAAAGTCTGTAAATCTATTTAGAATAAATTTGTGTGGCTTATCCATGAAGTCAGTTATAATCGCCAAAAGGGATTTCTTACCAAAATATAACTTTTAATATCAAATAAGAAAAATGCACTGAAATATATTTTATTAAAAGTTTTAACAAAACTTTGACTTTCTTACTGTCAGCACCTTAAAACTTGTGATTAAATTTTGAATTAATCTTATTTGGCACTTGTTCATGGGATGTGCTCACTACGAAAATTTGCAACTATTGTTACTATTTTGTATGACGAGCAATAGTTGTATTGTTGTATTTTGAAGCAACTAAATTGGCGCTTCTCGTACGCCACTTTGACTCAACACAAACACACGCTCAAACTTACTAGGACACTCTACAGGACACACGTAAATGGTTGTATGAAATTCTACACTTTAAACACTCCATAAATTAATGTTCTAATGAAAGGTTCTCATTACGTTGTACAGATAATAACTTTGTTAGGTGTGTGTGTGTGTGTCTGTGTATGTGTGTGTGTGAGAGTTAGTACTATATGTGTGTAAATTAGTTTGTGTGCTGTTGCAATACATAGTGGAGCAGCATGAGCAGCTATTAGATGCTGTTCAAAGTTTCAAAAAAAATCTACCAGGTATGGAAATTTTCAACATGAGATCCGAGTTGAAGTAGCGACTACTACGACTCTGTCCCATTAAATGTAATTAAGTCAATGGAATAAGACGACCCCTGAAAATTGTTCTTGTGTTTAAATTTTGCGTGCGTTCACGTGTTTACCACATGCTCTGGTTGCTGGTGTTGCATGGAGTCTGTAATTGATTTTTACACTTAAATTGTTCAATAACAAAATTTCTAATTTCTTTAAAAAAAAGTAACACATATGCAGTGTGTGATACGAAAACATAAAAGTTTCATTATTCTGTCAATTTTTCAGTTCAATAGCTTTAAATTTGATAACAAAACTTTTGTACAATTAAGTTATTTTGCCAAAATTATTTTCCTTCTCCTTGTAAGTTTATTTTGTTCAGTAAATAAATATTTATGTAGTAGCATCTTTTGAAAAATTAATACAAAATTAAGTTTTTTGGAAACAATTCCAAATTCCCACGTGAAAACAAAGTTGAATGGAGTTGCAATTTTTTTGTATAATCTAATGTATAGTTTCTGAAATAATGGGTCAAAAGACTAAAAACAAAACATATAAATTTTCAGGATAAATACAGGGAAAATTCATAATGCATCAACTCAACTAAGAATCAAACTCTCCCATAGAGTTTAATTCGATGATCACTGAAGCTTAGGTAACAATTTAGCGAAAAATAAATTTGAAAAAAGAAATTGTAGAAATTGCATAAATATATATTTCACACCCATAAAATGCCAATGAACCATCTTTTTAGTAGTTTCTTTCAGCACAAAATCTGCGAGAAGTTGCATTTAAGTTTTATTCCCGACGTGCAGTAATGCATCAAAAAAAGTGCATGTAACCACAGTGCCATTCTTACCAAAAAAATAAAAATAAATACTATGGAACAATCATTCATGGGAAGTTAAATAAAAACTCACGCAGCAGCCAAAAGCGCATAAAGCTTCGTTTTTTACTGTCAACTCTGAATTCACTTTTTTTTCTTCTTCTTCTTTGATTTTCTACTTGAATAAAGCGTTTTTTTTAATAATAAAAAATTTCAATTTAACTTGTAATCTCGCGAGAACTCTTAAAATTTCTTGACGGATTAAGAAAGCGCTTCATTATTGCCAGTAAATACTTAAAATAACAGCAGCAGCAACAGCAGCAATGTCTCAAAGTTTTTTGATTTGCGTTTGTATTCCTCTTCAAATGACTTCAATTGGCAATTTGATAAGCGCATACACGTTCTGGATGATGCAAGATACGTATACAATACATACGCAAAGTACATAAAGTAAATAAATAAACATCCGTCGATTTATTGCACGTCGTTTGAAGATAAATTGTTGACAAGTATTTGATATAAAATGCCAACAACACACGCGAATTCATACATTCAGATACATATACTAATATGCACCCACACATTGAGGTGATTCCATTCGAAAATCACGAAAAATTTATAATCTTTAAGGAAAATCTGCCGTGATTGCGGTATTCTAAAATCGATGGAATATCATCAAATACTAAAGATTGGTTTCGAAGAAATGGAACGCAATAGTCGCATGCTAAATTTTGAAATTACAAAAGTTTCAGAGTTATAATAGAATTCCTATGAATACTACAATACGAGAATATCTCCGTTTGATGTGTAAGCAATTTTTTTCAAACGAACAATGAAGCAATAACTCAGCTATTCTAACGAAAACTCACTTTTTTATAATTACAGCTAAAAAGGAACAGAATATATGAAACACCCTAATTGGCACGAGTACAAATACGAACACCGCTTTTTTAAAACATCACCACTTGAATTGCGTTAACGTACCGCACACTGGGTCTATAAAGAATTTTGTGTTTTTAAAAAATCTCAAAATTTTTTATTATTGAATTTTATAGCCACCTCTGCAGAGGTCTGGCTGTATCAAACCTCCTCCTTCGGAAGAGCATACGGTAAAACTGAAATATCTCCATCTAAAGCGAAGATTTTTCACTCTATGGCTTTCTCTATTCATGGATAACCTTCTCCAATGATCTTTTTTAGGTGTCTGTTGGTGCACATCGTCCCCTACCGCCTTTTTTTCAAGCAGCGGTGGCAATTTGTATAGACAGGAGGGTGACTATGCCTGCAAAAGAAAAATAAATTTCATATATTTTGTATTGATTTCAAAATATGTACATAACAAATATGGGTTGCCTCCCTCCCAAGATTTTTCTAAATTATCGGCTTTGCAATCAAGAACTTGGCGATAAAATTCTTTGTGTGGTCTCCAAAGTGTAATACACAGGGCAACACTGATTTTTCGGCACAGGGTTTCGGAATTGATTTCGAGTATTTATGATCTTCATAATACGAATTTAATATCAGATTCACCAAATTGACTCTAGTTCTAAAAATATTTTTGTTTAAAAGTGCAAAAGTAGCTATTTTGAGGCATATTTGAAGTAGTGTAATACTTTCAGCAACTTACCTCTTACCTTTTCTGATTATATCCTTACTTTCCGAGTAATCAATAATTTAAACAATGGTATATCAACTCCATACAAAGAATTATTTTTTTTAGCGGCCTTAGTATTCATGGTTTGGTTTGTTTGTCTGAATTGACTTTAGTTCTCCAGAAGTCCTTGTTGTTTTTGCTCTTTTAAGCAGAGATATCTAAATAACTAGAGTCAATCCTGACAAATAATTTATACCCTAGGTGTCAAATGACCTTGGTGAATCTGAATTAACTCACAAAACTAAGACCGCAAACATAAACATTTTTTTTTTGTCGCCCTGTGCTATTTATCTGTCCATTCCTATTTATTAATTTATACTAATTTTTAGTTGACGCATGATAAATTTCGGCAAGTTCTTGCTTATTGCTTTTGAATGGCCTAGTCAAGTTTTTACTTCTTTTGTTCTGAGGCACTTTTGTCAGTGCTATTGATGACCATGATAGCTTCGGCGCTTGCCAAGGTTATTCTATGTTCCAGAATTCAGAGACTGTCTCTATAGCTGTGAGATAGTTACTAAAGTTATATAAAAAAAATCAGTTCTTACAGTGCTTTATGCAGTAGAAATACTTTCGCATGGAATAATATTAAATCGATTGATAACTTTAAAAAAAAGTGGCATTATTTTGGTTTAGCCCAAGTGTGTGCCACGTCATATCATGCAGCGTAGTACTGGATACGCGGGTGTAAATTGCTGATGTGATGCAAATGGGTAGTACAATGGTGCAAAAGTACAAAAGTGGGAGCAAACTGAGAGCAAAACAACAAAAGCAACTCAAGTGTCAGTTGTCTCAAAGTTGCGTTTAAGTGGATTCGCGTGCGCGCTGGCAAATAAAATTGCCAGGATTAAAGATAAATGCGTATTTTATTGTGATTTAAATTGTATTTTATTGTGTGCTGCTTTTTGTTTGTTTGCTACTTGAGAGTTATATGTTGTTGTACGAGTAGTAGTTGTTGCTGTAGTTTGTTGTTGTTGTTGTTGTGCAAAAACTTTTATCATTACAAAGTCATTTAAATACGCTGCGTCAAGTACTACTGAGCTGAAAGATAACACAGTAAATATATATGGTAATCAGGTTGATATTCGTTCAGTCATAGATGAAGGGTTTGTGAAAAAAGAAAATTTCGCTTGCTTGGGGAGCAAGAATTTTTTCGAAATAAGAAACATTTGATTAATTTGTATTTTAATTAACTCATCAATTTACTTAAATTGTAGTGGTAATATTTTGAGTGTGCACGAAGGAAATACTTACAAAAGATAAGGCATACCACTTGCATAACTTTGCAATATCGCTGCTGAAACCATCATTATATCGAGCCCTAACCGAGAATATAATGTGTGTGGCATTTTTGCGAACATTTTTTTTTTTATGCAAATATAAAATGTCAATCATATATACATTAGAGTGGTCCAAATTTTGTATGGAAAAACCAAAGGTGTTAAAAAGTCAAGGTGCGCGCGACTTTTCTGAATCCTTGGATCCTGCTGATTACAAAAAGTGCTTTGGAACCAAAAAAAAATTGCGTTTAGATATTCCGCAACGAGCTTGAAGGTACTTTTTTAGGAATTTTGAGTACTATTTTTAATTTAAACGCTATATCTTTTGAACCAGATAAAGTATTTGCAAAAATTAAATTGCATTTTGCTAAGAATATTTGGGCCATTTTTTGCATTAATAATAACACTAGTTTACAAATGATTAAAATTTTTTTTCCCAGCGAATACCGTTGCTCATTTTATATGAAAAATGGGCTACTGATTCCGAAAATCGCATTTTTTTTTTTTTATTTCGTGTCGTTTTCGAGATATCGGTCATTTTCGGTTTTTGGACCAAAAAAAAAAGATAGTTCCACTTAAATACAAATATCTCAAGAACCAATGTTTGTATTGAAACAAATATTATGTCATATTAAAGGTAATTAAATTACCTACAAATGATACTCACGTCACTTTTTGGCTGGTTTGTTAGTTTCGATGAAATAAATTGATTTCAGAAAAAAAGAGTATATTTTTCCGAAAAAATTACAAAAATGTCTAAATCAACTGCAGATTTTTACAAGAAAAAAAAATTTTAAAAATCATTTTGTATTTTTATATCATAGTCTATAAATTTGTTAGGCAAATAAAATACTATTTAAGAAAATCGATGGAAAAATGCAAAAGTTGTATACAATTCATTGATAAGTTACCAAAATGCGTTTTTCCCTATTTTTCCGTTTTTTTTGTAATAAACTGTTCGAAAATTTGAAACTTTTTGTAAAAGAAATTAGAAAATCCAAAAAATTCTTAAAGAAGGCATTAAAAGGAAATACCCGTGCCTCGCCGTTTTTCTCTAGCACGTCAGATTTTTTTTTAATCGATTTTTGAAGTTTTTTAATCCACTGTACATGAAAAAACAGAAATAACGCATTCTTGTGTTAAATCGATGAATTTAACTATATGATCCTTACATCTGAGGTGTATCATGTCTTCAGCAAACTTATGCAGGATACTACGCGGAATATTTTTGTAGACAATTTTAACCCTCTCAAACCCGCACATGTAGGTCAAAATGAACTTCATGTGGGGGTCAAAATGACCCACATGTGAGGGTTTTAGAGGGTTAAAATTGTCCACAAAAATATTCCTCGCAGTATCCTGCATAAGTTTACTGAACACATAATACACCTCAGATGTAAGGATCATATAGTAAAATTCATCGATTTAACACAAGAATGCGTTATTTCTGTTTTTTCATGTACAGTGGATTAAAAAACTTCAAAAATCGAGGCACGGGTATTTCCTTTTAATTCCTTCTTTAAGAATTTTTTGGATTTTCTAATTTCTTTTACAAAAAGTTTCAAATTTTCGAACAGTTTATTACAAAAAAACAGAAAAATAGGGAAAAACGCATTTTGGTAACTTATCAATGAATTGTATACAACTTTTGCATTTTTCCATCGATTTTCTTAAATGATATCTTATTTTCTTCACAAATATATAGTCTATGATACAAAAAAAAAATATTATAAAAAAAATATGTCTTCTTGTATAAATTTGAAGTTGAATTTGATTTTTTCTTAATTTTTTCGAAAAAAAAAAATTTTTTTTTTTAGAAATCAATTTATTTCACCGAAACTAACGAACCAACCAAAAAGTGATGTGGATAATATTTGTAGGTAATCTAATTACCTTTAATATGACATATTATTTGTTTAAATACAAACATTGGTTCTTGAGATATTTGTATTTTAATGGAACTATCTTTTTTTTTTGGTCCAAAAACCGAAAATGACCGATATCTCGAAAACGACACGAAATAAACAAAAAAAAAATGCGATTTTCGGAATCAGCAGCCCATTTTCCATATAAAATGAGTAACGGCATTCGCTGGGAATTTTGGCTGTAAACTAGTGTAATTAATGTTCCTCTTCCCAATTTTTTTTAGCAGCACTTTAAACTTCAAAATTTGTTAATTTTTTGAGGTATTTGCAGTTTCAAGAACCGATTTTTTTCTTATTTTGCTCTAGCAAATTTTTTTTTATGTTTCTATTTTTTTACGAATGAATTTATCTATCAACTGACTCCAACGACTAAGCCACCAGCTTCACTTTACTTGCTAAAAAACCGTAAAGTTTAATCAAATTTGGCCAAAAAAAAACTTTGAGTTTAAAATTTTCATGGTGAAACAGAAACAACAATAGTCTTTTGTGATGTATTTGTTCATGAGAATTCTAAATCCGGTCTCAGAATTGCTCTACATTGTACGGTTTTAGAGATATCCTAACCTAAAAATGCAAAAAACACCGTTTTTGATATTTTTGAAGCTGCTATATAACGACATGGTAACTTTCAGCTTGGTATTGAAAATAAGAGTGACGGCTTTTTTCTTGAAAACCCAATTTAAATTAAATTGATATCTTTTTGTTCCTCTGAAATATCGTAAGCAGAAATAATAAAAAAACGTTTTTTTTTGCACTTTTTCAACTTTTTAAGTTAGGTTAACTCCGAGAATAAAAAAGATATCGGTATAGTTTAAATTGAATTTTAAAGAAACAAACTGGCACTTTTAACCACAATACCAGTTTTTGTGGCTGAAAGTAACCTTGACTTGTAATATCACTTTAAAAAGAGCAAAAACGGTGTTTTTTGTACTTTTATGTTTGAATATCTCCTTAACCATACAAGATAAAGAAATTTTGAGACCGAATTGTTTATTTTTGATTAATTTTTTTTTTAGTTTTTTTAGAAGATCTATGAAAACTATCTGTTAACCTATGTTCCCAAAAATAACATGAAGTGCAAAAATTTCGATATTGCAAAGAACGTTGTTTTACTCAGAAGATTAGGTACTAATGATTTTATAAAAAAAAGGTACCTTACGTCATCCTATTAAGATATCTTATTTTAATGCCTTGAAAACACTAAAATGAATTTTTTTTTGAGTCTAATTTAATTATACTTAATAGTTTTTAGTGAGTAAAAGTGTTACTAATAGCTTAGTTGTTGAAATCATTTAAAAGATAAATTAATGCATAAAAATATAAAAATATTTAAAAAAATTTGCTAGAGCAAAATAAAAAAATCCGTTGTTGAAAGTGCAAGCACCTCAAAAAACTAACAAATTTTTAAGTTTAAAGTGCTGCTAAAAAAAATTGGCAAAAAGTACAATAGATTAACTATTATTAATGCAGAACATGGCTCAAAATATTCCTAACAAAATGCAATTTAATTTTTGCAAATACTTCATCTGGTTCAAAAGGTATAGCGTTTAAATTAAAAAAAGAACTCAAAAACTCAAAAATTCCCAAAGGAGTACCTTCAAGCTCGTTGCGGAATATCTAAACGCAATTTTTTTTTGGTTCCAAAGCACTTTTTGTAATCAGTAGGATCCAAGGATTCAGAAAAGTCGCGCGCACCTTGACTTTTTAACACTTTCGGATTTTGGACCACTCTAATATACATACATTTATACGTCAAATATTAAAAATGAGTTACATATATTTACAAAGCTATCGCATTTGCAATTATAGCGTCAGCGCCACACATAATTTTTTTTGACCGACCGCAAAAATAACGGAAGCACCTCAAAAACCATTAGCAAAATAATCAAAACTAAATGTAATTTCGAACTGATCCGATAAGATTGCGTCATCATTTTGTTTGAGGTCTCTTGCACCGATCTTATCAAGGGCTTACTCTACACTCAGAGTTTATTCACTTTATCCTTCCGTTTGTAACGCAGAGAAGGAGGCGTGGCAGGTATGGGAAAATATATATAATTTTGATCATCGTCACCTTCTGAGTCTACATAGCAATGTCAGTCTGGCACGCTGGGTGTCTGTCTGTCCGCGAAAATATTTTTAAAGGGAAAACTAAGCAAGATAATTCCATGAAATTTTGTATACTGGCTTCATTGTAAAAGTTACATCGAGGGATTGCAAATGTGCAAAATTGGTCCACAGACACGCCAGTCGACAATACAAAAAAAAAAAAAAAAACCAAAGCATTTAAAATGAAATTTTATGAACATTATTTACGTTAATGCAATCAAAATAACTACAAATACCAAGAATGGTAAGCTCTGAACAAAAACAGGATGATTTCGGGCAAGAGGGTGTGGTACATTCACATAAGTTTCAAAATAAGTACGTATTTTTTGATAATCCAACCAAATTTCACCTAGACACTGAGAACATGATACATATATAAACTCTGTTCAGGAACTTAGTTGATTCGAACAAAAGAGCGCGAATATTCGCATATACTCAAAGTTTTCAAGAAACTGAAAACGTCTTTTGAGATAATCCAGTAAGATGTCACTGTTTTCACCCTTAAACTAAGTTTTAGTATTTCATCTATTTCCTCTTTTTCGAGAACCAACTAAAAAAAAATAAGCCCTATATCGAAAATATATTTGACCCGAATTGGCTGACACTGAACGCACCCTTTCACATGGAATCATAATTTTTGTAAAACTCTTGAATGCACAATTCGCTCCCGAAAAACGCTTCATAGGAAAAACATTTTTAAGAGCCAGGCGTCCGACTGACATACCTTCCGCGCACCTCGTGTTCGTTGCTTTTACGCAAAAAGTTAAACAAGTATAAACTTTCTTTCGGGACACCTTGTAGTTTCGCGTATCGTGATTTTGTATATGTCTTTTTTATCTAAAAACTAAAATTTGATGAAATCATTTAATTTACGTGTTTCTAATAAGTAAGTGAATAGCAAGGAATAATTACTACATAGTTAAACCTAAGATACACTTTTAGTGTTGACCAGTGTTTAAAAAAAAAAATATAAAATGGTTCATATCAAGTGCAAAAATCAATACTGGCTTTAAAAAACTTAGTACTTGGAGACCGATCCCTGCTCGGTCAACAATCTGATTTTATTATTTTAGTCGATGTTTTTATTAATAGCTATTTCAAAATCCTGCAGGTGTAATGAAAGTTCTGCAATGGAGACGGATTCAGCGTCAAAAAGTACATAAGGCTGCATATAAGAATTGAAAAGTTCATTCTAAGGTTTTTTTGTACCAGAGTTATTAACCAAAATTTTTATTTTGATAAAAAAGTGGGCGTGGCAATTATTGAACAAAGCCTAATTTACGTTATGCTTGAGGTAACCCTCTAAGACTCTTACAAGTGGGTCATTTTGACCCCCCCACATTTAGGTCAAAATGACCCACATGTGGGGGTTTCAGAGGGTTAAAATTGTCCACAAAAATATTCCTCGTAATATCCTGCACAAGTTTACTGAACACATAATACACCTCAAATGTAAGGATCATATAGTTAAATTCATCGATTTAACACAAGAATGCGCTATTTTTGTTTTTATCATGTACTAATCCACTGTAAAAAAACTTCAAGAACCGATTAAAAAAAAATCTGACGTGCTGGAGAAAAACGACGAGATACGGGTATTTTTTTTTAACGCCTACTTTAAGAATTTTTTGGATTTTCTCATGTGTTTTACAAAAAGTTTTAATTTTCGAACAGTTTATTACAAAAAAACGAAAAAAATAGGGAAAAACGCATTTTGGTAACTTTTCAATGAATTGTATACAACTTTTGCATTTTTCCATCGATTTTTTAAGTGGTATCTTATTTTCTTCACAAATTTATAGTCTATGATACAAAAAAAAAAAAAAATTATAAAAAAGTTATTTCTTCTTGTATAAATCTGCAGTTGATTTTGTTTTTTTGTTAATTTTTTCGAAAAAAAAAAATTTTTTTTTTAGAAATCAATTTATTTTGCCGAAACTAACAAGCCAACCAAAAAGTGATGTGAATATCATTTGTAGGTAATTTAATTACCTTTAATATGGCATATAAAATGTTTGAATACAAACATTGGTTCTTGAGATATTTGTATTTAAATGGAACTATCTTTATTTTTGGTCCGAAAACCGAAAATGACCGATATCTCAAAAACGACACGAAATAAAAAAAAATAATGCGATTTTCGGAATTAGCAGCCCATTTTACATATAAAATGGATAGTTGCATTCACTGGGAATTTTGGCTGTAGACTAGTGTTATTATTGGAGTGTAAACAGTCAGCCACATGGGACCCCTATTTTTCGGTGGTCTTGAGGCCCAGGCCTCATTGCGTCAAATGGTAGAGACGGCACTGATTTCAAATAACGTATGTGCCACATTCAATTTCTCTCTTAGCCAAGAGTGAGAACGAAATTAAGGCATGCGCCATAAAAAAGTTAAATAGGCACAAAAGTAACTGAAAAATGCACCTTGTTTTTATATATAATCTAATATAGATCACTTTCAATGTTTTAAAAATAACCGCCATGCATGTTGGAAAAAATAAAAAATTAAATAAACATCTCATGCAAAATATGACTTTAAGCGCTTATAATATTTTCGCGGTTAGGGCTCAATATAATGCTTTAATTATTTAACATACATAAGTACATACGTACATTTCATAATCAGCAACCACTGTTTTTTTTAAATGTTTATTTTTTCTTTCTGTAACTGAATAAAACTTGAGCCACTTATTTTGCAACATTGGAAAATTCATTTAAATATGCGCGGTTCTATTCAATTGTGCTCAGATATATTTCAAATTCTGCCGAACGCTCACGCTTGAAGTATTTAATTCTCTCTGTTATATTTTGTTTTAACTTCTTTGATATTTAATTTTTATTTTTTGTTTAACTTTTAGGAATATGAAGGTCTTTTTGATATTACTGACAACATTGTCAGCGATACTTAAGATTGGAAGCTGTTTTATATCCATGACAACTATTGAACCAGAGATTGACACAACTGTTACGCAGCCGCTTTTGCGCACTTTTATTGCTGGCGCTTATAAAAAAAATTTCGATAATTTTCCTGAGATTCTCCATTTATCGGATTTAAGTAAAGGTAACCATTTTAAGGCTGAAGTTCTCTTGGGATTTTATGACGCCGTAAGTGAAGCTCAGCACATAGATATACCAGTTCATGCCATAGATTTGTACAAAAAAATTTAAGAGCTTCTCAACGTTCAAGACACGCATTTAAATGAAGAAAAATTAACTGAACTAGAACGCATTCGAGAAGAGCTACTTTTGAATATTATAGTACCAAAAGGTTCCCGTATCCTGGAGGCTGCCGCTTATATTAAGGATTGCAATCTAGAGAGCACACCATTTAAAAATTTGCTAACAGTGCTGCATAGAACAAATAACACTGTTTCAATTCTAATGTATCGTGAAATGGTTGCAAAAATGCGTCAGATAATACCTATGAAAGAAATTATGCCAATTTTAGCTCATGTGTCGCCAGTTTTTGAACAAAATTTGAATATTCTACTTTCATTATACGATGAGAACTCATTTGAAGAAGCAGAAAAACAGTCATATTTTCGTGGTTTTGCTGAATGGAAAAAAAATAATGTGTTAAAATTGAGCGCAGAAATTCGACGTAGGATAGATTCAGTGATTCCATTAGAAGTTCAAATGCAAAATAAACTTGTTGCTGAGGTATGTTTTTATCAAACACTTTACAATTCCTGGAGAAGTTATATTTACAAATGTCATGGAGATGCAATATGTGCCAACATTGACAGCAATCAACAAGTAGCATTTGAAGTCGTGGCGACTCAGAAACCACTAGAAATCAGTTTTTACATCGAAGGTATAAGTTCTGCAGGGCAAACCACAATGGAACCTATAAGGCAAACTGTAGCGGAAACTGCAAAATATCTTAATGATTTTGAAAGGTATTCGAAAGATGATAAGTGGAAACTTAATTTTAGAAATGAACAAGTTATGTTTTTAACCGAAGGAGGCCGCTTAATTTTTTGTACTGATTATAATAGTCTAGAGGATATTAGAACATTAGACGAATATACGGAGAATGATAGCAAATGTAAATGGGTTCTTGAAGATTGTAGCCATTCATAATTTAAGTTCATGTATATTCCATATTTATGGAAGTTTCTTTTGAAAATAAGTTAAGATCAAATCTTGTGAAAGATTTAATAAAAATGAAATAAAGATAAAAACATAATTTGAAAATATTGAAAAGAGACGTAAATAAAAAATATTTTGTTGTTTTAGGGCAAAAGGAGTAAAATAAATGCAATGTTAGAGCAGCCTAAGGAACGCAAAATTAGAAACAAAACTTTTGTTTTGTTTTACAATTGGAAAGGAAAAATATATATATTAGAGTGGTCCAAAATCCGAAAGTGTTAAAAAGTCAAGGTGCGCGCGACTTTTCTGAATCCTTGGATCCTGCTGATTACAAAAAGTGCTTTGGAAGCAAAAAAAAAAATTGCGTTTAGATATTCCGCAACGAGCTTGAAGGTACTTTTTTAGGAATTTTTGAGTTTTTGAGTACTATTTTTAATTTAAACGCTATATCTTTTGAATCAGATAAAGTATTTGCAAAAATTGAATTGCATTTTGTTAGGAATATTTTGAGCCATGTTCTGCATTAATAATAGTTAATCTACTTCTTGCCAATTTTTTTTAGCAGCACTTTAAACTTCAAAATTTGTTAATTTTTTGAGGTATTTGCAGTTTCAAGAACCGATTTTTTTCTTATTTTGCTCTAGCAAATTTTTTTTTATGTTTCTATTTTTTTACGAATGAATTTATCTATCAACTGACTTCAACGACTAAGCCACCAGCTTCACTTTACTTGTTTAAAACCGTAAAGTTTAATCAAATTTGGCCAAAAAAAAAAACTTTGAGTTTAAAATTTTCAGGGTAAAACAGAAACAACAATAGTCATTTGTGATGTATTTGTTCATGAGAATTCTAAATCCGGTCTCAAAATCGCTCTATCTTGTACGGTTTTAGAGATATCCTAACCTAAAAATGCAAAAAACACCGTTTTTGATATTTTTGAAGCTGTTATATATCGACATGGTAACTTTCAGCTTGGTGTTGAAAATAAGAGTGACAGCTTTTTTCTTGGTTCCAAAGCACTTTTTATAATCAGCAGGATCCAAGGATTCAAAAAAGTCGCGCGCACCTTGACTTTTTAACACTTTTGGTTTTTCCATACAAAATTTGGACCACTCTAATATATATGTATATAAATTTTGATTCTACGAAATTCAAATTTTTGCAGGTGACTGTTCAATGGAAGGTTATGATTGATCCTTTGTAAATGTGATCGTCTGTCTATTGAAATTACGACTACGGCCAAATGAATAAAGTTATATTCATAAAATTTAGCACTTATCTGTTTAGGTGAAAAGCGTGAGCATTAACCCATTTGGAATTTTCATCAAACCACGATCCCAAGTAAAATAAATGGAAAACTCCCTACAGTGTTGTTCATGCCTTCCTCCCATACAGGGTTTTTTAAAACATTGTATGGGAGGTAGGCGTGAAGGTAAACCAACGCATCTGGCGCAATCCGTTTTGCCGTAATCGTAATTTCAACAAACAGATGGACAGTGTACAAGAGAACCACTCAGATCAACATAAAAACCTGAAAAAATTATAGGCATCTTTTTATCGAAATTTAAACCGATTTACCACCATCCATATATAGGGGAACTGATGCTATTGTGGTATAGCTAATGTTTAGGTGAAATTTGAAAGAAAACCATTGGATCAATTTCAGCCAAATTTTTGTATGCTAATCATTGAAGTATTGGCTACAGAATATATTTCAACAAAATGTGTGCAATTTCATTAAAAAAAGTTATTGAGCAAAATCTGGAAAAAGTCAAAAAAACTGTTTTCAAAAAGTTGGGAGGTAATGTGGTATATATGGTGGCACAATGTGGTATACATACTGATCAGTACTTGTAAATTGAGCTGGTAATGTGGTACATATAAGTAGGGCAATGTGGTATACTTAACCATACAATAAAATATAAAGTTTGAAAGGTATGAAATAAGTTCATAATAACATTTACATTGGTTCTCAAACTCATAGTTTTTATGAAAAAATAAACAGCAATCAAATAATGTTAAGAATATCAAGAAATATTCATATACCACATTAGCGAACCTCGACTATACCACACTGGGCAATTTTTAGAAATTACAAAATTCTAAAAATAAAATGGGAAACTTTGTGAATTTACATAGTTTAACCCTTATTTCGCAATACTGAGCACTTACCTTTATTGAATATAAATAAAACTTAACCAAAAAGCCACTTTTTCTTAACAAAATTTTTTTGCAAAAAATCCGGACAAAAAAATCAACCACACGCAACTTACATTTCGTTCAACTGACATCGGAAAAATTTATTTTGGTGCATGATAGCAACACATCCCTGGTTTTTCATATTTTCTGACAGGATAAAAGCAATTACGTTCGCAGGTTCCTTCCCAATTCGGAGATATGCGACCATACCACTTTGAAAAACTATACCACAATAGCATCAGTTCCCCTAGTATTCGAATGTGTGTGTCTATTACATGAACAAATTTTTTCCGTTCAAATCTCGCCCAAAATTGTACTTAGGAAGCAAAAAATGCTTAGGATTGTCCAAAAAATACGTTTGAATTTACACCAAGTATTTTATAATTTTTCAAAACTTGATAAAAAAAAAAAATAAAAATTCACACGTTTTTGAACAGTAACAAGCATTTTTGTCTCTGACACTTTTTCCGTTAGATGCTTTGCATTTGAGTAAATTATCGTTTTTTCGACAGCGTAATTGAAAAATGCAAGTTTTTTAGCCAAAATGGGCTTTCGGTAGAATCAAAAGTGCTTCATTCGTTTTGCTTGGAAGGAAAGAAAAAATAAAAAAATTATGCAGATATCGTTTTTAGGAGTCCTTCAAGCTTCTGAGTCGGTTCCGGGATGATTTTTTATTCTTCATACAAAATCAAGTTTCTGAAGTTGAAAATTGAGAAAAAGTAAGAACGATTCCTCAAATTCCAAAATATTGAAAATACCAGAAGCACAAAATCATTGCGTACAAAATTTAAAAATAAACTTTGCATCATCATAAACTCATAGTTTTTTCTCCACTTTTAAGGTGTTGATACTTTGTTTTTATGCTCTCAATCGATTGATTTTGATATTGGTTTTGCATATGTCCAGCATATCCTTTCATGGAACGGAGTGCCATGTCCAAATTGTTGTTACAAAAAGAAGAAGCAAAAAGACACCCGACTGTATTAAAAATGACATAAATTGGACACATTGCTGACATGCCGATCAATCATTATATATGACGATGATGTTGATGATATTTTTGCAAACATACAAACATGCACACTCACACACACGCAAACACATGCACATACAACTTGTTTAAAAGCTCGCCTCCATGTAATGCAAATAAATTGGCAGTGCAAACCAACTTTTAATGAAACTGTCAGCAAGTGAGCGCAATTCGAATGAATCGTGGCGTACCAGTGGTTGAATGTTCGATGGAAGAACATCGGCCACACACACATACACGCAGGATATACGAAATAAAGAGTGCAAATTGTTTGGTCCAGTGTTGCATTGCTTTTGGAAAATTGACAAATTATTTCTGGTGTGGAATGTAATTTTTGTGTATTTGTCGGAAATTATTATTTTTCGCATTATTGCGCTGTTGTCTGTTGTTGTTGATTATGTTGTTGCATTTCCTGTGGTTATATGTGTGAGATGTCATATAGACATACACATATAGACAGACTGCATTCGGTTGCAAAATTTAAATTAAAAATGTAGCAAAATATTATTAAAATTTATTGGTTACGTCTAGCGTTAAGTACTCATGGTGGACGGACAGATAACAATATCAGCTTAAGTGGTCTAATTGAGTCAATAAAATAATGACAGATTTTATACGAGAATGTGCATTTGTATTTGTATAGAAAACGTAGCTGATTTTGAATTATAAACTAGTTCATTAAAGCAAAAAAGTCATTTAAAAAATATTCCAAAAATATTTAAATATTTTCAAAGGAACTCAATTACAATATTATTGACACAATTTGTATATCAGCTGGTTTACAAATAAACAGAGACTATATATGTATGTGGGTGATTCTCAAAAAAGTTTACCATTCAATGTGCCGGGGCTCAAAACCATGAATAAATTCAAAATTTGATATTTTAACTATTTAATACAGATACGTTTTAATGTTTTACTATGAAATTATAGCAAACAGTATTAAAAAATCATTCACCTTACTGTCTCTAACCGCTTCTTAGTGCGTTTAATTTGACCAATTCGCATATAACGTTATTTTCAAAAAAAAGATTTGACGGGATTGCTTGTATATACATAAGTATATTTCAGTTACCGTTTTTCTATGATTACTCTTCAAAATTTTTTTATATCGAATCGACATACATAGAAGTTGTTCTATCATTTAAGACAGTCTCCGCTCAGTTCTTCTTATTCTAACTGCACAATTTCTTTTGAGTGAAAAGAGAGCTGCAAGTGAAGAGAAAGAGTAGATTCAGTTAACTTTCAGCTCAGTCAGTTTTGATTTTTCGATAGTGAATGTTTTGTAAAGAACGAAGATGTGTGTCCTTCTCCGAGTTAGTTTTTTTTATGTTACTACACATATTCCTTAATCTTCATATAATTAAATCAATAAACAATTAAAGGGGCCATCCACCAGTTTCATCTTTTAAAAAATAATTGCTATATTTATTGTGGTATTACTGTTTTAGCAACATTTTGTCATTCTCCGTTTAGTCATTCTCCGCATAGTATATCCAAACCAGGTTTTTTATGTTAGGTTTGATTAAGCTATATATTTAAAGAAAAAAAATTCAATTTTTAGTTTTAATAATTTTAAATAAGGTTTTCTATAATTCAACACCAATTTTCAGGGTTCCCACCTGGTTATTTTTGAAAATCTTAAATAGTTCTTACTTTTTTGACTACATTAATATTTTTGGTTTCAGAATCGCTCAAATAAACTTTTCTGAAATTGTACAGAAATTTCAGTCCGGTTTTTTTTTTGTTAGTTTTGCTTAAACCAAATTTCTGTTCGATAAATATGTAACGATGTAAGAGTCGATCGATTGATTTAAACTGCTTTTTTTTAGTGTGTAATTACAATGATGAAAGTAAGGTTTAAAATAAATTTTTGCAAACCACCATCTGGCAGCCCTAAAAATTTATGTTGGATTTTTCTAAATTTTATCCAAGCAAAACGTAACTAAAATCTTAAAATATTTTAATTTTTTAAATATATTGTTTAGGCGAAACTTTCAAAAATAAAAAAAAAAGGTTTGGCAACCCTGAAAATGTATGTTAATTTTTTAGAAATGCTTCAGAAGTTAAGGTTATCATATTCCATAACTTCAATTAATAAAAAAAAAAAAAAAAGTGAGAACAAAAAAAGCCATGTTTTAGCACATTTTTCGGAGACTTACCCATGTGTGCATTAGAGCACCCATATGTGCAAAATTCTGATTTTGCTTGCTCCCCGTCCATTTCCTGAAATTAGAGGTAAAAAAAATAAGATCTCAAAAAAAAATTTGGAATCGGTAGTTGAAAAAACCCAGCCGGTTTTCGATCAAAGGTCGAAAAATTGACTAAAATAACGCAAGTCGCTTTGACTGCCTGTTACTTCAAAACTATTAATTTTTTCTTAATATTTTCAAGACGAGTTTTGTAGAGCATGACTAGGTCAACATTATCTTCTTAAAATGTTTTGGTCCAAAAATTAAATTTGTTGCTGTTTCGGTACAAAAGTTTAAATTTTTTAAGAAAATTTTTGTGACTTTTTTACTATAAATTGGTTTTTTGTAATTTTGAAAGGGCGGAATATTTGTTTTGGAATTTTTATATTGTAGAGAACTAAATGCTGATTAATTTAAAAGAAAAATTATTAAAAAATATTAGTTTTTAAGAAATGGAGCTCGTTTCAAAGTTAAGAAAATAAATTTATTTTTTTATTTTTTCTTCTTAATTTTTAATTTGGTAAGAAACCATTTTGGTAGTTATATTTTCTAAACTAATTTGGGATCGTTGAACACGAAAATAGCATTTGTTTTCGTTTTAGTGCGTTTTTGGGCTGTTCCAGCAGAGATAATCGAAAATTTCAAATTTCGTGCACGCAGCCCAGGAAAAAAATGCAATCAAGTTGTCGCGAACTGCACAAAGATGTGAAATTGCACCTAAGCATTTAGTGTATAAGAAAAAAAGTTTTCAAAATCGGTTCATGGAATAATTTTTAAAATGAGGTCGAAAAACGGTATTTAAAAAAACGACTGCAAACCAAAACTAAAATAGTCATTTTTGATGTAGTTATTAATGCTGAATTCGAAATTGGACGCAAAATTGCTATATCACTTATAGTTTGTGAAATATCTTACCCCTAATGTTCAAAAAACACGATTTTTGAGGTTGTGTAGAACACGCAAAAAATCGTTTTGGTCTGTTTTATTAATTGCGTAATTTAGTACTGTTTTTCTTCTTCAAAATGAGTTACGGAATAGTCTTGTATAATTTTTCTTAAAAAAGTTATGACCATTGCTGTAGAGAATCCACACATCGCGACCTTAGAACAACAGGGTTCTATCTACACTCACATCACTTTCGAGATATCTATGTTTGAATATTTCGTGTCGTATAACTTTTATGAATTGATTTTAATCACAATGTTATTTATATTACAAAAATTTGATTGTCGAGAGGATTTCATTGATACTAAAATAATTAAAATACGTTGCCTAGTTAATAAGGAATTTAAGTTTAAAAAAATCGATAGAACTTTGTTGCTAAACGATAAGGTACTTGAAGTTGGGAAACAAGGTTTTAACTGCCAGATAGAACTTTGTGTTTCTGTAAGAGAGCAGGCAAATTAGATAAAATCATGTAACTTTGTTAAACAAGCCCCGATTTTGAGCCGACATGGCTCATTTTGTTAGTAATTGAACTTAACAAAAACCAACATTTAAGATTTATGCAGTTTTTGAAAAATGGCCGAAAAACGGTTTTCGAAAAATTGACATACTTTCATGTATCATTTAAATCGAGTGTAACTTTTTAAATAAAAATCACACGAGGCCAGTTTGCATCTCATTTTGAAGAAAAAGAATAGTACTTACAGTTTCATTTAATAGAAAAGAGAAAAACAATTTTGTGCGTCTTCTAAACAACCTCAAAAATCGTGCTTTTGATCATTTTTTTAACATTTATGATAAGATATCTCCGAAACCATATAAGATATAGCAACTCTGATGCCAGATTCGGATGCAACGTTGGCAATTTTATCGAAAATGACTATCTTTGATTCGATTTCTTAAATTTTCTAAAACCGTTTTTCGACCTTTTTTCAAAAACTGCATAAATCTTAAGTGTTGGTTTTTGTTAAGTTCAATTACTAACAAAATGAGCCATGTCGGCTCAAAATTGGGGCTTGTTTAACAAAGTTACATGATTTTTTCTAATTTGCCTGCTCTCTTACAGAAACACAAAGTTCTATCTGGCAGTTAGAACTTTGTGAAATTAATTTTAATTTGAATATGTGTAGATAGAACCTTGCGCATCTCAATTTCATTAATTATCTCAGAAATCATACGAGATAGAAATATTTGAGTGGCGGTAATCGAAAGAGCGTGATCTATTTGGTACGAAGCAATATATAACTCAATTTCACAAAAAATGTCAGTTAGAACCCTGTTGTTCTAAGGTCGCGACATAATTTTTAACTTTCATAATGTCATTTTAAAATGGTCATAACTTTTTGAAAAAAAGTTGCATAACCCCATTTCATAGCTAATTTTGAAGGCAAAAAATGGTTCTAAATGATGCATTTAATAACAACCAGCAATGTATTTTCTTGCATCCAATAAAGTAGCGATTAAAAGAAAAAAATTAAAATTCTTATTTTTTTCCAACATTGAGACCGGCTCCATACCTTAAAACTTAATATTTTTAAATAATTTTGTTTTGTTAAATTAATCAACATTTAATTCCCTGCAATATTAAAATTCCAGAACAAATATTCCTTCCTTAAAAAATTACAAAAAAACAGTTTATAGAAAAAAAACCATGAAAATTTTCTTAAAAAATTTGAATTTTCGCACCGACATAGCCACAAATTTAATTTTTGGACCAAAACTCTCTAAGAAGATAATGTTGACCTAGTCATTCTCTACAAAAGTTGGCTTAAAAACATTAAGAAAAAGTTAATAGTTTTGAAGTAACGGGCAGTCAAAGCGACTTGCCTTTTTTTAGCAAATTTTTCGACCTTTAATCGAAAACCGGTTTTTTCCACTTCCGATTCCAAATTTTTTTTTTGAGATCTTATTTTTTTGACCTCTAATTTCAGGAAATGGACGGGGAGCAAACAAATTTACAACTTTGCACATTTCACATATCTTGTGGGCGCTCTAGTGTGCATGTATGTATATGTATACAGAAGTAGGCAACTTACTGCGTCTACAGCACAGAATGTAAATGACCTTTAAATAAACCGCCAGAGGGATTTTTTTTTTTTCATAAATTGATATTTTATTAAAAGATTTCATTTTTTTTTTTGAATAAAAATATGCGTATAAATTAAAAAATGCGGTGATATCTGCGTATCGGCATTAATTACACGCATTTTGCCAGCATGAGCGATGAGCGATGCGCACGGAATGTTGTATGCTTAATGTTAACTTTGTTAACAATGTCAATCAGTCAGCCAATGAGTCACGCAGCTGGTTGGTCATACAGTCAGTCATCGATTCATTCAAACGCTCACTTTATAACAATTCAATTTTAATTAAATTTCAATTAATTAACTTTTACTCTTTTGCAATCCGTGTCGTTTCTTTTCAATTTGTTTTTATTTGTAGTGCAAAGGTTGAAGTTTCACAAAAGTCCGGCAACACTTTCCAACACAGCCGAGTATGCAATCGATAATGAACAACTACATATGTACGAGTATATGTAAATACGCATGCCTGCGTACGTGTTGCGCACTAGCGCTTTAAGTGTAATGGTATTTTAATGTTGTGTATTTCGGCTTGAGTAAATCGCAATAAAAATAGTCAGTAAAATTTCAATAGTTCAGACAAAAGTTGCTTTTTGTGTCATTTCGCAGTAATGCATATAAAAATACATATATAATATATCAATTTTTATTCAATTGATTGTTGTCAAGTACACGGGTGAACCTCTGAAATATATACCAAAATATGCCTTATTTTGCCCCATTTAATTTTTTTAGTTAAAAATAAACAATATGATGACCTTAATTTCTAGAACATTTTTAAAAAATGAACATAAACTTTCAGTGTTTGTCAATGTTTCTTATTTTTAAGGTTTCGCTTGAACAATATATTCAAAAAATTTAAACAAAAAATGCTTAAATAAACTTCTGAAAAATCCAACATGACTTTCTAGGGTTGACACATGGTTTTAAAAATATTGCTTAATTTTTTTGTTTTAAAGTTGAAGTTTTGCACAATTTTAGGAAAGATTATATGAGGGTTTCTGTAACCAAAATTTGAATATAGTCGAGAAAAGTAGAAGTTATATAAGATTTTTGAAAATAACCAGGTGGCAGCACTAAAAATTCATATTAAATCGTCGAGAGTTTTATGGACAGCCCCTAATCATAAAGAGAAAAATAAGTTCAACAAGTCTAATGAATTAACCAATAAAAATGTCTTGAAAGAAGTAAATATGACAGGAGAATGATGCAAGTACAATAAATCACAAAGGGAATAGCAATTATTTTTAAAAAAACTTGAAACTGGTTGATAGTTTTTCAAATTGTTTATTGATTCAATTACATAAAGATAAAAGAATATGTATAGTAACACGAAAACCTTACACGGAGAATGACGCATACCTTTTTAAAGAAATTTTTAAACTTTTTTATAAAAAAATAGGCACTCACCACGTAAAACCAAAACTGAATGAGCTTAAAAAAAAAACTGAGTCTCAACTTTCTTTTCACTTTTTTTTACTTGAAAAACATTTGAAAAACTTACACTTAAATTATGAAATACTGAGGGGAAATAGTCTGCATGAGAGTTTTTGGATTTGGAAAGCCCGCGGTAGGCAAAACTCTTTTTTTACTCAAGAGGAAGGCATCTTACGAAAAAAATGTGCATGTAATAGATTGTTTACAATAATCAAAGGAATACTTGTGAATTTTTTTGAAATTTTTTTTGATTAAAAATAAAATTTTCTAAACTTTCCAAAAAATTCCCAAAAGTTTCACATGTTTTTCTTGGACGATTTTAAAATCGGAGACAAAAAAATTTTCAGCTGGCACACTAGGCATGTTTTGCTTCATAAATACATTTTTTTCGAAGAGTTAACACAGAAGAATGTTGCATAAGTTGTTTTTTAGATAACAACGTTATATGCGAAGCGAGACAATTAAGTGCACTAAAAAGTGGTTAGAGACCTCAGGGAGAATGACTTTTTCACACTTTATGTTATAATTTCATAGTGAAGTATTGAGAACTATTTTTTTAAGCTATTTGTACAGAAGCTCTTGTTAAATATCAGTACTAAATAGTTAAAATATTAAGTTTTGAATTTAATCATGATTTTGAGTTCCGGGACAATGAATGGTACATTTTTCAGAGAATTACGCCATCTTTACAAAATTCTCCATAAAACAATGTAAAAATCTTTGATTTTTCAAAGAATAACAAAGAGCAATATAACCCAAAGTTTTTTTGCAATTGAGAAATTCATATTATTGATGGCAATCGAAGTGGTCCGTTGGTTTTTAGTAAGTTCTTTTATAGTTGTCAGTTTTGCCATATTGTAGTTTATAATTTCTCTTTGATTTCATTGCATGAATTATCAAAAACACCAGAAAAACTTAAAACTCCAGTCACTTTTTTTATTGGTGGTACGACCATACCAAGCACACATACTTTACTTTATATGGATCACCTAGTCCTTCTAAAACTATTCTTTTTCGATTATATTATGTCAGGTTTTGCTTGATTTTGTACGATAATTTAAAAATTGTTAACTTTTAAAGGTGAAGCAATTAATTTTTTAAAGTTGCAAAATTAATTAATTGTAATTAACAGCAATTTTTATTATTACCAACATGATTATTAATGTTGTCACCATTCAATTCCTGTTATTGTCAATTACATAAACGTTTTTTATGCAAGTTGAGGGTTGCTTTATATACGTTGGGCTTAACAACCAATATTTATCATTAAAAAATATTCTTATTGATTTTCGATATATTCGAAGTGATGATAAAAGAAGCGATTAGTGCAAATTTTCTTCACTGAACTTAAGTGTTGATTACACAGTCCTGCATGGGTTTTCCTCTCTAAGTTTTAAAAAGCGATTTCTATAGATTTAAGTGTGCTGATTACGAGAAAAATAGTGAAAAAATTCCAGCACGTCACAATTTTCAGTGATTTAAGTTTTACTTAAGTGTCTTTTTTGTATATACAAGACTACCACGCCTATACTACTGGACGTATCAAAACCATATTTGCACCAGATGTTTTTTTGGTGGTCCAACACATTTATAAGAAATATGGGATCGTTTGGACAAGGGGGTGTTGTACCCCTCATACAAAAAAAACCTCAATATAATTGAAAATTTTATTTGAGTCGCTCCTACGCCCGCACCAGTTGGTATATTGAAACCATATTAACACCATGTATCCGCCTGATATTCCGACAGATTTTTCTTGATAAAAGGGGTAATTGAATGAAAGTACGGTGCGCTCGGTACATGAAGAAAACATACCAAAACCAAAAAAAAAAAAAATAAAGCTCATTTCTACTCACATTACCTGCATTATGAAACTTGATATCTGGATGAATATTATGGATAGCAACTATCAAGATCGTACGGGAAGCCTCAAAAAAATATATGGTGCAAGAATGGCTTAAATATGTTGAGTATTTTAGGCGTGATATTGAAGAGTACGTAAGCACAAACGATTGAATTAATAAGTTTTCAAATGCTGCACAGACGAACAAGGGTACCCCTCTTTAAATTACGAGAAAGCTTTTTAATGTATTTTTTGATGCAGAGACCAAATCCGTTTACAGAATTGCTCTATCACGTCCAAATTTTGAGAAAATTTAAAAAAACAGTCAAAAACACACGATTTTCCATTATTTTTGAAGTTATGAAAACTGGAATATCTCAAAATTCTGACGTGATGGAAAGAAACCAAGTTCAGATTCGTGATCAGGAGGTCCCATACCACTATAATTGGCTTCAAAATTTAAGAGAGGAAAAAAAAATGTCGAATTTGCAGGCCTGTGTTATTAAAGTACATAGTAAACATATATTTTGTACAGCCACATGACGATATAACGTTATCAATTAGCGCATAAAAGCATTGGAACCAATATTTATAAAAGCATTGATAATCACTCTTACCATTTGATTCGATTTCGATTGAAACTAAATGAAATCGAGATTTTGCTTTCATATATTTTGGATTTCAGAATCAAAATCGACATTTTTTCGATCAAAATAGATTCAGCCATATCATCTAATTTGATTGGAAAAATTATCGAGTTCGATTCTGGAAGTCAAAATATATGAAAGCAAAATTTCCATTCCATTTAGTTCCAATTGAAATCTAATTAAATTCTAAGGGTGAATATTGTATCGAATGGGTTGAACGATGGACTGGTGCTTAGATAATTCAATTAAATTTTTGAGTTTTGATTTAAAAGTCAATCCCATGCTTGGATTGAAATTAAATTTCAATGGTAATCCGTCTTATTAAAATTTACATAAAATAAGCTCAATAGAACCTAGCAGCATTAGTGCTTTAGATTCCGGATAAATAAATAGCAATCTATCTGCAATTATTTGACAATAGCGCACTTGACAAACAAATGACACCACTCCATAATATCGACGATAATTGATAAGGATCGGTATTCGAAAATATAATTAAAAAAAGGAAAAATTTTTCACATATACAAACATATTCAATTGCAAATATTTTGTAATATTATATTCGTATATGAGTGGGTGCTCATAGTAAACCACATGACAAATAACATATTTGTATTTTTGAGTTGTTGTTGGTTTTATCGGTTTATTTTTTGTTGCTGTCAAGCAAAATGGCTTACGGTGTGGTCACAATTTTGGAATTAATTTAAAATTTTTAATCGTAATTATGAAATCAAAATTACTTTGCACTGACGTAAACAAATGAATTTTTCAAATTTTTACTGTTCATTTTTTTCATTCGCATTGGCACTTAACGCAACTCACAAATTAAAATGTAATAAATATTTGTATTTTATTCACAATATGCTTACATCATTTTGTGAATGTATTTGCATATTACATATCAAATTGAGCAAATGTTAGTGCAATCATTAAATTTTAAAGACACATACTTTATATTACATTGCTTTTTGTAGAGCGACTCAAGTACAGTCATATTTTATTTACCAAACCAGAAAACCTCAAACTCAAGAAATACTTTTGAAGAATTAGAAATTTCTCTCAATTTTTCTTCAATTAGTTGTTCAACAGTGGGCGGCAACAACAACCAAAAACAAAAACAACAAAAGAATTAATTGAAGTATTTTCCTACGAAAACTTACAAGTGTTGTGGTTTTGTTAAATTGCTGAATGCTGGTCTCGAAGACTATCTCTGTTAAAGACTTTTTGGTTAAATTTACTTTACCAAAAATGTATGTACGTACACATTAAAGTATGAGATATTTATTCAAATAAAAAGAAAATATTTTTTTGTTAAGACTTCTTCCATATGAATCGCACAAATGCAAAAGCAGTTAAAAACTAAAGTTGTTTTTGGGATATTGGTATTTTTGAACTGCTAGGAGCTGATGAATCCAAAAATAACATTAAGAAAAAAAGTTATTTTTTTTGACTTTTAACTTATTTAACATTTGCGCGACTCATATGTTTATAAATTGGAATGTCCCAGCAAACGATTTTTTAACATATTTTATTTAAAGCTTGCAAAAGTATTGTATAAAAACATTTGCAAAAATCTTTTCATAAAGAGTCCAATTTCTATTATAATACAATATAGAATCAAATATTTTCAAATATTTGTAAATTTAATTCCAAACGAAATGTTTACTAAGTTATTCTCCAAACGTCTTTGTTTATTGGGATGAATTCTCTCAAAACAATTGGTGATTCAGTAGTAGGCGTAAAACTGCAGGAAGCATTCTACCACTGAAAAAAGCGTTTTTTAGTAGATTTGCTCTAGCGAATGCATTGCTTATGGTAGTTGGCTTAACATAGGAGTCTACGGACTCATTTGAAGTTGGCTTCGGAATTTCTGAAAATCGAAAATTTTTTTAGAGTTCTGGAACCGATGGTAATAGTTCTGCAGTACTTTCACAAAATTTGAATTATTTCTGTGAAGATACACCAAAAATTGGTGTGCCGTTGTTGTGCTCAGTGCAGCTTTTTTCGCGTAAAGGAGTTCTGATAATATTTTTAAGCTGTATGTTAAGCACTCAAAACTGTTATCTGAGCAAAAACACACACCTCCGATTTTCAGTTCAATTTCACAGAACTATTTGGAATCTCGCAGTCTCTTATAAGGCATGAGCGCATGGAGACCGCTCCCTGCTCGGTCAACAATCTGATATTATTATTTTAGTCGATGTTATTATTCATAGCTATTTTTTGTGATGAAAATCGTATCTTTTTGCCTCCAATTTTCATACTTTCAAAATGATGAACCCACCGATGAGAATAATGTTCAATGTTTATTTAATAATAGGAAAAAACTCAGAAAGTATCGAATGGTATAGGAAAAAATAGAAAAATATCAAAAACTTAAAATTTTTTTTGGTAGAATAGAATTCCCCAAAATCAAGATATGGGATATGCCACGCACCCAAATATTTCGTCTCTCGTATGTTGCTGAAATATCTTATCTTCAAAGAATTACAACTCGGAAGTTAAGACTCTTATTGGAAAAATCCGAAAGAATATTTTGATAATGAAGAGTGTGGCTATTTGGTGCCATCAATAAAAAAGAATTCACATTTTCTTATGAGCCCTTGATTTTGAAAGTGGTATAAGTCCATTTCGGGGCAAAAGTAATGTCATTCACATTATGTGCTGTAATAATCGGTTTTTTTCCGATACTATTTTTTAAACATAACGCCATTAATTTCACATAATGTGATAAACTTTTTGTAAAAACAGAATTCAACATTATTCGTTCTGAACAAAATGCCACCTAATTCATATTATGACATTACTTTCGCTCCGAAATGGACTTATACCACTTTCAAAATCAAGGGCTCTTATAGCTACGCCTAAGCCTAAAAATAGTCTTTTCTCCAATTTTAAGCAAGGATATTTCAAAATCTTGCAGGTATATTGACAATTCTGAAGATGTAGTCGAAATCAATGTAAAAAAATACATCAGACCGCATGGAAGAAACAAAAAGAAAAGTTCATTCCATTTTTTCTTTTTTGTGTGTGCCTGTTTAATCTAAACATACAGATTCGCTTTAAAATCATTTTATTTCAAACAAAATTTTGCTTTAGCATTTCTAGCTAAACAATAAAATACCAAACACTAAATCTACCAAGATATCAACATGAATGAAACTTAAGCAACAAAATAGACAAAACTTACATCCGGCTTTTGTCTTTGGGAGAAAAGTTTCTGTGCTATCGAAAAAAGAAGAAAACTTCATGTGTCGCATGTCATTTTAATCCGTGATTTGCCAAGAAAGTGCCAACTATTTTTAGTTTGATTCTCTGTAATGGAGAATGCAGGACTAGAGGAGGAATGAGACAGTGAAGAGATCCTTATCTTTGCTATTGGCTTAACAGTGAAATAAAAATCGGGTCAGACATTTGAACTCAAAATGGAAGCAGAACAAAAGCAAAAGTGCATGTAAAAATAAATCCAACAACAACAAATTAGAAAAAAAAAACAACAACAGAACTTTCAAGAAAGAATGAACAACTTCTTTTCCGTTTTCCATAGCTAACTCTATATTTGTTGATGTTGTTGTTGTTAACCTAAAAGTTTAAAGTGTGCAACACAAAAGGTGAGCAAAAGTTTTCCCTCTTTATTGCCTGTGACATGTCACTGCTGCTGCCGTTGTTGCCTTGCTGCAGCACAGCAGCAGCAGCAGTTGCTTATCTGAAGCGAAGCGGTGCGACGCATTGCATTGGTGTGGTGGCTTGGCTGTCGAAACCATTTCCGGCTTATGGAAGTGTCAGGGGAAATGCAAGTGAAAGAGGAAAACTTACGGAAGTGTGTTTAAAAAATAACAACGTAACAGGAAAAGCAACAACAACAACAACAACGGCTAAAATAAACAAATAACAACATGGTTAGCAAAGTTTCATATTTTTTCTCTTTTTAGTTTTGGCCGTTTCTTTAAAACATTTTTTTTTTTCAATCTACCTACTACTTTTACAATTTTTTTTTTACTTTATGTCCTTATTTGTTTCCTTCATTCGTTTATTGGCTCTGATTGACTTTTTGTCCAGAGTATTGTTTTGTTTTATTTATATTTATACCAATGGAAACTACACTAGTCGTCATAATAACGTATTTTGTCGTGGCATAAATATTTTGTCATCAGCTTACGCATCCTTTTGCCACCTTTATGGAGTTATTCCTCTGGAAAAAAAAAAACACACTCAATACCAAAAATCTGAAAATTTTTTCGATTTAGGTTTGAAAGGTCTAAAAATTTTTGTTATCAAATATGCTTTCGATACAGTTAAAAAACATTAACTTTTTCAAATGGTTAGTTCAGAAAAAACTTAGCGGTAGTGATGCAATATCATCAAATTTTTGAACACAATAATTCAACTAGTTTTTGATCGATTCCAATAGGTAATACACCGCCTTTTAAACGAAACATTTCTGTTCGAAATCGGACTAGCCGTTCTCTATACAGATCAATGGAAGTCATACCTGAGAAACCAAAGTTTTACGAATACGACAACACTGCACTAGCACAAAAAAAATATTTTTAGTTTTTATTCTTCAGCACACTTCAAATTATCGAAATCAATTTGAGTCGTTCAAATCACAATTTTATCAGCAAAACAGAGATTATGCGAAATTGATGACAAAATACTTATGCCACCACAAAATTTGTTGCTTGCTTGCATTCCTATCAGCAGAAAGAGAATGCAAACGGCAAAGGATGAAATATTTGGCTGCTATAGCTATGAAAACGGTCTTTCTTTTGAGTATCATTTTCTCACCGTTATTTGACATTTCTAAACAAAGCAATGTTTGATCCATGGTCACAAATAGATTTTGTCAAAATAATTATGCCAACTTGTGTAAAGCAATTCAATATCACTATGTACAGTGACGCAATTTCGCAAATGATTGACAAATTTATTCAACGAGAAAATTTCTAAGGCTATGCAACGAGCCGAGCTAGTTCAATCAAACTCAAAACTCTTAAGTTTTTCACACAATTTCAGTAATGAACAAAGTTCGTTAAGTTCAACTCAGCTCAGTTCGTTTGCTGCGATCTGTTCGTGAGCTTCAAGCTGCTCATTCGATCGTTCAGCTCTTGAGATTTGAGTTGATAAGAACTGTACATAATATTTCAGGGTTGCAACCAATTTTATTTAAACAGTGCTTAAATTGTACTTTTTTAATAAACAAAACTAAATTTTAGTTTTAAAGCATTCACTAAACTTTTTAAAAATCAAACGTTCATCGTAAGGGTTGCCAACTAGTTGTTTCCTAAAACTATTATTAAATCACACTTTTTTTGACTTAATTCAAATTTTTGGTTCCAAAACCACACAAGTAAATTTTAGGAGGGTAGCCACCTGTTTTTTTTTAAGTTTTGCTCAAAACATATTTTTTTAAATTGTAGTTTTAAGACGTTTAAGGAAACTTGAACAAAATCCAATATACATATATTGTAAATTGATAGGGTTGCCACCTGATTATTTTCCAGAATCTATTTTAAATCTTAATTTTATTCATTAAGCTAAAATTTTTGGTTTCAAATTAAACTTTTTGAGATCTCAGAGTTGCCAGATATTTTTTCAAAATTGCTTAAATCATACCAAAAAAAAAAAACCAATTGTTTTGGCTGCATTGCAAACTGGTATATATCTAAGCGGTATTATATTTTGCATTGATGCGATTTTCAATACTTTAAAAATTTTTTGACCCATTTCATGTATTATTCAATGCCAGATCACTGTGCAATCTGTCGTCCACTTGAGTTGAAGGTGTCGCTTTTTATTCGTTGTAATGGCAACCCGCAGAGTAAAGTTTTGCTGCAGATTTTGCTTATCCTCTCCTCAGTGGAGTAGCATTTCGGACATGCTACACATCATCTGTCTCATTCGCTCGCAACAGAGGGGGGCTTTGAAGTGGCGATACTTTGTCGTTTTCGTTGTTGTCGTAGTCAATGTCGTCGTAGTCGTCGTCTCACTGTTTTGTGTTTTTCCGGCAGTTCTACATGAGTGTGTGTACATATATATATATTGTAAGTGTAAGTGTATGTTTGTTAGTAAGTATACGTATGCATGTGTGGCTTTTATAGTTGTTACTTTAGGTTGTTTTGTTGCTGTTGTGTAGTTGAAGTGAAATAGTGCTTGAATGAATTGCTTATTGTGCACCTTAAGCACGAAATAGAAATTGAGCAAATTCTTATTGTTGTTGTTGATGTTGTTGTTATTGCAATGCTACTATTACTTGCATCATTGTTGTTGTTGTTAGTGTTGTTGGTAATGTTTTTTTTTTCTTTTCTGTTGCTGCTCTAGTTATTGTTGTTGCTGTTATTTTTAAATAAATTGCCATGTTGGAGTGTTTTCTCATTCTTTTTCTTTTGAGGATCATTGCATGTGTCTTGTTGTTGTTGTTGTTTTTATTTCTGATTGTTAGAAAATTTAACTTAAATGTGCGTGTTCTATTTGACATTTGGTAAAGTTATTCGCAGAATTCATAATATGCTGACATTTTGTCAACTTTATTTGCACAAATGAAACAATTTTGTTGCAATTATTTCTTTGTAAAGTTTTATTGTGGTTGTGAATTTTGTGCATGTGTTTTCAGGCATGTTTCTGTAGCTACTTGGGAGAGCATTGGTACAAAAAAGCAATGTCTGCATCTAATCCATTCTTTTGCAATGTGTGTCATTGCTTTCCACAACATTCACTATCTTTAGATAATATTTACATACATAAGTAATTGAGCAGATCTTTCTAGAATGGCAAACATTTCTTCTTTATAAATTCCAGCGAATACACGTAGCCGAAGGGCCTGAGATAGTTTAAGATCACCAAAAAATTTTTGTTTTTAAGTTAAGAAATTTTGTGAAGAACATGAGTGTGTGATATTCTTTCTGTCTGTACATTTTTGATACTTATTACTAAACGTAGGGAAGAAGGGGCAGATTTCGACACCCTAACAAAAAACCAGCTTTTTCTTCTTAACATAATTTTGTATGTTGTTTTTAATACACATAGACTGTGCAGAAATATGTACACTTCTTTTATAAACTACCAAAAATTCGTTACATTTGTTATTTTGGGTATTGGGAGCAAAACACTATTATTAAAATAAATATCGAAACCTCCTACCTTTGAGCAGGCTTCGTCAGTCGTATAGATTCTTTATTTTCCTTGATTTTATGGAACCCCCGATCTTTTTGGTGTAGACGTTGAAGGACGACTTCCTTCCGATAGAGCAATGGGAAAACAAAATAAGGAATTTCTTCTTAAATCGAAGCCATAACCAGCTAATTATTTAGATTAAGAAGATCAGAGCCTCGAATAAGATTAGGATCTGATTTAGGCTGATTCGATATCCATTTGTACATCGGCAATACCATCCGACTCCATAACTTGTGAAAAATAAAATGCAGGCGAAATTGTTTAATTACACACGATTTTGCACAAATGAAAAACTAATATATTGTAAAAATGGCTAAAAATAAGTTATACGTGTCTTCCCAATTTTCTGTATCAGTCCAAAATTTTTTTTATCGGTCTTTGAAGTTTTCTATACATGTGTTTAGTCGACACACTATATTTTACGATCCTTACATCTGAGGTACAATATATCACGTGTTCTGAGAACTTATGGAAGACTTTAAGGGAAATATTTTTGTATAAGACTTTACCCCTCTGCATCCCCCCACAAATTAGTCCTTTTTTCCATTTCTCGAATAGGCACAAAAAATACCCCTTAATCAATGGATAAATATGTACCACAGAAATATTTTCTATAAAATTTAACTTATAGTTGCCGAACACTAAAAAGTCGAAAATGCACCGCGAATGCCAAAAAATCGTGAATATCAATAAAGATCTCATACATTTCATGTTAAATAAATTTTTTAAGGTATTAAGTTTTAAGCATTTCTCTACTTTGGTGACCCTCAATGAAACAATGAAATTTCTCGTAGAACATTTTGGTCTATATTTTAACCCATTATAAATAGTTTTTTTTTTTTTTTTGGGAAAAAGGGTCAAATAGACCCACAAAAACAGGATATAATGGGCTTATGTGTTTTCAAACTGTTCCTTATGTGATTTTGTTATGACCTTGAGACAACAACTTTTATCCACAACGTAGTCTTAAAGTTTTTTTACAGTGGGGTGAAATTCCGAAAATAAGTTTCTTGTGCGTATTTTAGTTAAAAATGCAATATATTTCTAAGGTTTAGCTTCTTGAACTTACTTTCCAATTTATAATTAGGAGCTGTACATTGCCCATATACGTCGTGATGATCGTAGAAGGAGAAGGGGTTCTATGAAAAATAGTGCAGTTGCCGAGTATGAGTTCATATTTCAGGGCTGCCACAATTTTTTATATTTATATGACTTTGTGATAAATTTTTTTTTTGTTTTAATAAAATGCTTAAATAACATTTTTAAAAATTTAACAAAAATTATAAGGCCTGCCACCTAGTTATTTTGGAAAATTTTGTACTACTTACTTTTTTTTAACTCAATTGAAATTTTTGGTTTTGGCAACGCTCAGATAAACTGTTTAAACATTGTAGGTACAAGAACTTTCGGAGTTGTTGCCTGGTTTTATGTTGGTTTTACTCATACCATATATTAAAAAATTTAAAATGAAATTTTAGTCTTAAAACCCTTAAATAAAATTTTTAAAAATTTAAATAAGATTTGAGAAGTATTTTGGAAAATAGCCAGGTGGCAACCCTAAAAATATATGTTGGATTTTCAAAAAGTTTATTTAATTGTTTTATGACAAAAATCATAAATTTTTAAAATATATTTTAAGCAAAACTTACAATAATAATAAAAAAAAAAAAACAATAAGGCAGCAATTATTCTGTGTTTATTTCATTAAATAATATAAAAAAAAATGAGAACAACAACTTTTTTACGGAGATTCACCCCTATACTGCTGCCATCGGTATACTTGGTGGCTGCAAACCTTCAATTGAGAGTGTTTCCTTCCTAATGAACTGTATATTACCCATTCAAAAGAAAAATCACATAACCAATAATGACAGTTTTAACTAAAAATACGTTTTTTAAAACCACAGTAACCGCCTACTAATTAGGAAATTCTAAATACGGCAGGCACCGTGTATGTGTATTTATATATGTGTGTGTGAGTTGGAATGAATGCAAAAGTACTGGCTAAGTTTTGCACCGGAAACCAACCAGTAAATCAGTGAATATCATTCAGTACAGAAGTAGACGCTATGGGAAGGAGAGTAGAGTGCAAAATGTAAGTACAAATAAACAGCTACAGACATACGAACACTAATAACATGTAAATATAGAAATTTTCAAAGCATACTTTAAGGGTTTGTGGTTTTGCTGCCTAGTAAATGCGCCAATTTTGTTGATGATGATTATGATGTTGGCATTGGCGGTTATGGCATAGGTGCAAGTGCCACTCTTAATTCTAATTAAACCAAAAGTGTATGTGTGCGAGAGTGCAACAAACTATAAATTATTAAAAAATTTATTTTAAATACAAGAAAATTTATGTAAGAGTGCTTAGTTGGAAAACCTTAAAGATTTATATACTAAATCCCATCCACCAAGAAGAAACATAAATCAGATTTACTATATCTTTAGTATGCGAATGTTTTTGTGCATATTTTTGGCTGCTTGAGCAAAAATTTTTACAAATAATTGTTTTTAAATATTTTGCAACCACCCTAATAAAATATATGCATCACTTGTTTCTACTTTATCAACCTAATTAGAGGCTGTTTACATTCTCTATAAAATTATGGCTGTTTGAATGCATTATTAACCGCAATGTCTATAATTAAATAAGTAGACTTGTTAGGGTGGGGTTGTGGAATATTAAGAAATATGGGTACTTGAGTTCACGCTTAGCTGCAGACACCAACGCTTTTAAGTAGACGACATTTGCGGTTCTGAGAATGTTTAAAAAAAAATAAATTATTCATAATAATAATCGAAATTAAGAAAATACGAATATGCATACCGCAAAAACCGCAAATTTCCACTTGATCATAACCAGCAGCAGCTTAGTAGCAGGAGTGGGCAAACACATAACCGACAACCAATTAGTGAAATTTTGGTCAAAAGCATTTGACTTTCGCGCTCAATACAAATTAATGTAATGGGTGTCAGACTCCATGCCGCACTTAAAAATGGCTTTGTATTTTGTAGTCAAGGATTTTGCATATGAATTTTATGCTTAGATGTGTGAGCTAAGCTGTTACCCAGTAGAAAATAAAACAAGAGCTTTTGCCAGCATGCACGCTGTAGCAGATGTAAGCTCTTGTATGAATCGATTAATGTTAAAACCCCTTTGTTACAAGATGCATATTTTTCAGGAGACGTCAAAATTGTTTTTTTAGTAAAAAACGGTTTAAAAGATGAAACTATTGATAATAATACAAAAGATTTGGCTGAAAGAAATTAGCTCTGAAAAGTACTTACAGAACACTATGCAATGCAAAGAAATTTATTTGATCCCGGTCGCTCTTTTTGACTAATTCAGTGTCGTTGATGCGGAATCTGCTAATCGTTTGTTAGATCTAAAACTCAAGTTGTTCTTGACTTAAAATGCAGAAAATGCTAATTTCAGACATATCACGTACAGCGTGAAGTAGTGAAGTTCACTTATGGCTAAAGCATTGGATAGCCCTTAGCTTCCTCCTTAAATCATACTTTAAACTTTTTCAATTGAATCATTACTTTCTCAGATATAATCCATTCAAGTAAAGGCATCTCAATACCGTACAAATTTAAATCCTTAACATGGATTTTCGATAGAAAAATATGTTAAAACTGAAAAAAATTTAACCAATGTGAGCTGAAAGTCCACATGTTACAACAAATTTGAAATAACATCTGTAATTTTCACACTCACTGAAAATTTTAAGCTCCAAAAATCAAGATTTTTTAGAAAATTTTTATTTTTATTATTAAAAATTGATGTTTGGTTATCTCACCAAGAAGAATTTTGCGAAAAAAGCAAAATTGAACTAGTAAGGGTATTCCGTTTGCCCTGGTTAAACATTAAATATGTGCTTCTACGAAAGGTGTCACGACCTCTAGTCCGAATTCACACAACTTCTACTCAGATTTTATACTTACTGTCCTCAGTGTCAGAATGAATTCTGATTGGATCATATCAAAAGAAGTTTTCAGTATAGCACTCTGAAGTTTTAAATTATTCAAAATGATTGCTACTTCTCGTGGAATGCTTTTTAATAGAGCTTCTTGCTTCTGTGTTTCCAACTGGGTTTGTGTATTTTCAAGTTTTCGATATGCACCCAAAATAATTGCGCTAGCAGGACGCTTGCACTTGCATTTGGTGTTTATGGTTTAAATCAGTGGATCCCAAACTTTTTTTTTTAAAGCGCAGAGCACAATATTTAAAAATATTGTACTGTTTTAAGTTGAATGTTTTGTTCATTTATTTTTAAAAAATTTATTTATTTATTCCTCTTTAAGAAAGTGATCCTTTAAGCGCGGTGAACTTTCGAAATCCTTGCGCTGTAATCGATTGGCACCCACTGTCGTAGGCTAAGGGAATAAGTAATAAAAGCCAAAAACAACAGCAACATTTACCTATAACACGGTGTATTGGCAGTTGAAATTGGTGTCTGTTGCCACATCGCAATTATTAGGGTGCTATGTATGTGTGTGTTTGTGCATTTGTCTTTGTGTTTTGGCTGTGATTGCATATTGGCTTAACGGCTTTGACTTTGGAAAATCATAAGCAGCAGCATGACCGTGCATTATGGAGGCAAATTCGATTTTAATTGCACACGTAGATGTGGCGTATAATCATCACGTTATGGTCTTACGCTGACTACCAAATGCAAATAAAGGCTCAATATTGTAAGTAGTAACATCAGCTCAGTATCAAAGAAATGGCCAAATCAGTGCTACTTGGCTAATCTGAAGCTGAGTGAGTCTTAATGTAAAAAATCGTACAAGTTAGCAAGTTTTGACCTACAACCAAAAGGCAATATTTCAATATTTTACAAATTTCTTGGAACTACAACACCAATGAAAACTGTTTTGTTGTTTTTTTCCGCTCATCTGCACAAATCAGGCTTGTCCTGATATCCGAGTGATTTCACTAACTTTTCAGTTAGAAAGCTTTTTGATGAAAACGGTAAGTCGAACAATAACAAGTATCAGAAACTATTTTGTGGAGAATTACAGGTTCTATAAACAGTGTTGATTTGCAATAAAAAAAAGGTAACCATTTAGGAAATATTCTTAAAAACCGCAAAAAAGTCTAAAAATTAGATTTTATAGAATATATCCGAAACGGTTATTTTTTTTTTTGTTATTACAAATTAATGCTATTTGTGGAACCTGTTATTCTCCACAAAAGAGATTCTGAGCTTTTTATCGATCGACTCACCGTTTTTATCAAAAAGTCTCCTAAATGAAAAGTTATTGAAACCACTTAGATTTCACGACATGACAGAACATTTGAATAATTTAAAAAATTTCTCGGAAAAATCCTTTTTTTTTTTAGTTCGATCTTTGTGGGTAAGAAAAAAAAAAACAGTTTTTCATGAGTGTTGTAGTTCTGAGAAATTTCTTAAATATTCAAATATTGCGTTTGTTGTAAGAAAGCCAAAATTTTACGCTCACTGTGCATGGCTCAGTGATTTCGAAACGCTTTCCATACTTGATTTAAAAGACAAGCTATTCATCGTGCAAGCCATATGCCCCAAGAGAACCTAAAGAACACATTATGGAAAGTGGGTAGCAGTCAAAGTTGCGGTGTAAAAATAGTAGTGCTCGACGGGACTATTCTGGTGATTGTCTGTATTTGACTAACAAACACAAAATAACAAAAGTATGGTTAAAACTTCATAGATTGTATACATTTATTCTGGCGCTCAAATGCTTTTGTAGTAAGTTCTCAAAAGAACTTTTTATTTTGATGCACTCTAATTTTCAGTCTTCTTTTTCTTTTTCATCAATATTACCAATTAAGTCCAGCGTCCATGTGACACAACACTCAACTGCTATCAATTCACAAACTTTTGCTCCTCGCAATGTAAGTACTACAAAAACAAAAACAAAATTAAAAGTTAATTAAAAAATCCCCGAGTAAAAGGAAATCACTTTTTAATTTCCTTCTGCGGGTCAAACCGCAAAAATGTCGACATCTGAAGGCATCATTGAGCGCAATGGCTGAGCACAAGGCTTTCGTTTGGTTTATTAAATTCCTAACTAAAAATAACACAAGAAAATAGCCAATAAGGACCAAATGCCATGGGATAAACGTACAAATGAAAGGGATGAACAGACGACGACGTCCACAGTTAAATAAATAGACAGGGTGACTGATAAGAAATTAAGAGAATGTAATGTAGGAAGAAGCCGCAGAAAAAAAAAAACCAACAAAGACAGTGAAGCACAGAAACAACTGACTTAAAGAAAGCACAAGGAATTTTCAAGTTATCCTGGCAAATGCCAATGGAGCGTATGGAAGTATGTTCGTTGTTGGCACACCGCAAAGATAAAGAAAATAAAAACTGTAATGTTTAAATAGCAATTGAAGGACAGAAATCCCAATTAAATTAAGTTCTTACAGACACACACACACACATGCTAATGATTATATTGCAAAGATGAAGGACAGTATGTTTCACTAACCCTGAATGGTGAAAAATAAATTGGTCACAAATGCTGCCAGAACCCGAAGAAATTTTATTAAAAGATCACAGGATAAAAAGTGGAGTAGCAAAGTTCAGTTTTGAACTATATTGTTTCACTTTTGCATTGGCATTATATGAATTTACCACGCTTGAGGGGATATTCACTTTGTCCTTCCGTTTGTAACTCGGAGAAAGAGAGGAGGCGTAGCAGGTAGGGAAATGTACTATATATATTCTTGATCAGCGTCACCGATATAGCCATGAACGTCTGTCTGGATCTCTTTCTGTCTAGATATCGGTCTGTCTTTCCGTTGATATCATTTTAATATTTTTGGGAGCAAGATAATTCGATGAAATTTGGTACAATTCATCTGTCGTTAAAGCAAGCTCATCTGGAGCAAAATCGGTCGACGGACACGCCTCCCGCCCACACAAAAAATATATTCAAAATGCATCTTTCGGTGAATTTTCCACGACAATGCAACCAAAATACACGCAAATACAAAATGCAAGTTCTGAGAAAAAACTAGGCGATCTCGGACGATGGGGCGTGGTACCTTCCATATAAGCAAAAGTTTCAAAGTTTTTTAAGGTAATCAACCAAATTCTACTCGGTCACTAAAATCTACAAATGCCAGCTCTGAGCAAAAACTAGGCGAACTCGAAAAAGAGAGCGTGGCAACTCCCATTAAGCAAAAGATTCAAAATTCTATACTTAAAACATTTTTTTGAGATAATCCAACTAAATTTCACTCAGAAATTGAGAACTATAAAGCAAGCTAAATATAAGCAAAAACTAGACAAAATCGGACAAGAAGGCGTGGCACGTCCCATTTAAGCAAAAATTTCAAGATGCTATACTGAAAATGTTTTTTGAGATAATCCAACCAAATTTCACCAAAACACTGAGAACAGTAAGTGCAAAGCTATGTGAACTCGGACAAGTGGTCGTGGCACCTCCCGTACAAGCAATTTTTTCAAAATACTGCAATGCAGGGTATTTAGTATTTGAACAGGCCAGACACCTTACTTGTTTTCTATCATCGTGGAGTAGACCATTAAAGTTATTTCTTTTGATTAGTGTTACCGTATTATTTGCGTTTACGTCAAATTGCTTCCTACTGTAACTTGTTTGTCCTATGCCAAGTATCATTTGTATCAATGCACTTTGCTTCCAATGATTACATTTTGTTGCAGAAACCCAAATTATAAATTTGTAAAAATTATTTTTTTTCTTGTTTAATCATAACGTGTACGTACCATAGATAACAAAAACATGTTTGCAAACTTTCTTAAGTCCACAGTTGTAATATTCACATGTACGCAGACAATGTCCAGTTGCTTACCTCCTGCAATGCTGCTGATATTGAGAATTGAATAAGTGAACTTAACTTAAATCTTACACGCATTAAAAATTGGGCTTGCGCTTATGGCCTTGCTATCAATCCTAGCAAGTCAAAATGTATTGCCATTAGTAAAAATAAAATAGATACTAGTTCCTTTTCGAAAATATATTTCAACAACGTTGAAATAAAAACCGTTGATTCTGCAAAAAATCTGGGAATAACATTTGATAGATCACTATCATGGAATTCTCACATAAATATCACTGTTGGAAAAGTTTATGGTACGTTGCGGTTACTTGGTGCATGCAAAATGTCACTCCACTAAAAATTCGTTTTTTACTTGCGAAAGCGTATCTTGTACCGACGTTGTTGTACGGATGTGAGATTTTCTCCAACTGCGATGTAATTAGCAAACGCAAGTTTAGGCATACCTCGCTAACTTCAGAAAGACAATTTTTTGTTCACTCCGTCCGCCTATGGAACTCTCTTCCAAACAATCTCAGGCAGATAAGCAACGCAACGCAATTTAAAAATGTTCTCCTCAAATATTTTGTACCTTTAGAATAAGTAATTTTTTATATTTTAACGAAAAAAAAAAAAAAAAAAAAAAATTTATATATATATTATTTAGTCAAAGTTTGCTTTGTTATAAAATAATTAATTTAAAATTATCAATGTAATCAATGTATCAATGTCAAAATTTTTTATTATAAGTGACTGGCACAGTTAATTTTATGATTTTGGATCTTGTTTGTGTTCAGGATGTTTCAATAAAATAAATAAATAAATAAATAAATAACGAAGTTTTATAGATTTGCATTAATTCTTATACACTTAACAAGATCGAAATTTTCTAAAGGCAGTAGTACTAATACTTTTTGCAGGGTTTTGAAGTTTTTTTTCAAGAACGGCAGTATATTCTAATACATGTCGCGTTTTCCGCCATATTGGATTTGACATTTTGACATCCGTGTACCGATTTCAATCCTCTTTTGGTGTTGCTTTATAGTTTTGGTCACAATATTTGGTAAATGAAACCTTAGTGCAATGGCAATGTGAATGTTTTGTTACTATATTATCCTTTCTTTGGTTACAAAAAAAAATTTAACAATGTTTTTTTAAGAAATAAGCCATATCTTGCAGTATATTCCACAATATTCCACAATTTAATGACTGCGCAGTCAACCAAAAATCTTTCACAGATTTAAAACTTATTGAGCAGCGCTTGAGTATATTTATTTTGCCGCTAACAATGCAAAAGTGCTATTTGTCAAAGTTTTACCGCTTTTTGTCACAGCTGCTCTAATGGCACCTTAAAGTGTGGCAAATTTATCATTTTGTATTTTCTTCAAATATTTGCCAAATGTTTCTTTTGGTGATTTTTTTTTTCCTTTTGCTTTCGATCTCAAACTCATTGTCGTGGTTAGCGATTTTCCAGGAATTACGTGGTGCTAACAAATGGCAGCAGTTTTGTTTTTATTTTCTTAGCCTTGGTTATCCTTAAGTCAAATAAACAAACAAACAAACCAGCACACACACATATACCAACACATATACACACACACACACCACACACAAACAAATTACAACATATGATGGACTTCAACAGCAACAGCAGGTTGAAACTGTTGCTGTTTTATGTCATGACCCAGTCAAGATAACAGCAATACCAAATACAACAACAATAACAACAACAACATGAAGAACAACAACATAAATAAACACTTTTTATAGTCTTCTGTGCTGTTCCTTGCAGTCATGAAAATAAAATTCTATTTTAAAAATGAGCGTCAATCACTCATTTTTTTTGTTGTTGTTGATTCATTTTTGTACTGCCATAACAAAATTCAGACAAATTTTGTTTGTTGCTGTTGTTATCCGTATTTTCTGGAGATTGTACCGTGGAATAAAAATAAAAAATATATTGTATACTTAGCACTTCTATAGATCTAAAGAACTTCCGGAAACCATTTTATTTGTCCTCAAGAAATCTCACTTCGACAGCATTTATAAAATATTTAAAAAAATTGGCGTAAAGGAAGAATACAGAAAAAAAATTAAGAAAAATTCGAAAAATATCAAATAGGCTGGAAAATGCTGATTCCTAAATAAAATTTAAAAATATTGAAAAAGTAGAAAAAAAACTTCCAATTACGATCACAGAATGTGGTTGAGCAATATATATATAATGTTTAAAGAGTTGCGTGCAAGAAGGGCGTAGTGCGACTTGGGGCGTTTTTGCATAAATCAGTTCGCGGTAGGAAAAAAAAGTTTTTACTCAAAACCAAGGTGCCGAGCGAAAAAATTATATATGGCAAAAAATGCTTAGAATTGTCCAAAGAGTACGTGTGATTTTATTTAGATTTTTTTTTTTTTTTTTAGCCAAATTTTGAAAAATTATAAAATGTTCGAAAAAATTCTGAAAAAATGCACACATATTTTTTGGACGATTCCAAGCATTTTCTGCGTAATATACTTTTTTGTCGTAAGGTACCTTGCTTTTGAATTAAATCCATTTTTCCGGCTGGGTAAAAAAATTGCTATGTTTGAGTGACCATATTTCGATAAATTTGTAGCCTAAGAAATTCTTCAATAAAGCATTTTAAAGGAAATTTTATCTCCTTATTTTTTATTACATTTTGTCTTTTCCTATCTTTGATCTAAAATAAGTTATAGTCAAAAGAGTAAAAAAAGACAAGAATTCGAAAATTTTTTTTGATTTTAATATTCTATAAATTCATTAAAATCCATAGCGCCGCTTTTGTGTAGTATTGAATCAAAATATTCAAGCCTTTAAAAGTGGGTGTGACACTCTTGCCATCCCATCCACATTTCGATATTTATAATCAGCATTTGTCTACTAAACTGAGCCACCATTTGCGAAATATTGCCCAATAAATTCTAATTTTAAAGAATTTGCTACGCCTTTCTATGAGTATCTACAGGGTTAGAATTTATCCCAGTCTTAATATTATACTAATATAAAACATTGTAACAATTTTCGTTAAAATCTCTATAACCGTTTACAAAAAAAATATTTACCAGGTGCAAAACTTAGATGCAAATGTATGCGTGCATTTTATAATATTAAAATTCTAAAGAAATAAACAAAAACGCACATTTATAAATAATTGGGGTGAAAGTATATTTCATTACCCTCATTTAAAAAAAAAATCATTAAAATCGGAACAGTTTTGCCGGTTTCCCAAGCAAAATGCTAACGTTACTCCAGTGATAGTCAAATGGATTTGTGCAAAAACGCCCTATAATATAAATTTTTCCTTCTTCAATAATTCTGTCAATATGCGTTAGTATTATGTGTTAGCGGTAATTATTTACTCATTTTATTAGGTTTAATTGAATAAATTTGTTTTCCAAGGTTTAAATGATGGTTTGTTCTTTTTATCAGCATTTAAAAACTTTAAATTGAATTATCTCGAAATGCCATTTTTCGACTTGGGGCGTTATTGCACGCAACGCCTCAATTGTTAACTTAAGTGCCTATATTCATGTAGTGAGATTTTTGTTCTCTTTCCACTTTGTCATGACTCCTGTTGTTGTTGTTGTTTGGTAAGGTCCAACCATTGTCTGTGAAATCAATACCGGTTTACCATGTCGCTACTAGGGTTGCCAGTTGCACATGATTTTAAATCCATCAGGAACCGGAAATATGTCGATTTTGGAACCGGAAATGCGTCGATTGTAACTCAACTCGATCATCAAAATTATATTTTTTTGTATTTTTAGCAACATAGCATTTGTTCCTAATTCGGAGCAAAAATTTTACGCTATGCCTAACTCTGTAAGTATTTGCACCTTATTCCAGTCTTGAAATTTTCTCTACACAACATTTAAAAACATCAAATTTCTTCATTTTATTCATTTAACAAAAAAATATTTAGTGGATTTTGCTAAGACTACTAGTTTAATTTCGAAAGCTTAAAGTTATTTATTTTTCCCATTTCTATGATAGTCACAGAATTACGTTTAGTTATACAAACTTATGCCAAAATTGGTTCATTTTACCCTAAAATTTTAAGAAAACATTTTCTAATACACAAATCGCACAGAGCAACGATGATTTTGTGGTTTTTGAAGTAAATTTTGAGTAATCATAGTCCACTTAATACAAAAAAAAAAAAAAGAAATACCAGATCCCCCGAAATCACTCTAGTTCTTAAGATATCTTTGCTTAAAACTGAAAAAATCAATATTCAATCAGTTCGACGAACCTTTTCATGAACTGCTGCACCCAAATCTTTTTATCGCTTGTGATAAATCATATAAATATTTGACACCCATGGGCGGGTGTGGATCATATTTTTTTTATTTTTATTTTTTTTTTTTATCTTCCATTTTTTTAGTTCACTTTTCTCTCTTTTTTTTTTTTTTTTAAGTTTATTTACTTTTGTTTAGTTAAATTGAAATTAAATACATTATATATAACATACTTACGTCAGTGGTGTAGAGGATAAGTTCCAGTCTCTCAGTCGGAAGGTCCTAGGTTCAAACCCTGTTGCGGTTATATGATAACTTTTCTTTTTTTAATGTCAAGCATTTAAAGTGTTTGATACAAAAGATGATTATAATTTGCCGCATGTGTTAATTACATCAAATAGCCATAATCTCCTCATTAGACATCACCCTTCAATATTTCCAATTGGATCATGGTTTTCCAAATTATAATCTATCAAAGGAAAGGATCTTAACTCTAGACATATACTTAATTGTATATGTCTAGAATCTTTTGCATGGAGTTTAGAAACTTCGTTCTGGAGCTGCAAATGGTGTTGTATATATCCTTCAGCTTTCAGGGGAGTATAAGCAGAGACCATCCCAATTCTGATATTTTCTTACGCAAAGACTTTTCCAGCAGCAAATGATATTGCTATAAAGTTCAAATTAATGCTGTTTTTTTTTTTCATCTGGCCTGGGAAGTTTCCAGATTTTACAGTTTTAATGTAATATGAACAAGTGAACAGCGCCAAGTCATGCTTTGAAATATTTGATATTTCTGATCCAAAATATTATGGTCTTTAGTTTGATAAGACCCATTTAACCATATCTCTGTTAAAAAGTTTATATTTTTATCATAAAAGTTAAAGCAAAATAATTATTTCCATACAAAAAAACAAGTTTCAGTTGTTTGAACATTAAACATGTCAGAAGTTGAAAAAGGGACGATATGTCCCAACCCGAACTCGTGCTACTGTATGCAATTTCTACTCCATAACCTGAACGTAAATACAAAGAATAAACTCAACCGAAGTGTAAAAATGTTTTATGTTTCGTTTCCGTTTATAAAACTTAAAAGTTGGTGTTGGCCATTTTTTACGTCATGTTTGCAATGTTTTACAACATTTTGTCTATTTTGGCGTAAAGAAAACGATTTTTTTGTTTTGTTTACGATTTATTCATTTTCGGTAACATTTTATGGCATTCACTTTAGAGCTGAATTGCCCTATTGCCAGTATGTTAGTGTGTGTAACATAAAAATGGCAGCTGTGTCGGATTTGATTTTACATTTCAAGTGAAACAACTTTTTAAACTTCGAGTAATCTACCATGTGGAAAAAAAAAACAAAGTGAAAAATGAAGAATAAAAAGAGAAGTTGCAATTTTTGAAAAGGGTAACTTCGATTCAGCTTAATTGAACATAAAGAAGTGATAAAAATTTTAAAAGCTTTATTTCTGGCTAAATAACGAAAAAGCAAAGTATTACTCACTTTGAGTATGTACAATGCATGGTTGTCTTATACGAAAGTTTTTACTTTTTTAAAATATGAGTACATTTATCTTCTCTAAAAATCTTCAACAAAGCAAATAATGTTGCATTTATGAGATAAAAAAACTGAAAAAAATTTAATGATTTAGGAATTTTAAACTTTTTGTGTGCGCGTAATTAAATGTACATTCCCCGCTGAATTTATCCACTACTAAAAGGGATTTTTTTTTTTTCATTTGCAATCTACACCACGCAATGGCAATTCTCAACAAACCTTGAAATTAACAAAAACTGCGAAAAAGTGAATTTTTATTTGGATGCTTTGTTTCATTATGCATGAGTGAGAACATGCTGTTAACAGAAAAAGAGCGAAAAAAAAAAAAATGAAAATGGAAAAAGAAAATACAAAAAAAAAGTAAACTGTTAAAAAAATATCCCTTATTATGCAAATTAACACGATTCGCACAAACAGTTGGGAAAAAAGTATCATCTATGTAATGTGGAATTGGGTCAGTTATCATGGCCAAAAACAACAACAACCGCACCACGAACAAATACAGCAATAGCGATGCTAACAAAAATAATATCGCCACTACCACTTACAACAGCAACAACAACACTAACAACAAAATGCTACAACATAGCACGCTCACCTTTCATTTTCCTTCTATTGGGTTTTCCTGCAACGTTTTTCGTCTACACGCCACACTCTGTTCTGTTTGTTTTGCGAAAATATTTTAAATAATACAAAATGTGATATAAAACGAAATGTTTTTAAATTTGAATTTAAATTGAAACATTTTGTGGTAGCAAAACGAGAATCCAATTCTGAATTTTGTATTTAAATTAAGCACCAAAGTGTGGAAAACTTTTTTAAATAGAAGTTAAAGGTGCAACAAAACCAAGCAGCCAATGTCTGCAGGTAAAAATGAGTTTTGTTGAATTATAAATTAAATTTTTTATTTTGTGTTGTGTTCAGCTATCATGGCTGTTAATTGGCAAGGTGTCGAGGGTTAATGAAAATTTAAATGTTGAATAGATATCATTGGATATTAAATTAAAATTATGATTACAGTTTGGGATTAAGTTATATTGCACAATGTTCTTCAGTGATTGCTACAAAAATAAAAAAAGCCATTGTTTTTGCCCATAGTATTAAAGAGTTTCGAGTAGGAGTACATAGTTATAGACAAATTGCCTTTTATTATATACTAGAGTTCGCAATGTGACCAAAATTCGTCCATTTCGATTTGACTATAAAGCAAAAAGTTTTTATAACCTTACTTGGTCGATCCAACAAAAAATGTATCAAGAAAATCGTTTGAGATTTAGGTTTAGAAACAGGGACTGAATCGATATCGTTTGCCTATTTATATATACGTATAGATATACCTTAACGTATTTCTCTTGCAGACAAACTAATCAAATTTAATTATCCTTACTCCCAACTAGCGTCAATGAGATGGCATTATTGGTATGAATTACTGTTCAATGTGTTTATGTAAAACTTGAACAAAATTTCAAAAGCAAGACAAAATACATTTTAGAAAAATAAAAAAATATTGGTTGGCCCACTTCATCAGACGCATTTGATGATATTAAGAAGAAAAACTGACAAATATTCTGTATTTAACTTTTATCAGAGATTTGTTGGGAATCACGGCAAAAAGAAACATACGGCAAAAGCTCTAATTTTGTTGATTCTTCCTTGTTATGCATCGCCCTACTGTTGCAACTTTCTGATGTTATTAAGGGTATTTTTTTTAGCTCGCTGGAATTTAAATTTGTTTTTTAAAAAAAAGGTACTAAGGCATGGAGTTCCTTGAACCGTTTGAGATTGGCACGAAAAAGGTATTATTTCTACTCAATGGTAAGTCGTAGAAATATCGTTCTCTCAGCATTTGATGATGCAAGCAATGGAGAGATATACTTAACTTAATCCAAAAACTAAAGAAACTAAAGAAAGATTTTGGTGCATTCCAAAAAGCTCACACGTATTTATTAGACGATTCTAAGCGTCTAATGCTTTATGCATTTTTTTCGTGAGATGCTTTGTTTTTCTCTACTACTGAAAAAGGATTTGCACGGCACACTATACTTTTGAACCAATATCCATTACCCCATTTTTTTTTTCTGGTATATAAGTAGTTCCTAGACATATGCAAAGTACCCACATATTTTTTATGATTTTCTCAGGGGTGGAGAAGTTGCTTAAATTTTATGTATTTGCAATAGGGATTTTCATCACCAAATTAAAAATGTTTGACCAAAAAAAAAAAAAAAACCAAAAAAAAAAAAAAAAAACAGTATATTATTCCCTTCTATGTTAAATATTATACTTTACTGCTTTCAATTTCAAGTTTTAACAATTATATCCTCAGGTGGCTCACTTGAAAAATTTTTGTGACATTTATGTTTTGTTTTATTTTCATCGGAAACGGAGTCGAAATCGCACAGTTCCAGTTTTGATATCGTAGCTTGTCTTAATGTTGACAGACTAAGATAGTCTTTAGCATGTCTAACATGTCATTTTACATGTGTGCTTTAAATTTTCTCTGAAATCAAGACTGAAAAATTTCGTGTTCCAGTCAGTCCTTGGGTGATAAAAACCCAAATTTCTCTGAAGATAACACCAAGTCATCAAGAATTCGAAAACAAAGAACGGTTATCTTCTGAAACAGTGTCTGGAAAATTTCAGTTATTATTATTCATCTCTCGTAAAACTGGTTGTGCAGGCTTTTATGACAAATCCCAGATTAAAGATTTTACTGAAATTACCATATTAAACGAAAAAAATAAAAACCAAAATAGTCATGTCAATTATGCTAAATTTGAACCCAGCACCAGAATGGCATTACCACGGCAGAGAATTTTGAGTTATCTCTACCTTACAGAGTAAAAATATATTTAGTTTTTATTTTATCTTTGAAGTTATGGAACCAGATATGGTATTTGACACTACTAAGCTTAGCCTTCAAAACTTATTTTGGATTATGTCGATATCTTCATTATCCTCTGGTATATCTTATATTTTATAGAGAAAAACAAAATATATGTATGTATGTGATAACCTTTCGTTTTTTATGTGTCACAATCTTTGTAAGAAAATTGGATTGAACGGTTTTTAATTTAAGTAAACATCGATCAATTTTACCGCCGTAATATTTGAATATCAATCCAATGTTTTTTAGGTTGTCAATAAGGTTTTCTATAATCATATAAAGTGAATAGCATTTCTCAGTATTTGCACTCTCTTAATATTAATTTTCTTTTCTAGACATGAAAAGTTTTCATACAAAATTTATACTGAAAACTACGTACACAAGGCTCGTCTTTTATTGTCAATAAATATCAACTCAATGAGTACTACTTTGTAAGTACTTTGTATTTGTTAAACGGCGAAACGCAAAAAAGAATGCCTTTGAAATGTGATCTGCAGTAAATCGTAAATTAAAAAATGTCCACAAAGAAAAACTCTTCGCTTATTAGTTATGCGCCTGAAAGCCTTAAACATGTCCTTTCCAGTTGCTGCTGATGCCATTTAATTTACATTTCTATAGTTTTGCTAACCTGGCCTGACTTGTTTTTTTGTGCCTTTCTACATGAAATTGTATTTTTTTTTGCATTTATAAAGCTACGTTCGTAGTTGGACAAAAAATATGATATAATAAGTTTTCTAAGGCCACTTTTATTGTTTTTATTTTTTATTTTATTCTGTAGTGTTTTTTTTTTTTTTTTGTAAAAGAACTTGTTATTTTCTTGTCGCCTTCCCCGCTGTTTTTGAATAGCAGTAGATATTGTTTCTTGTCTGTTAATTTTATTAACTTGACCTAAAGTTTTTGTTATAAGCCAGAAAAGTATGTGATAATTTGTCGATGGCACATAGAATTGGTGCAAGGTTGAAGACTTGTGAAGCTTAGTATTATGTTTATTTACAGAGAATAAATGGGATCACAAAATTACATGGAAACAGAGGTAGTGCTACATTTAAGTAAATCACCAAAATAGGATGTGAGATTTCAAAAAACGTTTTGCATTGAAATAGTACAAGTTTTGTAGTTGCATGAAATGCCAAAAATCCTAATATGGCTCTAAAGTATTTAAATTAACAAATAATGTTATATAATATATTATGTTATAAAGTATATAATCTTCTCATACAAATTTCATTATCTTTGTATTCCCTCATTGCCGTTTTCAATGTTTCTTTTTTCTTATTGATTTTACAGTTTCAAGTTTGTCCCTATAAATCTCGAATGTTTCCTTCCCCCGTGTTTTTTGTTGCAGAACTTTTTTTTTTGATTCACGCAATATGTAACGTTTTAGTTTATTGACTTTTATGCGCTCATAAAATTCAACTAAAAAATGTAAATCTTTATGAGGTTAATTTTTTTTTCTTTGTACATCACTCGTTGTTCGTTAAACATTTCAAATTTTTTTTCTTTGTTATGTTCGTGTTACTGCTTTTCCCATCATTTCCCAATTTTTTTTTGTTTTTTTTTTTGTGTTCCCGCTTCACTCAAGTCAAAACAAATATTCTTATACAATACCGCCGAGGGTCGTTCTTCATGTTCTACTCATAGATTTTTATTATAGCAATTCCCTCGGCAGCGTTCGTTCATACTTCGTTTTTTTTTTCAATCTCAAATATTCGAAGGCGGTCGGTTGTTTGGTCGGTCGTTCGAATTTCCTGTCAATGCACTGTTTTCAGCGGTGTATGAATACCCTCTGTCAAAGTATGAGGAAAGAAATATGATTATGTGATTATTATGATTATGCGAAATCATATTTTCACTGCGCCGCACTATAAAGGCAACTACAACAACAACAATAACAACAAAAGTAACAATAGGAAATTACTTACCTGTTCGTGTAAATTTTTTTATGCAAAAACATGGCGTTAGTCGGTCGATTGGGGATCCTCAATGAGTGTAATAAATTTTTGTTTAAAGTAGATTTTACAATATTTTTTTCATGATTTTGAAATGGTTTGAACAGTGGAGGCAAAAATATTGATACTGATGTTAAGCATATTGATTTTTAATTTTAATTTTTTGTTATTAATTTTAAATTTTTGTTTTCAAAATTTTTAATTTTTTAATTTTTTCAATTTCCAATTTTCAATGAAAATCAAGGCTCAATGGTGTTTAGTGTTCAAAGTTCAATGTTACATGTTCAATGTTCAATGTTCAATGTTCAATGTTCAATGTTCAATGTTCAGTGTTCAATGTTCAATGTTCAATGTTCAATGTTCAATGTTCAATGTTCAATGTTCAATGTTCAATGTTCAATGTTCAATATTCAATGTTCAATATTCAATGTTCAATGTTCAATGTTCAATATTCAATGTTCAATGCACAATGTTCAATGTTCAATGTTCAATGTTCAATGTTCAATGTTCAATGTTCAATGTTCAATGTTCATTGTTCAATGTTCAATGTTCAATGTTCAATGTTCAATGTTCAATGTTCAATGTCCAATGTTCAATGTTCAATGTTCAATGTTCAATGTTCAATGTTCAATGTTCAATGTTCAATGTTCAATGTTCAATGTTCAATGTTCAATGTTCAATGTTCAATGTTCAATGTTCAATGTTCAATGTTCAATGTTCAATGTTCAATGTTCAATGTTCAATGTTCAATGTTCAATGTTCAATGTTCAATGTTCAATGTTCAGTGTTCAGTGTTCAATATTCAATCTTCAATGTTCAATTTGTAATTACTCAGGCAAGTTCTGAAATCCGAGTCACTTCGGAATCGGAATGAAAGCAATTTTGAAATAAGATGGAATCGGATTTGTATTCCAACAAACAAAATTTACTTATGGTTTCTATTCAATCAACATAACATAGATCCGATTTGGTGTTAATTATAGAAATGCGGAGCTCTTATTTCAGAATACGCCAGATTAATTCACAATTTTCACTTTACAATTTTCCAGTTTCAATTTTTAATTTTCAATCATCAATTACTAATTTTCAATTTAAAGTTTTTATTTTTACGTTTTTTTGTTTTTAATGCTAAATTTTGCTCTCTTCTTTCATTTAGTTGTTAGCACTTCAAATTAATGCGCTCAACTTTTCTAACCGCCACTGTGCTCTACCACTTTAATGAAACTTTCCATCAACATTTGGTCATTTCCGGCAAAGCCGTTGGCCACATTTTTCATAAGCTTTTACAATGCACGTGCGGTTGCAAAGTATTCTAAATATGACGACAACACATAAAAAGTTGTTACTTTAAGCCACATGGCCTGAAAATGGGCTACAGTTTTTTTTTTCATTTTGCATTTTGTGCTCTTGTCTATGACGCAGAACATTCACAATGACGAGGACGACACAACGATGATGGTTCATTACTTGGCGCAGTTCATATTTTATATTTTAATGCTCCTCTACTTCCTGTATTTTTCCCCTGCTTTAGTTTTCAATGGAAAATTGAAAGGACAAAAAAAAATATGAAATTCAAAACTTTATGCAAATCTGGAAAATTATTGCAGCCTCACCTGTGTTAATGCATGTCAGTGTACATGTGTTTCCGCCTGTATATATGTGTATGTACACTTGGTTGGCCTCCCGAGAGTGTAGCACACAACTATAACTTATCCCATTGAAGTCATTAAATCATGCTTATTCATTGCATACTCTTGGGTAGCCGCTGGGCTTACAGGACACTGCTGGACACTTGGCAGTTTATTAAAATGCAATATGCAGCAGATAGAGGGACAAATGCGGTGTCCTATAGCTGACTTACATAAATAAGCAGCTGCATGCATTACATTGGAATAAAAGCGGTAGTACCCTTTTTTTTCGGTACTAAGTAAATATTTTGAATGATATTTAGTTTGGTTTTTTCTGTTGAATTTAATTGCTGAATTGTATAGTGCGTTAAAGTGTAAGAAGAAAAAAGTATTGGAAATTAGTTTGCACTAAACGTTTGAAACGTCAGCGCCTATGTTATTTTTATTAACTTTAGAATTAAGGTGCCCAGGTGTAAGTAATCTTTATTTTTCCTTCCGTGGCCCACCACAATTGTTTTCTTTTTTGCTTTTTATTTTATAATTTTTTTCCATTTTCCATTTGTAACTGCGGTCATAATAACAGCATATTATTTATGATTTGCGTGTCTAAAGGATATTAGCGTGGAAAATTTGCTCTGACTCGTTTTCTATTTTCTTTCTAAAGGTTGGGAGTGTGTTGTTGCTGTTATTTCGGCTGTGCTAAATTTAAGTTTATTGCGAAAAATTTTACTTGTCTGACTGTTTTGTTAAAAGGATTTCAGTGTTGCTTATCTCGTTATTTGCTTGAATTTTTTGTTTTTAGTATGGGTATGGCCCTATGCTCCTCCTAGGAGTTAAAGCAGAATACATACATACATACATACACATAAGTACATTCAGTATTCACTTGGCAATTTTTAACAAAAGTTATCTTTAACTGAATCCATATATGACAGTAGTGTATGAAAGCATAAGTAATTTTTGTAGTAAAGCAGAGATAATAAATGGCAGCTTATATAAAAAATGTAAGGATTAAAGCATACAAATATGAAAAATAATTTTTAAAATCGTTTGACTCCTATAATGTTAATATGGATGTTTATTAAAAATGTAATAAAATTTTAGAAACAATTTTTTTGATGTTCAGCATGCCACTATTTCTTTTTTTTTGTTGCTGAAAACAGCATAAAATTGACAAAAAGTTAAGTTTCACAGGATTTGTTCGAATACTTTAAAAAAATTTTCACTGAAAGCCTTTTTATTGAAAGTCGAGCATATAAAATTGTATTTGAAAAAAGTAACTCAGAGTCTAAAACTAAAATTTCGTCATATGTTTCACTTTAATATTTTTCTATGGACTTAATTTTCAGCAGAGTTTTTGTGTTATTTTTTAGTGAAAAAAGTCAAAACACGACATTTTCAAGTAGATTTTATTATTCATTGGAGAAGGCATATCCCTTAGGAGCTGTATAGTCAAAAAATAAATCACGGAATTTCTGTAGTTTCTTTGAAGTTGAACTTTTTATTGTGAAAATCCTTAAATATTTCAATGAATCGCTTAGGAATGGACAAGTTTATTCTTTTTGAATATATGGTGGACTGTAGCTAATTTATATATGACATGAAAGACCTGTTGATCAGATTGCGTAATCACCTTCTAGCTTATACAAGGCGCAATGGCTTAATTAACGATAAGCCTTCACAAAAACCAATTTGGTAGTGGGTTTTTTAAGCAAATCTGATCTCACATAGAAATGTAAAGTGCTAAATAATTTTCAATTTTTAACTTATTTGGGTCAGTGGTTTGGTTTCTACAGCCTCTCAAAATTGAGTAAATTTCGAAGCTAGCGAAAAAATTAAATTTTTTAGAAAAATTCCCGATATTTAGGTTGAATACTTTGACAAGCGTTTCAAGGAAAATAATTTTTCTTTCACTTAAAGCATTATTCATAATTTTTACTACTTTTTTAAGACATTGCTTTGCGTTGAGTTGAGTTTAAAAAAAACTTTGGGTTTCCTTATTCTATGGTTATTACACAACTCATTGCTGTTTATCCCTTAACTTATACTCCAAAAACTGGCTGCAAATATTTGCAACTCTTTACATTAGTGCCAATTTTAAGGAAGCTCTTATGGTTGTAGAAGCTCATTTCAGGAAGGTTTAGTTACAAAAGTTTGAATTTTAAATTTTGTTTTTGTGCTCAAAGTAGGATACTTGGCATGATTTAGTATACTGGCAAATGCTTTCCACATAATTTTTTGGATTTTTGTGTTCCCAAATACTTAAGTAATCTATGATCTAATGAAAATTTTTCACAAAATTCTCTTCTTAAACATAAAAAGAAAATTTACAAGGTCAAAAAAAAAAAAAATTTAAGTACACAAATTTTCTTATCTTTATTGGCAAAAAGTATTTTAGTACTTTTTCGAATAAACTTTGATTGCTGCCATTTCAAATCTCTAGCAATTTTTCCATTTACAAAGTTAAATAGAGTACTTACTCTTTTCCCAATTAATTTCATTACATATTCTTTTATTTGATTAAATTTAGTGTTTAGTAAAGGTAGTAAAAGGTAGTATACTATGTATACTTACGTGTGAATATTTAAGCCAAAAAAAAAGAAAAAAACAACCTCAACGAAATGGAGAAAGAAAACCATCAGCGCATGATGAGGAAATCAATTTTATGCCAAGGTAATTAAGCGCATGCAAGCAACCACATAAGATGCCTTCTATAGAGCCATATTCTTGCAACGCTACCCATTTGTTCGGTTAACATTTCTATGTTGCATACCTTACGAAAGGAAAATGAAAAATGTTGTGTTTGTTTCAGTAATCAATAAATGCAGACACGCAAACTTCAGTCTCAGTATTTTACTGAAGAGAGAAAGAGAGTGACTAGAAAACTCCGCCTTTGAAATTATCATGTTAGGCCTTATCTACTTTTCTAGTTTTACGTTCGAATCGATAAAATCCAACATGCAGGTGCTTAAATTTTTCACCTGAATACCTGCATATTAAAGTTTTTAAATTTTATGAAAATGTTTTCTTTGTTATTTTCTCGCGCGCTGTCTCTTTCTCTTTCTTTCGTTTTTTTTTTTACCTGTTATTTAACATATTTTTTGTTTTTTTATTTTCATTTCTTCCCTGTTCCTCAACGTCCTTGAAGCTGTCATATACAAATTATTTGATATCAAGCTCCTGCTGCTTGTGGTGTTGACGTCGCTGTTGTTATTTGTTGCCTGTGGGTGTTGGGTATAGTTGATTTATATAGTGTTGTTGTTGTTGCTGTTGATGTCCTTTGAAGTCTTTTGTTCGCATTATGGTCAACGTATGCTGTAGCGTTTTTTAAAAAAATTTGTATTTTTTTGCCAATTTTGTTAGCGCACAGTTGGCACTGTCTGGCAAGACACTAAATGATTATTTGGAATTTTAACGACATCTGACGATAAGCCGCAGGAAGCGGTTTACGTGCCATTAAATTTTGAATTTTGTTTTTTGTATTAAGGATGATAAAAATCAATTTGTTTCCTAGTGTGATTTATATTTTTTCTTTTTTTGAGACATAAAGGAAATCAGTGTACAAATTTTAAAATTTTGGCCTCGTTTTTCTTTAAGTTAGCGTAACAGTACACTTTACAAAAAAATATGCCTTTATGGCTAAGCCATTGCTTCGAATTTTAAAAATTTCGGAGAGTAGATAGTTTGAAGCTTAAGGAAGTATACTAAAAACTTAACTGCACTGACTTTAAGAACAAGAAATAGTACAAACTATGTTTTCTCTGTGGTGAAGATGAGCGAAGTCGGTACTCAAGATCATAATATAATTGAAATTTATCGGTGTATCGCATATTATTACTAAGCTTCTGAAAGGTGATAGAAGAGGCCTAGACTACCAAAAACTTGCATCTGGAGGATCTCAAAAGTGCCTATGAGGACTTATGGGGTTAAAACAGATTTTCTGACTTGTTTTACAAATTTTATTGGGTCTAATTTTTGATTTTTGGACTCCGAAAAAAATTATAACACGATAAATGAATAATGTTGAAGATAAATATTATATGCAATACAATATGTATATTTGATCATACTGTATCTAAAATCACTGTCACATTCGCTGCAAACTGTAAAGCGCAAAGAAAACCACAACAAAAAGATCCAAGAAATCCTAAGACTTTTGCTGTCCTTGCTAATGCTTCTACGCATGAATTTTGTTACGACAAATAGATTATTGACAGTGGAGCAACGTCGCATTTATGCTGTGACCGTTCAATGTTTGTCACATATCAAGATCGAAAAGAAAGAATTGATCTCGCTGCTAACAAATTTATTGAAGCAGAAGGACGAGGAGATGTAGACATTGAGAGCAATGGTTTCCGTATTAACCTTAAAGACGTATTGTTTGTACCAGAGCTGCGTTGCAATTTTATTTCAGTTTCCAAAGCGTGTCAAAATGGACTTTCTGTCAACTTTGAAGGAGAAAGAGTTGTCGTACGAGATAAAAGTGACATTTTTATAAGAGGCATTGAAAATGGTGGTTTATTTACTTTTAAACCAAAAACAAACGAGTGTTTCATGGCCAATGATGCGGTAAATAGTGCAATGATTTGGCACAGCCGCTACGGGCATTTAAATTTTGGAAGCTTGACTGAAATGGTAAATAAAAAGTTGGTGTATGGACTCAATATTAAAGAATTTCCAAAGAAAAGTGAATGCATTACATGTGCAAAAAGAAAAATTTGCGTAAAGTCGTTTCCTAGTGTTTCCGAAAATAGGGCAAGAAATTTGCTAGAAGTTGTACATACTGATGTATGCGGACCGATTAAAAAAGACTCAATTGGTGGATCGCGATATTTTGTATCGTTCATAGACGATAAGTAGCGTTATATATTTGTATATTTTCTTAAGACCAAAGTCCAAGTGCTAAACGCGTTTAAATCATTTAAAGCCATGTCGGAAAAGCAGACGGGTCACAAGCTTAAAATACTTCGAAGTGACAATGGCGGTGAATATATCAACAAAAGTTTTGATGATTTTTTAGACGAAAATGGCATCAGACGGCAGTTGACTGTTCCACATACTCCACAGCAGAATGGCGTGGCAGAACGTGCTAATCGCACTTTAGTGGAAATGGCGCGGAGCATGATGGAGCACAGTAATGTTGATAAAAGCTTTTGGGCAGAAGCAGTTGCAACCGCAGTATATTTACGCAATAGAGCTGAAACAAAATCAGTTTTGAATGAAACGCCACACGAAGCATGGACAGGTAAGAAACCAAGTGTAATTTTTCTTGAAGGAAGATACAATAATTTCAATGAAATTCAGGGTGATGTCATTATGTTCGATGCTGAAGGCATTGCAGCTGAGTTTTCTGAAAGAGAAATTAATGCAAACTCAGCTCCGGAAGAAATCTCAGTGAACATCAACGAAGCAGAGCCTGTAAGGTATGGTCCTGGTCGTCCTAGAATTATTCGTACTGGAGATCGAGGTCGTCCTCGAAAAGAGCGACATATATTGAATTTCATCGAAAAAGGAGAAATAAAAATTCCATCGTGTGTCAATGAGGCTTTGGACAGCGAGTATTCAGAGCACTGGAATGATTCGTGGTCTCTAGTAGATTTGCCAGCTGGAGAAAAGGCCATAAATTGTAAATGGGTGTACAACATTAAAAGGAATGCAGATGGAAGTATTCAACGCTTCAAGAGCCGGCTAGTAGCGAAAGGCTGCAGTCAACAATTTGGTGTAAATTTCACCGAAACATTTTCACCAGTGGTGAGGAACGCGACAATTCGCATGCTGCTTGCGTTAGCTTGCGAATATGAATTACACTTACATCAAATGGATGTGGCATCAGCGTATCTAAATAGCGAGTTGCACGATGTTGTGTTTATGAAGCAGCCAGAAGGTTTTGTTAGCAAAAAATTTCCGAATCAAGTATTGAAGCTAAATAAAGCACTGTATGGGTTGAAGCAGAGCGGTCGGGAATGGAACGCAACACTTGACGCAGTACTGAAGAAAATGGGATTTTTACCGTGTGCTAGTGAGCCCTGCGTTTACACAAAAAATGAAAATGGCAATTATAATATTATTGCTGTGTACGTAGATGATCTCATTATAGGTTGCTCAAAGCTTGAAAACGTATATGCAATCAAAGCTCAAATTGCAGATGAGTTTGACATTGCGGATGGTGGTCCACTAAAGGATTTTCTAGGTATGGAGATACTTCGTGAAGGTGAAACAGGTCCTTTAGCTGTTTGTCAGCGAAAATACATCATTGATCTTCTTAAGCAGTATGGGATGGAAAACTGCAAGCCTGTGTCAACACCGTTGAGTCCAGGGTTTCAAGTGAGCTGTGCGGATAATAGCTGCAAAAAGGTGAATCAATCGGAGTACCAGTTGCTCGTAGGTGCATTGATGTATCTAGCAATTTCAACAAGACCAGATATTATGCATTCGATTTCGAAGCTATCACAGAGAAACACAGATCCTCATTCATGAAGCGGGATTGAAGCATATTCTCAGATATTTGAAAGGGACAACAGATTTGAAAATTCATTACAGGAAGACTGGTAAGCCGATAGAGTGCTTTGTTGATGCTGACTGGGGTAGCGACGCCAGTGATCGAAAGTCGTATACGGGCTGTGCTTTCTTTGCAGCAGGTAGTGTGTTTTAATGGGAATGCAAAAAACAAAGCATAGTTTCGCTTAGCAGTACTGAAGCTGAATATGTAGCACTTACGGCGGCGGCTAAAGAAGCTGTTTACATTAAGAAGTTGTTGAATGAAATGGATTTTTCTACAAACCGTCCGATGGTTTTGAATGGCGACAACCAAAGCGCACAAAGTTTAGTTAAGAATCCTATTTATCATGCAACAAGCAAGCATATAGATATTAAATTTCATTACATTCGTAGTCTGTATGAAAATAAGGAAATAAGTTTAAACTACGTGTGTACTGAAGAAATGATATCAGATATACTTACTAAAAATTTGCAGAAAATTAAGCACTGTAAATTTACAAGGGAAATGGGATTATATCGATTTTGATTTTTAGTTAATATGTTATCAAATAAGTTTGTATTGAGAAGGAGTGTTGAAGATAAATATTCTATGCAATACAATATGTATATTTGTTCATACTGTATCTAAAATCACTGTCACATAAATTCTGTTTTGCCTTTTGTTTTTCAATCTAATTTGTATTGAATTTTCAGTTTAAGTTTTTCATTTATTTTACTCTCTCAATAAACTTTCAAATGTAAAGACGTGTGTCGCCTTTTATTTGTTGAACTGCGCTGAAGGATTTATAGTTTTTTCCAACAAATAAGACCTTTTTCATACTAAAATGGCCGCCAAATTCAAAAGATAGGAAACAAAAAAATTGAGATTATCAATTAAAAGCTCCTTAAATTTGTGAAATCCTATACCCCTGAAACCAAAAAAGTGTAAAAAGTTTTCTCTAAAACGTTAGAATGACGCAAGAAAATTTGTTTTTGTATAAACAGTTTTAACCCCATAACTTTGAGATCACCTCCCCAGTTGGAACTTTTTGTTAGTCTAGGCTGCCTCTATCAACTCCTTATCAATTACACCCTGTATAGACAAAAAATGTGAGCTTGATTTCGAAGATTTTAATTCAAAGCGAAAATTTTCACCAAAAACAAAATCTCATTATATTGCGTCATAACCTTCAACAACCCATTGTATGCAGTTGATCGTTATTACTTACGAAATTATTTTTCAACATTTTTTATCAAAATGTTAATAAATTTTAATTAAAACTTGAACAGTATATTTCGTGACGTAATTTCAAACTTTGAACATTGAAAAGAAATTCCATAACTCTGTCATTAATTATATGGCAGGGCACGCTAACAAGAAAAAACCTTCCTTTACCACGCAATATGAAAACTTCCTTGAGAAAATGGTGTAAAGAAGGTGTTTTACATTTAAGATGCAATCAAACACATACATAGCTGTGGGAATATATTTCCCATCAAATGGCAATCATTTCAAAAACTTCTATGATTTAAAAAGAATTTATTATTTTCTTTTTTATAATAAAATAACAAGTTAATTAACATAAATCAAACATGACCTTTAATTTATATTATTCAATATAAAATACTCAAATTATTAGCTTACATTGATTTAAAGATGAAACTTTCAATTTGAGTATGTCTGAGTTTTTGATATTAAACTGACATAATTTTTCCTTTTAATTTTAATAAATATCTCAGAGCAGAATGCAGAGCTTTATTTCGTACATGAATTGGCACTTTTTGTCTACATCGAATGTCTAAGAAAATCAGTAAAACTAATTTTTGCATTAAAATTAGACACTCAGGCATTGGAATAATTAAATCTTCTAAGCAGACACGTTTCGCATTATACAAACACATTTACCTAGATATGCGAATACTTTCTCGCAATTGACTGAGTTAATTGAATTTATTACAAAATTATTAATTAAACGTATTCTAAATGTTACAAATTCATATCATAATTACACAAGTGGATAAATTTTGTAATGGTGCCTATGGAAATTTTCCTTCAAGTGTGTCTTATTAATATATATGGGAGCATACAATTAAATTATCTCGTTGCTACGAGATTGTCTGGTTAGAGTGTATTTTGTTAAGGGTTTTTTTTTGTGAATACATTCCATTCGTTAAAAATTCTTAAATTTTTTTATGTACAGAAATTGGATCGTTCAAAATGTTAATTTTATTTTGAATGAAAAAGTCTTATTCAAAGGATTACCCCAGAATTGAACTGTATTCAAAAAGTCCAAAAAGTTTCATCAAAATTCAACAAAAACATTGTCTGCGATTAATGTCTAAAAAGTGAGTCCAAGGATATTACTCTAACAAGATTTTGACTTTGTTTGTTCTCCATTGTCGATTTTTGAAGTGAAACTTCTGTAGCCACGTTAGATATAAAGTTTCAAAACCGTGACACTTTTTTTCAACATTTCTTTGCTGACACTTATCGTTTTATCATGTTATATATCGAAAGCTCTTCCAGTTGTTTTGAATAAATTTTGTAGATAGGTGTAGAACGTGGATACCGCAAGAACTTGAATACTAGTCACGCCCATTTCTTATTTATTGCCTGTAGTTCGTTAAGATCGAGGCTTTTTAATAAAATGCATAAGTATGTATATTTTTTTGACAAAAATCGTTGTATTTCTAATCATAGTCTTATATTAGCACAATATTCAATACATATTTATTAGAGTGTTTTTATTTTTTTTGTGTGTCTCGGTGATTGTCTTACGCTTTTCAAAGTCACCGACGTTCATACAAAAAAAAAAAAAAAAACAGTGTTCATTATTTTGTTGGCCGACAGATCCACCTTGGTCTTTTTTGATACACGATCTCCTGAAACATTCTATGATGTTCCCACTCAGTGTCCATGTATTGTGAGGTATTAAAAAAACTTAATTGAATATTTCCTGGCAAACCCAAGGGTATTTTGACACATGATATTGCAATCCAAATCACTGAAACACTTAAAAAATAAAGTTTCTTCGGAAAAGTTATAGTAAATGAAAGTACAAAAAAACAATGATTGAAAATTTTAACTCGTTATGTTTTGTATTTTTTATGTTGTGCAAATTATATCAATGTAATACAATTAATGGAAATAAAGCAAAACTATTTTTAAATCATGACACCAGTTGACCTGCAAAATTTTAATTAAATTATGATAAAATTGGATTAAACTTTGTATTTATTTTTTTAAGTGCTACATTATTTTTTTCATGAATCTAAAAGCCTATTAGCTCAGTTAAATTTTTAGAAAATATTTTATTTAACATTTTTTTTTCTATCTTTGGCTTTAAATTATAATATTTTTGTGAATATGTAAGAGAACAATATTTATTTCTTTTTTTTTTTTTTTTTTGCTATTGGAAGGATATGCTGCATCCGAGCATTCAGTCAGTCATTTAGTGCGGAAGCCAACAGAAAGGCTGAAAATATGTCATGTTATGTAGTACAAGCAAAATGTAATATATTTTTACTTATTTTTGTGCTGTTTTCTTTTGCTACGTTCCAATTTGTCTTCTTCTTCTTTTTTTCTCTTCGTTTTTGCCTACTCTCATGCTATGCCACATTAGTGCAAAACGTTGCATACTTTGAAGAGCTCAAACTCAGCGCAAAAGCGCAATAAAGAAAAGCTGCCTTAACAATTCGTAGAAATTCTTGCAAGCGGCAACACTTGAGAAGCAATAAAGTAACGATTTGCTCCTATGCTATGCTGCGTAAGCATACAATGGTATGGCAACAATATAAAAAGTAAATACTTTTAAAGTTGCAAATTGCACGAATGAAAAATCCTGGATTGCAAAAAAAAAAAAAAAAAAAAAAATAAAGAAAAGTGCGACTTTATAAACTTTACATATGGTATTTTCTATTGTCATAAGTAGGTCAATTTTACATTGCTGTGCGTAGTTATTTTAAAGGAGTGGAAGATCCAGGATATGCGCTTCTAGAGAGGCAAAAACGAGTTTTCACAAATGAAGGTGACATACCGCCGCATTAAAAGTAGGCTCTATAACCTTGAAGTAAATTTCTTAAAAGAATTAAAAGATTATTTTCAAGCATTGCTAATATTTTTATTTATATCTTTCATTTTTAATAATGATTAAGATCTTAGCCGTTACAATCCTCAGGTGCAAGCCAAGGGGGACATCGCCTAGGCGCAGCTCCTTCTGCAGCCAACAGCACAGAAGACATCACTACTGCAACCAGAAGTAGAACCGCAATTTGTTTACAGATTATCTTTAACATTTTGCACAGTTTGGGTTTTAAAAACCTACTGAATTGCTAGGAGCAAATATCAGAGAGTTTTATACCAAAATTTTATCAGTGAATTGTTTGCACAAATTGTTAACTTATATAAAATATTTAGCTTAGAATAGGTATGTATACGAAATTTAACCATGTAAATCAAAATCATTTAGTCTGGGATAGAGAGAATGATTGCCGCAATAACACCATTACAAATTTTCCAAGTCGCAAATACTTTTGAAGTTATGATGAAACGAATACCGCATGTTATGCATATTTTGGCATATTTTTCGGACACGCACATTAAAGACAACAAAAACGCAACAAACTGCTTGAAAGTACAAGTCCAAACTGACGTGATATCTGCAAATGTACCAAACAGAGCGGCATTCTTTTAATCATAAACTTGAAAGTACATGCGACTCGGAAAATTTTTCAACGGTTTTAAATTCACTACTGATAAGTTATATAGCGCTATATTTTTCAAATTTTTGATAGCCTCAGAACATAAAAAAATATTTTTTTTTAACAATTAAATAATAATTGTAAAAAATATTCCTGTTAAAATTTTTATCGCAGGACTATAGTGTATTCTATTGGCTACAATATTACTATGTTTACGTCTAACGTAAACAGTGTGCATCCTGTATATCTGCCTGCCTTTGTGACTCCGCCGCACAGCGCTGCTGTCGTTTGCTCGTTGTATGAACAACGAGTAATAACGACAAGCTAAAATTCGTTATTCTAATCGAATTAAGTCAACGAACCCTTCATAAATCTTCACAAAAAGTAAAATCACATAAAATTCAACATAAAGTTAATGAATAAAACATACAACATCAAGAATATCTAACAAAACTTAACCCATAGGCGATCAACTCAACAAATCATCAGGTGCATAAAGTGAGCTATGCAGGTGTGACGAATTTCGATGTTTTTTGGTTGGGAATTTCGAGCTATTTTCGAGCTTTTCAATAGTAATTTCGAGCTGTCTGGGAAATTTTCCATTTTCCGGAAAAGCGGAAAAATTGTTCTGCATAGCTGAGTTTATTTTTTCAGCCAGACGAATCCGCGGGAAGAGAAAGCGATAAAATCTTTTAACGCAGGAATTTCGAGCTAATTTTGAGCTAAAAGCATTTTCCAGAAAACTCCCAATTTTCCCGGAAAATCCAAAAAAAAATTTTTTATGACTAACTTAATTTTTTTCAGCCGGACGAATCCACGGAAAGAGTAAGCGATGAAATGTTTTAACACAGGAATTTCGAGCTACTTTCGAGCTGACCTTGAATGAAGTGTTTTCCTTAAATTTCCACGGAAAATCCCAAAAATTTAAAAAAATTTTTTTTTTTCCTATGTTATGTCCGCAAATTATTATTATTAACACTTTTATTGATGTTTCTTCTGCATTCGAAAAGGTTCTATGAGTATTGACTTCTGTCAACACTATGGCCTTCTTACATACAAAACAAGTTTACGAAGAAAAATGCAGAGGTGACTGGAAGATCCAGGATATGCGCTTCTAAAGAGGCATAAACGTGTTTTCACAAATGAAGGGGACATACCGCAGCATTAAAAGAAGGCTCTGTAACCTTGAAGTAAAATACTTTAAAGAATTAACCCAATCCCCGCCAGTGATGCCATATGGCACAGTTAAAACGCACTACCCAAATGTTCACCAAAATCATTTTGTAACTTTTTCGCGCAGGCTTGTTATTTTTTATGTGCATAGAAATGTTTGATCCATCATTTGATGCATTCCACGCGTAAATATTCCATCAACTTTTCAAGCGTGAGTGGAGAGAAAGTGATCATTGAAAAATTATTCGAAAAAAATCGATTATGGCATCGAGACGTCGGCGAGTTGCAAAAAATTATTTATTTGTATTTCGATTTTGAAAAAAGTAATTATGCCAAATTGAAGAGTAATACAGTAGTTTCTAAAGTGCATTTATATTTTTCCATAAGGTGTTCCTTACTAAGTGATAGGCCTGAATATATTTTAAGTGTGCCATATGGCATCACTGGCGGGAACCGCTTATATAAAGTTAAGAGGTAGATTAATTTCCATTTATTTCAATAATTCAATTCATAAATAATTTATAAGGGGAAAATATCTACCTGGGGGGGTTTGAACACCAAAAAACCCATCCCGTGTGAATGGTCCTAGGTTTCATATGAATTTATCGAGCCTTTTCTTTATGAAGATGTGCTGTAAATGATTGTGGATGCATCTAACTATTTGGATTATGCTTATCTTTGGTTACAATGCTTGTTGTTAATCGTGAAGATTATTGGATCATTAAAGCCACGAGTTTTGCTGGCAAGTCTTGAAATAGTTTCAATCAAATAAGCCGTTTTATTTACTTTACACTGAAAAAACACATTGATCCCTTTCACCCTGAGCATCATTTCATGAGTCCATGTCACCGTACTTCAGACTGCTCTCATGCAAAAAGTTTATTCGAGCCAAACTTCTTCGATTTGGATACATAGCATGGTGTCTGAACACTCTTGGAGTGTATTTGGTGTCCTTTGGTATTTACCGAGGAAAGTATTGTTGTATTCACTTTGTGGCAGCTCTATTACGTTCGTGCCCTCCCATTCCACTTTTACTTCGAGAATTTATTAAGTGGAATCCCAGTTTTAAATTATTTGCAAAGCCTACGCTACAATGTAATGGGAACCATAAGAGAAAATTGCATTCCACACAACTGCCCACTTCCTGGAAAGACATCATGAAAAAAAAAAAAAAAAAAAACCAAGAGGGCATATCAAATTTGCAGAAAACAAGGAATTTGATGTCGCCATTGTAAAGTGGAATGATAATAATTGCGTTTTGGTTGCTTCTACTTCACAGAAAGAGATCTAAAATCGATAGCTACGCTCTTTTGTAGAACAAAATGGAAGCTATAATGATCGAAAGTCTAAAGGCAGTCGAACCATATGAAATGTATGGAAGGAACTAATCGAATAGATCAAATTACATATCACACTACCGCGGATTATTACGCTAACTTACAATTTTTATTCAAAAAATATGAATGCATACGTGTAAAAAATAGAATTTTAAATAAAACTCAAAGTAAATCTTTTGCTAAGAGGTTCCCGCCAGTGATGTCATATGGCATCAGGGCACCATGGAAAAATGGGGCGTGGTCGCTGAAAAAGCTAACCGGATTTGAACTCAGGAAGCTTGTTTTATCCCCCAAACAAAAATTCACCATCAAATTCAAAAAAATAAGTGCTGGCGGGGAATGGGTTAAGCGATTATTTTCAAGCATTTCTAATATTTTTATTCATATTTTTCATTTTTAATAATGATTAAGATCTTAGCCGTTACAATCCTCAGGTTGGAAGCCAAGGGGGCCATCGGCTAGGCGCAGCCCTTTCTACAGCCATCAGCATAGAAGACATCGCTACTGCAACCAGAAGTAGAACCGCAATTTGTTTACAGATTATCTTTAACATTTTGCACAGTTTGGGTTTTAAAAACCTACTGAATTGCTACGAGCAAATATCAGACAGTTTTATTTACCAAAATTTTATCAGTGAATTGTTTTCATGAATTGTTTGCACAAATTATTAACTTTAATAAAATATTTAGCTTGGGGCAGAAAATTCAACCATGTTAATCAAAATTATTTAGTCTTGGATAGAGAGAATGATTGCCGCAATAACACCGATAAAAATTTTCCAAGCCAAATATACTTTTGAAGTTATGATGAAACGAATACCGCATGACATGCATAATTTGGCATATTTTTCGGACACGCATATTAAAGAAAACAACAGCGCAACAAAATGCTTGAGAAAACAAATCCCGAATGACGTAACATCTGCAAATGTACCACACAGAGCGGCATTCTTTTTATCGTAAACTTGAAAGTACATGCGACTCGGAAAATTTTTCAACGGTTTTGAATTCAGTACTGATAAGGTATATAGCGGTATATCTTTCAAATTTTTGATAGCCTTGGAACATAAAAAAATAATTTTTTTTTTAACAATTAATTGAATAATAGTTTTGAGAAAATATTCCTGTTAAAAATTTTATCGCAAGATTATTCCTCTAGTTCCCAAATTTTTTTTTTTTAGCTAAAAAAATTACAGGAGGTAGTTTTGGGGTGTAGAAACAATGTATGTTCAGGAAAAAAATTTTTGGATAGGTAGGAGTCGCGGTAGGGGGTGTAGAAGGTAGCGTGTCTAGAGGCCGCCTTGGGCAAGTTAGCCAAAAAAAATATAAAATGATTTATATGGAATCTTTGTATTTTTATTCAAAAATCGAATATAAAAATTAAGTAAACTTAAGTTACGATTAACTATGTCAATTAATGATATGTAATATCTATTTTTGGCCAACGGTGAATGAGAATATACCCGCATAATTAATCAAAATATTGTTTTATTTAAAAAAAAAAACAAAATAATCATTCTAATTGACGATGGACAGTATGTATGTATGAACTTGCGAAGCTATGGGGATCGATTGGGCTACCGCCCCAGGCGGCACGTCAAGGAGGTGGCAAAGTTCAAGGGGCCGCAAAATGAGTTCTTAAAATATAGACATTGTGTTTTTTTTTTTTTGGTCACACGAACTGGGCTCCGGGAGGAAAATATATTCGCTGGGCTACTTGTATACCACTTTTCTGCATTAAACCTGTGCTATAGATGTGCAGTCAGAATATTGGCACTCCATCATCGTCCTTCTTTATGCACAATGCAAGTCCTCTGGGAACGGGAGCTTATGCCATATCCATATTCTAAAATGAACACAGTGTTTGTGAGACCCCAATCTAAAATTTTGGTGATTAGAACTCCTAACATCAGTTTCCTGTCTTGATGATTCGTCTATATAAGACATGGGACTATCTCCAGCGATTCCATTTGCAGCCTTTTCCGTCAAGACAACATCCTACCATTATAGAAGAATTAACTTACGACAGAAGCTTCTATCTCCAAGGGATCTACCAAAGTTTAGCATATAAGAATAGGACTCTAGTTGTGATTAAATTGCGTGGACTTGCTAGTGCTGCCTACCGTTAATTCATCAATCAATCGAAATGGTGAAATAAGCAACTGGAATTTTTCGAAATCTTCAAAAAAATTTGTATCGGCCGATTTGCCAGAACTATTTGTTATCCTGAATAACATATTTCCTGGCAGCAAGACTGAAACGAGAACTATATAATGAATATCTTTATGATCAAAGAAGGTTTTGTTCTAACATTCGTAGGTGTCCATTGAATGGCCTTATATGTTATATGTTCACATAGTTATTGATAAATCTACCCGATCAGCGCAGCTACAAATTTCTGCTAAAAAGATTTTCTCTTGTTTTACATTGGTCTTTCATATCCAAGAGCGTTTGGAATATGATGATAGCCACGATTGGTAATGCGCTCCAGCTAGAGCTCCGGGTATACCTAGAGGTTATACGAAAATCCTTAAAAATCAAATAATTTTAAGCACCATTTGTGGGATTTGTTTTTATATACAGCTAAAGATAAGACTTTAGTTTCGTGGCATAAAAGATTTTAGTAAAAATTGGTAAAAAATTCAAATAGGTCGAAAAAATATATAGTAACAGTTACAACATTTTAATGCTTCGTATCTTAAGACTGCCTTCAGACAAGGTGCGATTTGGGGTGAGTGAGGGGAAAGTTAGAACATTATTTTATTAAGTTGAGTATTTTTCTTATAGTACACATAGATACCTACATTCCATAATTTTTTTAATTCTTATGGAGTTCAAGAAATATTTTTAAAAAATTTTTGTTTCTAGCGCAAAATAAAAAATATTTAATTTTTCACTTTTTCACAAAATTTCAACTTTGACTTACAATAACGGCTTTTGCACGTATTTCTGCTTTACGCAACTACATTTATCTAAAAGAATGGGGATTTTTCTTTATAAATCCAAAAAATCAGCTACTAAAATTATAAAATACGATTTGTGGAATTTTTTTAAATTAGGCTGTCTACAGGCCTTCTTGGGAACTAGAGGGTTATATTTTATTCTATTAGCTGCAATATTACTAAGTTTCATTGAAAGTTGTGGAAAAGTTAATTTATTACAAGCTTTTGTTTATAAATAATTTAAAAATTTCATATTGCAATACAGTCATTATATGCCTATCGTGACAAGATTTGGTTTCACTATCTCGGATTTCTCTGAACTTTAGTACGTAGTCTAATTTTAGGCCAAAAACCTTAAAGTCGTTCAAATAAATTTTGAACTCAAAAGCATGCTTTACAATGAGCGATAAATTACAAAAATGTCACAAACGTTACACTTTTATTACTTTGCAAAAAAACTTATTTTGATATGAAGTTTGAGTGCACAGATGTGTAGTTAGAGGCTATTGATAATGCTTTTAGGATTAAAATTTTTTTGTTCAACATCAGAATCCTGAGTTATTCTTGCTCAAAAGTGAAAAAATCACTGTTTTGACATCTACTTAAAGTTATACAACAAAAACAACAAGAAGTAAAATTACACTATGCAACAAATGAGTAAAAATTTTTTCCCCAGGGAATGCCATTATTCATTTTATATGTAAAATGGGCTGCTGATTCCGAAAATTGCATTATTTTTTTTTTCGTGTCGTTTTCGAGATAACGGTCATTTTCGGTGTTTGGACCAAAAAAAAAGATAGTTCCATTTAAATACTAATATCTCAAAAACAAACATTTGTATTCAAACGTATTGTATGTCATATTAAAGGTAATTAAATTATCTACAAATGATGTTCAAATCACTTTTTGGTTGGCTTGTTAGTTTCGGCGAAATAAATTGATTTCTAAAAAAAACATTATTTTTTCGAAAAAATTAACAAAAAATCAAAATCAACTGCAGATTTATACAAGAAGAAATAACATTTTTACATATTTTTTTTTTTTGTGTCATAGTCTATGTATTTGTGAAGAAAATAAGATACCATTTAAAAAAATCGATGGAAAAATGCAAAAGTTGTATAAAATTCATTGAAAAGTTACCAAAATGCTTTTTTCCCTACTTTTTTCGTTTTTTTGTAATAAACTGTTCGATAATTAAAACTTTTTGTAAAACACTTGAGAAAATCCAAAAAATTCTTAAAGAAGGCGTTAAAAAAAAATACCCGTATCTCGTAGTTTTTCTCCAGCACGTCAGATTTTTTTTTAATCGATTCTTGAAGTTTTTTAATCCACTGAACATGAAAAATAGAAAAATAGCGCATTCTTGTGTTAAATCGATGAATTTAACTATATGATCCTTACATTTGAGGTGTATGATGTGTGCAGTAAACTTATGCAGGATATTACGAAGAATATTTTTGTGGGTCATTTTGACCTAAATGTGGGGGGGTCAAAATGACCCACATGTGGGGGTTTGACATAAATGTGGGGGGGTCTTGTAAGGGTCTTAGAGGGTTAAAATTTTCTACAAAAATATTCCTCGTAATATCCTGCATAAGTTTACTGAACACATAATACCTACACCTCAAATGTAAGGATCATATAGTTAAATTCATCAATTTAACACAAGAATGCGATATTTTGGTATTTTTCATGTACAGTGGATTAAAAAATTTCAAAAATCGATTAAAAAAAAATCTGACGTTCTGGAGAAAAACGACGATACAATGGTATTTTTTTTTTAACGCCTACTTTAAGAATTTTTTTTGGATTTTCTCATGTGTTTTACAAAAAGTTTTAATTATCGAGCACAAATTTGGCGCTTATTACTAACAACATAGTGAATGCTATGGAAAATAGTATTCAAATGGATGTACTCTATACCGATTTTTCTAAGGCGTTCGACAAAGTAGATCATAGTATTTTATTGATGAAACTAAAAAATTTTGGTTTGTCAGATCACCTGTTGTCATTTTTTAAGAGCTACTTGATAAATAGAAAATTGCTTGTTAAAATAGGTACTTCATATTCGGAATTTGCTATTAACGCAACTTCTGGTATTCCGCAAGGAACGCATTGTGGCCCGTTATTGTTCTTGATATTTATCAACGATTTGCCTCAAAATTTAAAGTTTTCTAAATGTTTGATGTTTGCTGATGATGTTAAACTTTTTTTAAAAATTGCACATATATCAGATTGCGACAAACTCCAATATGATTTAACAAAATTACACGAATGGTGTGTTTTAAATAACCTTCAACTAAACTCAAGTAAATGCTGTGTGTTATCGTACACGAGGCGTCAAAATTCAATAATTTTTGATTACACCCTAAATGGCTCGCTTTTAATACGAAAGTCTTAAATAAAGGACTTAGGAGTTATTTTTGACTCACAATTAAATTTTAGATGTCATTTTGACTACATTATTTCCAAGTCGAATGCTATGCTTGGATATATAAAAAGAAATTCGAAACACTTTAAAGATCCTTGTACCATAAAATCACTTTATATGTCACTGGTTCGTAGTAATTTGGATTATTGTTCGGTTATTTGGAATCCTTGCTATAATGAAAACTCTAACCGGATTGAAAGAATTCAAAGAAATTGTTAAAGATACGCTATAAAAAAACTTCGGTGGCCTGAGAGTCTTCCCACATACGATGCCCGACGTAAATTGTTTGGATTGCAGTCTTTGAAAGATAGAAGAACATATGACGATCTGATGTTCGTTTATAATGTTTTAAACAACAAAATTGATTGTGAGGAATTGTCGGCCTGTTTTAATTTATATCAAGCACCAAGGAGTTTGCGTCATAATCGAATGTTGGAAGAAGTCTTTCATAGAACTAATTATGAAATAAATGAACCAATTAATAGATGCATTAACTTATGTAATAATTTTTGTTCAATTTTGGATTTTAATTGTTCTGAATCTCGCTTTCGTTTACAGTTATTTATGTTATTTAATTAATATTTTTTATGATTGTTAATTAGTCTGTAAGAATTGAAGTCAGTAGACGTAAATAAGTAAATAAATAAATAAATAAATAAATAAATAAATAAATAAATAAATAAATAAATAAATAAATAAATAAATAAATAAATAAATAAATAAATAAATAAATAAATAAATAAATAAATAAATAAATAAATAAATAAATAAATAAATAAATAAATAAATAAATAAATAAATAAATAAATAAATAAATAAATAAATAAATAAATAAATAAATAAATAAATAAATAAATAAATAAATAAATAAATAAATAAATAAATAAATAAATAAATAAATAAATAAATAAATAAATAAATAAATAAATAAATAAATAAATAAATAAATAAATAAATAAATAAATAAATAAATAAATAAATAAATAAATAAATAAATAAATAAATAAATAAATAAATAAATAAATAAATAAATAAATAAATAAATAAATAAATAAATAAATAAATAAATAAATAAATAAATAAATAAATAAATAAATAAATAAATAAATAAATAAATAAATAAATAAATAAATAAATAAATAAATAAATAAATAAATAAATAAATAAATAAATAAATAAATAAATAAATAAATAAATAAATAAATAAATAAATAAATAAATAAATAAATAAGTAAATAAATAAATAAATAAATAAATAAATAAATAAATAAATAAATAAATAAATAAATAAATAAGTAAAAACGAAAAAAATAGTGAAAAACGCATTTTGGTAACTTTTCAATGAATTGTATACAACTTTTGCATTTTTCCATCGATTTTTTTAAATGGTATCTTATTTTCTTCACAAATATATAGTCTATGATACAAAAAAAAAAAAAAAAAAAAAATTCTAAAAAAGTTATTTCTTTTTAAATAAATCTGCAGTTGATTTTTTGTTAATTTTTTCGAAAAAAAAAAATGTTTTTTTTAGAAATCAATTTATTTCGCCGAAACTAACAAGCCAACCAAAAGTGATGTGAATATCATTTGTAGGTTATTTAATTACCTTTAATATGACATATAATACATTCGAATACAAATATTAGTTCTTGAGATATTTGTATTTAAATGGAACTATCTTTTTTTTTGGTCCGAAAACCGGAAATGACCGATATCTCGAAAACGACACGAAAAAAAAAAAAAAAATAATGCGATTTTCGGAATCAGCAGCCCATTTTACTTATGAAATGGATAGTGGCATTCACTGGGAGATTTGGCTGTTGCATAGTGTTATTTTTTGTAAAGGGATTTGGACGATTCTAAGCATTTTATGCCTAGTACACTTTTTTCGTAAGATACCTTCCTCTTGAGTAAACAAAGAGTTTTGTCTGCCGCGGGGATTTAAAAGTCAAACACTATCCTATAGCGACCGAATCTCATCTTGACTCAACTTCAACACGCTGTATTTTAACAACAAATGGTACAAGGAGCAAATCCTCCCGGATTATTAATTTTGCACACTGGAACTACTATTGCTAAATTTAGGCGAAATCGGAGACAAAAAAATTTCAGCTGGTAGTATTGTAGACAGTAGAATAAACTATAATCTTTCGATAAAATTTTTAACAGGAATATTTTTTAAAATTATTAGGGGAATGTCGTCAGGGTTGGGCCACTTTTTAACTTTCCTCTGTATCTTTTTTATATATTCGACTTCTACCAAATTATCTGTTTTATTTAAAAGTGCGGACCTTTATCTATAACATATCTTTCGGACAACTCGCTACGATTTCGGAAAAAAGAGTTATTGACGAAACTAAAAAATATCGATGAAATATGTACTAAAATAGAGTGCAATGAATATGTATGAAACTTTTTATTGTTTTTTATTCGAATATACAAAATTCCGATGAGAAATCTCCATAATAACATTAATCTGAATCGCAATTTGGACATACATAGCAACTTTTTGTGAGATTGACACTTCAAGTGCACGTCTCGCTTGCATCCAATGCATGCGATTGAATTATTTCGAGTCAGGCTTTTTTAGGCGTTTTTGAAGCATTGCGCTTCTGTTGCTATTTACGTAACTCTTTGCGGTTTTCTGGGGAAGTTAAGAACGTGCGTTTCATCGGGCGGCTCCCCGATTAGATTTCACTGTTTGCGAAGCCGCTTGCAGAGGCCCGACCAATGACAAAATCATAGAAAGGGTGGACTCATGAGTCGAAGAAGTCGAACTCCGAGAAAAAGTCGATAATTCCTCGTCCGTTTTACTCGTTGCTTTCTCGTGCTTGCCCATAGCTCGCTACTTTTCCGTTCCTGTCATCTCTGGGGGTATCCAAAACTGTAATGTTAATGTTCTGTGTTCCAAAAAACCAATTCAGTGATGTTATCTTACTGATTCTAAATAAAAATTGATGTGGCCCAACCCTGACTACACGTATGGCCCAACCCTGACGACAAGCGTGTTTTTCGATCGCTCAATACTACATGCGAACAGGTTAGGGAATCGAATTTTCCCTTTAGGAACTTGTTAATAGTTCACCCCTTAATGGATGTATATACTTACTTTTGCGGTAGCATTCTTCTTTTCCAAATTTTGAGTCATTTTTACTTGCTATTAAAAAATTTTTCAACTATCGAAAACTACACGAAGGCACAAACATTTTTACTGACAATCCCGGTGACAAGCAATGCTTAAGAAAGTTTTCTGGCATCGAGAACAATAATTCGACGCTATAACACAGATGGCAGCACGTGTCATATACGAGAAATAGCAGTGGCCCAACCCTGACAGCAGCCCAACCCTGACGACATTCCCCTATTTAACCAATTGTTAAAAAAAAAAAAAATAAATTTTTTATTTTCTGGGGCTATCAAAAATTTTAAAAATATATCGCTATATAACTTATCAGTAGTGAATTCAAAACCGTTTAAAAATTTTTCAAGTTTACGATAAAAAGAATGCCGCTCTGTGTGGTACATTTGCAGATATTACGTCTATCGGGATTTGTTTTCTCAAGCATTTTGTTGCGCTGTTGTTTTCTTTAATATGCGTGTCCAAAAAGTATGCCAAAATATGCATGTCATGCGGTAGTCGTTTCATAATAACTTCAAAAGTATTTGCGACTTGGAAAATTTTTAATGGTGTTATTGCGGCAATCATTCTCTCTATCCCAGACTAAATGACTTTGATTTACATGGTTAAATTTCGTATACGTACCTATTCCAAGCTAAATATTTTATTTAAGTTAACAATTTGTGCAAACAATTCACTGATAAAATTTTGGTATAAAACTCTCTGATATTTGCTCCTAGCAATTCAGTAGGTTTTTAAAACCCAAACTGTACAAAATGTTAAAGATAATCTGTAAACAAATTGCGGTTCTACTTCTGGTTGCAGTAGTGATGTCTTCTATGCTGTTGGCTGTAGAAGGAGCTGCGCCTAGGCGATGTCCCCCTTGGCTTGCACCTGAGGATTGTAACGGCTAAGATCTTAATCATTATTAAAAATGAAAGATATAAATAAAAATATTAGCAATGCTTGAAAATAATAGCTTAATTCTTTAAAGTAATTTACTTCAAGGTTATAGTGCCTTCTTTGAATGCTGCGGTATGTCACCTTCATATGTGAAAACTCGTTTTTGCCTCTTTAGAAGCGCATATTCTGGATCCTGTTTTGCTTCATATTTTTACATGAATGGCCAAAACTTGGCCACTGGCGCTACTAGTATTTATATGTTAGGAAAGTCCAAGAACAGCGTTCTATGAAAAAATTTACTTATTGAATGTGCTCAAGAGTTTTAAGCATTAAAACGGCAAGGCTTGGTCCAACGCCCTGAAACAAAAGTTATTAAAGTTAAAGATTATGTCCGACAGCGGCTCCTGTGTGGAGGTTGCTTTTTAGTGAATTCCAGATCCACACGCCTTAATTGCGTTGGCGTTTGCGTGCGTGCCTTAAGCATTTTTTTGATGACCCCCAGAACATAAGTGACCTACTTATTTAACGCTAGCGTGATTATTTACACATACGAGTATTTTATAAATGCAAGCAAGTTTCTAAAAAAAAATTAATTTTTTTTTTTCATTTACCAGCACTGTTTATATTTTGTTTTTGCTTGCCATCATAAAAATTCTATGAAAATAATATTATTTTGGACCAAGAGCTGCAAAAATCCAATTAAGTCAAATATTTAATTATAAAATATTCATTAAATTTTGACAAATAATTATGCATAATTGAATACCTTTCATGCAGCATGTGTGTGTGTGCGTTTTAAAATTTATTAACCAGCAAAAAGCTAAGCAAACATCAATTTACCAATACCTATGCATATGCACTTTTATAAATACATATGCTTTTTAATAAATGCCATGCCATGAAAGAATATTAATGACCTGAACATTAAATTTTCATAAAATCATTGGGGTGTCAAATGTGGTAATCCATATTTGTTACACTCATTCCCACATACATATGTACGTACACTTGCATATCTATGTAAATGTGTATGTATGTTTGTATGTATGATTTTATTGTCTACTCATATTTTATAATTGCTATCTCTATGTATTGTAAACATTTGACTGATCAGCTTCAACATCAATATTTTATACTCTCCATTTATCAGAGCCAATGCGTATGGACAATATTTCAATCAATTTGTTGCATTTTGGCTAGATTTTTGACTTCGAATTGCATTTGTATGCATGCAAGTGTTAGTGCATACTTGTCTGCGTTTGTGTGTGTACTTTTCCGCTTAGATTTATGGCTTTTATTGCTGGTGTTCCACAAAAAGCCTTTGCTGGTTACGTTAATATTACAATTACAGCAACGGCAATGGCAATAATACTGATTTCATTTTTATGCCATAACAACACAATGAAACAAAATATTAATTTATATTTCATGGTTGATGCAAAATTCTCCCAGAAATTTTTTTGGAAATAATCCCAGAAAAATCTTCATGCAAATTTCTGGCGTTATTTCCATTTTGTTTTCGAAATAAAGCCAAAGACTTTTCTGCCTTTTTTTCGAAAATTATGACATTATTTTCAAAAGATCTGTGGCTTACATAATGGAAATAACGCCAGACATTTTTTTGGGGATTTTCTGGAATTTAGTTTTGAAAATAAATTAAGACCACATTAATTTTTGGAAATAAAGCCAGAAAAATCACCATACAAAATTCTAGAAATAAATTTTTAGCTTTATTTTCAAAAATTTATGTTAGAAAATTCGGGTTTTATTTCCTTAACATTTTTTGGCCTTATTTCCTATGGCGCTATTTGCTATGGCATTATTTCCAAAAAATATGGCGTTATTCCCCAGTAAATTTTTGGCTATATTCCCAAAAACTAATGACAGAAGATTTCTGGCGCTTTTTCCAAAAACTTTTCTCCTGCTATTTCTTATGGCATTATTTCCGGGAGTCGATGTAAAAGTGTTTTAAATTTTGTATAATGAAAATTCAATCTAAATTTTTATTGGGGAGTAGATATTGTCAAAAAGTCGTTGTAACTTGATAACTACACGATTTGATCAATGTCTGTTCTTTGAGCCAGACCTGTCTTTTACTCATGTACCTTATAGCTTCTGGTCTCTAAACTTTTTTTTACTGTTGCTACTATCCGATTCGATAAATTAATTTTGATATTTTTTATCGTAACTCTTGCATCAGGTTCAGTTGTTCGTATCTTTGATTGATAGTGTGTTTTTTCTTGAGCGTCATCTTATTGAAATATCATCCTTAGTGCGATTGACAGTACCAATTCTTTCATAGCTGCTGATATACCCATAGATGTGGGATTTAATGAACGCCACGATTAAAATGTAGGTTTTAATGAACACCACGATTTGTTTAAGTTTTAATTTAAAAATGTTTATTAAAATTATCTTAAAAGCATATATAAAATTACATGGTTTGATTTTACAAATTTTTTACGTCTTTTCACTTCAAAGATCAGTTCTCTACTCTTGTTATGAATTCGTTCGTCTATACGATTTTATGTTTTGTCTTCCTCTCAGTCGGCATTGCCAGAGTTAATAATAACGTCCACTTCTAGTAGAGTGAGGTATGTTCGTGTACTCGTTCGTTTGTCTAGTAGGCTCCGTTCCCACATTCTGGTTGAGTACACTATTAACAAAAAGTTTTATTTTTAAAGAAATCCAGCAAAATAAAGGTGAATTCTTGTCCATGGTTCTTTTGGTGCATCGTAATTTTCAGTTAGTGTTTTGTTGAGAATATTTTGTGTTTCCGCTCAGCGTTCACAGTTTTTATGTCATTAATAAGTTGGAATCTATGCTAGGCCGCCACATATATGTATGCTGGAGCGATAGCTATGCTAGAACTTATACCTGTGCAGTTTCCGTGCAGATAATCTAAAGCTGTTCGTCTTAAATTTTCAGGAATAATAAATCTCCAATACAAATGGTTAAAACACATATCGATAGATCAACCATTTGTAAGAAAATGATTTATTCTCATTTAAAATTCAATTAGGAAATCCTTCATGTTTTGCTCATGCATAAATTTACAAAAGTTTAACAATCTTTGCAGGATAGTGTCATTATTAATAAGTCGCTTCCCTTATTTTATAATTTTGTTTAAATATTATTTTATACTCAACGAATGGCATGAGTTTTGTTTTCATTGTTGTATTGTAGTATCGATGATGTAATCATGAATTGTTATTGATGTTATTTTTTATAATTAGTAAAATTACTGAATACAACAACAATAACAATAAAAACATTAAAAATGCAACTGACAGCAATAATACTTTGCGAATTGCATTATTTTTTATAATAAATAGAGATAAATTTTGCAATATTTTATTTGCAATAGCAGTCTTTCGATTATTAAACCTACTTTAAAAAAAGAAAGAATTTTCAATTAAGTTCTTACTTGAAAAAGGTTTAGCCCCGCTATTAATCCTGTGAAATCCTTCTTCTTTCCTATTTAGGCATGAGCAAATGTTGTGGCAAAATGCCGTTTAATCCATCCCCACTCGTAACCTAATAAACCGGCAGCCATTCATCATCTGCCTAATTTCCTTTCATATTTGCTTAATCAAAATTTCATATGAGTTGGGCATGTATTAGTGGTGGTATGTGTGTGTGTATTGCTTATCTACACACACACGTACAAATGTATATTTATGTATTTGTGTACGAACCCAAGAGGAAAAATTTCTAGCGCTTCTGATCCAAGCACTACAAAAGTGCTTGTCCCCATAGAAATTTAGAAGCAGTATCACAATGATTTTTTATAAGGCTGCAGTAAGAACAACGTGAGTTCGAACCCAGCCCGGGAGATTTTTTTTTTTACTTTTTTTTACTTTTTTTTGCTTTATTTTTTTTTTAATTAAATATTTTTTATTCGACATCTTTTATTTCACTTTTCTATTTTCCTTTCTCTTATTAATTTACTTTTGTTTAACCGAATTGAAATTGATTACACAATTATTCCATATAAGGCTGCAGTAAGAACAATGTGAGTTCGAACCCAGCCCGGGTGATTTTTTTTTTCCGTTTTTTTATTTGTTTTTGCTTAATTTTTCTTTTTTATTAAAATATTTTTTATTCAACCTTTTTTATTTCACTTTTCTTTTTTAATTTCTCATTTTTATTTACTTTTGCTTACTTGAATTGAAACTGATTGCACAATGATTCTATGTAATGCTGCAGGACAACATTTGCTTAATATATAAATTTAATACCTCTTCATATTATCGGGCGTTGGTGGAGCGGTCTAAAGGGTTGGTAAATGTAAGAAAAAAATATCTAGCACGCAGAGGGTCGTGGATTCAAATCCTGGCGCGGTCAGTTATTTTTTTTTTCTCTTTTTTTTTCTTTTTTTTAATTTTATTGAAAAAACGCTTACCGCAGCATTACAAATAAGCGCTTTAAAAACTCTTTTTTGGTAAGGCTGCGGTAAGCTTTTGCTCGCTTACATCCTATGACATGCAATGTTAAAAAGAAAGTATTGTTCTTACGGAGCGGAAGCGCTTATTGGTGAAAAGGATGCACTTCAGGAGGGTTTTTGAAGCACTTTTTTTCCCCTTGGGAACGTATATCTTTTGTTTTTGTTTTTCTGTTTATAGTATTTTCTTATCATTTCGCATGAGTTATTTGCATATGTTGGTGCTTAGACATAGTTTTGACATATGTGCACCTAATTGTGCATACATAAATATATCGTTAGACTGCTGCAAAAAGTTAAGGAAGGCATTTCTCATGATGATCTCCAGAAGGATATAAGCTACTACCTCTAGAGATAGTTCCGTCCATAATCCCAAAATACATTATATTTCAAAATGCAGAAAACTACCTTAAAATTATCCCGAAAAAAAAAAATTTAGAGGATCGTAATAATGCATATTACATTTAATAAACCGATATAAAATCATGAAAATCGACATAAGGTAAAATTTGTTTTGAAAACTGGTACAAACCATGTGTAAACAATCAATAAATTTGTTCATGGCATCCGATTTGACTATAAATTGGCATATGCAATAGTTGCATAGTGGAAAAAATTACTACCAAATATTTTTTCAAAATTTAAAAAAATGGCGGAGATATGGGACTTTGAAATTTTTAGGTGAGTTTTTTTTGAGAAGCTATAACTTCGGTTGCATTTATCCAATTTTAAATTTTATGGTGTTAAATTATTTGTCTTAAAACAGACTTTAAAATAAAAACTAGCAAACATTTTTTTTTTTTTTCTTATATAGTTTACACTGAAAAAAAAAATTTAATTGAGTTTCCCAAAATACATCCTTTTTAATATTTTTTATTTTTCTTGTAAAGAAATATGTGCTATTTAATGAGTTTTACCACTGAACTAACAAAATATACATAATATTGTTTAAAAATTGTTCTTAAAACTTTTTGATGACATTAACATCCTGGGTTCCAATCGACGCATCCGCGAACGTACAACTCGTGACGTAAAATCATGTGCTTCACATGTACTTATTGTAATGATAATTAATTGAAATGCAAATAATGAGATACAACCAATCGCTCTCTATAAGAGATGGATAGTGAAAATCTATATTATGTTACTATAAGATAGGTGGCAATAAGTTGATGTAGAGCGATCGTGTGCACGCTAGTGATTCCAGGTCTATGCTCGTCGGGATATGGGGGATTCGTGCCCTACACTAACAATGCCCATCTGTTATCATTCATAAAAATAAATCGTGCACATATGCATAATATAAAAAAAAACCAAAACAGCAAAAACAAAATCCAAACTAGGATTAAAATGAATAAGCTGCACTTAAGATACGTTGAGGCAACTATAGTAAAACATAAACTCTTTTAGATTCAGGCATAGGTTAAACTATTCTATCTATCTGAAAGGAGACAGCAGGTGTTGTTCTGTCTCGGGTCTTTTCCCTAGCCCAACCATAGTCTGAGAGACCCTCAATCTCTCCCAACCCCAACCAAATTATAATTAAACTAACAGATTTACGTGTTCATCACAAGACTTAATAAAATATCTACTCTTTATTCATGATTTTATGATAATAACTTCAAAATATTAAATATACTTTATGGTATTTATGCATTTCAATGCCACTAAGCGAATCTTAAAACAAATTCTAATGTAAATTTCAACATAGTTTAGTTCAAGAAAAATTCATAAATTCAAAATGTTGGTACAATGTTTATCAACAATGTAAAGTAAGCTTCAGCAGAATATAGAGCAAAAATCTTTAGAACATAATGAAATTTGAAACACTCAAAATTACAAATTTGAGAAACTTTAGCTATTCAAGGAAGATCTCTTGTCAATTTCTCTAATTTTGATTTCTTCTTTCTTTTTGTTTGCAAAATTAAAATAGAACAAGATAAAGAGAGTTAAACAAATGAGTAAAAATTTCACTTACATATTTAGCGGCTGCATCGATGACGTTGAGCTCAGCGTAGCGATGTTATGCTGCAGTTATGAAAAATGTGTACAAAGTTCTCACCAATCTTATATAAACTCTAGCTAACTCTCCTTTTTTTTTTTGGAAATATTAAATATTAGGTAAACTCTAGCTTACTCTCTTTTTGTTTGAAATATTACCCAGTTGAAACTTTTTTTTTCTATAAATTTATCTCTTCTAAAACTGAACTGTGGTTACTTCCTTGCCACTTAGTATTAAGATTTAAGATACTTTTGTACATTAACCAATTTTGAACAATTTGGAAATTTATTTAAAAATAAAATTTTTCTTTTAAATCTTATTTCCTTATTTTTAATTATGAACAACAAGGTTCAAATGGGTAATATCATTAAGGTTAAAAATAAGTTATATACAGGTGCAATATAAGTATGTGCTTAAATTAAAAAAAAAAAAGGTTTAATGATTTTTTTTAAAAAAAAAAGTTTTTACTTAGGCTGAGGTATTATCTTGAATTAGGCAAACGATTGAAAATATAATTGACTCCATCGACAAGAATGGAAACTAAAGTAAACTAACTTTTGAAAATTAAATTTTCAAGTTACTAATACTTATTTAGTTATTTTTACTTTATGAATAAAATTTATTTTTGAACGTTGTTATCAATTATTAAAAATTAGCATTAATTGTTGCTAGTTTGAAATCTTAAAAGGTGGGGTAACTTTGCCGCCATTTTATGACTATCGTGTATGTATATGTACTTATTTAAAGAATTTCAAATTGATCTTGAATATATGTATATAGGGTTTCAATATGTCAAATTTGGAAAAGAAGAAAAAAACACTATCCATTATTCCTAAATTTCCTGAATTTTTAAATCCTGTAGCTGAGAGCTGCTAAGGCTGATCATGTCTCGTTGGAACTGAAGTATTGAATAGGTGATTCTGCAACCACATAGGTCAATTGCGTGGCAAACCAACTTAATAAATTTTAAAACTGGAACTTAAAACCGATGTTGAAATCAGAATCTGGTTGAAGGTTATGATGCGTATGACGAATCTTGGCATGCTAATGGAGATTACGTTCTCGTAGTAAATCGATGTTCGACGAAAGTTCTCCGAAAGTAGTCCTGATGAAGTGGTGATTATTAAAGTGGTGTAAATTTCAATCGTTGCGCATCTCCAGGCCACCTGCTGAAGATGCGCCAAATCTTCGTTTTTATGACTTTAACTTGGGTAGCAAAATCCGTCGAAAGTGGGACTCCGGTGGACAATTATAAATCCCCGAAATTATTTTTCCTTTGAAAATAAAAATCACCTTATTTTATTTTATTTTTTTTTTAATTTTTTTTTTAAATTAATTTACCTTTGCAAATAAAAAAAAAACCCACGAACACTGAAAGCCTTTATTCTCCTCCAAATTCTTTTAAATTATTTAATTTTTACACATTTGCTTGAAACTATGTGAAATTTACTACTTGTAATGCACCAAAAAAAAAAAAAAAAATTATAAAAAAAAATCACGCTATAGGTACGTGTTTATTCCTCAACATATGAATTTTGAAAGAAAGATTTTGATAGCTGTGCATCGCAACAAGGTTCTTATGTAAATCCAATACTCGAAAACACTTGATATAAGTAAGTAAACGGTATTGCAAAGAAATTGAATATCACATTTCAAATGTATGTACCGAAACATAAAACATTTGGTAATGTCAACCTACGTTCACTCTATTAGACTTTCGTGTAATATAACAAAATCTTCGCTAAGCTAAGCTTCAGCTTAAGTTTATGCTGTCCTTAGAACAAAGGTAGTGCATATGCAAAAACACTGAGTATATACACATAAACCAATGCAACTCTCAGTTTTGCGTGCAGGCGTGGGCGATTGTTATTCTGGTTAAAAGAGTGCCTAATTGTAGAACAGTTTTATGCAACTCTATACAAATTCAGTTTATGATGCATTTAGCCCATTACAAAACAGGTTTTTAATACTGAAGTCTTGCGACTGTATTAAAAATCTGGAAATATCCGAAAAAAAATATGAATTTTCACAGAGGTTTCATGTCCTTTGCATGGTAAGTCCCTAAATTTTTCCCATTTAAATCTTCCAAGACGTAGTAGACTGACCCAAGTTTTTCTCGAACCTTAGCTTTAAGGTAAGTTTTGGCTAATTTGCTGTTAAAGTGGTTTGCTAAGTTGCTTTGCGCAAAATTTTTACGTAAGATCACCTGGCCTACTTGATAACTTACTGGACGAGTTCGCAGATTGTAGATTTTTGCATTTGTTGTGTGCGCTTTCTTTAAATTTTGTTTAACTAAATCCCGAATTACCGATAAATGATCATGTCGTTGCTCTACACTTTCAGTTCTTCCTTCTTCTAACATTTTTACATTTCTAAGGAGCTTATAGCTATCCCCATGTGTCAGCATGTGCTGCCCAAAAACCACAAAATAAGGACTATAACAGGTTGATTGATGAATCGAACTGCGCAATGCACAATTGATGCTGCTCAAGTGAATATCCCATTCACGTTGATCGCTTTTTATATAAGCACGTAGTGCTGCATTGATTGAGCGATTTACTCTTTCGGAGCTATTGCTTTGAGGTGAGTAAACCGCTGTGCAAGTGTGCTTTATTCCAAGTTTTGTTAAAAAGGATTCAAATTCATTTGACCGAAATTGACTGCCATTGTCACTTATTATGGTTTCAGGGACACCAAAAATATCAAATATGTTTGTCTTAAGAAACTGAATAATGGGAGAAGACGTGAACTTTTTTAGTGGACATAAAAAGGTAAATTTTGACAATTGATCCAATACAATCAACAAGCCCATGTGGCCACTTTTAGACCTGGGTAAAGGACCGATCAAATCTATGAACAAACGCTGAAAAACCCTATCGGTTGGAACAAAATTTCCCATTGGAGGCCTATTTACTTTAGTTGAATGTTTTGTCATTTTGCAGGTATCGCAACTCAACACATAATCACGCACCATTCGATACATGGCAGGCCAAAAGAAATATCTTCTCAAACGCTCTACTGTTTTTGTGACACCGCCATGAGCACAAGTTGCGCCATCGTGTGCGTTACGAATTACTGCCTCTTGCATATTTTTAGGCACGACTAATTTCCAGGTCGAATTTTCTTGACTTTCGTTCCCGGTGTAGTGTTCAGTCCGTTTGTATATATATTTGTCGCAAACTTTAAAATCAGGAAGCTTGTCTACATTGTTTTTAATTTCACTCCTTTGCTCCGCATATTCTAAACTGTCAAATTCTTCTGAATCAAGATCTATTTCGGGCAAATTTTCAATCACAAGTTCTGAAATTTCGTCCGCATTTTCACTATTTGTACGTGAGAGAGCGTCCGGTACCACATTCGCGCTTCCCTTGCGATGTTCAATCACAAAATCATAGCCTTGAAGCTTTAAGGCCCAGCGAGCTAAACGACCGCTGAGGTCTGTTTGCCTCATAAGCCAGCGAAGGCTAGCGTGGTCCGTAATTATTTGAAACTCCTGACCCTCAACGTATGGGCGAAATTTCTTTACCGCCAGCACCGCTGCTAAGCATTCCTGTTCAGTCACGGAGTAGTTGCGCTGCGCATTATTGAGCTTCTGTGACATGAAAGCCACCGGTACTTCTTCATTATTCTCATTTTTCTGCGCGAGCACTGCACCTACTCCGTGCTGACTTGCATCACATTGAATTATAAATGGCTTATTAAAATCCGGATTGGCGAGCAACGGTGCTGACGTCAAGCGATCTTTCAACAGTTTGAATGCTGCTTCAGCTTCCGGTGTCCATTCAAAAACTCGCGCCTTTTTCAATAGTTCAGTTAATGGGGTGGTGATTTCGGCAAAGTTAGCGATAAAACGCCTATACCAACCAGCCATCCCTAGAAAACGTCGTAACTGTCGGACTGATTTTGGCACAGGGTACTCAGTAATTGCTGAAATTTTGTCCTGATCCGTTCTAAGCGTACCGCGACCTACAATATACCCAAGATATCGCACCTCTTTTAAGCAAAATTTACTTTTAGCAATATTAATTGTGAGCCCTGCTTTTCGAATGTGAAGTGCAACTTCTTGAAGTAGGTGGATATGAGACAAGAAATCGGTCGAAAGCAACAAGAGGTCATCAAGGTAAACGAACACCTGCTCCTTAAGGTGGTAAGGGATAACCTTATCCATTAGCCTACACATCGTCTGGGGCGCGTTGCACAAACCGAACGGCATAACAGTAAACTGATACAAAGGTCGGTTTGGCACGGTAAAAGCAGTCTTTTCGCGAGAGCCCATTTCTAGTGGAATTTGCCAGAATGCATCCTTTAAATCCAGACTAGAAATGTACTCTGCGCGGGGAAGCCTGCTTAGTATACCCTCGATGTGAGGCAATGGATACGCATCCTTCACCGTAAGTTCATTCACCTTCCGACTATCCAAACAGAGTCTGGCCTTCCCCGGTTTTCTAACTAAGACTACCGGCGAAGACCAGGCACTGTTTGACTCTTCAATGACCCCTAATGCAAGCATTCGGTCGATCTCTTGGCCCATAATCTTCTCTACTGCAGGCGAAATGGGAAAGTGCCTCTGCTTTATGGGTTTGGCTGTTCCAACATCAATCGAGTGCTCTAAAACCAAAGTTTTTCCCAGACCTGATTCTTCAAAAGACGGGAAGCATCTTATTGCCGAATTTAACAAATCTTTTTGTGCCATATCTAGGTCATGCATATTAGAATCGTTTTCAGAAAAATTAACTTCACTTATGATATGTGGGGCTAACTTGAAAACTTTCCAAAAGTCTACTCCCAGATAAATATTTTGCGCTAATGTTGGTATAATATAAAATTCTATTTTATGTGTCTTGTCCAGGTATTCTACATCTAACTCTACAACACCTTTAATGTCTTGTTTAGATCCGTCTGCCACCCGTATAAAAGATTTAATTGGTTTAAACTTCAAATTTGAACTCAAAATTTCATCTGCAAGAGAACTGCCTATGCAACTAGCTGAGGCACCTGAGTCAAGTAAGCCAAGGATATTTTTATTCAAAACCTTAATAGAAGCATAAGGACGTATGTCACTGTCCTTGCAGAGAACTGTGGATAAGAGAAATTGCCTTTTATCTCTAACTTTCTCCCAGTAATCTCTCGCACGTTGTGCAGAACGGGATCTTTCGAAAATTTTGTTGCGAATATTTTTATAATTTTTCATTCTTTCGTGTAAAGGCTTGATAGGAAATAAATTTGTCACATTTGGAAGTTGGGTTACGTCAGATTTTTTTAAAATTAAAATTGAAGATTTATTAGCTAGTTCATGTTCTTTTTGTAAGTTCTGGGATGTCTGCTGTTGTTGCCGCAGCCATCCCCCTGTCTGTTTTCCGCTTTGTTACAATTTGTACAATTGGGCAAGAAAAATCCTAACAAACCACAACCGTAGCAAAAAATACGACGTGGTTTTTCACATTGCTTATAACTGTGTCCAACATCTTCACAGTTCCAGCATTTGACATTTGAATAATCAACCGAATTAGTTTGTGCTCGAATTTCACTAACATCTTCACCACAATCATCATCACCTGATTCTGGCTCTAGAACTTCTGAAATCTGTTTCTTTTGATAAGAGAAAGGCTTAGCAAAATTCAAATTAGGACGCTGAAAAGTATCAAGCAGATTTTCACGTCGGTTACAAGCGCGCCTCAATTCAGAAATAGTTTTTATTTCTAGGTGCAAAAGCTCATGACGGATTTCGGGACGTAAATTTCGAATGAGCGTTTCTACTAAAACCAATTCAGGCATTGGTGTACGCAGACTATCACAAATGCACATAATAGAATCGAAAAATTGTTCAAAAGTTTCGTTTCCTCGTTGCTTTCGGGAGCGAATTTTTTCCTCGATATCAAAATCTGACCTTACATCCTTAAAATTCTTTCGCAGTTCTTCGCATATATTGGACCAATCTAATCTTTGCACAGCACGGTGATGCCGCCAAAACCATCTCTTAGCTTTTCCCTCAAATAACACGTGCGCATGCTGACATAATAAATTAAAATTGCATCTAAGTGTGGAGACGGTAAGAGCGTTCACACGGTAGATAAATTCATCTACAGAAATTGATTCTAATGACCCATCAAATGTTATTTTCCAATTAAAAATTGTTTTTGCAATTGAATCAGAAGAAGAATTGCCATTGGAACTAATCCCAGGAATGGGATTATTGCGATCTGAATTATGATTAGCATTTTGATCAATGTTCTGCTCGTTACGAGAACTAACATCATTATTATTGTTTGCATTTTGGTTACTTGGTTCTTCTAAAAGATTTAAGCCTGATCGAGATGCATTATGGTTGCGTAACAAAGGATTTTGACCTACATTCAAATTTTGGAAATACGAATCTAGAGAACTAGTGACTAGCTGGGCAACGGTACCTCTTAATTCACGTGAAAAATTTTCATTTTGACGTTGGATTGATTCATCAACTATATCTTGCATGCGTCGTAAATCAAAATTAGAATTAAGTTGTTCATTCCTATTATTCCTATCATTCCTGTCATTTCTGTCATTTCGGTTACGGTTATTATGATTATTAAAGTTTGGTGGCCTCCCACGTCCGCGATGGTTTGCAGGCGATCTATACTCATTTTGACTTTGCCAACTTGAAACCGTAGCATTGGCTGCTTGAGAACGTGTAGTAGGACCCCTACCATTAATTGCTCCTTTTGGTCGTGCACCATTTCCAAGATCAAGAGAAAGTGGTGGCTCTTGCTCGGCAAAGCTATGAAGAGACTGGCTATCACAAGATCTTCTGCAGATTGGGCAGCTATTGTTTTCTTGTAACCATATGGCAATGCAAGAACGGTGGAAGCCATGACGACAAGGCGTTAACGCAAAATTTAACTCAGTAGTAACTTCACTACATATAGTGCAAAGTTCTCCAGGTAGACCCAATTGAACCAAATCTTCGTTGCTGTGATGAACAGCCATTTCAAATTTATGTATATAAAAAAATCAAAAATCTTATCTAAATCCAAAAACTGTCGTATCGCACTAAAACCGAAAGTCAAAATCACGATCGAATCGAAAACGAATGGATATTCAAAATGTATCAAAAATTTGTACAGCCTATTCGATAATCTATAACCTGAGCTATTTAGAAAGGTTGTAATAAGATTACTTTAGCTTTTCACGATTCAAAAAAAAAATATGCGAAAGTATTTATACGCAAAATTGGCTTAAGTCTTGTGATTGACTGACGAAAATCTTGTTAGTTTAAAAAAAAATATAAAACAGACTCACTCAGAAACAGAAGCAGATTTACCTTACCTGAATAAAAAAAAGTGGAAAATTAAATTTATGAAGAAAGCGGTTTGCAAATATACTTCACTTCACATATCGAATGAAAAGAAACGATTTATAAAAAAAATAGATTCCAAAAGATATGACAAGGGTATTTTGTTCAAATTGAAATTTAAGGCTGGTTAAAAGAATGCTTAGCACGCTAATAAGTTCCAGTGCCTTATTTAAATATGACGGATTTATATTTTATATGTTTTAAAAATGGTTTGCCGAACGCCAAGCATTCGAACAAAATTCCAAAAATTTTTAAAACATACAATGAAAATTGAAAATGAAAAACTTATTTCCAAAGTCGGTTAGTTAAGCTCTGAAAAGCTAATTTCTAATTCCAGACTTACTGAACAAGTTCCAAGAAAAAACTGAGGATAGCCCAAAAACAATTGGGCCCCACGTTGGGCGCCATTTTATGTAATGATAATTAATTGAAATGCAAATAATGAGATACAACCAATCGCTCTCTATAAGAGATGGATAGTGAAAATCTATATTATGTTACTATAAGATAGGTGGCAATAAGTTGATGTAGAGCGATCGTGTGCACGCTAGTGATTCCAGGTCTATGCTCGTCGGGATATGGGGGATTCGTGCCCTACACTAACAATGCCCATCTGTTATCATTCATAAAAATAAATCGTGCACATATGCATAATATAAAAAAAAACCAAAACAGCAAAAACAAAATCCAAACTAGGATTAAAATGAATAAGCTGCACTTAAGATACGTTGAGGCAACTATAGTAAAACATAAACTCTTTTAGATTCAGGCATAGGTTAAACTATTCTATCTATCTGAAAGGAGACAGCAGGTGTTGTTCTGTCTCGGGTCTTTTCCCTAGCCCAACCATAGTCTGAGAGACCCTCAATCTCTCCCAACCCCAACCAAATTATAATTAAACTAACAGATTTACGTGTTCATCACAAGACTTAATAAAATATCTACTCTTTATTCATGATTTTATGATAATAACTTCAAAATATTAAATATACTTTATGGTATTTATGCATTTCAATGCCACTAAGCGAATCTTAAAACAAATTCTAATGTAAATTTCAACATAGTTTAGTTCAAGAAAAATTCATAAATTCAAAATGTTGGTACAATGTTTATCAACAATGTAAAGTAAGCTTCAGCAGAATATAGAGCAAAAATCTTTAGAACATAATGAAATTTGAAACACTCAAAATTACAAATTTGAGAAACTTTAGCTATTCAAGGAAGATCTCTTGTCAATTTCTCTAATTTTGATTTCTTCTTTCTTTTTGTTTGCAAAATTAAAATAGAACAAGATAAAGAGAGTTAAACAAATGAGTAAAAATTTCACTTACATATTTAGCGGCTGCATCGATGACGTTGAGCTCAGCGTAGCGATGTTATGCTGCAGTTATGAAAAATGTGTACAAAGTTCTCACCAATCTTATATAAACTCTAGCTAACTCTCCTTTTTTTTTTTGGAAATATTAAATATTAGGTAAACTCTAGCTTACTCTCTTTTTGTTTGAAATATTACCCAGTTGAAACTTTTTTTTTCTATAAATTTATCTCTTCTAAAACTGAACTGTGGTTACTTCCTTGCCACTTAGTATTAAGATTTAAGATACTTTTGTACATTAACCAATTTTGAACAATTTGGAAATTTATTTAAAAATAAAATTTTTCTTTTAAATCTTATTTCCTTATTTTTAATTATGAACAACAAGGTTCAAATGGGTAATATCATTAAGGTTAAAAATAAGTTATATACAGGTGCAATATAAGTATGTGCTTAAATTAAAAAAAAAAAGGTTTAATGATTTTTTTTAAAAAAAAAAGTTTTTACTTAGGCTGAGGTATTATCTTGAATTAGGCAAACGATTGAAAATATAATTGACTCCATCGACAAGAATGGAAACTAAAGTAAACTAACTTTTGAAAATTAAATTTTCAAGTTACTAATACTTATTTAGTTATTTTTACTTTATGAATAAAATTTATTTTTGAACGTTGTTATCAATTATTAAAAATTAGCATTAATTGTTGCTAGTTTGAAATCTTAAAAGGTGGGGTAACTTTGCCGCCATTTTATGACTATCGTGTATGTATATGTACTTATTTAAAGAATTTCAAATTGATCTTGAATATATGTATATAGGGTTTCAATATGTCAAATTTGGAAAAGAAGAAAAAAACACTATCCATTATTCCTAAATTTCCTGAATTTTTAAATCCTGTAGCTGAGAGCTGCTAAGGCTGATCATGTCTCGTTGGAACTGAAGTATTGAATAGGTGATTCTGCAACCACATAGGTCAATTGCGTGGCAAACCAACTTAATAAATTTTAAAACTGGAACTTAAAACCGATGTTGAAATCAGAATCTGGTTGAAGGTTATGATGCGTATGACGAATCTTGGCATGCTAATGGAGATTACGTTCTCGTAGTAAATCGATGTTCGACGAAAGTTCTCCGAAAGTAGTCCTGATGAAGTGGTGATTATTAAAGTGGTGTAAATTTCAATCGTTGCGCATCTCCAGGCCACCTGCTGAAGATGCGCCAAATCTTTGTTTTTATGACTTTAACTTGGGTAGCAAAATCCGTCGAAAGTGGGACTCCGGTGGACAATTATAAATCCCCGAAATTATTTTTCCTTTGAAAATAAAAATCACCTTATTTTATTTTATTTTTTTTTTAATTTTTTTTTTAAATTAATTTACCTTTGCAAATAAAAAAAAAACCCACGAACACTGAAAGCCTTTATTCTCCTCCAAATTCTTTTAAATTATTTAATTTTTACACATTTGCTTGAAACTATGTGAAATTTACTACTTGTAATGCACCAAAAAAAAAAAAAAAAATTATAAAAAAAAATCACGCTATAGGTACGTGTTTATTCCTCAACATATGAATTTTGAAAGAAAGATTTTGATAGCTGTGCATCGCAACAAGGTTCTTATGTAAATCCAATACTCGAAAACACTTGATATAAGTAAGTAAACGGTATTGCAAAGAAATTGAATATCACATTTCAAATGTATGTACCGAAACATAAAACATTTGGTAATGTCAACCTACGTTCACTCTATTAGACTTTCGTGTAATATAACAAAATCTTCGCTAAGCTAAGCTTCAGCTTAAGTTTATGCTGTCCTTAGAACAAAGGTAGTGCATATGCAAAAACACTGAGTATATACACATAAACCAATGCAACTCTCAGTTTTGCGTGCAGGCGTGGGCGATTGTTATTCTGGTTAAAAGAGTGCCTAATTGTAGAACAGTTTTATGCAACTCTATACAAATTCAGTTTATGATGCATTTAGCCCATTACATTATTTTGCATTACTTAATGCACGATTTTACGTCAAAAATTGTACGTTCACTGATGTGGCGATTTAGCTCCTGAGCTTCATCTTTTCCATGTTCTTTGGTTTGACCCAGGAAAGTTTTGAAATTTTAGGCATCAAGAACTTGTCTTCCTTCTGCACATATCGCTTCGAATCGACTGCTATTGCGTATCGTCTTTCATCGAGCAAGCCGAATCACCGTTTTGGTAAAATTTCCGTATTCAAATCGCCATCCATAATGACTATACTTGTAAAAGCCGGGCGACCGATTAACATACCCCCCGAAACCTTGGATTCGTGACAGTCACGCAGGTAGCTAAAGAAATATAAACTTTATTTTGGTATACCTTGCATATTCTAGTTTTCAAGCTTGGAGTGTTGAAGTTCATATTTTAGTCCTTCAAGTTTTTGCATTCACTGTCCATCGTAGCTGAGTGAAATCTGTTTTTTTATCTCTACAAATACTTTCCATATAGCGTTTTAAGCTTTTGCTTATATGGAAGGTACTAACTATACCCACTGACTAAGTTCATTCAGCTTCTGCTCAGAGCTTGCATTTACTTTCCTTAGCATTTGACTAAAATTCGGTAGGACCATCTCTAATGTGGTAGCGTTCCAAATTTCATTGAACTATCTTGTTCTCAAGAAATATACAAATGATTTCAACAGACAGATGGACAGACAGACAGATCAACATCGCAATATGGACTTAGCAGACTTCTTCTATGTGTTACAATTGCAAGAACAAAGTGAATATAAAACAAAACAAAAAACGTCATGAGAATGAATGATAATTTGTTCGGGAAATTGAAAAAAATATTTGTTTTTAGGACTTCATGTTTTGAATAAGTACAGCACTGTTACGCTTAGAATATCTCAGAATGTGTAGAAGATCACTTTCTTTTAATCACTGGTCCTTAGAAACTCTATTACGATTCAGATCGTTCTCCTTAAATTAAATTAAATTTTGTGTCCAGGTCTTTGTCTCGAAAAATTTTTTAAAGATTGTAGAGCATTCAAAATTTTAAACCTTATATTTTCAAAGCAATTGGATTTCAAAGATGCCAAATTTTGAATTGAGAGATGATTTTATACTTGAAAAAGGCATGACACACCTATAAACTATAAATTTCCATGATTGAAAAGCCATCTTAGTCGTGATTTTCGTTCTGACTAAGACTAAAGCCAATACTATAGCAGTCTTGGTTTTGAAATTTATATCAGCGTTTTGGTCTTGGTCTCGAAAAATTAGCAGAACCAGCTTCTTTTGCAGTTGATTTGCTTGCCGGTGTTCATAGCTTGACCAACGTCACTTAATTTTGGAATCCGGCGTTTGTTGTTTGCTGGTACTGGTATTGCCGCAGCCTAAGACAAAGAAAAATTTCGCTCATCACTAATAAAATGATATGAATGAAAATGAAAGATCTTACTCTCGATGAACATAAGTTTTGCTTTGTGATTCATCTAAATTTTACAAATTTTCAAGGACCGTAGTTATGAGCTTAGATCTGTGCCTAAGGATCAATTGAGAAGGAATGTTTCTGAATTTGCTAACATTATAAATTTGTCATTTCGTGAGATGGATTATAATTTTTAATAATTGAAAAAAAAAAAAAAAAAAAAAAAAAAAAAAATTGTTTTTGTCCTTCCAAACGAAAAAAAACTGCCTTACTTTTTTTTGTTTTGAAGCAGTTAAGTGCATAATGTATATAAACACATACACCTTTCAGCAAATAATGAAATATATCCTTGGAATAATTATTTTATATTTTGCTTTGCAGGAATACACTCATCAATATACACAAATCGTGCAGCTTCATAAGTGAAGTTAATTAAATTTTAAGTTGTAGTTGAATGAAATTAAGTAAACTGGGTCACTCTTGTGCCATTTATTCGAAGGTTAGCTACAGTTTTCCCAACAAATAACCAAAATCCGATAGTTTTTTCATATTTATCGTACAATCACTCAATGTTCTTCTCCCCTAAGCGCACAATGTATGACGGAGGAGTTAGATTTTGAAAATTTTAATTGAATTTGTTACATTTGTAATACCCTTTGTTCACTTTGTTATGTAACCACCTCTCATGGACATTCATTTAAATCTTCAAAAATTTAAAATCCAAAAAAAAGTTAATCTTAAAACTGTCAGTTGCAGTGGAAAAATTAATTCAATTTACATCATACTATTAACATTCCTGATTAAGCTCATGGAGATATTTTGTTTTTGTAAATATTCAATCTAAAATTTGCCTGCAGTGTCGTTTATGCAAATGCAGTTGATTCTAGAAATTTAAATTTAAAGAAATTAAAAAAATAGCTCATATTAAACTGCTGAAACTTGTAAAAAAGTGCTCTTCTGTATAAGCCAAGGTCGCCTCAATGTTAAAAAGTTACAACTTACACATACAAGTTACAAGTTACACATATACACACATTTGTACAATTGATATCAAATATAAAAGTGCTTCAAATTGCATTTGTAATTCCGCATAATAACTCAATAACAAAACATTAAGAGGGAAAAAAACTTGGCTTTATCGCTATGCTGTGGGCACCACATACACATAGACATACGCACATACGAGCAGCAACAATACGCCAGCAAGAGCAAAAACAACAACCTCATTTGCAGTAGTAGTAATGGCAACATTGCTTTGAAACCGGAAACTATATAAACCAATACACTTGAGTGTTATTTGGCTCTTCTCGCTTGTGTGTTATAAAACTTTGGGTGCGTAATTTCCGGAAGACATTTTTCTTAGCATTTTGATCCTCCCACAGTTTTGCGCCGTCAAATGCCTTTACGCTTTATATTTTGTTGGTGGACTTTCACGGTTTCATTTTTCTTACGTTTTCTTCTTCTTACGTTAACAACATCTATTTCTTTCTACTTTCTGCTTTTACTCCTGACTGAGCTTCACTTCGCATTACTTTTGCCTAATTCCTCAATTTATATTCAGCCACCATAATCGTCCAATGCAGCAAAACGTACATTTAAGGACTTAAACTATAATCCTTTGCAGTCGTAGTTGTTATCGCAGTGTTGCCAGATAGTAACAAATAGGGTAACAAAATTTTTAACTCTGTTGTAAGGCTTGCTTTTGAGTGTTTTCTAGAAAAGTAAATATTTTTGAAAATTTTGCTGTCGAAACAAAAATAAAACAATTTCGAAATTTTTAAAATCTTCAAAAAGGGTTTGGGACTCTTTTAACCCTTTCGAACCGGTTGGGACAATATATCCCAAAAATGTTTGAATAAATACTTTTGAATAATATAACTCGGTTATTAACGTCACTTAAATTGAATGAATTGATAAAATTAATGCAATTTTTAGTAACCACTGTTTTTTCTTATAACCACTCCAAGGACATTGCATCTCGAAAATTTAAATCAAAAACATCTGTTGGGAGTACAGACCGGAAGCGCCTCTGGCGGTGAAAATTTGAATTAAGAGACGGTCAAACATTTTACTTAAATTTAGTTTCTAAGATTAACCTATCGCAAATATTGTGTACCCCACAGTTTTTTTCCGGGTCGAAAGGGTTAAGCAATATCGTCAAGATTCAACGACTTTCGAATACCTAATGACGTTGGTTTATCAGCGCTGGACATTCACGTAGGAAATGACAAATGAACTCTTCAGTGTCAGGATATGAGCCCCTATCTTGAAGTATCTGCCTATAAAAATTGCCCTTAATGTTGCCAATTAAAATCCAGAGGATTCGCCTATATACTGCGCATGTTGTTGAGTTAGACTATGTAAAGTTAACTCGCTCAGCACATTATGAGTCAGTGTTGCAATTTGTTTCATAAGTTTCAGAAATTATGTCAGTTCAAGAACCTTTCCTAGCAAGTTCATCCATATTTTCGTTGAGAACGAAACTGCTGTATTGGGGAACCCAAAATATCATAAGATTACATAGCTGTCCTACTTCACATAAGGATTTTATGCAGTTAAGGACTAAGCGGGACTTAGTAATGTGGGAATCAAGGGCCTTTATGACAAATGTGTCACTACATTAATAAATTTTGGATTAAATAATTTGATATGCCTTCCAGAAAGCTTGAATTTTTGATAAAATTACCAAAAAAGTTTGCTTTCTTAAGGCTTTCTACTAGAAAAGCATTCCGTAAGTCAGAATCGGTCTTGCGAAAGCCCTTAACATCCACAAAGCCAATTTTGACTTAACTCCTAGAGGTTTGTTAAGCATTTGCAAAACGCAACGTAGGCTTTTTTGTGCCCTTTTTTCTGTATGAAGCTTCCAAGACAGTTTTCTATCCAGGATAGTAATAATTCGAATGAAAATTTTTCTACAGTGGAAGTTGAACCTATGCTTTATATATTAAGAGCTCTAAAAATACGTACACTAGTTCGAATAGATTTTGGTTTAGATAGGTGTTGGTATCATATTTTTTTTTGAACATTATAAATTAGTAAATATAAGTTTATGTTTATTCTCTTTAAAACTTAAAAGAAAAATTTATTCATATTATAAAGTCATATAGAAGGCGTAGAAGTGCGGAACTTTTTATATGAAACACTAGGTGTAGCTCTTCCTCTTCTTAGTTCTCTCTCTTCCACTCTGCACGAAAATATTATTTCTTATCATCTTGTGTTTTCAAATATTTATTCAAGACACATACCTTCAAAGCTGTGTTACTCTTTTATTCAATCCACAAACCTTCGAACTGTATTAATACAAAATTTTATGAAGTGTAACGATTATCAATTGTTACAGTGCTTCTCAAGCTGCGGAAAGGACGAATCACTTCAGTCCTCCTCAAATTGTATAGACACAGTAATTAAACTGTGTGAAAGCTTCTTTCTGTGCGAAAGATTTAGGAAGTGAAATTGATGTCGCGCGAATTAACTTTATTCAGATATTTATGGCCCCGAAATAAAAAAATGTTGATACACAATTTATTATAAAATTTAGTTTTATTTCCAGTTATATTCTTTATGATTCTACAGTCAGGACTAGACTGACTCTCTTTTTTTTTCAACTTAATTTCAAAGCATAAAGCAAATCTTTTTTGCTGATCTTTCAAAATAGTTTGGATGATGAAATCGTGCAAAGCATTTTGAAATTACCAGTTGTTTATCGCAAAGTAACAAGAGATTTTCTTTATACTTCATAGCATAAACAAATAGATATGTATAATATTCAAATACAAATATATGTAAGTATTATTTAATGATTCAGCATTTTAAAAGAAATATGCTGGTTTATATGTAACTTCTTCCCCCTTTGAATTAAATTTCTCCTGAAATTTTGGAGATTCTTTGATATCTTTTCTGAATTGTTTTGGTTTAGTAATTTCGTTGATTTTTATCGAAGGGTTTCTCGGAGAAATATTTATTTTAACAGTTTCATTTTTTTTTCTTAAACAGTAATATATAATGAATATTATACTCACAATCAATATACATAATGTAAAGTTAATCCCATAAGATACTTTTTTATAATATTTAAGTTCATGTATTTCTTTCAAATTTTCTTCGCTTCTGATTACTATTTCTTCAAACGTAAGTTTGTGTGTAAAGTTTACAAGGTTTTGTTTTGGGTAGTAAAATCTTTCCTTATATATTTTTTTTTTATTTGAAAAATAATGATTCAATATTTCTATTTTACAATTTCTGAAATGTATTAAATAATTTCCTGTCAACGAAATATTTCTTTCATCGCAATCATGCTTTACATTTATCTTATTTCCATTCTTTAACAACATTGTTTCGTCGTCAACATATATTATTTCTGTTGCTGTATTTGTTATTGTTTTACAATCATTTTTCAAAATACAATGTTTGGATACCCTAAGTTCATTTAATGTCTTACCATCTTCAAACTTATAAGTAACATTTTTGTATTCTATTATTGTTTCTATAATTGAATCAGTTTCCCTTAAGTTAACATTAGGTATTGGTACAATAAGTTTTAATTGAGTTTTAACAAATTCTTTTGGAATCTTGATGAGAAACAATAACAAGTCGGAATTATATTCGACAGTACCAATTTTGATGTATTTTAACTTAGTGAGATCAATGCTGTAAGCTTCTATTTCCTCCTGAGTTAGTATATTAGGATGAAATATCCCATTTTTTGATGAGATTATGTTGTCCTGAATTTGATCTACTTTTTCTTTTATTATATGTATTTTTAGAAGTTGATCATTTACAAAATTTTTCATAATGACCTGTTTTAATTTTTTATCTATAGCTTTTATTTGTTCATCTATTAGAAATCTATCTTTAATAATGCTATCTTTAAGAAACTCAAATGTTTTGTTAAAATAATCATTTATCTTAATTTGCTGATTGAGTCCCGTTATGGTATTATGTAAGTTAGTGTCCACAGTATTAAAATGTTCTTCAATGTCTTGCCGATCAGTGTCATCCATTGTACCAAAGAGAAATTTATATGTAGCTCCTACCATGTTTATCAGTCCCCTACGTTTTCTATTCTTAGGGATTAAAGTTTTGACTTTACTTTTAATATTTTCTATTTCGTTTTGCAATATATCTTTGTATGGTTTTTCTACTTTCATAATATTAATTTTCATACCGTCAATCATATCAATGATTTCTTTTGGATTAATGATATGTATTACTAGATCCGTCCTTATTGCTAAGTCCGTCTTATCCACATTAATTTCTACATAGCCGTTATTTTCTTTAATCAACTGTAGGTTCAACGTTCCTTTCACTGTTGTTATCAGTATTGCCATTATTGCTAGTATGAGCCATTTCTTCCAAACCTGAAAATTTGGGAGGTCTTTTAATATTTGACGTATGTATATTTTTTAATATTGCTTTTTTATACTTTGGCTCCTCCTTATGCCTAACAGCCTTATAATTTTTTATGAAACCTGTTTCTCTATTTTCTTTGTAATCTTCTTTAACTTTGTTAAAATATTTTAATCTTTTCTTCTTCACATTAATAGTATTTTCTTTTACTTTTTCAAAATTAACTTCTTTATTTTGTACCATTTTTGGGGTAGTTTTAATTGTTGAATGATTTCTATTGTTGTAGTTATTGACAGCTTCCTGAATAATTCTTCTGACAGATAAATTCGGTTCATTTTCTTTTATAATTCTAAATTTTTCTGCTATTGTGTTATGCATTCTTTCAATATCTGCATTCCCTGTATGACTATTGGGCTTAGTGAGGTGTAGTTCTATATTTTTGTTGGATAAATACTCCGTGACTTTCAAACTATTAAACTCATTATCGGCCACAATTTTCTTCGGTAGCCCTATTCTGGTAAAATGCTCTTCTAATATTTCAACTATGGAATTTGCATTTCTGTCTGTCAAGTAATAAACGAAACCGAATTTTGAGAACTTATCAATAATAGTAATGAAATTGTTTTTCATTATGACGTACGTATCTATATGTATAATTTCATTGGTACTACTTGGGGTTTCTGTAAATTTGAATTTCTCTTTTATTGGGTTTCTATCGTATTTAACTTTTCTGCAAGTTTCACAATTATTGATGACTCTAACAATATATTCGAACAGTTTAGGAAAGTATATTTTTCTTCTAATCGCCTCGAAGGTTTCAATAATTCCTGAATGCAAGCTTTCCCTAGTATGGTACAACGATATTTGTTTAATTACCTCATCTTCATTTACCATATCTTCTGCTCTATATGAGCATTTTATAAAACTTATTAACTTACTGTTCGAAAACAGTTTTCTTATTGCCTCTTGCACAATGTTATATTGGCTATCAGTTAATTCTGAGAATATAGCTACAGTTCCTTTGATATTTAAAAGGACTTCTCTTAGTTTTTCGTCTAAATTGTTAAATTCATGCTCACATATGTAAATTATTTTATGATTGTGTACAACTTCAATATCATTAATTTTGTTATTGGTGAGAATTATTTGCGTTTTATATTTATTAACAATATCTTCTTTTAATGGAATATGGTCAAGAAGATTTTCAGCTGCGGAATGAATAGTTCCCATCGATGTACTATCGCAATTATTAATCATACTTTCAGTTTCTTCTGCATTGTTCACTTCGTCCCCATTACCTAATGAATCGGTTACTTCTCCATTTTTAATTCTTGACAAAAAGTCTGCCACATGGTTATCTTTTCCTTTAAGATAATCAATCGTGAAATCGTACTCCCCCAATTTTAACATCCACCTTTGATGTTTAGGTTCTAAACCTTTTCCGTTATATTTCGTAACGAGATATTTAATAGGTTGGTGGTCACTAAGAATTTTAAATCTTCTACCATATAGATAAGGCCTGAAATAGCTCACAGACCAAACTACCGCTAGAAATTCTTTATCAATGGGTGCGTAGAGTTTTTCATGTTTATTAAGTGTCCTAGACGCATAACACACAGGATGCCCTTCCTGGGTTAATACAGCCCCCAAAGCATAGTCAGATGCATCCGTTATCAAAGTAAAGTCCTTTTCATAATCAGGAAACCTTAATATTGGGTGACTACTCAATAAATCTTTGAGTTTCTCAAAAGCATTTATAAAATTTGGGTCATTGCAATTAATATGCATTCCTTTCCTCAAGTATTTAATAATTGGTTGTGCCACTTTGGCATAATCCCTTATGAATTTCCGATAAAATCCAGTTACCCCAAGAAAACTTTTTATCTCCTTTACTGTTTTAGGTAATTTTAAACCTCTTATTACTTGGATTTTTTCAGGATTTGGCAACATTCCATCTTTAGTGAGGATATGTCCCAAGAATTCTGTCTCCTTCTTCATGAAGTGACATTTATCTACTTGAATTTTTAACCCTTTTTCTTCCAATATCTGAAAAATATCTTCAATACTTTTTACATGTTCTTCTAAAGATGTACTAAAAATCAGCACATCATCTAAGTACACCACGCAACTTTTGTTCACATAATTTCTCAAAATGTCATTCATCAGCCTTTGGAATGTGGCTGGTGCATTCTTGAGACCAAATGGCATTCTATTAAATTCATATAGGCCATGTGGTGTCACGAAAGCTGTTTTTTTTCGGTCTTCTTCTTTGACCACTATTTGGTGGTAACCTTTGGCTAAATCTATAGTCGAGAAATATTGGGCTCGTCCTAACTTGTCCAATATAGAATCAATATTGGATAAAGGAAATTTATCGTCTACCGTTACTGAGTTTAGTTTTCGATAATCCACCACTATTCTATATTTTTTTTTCCCAGAGCTATCTATCTTTTTTGGTATTACTATTAAAGGACTGGAATATTTGGAATTGCTTTTCCTAATTATATTTTGCGCTTCCATTTCCGCTATCTGCCTTCTAACTTCTGCTTCGTGTTGTGGTGGAAATCTATATAGTTTTGCGTTAACCTGTTCATCAGTGGTTGTTCTAATCTCATGTTCTATTCCTGGCGTACTGGTTAGTATGTCTCCTTCTTTAAAAAATAAATGCTGATACCTTCTCAGTACTTCTTCTAATTTTCCTTTTTCCTCAATGTTCAAGTGTTCTGTTTTTATTTTACTGGGGATATCATTTATTGTTTCTAATACGCATATCTTATCAAAAGGGTGATATACGAAAAATATATTTTGACCATTTATATTCACGTACCCTTCCTCTAAATCAATTTTTGCATTTAATTTACTCAGAATATCTGTACCAATTATGAATTGGTAGGTTCTATTGCTCGGGAATTCTAAAACTTTCCACCGTACTCTGGCGTTATCGTTCATTTTAAATTCAATAGGTATCTTTGTGTGAACCTCCTCCTTGAATATATCTTTCTTATTTACCGTAGAAAAGCAAATTGGCTTGATTGGAATTTTTTTTAAGTCTGTTATATTAGCGTTAATAAGACTAACATTTATGGCCCCCGTATCAATCAAAGCAAAATATGATTTTCCCTCTATGGTTATCTTAATGATGGGTGCTCTATGATCCGAGGCTAGTTTATAAAAAACGCATTATTAACCTCAGGATTTGATGTTTCTGAATTAGCATTTTCTCTTGGACTTATATTATCAACTTCCATGGGTCTAGTGTTTGTCTGTTGGCTGTTACTATTTTGAAAAGTAGTTCTATTCGAGTTCTGTCCCTCGTTATGTCTGTTCCAACTATAATTGTTATTCCTATTCCATCTGTAATTGTTATAAGCATAATTATTTTGTCCACTGGATTGAGAACTATTTTGATACTCTCCGTTATTTGCTTGTCTATCTGAATGTCCGTTTTCAAAGTTAGTATTTTTTTTTTTATTGTCTTCGCTTTTATTATTTTTATTGAAATGATCACTTGAATTTTTTCCGAATTTATTGTTAGATTTATTTATATTCTTATATCTAAATTCCGGCCTAATGCACTGATCTTCGAAATTCATTTTGTTTATTTCATCAATAATTTCTTGATAGGATGTAAGTTTGGTAATTGCGTACAAAAGAGTACCCTGTGAAATACGTTTTAACGTGTTCACTATGAATGTTTCCACCCCACTTAAATCTACGTAATTTTCTTCTCTGTAGAAAATTTTTAATTCGTCCGCTTAATTTTTGTAATATTGTAATTTATTTATGAGGTCACTTACAGTATTAGCCTTGATATTATTAATTCTGTTGAAGATTTCCTCTGGTAAAATGTCCGGCTTAAATCGCCTTTTTAGCGTTGCTTTTATGACTGCCCAATCTTCTATTTCTTGTATATGACTCACAGTATCCTTTGCTTCTCCTTGAATCTTTTCGAGATAAATTGCAGCTGTTGCGAATCTTTTGATTTCCTCATCCTGGATCCGATTGAGGTAGTATTCCACAGTTTGGATGAAGGCATTAATGGAATCGCCTCTTCCTTTGTAACTCGATAGATTTTTTATCTCCATTAGAATCCTCTCTCTTTTCACTGATGAATTAATTGTATTTTCGTGTTGAATATTAGCCAATTGTTGAATTGACTGCTGAGTCAGTACCAATGACTGTGCCAAATGTTGCATCAAATCATTAATATTTCCTTGTGCCATTCTGATTTCTTTTGGTTCGTTTCAGAATAATTTAAGAATATTCCGCCGTCGACTGCGCCAATTAACTTTATTCAGATATTTATGGCCCCGAAATAAAAAAATGTTGATACACAATTTATTATAAAATTTAGTTTTATTTCCAGTTATATTCTTTATGATTCTACAGTCAGGACTAGACTGACTCTCTTTTTTTTTCAACTTAATTTCAAAGCATAAAGCAAATCTTTTTTGCTGATCTTTCAAAATAGTTTGGATGATGAAATCGTGCAAAGCATTTTGAAATTACCAGTTGTTTATCGCAAAGTAACAAGAGATTTTCTTTATACTTCATAGCATAAACAAATAGATATGTATAATATTCAAATACAAATATATGTAAGTATTATTTAATGATTCAGCATTTTAAAAGAAATATGCTGGTTTATATGTAACTCGCGCGACGACGACTGAAAACTATTTTATATAATTGAGAGAAAAGTACTATATATTAAACTGAAGTTTAAAATCATATCAAAGCAAAATTAAGAAAAACACCACTCCACGTACACTTTGAAAATATTTTTCTTCTTCTCAGCAAATTTTACTTAGTCCGTGAGAACATTTATGTCTGGCAACCTTACAGGAGGATAACGTTACCACTGTTTATTTTGTTGTTGCTGTTGTTGTTGATGAAAATAAAGAAATTTCTCAGTTGGTATTGCGAAAGTTTTCCCATTGCTTATTAGGTGGCGTTGGTGGCATTCGGAAAGATTTTACTCAGCTTTTTCTTCAATTTTTCTTAGAAGGAAAAAGAAATGAATTGAGATAAGCTTAAGCGCAGGATTAGCACAGCGTAGCTTTTAGTTGCAGCGCAAAAATAGGATGCGATAGAGCAATCTAAGCAACGACACTGAATTTTAAGTTTTTATATCGTTGTTTATATTTAGTTTTCAAATTTCATCAGCAAATAAAATCGCTATTGAATGATAATTTAATAGTTTTGACCTTTGACTGAAATATTCCTTAATTCATAGGGCTTACAATTTTCGCGATCTAATGCGATTAAGAAATAGTTAGGAAATTAAATGTGATTACTTTCGACTGTCACGTTGTTGTTTTTTTAATGCTGAATTCAATGTGATAGCTCAAAGCAAAAATCTTGACACATACAACAAAGTCCGAGAAGTACTTATATGGTTACAACTTTTTGTTAATTATTTTGATCTTGAACTAAGTAAAGTAGCCATTCAAAAGTAAACACTTCGATTAGAAGTATGATTCACTACATGGTTAGTTTTATTGTAGTATATTTTAGGAAGAGAGTGTAAGTCATAAGTGATCCCAAAGGGAAAAGAAGCACTTCAAAAAGTTTTCTGAAAATTTCGCTTCCGCTCCGCAAGAACTATTTTTATACCCTACACCCAGGGTGTATTCACTTTGTCCTTCCGTTTGTAGCGCAGAGAAGAAGGCGTAACAGATATAGAGAAGTATATATATTGTTGATCAGCGTCACCTCCTGAGTCGATATAGCCATGTCCGCCTGTCTGGCTGGCTGGTTGTGTGTTGAAATACACTTTTTAGGAAAACTGAGCAAGATAATTCAATGAAATTTGGTACACTGCCTCCGTCGTCAAAGATAGCTCGGGGGATTGAAAATGAGCGAAAGTGGTCAACGGACACGCCTACCGCCCATACAACAAATATATTCAAAATGCATTTTAGGAGTATTTTTCATGACAATGCAACCAAAATACGCATAAATACTAAAAATTTTAAGCGCAAGCTCTGAAAAAAAACTGATCAAATTCGAACAAGAAAGCGTGGCACCTCCCACATAAGCAAATGCTTCAAAACGCTATTCTGAAAGCGTTTTTTGAGATATTCAAACCAAATTCGACTCAGGCACTAAGAATCATAAATAAAAGCTCTCAACAAAAATTGAGTGAAATCTGACAAGGGGGCGTGTCACCTCCCATGTAAGCAAAAGTTTCAAAATGCTATACTGAAAGAGTTTTTTGAGATAATCCAACCAAACTTCACTCAAATACTAAAGACTATAAATGCACGCTTTAAGCTAAAACTAGACGAGCTCTTACAAGAGGGCGTGGCACCTCCTATATAAGCAAAAGGTTCAAAACGCTATACTGATAACGTTTTTCACTCAGACACTAAAAACTATAAATCCAAACTCTGGACAAAAACTGGGTGAACTCGGACAAGAGAGCGTAACACCTCCCATATGAGCAAAATTTTAAAAATACTGCAGTGTAGGGTATTTAATGTTTGGCCAGGCCAAATTTTACGCCCTTACTAGTTTTCTTTTTAACATTTCATGTCCTGGAATATAAGCGTACTGAAGCGCTTCAAATAAGCGACGATTAGCATTATTTTAATTGAAAAAAAGAAACGAACTAATCGCAGTAGGATTTGAACCTGGACTTTGACCTTCCGTGTGGTGGATAGAAATTTATTATTTTTACTAGCAATTACAATCTTGTTAGACCTCTTAACAACTGACTTAAGTATACGATAAGGAACAGAATTTTATATTGAAATGCTTCCTACAGTATTACAAAGAATCATTATGTACGCAGTTTCAATTCAGTTTAATAAAAGTAAATAAATTAATGAAAGCAAAATAGAAAAGAGTAAGTGCTTCTAAAATTCTATGGGAACAGGCGCTTAAAAAGTGCATGGTTAAGAAGCGCTTGAAAGTTTTTGGGGATACTAAATTATTGTAAATATGTTCAGTTGATTATGCATGCAAGAAAAAAACAATACATACACAGACTTATAAAACAATTAAGTTTATAATATTCCAAAATTAGTTTTATAAATGCGCACTTGATACTTAACTCAATATATACAAAAGTACCAATACTATTGCTGTTCAATGTACAAACACAAATGTAAAATAATTGCGATTTTACTGTGCAGGCGTTTTAATTCGTTTGGCCAATACCACACTAATTTGCATAAATATCTGGCTTATTTGCAAATATTTTAAATACAGTCAAATGTTGAATTACATTTATTTGTATAACTGTTTATCTACAAAACAGCAAAAAAAAAATACACATTCATATATACATGCTTATGTGGAAATATTTAACAAAAATAAAACTACTTGGTAAAAAACTTCGAAAAAACAATGAAATGCAATTTTAATTTATTGACTTAAATAAATCAAATATTGAATTTGTGAGTTAAAATTTATTTCAATTAATTCTCAATTTACGAAAATAAAACTAAATTTAAAAAAAAAAAAAAATAAAATTTTTAAATCAACCAAAAAATCACTATTCAAATTAATGTGCTTAAATTTGTATTATGGATATGTAACTTCCAGTGAACTGCCAATTAGTAAAATTTCTATGAAAAAACATTTAGAAAATTTTTAGTTTGTAAAAAACTTTATCAATCGCTAAAACTTCAGTGGAAACGTCAATTCAAGGAATTGTTATTATCAATCCCAATTAATGGTCATCGTTTGCAAAATAACATTGGAAATGTATTTGTTTGGTTATTTGATTTAAGCCCACTTAGCACCAATTCCTTTAAAGCCACTTGCACATACGTAGGTAACTGCTTAAAACAACTTTTTGTGTTTTTAAAAATTGCATTAGTCCTGGTCAGTGTCAGTGCAAATACGGAGAAAAGATTTGTGTAATTTGCCATAGATGTTTAACCCCTTGAGACCGAAGCCTAGACCCTTGTAGATATCGAAAAATTAACTTCGGATTCAGTTTTCTTGTGTTTAAATTAAGAAAAAAAAGTAGGTCAGGAAAAGTCCCTCGTAGCCAGAAAAGGTGGAGTCATATTACACAGTGTAACAAAAAAAATCCAAAAAATTTTTTGAATGCTGTTCCTGAAAGCCCATGATGTTACTAGTAAAACCCTACATGTGTTTCGCTTGTTTGGCTCTAGGTCGAATTTTATAGTACTATAAAAATTGCTTAAAAACTGCTTTTTCAAAGTTGCCACGGCTATAAGTCGTAAACCAATTGAGATTTTGTTTTCCGATCTTTAACGAAGTTGTAGATGTAGACTAAAGGAAGGGAAGCGTTCAAGAAACTAACCCGAAAAAATTGGGTTTTGGGCCACAAAATCACAAAAATTGCAAAAATTGTACCATTTTTGGTCAAAGCTATAAAACCGTTCCGAATTTTGCCAAACAATTAACACAAAATTGAAGTCTAGACTATACTGAACAACTCTCTAGAGCATGTCAATAGCATTCGAGCACTTCTTGATACTTATTTTAATTAAAACAGTGATGCATCAAAAAATACTTGGGGTCCTATGTGACCCCATCGGTCTCAAGGGGTTAAGAAAAATTAATATGCTGATCACATACGTAGAAAGGAGTAAAATTTTCAACGAAATCACGCTTGAGATAAAGTAGTTTGACCTAGGAAAAAATGGTTTTTCTACAATTCATATATGATAAGTGGAGAAGATTGTCTCTTCCGCAACTCAGAAGGAAGGCAATGTACTGGTCTGGTTCAGCCTTTCTTACCTTGTGTTATGCACGGTCGATAAAGTTTTGGACTGAGTGGTCTTGATCTTTCTTGAAGGGAAGGATGTACCAAGAAACGTGTTCTCACAATCCAGATCGGAGTCATACTAACAGTAGCGTATTGCTATGAAATCTGACCAGAGACTATTCTGGTACCACGGGAGTCAGTAGCCTTTTGGAGTATCCGGTTTGCTGGATATTCCAACTGACTATTGGATTAACCTTTCGGGAAGTTTCGTGGTGGTTGTAGTTTGAACTTAAATCGCAGGAAGAGTTTGGAAGCTCGGTGTGGATTTGCATTTTTAACCAGGTGCCATGACCCAAAGAATGGCAGAGGTTAAGATAGTCCTCATTTCCCTACCATTGGAAGGAATTGTGTCTGATTGCATGATTCTAAAAATGGAAACCAACCATCGACATTATGCTGATGGAAGGTTGCGCCGTCCCACAGTAGGCTAGAATTTTTTAAAATCGACAAAATTATGGAAACCCGTTAACTCAAGTATTGAAAGACAATTTTTAAGTCTTCGGGCCTACTGAATTCCAATTTCATAAAAATTTGGAAAAAAAATTTATGCCCGAAAGTAAAAATTTATTTTATTTTACTACTAAGTTAATTTTTTATATATGGATTTCTCTGGTTTTTGGCTCAAATCTACGAATCAAGGACTTAAAAAACAATATGGAGGGACGATAGTAGCTATTTGCATATTTAAAATTATTGATTAAAATTTATGTAAAAATGCATTAATAGAAAACAATTTTTTAATCCACATCGCATAAGATTTACGTACACAAAATTTGTGGGGGGACAGTGCGGGAGCTAATTTATATTGATTTTGGGTCTCAATAGAATACTTTTTTATCTAAAATCCGCTAAAGCCAGGGATCTCCAGGGTACATAACTATTTTTGTCTTTTCTTTTAGGTTTTAAGATTTTCACAGTTAAATGGAACGCACCTATCCATTTTCACATACAATATTAATAATGATGACCAATATTTTTTTAAAAATGCCATCTACTTACCTTTATAATTATTGTCTTGTACGCCGTTTTAAAATTTACAGTTTGGCTTGGAATATATTTGACTTCGCGTGAACCGTTTATTTTCAAATAAATATTTTTTAAAAACACACTTAAAATGACAAAATTCTAACGAATGTACGCTCAAAAGTATGAATGTGACGACACCAATTTTTTGACACAGGATGTACAAATTTATATACTTTCAAATAAATGACATAAAAATCATAAATTCAAAACTACAATATAGTTTTTGTATTTTGCCGATTTAAAAAATTTCTAGCCCACAGTGCAGGTAGAAAAGCCGATATAGACCTATAGTTGGTAAAAAAAGTGAAGCATCTTCTTGTGAAGAATTCCAACACTTTTTGCGAGATATGGCTGCCAGGGCAGGTTCCTCAAAATCGACTGAAGAACAAAGTAAGCTGAACCCCTAAAAAGTTCAAAAAGCAAAAGATGGTTCCGATGAAGAGCAGTGTTGGAGGCTCAATAACGAGTTCGAAAGTTATATGAAGGTTACTTGACTAAAACTAACTGTTGCTTAATGGATGATGAAGCAAACCTAAAGCCAGATTTCAATCAGCTAACCACGATACGAATCTTATACCTGCTCGGAGCAGGTACAGAGCAATTTTAAAGAGAAGACAATCACAAAATTTTCCAAACAGTATAGGGAAGTTCTGTTTTCTTTAAAACAATACGTACTTTTCAGCCAAACTGTTACATAAGATATTCAAGTTTACAAAACCAAATGCCGTTGTGTGAGTTAACTTTAAGTAAGAAAAAAAAAACAAAAACAACTACAACAAGTATGAAATTAATTTGCTTTTTCTTCTTTAAATTATTAAAGCCAACTACTTTGTATAATTGAAAATTTATGCTGCACGTTATTTACCCTCAGACACGTAAAGGTATTTTATATTTATTCGTTTTTTCTTTTCAATTGTACTTCGTTTTGTTTCATGATTGTGTTTTTTCGTATGCAATTACGAGTGTTCTCTGCTCTGCTCTGCTTTGTCCAACTGGCCAGCACTATCCGCTAGTGCCCTATAATTGGTGTAAGCTGCTTTTAAATTTATACGACAACAACGAGGCATTAAATCAAATGCAACAAATCAATGACATAAAAAATTTACTTTTAATTGAACCTGTGCGTGTCCAGCTGCAGAACACGTGCACAGCGCTCACCCCCTACAGGCATTCGAGCACTTTAGTGGCGTGTCCCACCCTGATCTATGCAAGTTCAACATTTCAGCATTCAATCATTATTTCGATAATTGAAAGCTCGTTTGCATAGAGACAAAAGCAATGAAAGCACAGTTCAATGCTTTAACGATAGCAATCAACCAAAAAGCTGGAGCGGCAGCAGCAGCGGGACAAAACAATTTAAAAATCAAATGTGCTGACTTTCAAGGACTTTTCCTGCTGTGTTTTATGAAGAATACAGTACAACAGTTTCGTTATTTTTGTTTTTATTTTTTTCTTCAACTTAAATTTCAATTCCCCAAACTCGCTATTTGAGTAGGATATTTAAAAGTTTTGCCTGTAAAAATATTTCAAGTCCATTTGCTTCACAATGGCGATAACTTTATTATTTGGGGCTCGCATTTTTATTTGTACTCGCACCCTCTGCCTACTCGCACCCTAATTTAACAGCCGTATCCTTAGAAAAATCGTGCCATTTCAGTGGGGTTGGCACTTAGAAGGCCTCTAGTTTTAACGTGACGCCATTTTGTTACGTCTTGGGTTACTGCGTTCTGTTTTCTTTGAGCTCAATGACCCATAAAGCGATTCGCATAAAAATTGCGCTCAACGCGATATCATATTAAATTCCAACAATTTCTAGAGGATTTTCTTTGCTTTCCATACAAAGTTGATGGCAACAGTTTTATGTTGAGAATTTTTTGTGTTTGTTTTTTTTTTGTCATAAATTGATGAAGTTTCAATTGTAGTTTGGGCACAATATAAAAATAAAAAATTTAGCAGCACATAAAGAAAATGCTTCATTTGCACAAAGTTAAGAAAACTTTACAAATTTTACTTATTAAAAATTAAAATTTTAAATGCCCTTGCAGATAATTAAGAAAAATTCTTAATTTATTCTGAGAAAATGTTGAATAAAATCCTTCGATAATGTAGAGTTTTTCGCATGATAATGAAATCGAGTTTCTGCTCATGAGGTTTAACCACCAAATGAATGCGAAATGCATCCTGCAAACACTTTTATCTGTTTATAAGGGGTCTGCACAATGGATCTAGAAATATAGTGTATTTGATTTTAGTTGAGCTGACGTACTCCATCCAAAAAATTTAATATTCAAATTTTCGTTTCAGGTACACTGATTTCATTCCACCAAACACTTCATAATTTCAGTATAAATAAATAATTACTGTATTTTGTAAAAAAAAATTACTTCAGGTCAATGTAAAGCATGCGAGTAGAAACGCCACAGTAAAATTTAAGACGTGGAAATACTTCAACTCTTCAAAGCATTGGTTAGCCAGAATTGTAGTAACTTTCATACATTTTCGCGAAAGGAGTGAGGGATCGGAAACAAAAAAGAGGATCAAAACGAAAATAAAAACCCACTTTTGTCACTAAAGTAGCATGTTTTAGTGAGCATTACAAAAATGTACTGTAGCAAATCAAACAAGATAGCTCTGTGCAGTATTTGTTTTTTCTACATACTCATGTACTGCAAAGAAATTTGTACGCTACACTGCACTGAAGTATTTGATAAATAAAATGCGGGTACTAGACATAGCATAAATTAAAACAAAATGTCTGAAAACTCCAATAAGACATCTTGTATAGACCATATTTGTTTATATTGTTGAATTATACAGGTAACAAAGCTAGTCGAACTAGCTTAAGTGCGTTTGCCGGCCTTTTAGCTGAATGATGTGTTTATAGAAATTCGGTTTCATCGTCGATACTTTTGATTTTCGTCGTATGAATTGATCTTACAATGGAATGTTTTCTGGAGAAATTAAGTCCGTGAGCGACTTTTTCCGGCATTTTTTGTATCGTTTAATTCACAAAAAAATATTTTCTAACATAACCCTTAAGCCTACCTATTTCCTTTTAAAAGTCCATTGCATTAAGTAGGGTAATCTTCCAAGCATCGATATTAGTAAACAAGATGGGGAGGGGGATAAAACGGAAACTTTAGATCCTTTTTTTTTATTACAAGGCATGCAATGAATGAACATTTTTATTTACAAATCAACCAATTAATTAATATAAATTATGCATTTTATTTTAAGTTATTCTGTTAAATTTGCATAACCGCTTCCGGTGCATTTAGCTATCCGTCCGTCCGTCTGTGCATTTCACAATTCCCGTCAATTTCAACTAATTTCAATTTAATTGCAAACTAAGCGGAAAACTCTGTTTGTTTAGAATCATTTTGCAATATCAATTTACGCGCCATTAAATAAACGACTGCAGTTGCAGTTGCAGTTTCAGTTGCTGCAAGTGATGTTGAAATAGAAAATTAATGTGGTATGCATGTGTGTGTGAACACATGTATATGTGAGATCGACTGCAGTTACATACGAAAGTGTATGTAATTTTTTTTCGATATAAGTCATGGGCTTTTGATATTTTTCCGCTGACATTAATTTTGGAAAATTTACAGTTTTAAGGACAAAAATCAGTTACCAGTTAATTTTATTTTTATAGGACCTGTTGCGGAACTGTCATTTGCCCCAGACAGACGACAGCTTAAATCTTGATTATAGAGTTAATAATGCGAATCTTTTTATAGCATGATTTTAGACATTTTTATATCCATATATCATAGACATTGACTTAAAGAAAATTTCCATTTCTGATTAGCTTTTCTGATGCGTAACTCACTATTAATCTTGTTTTTGATGTTTTAGAATTTTTTGACCCTTGAATTGGGAAATTTTCTTTCAATGTCAATTTCTATGAAATATGCATTAAAATAATGCCTAAGATAATGCAACAAAAAGATTCGCATTATTACATCTATAAATTAGATTTAAGCTGTCGTCTCTCTGGGGCAATATCCTATTGACTGTAGTTTATTTGCGGAATAGAATTGTTTTTTTGTGATTATGACCAAAAAACTTTATTTCTGGTAAATTGTTTTGTTTCTTGAGTGAATTTTTAGTATCATGGTTTTATTAAACTATCCTTCTGAATGTCATCGATACCCAATAAATTGCAATATTACACCAATTAATACTGCATTAAGTTAGTAGGTGCTGTATTAAAATTTACAGTTGCTTTCCGCTAGTGGATAAATTTCAGTTTGGAATTAAGCAGCATATTTTGTGTTGATGTCACAGCACAGTTATAACTTGTTCCTGTTACACGCCCAGCAAACATTTGGTATTGCGGAAGCCAAGCAGACCCTTATGCCCCAGACAGATGACAGTTTAAATCTAGATTATAGACTTAATAATCTGAGTCTTTTTATTGCATGATTTTTGGTATTTTTTAAATACATTTTTCATAGACATTGACCAAAAGAAAATTTCCCAACTCAGGGGCCGAAAAATTCGAAAACATCAAAAATAAGATAAGTAATGAGTTTAGCATCAGAAAAGCTAATTAGAATTTTTTGGACCTTGAATTGGGAAATTTTGTTTTAGGCAATGTCTATGAAATATGTATTTTAAAAATGCTTAAAATCACACAAAATAAAAGATTCACATTATTACGTTTATAATCTAGATTTAAGCTGTCTTCTGTCTGGAGCATTACTCTTGTCATAAAAATTGTAAAGGACTATCGAAAATGCTTTATAAACAACACATGAAAATAGATATTAAATGAGTAATTTTTTTTTTAAATTTTATTACGTAAAACTTTTCTGTAAAAGTTCTATATAAAATACTTATATATCCGTGAGGATTCAAAAATGTTCCAAATGTTTGCTGGGTAAATTTGACTATTGTAATATAAGTAGTTCATTGTACAAGAGTAGCCTGTTGTTTTACGTCATTATATGGACGAAAACTGAAATGATCTAAAAAATATTATTTGCGTAGAATTCAGAACTGTTTTTAAATACTGGAGGTCTGTACAAGACATCTTATTGGGGTTTTTAGACATTTCGTTTCAAGATACGTTATGTCTTGCAAACACTTTTTATTTATTAAATACTTCATTCTAGTGCCGCGTGCAAACGGCATGACGGTATTTGAATATAGAGGAAGGAAAAACAAATGCTGTCATGTCTGATTTACTTAACTTTAGTTCAGTTCAGTGCGTATCCTGCAGTTGTATTGCGTCGTACAAAATGCTACTTTAGTGACAAAAGTATTTTTACCTCTCTACTTGTGCTTCTTTTAATTCACGCTCTTTAGCATGACAATATGGGAGAGTTACTACATTCCTGGGTTAAGAATGCGTTTCAACTTCCAAGTGTTACCATTACAAAAATTTTACTGTACTTTTTCTACTCGCACCTTTTACACTGAAGTATTTGTATGTGTGAAGTACAGTTTTGCTAGAATCAGCTGTTTATGGCTCTGATAAAACAACACAGTGTACTTCAGTGTGAAAACGAAATCAGTGAAAATTTGAGTTTCAAGTATTTTGGATCAAATACTTCAGTTTAGTGTAAAATGTGAGAGTTAAAAAAGAACACTGTATTTCAATATGTCTTGTGCAGGCCCCTATTGGGTATCATTTTTACAAAATTATTTGGGATATTGTTTAATATAAAGTAATCCAAATCGGTATAAAAATAGTTCCACAAAACAAAGTTCGTGAATATGTATTCTTGTTAAAGTTGAATAAAAAAAAAATCGTATAAATTTTTCTCACTCGTATAAAGTCTTCAAAACATTGAAAAAAATGTACAAACAAATCTAAAAATAAGAGCAATGCCAGCATGAGAAATCCTAGAGAAATCAAACTCTAATGCATGGATATGCTGTAAGAATACATGACAACGACAAGAAATCTTGGCTTAAGTTTTCAATATCAAAATAATGCAGCGGAAAAAATGTCAGCAAAATGCAGCAAATAAACAAAAAACAAAAAAACATGCTCATATGTACAAGGATACGAGAGCTCAGGAATTGTTACAATTTCCCAGTTGAAATCAGGGGAAATAATTTTTGAAAAACTCAAAAATATTCTTTGAAATTGCGTTGAGCTCCTGAATTAAAAAAAAAAAAAAAAAAAATTGGAAGTATTTAAAAAAAGGATAGCCAATACTTTGTCTTCCTAACTGATCAAGCTTCATACCTTCCCTTGTACCTTGTACCAAGTAATGTCTTCCTTCTTTTTAAATTATTAAAAATTTAGAAAGTTGAAGTCCGAAAAGGATTCGATCTCTCTGATTGTCTACTTTCTAGTTCTGATTTTATGACCTCAGCTGCAGATTATCCCAAACAAAAAGCTTAGAAATCCAACAAAGAAACAAACTAACAACCATCTTTCTCCTTCTCAGTGACAGTGAATATTTTCCGAATATACATACAGGTATATATATTTGCACGGCCACCGTTGGTAACGTTACGTTCACATGCACATTTTTGTTTATATCTCCTCAAAAAATAATCAAACATCAAAATTTCATAAGTGTATATAATAAGGCTTCCTGAGGCTTATATTTTATAGGAACAAAGTTTTTGTCTATGTAAAAATTTCATTTCTTGGAAGGTTCCTATTTACACTGCATTACAAATTTTTTGCTCCAAGACCTCGACACATATTTTTTTTTTAAATTACGATTTCTCCCAAACGGTTGAAGCTATCTATATGAAACTTGGTACAGATAATGCTGAGAACAAAAGTACTATTATACTGTTTGGGATGCTTCAAAAAGCCTGTGAGGAACGAAGTATTTGTGATATCCTAAGCACTTGGATAGATCTTAAAATAACAATCAGCGTGATTTATGTCCGTAACTTCCTCTTCAATCCTACAGCTCATCGCTTGGATACAAAAGAAATTTTAGTAGAAAAATATAACTCATGATTTTTGATTAAAAAATGTTGGTAACGTTTTACATATTTAGTGGCAATGTTCACCATGGTAGATGCTTTATTTAGATAATTTTAAAATGGATTCAGAAACTAGACTAAAAATACTTGGAAAAGTGAATGCATTTTAATACTTTACCCACTAACTTCCGCTACAAGAAACTTCTTAATATATTTTTTTGGTAACGTTGTGGTTTTTTTTTTGCGGTACAATTCATCGCCAACAAATATGTATAAGAAACTAGTTTTCCTTCAAAATATCAATGTAAATCCTTAATTTCAAATATTTTCCCTCCGAATTAATCAAAATTGCATTGACACAATAAAAATAAAGTAAATTTTTATCTTCTTTTCGGAAATTGTTTCTTTGGCATTTTTTTTTCTTTTCACAAGCAAGAGTAAGTTTTTATGAAAAAAGCACCCCTAAACTCAACTTATTTAATTAAAAATGGTATTTTTTGACAGCATTAGATGTAAACTTATGAAATATGGAGAAATGAGTGGGAGATTTCAAGGAAAAAAAAGTTGTATAGCTTCGTCTTACGTGGCCTTGCCCATATATATTATTGGATTTGTTTTCAACTGGGGTTCTATATGAGCAACACTAGCGACAAATACAATGCCATATTTGTAAAAAGAAATAAAGTGAGAAGAACACAACACAACACAGCACAAGAATGCAAATATTAGAAGTTTCGTCGTTTTCTTTTTCTTTGTTTTCTTTTCTTTTTTTATTGTTATTTCCGTCATGGCATTATTTTTCTTGTTGAAAAATAAAAGATGCAAAAAACTTGCTTGCACCATAACACACACATGCATATGCTCCCAGTCGGAAACAATATTCTAAATGTATGAATGAAATTATTTGGAAATTCTCAATATTTGAATTTAGTTTATTGATTGTTTTTTGTTTTTTTGCTTGTATTGAAAGTACTGTACCAATGTGCTTTTTAGTTGAAATATGAGCCGTTTATTTTGAAATTGAGCTAAGTCCATTTCGGGGCAAAAGTAATTCCATTCACATTATGTGCCGTAATAATCGATTATTTGCCCGATACAATTTTTTAAACATAACGCCATTAGTTTAACACAATGTGGTAAACTTTCTGTAAAGACAGAATTTAATTTTATTTGTTCTGAACAAAATGCCAGCTAATTCATATTATGACATTACTTTTTGGACTTAGGACACTTTCAAAATAAACGGCTCATATGATCATTTTGCAATTTTAGATGCAAACAAGTGTTAACATGGAAATTAATTACATATTTTTCGGCTATTTCCACATGCGCATATATTTATTTTCATATACAAACATGTAAATGGCCTCATCATATCATTTTTAGTTAATTCTTGTCAGAAGCCATAACCGAGCCCTTGACTCCATGTTCCGGAAACACAGTGTTTAACCATTTCGGCTATCGTCAAGGTGAAATTCCATCATATAAGGACGCTATATTTATATATCATAAAGCTCACTTACTGCCGTCTGTTGTGAAAAATTGCCATTTTGTTTCTAGTTGGTAACACACTCTGGGTATGAGATATGCTACGCTAGCTACACTTAGATATGCTTAAGTAAGAATGCATATTTTCGAGAAGTGTTTAAACCTCTGTAAAGAATGTCCATTATATAAGAAAAAAAAAATCCTTCGCACATATTCAAGACGATCGAAAATAAACATTCAATTCTGCATCAGCAAGCATGAGATTTTTGTTGTTTTTTCGCAACGGGAATTGTGCGTTATACGCCGAAGCATATGTGTGTGTTTATACATATAAGGATGTGGTAAAAGCTTATACCGCTAAACTAAACTTTAAGCAGCACCATAACGCAAAAAAAAACAAAAAACGAAATGCACTCACCAACATGACGAGAAAGAGCAACCAAAAAGCAACAACATTTGTAGCATTTGCCGCAGATCAAATGCAGCAAATTCTTTTCCAGCAACATAAAATCCAACCCAATGACAGCAAAAAAATTGTACCTTAGAAAAATAAAAACTTGGTTGATATTTTTTGTTGCATACTTTTGGGGATCAAATGTGATAAGGTGGCAAAATAACAAAATGAGAGTTAAATTTGTGACAAAAATGTTGGCAACGCTACACAAAAAATTTTGATAACATTTCATTTTTTTTTTAACAACAAATATTTAAATAAATCTTTACGAAGTAGAACATTTGGCAACAACAATACTGCACCCCGCACAGTGGTATGGATTTATACATATTTTGATCAAAAATAAAAGTAATGCTCCTATGACAATGATTTTTCGCATACTCAGATATTTCTTCCAGGCTGCTATACTTCACGGAATCAAGAATAAATGTTTCAGGTAATGACTAAAGCTAAATTGACCTGTAAGAACTCTTGCACTATTTTTCTTGAGGTTTAAACAGAATACCGAATCCTTTTATATTGTAGATCCCAATTGAAGATCAAGCGTCCTTCATCCCTGTGAACTGCTTTTCACCTAAGTAACTTTGAATACATCGCATGCATGTATAAAAATAATAAAAATTGTGGAGGGTTGGAAGCGAAGGGGTTTAAGTGACAAATTACGAAAAAATTGAGTTAAGAATGCGACTATTCAGAGGAAACTTTACTGTAGCTAGGCTAAAGATAACAACTTAAAAGCTTTTCTCATCAATTGAAGTGCAACGAACCTTTCTGCTAGTGGTTTTTGCTCGCAGGTGGTCAGTAGTTCGGCTACAAAAATTTATATAAGAAAAGGATGGCCTCTTGGTTAAATTCAAAATCACGGGTTGGAGAACACGTTTCTCTACTCGCCACGGTGCTCTTAAACAGTTGATAGGTTTTTTGGCTATATGGAGAAAATCTGTGAATGGGGTTTCATTTGTATTAGTTTAGTGGTCTGAAAAATGCAAACCCCGAAATCGTAGCTGATCATCCCCGCGAAATATCGCAAAAATACATATCCCATATAAAAAAAAAAAACGAAAAAAAACGCAACAAACAAATATAAAAATAAATATATTTAATGTATTTTGTAATGCTGAATCCAAATCTGGCCTTAGAATTGCTGTATCTCATACGGTTTTTGAGATATCTTACCCAAAACAAGGAAAAAAAGCCGATGGTATGTTTTATTGCTGTATTTTGGAGCTATATAACAGGATGTATATCCGTAAATTCTGATGCAGAAATGGAGAGCTCTAATTAATCTTCTAAACCTAATTCAAATAATGTCGATATCTTTATTTTTCTCGGAGATATCCTTACTTAAAAAGTGCAAAAAACGTGTTTTGTCATTATTTCAGTCTACGATATTTCGGAGAAAAATTAAGCTATTGATATAATTTAAATGTGGTTTTAAAGAAAAAGATTGGAGCTTTAAGATAATGTATCGAATTTTGCGTATGAATGTTCTATATTCTAGTTATATAGCTTAAAAATATAGCGAAAAGGGTCTTTTTTTCTAGTTTAGGCTAAGATATCTCTAAAACCGTATAAGATATAGCAATTTTAGGGCCGGATTCAGATTAAGCATTGCAAAATACATTAAATATAACTATTTTGATATTTGTTTGTTGCGTTTTTTTTCCGATTTTTTTATTTTTTATATGGGATATGTATTTTTCCGATATTTCGCGGGGTTGATCAGCTACGATTTAGGGGTTTGCATTTTTCAGACCACTAAACTAATACAAATGAAACCCCATTCACAGATTTTCTCCAAACAGCCAAAAAACCTATCGACTGTTTAAGAGCACCGTGTTGCCAACACTCTCTGCTACTGGGCTACTCACATCTAACGCAATGGCTGCTTTTCTGACCCCACGCTATTAACTATCCTTTTGCATCTCCTTTGTACTTCGGAGAGAGAGAAAGCACACCTGCAGCCAACTGATTCATTATCAGACTTGATCGTGCGGCTGTTTCCCCCATTAACACGTTAGCCGTTAGCAGCTGATTTATGATCGGGCCACCCAGGTCTAATGTGGTGGTTCTCTTTCTGCCACCGAGCACCTTCCCCTATACTACGCTCACGTTATTGACTTTTATACGCGATTAAATTCCTTTACTCCGTTTGCTACACTGCTGTTTTCATATCCGACCCTATTTGAGACTAGATTGCACCCACGAATATCTTATGTATTATCGGGCTACTTGTTTGTGTGACCACTCACTCTTGTAATATTTACAGGCAACTGATTTATTATCGGTCTACGTGTGCTTAGTGCCGTGGTCATTACGCCCCAATACTACTGCTACAACTACTTTAACTCAGAAAATACCTGGTTTCCTTCTCAGTTGCTGCTTACCGCCTTTTCTGCTACTTCTGTTTACTGCTGCTGCGGCTGTTGTTCACCCGTCGCCGACCACGCAAAGACTGTCTCGATCAAGTGCTGTGTATCTAAATTTATTTTCTGTTTCTGTGAGAGCAAACAAATCGAACGGCAGATGCGTATCAAAAACAGCTATTGTGCAGTGTTGCCGTTGCGTCTGGTTTTGTTGATGTGGTGGGAACTTAACCCTAAACTAAATGAAGGCTATGTTTTCTTAAATAATTACTTAATTAATGATTATGAAATTATTTCAATTAACAATAACATAATTAATGATAACTTAAAGTAAGTAAGATGCTTTATAATCAAAATATCATTTAAAGCGATGTTTTGTAGGAGGAAAATGCAGCTCCGCCAACTTCCCTCCTCACAGGTGCATTAAATTTTTTTTACAAAAGGTGGGAACAAAACTTTCACATTTCTTCTTCCAGTTCTATTGATAGTTCTGAATATAAAAATATGAATTTCAGTCATTGGATCTTTATTCAACTTATTTTCATTCAAAAACAAAAAAAATTTTAGTCCCCCGTGAACCTTCAATATCATATAAATTCAATAAAACTGTTCTAAAATGCTTAAAAATGGAAAGTAATGCTATTCACGGGGTTCTCTAGATTGCTGAATCCAAATATGATGTTGGAAAATGAAAAAACTCAGAATGGCGCCCGAAAAACTGCGCACATACCCATTTTAAGCACCAAAAATGGGAAAAAATCGTTACAGGGGGTTTTAGCCTAGAAGTCTTGTTACATTGAATGAATTTATACGTTCGGTGTGGGATATTGTTTTTTATACTATAAATGGTAAAGTTTACCAAAAATTTTTTTGTGTTTTTGATTTGTTTATTATTTAAGCAATAACTATAAAAAGTTAATACAACACAAAATTAAAGATATTTGTAACATTTTGCAAACCATTTTTTCTAAACTAATTTGAGGTCGCTGAACACGAAAAACCCAATTATTTTTTTTTTCCTTGCGGCCGTTCCCGAGTTATTCGTTAATTTATATTTTCGAGGTTATAGCTTCATATACATCAATATATTTCTATGACGCCAAGTTCGATCAATTTTATTTTTCCACGTTGACAAAGAGTGATTAATGGCGCTTCTAACAAGTATACCAATGATTATACGTTGAACAAAATTGACTGAGTTATAGCAAAAAAAGTTTGAAATTTCACAAATTTTTGAAATTTTTTACATCAACTTCAAATGAAACATTTGGTTTTTGGCACATAATTTTTTTTAATACTTGGTTTTTAGTAATTTTATGAAATGGCGCATATAATTGCAAACATTTTAGGCCTATTTTGAGTAAAATCGAATGAAATTTCCAAAAGATATTAGGGTTTTAGTGCAACAGGAAAATTTCGATTCTTTCAAAAATTAATATTTTTGATACAATCCGCAATGTTTTTCTATAGAGAATGATTAGAAGTTACTTAGAAGAGGCCTAGATTTACAAAAAATTGCACCCGGAGAGGGGTCTAAAATGTACCCCTAAGGAGTTATAGGGTTAAAACTGATTTTCTGCCTCTTTTCAGAAAAAACAATTTTCTTGGGTCACCCTAAAGTTTTATTGAAAACATTTCTATTGCAAAGATTTAGCTTATTGTAAGAGCTTTTAGATAGTGTATATGGTTTATAGGGTTTAAAAAGATTTCGCAAAGTTCTGAACCTTTAAAATTGATATTTTAATTTTTTTTCCCCATTTTTTGACTTTGGTGGCCATGTTAGTATGAAAAAGTCCTATTAATATAGCTTTTTGTAATTATTTTTGAAATCTTTGTTAATTATCCTTTAATATGATAGTGCATTTGTCATATATATACAACATATATGTATGTATGCATTAGGGTGGGCCAATTTGAAAACTGATCTCGGCTACCCCCCTATGTGAAAGTTCAATCAATTCTATGAATATTTGCCAAAGGAACTATACTTCTGCGTTCAACTTTAGTTCGGCGCATTTTTGATCGAAAATTGTACCTTTCATCAATATTTTTATTTGTTTTCATACTAAATTTTAAAAATTTTTATAAAGACAAAAGTAATGTCATTATATGATTTGGCTGGTATTCTGTCAGTAATCAATTAAATAAGGTTCTGTTTACATAAAAAGTTTACTTGATGGAGTGGAATTGATGCTATATATTTAAAAAAATGATATGGGTCAAATAGCCGATTATTATGACCGACTTTCAAAATAAACGATTCATATTTTTGGATGAATTTTTTCAAACAAAATACCAACTTAGGCTGAAAGTTCATTCAATTTTATGAATATTTGCCCAAGGAACCATACCTCTACGTTCAACTTTAGTTCGGCGCATTTTCAATTGAAAATTTTACTTTGCGTTCAATATTCATTTTTATGCTTAGTTTTCAAAATTACTATAGAGACAAAAGTAATATCATAATATGTTTTGGCTGGTATTCTGTCAGTAATCAATAAAATTGAGTTTTGTTTTTACAAAAAGTTTACTTGATAGCGTAAAATTGATTGTATTTATTCAAAAAAATTATATCACTGTGGGTCGTACGAAAATAATTTGCACCACTTTTTGATATGAAATTTTCTGAGCTACAAAATTGTGGAGCACCATTTTTTTGTAGAAATAAGCGTTAGCGAGATACTAATTTGCTCGACCTTTGTGCCTGAATAACTTTTTGAACGACAGTAAAATTGTTCTCGAATTTTGGTGCATACTTTGAAACTATAAAATAGACCGACTAAAGGAAAAAAAATTATGGATTTAATATGTTGGATCGGAAGGTCCGATTTCACTGGACCATATCTCCTAAACTTTATGTCGCGCGAAAACAATTTGCACCACTTTTCGATATGAAATTTAATGAGCTACAAAATTGTGGAGGTTATTTTTTTTGTAGGTATAACCGTTAGCGAAATATTTGCAAAAAACTGTTTTTGTCGACCTTTTGGACCCGATATCTCATGTAGGCACCACCTCTCAGGAATTCACTAGAACAAAAGTTCATACCTACTATTGGAAGAACACTCACAAAAAAATTCAGCTTTGATACTATGAGGAGGGTCAGCCAAGCGTTGCCTCTTAGTCTAAATTATTTTATTTCAAAAATTGTGCAGTTTTTTTTAACTTTTATCTAAATGATTTAAAAGTGTATAGTATTTGTTATGACTTATGAAGTAATTTGGAAATGGTTACTTATGCAAAAACTTATTATGTGAAATGGTCCTTTTTTTGAACGTTTCATAAATAAAACTTATACTTTACGAAAATGCAAAGTATTTTACAAACTGCTCATTCTTTGCGAAGCAAACAAAATTTGCATTTAGCTAATTTTTAAACTTCAATATCGCAAAAAGTATACTTGAACCATAAAATTGACTAATCCCATTGATGATAAATATTTTCAATAAATGAATAGTAGGCATAACAAAGTCTGCAAATAAAATCCTTAATCTAATTGTTTTTTTACTATTTTGTTACATTAAAAGCTTTGATTTTTTAATCCTGAGCTTGTATCAAGTGTTGAAGATTTACCCCATCTTTTTGAACATGCAACACGCTTAGATACAACGAGTGAAACAAAATAAATGGAAAAATCCAATTAAGTAACCAAAGCACTGGCTGTAGATACACAACACAATAAGAACCAAAGCAACAGCAGCAACAGCTAATCGGCTAATGGCCATTTTGCAGATAATTACCAAGGCTTAGTTGAAGTATTAGCTACTTTTCTTTAAAAGAAGAACGTGTGTCTGGGTGTGCTGATTATGTAGATAGCGCGCATGCTCCAATTACACAGCTCCATAATTTTGCTGTTTTTCAGTAAATCTTTTTGAGAATATGGTGGAAAGTTACGACCATAGAATATGTAGTGTTTAAATTAAGTAGAAATAAGCTAAAAATACCCAGCAAAACCATTTTCCGATAAACAAAGCACAAGGGTTGCAGCCGCATAGTGAAAAAAATAAAAACGGCATTATAAATTAAATTTCACGTATAAAAAGTGCCACACATGACAAGTGGTTTCACTTCGTTTGTGAATTTGTTGGCCAAAAACTTTAGCCATATCTTTTATGTTAAAGCCAAAAGCGGAACTTTGGTTTTGTTTTGCTGTCTGCCATTGTTGCTGCTGATTCCACTAACGCTTACGCTTAAGCCGATTAACATGCTTTGCGAGAAAACTACATTTTTTTTTTTCAGTTTTCGTTTTTCACTTTTTCATTTTCATTTAAGTCTTTCCTTTTGCACTTTTGCAAATCTTTTCGACTAATCTGCGTTGCGTTTGTATGCTTTATAACAACGCGATTAACGGTTTGCTTTTTGTTATATTTTTTTGAAACGCAGTGATTATAGCAAGGATTTGTTAAAAGTGGCAGAGGAAGAGCAAAAATGAAAAATCAATCAATTTATTTTAGACAATAGCTACAATTCGAAAGAAACGTTATGATTCACAAAACAAGCTCCTAAGTTTTCAAAAAGCTTAAAGCATTTGAAACAGTATTTTGATAAGATTTCGGGGTCACAATATGCATTAGATATCATTCGACCCTTTCCATCTCAAACTTTTCGAAATTTTTCGATTTTTATAAAAATTTACAGAGCTGTTCTATGTGCTCAGCTTAAAGACCTCTCATTATTATACAACAAAAAGTTTGGGTGTAAAATCCAAACCTAGTTGGAATGAATACAGATCCACTGGGTATAAAATCTATGCCTCAAGTTGGTATACAAATCATTTATGCTTGTTTGTATAGACATAAAGTATTAACACAATTTAAACTATTTTGGCTTAAACTTTATATTATCTTTATATAAAAATTGTTTATATTTTTTTTGCATAAAATTTGTATAGAAGTTCATATGAAAGTATTTTAAACCATTTTATATAAAATTCATATTATGCCTATATAAATCAATCTACTTATGCACAATAAATTCCATAATAAAATAAAAACAAATCATTCAACTTACAATAATTACATAAATTAATTTGAAGAGAAGCAAATTTCATAATTTAAATAAATTATGTAAATTTTCAAAATTTAAAAATGAAAATCAAAATACATACGAAGCAATCCACGCCAAGTGTACCAGCTCAACATTTTTTTTTCTCCGATTTCACTAAAATTTGGCAATATGGTAGATCCGGTGTGCAAGAACCACAATCTAAGTTACTGGTCCCATTTATTTTGGAGTTTTCTTTTTATAAAAAAAATATTTCTTGGTAAAAAAAATTTATTTTCACCAAAATTTTTTACACTTAAAAATACTTTTGAATTTTTTTTAAAAAAAGCCACCTTAGATTTTTTTTAAAAGTACGTAATTTAAAGCAAGAAATTTTTTTTAACAAAAGAACACTTCAAAATGAATAGGACCAGTAACTTAGATTTATCAATTTACAAACTTTAGTGTATGCTACAATATAAATTTTTGAAAAAACACCCTTTTCATGAAATTGACTAAAAAGGCCAACTTCGTCACCTTGTATTTTAACAACAAATGGTACCAGGACCAAATCCTCCCGGATTGTTAAGCGAAATCGGACAAAAAAAAATTTTGCTTCATATGCAAGACACTCAAAAGTTTCCATTCCCATAACTTGCAAAAAATTTTTTTTTTTGCACTGAGCACTTAGAATAGCTCTGTAAATTTTTATAAAAATTTGAGAACCCAACTGCAAATTTTGAAAAATTTGAGATGGAAAGGATCATTCATTAAATTGAATGTACATAGCACAATTTTATGCTGAAAACTCTCAATACAATGGGGACCACAATTACGAGAAACAACCCTATTGCTGCCATGATTGTGTGCGCATACAAAACGTGTGTGCATGTAAGTACGTATACAGAAGATTAGTGCTTCATCCACTACTAATTAAATAACACAATAACGCAATTAATTCAACAGTCACTCAATCTCTATATCAATGCGAATTTAATGGTTTTCATTTATTGCTGCATTTAATTTAATTAAAAGATTTGCAGCACAAAATCATAAAACTAATACTCGTGCACTTATTTATGTATGCAGCAGACTTCAAGGCAAAAAAAAAAAAATAAATAAAATAAAATATGCAAATGAAGAGAAACACTGAAAAAGTCATAGAAATTTTGACTTTTGAATTTAGGGGTTAGAAATAAAGTGGACCAAGTGACAAAAAATAAATTTTTAGTAAAATGTAGTTAAAGCCAACGAAGCTTAGCATATTTCAGAGTGGATACAAAATAAAATGGTATTTGTTAAAGAACCTCTAAAGTATGCTCCATCTAAGACATTTTTCTTTTTAAGAGTTATTAGAGTCTTACTGAAAGCCTACAGCACTATACTCAAAAAATTTTTTTTTTTTACGAAATATGAAGTAGGGGAACAGATGCTATTGTGGTATAGTTTTTCAATATGGTATGGTCGCATATCTCCGAATTGGGAAAGAACCTGCGCACGTAACTGCTTTTATCCTGTCAGAAAACATGAAAAACCAGGGATGTGTTGCTGTCATGAACCAAACAAAATTTTTCCGATGTTAGTTGAACGAAACGTAAGTCGCGGTGGTTGATTTTTTTTCCCGGATTTTTTGCAAAAAAATTTTGTTAAGAAAAGTAGCCTTTTGGTGAAGTTTTATTTATATTCAATAAAAGTTAGTATTGCGAAATAAGTGTTTAACTGTGTAAATTCACAAAGTATCCCATTTTATTTCAGAATTTTATAATTTATAAAAATTGGCTAGTGTGGTATAGTCGAACTTCGCTAATGTGGTATATGAATAATTCTTGATATTCTTAACATTATTTGATGGCTGTTTATTTTTTAATTATAACTATGAGTTAAAGAACCAATGTAAATGTTATTATGAACTTATTTCATACCATACATTTTATTGAAATATATTCTGTAGCCAATACTTCAATGATCAGCATAAAAAAAATTTGGCTGAAATTGATCTAACGGTTCTCTTTCAAATTCCACCTAAACTTTACCTATACCACAATAGCATCAGTTCCCCTAAAGTTAGAGCCGCGTAACGACTTACAAAGTTTTGGAAAATATTAAATACTTCGGGGTCTATAAAAAATGTTCGGTTTGAGGTTGTTTTCAAAAAATTTCTAGAAATGCGCTTTTAAAAGTTATCTAAGAAAAAAAAAAAAATAATTTTTCATTTTGTAGTAGAACAAAAATTTTATTCAATATTATAAAATCGTTTAGAAATAAAATTTTCTCACAAAACTTAGTTTTTTTATAAAAGCTGTTTGGGTGAAAGGTGAGATTGATGATTTTAAGGGTTTTATTATAATTAACAAAAAACAAATACTTTTCAATAAGCGTATTCACATTTACGAGTATGCATGTGTACGGATTGTATATGCTGCGCCCAGGTGTCTTGTCGTTTATTTGTTGAGTTGATGTTCTTCGAGTGCTATGTTTTATTTGTTGAATTTTAATTTATGTTATTTTACTTCTTGAGTGGGTTTTGTTGAGGGTTTGCTTATGGGCTTCAATCCTATGAAGCGTCCTTGGCACCTTAGGTTGGTAGAAACTGAGATATTGAGTACATCTAGTCGAGAAAAACATTTGATATACTTAAATTACTTCTATTAATGAAATATAGTCCACATTGAGACATTTGCAACGATATACCACGCTTGATGATTGGACGGCAAATAACGGAGCAATAGGAAAAAATCATTTAGCTACTTATATCTAGGTCGAAAAAAAAAATTTTTTTTTTTCCTGAAAAATCAAAACCGACAAGCTTTCAAAATGGGCAGCTTGCAGCGAACTTTTTTTTTTTTTTTTTGTATAGGAATCAATAATATCTAACGCACAGAATTTTATGAAAATACAGACCTTTTTAAGTATGTTATCTACATAAATGAGGAAAAACCTATTGTCTCCAGAGCACATAGAGGGTATAAAACTTAATAATCTTATTATCTTAGCTGGTTAGAGTATCACAAGGATGGTGAATTTGATTTCACGTGAACATTAACTTGTTTGACTGTGAGTAAAGTCCGCTTAGCGTTTGTTTTACAAATTTTCTAGTAATTTGCACTTGTAAGGCTATTCTGCTCTCAATACGTTAATTAGTTATTGGAATATCAAATTCTTTGAATTGAAAAACATAATCTGTGCAAATTAAAACATTTCAGATATTACATGATATTTTCTAAGGATATCAGCAGAAGAATCGTAATTCGAGTTCCTTTTCAGTTTTTTTTTTTTTAAACATTTCTCACATTCTACAAATAATAGCAAAATATAAAGAGGGAAACAGAGAAAGAAAAACAAAATTTCATCATAAAATAAATACGAAAAACTGCTCACAGCTGACTGCAAAATTAATGATTTCCTGAAATGTTGGTATAAAGCAGCTTATTTTCTTGAAAATAAATAAAAGAAAACTGAAAACTACAGCCAAAAGTGCTGGAAGAGGAATTTAACAAAGTAACAGAAAAAATTTTCAAATACAAGAAAATGAGGAAAAAGAAACAAAAAAAAATGGGAAAAACGGAAAATCCTTTTTATTAGCACTGCATGTCCTCTGTACTTTAACTCAAATGCTGATTGAATGAAATTTTTGTACAACTCTCAACTCAACTGAGGCAAATAAATATAAACTGTGTGTGTGTGTGTTAAACAGAGGAGTTTTCGTATGAGTGTGAGTTAGTGTATATGAGTGTATGCGAGTTTAAGCATTTCTTGTAATTGCTGTCTCATGCTTAAGCAAAATGGCACAATATAAACGTAGGACGTTCGTTAACAATCTTTCTTCCCATTCCCCATTTTCTCCCTCACATTCTTCTTCTTCTTTCTGTTTTGTGCTAATAGAGGCAGCCATTAATTGCAATTTTTCTCAAATGTTATTTTCGAAACAAGCTAAGGACGACAACTACAACAAGCAGCAAAATGGCAACAATAATAAAAGACAACAACAACTACAAATTGAGAAACATAATGGTCATCCTTAGCCAATTTTGGGTAGTTTTCATGTTGTTGGTTTTTTTCTTGTTTCTTATCTTTTGTTGGCTCTTACTACAAGTATCCTTACCTTAAAAACTAATTTTCCCTTTCCTTGTACTTGGAGTTTTATCTCTTTTTATTTTTAGTTAATTTCATTTTTTGCTACTTGTTTTTGCACACATTCACAAGTGTTGTTGTTGTTGTTATTTTATTATTATTATTATTGCTGTTGTTGTAGTTATGTGTACTACAATTGAAAATTCAATTAAACGTGCACACAAGTGCTCATACACCTCCCATACATATGCAGAAATGTTCACACGGAAGCCCACTTGGAATGCAAAACAATGGCAAAAGTTTACTTTAAGTGGTCTCATGGGTCGGTCCGGTGAGTATGACAATATACTTATATGAAAAAATTAGAACTTAGATTTAAAATAAAGGAAAAAATTTGTTTTATTAAAAAAACTATAAGAGCGCCACTGAAATTAAAGAAGTTTTTCAAAATATCCAAATAGCTTAAGTGTTCACATACAAAAATAGAAAAATAAACCAAACATTTTTCCGAATTTTCGTAATGTTTTATGCTTTATATGAGATTTCAGAGAAGTGTTACATAATATTGGTTGTTTAATTTTTTCAGCTTTTATTGTTTGTCTTGCCGTCTTGTATTCCATCTATAGTAAGCTCAAACCTACATTTTCATCTTATCCATGCTTGTCGGTAGCAAAATAATTTTATCTCTTCTATCATCCTATGAAGAAAAATTCTAGGGAACAGTTTTTTTTCTTTGCTTCCAAAAAATTCAACGGATTCATTTTTCACTTTCCACTTTTAGATCCAATTCCCGTCTAGGAAATTTTGGAACACACAAGGTGACGACCTAACAAAAGTAATAAACGTTAACACAGATGGCTCTAGAACAAAAAATTGGGTTGGAGCAGATTTCAATGTCTGCAACCCGTAGAACAATAATTTAAATTACTAGAAGAAATTATTTGTTCATTTGTCAAGCCACATTAAAAGTTTTAAAATCAAATTGCATTAAATCAAAGAGAATTTTTGATTGCTTTCCCGCTTTAACTTCCCTTAGTGCAACCAGGTATCCCTTCAGCAGATGCAATCGTATTGTAGAATTTAAAGGAATGAAAAGGTAGATCTGTCAGCAAAAACTGTACTTTTGTCCATGTTTTTATAAAGCAAAACATTTCAAATATTTAATAACACTGCCGCGGAGTGAGTGCGGTAAATTGACTAGAGTTGTGACTTGTCATTGTCAATTTTGGCATCATTATCTTAGATTGGGCAAAGTCTTTAGCAAATTGTGCAGAAACCGTCAAGAGTCTGAAGAAAAGGAAATAATTGAATATCTTGAATATCTCTACCTTTAAAAGAACTCGTAATACTTCACCTTAGTGATATGAGTATATTCGCTGAGCTGCCAGGATCCTTAAGTTTGAAAAAACACCATATTGAAAGCACCACAGTTTATGAATAGACTTTAATGGTGGTATCATTCTGGAGCTCTGCAGTTTATTTGTAGCATTATTGCAGCCACCTTATTATAACCCAAACTTTATTGTCACAGATTCATCATTTCCGCCGTCAGGGTAATCAGATGAAAATTTTGAATTTCCCTAAAAAGAATTTTTTTTTAAACGAACCATTTTTCGTTTTTTTTTTCTTCTTAAGTAACAATTGTTTCTAAGGTTTTTAAAAATCTCAACCATCTCGATGGATTGCTGGTTTCTTTTAATTTATTTTGGTTTCTAAAGGCCTTGAATTTAATAAATTTCCTGCTGGGTTCATTTATTAAAAACTCTGTGTGTTGCTGTCGTTGTGCATCTCACTCGCAGCAGACAAGGCAACACCATCTGAAATGGGCTGACTAAAATAAATGACACCAGCAGAAAAATGACCAAAACTTTTACACAACCATACGCGTACTCATACAAACAAACATGGTATATTGCGACATATTTATTGACCAACACTAATTGAAATCGAGCTGATATCGTTTTTGTCGCTCAGTCGTCGTAAACAGCGCATTGACTGACTGTCACACTTTAACGTTCAATGCTATCAAATGTGTGTGTGTATGTGAGTGCCTGGCATTACAACTACATACACACATGTACAACATACGAGTTAAGTTAAACGCTAATTAAATGATTCAATGATATTTTTCTTTCCTTCGTTCTTTCTTTCCTGGAGATTTTCTTGTAAGATTTGTTGCTCCTGCTCCTCTTCCTTTGCTGTCCCTGGCACTTTTCTATTGTTTCAACACGTTCATTTTATTAGACTGACTTTTTTGTTGTTTTTGTTGCTATAACCCCATCTTTCGCTGTGTTGTCCTTGTATGTATCACACTGCTCTGTTATTGTGTTGGAGAGTGTGTGTGTGTATGTGTGAGTAAGTGTATGTATAGCTGTATTAATTGAATTTTATGTGTTTCATTGACAATTGGAATTTGTCTGTTGATTTTATAGCAAATTAAATTCAATTTCGTGCGATTCATTTTATTCGATTTATGTTTTTGCAACTATGACTTTTGTTTCTCCTTTTCTTTACTAATACTATTACAGCAATTAATTGCGTTTACTTGTGTTAATTAAATTAATTATAATACATAGGAAACTTTGCTTCATTCTTATTAATTTATTAATAGATTCTTCACTTTGAATAGCATGGGAAAAAAAAACCAGAATCGTACTGTAAAATGCGTGGATAGGCCAGGTCTAGGTATTTTTTGTGTTAGACAGGAAATGCTAGCAGCAGCATATCGATGTTTATAAAATGATTTATTATCTATAAGAAATCATGTAAAAAATTTTAAGAAAGCTGGGTAAAAAATCCGCCTTAATAATTTTTATGTGTCCAACAGGAAAAACTCATAGCAGTTTTAGGTATTAGAAAATTTTTTCTATAAAGCTTTATTGAACATGATGGCAAATTTTGTTTAATACTTTGATAGAAAGTCTTTTTAAGCCAAACATATTTCAGGCAACTTATATATAATGATGGTAATAGTGCTGATGGCAAATGCGCTCATCTATCACAAGTCAGGTTCTCTCGGCGTAAGCCTCCAAAAAAAAAAAAATATAAAAAATATACTTTTTTTAATATGAATTAAATAAAAAATTATATTATTGTTAAGAAAAAGTGTTAAAAAAATTATATTTCTGCTTAGTAATTTTTACTATACTGTTTGATAATTTTTCCTATGCTAATATTAAAATATTTCTTTCTAAGGAACTCTGAAATTTTTCTAAAATTTTTAAGCAGTTTTCAATAGAAGTGTAAATTAAACGAAAATTAACGAAAGCTTAGTAAATTCTGAACGATTTTCAATTAAAATTATAAAACTTTTCTTTTCGTGTACTTAGGGACAAAAATTTACACAACTTGCATACTAAAAAACCAAAGTTGCTATTTTTTTTTGGATTGATAATTTTTAGATACCTTTGTTATAAGGAAATTGTTTAAAAATTTATTTCTGTTTAATTTTTTAAATAGTTATAAACAATTAAATTATTTGCGTTGGTTTACGTAATAAAAAAAAAGTTTGAGCAGACGTTTCTCCTAAAATTCATTGTTCATTAACTACTGATTGAATGCAAAAGTTAAGCCTAGGAAAGAGCAGCTTATTTCATTGAAAGCATTGATCGGTTTTTCCACATGATAAATCTTTAATTAATTTTATTGGCTGCAATGCATAATTGCAGCTGATGCACTCACATACGTTGCACCAATATGTTGCATGCAGAATTTCCATAATGTGTTTCATAAAGCGGCACAATAAAATCATACAAACAGTGACGTAATTTCAAATAAAAACAATGCTAACAACATAACATACATGTTAAGCAACATAACAACAACAACAGCAACAAGAGCGATCGTAACAAGCAAATCTACAACAAAATTAAGCTCATTGTCTGTCACACGCACATGCAAAGAGCTATACAAACTCATCACACTCATTCACTCACTCAATCTGACATTTGCAGATACCACCCACTCAAACAAATCCACCACACTTATGCACTAACATTAATTTATGCACTTGTGTAGATGTTAGTGAGTATGGTGGTGTCTGTAAATTTGGTGATGCATACAAACAAAGTCAAACAACACATCAAGCCTACTTACAGATAATGCATTCGCACTTACAGCAACAATGTCAGCGGCAGCAGCAGCAACAACAAAAAAAACGGCACAACAACATTGTCATTGTTGGTAACAGAGCAGCTGCAGCAGTAGCATTAGGAAATGCAGCAACAGCTTAAGCCGCAGTTACAGTAAAATGGCTGCAGCACCAACACTACAAGCAAGTTGGTGGTAAACATTTTATAATTATGTTGCATACATGTAGGCGGTGCAAATATTTGTGTTGCTCTTAAATGTTGCTGAATTTAAATTGAATATGGAACGCTTGTAAGCAAATGTTTTATGGAGTTAAAGTTTTTGTTTTTTTTTGTATCAAGTGCAAATTTTTGGCAAAAGTTGCTATGTCATTCTCCTGAAGAAAAATGTTAATTCTTGCTTTTACTTTAAGCCTAAAATTATGTTTATGGAAGTTCACGTCAAAAAGTAACATTCGTATTGAAACCTTTTCCTCATCTCAGTAACTTCTCTTTGACAAATAATAATACTGATTCCAGCTTAATGAAATTAATTTCGGTCAAAAATTTCTCAGGTAGGCCAACTAAGAAACTAAACGCAAAACAAAGCCTTTCAAAAAAATTACATTTTGTATCAACTATCATAGATTTTTAAAAAAAAATTGTTTTCTAAAATATTTAGCATGAACCAGGGAATAAAATGTTACTTATTTTGGACCAAAATTTTTAATTTTTTATTCAAAATCCCTATTTCATATAGGTACATAAAAATTAAACAACTTCTCCTCTGAGAAAATTATAAAAAATATGTTTTATCGACATTTTATAATTTTTCAAAAATTGGTCCGAAAAAAATAAACCAAAAATTTAAGATGCCTTGTTTTTAGTACTGAAAAAAGAATTGCACGGCATACTTTATTGTTAATAACTTTTGAACCAATATCGATTACCCTAATTTTTTCTAGGTTTCAGTTTCTATACATGTGGAGACTGCCCACATATTTTTAATAATTTTCTCAGAGGCGGAGAAATGGCTTAATTTGTTTGTACCTATATATTTAACATAAGTACTTTCAATAATAAATGCAAAATTTTTTTTTAATCTATGCTTAATATCTTAAAATCTTTTTAACAAAATCTTAACTAGCTGCAATTTTTTTTTTTTTTTTAAAATCATTTTTTACATTTAATTTTTCAGGTGGTTCACTTGAGAAAGTTTTGCCCCTTCTTCTATAAACATAACAGATGTCTATTTCGAATTTATGAATACCTAAATATTATAGTGAACATAAGCCAATGTAAATTCTGGGAGCTCGCTTTAAATTCCCTATTGCAAAAGAATTTAGAGCAAAATAACAACCACAGCAAAGTAAACTGCAAGCAAGCAATGTACTTACAGCCAATAGCTTGCAATAAGTTTTGTTTACTTCAAGCAACTACAATAGAAAAAAAAAAGATAAGGACGTACTCGCAGAGTGTGGTAACTAACGATCGCGTTAAATCCTGCAGCTACCACGTACTGCTTCCAAAACACTGCGTGATTGTTTCGCCATGGCCATGGCTTAAGTGTATTCAGCTGTTTGAGTAACCATGTTGAGTGCTTGTGTGTGTATTGTGCGAGTTCTTAAGGCCACTGACATGAAATCCATCTGTGTGTCCAATATTTTTCTTTCCATCTATGATTTTGTACTTTGCTCATTCTTGGCGCTTTTTGTTTGTCCGCTTCTTGACATCATAATACTTCGCAATTGGAAAAAAAGCATCAGCAAAAAGTCAATTTATTTATACGGGCCATACTGTGGCCAAAGTGGTTAATACTACCACTTGGAAAATTTCAACTATTAAAAGTAAATTTATTCACGAAAACCTAAAAATATTTTTAATTGAAAATAATTTAAACTAATCAAATACTACTGATGTTTGAATTAATAATTCTAGAAGTAAAAAAAAACATAAAAAAATTTCCAATTTTTTACCGATTCGCATAAATTGACCTTTAAAACTTGTTTTCCAGTTGTTTTCAGAAATTTTTTTTTTTTTTTTTTCACGTAAGCCACCTTTTCATAGACCAGGTCACATATATTGCCCAAGGAAGAAAATATTTAGATTAAATAAAACAATGATTGATAAAATACATTGGATGAATAATATAACGAACTCACTCAGTCTGTGTATGCCAGCACTTAACATTGGGGTTGCTCATTTGATACTGAAGCACAAATATTTGAACCCTCCTTCAACTTATTTCAGTATTGTTAATTTCTATTTTCACTATTGCAGCAAGCAAGGGGAAATGCTGAAATTGAAGCAATGGCAGCTGTGCATACATTGATATAAATATTTACAATACATAGAAAGAAAATAAAGATATATTGTTCATAGGGCTGATACTGAAAAGTCTTACTGAAAATGGAAGTAATACGTGTATGTACTAAATATGCGTACTTTTATCTTTTTAAATTGAATCATTAGTTTCCGAGATATCATTGATTGAAGTAAAGGTATCGCTAATCTCTGTAAAGGACTATATTCAATGGATGATATCTTAAAAACTATCGATCCAATTGGAAAAGTTAAAAGTACGCTTTAAAGAAAAAGCTCAGGGATATTTAATGCCGCTGTCAATAGTGATGTTTCGTAATAATTTTTTTAGTAGAAATGGTTAAAAGTAAATAAATTGAGGAGTGGCCGTACCAAAGGGCCTAAGTCCATTTCTGGGTAAAAGTAATGTCATTCACATTATGTGCCGAAATAATTTTACACAATGTGGTTAACTCTCTGTAAAGACAAAATTTAGTTTTATTCGTTCTGAACAAAATGCCAGCTAATTCATATTATGACATTACTTTTGCTCCAAAATGAGTGGACTTAGGCCACTTTCAAAATAAACGGCTCATATATAAAAAGTTTATAGTATTTCATCCCAATGGGGAATGGAGCGCATCAATAGCGCTTCTGAAGCGCTCTAAAGCAGCAGTGAAGCGCATCTCTCTCGTTTCCAAAGCGCTGAAGTTAAAATTGGTATGTCATTGGAATGAAGCGCTTCGTTCTCGCTACCAGAAATGCTCTTTGGATGCGCATCGCTCTCGCATTCAGAAATGCTGTTTGGATGCGCATCGCTCTCGCATTCAAAAATGCTCTTTGGAAGCGCATCGTTCTCGCATTCAGAAATGCTCTTTGGATGCTTTTTGGATGACAATAAAAATATTTTTAAAAATTTATATTTAATTGAAAGTTTACGTCTTTCGCCACAAAGATTCATCGTTTTGATGTAACTATAATTATTTTTGAAGTTAGTTTATTGACTGTTTTTTATTGCTTGTATAGTACTAATGAAAGTACCAACGCGCTTTTTCTAAATTGAAGTATGATAATTTTATATTGAACTAATTAAACAGTGTGGAAGTAGCCGAAACATATGTAATCAATTTCCATGTTAACACTTGCTTTCGTCTGTTGTTGAAAAATTGCAAAAATGACTGTTTAATTAGTTCAATATAAAATTATCATACTTCAATTTAGAAAAAGCGCGTTGGTACTTTCATTAGTACTATACAAGCAATAAAAAACAGTCAATAAACTAACTTCATAATTTATCTAGGGGAACCTGCCTATCTATCATTAAAATTCTCGTAATTTCGAGAGCCTGCATTGTATGTGGAAAACAAATCCGCCCTTGTAGGTTTTAATTGTAGCTAGCGTAGCATGTCTCAAAACCAGAGTGTGTTACCAACTAACAATTTGGCAATTTTTCACAACAGACGGCGCTAGTGAGCCTTATGAGTTATGCATAATGGCGATCCTGCTCAGAGAGTTTACTCGTGGCCTATAGCACAATCGCTTAAGCACCGCGTTCTCTTTCATTAGAAAACCGGAGTCACGGGTTCGAGTACGGTTTCTGGCAAGATTTAACTAAAACTGATCTGATGAGGCTATATACATGTTTATATATGAAAATATATAAATATGTATGTGGAAGTAGCCGAAACATATGTAATCAATTTCCATGTTAACACTTGCTTTCGTCTGTTGTTGAAAAATTGCAAAAATGACTGTTTAATTAGTTCAATATAAAATTATTATAATTATTTTTATTTTACTAAATTAATTATAATTGAAAAATTGCAAGTTGAAAAACTTTTGTGTCTGGTTTGGGCAGGAGTTGAACCGAGGACCTCACGGTTGCTACAACTCTCAATCGCCGTGCCAGTCGCTAGACCACTGCTCCATCCTCGCGCTCTTACGAAGCCGACTTATTGATTTATTTTGTTTTGTACGTTAATACGTGACCGAAAGCGCATCGCTCTCGCTACCGGAAATGCTCTTTGGATGCGCATCGCTCTCGCATCCAGAAATGCTCTTTGGATGCGCATGGCTCTCGCTACCAGAAATGCTCTCGCTACCAGAAATGCTCTTTGGATGCGCATCGCTTTGCCTACCTATAGCGCAGAAAATATGCGCATACAAATCAGCTCTTTAGATGCGAGAAGGACGCGCATCGCTATTGCATCTTGGGGATGCGCATCGATATTTTCTGTTGGGATACTTCAGTGACTGTCATTTTTCAAGGTATTTTATAAAAAACTTTTATCAATTTTTAATTGAACTTTTAGTCATTTGCAAAGATAGATTTCCATTTATCAATGCATTTTTTCACACATAATTATGAGGAAAAAATAAGGAATGGAGTAAAGACAATAATTTTCTTTTATACATCGTCCCCAAACAAGTGAAAAGTACTTAGTCAGTTTTCCCGAGTTTTGAGTTATTTGGAATTGCTATTCCAAAATATTATAGTTTTGTTAAGCCCCATTTAGCAATATCTTGGTAAAAAGTGGTTATTTTCATCGTAAAAGTAAAAACAAGACAACAATTTCCATAAAAAAAACAAAAATTTTATTTTTTGAACATCAAATATCTCAAAACTGACTAAGTGCTTTTCACTTGGATAGGAACAACATATCTTTAAGTAACACACTTAAAAATTCTTAGAAACTTTAAAAAAATGTATTTCAAGGTTTGATTTGTATATTAGATAGCATGAATATATAAGAATTACTAACTTACTTTTATTTTCAAAATATTTTCCTGATATTGAGCTATAGCCATTGATTTCGCCAAAGGTCTATAAACTGATCACAAGGATGTATGTACCAAGTAATTGCACATAAGTGCAATTCTTGAGTTTTCTATTTTCATTAATTTATACTTCGTACATTCAAATCTAAAATGAAGAATCTGTGTAATTTACATGTATACAAAGCAAAGAAAGTGAATATCATGCAATGCCCTTGCTCTCATTAGCAAACATTTTATTGAGTTCTTTCGCATTTTACTTGTAATTTGAAAATACGATTTCTTATTTACGCAGTAGCATCATCCTTTTACATCCTTTTTACTGTTATCATTAGTCTGCATATCGGTATTTCTCATTTGTTACTCTTTTTATGATTTCATTTGAGTCCACATAAACGGGTACATTTATATGTGGAGCCATCATCAATACATACAAAACACTACAATATATAAATGTGAATAAGTACATATGGTCAAGCCTTTTTACATAATCGAAATATATGTGTACTTTATAACTCTACTTACGCAGTTTATGTTAACATGCTGAAATACATATGGGACGCTCCACGTCAACCGGGACAGCTCTGTCTCACGAAGCAGAAGGAACATAGAAATTCGTTTAATGTCTCAAAATTTTCGTCTGCTCAAGATCTTTCGAATATAAGACGGCCATTTTTTATTTACTGGGCTACAAAATTGTCTTGCACTTATTTTTTGAAAAACTAACCATTAGCGCAATATATTCAAAAAATTGCTTTTTGCGCCATTCAACCGTGAATAACTTTTTATGCGAACACAATTTTGCAATGGACTTTTCACAGTTTATTGACTATGCATAAATAAAAATTTTTTTTACTGAAAAAATTTCTAATTTCTAATTGCAGTCGCCATTTTGTGACCGCCATTTTGAATTTTGAAATTTACTAAGAAATTGCCGCTTTTCATTCAAAAGATCTTAAGCAGACAAAAATTTTGAGACCATAAACGCATTTTTATCTTGCTTGTGCTTCTGGAGACAGAGCTGTGCTTGTTGACATGGAACGTCCCATACAAACATATAAATACTAAGATACTTATGCACATTGTTATTGTTGCTCTGTATGTGTGCTTTATAGGTACATACACAAAGCACTATTACTAAATACGTGTGATACAAAAAATAATTTTATGCCTCGTAACGTTTTGTTGATTTTTATAGAAAATAGAAAAATGTTGTTTTACTTTTAAAGTGCATAGCTTTAAGTCCTTTTACACTGGAAAAAATATTGTCATGAAATTGATTCTTGGGAAATTTTGTTGGTTGTGTGTCTTTTTCTGGACATTGATTTGAAATATTTGCAAAAATATTATGCTCATTGACGTTTGAGGAAGTTCTTATAACCATTTTGTATTATTACCAGTTTTTCATATAAGTAGATGGATCGTTTAAAAATAATGTATTATTATTTACTTCTATTCATTCAAATACCAATATATCACGAATTCTTTATTTAAACTCAACAATACCTTTTTGTATAAACTAGAGTTCGACTTGTGGTCGAAGTTCGACTATTTTGATTTGACCATAAAATAAAGCAAAAAAATTTTATACCCTTCCTTGATCAATAAATACAAAAAGCTTTTAATATTCTTCCTAAGGGTTTGAGTTATTTGTATCGGAGCAGAAGTTTAGTTGCAATATCGTGCTTTCCATTCAGAGGCGTGTAACTCCTACTAAAGAGCAAACAGTTTTTGAAATCTTTCTGAAGTTCATAAAAATCAATAGTACTTTATAGTGCTAACCCTATATCTATACCAAATTTCATAAAAATCAAATGCAGTAGTTTTGCCGTGAGAGCGATTTTTCCATTTAGCGGCGTCGCACCGCCTACTGAAAACATAATGGTCATGTTATCGTTCCTTAGTGTCAATCCTATCTCCATATCGAATTTCGTTAAAATCGATGCAGCGGTTAAGCCGTGAGAGCGTTTTTTCCATTTACTGGCGTGGCACCGCCTACTTTAAAATAAACATAGTCATATGCACTGCTCCTCCTCACATCCTTTCCAACAAAAAAAAAAAAAAAAAAATCAAGCATATCGGTTGAGATTTAGGTATAGAAACAGGGACTATTTGCCTATTTAAGGACTGCCGCAGAAAAATTTGACACTTTTATTCCTTAAGGCTATGAAATATGGGTGCTATATTTTCTATACAACATGACGATTAAAAAAATATATAACACTTGGCAAACAAACTTCAGAAGATAAAGATATCCAGCAATCAAAAACGAGAATTAAAATATTCAGCCATAGCTAAAAAAACAGGTGTATCAAAAATTACTGTCCAAAGGGTTATTTCAAATTATAGAAGGGGTCAACAAAAAAAGTTTAGATAGAAAAGCCAATATAGACCCACAATTGGTGAAAAAAAAAGAAGCGCCTTTTTAATCAGAATCCCAACACTTCAGAACGAGATATGGCTGCCAGAGCAGGAACCTCAAAATTTTCTATAAACAGACTAAAGAAAAAACTTAAGCTAAGAACCTACAGAGTTCAGAAAGTACCAAACCGTTCCGATGAAAAGCAGTTAGAGGCTCAAAAGCGAGCTCGAATGTTATATGTCGGTTACCTGACTTAATTTAACTGCTGCATAATGGACGCTGAAACATACGTTAAGGCAGATTTTAAACAGCTACCAGGACACGAATTTTATACCTGTTCGGAGAAGAGGCAGGTACAGAGCAAATTTAAAGAGAAGAAAATTACAAAATTTCCCAAGCAGTATATGGTTTGGCAGGCCATATGCACCTGCGGTCTGAGGAGTATTTTTTTTTGTAAAACTGGGCACAATTAACTCAAAAATTTATATTGACGAATGCTCTGAAAAACGTTTTTTGCCATTTATTCGTGAGCACGGGGGTACTGTAATGTTCTGGCCTGATTTAGCAACCTCTCACTACTCTAGAGCCACTATAAAATGGTACAAAAGTAATAATGTAAATTTTGTTCCCAAAAAAGCGAATCCACCTAACTGCCTAGAGCTTCGACATATTGAGAGATATTGGGCTCTAATGAAATCAGATCTTCAGAAGAGTAAAAGCACTGCAAAAAATTTAAAAGATTTCAAAAATAAGTGACGAAGGTCCTACGGTACTGTCGACGAAACAACTGTACAATACTTAATGAAGGGTCTTAAGAAAAAAGTAAAATATTTTTATATAAAATAAATATTTGTTAATAGTGTAAGGTTATTTGAGCCCTTGATTTTGAAAGTGGTATAACTCCATTTCGGAGCAAAAGTAATGTCATAATATGAATTAGGCGGCATTTTGTTCAGAACGAATAATATTGAATTCTGTTTTTACAGAAAGTTTACCACATTATGTGAAATTAATGGCGTTATGTTTAAAAAATAGTATCGGAAAAAAACCGATTATTACAGCACATAATGTGAATGAGATTACTTTTGCCCCGAAATGGACTTATACCACTTTCAAAATCAAGGGCTCATTTATGTTTGTTATACTACTCACTAATAAATAATAAAACAAAATTTAAAAAAAATTCATTACGTATTTTTTTGTTAATGAAAAACAAAGGGACAAATTTTTCCGGGGCAGTCCTTATATCTAGATTTATCAAATATTCTTATACATTGAATTTTCGAGATGTAGGAAATAAAATCTTAAAAATTCAAACAGAGATCTAAAAAATTGTTGCAAAAATTTTCATTTTAAAATGTATAAAATAACTCTTTTTGGTTTAGTTACAATGAAGATATAAATAATCATATCCGATTAATGCCCAGCAGTGTCATACGGCACCCATTTTCCATAGAAACATTTTTTTCAAAAATATAGTTTGAGCTCAGGTCTATAACTCCTAAAAATTTCAGCCTTCTATCTATCGTGGTTCCCGTTGGGCATTGATGGGTTATTAATTTATTTAGTTCCATTTACTGAGCTGTAATGACTTTATAAATTACAATTATTATTATTTTATATTAAAACAGTTGAGCGAGACAAAAAATTATACGTTTTGTATAAAAACAGCAAGGTAGCAGCCAGCTGCATCCGAAAGTAGTGGTTACAAAAAAATAAGGTGGTTCAAATAGTACCGTAACAAAGCATTATTGGAATATGTAATTTTGAGAGTTTCCTTAAAATTGCACTTCCAAACTCTTTGCCCAGGAACTACAGCAGGGAATGGTGCTCGCAAACCACCACAGCGTTAGAAGGACGCTATACATTGCAACCAATTTCTCGACGAAAAGCTCTGGAAGGAGCATTATGGCCACAGCGTTAGATAAAACGCTTTGTGGAAGCTGGTATGATGAATTGCCATCTAAATGAAATTAGTGGATGATGTAACGATGCATGTCATAATGATCGTTGTATTTCTTGTAGGCTGTAGCAGCAACCTTATCGAATGTTGTTTTCCAAGAAATCTAGAATTTTTCTATTAATTTGATGAAAGAATTCATTAAGATTGATTATATTATAAACCATATTAAAGTCACTACAAGAGCGTCAAAAAAATTTTGAAAATGATATATGCATCGTCAGCAAACTCAGAATACCCAAACAAACGGAACATCAAAGCTTTATTCTGAGATAATATATAAAAATCAATGGAAAAACACTGGACGTTCCACTTTCTAGTGCTTCAATGAAGAGAATTGAACTTTCAACTAAGGATATTCACAAACAATTGAAATCCTCAAAACCCTTTGTCAATATAGTTATTGTGTACTGAAAGACTTTTGATCTTTCGCCAACATGCAGAAACTTAATTTATTCGGTAACCTTTTTACGTTTCGTTTATCAAATTTTATTCGATGTAAAGTTCAATGGCATTAGATTCTTTTTTTACGTCTGTCTGCATGTTTATAGAGAGCATTTATTTATTTGCATCAAAATTTTCGCTACCTCACATCTCTATGGCATAAAATTTGAAAACACCTACTCATAAGTAATATTGCAGAATCAAGATTTGCTTAAGTTTTTCATTTCATACACACACTTGTACATATATATGTAGATATGTATATAAGTCTGTGAATCTATACATATGACACTTATGCTTGTATATTAGTGATGTGCTTTTGATGTTTGTTTTTAATTTAAGTTTATTGAATATCGGCCTATGAGCAACATTTTCTGTTTATTCAAAAGAGAAAGAAGGAAAATTGTTAAGAGCTACTGCTGCATACAACTGTAATAGGAATAATCAAATTATTTGTATGTGTGTTTCTGTGTGTGTGTGTGGCTGTGTATACGTACTGCAGTTTGAAGTGCAAATATTGTCAAAAACTTACTGCTGGAATATAGCAAAGTTTATTTAAAATGCAAAATAAATGAAGTTTACTATAAAAGTGAATGAGTAAACATACTCGTATAAGGACATACACACGTACATATGTCATATGTGTATGAGTGATTGCTACTAAGAATGCGCTTATGGATATTTTGCTGTAGAAAAAGTATTTTTTATGTACATTATGAAAAATATATGTATATAAATTAGTTTGTATATGGAATATATATTTTTTATTGTAGAGAATTTATTTATTCAAAAAATATCAACAGCAGGTAAGTGCAATGTGAAAATTTTAAAAATCAATATCCAAACAAAAGGAACTCAACAAACAATGTGTAATTGTTTTCATAAAATTTAAGATATTCTTTATTTTGTAAATGAATTTATTTTTGAAATAAAATCAATATTAAATATTGATAAAAATTTTTTAAAATGCATTGTTTTAATGTTTACGAGCATAGGCATATGTAAAAATTACAATTAAGTACTTAAGTACTATTTTTAATAAAAGCAACATTTTGACCCTTTCCCGGGCATATGTGTATTTAGTTTAACTGTCGTAATTCTTGTTCTTATCTTAAATTGCTTTCAAATGCAAAACAAAAACTGAAAAACAAAAAAAAACTCTTTTTTGAGAAGACCTTCAACTGTTGACTTCAACCCTCATAGCTTGTGCGCACCATCAAAGAAACTTAAGCTACCTTTTTACTGACCTTCTGACCTATAATTGTTTAAAATAGACAACAAAGGTAGATAGTATGGCAATGTCTTATATATATCTGGCAGCTCGAATAACTTGTAGTGTTCGTGTAGACAATGTGGGAGCAAAGTTTCCCAAAAGGCTTAAGATTTGTATGCCTTTTCACCTGCATGCTTGGTTTTAAATAAGTAAATGAGCTATACAACCCTTAGTTGAAAACGCGGTAAAAGTATGCAATAAATATAAGATTGCCCATATGTGCGAGCTTGTGATTTTGTTTGCCCCCTGTCCATTTTCGTAAAGTAGAGGTCAAAAAAATAAGATTAAAAAAAAAGTTTATACCTGTAGTGGAAAAAACACAGCCGGTTTAAGATTGCAGCTTTTAAAATGGCGTTTAAAAAGTCATGTTGCTTTAACTGCAAGTGAATAAGTGAAAGTCAACACGAAAGTTTTTTTCAATCACTTTCCAAGTGCGATAAATCGAAGTGAATCAATCGGAAAGCTGAATGCGATTTATATTTATGCAGAAAATTAATCATATTTTGTGATTCAAAACCGAATCGACCTAAAATGTTCACACAACAGAATTTGCTTATTGCTTTACAAAGTGGCTGTCAAACTCGGTTGTGGTCACCCAATAGGGTCGGTTGTGGGCACCCCTCTTTTTTTCTACTTTTGTTCTACTAAAATATCGTCGTGGATGTCAACATAACAAATTGAAGTGGTGTTCTTATCCCTTTTCCAGACAAGTGGACCGAGGAGCAGACGGCGGGCATGGATTGGTACAACAACTTCATGCTTGGCAAAAGAGCAATGTCGATTCACTGCCGATTCCTATTTTTTTTTTTCAATTATTTACCTCTATTTGACAAAAATTTAAAAAATTACAATTATGCAAATTTCATGTATCTCGTGGGCAATAAGTAAACAGTTTTAATCCTTTAATTGTTATTAAAATCTTGTAACTTAAGAAATTTTAAATTATTTTTTCAATTCATTTTTACTCAAAGTTCAATAACATTTTTGCCCAACCTTCAACGCAATGTCGCATACTCTTTGGACATGTTGCCTTGCATAGTTTTTCCCTTTTTATTGTTGCGTTGCAAGAAAAACCCATGTGTGCGTATATGCGTGCACTTGTGAGGCTATAAAAAAATAATCACGCTTAAATGAGCAACAACATAAACGCATACATACAGGTTCATTGGCTCAATAACATTGCAACAGAAAATGAACAACAAAACAACATATGAAACCCTCATGTTTCCTATGCAAAAAATATTGTACCTATATGTAAATGTTGCATACAAATTTAAAAAGACACACACACTCGTACATATGTGTTTATGATTCCAAACGAACTCGTATGCCATGCCGCGGAGTCAGTGCCTCAAATTCATGACAGCGAAGCTCTCGCTTATGACATGGTATGGCATTCACGCTTATGCTTACGCCATTATCCATTTTCCCCCATTGAGTTTTATCCTTTTTTTCCTTTCTTTCTTTTGAAATGTACAGTTTGTGTGATATTTTGCGCACTTCCTTGAATTCTATTTAATGCTTCGAATTAGTGTTGTAAGGAATATCTCAGCAATGTGGGTACTTTTCGTGAATGAATTTTCATTAAGCATTTGCAATAGAAGGAGATTATGTTCTTGATGAAATTTGAAACGGAAAAAAAACTTTTGAGTAAGATTTTGCTTTGGAGCTATCTGCTGACTTAAAAAAAAAAATCCTTTGGAACATAGAATCGGATATCTGAGAAATTATTTTTTTTTCTTTAAACACATTCCCTACCTTGAAGGACTGTTGGCCAAAGACAGTTCTAAAAGTGTGTTAAGTCATTAGTATTTATGTTTTATGCAACTCTTTAACGAAAAAGAAAAAAATAAGAAAAGCAATCAGTCGATTTTTTTTTTTTTAGTCAATTTCAAAACAAAACTTTCAACGTACGAGATCCGGCAGTAAAAAACGTATCGATCGAGTTTTTAGTCAAAATCTAGTTTTTACATATATTTATGAATGGGGGAACATATTTTTGGCAGGCTGCCTCTCAAAATGTGACCGCAAGTACTATTAAATTGCGATAACTTATGAACCGTGAGTCGCTCTAGTAAAAGTGCCCGAATCTTTTTTTGGCGAGTCATATGCTCCACATGTAATTTATCTTCTCTTCTTATACGAGCTAAAATTGTGTGTTTGTTTTTTTGTTTCTTTGTTTGTTTCTTTGTACTTATTTCTGTGCCAATATTTTTTCTCGAAAACGGCTGCAGCGATTTTATTGGATCTTGGAATAGTGTTAGATATTAGCATAGAATGAAAAATGAGCAAGGTTAGAACTTTGTAAATGCTCACCAGAGGGCGTGGCACAGCCTCAAATTTTAAATTTGATTTAGTCAAAACTCGCAAACCATACAAGGTATTTGGATAAAATTTGGTAAGCGGGTACGGATTAATAATACCTTGTAACATACAAAAAGTAGGCGGGATCGAAGGAGTGCCACGCCCACTTTTCAGCCCTTAAAAATTTTGATTCAATATTACTCGAAAACGGCTCCAACAATTTTAATGAAAATTTAGGAGATGTTACCTCTGCAAACAAGGATTAATATGTAATACTCCGTTATATTGAAAAAACTCGTTGAAGGGCGTGGCACCGCCCGCAAAAATATAAAACGGTATAAAAAGAAAACTAATAAAGCAAACATTCTGAAATTAACTGTGAGGTGCGTAATTGCTAAATGGCATCTCTGTTCTGAAAGTGGGCGAAATATTTCCGTTGCGCGTGGAACCTCCCATACAAGCAAAATACGTTAAATGCCATTTCTCGCAAATGTTACAAGATATTTTAATGAAATTTGGTATGTAGGTACAGCTTATTAATGCCTTGTAATAACCGAAAAGTGGGCGGTATCGAAGAAGTACCACGCCCCCTTTTTAGCCGTTGGAAATTTTGATTCAATATCACTCGAAAACAACTCCAACTATTTTAATGAAAATTTTAGAGGTTGTACCCTTGAAAACAAGTATTAATATGTGATATGCCGTTATATTGGAAAAACTTGTTGAAGGGCGTGGCACCGCCCAAAAAATATAATACGCTATAAAAAGAAAACTGCTAAAGCAATCTTTCTGAATTTAACGTAAGGGAGTCTACTTGCTGTTAGGCACCTACAAACTGAAAGTAGAGAAAATATCGCCTATGGGCGTGGAATCTCCCATACAAGTAAAACACGTTAAATGTTATTTCTCGCAAATGGTACAACATATTTTGATGGAATTTGGTACACAGCTATTGCTGGCAAATGCCTTTTATATAAATAAAAGTGGGTGATACCGAGAAAATGCCACGCCCACTTTTTAACCATTCAAAATTTTGATTCGATATTACTCGAAAACGACTCCAATAACTTTAATGAAAATTTAAGAGATGTTACCCTTAAAAACAAGGAATAATATGTGATATGCCGTTTTATTGGAAAAATTTATTGAAAGGCGTGGCACCGCCCACAAAAATATAATACGCCAGAAAAAGAAAACTACTAAAGCAATCTTCGTAAATTTAACTCTATGAGTCTCCTTTTTATTAGGCACCTACGCACAGTGTGAAATTTTCAGAGTCTAGCGGAACTTAATTCATAGTACATATAGTTAAAGATATAGATATGAAACTTAACACTTGGATATATATTTAATTGGCAAAACGCCATGCAAAAATTAAGGGCGTAAGAAAAGGGATATTTGCTGTTTCTTGCATTTTTATTCAGAAATGCTTCTAAATTTCGAGAAGATTCCCTCTTCCTTTTTTGTATATTATAAACTAGCATACAAATAGTTACATTTAAACCATGGAGCGTGTCAGATGTTACTGTTGGTGAGCCTATTTTATACACTTCAGAACCAACGATGGCGTCCGATGTCGGTTTTTCGTGAAGTTTCGGTGTTATATGAAATTTCCAAAGACATTCTGGAAAAGGTTTGGTTTAAAAGAGGATCGTTAAATATCGCTGAAGATGTTTTGTGTTTCCAGTGTTACCTTGTGTTACCTTTCACATTTTGTACGCTTCAAAATGGCAATTTGTGGTAACACCTTTTATAGTATCCAATGAATTTGAAAATGTAAACCTTATGAACTTCTTAAAAAGCACAATTTTCACAAACAAATCACACACGAGTAAGAAAAGCTTCTGCAATTATTTGAATGCCAATAATTGACAATTTTATTAAAAAAATAAACGACAAAATTTTCGCGGCCTACCGAGTTACCGTTTTTATGTACCAATCTATAGAGTAAAACAAATCGAAAAGCTTTTTATAGTCAAAAAGTATGAATGAATAAGTAATGCAAGTTTCAGGTGCATTTTGCAGTTGTTTGGCAGAGTTCTTTACCAAACTGAGTATCAGGTTTTTGAGGAGGGATATTAAGCTACCGAAATAACGAATAATCTGATGCATTTTATGTATTTCAAAATTGAATAAAGTTCCGCTAAGCCTCCCAAATTTCGCACTGTGCTACGGCCTGAAAATCGGCTATTTCTCGAAAATGCTACAACGTATTTTGATGAAATTTGGTATGCGGATCTGGATCATGAGTATCTAAAGCATAACGAAAAGTGGGATTTGTTCAACAATTGCCACGAACACTTTTAACCAAAATAAAAATTTTAGTTAGTAAGTTGATGTACTTTTTGACGCTAAATCCGTCTTCATCAGCAGAACTGTCATTATACCTGCAGGGTTTTGAAAAATCATTGCTTGAAGTTGAAGAAAACGCTGTGTTCAGTCTTACAGCGTAGCTACAAGAAAAGGTGAAATCATTTTTTTATTAATGGCGTTGAATAGCCACACTCTTCCTTATCAAAACATCCTTGCGAACTTTTCCAATAGGTCTTTTACTTTCCGAGGTAAGATCTTTTGAAGATACGATATTTCAGCCCCCATACAATAGACGAAATATTTTGGATGCCTGCCATATCCCATTTATTTAATTTTTTGATATTTTTCTATACCATTCCACACTTTCCAAATTTTTTCTTATTATTATTTTCATCGGTTACTTTATCATTTTGAAAGCATGAACATTGGAGGTGAAAAGGTACGAATTCCATCACAAAAAATAGCTATAAATAATAACATCGACTAAAATAATAAGACTAGATTGTTGACCGAGCAGGGATCGGTCTCCAGGTACTTTATTTTATGTAAAAAAATTTACCGCTTGGGGGTTATTTATTAAAAACCGATTTTTTTACGTTTATTGTTTATTGCGTAAAAAAATACTTGCGGCCACATTTTGAGAGGCAACCCAGCAAAAATATATTCCTCCATTCCTAGATATATGTAAAAATTAGGTTTTAACTAAAAACTCGATCGATACGTTTTTTACTGCTTGACCTTAGACTATAAAATAAATAGTTCGGTTTGTATGAAGCAAAAAGAAAAAAAAAAAAAACGTCTCGGCTTCGTATCAAACGCTACCCTACAGGACCACGAACTTTTCCAAAACTTATTTGCAAACTACTCCATGGGAGAAACCGACTATTAAAAATTCTGGTCCCATCACATACAAAGTTCTTTTTACATTTTACATTGTTTGTCATTGAGTGTAACCAATTGCCTCCTCATGCATTGCATTCGGACCAGAAACAGGTTTTTTTTTTTAATCATTTATAAATTTCAACAAATTTAATTTGAAACTTAAAATCTTACACAAAAATTTCAAAAGGTTTTATAGCCGAATGTGCTAAACAGTTTGTTATATATTTCTGAGCAATGTGTTCCGCGTTTGAATCTCAGTGTAGATGAACATTTTTTTATTAATTTTTTATTATCTTATACCTCGGCTATGTTGGACCATGTTTCATTTTCTGTACAAATTTATAAAAATTTAAAAACTACCAAGTCCAGGCTTTGAATCTGGGCCTCTCCACGCAGCGTCACTAGACCGAAATACTATCGTTTGCTCTTCTTCACAGTGGACAAACTGCAAAACAGTATGTAGTCAGTAATGTTATAATTTCTCTAAACAATCGATACACAATTGGACCACTTTCCGTACTTATGTCAAATTATGCATTACATTTGGACCATTTTTGATAAAATTTAAGTAAGTGAATTTATTATTGTTTAAGTTGTAGTCCATTACGGACTGCTTACAAAGAAACTAGACCAATATTAGACTACTGAGGCAATTGACTCCTTCGGTCCTACTGGGTATCTGCATAATTTTTTTTGTTCCGACAGAAGCCAAAAGAGCGATTTTGAATCCCTTGAATTCTCATTATGACAAAAAAAAAAATACATTCTTTTGCTCTTATCTTATTTTAAAAAAATGAAAAGGTACCCGTTTGCTTCAAAAATAAAGATTATATTTTTACAAAAATTTCCATGTATTTGAAAAACGAAAAAAGGTCGATTGTGTGAAGAAAAAAAAAGTAAGGACGAAACAATGTTTTTTTTTTTGGTAAAACGGTCCCTCAACGGAATCGAAATCGATATTTTGGTTTTTCTCGAAAATAATGATGCGGATATTATCTCTAAGAGTCCCTCTAAGTTTTAAGATGGAGTCGGGATGAATCTAAATATGGACCCCACCTAATGTGAAGACATAAAAAGAGCTGTGCTGAAATTCTGTATCTTTAAATCAATATGACACCTACTGTTCTAAAAGTTAAAATTTTCACCCAGAGCAGTTAATATGAAATCATGTCGATACGTCCAACGTAAAAGTTGGTAACTCGAAAATCGAAAACTTTTTTGTTTTTTTGTATGAAAACCTATATAAAATAAATTTAGGTTGTGACTTCAAAAATAGAGCTCAGGCCTTCAAATTTCAAGCTAGAGGTACTAAAATTTGACACTAGATTTGACAAATCTAAAGATTTCGAAAAACGCTGTCCCGTAAAAAGTTGGTAACTTGAGTTACCAACTTTTACGTTGGAGGTATCGATGTGTATTCGAGCTTTTCGATAAAAAAAAGATTTTTAAAAGCAGTATGAGTGGTATAGAAACAATGTTAGCTATCTTCACTTTTTTGGACAAAGCATTTATCTCTGAAAAAACACATATTTATCAAACTGTATCTTTGCAATTTAGTGTAATGATTTTTGATAAAATTATAGACTAAGCATGAACCAAATTCTCTTGGAGGTTCATGAAAAATGTCTATGAGTAATTTACAGATTACCATGTTTGTTTCATTCAAGTGGCCATTTGTTCGTAAGAAATAATCGTATAATATATATTAATGTGTTGTAGATCGTCATTTTTTAATGTCTTTTTTTTGTTGGGTTCATTCGACTTTTTTCTTGCTCAGTTCATAGATAAAAAAAAAACGATCAATCAGCTCTACTATTATGGTTTTGCCAAAATTTTTGCTCGAAGAGACAGTTTAAACTATGAGATTCTCAAGAGTGTAGTTATCAAAAAAATGTGACAATCTCCAATAAACTTTGCTGTCTTTGTTTTGACTGGCACTTGTTGAACAAAGATACTACATGTATCGGTGGGTTTTAAAACACTTAAATTATGTAAAATATCACATGAGTTTTTTTCCAGGATAAACGGGAATGCTTCTAGAGTTTGAATTTGCAAGCCGCACAACCCCACATGCAGCACTTTTTAAAAAGAGGTCGATAAAGGATACACTTGAAAAAACACAACAAATCACAACAAAAATATTCAGTTTCGATGAAGTCGTCGGCGCAAAATCTGAATCCAGTCTTGGAATTGCTCTATCAAGTTTAGTTTTTTAGATATTTTATATATCTTTTCTTTTAAGTGCAGCAGTATGTACTATTTTTCGTCTTCAAAATATGCTATGAAAGATTTTGAAAAATTCGAGTTCAAGTTCACCACAACACTGGCAAAAAAGTTATGTGCGCGCAAGTAATTGTGTATGTTGTTTGTATTTGTAATACAATATCACATTTTTCCATATGAACGATTTGAAATTTATGCGCTTTTCTTATTCATTTCGATGTTATTTCTTCTTTCAGTTTGATGTATGTAAGTGTAGGTGGAATCATGAGCTGGCTTTCATTAAAAAGGGTAGTCTCGTACCCAACGCTTTTGTAACACTTCATTATTTGTCAATTTGGCAGCGTAAGGATTTTTTTTTTGCTTTCGTTTTGTGGTTTCTTTATGCGCGACGTACTGGCACATTTTTCAACAATTTCGTGTTCAGTTTATTCACAAAAAAAAAAAAGGAAAAAACACAATTTTGACATTTGTTGCATTGCAATATCATTTTAGACATAGACTACCAATCAATATTACCTCAATTTTGTTGTTGCTGTTGTTATTGGAGTTATTGTTGTTGTTGTTGTTGTTGAGTAATAATGTCAATTTAATGAAAATATTATGTGCTTATGTGCGTGTTTGTCTGACGGCAGCATTAAAGACGATGTGTGCGTTAGAGTAATTTGATTTATGCGATTTACATCCATCATTATTTTGTAAGTAAATGATTTGAAATTATTGTGTTATTTAATCATGAATACATGCATAAAAATGCGTGAGTATAATATAAGTAAGTATGTGCATGGGTGACTGAAGCATTGAATATTTTAAGAGTATAGGTACACAAAAAATAAAAATAAAGTTCAATTCCGCAACACTGCAAAAACTTCTAATTCTTTCAACAGGGATCTAAGTATATATTCACCTTTTGTAAATAAATTAAAGCATGAAGCTTCGGAGCATTTTTTTAAAAATGAGGTTTTTTTATTTTTAAGAACTTCTTGAAAGTACAACATAAATCTTTCAACAATTTTATCAACACAAGTATTCCTGGTAGCCATTTTTTGGCCATTCACCTGAAAATAGATGGCACTATTTAGCCGTAACAGAGTTTCTCAAAACTTTGATTCAAAGCACATCTCACTGCAAAAATGCCTACTAAGCAGATATTGAAAAAACCCAAAAGGATTGCATACTAATACGAATAGATACTCTGCAACAGAGCAAAGAAAAGTTCCGAAAAAAAAACTAAAATATCAGTAAAACTCCAAAATTATCGAAAAACATCTAAAGTATCGGTGAAAGTACAAAAGTATCGAAACATATCGAAAATATCAGTAAAGGTCCAAATGGATCGTAAAACATCTAATATCATTAAAAGTCTGAAAGTATCGAAAAACATTTAAAGTATCGGTAAATTTCGAAATGTACCGAAAAACATTTAAAATATCGGTAAAAATCCAAAGGTATCGAAAAACATCTGATATATCGGTAAAATTCGAAAAGTATCGAATAAAATCTAAAATATCGGTAAATGTCCAAATATATAGAAAAGCATCTGAAATATCGGTAAACTCCACAAGTATCGAAAACATCAAATATATCGGTAAAAATCCAAAAGTGTCGAAAAACGTCTAAAATATCGACAAAAGTCCAAAGGTATAGAAAAACATCCAAAACATCGGTAAAAATCTAAAGGTATCGAAAAACATTTAATATATCGGTAAAAGTCGAAAAGTATCAAAATTACCTAAAATATCGGTAAAGGTCCAAATATATAGGAAAGCATGCAAAATATCGGTAATATTCCTAAAGTGTCGACAAACATCTAAAATATCATTGCAGAATGTCGGTGCAGTGCAACGAAACAGGTTTTTGTAAGTAAGGGAACACTACAACAGAAAAATTCTCTCACTCCATTGTTTTATCCACTTTCTGAAGAACACAGCATTATATGATGGATGCTGTTGTTGTTGTATTTATATGGGAAATTTTGATCCTGTTTTAAAATGACAATTTATTAGGAAAATATTTTTGTGTATTTTAAATAAATCACAGGACCTTTCATGTACAAAAAAAGAAAAAACAAATTCGGTTAAATAGTTCTCTGGTAGAACGGAGGTGATTGTTTTCAATCCAAAATTTAAGTTATTAAAGAGGAAATGCTGCTCTGGAAGAATCAATTGTATTGCCTTTATGTTTTTGCTTTTCCTGTGAACAATAAAGAGCAGCAGCAGCAGCAGCAGCAATGAATAGACCCTTTTAAGTATTCCCTGAGCAAACACAACAAACACTGTTAAATGTTTTCACTTAAAAGGTTAATAGTTCAAATCACAACAGTTGACCCCATTATTGATTTACGAATTCTTTTTTATTTAGGGAAACAACAAAATATTTACAACAATGCACGAAGAAGAATATATACACACATATATCTACACATTTAATTTAACGAAAATATCAAATACCTTTAGAGTGAAGCGTATGAGTGATATTTAATTGTCGCAGCTTTGCATTAATGATTACTCATACGACATGTTGTACGAGCATTAAATTAATGAATTATTAACGTATTGTAATGAAAAATGCTTTAATTAACAAAAGTAGTTGCACAAATATGCAAAAACAGCGACAACAGCAACAACTTAAAACATGCAAATCATTACCTTGACGTTTATTTTGAGGAATTACGAATAAGACAGCAAAAAAGTAACAAAATACGTACATTTCTTTTGGTTCTCTTTGTGATTTCGCTACACACAGCAAGCAAATAATAACTATGTATGTGACATATACACACACACACACACACACACACACACACACACGCACACACACAAAGTGGCAAAAGCAAAGAAACCCAAAAATTTGAATCATAAATCATTTTTCGACAGACAAAATCCTTCAAGGCAGTCACAGTGTAACACCGCCGCGGTGGGCGCTCTTTACTTTCAATGTCGTATTTATAGCCTTGAATTCAGTTTCTTTTTTTTTGTGTGCGAGAACGCGTGTGTGTGTGTTGCGTGCGTACATATGTAAATATTTGTTAAATTATAGCAAATGTTTGTATGTATATGTATGTAGAAGCTTATAAGATTACGTAATACGTACCATCTATGGCTGCCATTTGTATAAAAGCAGCGAGATGCTTCCTTATTCTTTTCAACTCGCTGCTTTTGTTCAACTAATTCGAAAGGACAACCATAGAAATGATGGTACATACATACAAACGAACATTTGTAGTATGTGAATTTGCGGTTTTGTATTCATGTGTGTGTGTGTATATGGTTTTAATGGAATTAGTTTTATTCAAATAAGTTCTAAAATTGTATTCAATGTGTTGCCTTACTTATAACCCATATCATTCTGTGTGTCGCATAACTTGGGATTGTTTTGCTTACGAGCAACTTTGTAATGCAAATAACAAATTTTTGTTGTATCTACTGTTATTTTAATACAACTAATGGATTTAGATTTTAATCCGATTAAAAATTATTTTTCTAATTTTAGCTGATTTTTTTAACCAGAAAAAAAATGTTTACCTTTTTATTTTTTTTATAAGCAACAAATTGTCAATGAAGCAAAAAGTTAAATAAAAGCTTGAATTTAACGCCTAAGATGAATACAAGCGGTACCAAAACAAAAACCAAAGTATTATTTTCTAGGCCTTAGTAGGAGATTGATGTTTACAACTAACATTCAACATCAGATATAACTCCCTACGCGCTAAATAATCAATTCATAAAAAAGACTTTGATGCAATTAGCAACGCGTAATTTCAAATAATACCTGTTGCTAATTGTAGTATAAATAGACAGCAATCATGATTAACATAACAACATCAAAGCCTTAACGATTTCAACATCAAGAGTGCTGCCGCTTGAAAAGACGCCTACTATCTTCAACCAATCATTATCTTCTTTAGAGAGAGTGCCACTTTGAATGCAAATTGGTATGAGACAAAGACCCTTTTTTTGCGGTAATTAAACAAATTTTGTGCTCAAGTTTCCCCCGCACAAGCACCAGCAGCAGCTGCAAACAATTATTGCTCACAGACATCATTGTCATCAACACCGCATAAATGAGACAAAGTTAACCGATTTTGATGATTTCAAAATCATTGCAAAGCCGCCACTTGAAATCCGATTTGTTGTGTTTGATCTTTAACTTAAAATGTGTGCCTATTTCAGTAACAAATACAATTAGCGTTCGAGTGTTTGTCTGTATGTGTGTGTGTATGTGCACAGATTTACCACTATTTTCTGATAAAATGTTGTTGTTTGTGTAATTAAAATCGTTTAAAGTTGATAAAAAGCAAATAAAATTTATTTGCACATACTTTTAGGCATGTGTCAAAAGCCATTTAACATGTGCTAGTGAATGTGTGCGCTTGTATTGTGTGTACATATTTACTGTGTATGAAGTGTAAGTGTAAAACATACAAATAAATGAAAGTTTATTATATCGCGCACACTGTAATTAATTAAATTAGTATAGTGCTTGCGTGTGGGTACATATGCTGAGTTTCTTGTAGGAGCTCATTTACAGTAGACAAGTAGTATCACACCTACCATTTTGAAAGCATATCTGAAATAATTTTGAAGGAAAAAACAAAAAATTTACTTTCTAATTAAGTAGCTACTTGATGTCCGCCATTAGACAAGTATATTATAAATGTTTTGAAAATGCAATTTTAACATAAGACCTAAAACTATGCAATACTTTTTTTATTTAAACACTATTAAAATCAATGAACATTTATATTCATTTTAAAAAACTTTATTGACTGAATACTTTTAATTAAATAAAATAATATTGTACAAGGTGTATCGCCTAAGGTTACGAAACTTCTGGGAGGTGATAGAGGGAGCCAAGACTAATAAAAAATTAAACATGAAGGTGGTCCAAACTGTTTTTTGAGGAGTTATTGAGTTGAAACTAATTTTGTGACTTGTTTTAGAAAAAAAATTTTTTTCCTTTTAGAGAATATCTACTACATATTTTATGAAAAATTTGAACTAAAAGTGATTTTGCACAGTTTTGGACCTTTAGATTTGATATTTTAATTTTTTTTTTCTAAACGCACCCTTTTATAACTTTTTTGAAATTCTCGTTAAATTTTCTTTAATTCGGCGGCACATTTGCCATACCAACTTTTTAATTTGAGATCGGAAAAAATACTTTCCTATGTCACACACTGATTTCTCGCATGCGTTGCGCTGCATATGATATCATTATTACACGCTCTGCCCTTCATCTCCCGGAGTCTTTAAACGGATTGTTCTTGAAAAATATTTGTTCTGACCTTGATCAAAAAAATTGGTATGACATATGCAATACCGAATTGAAGGATATAAGAAAAAAATGATAAAAGGTTATAATAATTGGACCTTTTTTGCACAAAAATGGCCGCCAAATAAAAAAAAAAAAAAAGAAAAAAATTAAAAATGTCAATTTTAAAGATCAAGAACTTTTCCGTAAGCTTTTGAAACCCTACAAATCATATACATATTTACAAAGCCATACAATTTGCTAAAATATGTTCTTAAAAAAGTTTTCTCTAAAACGCTAGGGTGGCACAAACATTTTTTTTTTAAAGCAAGTCAGAAAATCAGTTTTAACCTTATAATTCCTCAGGGGTACTTATTCAAGCCCCCCTTAAGTACAATTTTTTGATAGTCAAGGCATCTTCTATGACCTCTTAAAAGCTTCGTAACCTATTTATGAAATTAAATAATTTTAAATCGATTTATATGGAAGAATATAATTAAAATTAAAGAATGTTGCATAGATTTAGGTAAATTTCTTTAAGGTTAATTTCTGTTTCGGTTTTTAGGCACTGAATTTTAGGATTCGCTGTAGCTTGTTTAATTGTAACAGTTTGAGGAAACTTCGTAGCGATGAATTTTATAGTTTTTTACGGACTTTTATTTTATGACGTGTCCGTGGTTATTTAGGGAAAAAAAGTAAAATACTGTACACTAGGCCGAGTCGATTTTGTATAAAGCAAATAAAAATCATCCCGAAACCAACTCAGAATTAAAAGGACTCTTAGAAACGATATCTGAATCATTTTTTTCTTCTCACTCCGAGAAAAACTACTGGAGCACTTTTGATTCTACGGAAAGCCTTTTTTGGCAAAAAAAAACTTGTTTTTTGGTCATAACTTTTTTTCATTGTAAAATAGATACTCAAAAGTGCTTTAGAAATAAAGATTATGTACCTACAAAAAGTTCAATGTTCAAAAATTGTTTCTTTTGTTTTTTTTGTTTGGGGTATGGATAATATTCGGTTCGAAAAATCGATTTTATTTACGTTTTGCAATAACGAGTTTATGAAGCAAAAAATGCTTAGAATTGTCCAAAAAACACATGTGAATTTTTTTAGAATTTTTTTATTTTTTTTTTTTCAAAAAATTTATCAAATTGAGTTTTCAGCTGTTAAGCAAAATGCTAAGCTTACTTAAAAACAAGGCATCTACGAAAAAATTTCATATGACATAAAATTCTCAGAATCTTTCAAATGATTGGTGTGAATTTTTTCAGAATTTTCAGAATTTTTTTTTGTTTTATTTTTTTGAACAAGTTTTGAAAAATTATAATATATCTCAAAAAATTCTGAAAACATTCACATGTATTTTTTGGACAACTTTAAGCAATTTTTCGCCTTATATACTTTTTTCGGTAGATGCCTTGCTTCTGAGGTAAAAAAATCGTTTTTCCCACCTCGTGATTGAAAAACGTAAAAAAAATCGATTTTTGGAATCAAATAACGAAACAAAAATCTGAGACAAGGCACTTCTATGAATGAAATATAGCGCTCATCAAGACATTAGCAACGATATACCATACCTGATCAAACGCCAAATGGCCAAGATATAGGAAAATAATCAAGCAGATTTCGGATAAGCTTTCAAAATGGTATGTAAGTGCAAATAGAACTTTGTTTTTGTTTATGCGCCAATAATCCCTAATGAACAATTTTTGTGATTGCACTATTTGATAAAGAGCTTTGCTTTACTCTAAATACAATACACAAACAACACTATTCGGGGCATTATTCCTGGACTAAATTCATTGTTTTTATTGAATTTTGAAGCAACTCAAACTCTTATCATCTTTCATTTCAGGCAATTTTTGGTAACATTTTAAGTGTCACCACCCCAGTTATCTGAGAGCAATGTCAAATGCTAGAAGGTTCTCTCTTTCATGCATTAATTTATTTTGAATTTATTGAGCTTTCGTGGTCAAATATGCCAGACACGAACTATGCTTCTAGTGCTTTTGGAAATTTCAGCGCCTTTGAAATGCAACGCATTTTTTCATTAAAATTTTTGCCTTTCAGCTTTGCATGCAACGCGCACTTTCATGTTTTGCAGCATTTTCTGTGGTTAATCGAAATTAATGTGCAGCAAGAAACGGCAACATTCATGGGTAACGCAAAAAGCACTCATACATCGACAAATGTACGTGTATGCGTCAATGTATATGTAATTGTACTTTTGCCATTCGATATGCATTACTGGATGGTACTCTGAATGGCATTAAAGAAAGAAAAAAAAAAAGAAAAAATTGCGGCGAGGTCAAATAACTCTGATGCAGATTCGTTGCGTTGTTGTTGGCTTCGATGATGTTGCGAAATCGCGTAAGGTTGCTAAATGAAAATGATGAAGTATTTGGTGTCCAGGCTGCGGTTTCAATGAGGTTAAGGTCGAACTATTTGATTATGTGGAATTAAAACCGCAATATGAACAATGCAAGAGTAAAAGCAGCTGTCGCATATGCATCGAAAGTCAATCGCAATGCACAGTGATTTAGAAATGTGTACGAGGTGGAATGAATCTGGTAAGCTGGAGCTAGAAGTTTTTTAATAGTCGTCAAAATTTTAAATTTGTACACAATTGTAATCCATAAAAAAAGCAAAATAATGTTTCATTTCATATATATTTGAAAGATCAACAAATAAACAAAAATCTTTAATTTTGTACCAATTCAGTTTTTCAGTTTTGAGTTATTTGTTGTTTTGAATCTTGTAATAGACCGGGTTCTACATTCTTGGCCAGCATACGTGCATGCTTGCTTTTAGCCTGGACTAAGCTCGTCGGATGGGGGGATCTTGCTAGCCAATGAGTGAAAAATAATAGACCCAATATACATATGAAATATACTCATGCACTTGTATACTTTATTTATTTAAAATGTGGTTTGCAACGACTGGGTTAATAACCTATCAAAACAGAGCCGAAAACATTTGGCAGAAATAGCCGATCAAAACAAAAAACCCGACAAAGATCAAAAACTCACCACTAACAGAAGCGTCGATGTAATTTTGCTTCTTTATCTCCTCTCTGCCCAACCATATGGAGATAACAAAAAGCTCTCTCTCCAACCCCACCATGTAACAACCAATACTACTTCATCAACTCCGCAAATTACAAAACAAAAGTCTACACTTTATTCATTGTGCTCTCTTTTAGTTACAAGTAATAAGGAACGAATGAAAAATGGATCATTGGATCAACCAATGCAAAAAAATTACCTTAACTCGAACATGACTTAAGTATTCACTTAAATTATTATTATGTTTAGCTTAGCCAATTAGAATAGTATATGTTTTAAATTCAAAATTCATTTTCTTTATGTCTTACTTTTAGATTAAGTATTTACTTATTAGAACTAATTTTATGTTTGGAAAAATTGTGCAAATAATAAAAATATATAGCGAAACGACTTACATTTTTCTGCAACTGATGTAGTCCAACGTTGTTAGCGCTAACTTTGTTGTCCACATTGTTGTTGTTGTTTCGTTTTAATATGTATGGTAGTTATGTATTGTGTTTTTTTTTTTATGTTGTAATTATATACTTAATTGTGCATATTTACTTTTAAGAATTTACGTTTAGGAATTTAGTTTAGTTACATTATTATTATTTTTATTTCAAATTTACTTTACATTATCCTTTTTTTTATCAAAATTAAGATTATTAAATTTCACTTTTACATTTAATTCGAGAAAATAAGTATATTTTTCAGCACTATTCTTAGGCAAATAATTTCAAGTAAAACTAAACTAACACTATTTTTTTTTTCTCTGTTCTGCAAAATTATGTGTATATACTTATTATGTACAATAGGTATATATACATAAGTTTTTTTTTTATGACTATTTTAGAAACTGCACTTTATTATCTATTTACTTTTCTATGCGTTTCAACTTTAAAACATTTTTTCCTTACTGTTCAAAATTCGGACTATATATATGAATATGATATGTATATATACTAATTTCTTACATACATATTTTAGCGCGTTTAAACTAAAGTTAAATTTTAGAATTTATATGTATTTTTCTGGTACATTTACTCAAGAATTTTTTTGAGTTTTTGCATTACGAACTAATTTTCACTTTTTTATAGCATAATTTGTTGTCGATTATTACGATTTGAAGAGCGTCATAAATGTTAACCTGCGTCTTACAAGAAATCGATCGGTCTTCAATAACCGCGCACTATGATAGAAACCGTAACACTGACGGTTGCGTGCTTGACGACACAGAGGTGAAATGCCAAATCATATGCACCTCTGCGAGATCTAATGAAAAACTGTTTTTGAGTAAAGGTATAGCAAAAAAAAAAAATAGTTAATCAAATGCTTACCGGGTGATTTGACAAAATCAAATGAATTATTCGGGTCGCAGCTGAGATTTGTTTGGCCCAAAAAACAATGTTTCCTTAAAATGGAATAACCAAATATTATAGGAGTTCTTCTCTGTTCGATTTTGATACTATTTGGAATCGCTTTAGATGTCATTAGATGAGAGTTTTTGGAAAAAATCTCCAATGAAAAATTTCCTTTTGATAAGCAAAATTCCTATAAATTTGATCAATTATAAAATATGTATACAAAAGTTGCGTTAAGCAAGGAGTATTAAGAACTCAAACTTTAAATCTTATTAATTTTTAAGATGCCTTGTAAATTAGAAGATTTAAATCAAAACCAAATTTCCAAACTTTTAACTTACTTGAGGTACTTAGGATGTTGCTCCAGCCAATTACAAAAGGAAATGGACGAGTTTCAAGAATAGAGCGAAGTTGTACATAATAATTACATGTATTGTACTAAAAATCTGTTTAGTATTTACTAAACGGATCTTAATTTTTGTAACAGATTAGGGTGGTACTTAATAATTTGATTTAATTATTTTTAAATTAAATTATTAATATTTTTCTATATTTTTTTTCCCTATATAAACAACAAAATAATTTGGAAGCATATCAGAACAAACAGTAGGGGCCATCACCATCTTAAATACTACTGCCGCGCTGTAAAAATTATTCTATTTTTTGATATAAAGCATATTTTAAGAGTAATTGGCGCCTCCTGATTACAAATCCGTCATCAACAAATTTTTTGAATTTTTTTTTTTAGTAAACATTTTTCTTTTTGCCACGCCCCCTCTTCAAATAATAACGATTTTTTTTTAATCCAGGAAAGTGAAACATTTTAGTGTAGCGTTATGCGTAGCGCTTTTTCAAAAAAATTGTTCGATTTATCAAAACCTAACTTTGACTCGTAACTGTGCTCGTATCTGTGCCTATCATGTATAAGCAAGTGTTGATTTTTGGATTGCAAATCAGAGACTAGTTCTTGAACTAAAAAATCTCATCATTTATTTTTTTACTGTAGTTTTTTTACATTTTTAATTATTTTTTCTATCAAGCTCAATCAACAAGGTATTTTTAACCACATCCTCCAAACTATAGGAGGATGGAGGAATAGCAAATAATATTTTCAAATCTAATTTTGCTTTTGTTATCATTTAGTTTCATAGTTTAAAAAGTTATTGGAAGTGTCCAATTTTGCTCTTCAAAAACTCGAACTGGGCAGAAAATGGGTAAAACAAAATCTTTATTAAAAAGTTGTTATTAGGGGTTATCGTGAATCAATATTCCCGAGGAATTTTTCTCAAACTGCAATAAGAATACACGGCAGTCGAAAAAAAAACCACTATTTTTTTCATGAAAGTGAAAGTAAAACAACGATTTTCATAATAAAAGCAAAGGCAAATTTTTTAATTTCAGTGTAAGATATCGATACCTCAGAGCACTTTAGTCCTATCTCCATTTTTTCATTTGTTGGGAAATGCAAAAAGATGATTTCAAACAGTGGTTATTTAGAATTGGCTGCTATTTTGATATAACTATACTTGCAATAATTTTACTAATAATATATTTTAATATAATTTAATGTTTTTAACCAATTTTATTGATTTCTATCGAAATCCCAGCCAATTTATAGTATGTCATTACTTTTGCCTCTACTTAGAATTCTGCTACTATTAAAATAAACGACACAGTTAGTAAATTTTTTGAAATTTCTCGACTAAAATGTCGTCAAAGGTCATGAAACGCGTATAAAACAAGAAAAAAACAAATTTTTTTTTTTTTAATTATTTTTTGTTCCGACATACAAGGGTCCCCCCTTGGGTGTAACAAAATTTGTTCACTAAAATGTAAAAAGTCATAAAACGCGAAAAAACACGAAAAAACGAAAAAAATTTTTAAAAATGTGACTTTTTTGAATTTTCAGTGGAGATAGCACAGTAGGTACCGCTCTTCAAAAAATTACAGTTTGGAGATAGGATTTTCTTTTAATTTTCGAATATTTTGGTGTTTTAGTGGTATTTTGACGACCCACAGTTTTCCACTCGATAAAGAAGCCCAGTAAGATACCATAACTGCAAAAACCTCAAAATCGTAAAAAGTGGAGAAAGGACTATAGCACTCTTAGGTATCAATATATTCTATATATATATGGTGAGAATTAAGATTCATCTTGGCCCCACTTCTAAAGTTAGAAGGAGTTTAAAAACGATACCTGAATGTTTTTGTGTTTTTTTTAGTTCTGGAAAAACCTGAGAATTGAGTCTTCTAGAGGGAAAATTTTGGCGTTAAAAATAATTTTTTTTTTTTGTAGAATGGACATAATACGGTTCCGAAAATCGATTTTTTTTTTACTCTTTTCAACTATGCGTTTGGAAAAATGCTTTTTTACTCAAGAGTAAAGCATCTTACGAAAACAGTTCATGAGGCAAAAAAGTTTTAGAATCGTCCAAAGAATATGTGTGAATTTTTCAAGATTTTTTTTCGTTTTGACCAGTTTTAGTAAAGTTTTGAAATGTTTCAAAAAATTCTGAAAAAATTCACATGTAGATTTAAGATTTCAAACATTTTTAACTTATAAAAATTTTTGTAAGAGCATTGCTTTTGAGTACAGAAGCGTTTTTCCAAACGCGTAGTTGGGATAAAAAAACGATTTTTGGAACCGAATATAATCCATACTACAAAAAGAAAAATATAAATTTTGATAAACTATAATATTTATTCTTCAGGCAAAGGGTATTCATTATGTGAAAAAAATTATGAGAGAAACGTCTTTTTTCTTGCGAACTAGTTTCAAAACTTGAGAATCTCTTGATTTTTCAGAGTAAATTTGAATACAAGCTAATTTGAACTAACTTTCTAACATTGAAAATATATGTGAATGAGAAAATATCGTTCTGCCAAGGAGTTCCATTTGTTTTCACAAAATTTGGTATATTTACATATTAATCTTTCAAACTTTTCAAAATTGCTCTGGCTAATGTTTCCCCTTAGCTTTTACCTACTGGTTTCCACAACTTTATAACTAACAATAGCAAATGTACATCAGGAAGTGCGTACTACACCAATCACTCTCACACAATATCAATTTTGTATGAAATCGATTTTTGACTTTATTCGTGCAACACTGTGTAAACATGCAATATGTTTACAATACATACATAGAATATTATTTCCATCATACACATGCATCCAACTACCAGATGTCCTCACTTGTATTGTGTGTATGCTTGCGTATGTATGGATTGTTACAAAGTTATTGACAACAACGCTAACAGCGGTTATTTGACCTCTTTGGTTTGACTTTGTCATACAAAATCTCATGCTGCTGTTGCAAGGGCACACGTATATACACTACACATACTGCTACGTACGCAGTTTGCAACCAATATAAACATACACACATACACACTGGCAGAGTTATTAATTGTTGTAGTTGTTGATATTGCACTATAACATTGTTCTATGGTTGCAACAGCAATTTCATGGTCGAATTATGTTGCTCCGGCAAAATTACGAGAAATTTTTTTTTTTCTAAAAAAAAAAATCGCATGCTCAACAAAAACTATGAAAAAAAAAAAATGGTGATGGCAATCTTTGGTTAAAATGAAAAGTTTTGGTTGAAAAAGCTACTCCAACTAATTAGTAGCATTTTTTAAATTTTCCAAATATTTCTATGCCTACTCCGTTGCTTTCTGAATTAACACATTTCATTTCATATTACGTGGCATGTATGTACACTAGTCGACAAAGAAACATATTTTAGACTGTTGTACGATAAACATTCACATATCCAGAAAAACAGCATGATATATAAATTCAATCGATGGTTGAATTTATAAATACCATGCAGTTTCAGATATTGCCTCTTCATAAAAAAAAATAATAAGCCAAATGTAAAAATTTAGTGGAACTAGGTCGATAAGATCAAAAAATCTCCTGAGAAAAACTTATTTCATAAACCATTGTACTTGACCTATATAAGATTAAAGCAATACACTTTAAAATACCCACCCAACTTAAAATTTAAACTTTGTTCGCTTGCTGATTCATGGTGTTGCATCAAAATTTAAGCCAAAGGATTCATTGTTTGATTTTTTTTTTTTTGTTTTTTTATGATTAATATAATGGGTTTGGATCTTTTTTTTCTCTTTTTTCCACTTCATTCTACTTCCATTTTGCCCTCACACAATACTTAACATTTTCACCCTTAACTCTCTTATTGCAACTGTAACTGATTGAATGGGTATTAGTATTGTGTATAGTATATGAAGAAAAGTCCTTGTGAATGCTGTTCCTGCTACTGTCACACCCGCACCACACATTTTCCGATATGATTAATGAAAGGCTTTTTGCCAGCTTATTTCTTAGCATCATTCAATCAGTAGTGCTGGACATGACCCCAAGGAAGGCTTTCTTGCTCATTCTTCTTTTTGTCTTTCTGTCCGCATGCTTTTGCTATTGAGCGCTATCATAGATAACCCAGCAAGAAAAGTGCAATTAATGATGACATTAGCAGTTTTATATCTGCTCCCGCTCTAAGATTTTTATGTGGCAAAAAGATTTGAAAAAAATTATTCAAACAGTAAAATCACTGTAATTGTATTTATATAAATATTTTTATCTCATGTCACTACTTCTCCCATAACACTTTTCTTTCATGACATACAATTTGTATTTGATTACTGTTTGATGTTGAGAACTTCCGATAGCGTGTTTTTTTCTGTTTTTCCTGGCACCTAAAATATTTTGGTTTTAAAATTGCAAATTTTTCGCATTTGCAGATAAAAAAATTTTGGATTTTGATCTGTTTTAAGGCATTTTTCTCAAGGTATTTTTATTTCATGAAATAAATTTATCTCATGATATATTTATCTCTAAAGATATCTATGGACATCATGTTATTTTCTTTCTTCTCATCATATACATTTTGCTGCCATAATTTCCCCCCGGGCGCTCCTTTTACTTATACCTAAACGTGTTGTTACCTAAACTCCAACTCGCTGAAAGAACCCAATAACTAAAGAGTGCAGTGCAAGAGGCAGAAAAAATACCCCGCCTGTGCTTTAATTTGAAAACGAAGGAAATTGTTTTCTTTGTGTTTGTGTCGTTTATCATTATGAAAATTAAAATAAGAAGAGGAGCATAGGATGATCCAAAGAGCCTGGCATAATAGTTGATTAGATTTTGCAAAAGGATGAGCTTCGTTATTTTTAGTTTTGTACACAAGGATATTCAATGCTATTCATTTATCCTATTAAGCATAATCAGTCAGAGCACAGATGATGACAGCGACAAAACAGAGGCCTTTCATCTAAAGATATTGTTATTGGTAGGTACATTTGCGTAACTACTCTTACGTTGTTTAGCTGATGTTGCTACCGACAAGGAGCAAGCAAGTGGACGAAGAAACTGTTGCGCTACTACGTAAGTATACTCATTGTACAATTAAGGATTAAAAACATTTCTCATAAAATTAACAACATTACAAATGCATGTGGGCGTAAGTTTGAGCAGAAAATGCGTTAATAAAGCTAACACATTTATCACACTCACTCACACACACACACACACACACTCAAATAAGCAAGCACATTGCAGGACATATACGGATACATACTCGTACATAGTTAAGAAAGAAATACATTGACATCAACTGGCGACGGCTGATGGCTGACACTGATGCTGACGACTGACATAAATCTTATTTGCAACTAATTAATGTTAATTTTTAGCTTCGCATCAAGCTGTGTGACGTAAGCGTAAGCCAACACTCATACATACCCACATCAGTGTGTGTGTGTTTTTTCTTTTTTTGCTATCATTAAAAGCAGCGCATGGTATTGTCGGCTGGCTGTTAAACGTAGAAAATAAAATCTGATGGCCTGTTGTTGATGGATTACTCGACCAGTTAGAAGCATAAGTAAATTTCAAGGAATTTAGTTTCTGTGTCAAATCTATACCCTTGTTGTGTATGTGTATGTACGTACCTGTGTGTATATGTGTGGACCTTACTTCAGATATGGTTGTTTGTTGCATTATTTTAGTTTAGCAAAACCAGCTGAAAAACGTATGACAAAATATTTAATAAATTGAAAACTTTGGATATGGCGATTTTGGTAAAACCTACCTTTAGATATCTTCCAAAATTGAATTTTTTTATGTAGGCACGTCCTCTTTTAAAAATTTTCATTGAATTATCAAAAAAAAATCGATTGCGTTCCTAAAAAATTAATGGTCGACAATATTGTGGTAAAGTAAAAATAAAAAAAAACTTGTGCTGATTTTTGTACATACTATGGGATGTTCAACATGTCCACATATGTGGACAACATAAGAAATTCAAATTTCTTTTTTGTTTTTCCTATAAATTTTATTGATATGCTAAATTTTTTACCAATTTAAGAAAATCAACAAAAAATCTGTAAAAATTTATGTAGGAAACTTACTCCATGGTGTCGAACGTGACCGTCGAACACATTTAAATTGAAAAAAAAAAAATCAAAATAAAAATTCATTTTAGGTTATATCTCTTAGTTAGCCATATATTTAGTGCTACGGCTGATTTGGGGAAATTTTTCGATTTCGAAATAATTGCAAAAAATCAAGGCGTTCGCACGGGACAAAAACTGAAGTGGTTTTCGCGGCAAACAATTCAAACGCTGATTTCAGGTAAAGCTGAGGAAAAATTTCAATGTGACTAATTCTAGAATATTGTGCATTGATGTCTTTCAAAAAAAGTCTTGAGTGAACCCAAAAATTATTTATACTTTTTTTTAATTTGATTTAAATTATGGTTGCACGGGAGGTGTCACGTGTCACATGGAAAATTTTTTTTCACCACAAAAATTTTAAATTGAAAATCTTACAAATATCCAGGACTTACTGGGGCACGTTGTTTGACCTTATCTTGTGAAGTTGATGTGTCGTCACCAATTTTTTCATTTGTCCCTATGCATTTGCAAATGCACCAAATCTCATTTTTAATAAATTTCTTTAGGAACGAGGCATCGCCTATTTCTCCAGTGACCGCGCATTGTCCCGACGCTCTGTATACATATATTTATCAAATCTCATTTATGTGCGTTAAATATTTTACGAGATATGATGAAATGATATTTGTTGGGTGAGGCACTGCTGTTTTTCCCAGCACATATTATTTGTCTTACTGCTTTTTACATATGTACATGCATATTTCAACATATTGTCAACTCAGTTCTCTTTTGTACCATACTCCAATTGGTTAAATAAGCAATAGGAAATATCTTGTACCTGTGACGATACAGGTTAAGTGCTTATGCCTTCTTGACGAACTGCGGTATAGGGTAAAAGAAAACTGGACTCTTATCCCCAACAGAAGACATTGTCTTGCCCCAAGTTCTGAAATTATTGGGTATATGAGAACTTTTTAAGAGTTCTATCGTCGAAAAACTCTGTGTTTGATATTTTTCCGAAGAGCCAGCGTTGTCGAAACGCTGTTTCAAGTCGTTTGCATGCAATTGTGAAAACTTTTGTGACGAGTTCAAAATAATCCTGAAGCATACCTATATATAAACGCAGAAGAATTTGTTCAGATTCTTGTCTTATATTTTTGAAATAAATTTGATGAATCAAATAAGCCCTCCCATTGTTTCAGTTGAAATAATCGATTTCATTTTTTTTTTCATTCATTTTGTTTGCATTTCAACCACAAAAAAAGAAAAAAAAAAAATGCCATCAATTGACAACAGCAACGGTGATGCAGGAAACCAACGCTAACAACGGCAAACCGGAAGGAAGTCTGTGATGGATTTTTCTATGATCTTTATTTCGTCTTGACTTTCTTGACTTTTGCGCTTAAGTTAACAGCATCACTTCTTAAGTGTAAGAAAATGCAAAAGCAAACTTGGAAACAGTAGAATCACAAGTGCAAAGAGACGTGAAAGAAGAAGACGTAGAAAAACAGTCACTATTGCAAAACAAACAGATTGAGCCAAAAACGGGAAGTTCAACTTTCTGCCATCAATCGCCATTTGCAATTCAATGCAAATAGCGCGCAAAGTGAGCGGAAATCACTTTTCTTCAACGTCAACGCCAGAGTCAACGCGTGAGTCTTTTACCAAGAACAGTTTGTAGCTTAGAATTGTAACAAAGTGACGAAGATGAAGAAGCAGAAGAAGCTAAAATCCAATAAAATAATAAAAAGTTAAAAGGCAAAAAAGAAAAGAGAAGAAAAAAAAAAACGAAATTTGTGAAAAAATATCAAATTTCGTTTTGTTTGCGGGTGATGATGAATAGATGGCGCTGCTGTTGCCGCTGCCGTCGTTACTTTGAAGTGGCATTGAGTAACGAGAATGGGCGTGGCATCTACATTTTGAAATTTGATTTTATTTGCAAAGTTTGCCATACAAATATTATAATAAATTCAAATTTGACTGACACGAAAAAGTGTAAAGCACCGTCAATGGGACTGCAAGGTGGAATTTGGGTGGTGGCCATTTGAGCGAACGTTTACTCTTTAAAGTGGCGCATATTTTATATTTTCTAAAGGATTCTCATGAGATTTGCCAAGCAGCGCGGCCATAAGACATTGATTTGAGTCAATGATGCTGCTGTATCTTGCTATTTGGCAGTGCTTCAATTGAGCGATTGGCTCGGGACGCTTATGTTGAACGTTTTATTACCTAATTTTTGTGAATTATTGAATTGTGCATATTGATGAAATCAATTTAGCTGCACTGGTTATTTTTTATGGACGCTGGTAAAGTTGATGATGTTGATTTGATATTCAATCGGAAGTGGCGGCATTTTTGATGTTAACTTTGGTTCTGTATTTTCCCCATTGCTGCATTTCATTGCATCATTTAGGCTCTTAGTATAATTAAAATACTTAATGACGCAGAAAAAGCTTTTAATTAAATTCAAAATAACTATGATTACTTCGTGTTCACTTGTGTGAGTGAACTGTGAGAAATCCTTGTGAGCGAAAGCAAAGACTTTTGCGCCCACCTCTATAAAGTATGCGACTATTTCCAGGTTAAACGTTGAATAAAGTAATTAACGCCAATTCAGTTTGCCACTGGGTTGAACGTTAATTACACATATCGCATGGGAGTTTTCGAATCGTTTTTCGTTTGTGTGACTTGTCAGGTATATATAGTGCCAACAAAATCATAGGAAAAACTTTTACGGAGAACATGAGAAAGAAGAAAGGAATAAAAGCGCTGAAAAAACTATGAAAGTCTTAAATACTTTTAGTTAATGACAACAATTTTAGTAAAATGTGTTTGGTAGGGTTGTTTGAAAATACTAAAATCAAGCCTGTTTCGTTTTTCTTGTAGTTTCGGTAAGATTTTATTTCGAAGACTTTTTGGCGAGAACATTGAGCTGAGAATCACAGATTTTACAAATAATATTTGAGGTATTCCTTAAAACCCGTAAAACCCGATAAACCTCGAAAACTTGTAAAATTGTCAAAGTTCGTATTGATTTCGACAACTATTACGAGTTTACGAGGTTTTCGATGCCTTTACACGTTTAAAGGAATACCCTCATAGGAGACATTCTAAAAAAACCGAAAAACGTTAAAAAATTAGCTTTTATTGAATATCTTCTAATCGATAACTTATTATATACCGGGTGGGTAAATATCGGTAGAACACCGTAAAAAGAAAGATTTTAGGAACTATTCTGAATTTTTTGTTTTATCACTTTTTCCAAAGTCGCAAAACCAACGGAGTTTTTTGACCTGTTAGTTTTTAAAGTGGGGTACCGGCAAAAGTAATGCCATTTTATGAATTCGATGATATTTTGTTAGAAAAGAATGTGGGAACGGAGCTAAATGGACAACCTGGCAGCACTGACAAAACGAACGAAACTTGTGCGAAACAAACATGACGAAAAGATTTTGAATAAACAAACAAAAGACAATTGCATTGAGTAGTTGAATAAGAGAAGTAAAAGAAAACGGTTGTTTGCGGATATGAAAAAAATTTAAGTAAGAAGACAATGAAAAGAACAGAACTAGAAGTTAAATTGATAATATAAAGAAACTAAAATAGAAAAAAGAACTTGATTAGATTAACATGTTTGAATAAAACTGTGAGTAGAAACTGGAAAGTGTTGTGTTGTGTATTTTTTTATAAAAAAAGAAGAAAAAAACGCCTACAAATCTTACATGAACGTAATTAATTGGGCTCTGTTTTCACGAAAAAATTACAAAATTATTTGGAATTGATGGCATTAAGTTAAAAAAAAGGTGTCGGTGAATAACGATTTATATAATTTTTCATCGAAATCGGTCAGCTTGACCTGTGGAATATGTCAGAATGCTTAGACTATGAAAAATTTGATCAGGTTTCGAAAACCATTGAGTTATGTGTCCTATAAAACATTTAGAGAATAAAAATTTGCGTTTTCCCATTATTTTTGTCAATTGCTCACAAGTCAAAAAGACCGATTTCGTTCAGAGTAAAAATAAACATCCTAATTAAATCATTTAACGAACCAAGGAAAAAAGTTTTAACACGATCAGGGTTGGAGCAACGACAATGGGCCCAACTGCAGCGTAAGTTAGACGTACAATTACTGATAAGAATAGCAATTATTTAGAAAATTTTTTCTAATTTTTGTAATAAAAATTTTCTTAAAAAACAAATCTCAAAAAAAAAAAAAAAACATGATTTTCCCGACTATTGACAGAATTAAGAACAATTCAAAAAATTTAGTTAATGTAGCTTTGACAGCTTTTTAATTTTTTAAAAAATTTAAGTCTGTGGAGTGGCTTGATAAAAAGAAATTTAAGAAAACATGGATGTAGTCTCCACTGGTAAAATAAGAAGAAAGATTGGAATTGGAAAGAAACTCTCAGCAAAAATTTTTCTGATTCGAACAAGAGGGCGTGGCACCTATCATACTTTTAAAATTTTTGAGATGCTGCAACGTAGGGCATTTAATAATAGGCCAAGCCAAAGGTAACAACCTTACAAGTTTTTTTTTTTTTGAGTTTTATGATCATAAATTATTTATTTTTTTTTGAAAGAATGATGATCTCGTAATGTTATTTATTCTGTCTTTTTATGTTTTGCAACTGCATTTGGTTGTTTATTTACAATAATCTTTATAAATTCAGTTGTGTCTATAAGTAAAACTGGCAACATCACAACGGGACAAACGAACGTTTGTGACAATAATTATGAGCAGCCTGAACGCACCTTATTAAGCCACCCGCCTATTGCAATCATTACCACTGTTTTTGGTTTTATTTTATTCTTTTACAGACTAAGACTCATCCTTACAACCTTACAACTACATAAATGACAGTGTAAATTTTACACAATTGCCATTTTGCTAGCATGTTACCAATGGAAGAGCAGACGTGGCCATACACAACAACAATTTGTAGGGAACCATCAGCGTTCGTTTGGTTGCACAATAATAATGGAGCCGCTAAATGTGATCAGTTGAAACTCAAATATTGGCCACTACAGCGCGTCATTTAAGTGGATGATTTAAATGAGCGATTAATTGTCGGGGACTCAGCAAAGCCCATGAAAAGGTTAATCGTTTCGCTACTCATTCTATGTAAATATTATGTTTATTGTGTTGTTATTTTAAGTGCATGCACGTGGTATTGATTTCTTAGAGTGTGGGCGTGCACAAGGTAGTGAGTTACATGGACTGTGTCTTTTCTGATAGCAAATATCAAAACTTAAGCTTACGATGGTAATTAAGTGCATAATTAAGGCTTTTAAAACATGGACGGTTCTAAAGATTTTAGGTTTTGTTTTGCTTCATTCTTTCTATTTTGTCGGTAGCTGTATGATTTTTCATTAGGCTGTTAAGAACAACATTTTTTGGAAAATTTTAATTTTTTTGGATACTTTGGAATATATCAGAAATAATAGTAATAATAATAATGATAATTCTTCATCTTATATCTATAAGGATGTTTTTTAGAATATATCTATCAGGCCAGCGAATTTATTCCTGCTGAGTTCTCTGATAAAAATAGCTTTAATAATTTTATATTGAACTAATTAAACAGTCATTTTTGCAATTTTTCAACAACAGACGAAAGCAAGTGTTAACATGGAAATTGATTACATATGTTTCGGCTACTTCCACATACATATTTATATATTTTTCATATATAAACATGTATATAGCCTCATCAGATCAGTTTTAGTTAAATCTTGCCAGAAACCGTACTCGAACCCGTGACTCCGATTTTCTAATGAAAGAGAACGCGGTGCTTAAGCGATTGTGCTATAGGTCACGAGTAAACTCTCTGAGCAGGATCGCCATTATGCATAAATCATAAGGCTCACTAGCGCCGTCTGTTGTGAAAAATTGCCAAATTGTTAGTTGGTAACACACTCTGGTTTTGAGACATGCTACGCTAGCTACAATTAAAACCTGTTGTTGAAAAATTGCAAAAATGACTGTTTAATTAGTTCAATATAAAATTATCATACTTCAATTTAGAAAAAGCGCGTTGGTACTTTCATTAGTACTATACAAGCAATAAAAAACAGTCAATAAACTAACTTCAAAAATAGCTTTCTTTGTTGAGGATAAATAGATTAAAGTGTTGTTTTTAAAGGGTGGTGTCCCTCTTGATTCAAATTTTGTACCTTATTGTTACATGTTCATAAAACAAACAGTTGTCGATGCTAATTTGCTGCTGTTTATCACAAAAAAAAAAAAAAACGCTTCATTAATTTTGTTACATTTACCTTTTAACAATAATATCTGGGTTTATTTTTGTCGCTGTTTCCGTATTTTTTGATATTTTTAAAATTTGTTATATTTGTTTATCCTCAGTTCCTTCTTCTTATGCTATCAGGAAATTTGTTAATCCTTTAAAGCAATCACGCAAATACATCAGACGGCAATGGTGGCGATGACTTACGACAAAAACGTAAAGCTCCTGGCACTGATGACAAAACGAATTTCATCAATTGAAGGAAGCAAAGACAGCGATGTTGCTGCAGAGAAGGGAAAGACAACGACGACGATACTTTAAAAAAACAAATATTTTGAACGAAAACAACAACAAAATGGTGCAACTTTCAATTGCTTTCGTTAAGTTTAATACCATTGGAATACATATTTTATTTTGATTTTAACCCATAGTTGCTACCATATGCGGTTGATCTGTGTCAGAGTTTGATAGAAGAAACCTATTTAAAACCTACTTTTATTTTTTTCCGGCCCGGCGATAGGAAATAACGTACAAAATATAAACGAAATAACCCCGTAATGGAAAAAATCGAATAAAGCCCAAACTGTTTTCATATAACTAAATTTTGGGGGTTATTTTTTAAATAATTATTGCCAAAATTTAGATGAAAATAATTTGGGAATTATTTTATTTTTGTTTTGGTCGTTATTACGATATTTACCAAAAAAAAAAAAACAAATAAAGCACAAATTTTTAGGCACTATTTCCAAACTGATTATCGCCTAAATTTATATTAACATAATTTGGGCGTTATATTGTTCTTGGGCATTATTTCCTAGAGCCGAAATAGTTTTGGCACTATCTCGCATTTCATATGAGTAAATTTTGGGCGGTTTTTTGTAAAATGATTATCGCCCAAATCTATTTTGGTGTTATTTCGTTTTTGGACGTTGTTTCCTAACACCTTTTCCCAGCTGCTACGATTAAATTCACTTTCGTTTTGTTTAATACTTTATCCAATGTTTTGCAGTAAATGCTCAAATCTTTTAAGTTTGAAAATCCTTCAAGGGTTAAATATATTATGTACATATATTGCCAATCCCATCACTACCAACTGCGTTACTGTTGCTCACACCACCTCTTCGTCGTAGTAAATTTTTTTCGCTTTTTCAAAACCCCGCGGATTTCAGCGACGACGACACTTCAAATAAAAATCGCAGCAATTGCAGAATTTATTTGCTTTATCCGGAATTCCGTTTTACCGTTGTATTCGCATTGATGTGTTGTTGTTATTTATACTTCAGCAGCGTACTTTTGCAATTACAACGTATTTCACTTTTATTTAAGTAGATTTTTTTTAACGACTTCTTGCTGCCGCTTGCAGTGTCCCTCTGCTGATTCCTTTTCCCTCGCTCCACCCCCAGTGAGAAATCGAAATCGTCATCGTCAATTCTGCGGAATTATTGCCGGATACAATTTCTTTTTCTTTGTGACATCTTCCTTCCTTACGTTTTGCTTCTTTGTCCTTTCGCTTGTATTGAGTGGCTTTGATTGTATTGCATTGTAGGAGTATTAAGAGTTATTCCCGCTCTAGTTGTTGTAGTCCTTGTAGCTGCTGTTGTTGTTGTAGTTGATAATATTGTTTATATATGTGTTGTTGTAGTAATGTCGATAAATTTTGTTGTTGTTGTGTGCAGCGGCAGCAGCGTTGTAACAGGAAACTTTGAAATTGAAAGCAAATAAAAGCGACAAATTGAAATTTTCACTTAACTCTCGAATTCGTTGTATTTTAATGGGAATTTCCGTTTTTTTCGTTTATTTTTAATCAATGCGTGCACTTGAAAATATTTTAATATCATTTGCCTGTTTTGACTATTTAATGGAAGTTTTTTTTTTTTAAATTAATGATTGAAGAGTTTTCTGTAGAAACTGAATTTTTTTTATCCTCATGAGTACCACACGCGGTATTCGCGTGTTTACATATAACCAAACGTTTCAAGTTCACGAAAATGATTTCTCGGGAAAGAACTAACTTACAATTTATCCTGATTTAAACTTCGATGAAAATGGAAAAATTCATCTATTGCTGTTTCAGATGCTAAAATGTTCTTCTGTTCAGACTCTTTTTGAAACTTTTAACCCCCAATATCTAAAAAATATTGTTTAAAAAGTAAGCGGAGAATTTTTTTAAGTTTTTTGAATTTTATTTAGAAGTCGGTTACAGCCATTTTGAGAAAAGTCTTGGCTTGACACTCTTTTCATTTTATTAAATGGAAAGAAAGTATATCAAAAATTACCAGAAATAAGCTATAGAAAACGTGGAATTGAAAGTAAACAAAAACCAGTTGATTTCGCTGCTCTTTAGCAATGATGCAACACAATCGTTTACTAACTTGGCTTACATTATGCTATTAAGCTCATCTACCCTGGCAGCTGCCACTAATATAAAAAATATTAAAAATCTAATTTTGTCCGAATTCATATAGTTTTTCTACACTTACTAAATCTAGTATCTATGTGTACTTTGCTTGAGCTATCACAAATGATGCTCTTAATATTGCATTTCGCATATAAATTTTTTGTATGGGCATTAGTTGTGTCCGTTGACCAAATCTGTTAATTTCCAATCCCACAAGCCAACTTTTACAACGAAGTCACCTTGGCTTACCTTGCATAGTTTTCCGAAAAAAAATATTTCCACAGACAGACACCCTACCTGCCTGCAAGACAGCCATACAGACGGATATGGCTTTATTATTATTGTAACTCAAGAAGTGCCGTTGATGAAAAACATACATATATTCCTACTTTTCTATAATTGCGACACCCCCTTCTCTGCGTTAAAAACGGAAGAACAAAGTGAATATATGTAGGGTATACAAAATTATACTCCTATTTTAACTTTTACTATTCTGTTTGGTTATTTTTACGATGCCATTATTGAAATATTAATTTCTAATCAATTTTTTTAAAAAAATTTTAAGGTATTTTTTAATAAAACTGTTAAATAAACGGAGACTAAATAATGCTCAGTAAATTTTGAACGATTTTTGTCTTAATTCAATGTATATAAAAAAAAATATCTTAAGCTTAACATCAACCACATACTGTTTTTATAGCTAAAATATCCACAAGAAACGTATTTTTGTAATTTCGCCCTACTGCAAAGCTCTTAAACTAAATTTTTGATAAAACTTGTTGTCTCAAGATCATAGTGGAGTAATCTTTTCGATAATATTTTCACCCGTTATATCTTGTGTTCTACCAAAAAAAAAAAGGATATTATGTTCTGAAATCTTCTACAAAATATTCTATAGAAAATTTCAAAAGGGGCATCAAAGATGAGAAATGCTTAAAACTTAAGAATGAAAGGTGAAAAAATTGATAAAAATAAAATAAATAAGGAACAAAAGATTTCGTACAATTTGCAAAAAAAAAAAAAAATGTTATGAGTTTAATATATTTATATGCCATAGCTAACCAAATATCCATCCGCTTGTGCAAAAAAAAAGTTTCAGGACATTATCAATATCGTCAAAATTTTATGTATTATTTCTATTATTCATATGTATTATGTAGTTTAGAATCTACTTTTGTTTCCTTGACCAATATATATTGTTAACTCAAATAGGCAAAAGGAAAATAATAAATTCAACTATCTTATTTTCTTTTATTCCTACAAGTATTTATATGAAGTAAAAGACTGCGTTGTATAAGATCCTTAGGACTTCAGTTTATTATTCAATGTATTTTTTGTTTTCGCGAAAAACTAAAAAATTCCATTTAATAGCAATTTAATGCTTTTGGTGCTGCTCATTGCTAATTTAAATGTTATTAAATTTCGTCAAAATTAAGGCAGCTTTTCCAATGCCTTAACAGCAAATATACACCTTTGCACAAACGTTGGTTGGCTGCCTCAATTTCTATTTGCCATTTCTTTATCCTGTCGTCGCTAATGTCATCGTCTTCGTCTTCGTCGTCGTCGTCATCATCGTTCTTTGAAAGCCACAATTTCATTCAGTGCTTGGATTCCTTTTCATTTAATATACAAAGGAATATTCAACAGAAAATAAATTAATCGCCATCAATCAGTAAATCCCTTGGGCAATTTTTCCAAACGCCAAGAGCAAAAGCGAACCAAAGTGCAAAATAAAAAGAAAAAAAAAAAAAAAAATCGGCGAGTAAATAGAAGAAGGCAAAAATAGGGAAAAAATTGAAAGATTTGAAAATCTCCATAAAGTCTTTCTTTCGTTCTTTCTTTCTTACTTTGGCTGCTTTTTACAGTGCGAGGGGCTAATGATTTCAATGAATCTTAATACTCTGCTTCAATATTGTAGCTGCTGGCCCCCTCACATTAAGCGCCAGCCAGCCAGCTAGTTGCCATTGTTAGCGGCGGTTTCGTCTGCGTCGACGGTTGTCCTGGTTGCGATTCTTTTCCTTTGGCTTTGCTGCCTAAACGCCGCCTATTGCTTCCACTTCCTTGGTTTTCTTGCAATGAAAAATAATCTGTGCTGTAATTCTGAAGCATCTCTTCAATAAGGATAATAATTGCGCTTTATATTGTGTCTAAGCTGAGTATTTGTTTCCTCGGCGAAAATTTATTTCAATGAATTGAATTGAAAATGAATTCAAAGTAGGCAGTGACTATTTACATTGGCTGCAGCAATGAAGACAAATGAATTGCTGCTGTTGCTGTTGCTGCTGTTTGTAAGTAATGTTATTGTTACTTTTGTTGTTGTTTTTGCTGTTGTTTACGTACAAATTGTTACATTGTTGTCATTGCAGACAATTTTGATTAAATTTGAACAGCTTGGACTGCAAGTTTTCTTAGACAAAATGATATAAAGGACGCGTCACAAGCTACATAGCAGAGACGTAGAGATATTCATTTGTGAGTGTAGCGGATATAAATAGTTATTTATCTATTGAATACTTGACAAAACCAAGGTCTCGTTGCATCAAATGGTTAGAATTGTTACGCAGATGTTATAAAATTATAAGGAGGAATAATGCTAAAAGTATGCAATGAGGTTCTAGCTATGGCAAAAGCCCATAGCACAATATCTTTGGAACACAGAATAACGCCATCGTATGCCCAAGACAGACGGCAGCTCTATTGCACATTGCAGACGCAATAATGTGAACCTTTTTTATTGCATGATTTTGGGCATTTTTTAAATACATATTGCAGAGACCTTAACTAAAAGAAGATTTCCCACTTCAGGGGCCAAAAACTTCTAAAACATCAAAAACAAGATTAATAGTGAGTTAAGCATCAGAAAAGCTAGTAGGAATTTTTTCGACCATGAATTGGACAATTTCTTTTATGTTCCTTCATCATGAAAGTTGAAAAATCGCATCCAATTTCACATATCAAATATCTCAAATGAAAAGTTATTGTTGCTGCTTAGCTCCGACATCACCAAGATTATACCAGCTTAGTAATACCATTTAAAAGCGCTTTGAAGGAATCCCACATACAATATTTATAATTCATTATAATAATTTCCCAGTAGAGTGGAGGAGGCCTTAAAAGACAACAATAAAAAACAACAAGAATTTCTTAAGCTGCCATAAAAAGAACAACAACTTTATAAGTATTTTTGTACACAAGTGTATATGTGTATGTATGTATGTGAAAGTTAAAAAGAAGAAGAAAAATCCTTTTCAAAACAAAATTTAATTAACAATCAAAACAAGAGATGTTTAAATTGCGTATACGACGACATGAAGGCTGAGAAAGAAAAACAAAGGACAACCAAAGCGGGCGCATGACGATGACAACGACAGCAACAACAATAGAGAAGACAACAGCAACAACAGCAACGATGATGATAATGACTCCAAATATGGCAAACAACTCTGATGAGAATGGAAAGAAATCCTTGCAGCAAAACTTTTATTTCACTTTTATTGCTATTAAAAACGTCATACATTTTATTGGCCCTCCCCCTTCTTGCTTTGTCCTTGAAAACTGAAAAAGACAGCAAAAAATTGCCTACAGGATAAATAAAATATGAAAAGCTAAGCAATTAACACGTTGTGAGCAGATCAGGAAAAAGTTTTTCTTTTTGCCCATATGTTGCCAACAATTTACTAAGCGATTTAAATTTTCAAAGTTAAATGAAAATATTTTTCCTTTAGATCAAAATGGTTTAAGCAAGAAAATTCTATGGAGGAGCACTTCCTGCTGCTGGTTGCCTTGACGCTTGCACTCATGTCAAAATGATTTACTTACCCGTCATAATAATGACAAGCAATGTCATGCTGTTCGTGCCGTCAGTCAGCTCAGCCAGTTACTCAACCAGAGATTTAGAAAAATGTTATATAGGAAACGGCTGAGAGCTGCTAGGCTTGGTTTGGATGTTGTCTAAGGGTTTGTCTTTTCCTGTCTGCTTGCGGCTGGCTGACTGTTGAGTTTTACCTCGCAACCTTTTTACAACATTTTAAAGGCAAAAAAAAAGGAGTAAAGCAGGATAATAAAAGCGGAAAAAAATTCAAAAAATTACAAAAGAAACGTCAAAAACTGACAGCTGTTTTTAAAAATAAAGTAAAAAAAATAAACAAAAGATGAAGCAACATGCTGATGTGGAAGAATCTGATGGAAATTGCCAAAACATATTCCGAAGAAATTTAAAAAAATCCTATGTTGCCTACTTCTTACTTTTATCAGAAAATCATATGGCTGAAAAGACTTTAAGTACATAGTTACTTACTGGATGTTGTAGTACCGCAGTATGAACATCATCAAAGGTCTGCAGCATGTGGCTTGTTCGTAATAGTCATTGATCTAGCATTTCAATCAGTTCCTTTCTTTTCGCTTTTTTAAGTGCGGAACTCGCTCGTACTCGTGAAAAATTAAAGAGTTGCACTCGTACTCTCTGGGAAAGAGTTACAAGTGTCTGCAGGAGTTATTTTTTTTATGTTTTCCTTTCGAACTTTACAGAAACAAATTTAAGTTTAAGTCTCAAAACATTTCGATGAACTTTCAAAAAATCTATTACACATTTTCAGACTTTATGTTATTATAAAAAAACGGCATAAACGAACCAGAGATACTAGGTCGTGCTAGTCAAATATGACCCCGAGTCTAAAAAAATAAGGAATAAATGTATGCCTAATTAAGCCTTTTACAACGAAACATAATTTTTTAACATCGGAAATGTCGAAATTATGGAAAAAATACCATTTTGGGTGTTTTTAGATTGAATCGAAAAAAAAAAATTTTCGTTTCCTATATACTCTTAAAGTAAGCTTCCAAACAGAGGGCGGTTTTTTCAATTATTTATTCATCGACCCGGCCTATTCTTTTAAGAACAAAATTAAATTTGTTCCGAAACACTAATATGTATAAACTTTTTAAAAATACAACATTCGTTTTTAGGGTTGCCATCTTATTATTTTTCAATACTTTATTTTAACCATGCTTTTTTGACTAAATTGAAATTTTCGGTTCCGAAATCGCTCAAATTGTACAAAAATTTTCAGGGTTGCCTTATTGCAAAACATATCGAAAATGACTATTGTTATTCTGGGTTTCTGTGTTCCGATATAGAGCACCGTTTACAAAATGGAGTAAATTCTTGATAACTAAAAAATTAAACTGCTTCTATTTTTTCCAGACAAGGTACGATTTAAGAAGACTTAATTAGCTAAATTTAATGCAAAAGTATAAATTTACTTACTTGCACCTAGGGGAGCAATGCAAATAAATACTTGCCATAAGAAAATGATGAGATAAATGTGGAAGCAAGAGCAAAGAAAACATAAAAATTGCAAAATATTCATATTATTATACATTTTAATTTTATAATACCAATTCCTATGCTCCCCTTTAACATTAAATGTTACCCATTTAAAGCAAATTCCGTACCGCGCCCCCCCACAAACTTTTCACTCACACCCCAAAACACTACAACACAAGTCGAACTCAACTCATTTTCCCACGCTATGACGCTTTCTTGAAAGTTGTTCATAAATTGCTCCTTTGGCAGCTTTATTCATAATTCTTCGTATTCTTTTCGCCCCTTCTTTTGCGATTCTTTTCGTGTTTTTTTTTTCTTTTTTTCTTCGTCTTGATTTGTAATCAAAATTTACGCTCGCAGCTATAAAATATGAAATTTTCCCTAATTTAATAATGCTGAGTGAAGTCATAATATTTAAAAAAATAATAAAAATCTCAAAAAAATCAAAATGAAAAAAATATTAAAAATTAAATACCAACAATGCACAAAAGCAGTTAAAGGAAGCAAAAGAAGAAGAAGAAGCTTCTGAACATGATTTCGCTAAACGTCAAACATAAACGACGAATTAAATTTCGTTTACAGCTTTTTTCCCGCATTCTTTACCTTTCACTTTCTTCACTTTTTTCGTTTTTTTGTTGAACTCTGAAGCATGCCACTTGTAAATCTAAGATGGCTTCCTGTCAAAGTGTTTTGTGGATCTTGAATGCGACTCTGAGTTGTTCAAAAACGTTGCTGTTTTATGAGCGTGTTTGGCTTTTTTTCTTCGTCTTGTTGGCTTTCTTCATTTACCATAGGTACCTACAGTCTCAGCAGCATCCCATGCCAAAGGCAATTATTGCCAGAAAGTATGCATTAAAAAGCACGTTCTTAACTTATTGTTGTTTTTGTTTTTTCCTGGATTTTCCTTTTTCCCTTTCGTTGTATTGTAATGAGGGTCGTTGTAATTGTTTTAAGTATAATAACAGAATTATGTAGGGGTATGCATTTTCCGACCTACTTGAGAAAAGTTTTTTGTTTTTTTTTTTTTCTTGTAAGATGCCACTAAAATCTTTCTATGCAAATTGAATTTAATGAAAAATATTTTAGCTTGGCTACTTGGCATGACACAAAATATTAATTAATAAAAGTATATAAGCATTAATATTTTAGACACTTCGAAAGGATTAAAAGCATTTTGCTTCATGAAGGACAAAAATTTGCTTTAGTTAATTTAATTGTATGTTGCATCTTCTACGCTCAAAGTTAATTATTTATTGCCTATATGTACTTAAAGTATTTATAGTCATCAAAGTTACAAACAAAATGTGAAAATACTCATAACATACATGGGCCTTTTAATGTAAAAAATCCGCATTTATGCAACAAAGAAGTTGCAACATCATTTTCGTAACAAGAAGGTTGCAGTATTTGTACGTTAATTTGCTATAAACAAAGGAATGAATCCTGATGGTAAAGTTGCTTATCAAGGCATAAAATCGATAATCGTAAAATGCTCTTAACAGTAACAACATATTGGAATTATGATCAGCAGAAGCAGCAGGGGAAGTAGCAGGAGTTCTTATTCTATGGTATGATTTGTGCAGTTCGAAGCTTGTTTTCCCCAAACAAAACTCTTTGGGAAAACTATCTAAAATAGCTTTGAGAAAGTCTCATATTTAGTTTGTAGTACATGGCTAAAAACAGTTTTGATTTTATTTTTAACTTTTAAAATAATTTGTAGGATAACCATTTTGAAAATAACTTGGCCTACTACTATTCTATTCCTACATCTACTTTCCGTTAGTGGTCGGACTATTTGTGGCCTATTATTATCCTATTCCCACACATACTCTCATGAGTGGTTGTCCTATTTGTGGCCCACTAAAGTCCTATTCATACACCTACTTTCCTTTAGTGGTCATACTATTCGTGGTCAACTAATAACCTGATCCTACATTTTCCTTCCATTATTGGTCGCAATATTCTAATACAGTAATTCTACATCTGACTTTTATTATAGGTCGTACTATTAGTAGCCGTCTTAAATCTCATCTTATAACCACTAGCGACAGAATGCATAACCCTAGTTAACCATAATAAACTACAATTTCTATTGTTGCATGAAACAAAACTAATTATGGATATATTAATACGCAAGACAAAAATTTGTCTAACATTTTTTACTATGTTCGAAATTGAGTACGACTTTAAATTATACACCATTAGAAAGGTATTTGTATCTAGATGTGCACAAAGTCAAAATTGTGTAAATATTATGACTTCAAGCCAGGTAAAATTACGAAAAAAAAACGGTCACATAGAGCACAAAGAGAAAGACAAAGGCTGACAGTCTCCATGTTTTTTCTTTTCTTTTCGTTTCACATTAGTCATTGAATTAGGGATGATAAATGAGATTTCTATTTTGTACCTATTAGCAAAAAAGTACTTAAAAAGTACCAAAGTTATTTAATATATTTGTGGTAAAATTTTATCCATTGTTCGATTCTAGTTATAATAAAAGTACAAACTTGAAAACACAAGTAAAAACACATTAAACATCACATTTATTTTTTTCTTGAAACGAACCCTGAATCCTGGATTGGCTGAGCTTATCCCAGCTATAGAACCAGGGGAGTTCGCTATAATTTCATATCGCTATAACATAGTAAAAAAAAAACATTGCTATTAGTTGCGCTGAATATGCAACATTAAATTTGTGGTCGCTAAGTTTTTTTGCAACAGGTGCCGCCTTCGAATTAAAATGGCTTGCCAAACCATACTGTTCTGCTTGGGAAATTCTGTGATTTCTTTTCTCTAAATTTGATTTGTACCTCCCTGTTTTTCGCGCAGGTATAAAAATTGTGTCCTGGTAGCTGATTGAAATCTGCCTTAATCTGTGTTAAATCATCTATTACGTAACAGTCAGATTTAGTCCGGAAACCATCAAACAACTTTCGGGCTCGCCTGATACTTTTAAAACTCTGTAGGTCTTCATCTTATTTTACTCTTTCAGTCTTTGCATAGTAGATTTCGAGGTGCCTACCGTTGCAGCAATATCTTGTACTGAAGTGTCGGAATTTTGCTTAAAGAGTTGATTCACCTTTTTGGCTTGAGCTTGTTCGGTGGTCTCAGCAGCCCTTTGAGTTGCGTGACGCTAGGCACCTAAGGCCTGACCTGATAATAAATTACTACCTAATAAGAATAAATTGAAAAAGTCACTGGATGAGGAAATCCAAGAATCAGGAAAGTCGTGGCAATTTATATTCCTTTGTTCAAACTATCAAACAAACTGATTTTGACTTTGGAAAAAAAAATTGAAAGCTTAATTAGCAAAAGAAGTCGACAATGATGTTTGCCCTAACAGCAACTAGATGCCCTTGCCCTTATGCCATTGCTTTCTTAACGCTAACATATGTAGCTCATATATTTTTGGAGCGAAAAAAGAAAGAAAGGCGAATCGCATCTTCTTCATTTCCCAACGGAAGGGAAAAGGAAGCGCATCTTGTTCATACACTTGAGATATGCGTTAAAAGCGGACATGCCTATACAAAATGGAAGGGAGCATTCAGCACGAAAGATGCGCATGTTTGCATACAAAGACGCTTCAGCGCAGCTTTGCCCCGCTGTTAAAAACAAAAACACACATACGTTTTTGTTTATTTGTTTTTCAAATTTTATTTATTTTTCAAAATGTATACAACAACAAAATCTACGCCATCTATGTCAATTGAGAACATACGTATTCGAAAAATTATTGATTTGCCATACAAAATTCCACCCCTCTTTTCACCCCTTTTAAGGATCATTTTAGAGTTAGAAACTATCCTATGTCCATCCTAGGGTCTCTTATTATCTCCATACCAAATTTCATCGAAATTGGCTCACCGGCTTAGGCGTGAAAAGGTAACAAACAGAGTTACTTTCGCATTTATAATATTAATATAGATAGATAGATAGCTACGCATAGCTATTTCTGTCTTTTGCATTACAAAACATATCTATCGCTCTGGGCCACACTCGGAAAGAGTTTCAAACTCTCGCCTCGCAGACTGCGTTGGCTATTGGGCAAAAATCAAAATTTTTTGTGACTCGAAACCTAATAATATTGGTATCAATCGACAGGTAATTGTATCAATAAAATAAAAACAAAATATTTAGGGGAAAAACTCAGTTTTGGCTACGCTGTGACACTTCAAAGTTGAGATATTTTTCAAAAAAAATCATGTTTTATTCACTTCGTTTTGGGTTCTCTTAAACAAATAATTATCAAAAATTTGTCTTTTGATTAAACTAAGCGAAGTAAAGTTTTTTATTATAAATATTATTTGAGTTAATAAATAAATTTAAAAAATTTTGGAAAATATATAATTTGATGTATATTGCAGTGATTTTAATACACGATATTATCAAATGAAAAACTTCAGAAATTGACAAATTTCGATGAAAAAAAAAAAAAAAAACAAATCCTATAAAAATAAGTGCCGTGTTTTTTCTTTAATCTAATAGTTCGGATTCTATATAACCAGGAACTGCAAATAACTTTTCTTCTTCGTCCTACAAATATTTTTTTTCTTTTTTTAAAAAATGCTTAAAACAAAAAATTTGTATGATATCTTCTCTTCTTATACGAGATAAAATTGTATGTACTTATGTACTTATGTATGTTTCTTTGGAACGGGCAAAACTTTTTCTCGAAAACGGGTACAGCGATTTTGATGAAACTTGGAACAGTGTTAGATATTAGCATGCAATGAAGAATGAGCTAAGTTCAAACTTTGTAAATGCTCACCAGGGGGCGTGGCAGCGCCCTAAATTTTAAATTTGATTTGGTCATAACTCGCAAACCATACAAGGTATTTGAATGAAATTTGGTAGGCGGGTACTGCTTAATAATACCTTGTGACAGACAAAAAGTGGGTGGGATCGAAGAAGTGCCACGCCTACTTTTTAACGCTTGAAAATTTTGATTCAATATTACTCGAAAACGACTCCAACGATTTTAATGAAAATTTAGGAGATTTTACCTCTGCAAACAAGAATTAATATGTAATATGCCATTATATTGAGAAAACTCGTTGAAGGGCGTGGCACTGCCCACAAAACTATAATACGGTATAAAAAGAAAACTAATAAAGTAATCATTCTAAATTTAACTGTGGAGAGCATACTTGCTATAAGGCATCTCTGATCTGAAAGCGGGCAAAATATCGCCGTTGCGCGTGGAATCTCCCATACAAGCAAAATACGTCAAATGCTATTTCTCGCAAATGTTACAAGGTATTTTAATGAAATTTGGTATGTAGGTACTGCTTAATAATATCTTGTAACAAACGAAAAGTGGGCGGGATCGAATAAGTGCCACGCCCACTTTTTAACCCTTGAAAATTTTGATTCAATATTACTCTAAAAAGACTCCGACATTTTTGATGAAAATTTAGGATCTGTTACCTCTTCAAACAAGTATTAATATGTCATATGCCATTATATTGGGAAAACTCGTTAAAGGGCGTGTCACCGCACACAAAAATATAATGCGCTTTTAAAAGAAAACTACTAAAGCAATCTTTCTGAATTTATCTATAGGGAGTTTACTTGCTATTAGGCACCTACGACCTGAAAGTAGGCAAAATATCGAAAGTGAGCGTGGAACCTCCCATACAAGTAAAACACATTAAATGCTGTTTCTCGCAAATGATACAACATATTTTGATGAAATTTGGTATGCGAATCTGGATCAGGAGTATCTAAAGCATAACAAAAAGAAGGCTTTGTTTAATAATTTCCACGCTCACTTTTTTATCAAAATAAAAATTTTTGTTAATAACTCAGGCACAAAAAAAAAATAGAATGAACTGTTTAATTCTTATATGCTGTCTTATGTAGTTTTTGACTTTAAATCCGTTTTCATCAGCAGAATTGTCATTATACCTGTAGGATTTTGAAATATCCCTGCTTGAAGTTAAAGAAAACGCTGTGTTCAGTCTCATAGCGTAGCTACAAAAAAAGGTGAAATTCTTTTCTATTAATAGCATCGGATAGTTACATTCTTCCTTATCCAAATATCGTTTCAGATTTTTCCAATAGGATTCTTATTTTCCGAGTTATGATCCTTTGAAGATAAGATATTTCAGCCGCCATACAAAAGACAAAATATTTTGGGTGATTGGCATATCCCATTTATTTATTTTAGGGCATTCTATTTCGCCAAAAACAAATTTGAGTTTTTGATATTTTTCTATACCATTCGATGCTTTCCGAGTTTTTCTTATTATTATTCTCATCGGCTTATTTATCATTTTGAAAGCATGACCGTTAGAAGTGAAAAGATACAAATAGCTATGAATAAAAACATCGACTAAAATAATAAGATTAGATTGTTGACCGAGCAGGGATCGGTCTCCAGGTACTAAAATTTATGTTGAACATTTTTTTTTGTTTTTATGAACACAAATGGTCTCAAAAGTACAAAAAACACTGTTCCTACTATGTTTCTTTCATTTGTTATATTAAACATTACTTTTTCATCATCGTTATATATGGACCTTAAGAAAATCGTCCTAAATACCTGGTTTTTAGCAAAACTATAAAGTTTACAACAAATCTGAGATCATTTTTGAGCTCAGCGACCCCAAATTACTTATAGTACCAAATTTCATCGATATCCAACCACTCCTTCTATTTTTGACCATTGCTTGTATGGGCTCAACGCACTCTTCCTCGTTTTATAAACTGCAAAACTCAAACGGAACGTAATAGAAGTAGAATTTAATATTGTGCGTTGCCATTGACAACATAATTTGTTTATTCAGATAAAATTTATATATTGCGCTACATTACGTACTATACGAAATTATATTTTTTGTGCCAATATATCACTCTACGACATACTCAATATTTTTTTCTCGAAAACGGCTTCAGTGATTTCAATGAAACTTGGAAAAGTGTTAGATATAAGCAAACAATGAAGAATGAGCTAGGTTTGAACTTTCCGAATGCTCACCAGAGGGCGTGGCACTGCCCTAAATTTTAAATTTGATTTAATCATAACTCGCAAACCATGCAATTTATTTGAATAAAATTAGGGGAGCGGGTACTGCTTAATAATACCTTGTAACAGACAAAAAGTGGGTGGGATCGAAGAAGTTCAACGCCCACTTTTCAGCCCTTGAAAATTTTGATTCAATATTACTCGAGAACGAATCCAACAATTTTAATGAAAATTTAGAAGATGTTACCTCTATAAACAAGGATTAATATGTAATACGCCGTTATATTGGGAAGACTCGTTGAAGGGCGTGGCACCGCCCACAAAAATATGAAACGGTATAAAAAGAAAACTAATAAAGCAATCTTTTTGAATTAAAATGTAGGGAGCCTACTTGCTATTTGGCACCTACGACCTGAAAATGGGCAAAATATCGTCGGAGCCTCCCATACAAGAAAATCACATCAAATGCTATTTCTCGCAAATGGTATTGTACAACATATTTTGATGAAATTCGGTCCAGTTTTATGTACTTTTTGACACTGAGTCGATCTTCATCAGCAGAACTGTCATTATACCTGCAGGATTTTGAAATATCCTTGCTTGGAATTGAAGAAAACGCTTTGTTCAGTCTCATAGCGTACCTACAAAAAAAGTGAAATTCTTTCGAACAGCCGCACTCTTCCTTATCAGTATATCCTTTCAGATTTTTCCAATAGGACTCTTATTTTTCGAGTTTTGATCCTTTGAAGATAAGATATTTCAGCCCTCATACAAAAGACGAAATATTTTAGGGCATTCTATTTGAGTTTTTGATATTTTTCTATACCATTCGATTCTTTCCGAGTTCCAATGTAATTAATAATTAATTTTTTTCTCTGTGTATTGTAACGCATGTTCTTTCTTTTCACTGCAAAACACTATCTGTTGCCACTGTTGAGCCAACTGCATTTCGGCCTAATAGAAATTGAACGTTTTATGAGCTGGCTCAATAACTCGTTTTGCTTTCTTACCTTTAACCCAAACAGATGAGCAGATGAGACACAAGGGCAGCAGCAGCATTAACAGATGCACTCTTTTTGCATATCCTTGAGATAACTTTGTGCTGTTGTACTGTTCAATTGTCTGTGGCTGTGGCTTCTGTTGCTGATGGAACTGAAATATTATGGGGATTTCTTGGATGCATTGTTGCTGTATTACGCACACAGCCATACTGCAATGCAGTTGTGCTTAAATGGAATTTGCTTCTCTATCAGCAGGGTTTTAAGGATCAACTGGTATATCATCAATTTATTTTTTTGGGTAGGGATAGCTCTGCCAGTGGAACACTTTCATGCATATTTATGCCTGTATGCAGATTGTAGTGATTAGGAAAAACATTTTAATGGTTTTTTGATTGACCAAAGAGGAGGCATTAAAATTGCCTACTTTGAAAAGAACATTTGTTGTACATACCATATTGGCTACTTGTGATAGTAGAACATATATATTTAGTTAACTTTGTAATTTATTTTTTTAGTATATTTTCATCATTTTAAATCGGCAAAAATAAATTTAATGTTTGTTTTTTTTTAACCATTTATAAATCAATATTTACACTTTATTTTTGCTTTTAAAAAAACCTACATAAAGTCATATTTTTGTATATTTTAATATAAACATATCCCAATCATTCTGCTACGCCCACTCACGAACAACATTCGCGCATCTTCGCCAAAATACAAAGAGCAGTAAATATCAACTCATCCGTAATCTCATGCAAGTTTATGTGGATTCCATTAAACGATGAATCCTTTCTTCCTGCAACGTTTTGTAAGGGGTTCGCTAACCTCACAATACCGCACGCGAGCAACTTTTGCAGTTGTTTCAATTCAAGCGATATTTCACTTACCGCTTGCTGTCCCCTTAGCATTTTTTTGCTTCGCGAATGTAGCGATTTACTTGATTTTACTTTACGGGTTTTGTTTTGCTTTGCTTACCTACTTACATTCATGTTTTATTATCTTCATTTGGTTGTGTCTTTTGCCCAGTGTTGGGCCGAAATGAAAAAACTCGAGTTTCGGACGTGAAGTAAGAAATGTTGTGCAAAATGGAGTTGATTTCATTTTTCAAAAAAATTCATGAGATATTTCTTTTCTCTTAAACGAATCAAAGTGATCTTCAGGGTTGCCAACTTATATTAGTTCTCATCCAAATGCTTCAAATATATGACAAATTTAATTTTAATGGATTTGTTACCTTTAACACTCCTAAGAATTAAAAAATTTGCTGAAGAAAGTATATGAGTAACGGCGAAATTTATTTTTTAGTGTCGTAGCACCGCCTATTTTTCAAGAGAACGTAATTTTTCCGGTGCTCTTTAAAAATATGCATACCTACCTCATTCCATTTATCTCCTTAAACATTTTCAGATATATGACACAATTTTTGATACGATACTTTAATTTTTTTCCTAATTGATAACAATACACTGTGAAAATTTTATAACAATTATCGCATAATTCCTGAGTCCATAAAGGACAGTTAAATAGATAAATTTTTTGGGAAAATGAACCCAAAGTAACTCAAGGATTTATTTCTTTGACGTTGTCACTTATACAGATTTGTTTTCAACATTGTATCCTTGCATGTTCCCGCTGTACATCGACGTAGAATATATGACACAACAACAGTCAAACACAGATACCGTCATGCAGAAGTATATTTACTTTTATTTGCTAATATCCTTTTAGTTGCTGTTGTTGCTTTTCTTTTCTTTCGGCATGTTGTCTCCCCCATTTTTATATTATTTTCTTAGCTTTGGCAATGCCGCTATTTGTCAGTGGGTGGCAATGCGCACACGATTTTTTACTTTTGAATTGAATTCCTTCCGTATGGCTGTTCTATAGAACATGCTGTTTTTTTTTCTTCTTTTTTCTAATAAAGAACTCATGTTGCATATAATGGCACCTAAATATGTTTGCTTGTGTTGTCGCTCGTTCTTTGAAGAAATATGAAAATAACCTTTTAGCGTATGTCAAAGGAAGCATAATGTAACTGAGTGGTAGCATTAAATAAATAAAACAATTTTAGTAATTTTTTAGAAAATAAATAATTTCATTTGATGCATCCACGTTGTATAAAATCTTCTGAGTTGTCCTTTTTTCTCTAAAAGCAGCTGTTAAGGATATGCGTATTAAATTCTGGGACTCTTTAAATTTTACAAAATGACTATTTTGTAGTAATTTCTTTAAATTACACAGGTACACAAAAAAAAAATGTATTGAACTTTTTATTTTTAAATGCAGCATTATGCAATTTTTGACGCTGAATCCGACTGCGTTCTCAGAATTGTCAATGTACTTACTTGAGTTTTTTGAGATATCTTTTTGTGAAATTGAAGAAAACGCTGTTTTCAGGCTTATGGCTTTGCTTTTAATATTGTGTGTCATATCAATAAAAACTTTTTTTTAAAGTTCACTTTATTTTGTTCTAGATTTGTTTTTTTTTTTTTCTACAAACTGCAATCAAATTAATTTCGTTTGCAGTATGACTGCAGCAGTTTTCAAAAGAAGAATTCTTATATTTAAAAGAAAATTCATAAGCATTAAAAAACGTTTTTCATTTTGCTTATGTTCTACTTTGACAACTTGAGTTTTTCAAAGAAAAGTCGTCAACTAAAGGATAAAAAAGTTAAAAATACTCTATTAAGAATTAATTCTTTTGTGTGCATTTAAATGTTGCATGAAAATGAAAAAAATAAAAAACAACGACAATGTGTCATGAGAAAGCTTTGAAAGAAAAATTTCCACTATCGTCACATATATGAGCACGGCCACGTAAGACGAAGCTATGCAACTTTTTTTTTTTCTTTGAATCTCCCACTCACAGGCCTGACGAGAGGGGGGGGGGGGGTAAGGGGGGGATTCCCCCAGGCCCGGAGTTTTTTGGAGGGCCTGGATTTAAGCAGAAACAAAATCTTCATAAATAAAATTTATAGTAGTATTTTGCAAGCTTGCGAAATGATATTTACGCTCAACTAGAGGAAACGGGCCCAACCAATGAACACGAAACAAGCACTTGAGAAAAAGCCCGGGCCCGAAAAATTTTTTTTTTTTTTCAAACGAGAAAAAACAAAGGTGTTACCATTGCCTGCTAATTTTTTGGACAAATCTAATAAGTTTTTTTGTTTGACTTAACTTACTCCATTTTCATTCTAAGCACTTCACATAGACATTATTTTCCATATTTTTATTTAATAACAGAATTCTTTCCAAGTTCGTGCTTCTAAACCTTCGTGTGATTTACAGGTCCTCACGGGCCTCTAAATTAAAGGCTTTTGTGGTTAGGTACGGGCTCGCATGAAAATCGATTTCAGAGCCCGAGCCTATCGCTGATAAGTAGAGCCCCACGGGTCATGATTAAAACTAGAACCAACGCCCATCTTTGCTCTCTCAAGCGTTGCTCTCACAGCCAAATTTTATTTTTTGCCAAAATATGGCTTCGGGAATTAATTACAACTACTACAACAAAAACAAAAAGTGTCGCTCGGACCCGGTTTCAGAAATATAGCCATTGGAAGATCGCGATATATCTTTTATTAAAATCGGTATAAATTAAGAACCCCTAGATGGATTTTAAAAATATTGATGTCATATGAAAGGTATTTTACCGGACTTTATGATTGCTGGCATTGTTGTTGTTTAAAGTTCCTAATTTCAAGAAAATTTATTTGGTCCATTTTTGTTTTTTTCTATAAAAATTTATTAATGATGCAATTTCAGATACATGTTGCATACCAAATGAAAGGAAATCAATTGGGCTTCTTAATTTAGTTACTAAAATTACAGGTTAATAACACATTTTTAGGGAAAAATAACGGTTTTTTGGGAAAAAAATGGGGTGAATTTTTGAAAAATTATCATATCTCGAAAACTATCACTCAAATTGAAAAATTTGTGCAGCAATTATATAGTCCGATAAAATACCTTTCATATAACATCAATATTTTTTAAATACATGCAGGGGTTCTCAACTTATACCGATTTTTATAAAAGCTATATCCCGATCTTCCGATGGCTATATCTCCAAAACTAAGTCTGAGCGACACTTTCCGATTACACATTCTTTGTGAGAATAATAACTTTAACAAAAAAAGTTTAGTTTAAAACAAATTGGGTTCTGGGAGCAACGGTTGACTTTAGCCAAAAAATAAAACTTATAAAATTAATAACCTTTAACACGCTACATAACTTAAAAATTTAAAGGTACAGAATCCTGCCTTCAGGAAAATATTATTTGTTGAAAGGAAAATTATACAAGACCATTTTATAGCTCGTTTTGTAGACAAAATCAGTACTTTGAGAACAGATCCATACCCCAAAAACTAGTATGTAATTTTAATTACGTTTTTCTTTTTATTTACAATATAGGATTTCCAGAACAAATATTTTGCCACTTCAAATTTACAAAAAATCAAATTCTAGTCATGAAAATTTTCTTAAAAAATTTGTTTTTTTGTTCCAAAACAGCATAAAGTTTAATATTTGGACCGAAATCTCCTAGGGATATAATCTTAGCATAGTTATACTCTACAAAAGTTGATTTAATGAAATCTCCGAAAGAAACCAATAGTGTCGAAGTTCTGGAAGTTAAAATGATTTGGCCTTTTTTAGTTTATTTTTCAAGCATTGATTGAAGACCGGCCGAAATCTTATTTTCGACTTTTATTTTATGAATATGGGCGGGAAGCATCCAAAATCACAAATTTGCACATTTCACATATCTCTTGGGCATTCTAAGTCTATTCTATGAGTATGTATGCTCATCCTGTATGCATTGTCATAGCCTAACCACGCCCAACTTGTAAGATATAGTCTATGAAGGATTCAAGATTTTTGAAATTTGCCTTACTTTTAAGCTGATTATAAAATAATTTGATTAAAATACGTAAGTGCAAATGTAAGGGTTGTGTATAGCAAAAATTTTTAGTGAAAGAATTGACCTTTAATGCAAAAAACTTTTTGCCAAAAAACAAACCTTCTTGTAAATTTCGAAGAAGTCGGGAAGAAGAAGGAAAAAAACACAAAATTTAGTATAAAATTAAATTTAATTATCGTTGATAGTCGCGCGAATAAGATTAAATTCGATTAATAAACATCCGCCGATCATCCTATATGTGCATTTCAAATATAAGTAAGGTTAGGGAAACAGACAAGAAAAGTTAGAATTAAAGAGAAAAAGTGAAAAAAAAATTATTAATTAAATAAGATCTAAATTTCGAATAGAAAAAAAATGTGCAAAAAAAATTCCATTATATACATAAAAAATAATTTTCGTCTACAGGGTGGCTGATTCGAACTGTTACCAACTTCAGATAGACTTATTTGACAGATGGAACATGACAGCTGTCTAAAAATTGGCATGATGTTAGTTTATTCTATTGTCAACAAGTAACCAAAAGCATTTGCGCGTCAATTTATTGAAAATAAAAAATTTTCGAAATGGAATTCAAACGTAATAGTGTGATTGCTCTTTGTTTGGCTGGAAAATCGCAACCAGCAATTGTTCGTGAGCTGAAACATTTAAAAGTGAATAAAATGTTTGTGTATCGGACCATAACACGTTACAATGGTACCGGCAACGTTGCCAAACGACATGGTGGTGGTCGGAAAATAACTGCAACATCACCAGAAATGGTTCGAAAGGTGAAGGCCAGAATTGAGCGAAATCCGAGACGCAGTGGCAGACAAATGGCTGCCGAGCTGAAAATATCGCGTGAACGAATGCAACACATATTGTCAAACAAGCTCGGACTAAAGGCCCTCAAGTTCCAAAAGGCGCATGATCTCACTCCTGCTCAAAAAAAAGTTAGGCCCGATAGAGCCAAGGAGTTGTTGCGCTTGCACGCCGCCGGAAATCTGTCACAAATTGTCTTCTCTGATGAGAAAAATTACTGTATCCAGCAACACGTAAACAAACAAAATGATCGGGTTTACTTGACAGAGAGGTCCTACGAAAATTTGAATGTTCGTTTGGCCACCAGGACGCAGGCACCACCGCATGTGATGGTTTGGGCTGCAGTGACTGCTGATGGGCGCTCGTTTTTTTGGCCGCTGCACAGTGCAAAATTTTCAGAGTCTAGCGGAACTTAATTCATATCTCAGCACATATAGCAGTTATGGTTATGAAACTTAATACTTGGATTTATATTTAATTGGTAAAACACTATGCAGAAATTAAGGGGGATCAGACAAGGGATTATTATACCCCCATATATGAAAATGCTTAAAACGTTGTATTTTTGCTCTCATACCAGATATCGCTATAAAACTTGATACATATAACCATTTCCTTATCAAAACACCATAAAAAATGAAGGGGGTAAGACAAGGGGTATTTGCTATTTCTTGCATTTTTATTCAGAAATGCTACTGAATTTCGAGAGGATTCCCCCTACCTTTCAAGTATATTATAAACTAGCGTACGGATAGTTACCTTTAAATTATGGAGAGTGTCAGATGTTAGTGTTGGTTAGCCTATTTTTTCCAAAACAAAACCAACGATGGCGTCCGATGTCGGTTTTTCATGAAATTTCGGTGTTATATGAAATTTCCAAAGACATTCTGGAAAAGGTTTAGTTAAAAGAAGATCGCAGAATATCGCAGAAGATGTTTTGTGTTTCCAGTAGAGGAAAACCTACCTTTCAAATTTTGTACGTTTCAAAATGGCAATTTGTGGTAACACCTTTTAAAGTATCCAATGAAGTTGAAAATGTAAATCTTATCCACTTCTTAAAAAACCACAATTTTCACAAACAAATCACATACGAGTAAGAAAAGATTTTGCAATTATTTGAATGCCAACAAGTGACAATTTTACTAAAAAATAAATTATAAAAATTTCGCGGCCTACTGACTTACCGTTTGAATGTACTACTCTATTAACTTTAACAAATCGAAAAGCTTTTAATAGGCAAAAAGTATGATTGAATTAGTAATGCAAGTTTCAGGTGCATTTTGCAGTTGTTTGGCAGGGTTTTTCACCAAACTGAGTATGAGGTTTTTGAGGTGGGATATTAGGCTACTGAAATAATGAATAATCTTACGCATTTTATGTATTCCAAAAATTGAATAAAGTTCCGCTAAACTTCCCAAATTTCGCACTATGCGCTGGCGTCAAAGGAAACGCCCAGGTGTATCGTGAATCTGTGTTGGAGGGTGCTTTACTTCCGTGAGCACGCAAACATTTCGGTCGCAAGCCATGGACATTCCAACAAGACTCGGCACCGTCACACAAAGCTCGTGTGAATCAAGAATGGTTAGAAAAAAACGTTCCTAGCTTCATTTCTGCTCAACAATGGCTCTCAAAATCGCCTGATGCAAATCCACTGGATTTCTCAATCTGGGGTATGTTGGACAGAAAGGTCTTGACTAAAAAATACCAGAGAGTTGATGCGCTAAAAGTGGCCCTTTAACGGGAATGGCGCAAACTTCCACAAAATCAAATTCGTGCAGCATGCGACTCGTTCTTCGACCGTCTACGGGCCATATTTAAGGCCAAAGGTGGCCATATCAAAAATCTCAAGTAGATTCTTAAAATTTCAACATTTCCCAACAATTATAGCGTTTGATCAATAAAATCTGTGCATGGAAACAAAAAATATAGTCTTTTGAATTGGTAACACTTCGAATCAGCCACCCTGTATACAGCGGATTATTTAGTTTAGCTCAGTGAAAAGAATTTGCATATATATAAGTATATAAAAAAAAAAACTAACGTTATATATATAAGAGACTACAAGTGATATGCAAGTTGAAAAATTTTAAGTAAAAAAAGATTAAATTAAGAAAGAAGTAAAAGTAATAGTTTAAAGTATATTAAAGAAAAGAAAAGTTAAAATTAATTTTGGAAAAGTGAAAAATTTAAAGATTCAAAATTAGTCTAAATGCATTTTATGAAATTTGATTGCAAACAAAATATTAATGAAAAGTCCGTAAACTAAAATTTTAAGGTTTAAGCCAAGTTAAGACTCTTGGCCATAAAATTGCTTAGCAACATTGCTTGGCAACATAATTCTTCTTAACATCAAGAGTTTACAGCTGGCAACATTTCTCATCGGGTACTTTACCATCATGGGAGGCCTCTGCTGATCAACATGTATACGTGAGTACTCTTCTTTTTTTTTTGCCTGTATTTGATTTACGCTCTCAGAGCTAATAAACTAAAGCAACACATTAGAAATTCAAAGGTTAATGATTGAAAGAGAATTTCGGTTCAAGTCCGTGGTGAATAATATGAACAGAATGGAGTTGTAAAGTTTTTTTTCTTTGCTCTTCAATATTGAGTATGTATTTCATTTTGTTTGCATTTGATTTTCTTTTTGCTTACATTGATCACTATCGTTTAAATTTTATCTATGCTGTTAACATAAATGTTACAGTAAATTAAAAGGTGAATTTCGGAATTACATTTATTGATGCGAGATCAGAATTAATCAAATTATTTTTTTTTCTTAAGTCTTGCTACTTGCTAGGCTTTTAAAATCCATTTATAATTAATTGAAAATTTTGCGCAAATGATAAATAGAAATTTTTGTTAAAAAAAAATTGTAATCTAATTTCTATAAATTTTATATATTTAGGCTTAGATCTTCTGTTTAAGATTTTTTTTAAAAAAAAACAAAGATAAGTGGTTTTAAAAAAAGATTTGCTATAAGGATTAATTTGTTTGCAATAAGCAAAAATTTAGGTCTATATTAAGTGAATTATGGATTGAAATTTGTTAAGAATAAATTTGGAAATATGTCGAATTGAATTTAATATTTTTTTCATTCAGGGATGAATTAGGGAAGAATACATTTAGGTTTTAAATGGATCCTACAAAAATGTTTCGGGATTTAGGATCATGGTAAGGAGGGTAAAGACCCATGTATCTTCTGACCTGTCTTGGAGATACAATCACCATTTTAGTTACTGCCATCAATTTTGTTGTTTTTTTTTGTTTTGCTCTTTTGGCCTTAATGGGGTTTAATTTGAATTTGGGGTCATCTAGTCCATTTAGTTTAGTAAAGTTTAGTTTGTTAAGTCAGTTTTTTATGACGCTTTTGTTAAGGGAGTCTATAATAATATATGTATGGTCCTTTGGTAGTGGTAGAGAGTCAAAACCCACCCCACCCGACTGCAGCTAGCAGATCAATGGCTCCCGCTGGACTCAATATCCTCGAACAGCAATGGATCTCCTACTGGAGTTTTAATATGGCAAAAGGTACATTGCAATCGTAATCAAAAGTTTTTATGTAGAAAACCGTGTTTCATAAAAAATAAAAATTTTATGGTTGATTGTGAACCATAATATAATCTGAGTGAAATTTGGATAAATATGCTGAAAAAATTGCTCATTTATAATTTTAAAAATTTCTTTTAGATACAAAAAAAATGGACTTTATACAGTATGACTGCTAAAATGACGATTATCGGATTGAATATAATTTGTTTCTCGTTTTTCATTTTGGCATGGTAATTTATGCCAGATAGTTTCTGGCTTTGTTTCCAATTAATTTGTTTGCATTATTTCCTATGAAATTATTTCCAGGAGCATCATACTTATCATACCTTATTCGAATTACCAGCAATGAAACTACGTGCAAACTTACTGTCATATCAAATAATTTAATTATAATAAATATATTTTTAAACAAAGCATAACTCCGCACTTATAATTCCAATAAAACTCTTTACAACTCCCAATCCACTAAAACCAAATTAATTTTTTCATATTTTTTTTTTTTAGCTCTTGCAAAAACAAAAACAAAGGAAGCCATAAAAATATGGCTTCCCATTTCCATTAAGCGTTCCAAGTATTGCCATTCATCAGCGACTAGTGGCTGGCTGGTTGCAGCAATGATGCCCTCTTTTTTTATTTATATTTTTATTCATATTTTTATTCTTATTTTACTGTTGCTTCTTTTACATTTCACTTTGGATTCCACTGTGTCCAGTGCTACATACAATCCTGCTGCTCCTTGCTCCATTATTGTTTTATTATTACTCATAATTTGTTTTTGTAAATAATTGATGGTTCGCTTTAAATAGCTGCTCATTCTTTTCCTTTTCGTTTGTTCTTCCCTTTCTCTTGCGCCGATATATCAATGCTTTGTCTCTGTCTGTCATTGCAGTGCAAGTCCATTTCACTTTAATGTTCATTTTTATTAGCAAATTAAAATGGTAGATAGAGAATGAAATGACACTATGGGTAGATGGGGCAGCGATATTGTGGGGGTTGTGGGAATTGCGCCATGTTCAATGAACCAGTTGAGCTTGAAGCGCTTTTCAGAACATTACAAGCTGTTCAACTTCAAAGTATTTTTGGTTTTCATTTTGTTTTTAATTGTGAATTGTGCGAGCAAAATAAAAAAAAAAAAAATTTTATTTGGTTTTTGTTTTGCTTTGTTTTCGGAACTAAGTTGGTGCTTGTTCGAATTCTTTTTCTGTTTTCTATAAAAAAAAGTATTTAATAATTTGCTCTTACAATTCGAGTTACGAATTGTTATAGATTACGTTTAAAGTTTTGCTTTGATGTGGTTTCCTGAAATTAACCTCAATATTGTTTCGATGGTGTTTTCGAAATTAAGTGATGTGACCTAAATAATAATATTTCCAGTTGATTTTCAAATACAAAAGATACTTACAGTTTCAGAAGTACAAATCCAATGTTATCTTTAAGTAGTTGCTGCAGAAGCAACCTTTTTTGTAAACTGTCACTAAGTCTTCATAATATACATATGTTAGAAATATACGCTTTTCACAAAAATTTTAAACAAAAACTGCCCATATCTACAAAGAAGTCCTCTTTACTACTGCTGCTTCTTCTTCTCATATGTGTTACAAAATGTATCCCTTCGTCAGACATACCTACTTACTTGTTATTCATGAACTGTTTTGCTATTTGTTTTCCAATCAAATTACAACAACAGCAACAATGTAACAGTCACCACAACAACAAATGGGGCAACAAAGTAACCAAGATATTTATGCAAATTTTAAATGCGCAGATAAAAGCAAAAACAAATAAAATTCAAATAAGAAACAAATAACGTTGATAAGAGAACAACAACAGCAACAACAATGAAAATATTGCAAAAAAAAAAAAATACAGAATGCTACGTGAGTGACAGGGGAAGATATTTTTTGCATTCAGGGAATATGTGGGAAAAGGTCTCGAATTTTTGTAAAAAAAAAAAAAAAATTAGTAGATACCTATTTGTAAAAGCGTAAAATGCGTTTAACTCTTAAAAAAAAGCTGGTATTTTTTTTTACCAGAAACTCAAATGGTAATAGCTAAGCCATGCGATACTTTTGTTAAAAGCTTATTGTCCATAACTGAACATGCAGCTGCTATATTAGAGCGCTTTACGTATACTTATATGGAGAATAACAGCGGAAACTCGAAAAAAATACTCTTAAGATTAAGTACTTATACATTTTCGTATCAAAGAAAAGGCGTTGTTGCTCAAAAACTAATCTTTTTTGGTGGTTTTAGCGCCGAATACACATTTTCTCAAGAAACTAATTCTTGAATGTCTTTTGAACAAAATATAAAAAAACGGAGAAGTAATCGAGTGCAGACAAAATTAATTATACTTAATTAATTATGTCTCCACTTTCGAACACAAAGTTCACAAATAAAAGTTTGAATCTAGAATTTGAAGTAATTAACTATGACCCAAAAAATTCAAATCCGTTGTTCAAATTGTTTATACCTGTTTTAGTTCTGCCAGTGGGGACTGTTCGAAAAGTCGAACAGTGATTTACCGCACGATTTTAGATTTGGATACGCTACAACACTTTATTTTGAGAAGTTTGATCAAGTAATAATTAAGCCAAAAATGGGAACGATTGAATGATAGCTGTGTTCCAATGGCAGCGGATCTGATCCGGTTCAGATCCACTTTCAAGCAAAACAAAAACAAATTCAGAATCAGCTCAGACCTTAGTTCCATTTTAGGGATCCATGAAAGCGTTACAAAACCTTTTTTGGATCCATGGGAGTGTTCTGAAAACTACTGATTTTATTTGGTAGCACTGGCTTATTTCTTGACGGGTTGTCATTTACTGTCAAAAAAGTATATTAAAAACATTGAAAAAAAAAAATTCAAATAAGATAAATAAAAATCAAATTAAAAAACATAAAATGAAATCATCAGCAAGTGGAGTCTTGGCACCGAAAACCTTACGTAATACGCTCTGATTGGGCAAATCTGATCCTCAAAATGGTCACATCAGGAAAAACGCCCGATGAAATCCGACAAATTGGTGGCAGAGTGTTCCACACCACAACGATTGTAGTAAATTTTAAATTTAAAATTTGTTGAAAGTCTTTATGTTTAAATTAAACCGTTTATTAAAGAGCGTAATAAAGAGAGGACAATTTTTCATATTGGAACATATTTTTTTATTCAACTTTCTTAAATTTGCTTTTATAAATTCAATGACATTTATAATTTGACATTTGTATTTATTCTTGCCAATGCTACCAAGTTTTTTAAATTGAATCGGTGTGCGTTCCACTACCGTTGGAACACAGCTAATGTTAAATGGCGACTTGTCGAGGTCAAAGTTCATGAAAATGTGAAGATGATCGGCAAATACTTAGCTCCATAGCTGCCCAGATGTCGCACTTAGGGGAATAAAATGTGAAATTAACACCCTTTTTTTGCCCTTAATATATTTCCTGAACATATCAACCCCCAATCTTCTCTTTTAAGGGAGGGCACATCGAAAAAAATAAAATAAAATATTTAAAATTTGTTGATATTCGGGCAAAAATATTTTTATTAAATTTTTTTTCCCGCTTCCAGAGTGCCCTTGGTGGAGACGAATGTAAGACTAACCTGCATTTTCCCCCTCAACATTTTGTCCGAACATAGTTATCCCCTCTCTTTATCCACATACAGATGTTACTTAGTGTAAATTCCGTGTGAATCGTTTAAACGGTCTTCTGGATAATGCTATTTAATATTATATTTGAATTAGGGCCACCCCAAATACCCGCCTTAACCCTTTCAAGACAAACGGGGCATATATGTCCCATTTGAATTGTTCAATGCCAGACCCACACTTTCATTGCGATTGGAGCTTGATAGGTCTTCATCGAGATCAAAAAGACACAGAAATTCAAAGGTGTCAGAGAATTTTAGCTTTATATCCTCAGGACTTAACAGGGTGATTCAAAATCCAAAAAATTTTCTTTTTTTTTTCTAATTTTCAGTAGATCTTATCTTGAATACTGTAATATAAATGATATGAAACGTCTAAGTAACATGTGTGACAGACTTAAGCTTTCTTGAAATATTAAGGAATTTTTGATTTACCGGTTTGTTTTCCAACAGGGTGCTTAGATAAAATGGGACACCAGTGTCGTTGATCCTTAGGTACTTTTTTTCGCTAAAATTTCTTTTTTTGCTTTTTTTAAATAAAAATAATTAATTCGAAATAAATTAAAAAAAAAACTATGAAGAAATCATCCATGGTGAATTTTGAATCAAAGTTTTTTATTTTGTGAAACTAAAATGGTCCAGCCAAACTTTTGATTGAACACGGCTCATTTTGTTCGTAAATAAATTTGGATACAAACCAACTCTATGGATTTATGCGTTTTCTACTTCTTTTCTTTTAATCCTCCATCAAGTCCTAACAAACCTATAAAATCCATAAAACTGTATTAAAATTTGTACTTAAAAATGGAAAATAATGCCACTAAGGTGTTTTTTAGGCTAATTAAATCTGATTATGATGTTGGAAAACTGAAAAATTCAAAATGGCGCAGGAAAATTGTGCATACTTCCCATGCCACTAAACCAAAAAAAAAAAAAAAAAAAAAATTAACCTATTTTTTTACCTTTCAGGACCAATGGGACTTTTTTCACACTTGTAATTAAAAAAATTTAATTTTGAAAATACATTTGAAGAGAAATGTTATATCGCTTAGCATGAATCTGCAAAAACAATTAAAAATTTTCCAGCGGTTCAGGAGCGGTCTGGAAAGGGTTAAAAAACGTATTTGCGAGATAAGTAAATGAATGCCGATTTAGCAGTAAAATATTCTTGAAATCGTGGGACTCAGATTAATTTTCTTTTTTTTTTTTTTCCTTTTTGGTATGAAATGACTCTCAAATATAATATTTTTTTTTTTTTTTTTCTGACTAAAAACACCCAATTTTTTGAAACTACTTAATGCATGCATACAAACATAAATCCAAGAATCAGTTGCATCACTATGTTACGCTGCATTCAATGCATTTCAAATTCCAATCAGAAACGAACACGTTACTCGTACGGATTCAATGTTTCGCTAATGTTTTATGATCCTTGAATACCAAACTGAATGAAATGTACACGAAAAAATCCTTAATGCTGCTACATGTGGGTTAACAGCTGACAGACGGCTGCTTGCAACCATAACTTTTATGGATTTTCTAACAAATGGCTTAGGCTGGATGGCCGCCTGCCTGCCTGCTTGGCACTGCGCTCAAGAAAGACGCGCCATTTCGCCGTTCTAAATGTGAGAGGACACACAAGCAAACATCATTGTGTGCGTGTATGTGTGAATGACATTTAACATTTTCGCAATTTCTTTGAAAAATTGAACGACATCGAAGCAGCGCGCGCGTATCGATCAAAGTCGGCTTAGAAAGAAATCTGAAGATGGAAAATTGTAAAAAAGAAAAGGAGTAGCAACGCCAGTTTGAAATGAAACGACAAAGTCTCCTTTTTCAGTGGCGGCAAACCGTTGTGAAAATAAAAAGCGGAAATAGGATTTTGATTTGTTCGTCACGTTGTATGCATGATGTGTTCGAGTGTATGTGTCTGCGAGTGGCGCGCGTGTATGTGTTTACATAATAAATTCTGCTCCATTTTGCTCTTGATTTATATGCAAATTTTCATTGGATTCTTCCAAGTCGTTCGTACATACATCGCGCACCGTTTGTTGCAAGGCTGCACTGTGAAACAAATGCACAATTTTGTTGAAGAAAAGAAAAAACAAAAAGAGAAGAATCAGTACTCTTAGCTGGAATAAAAACACCAGCACATCAAAAAATGCAACGGAATTTTTCAAATCCAAGAAAATTATTCTGGGGAAGATTTTGTTTGGTCATTTGGACGTGATTCTCTTATTTGAGAACAATTATTGCATTATGTAGCATATCTACAAAAGAGGTAGAAAATCTAGATCAAAAATAAATGTAAACTTTCTTTTCAGGTAGTTCTCTATAAGCTACATTTTCTTTTATCAAATTTTCTTTTTACTCCACAGTGCAGTGCATAAATTTTAGATTTCTTTACAAATATGGAATTTTCATTTTTACTTTTATTTTTTTTTTCCTCTCATTTTATCTTTTATTTTTTATTTGACTCTTTCGCTCTCTCTCTTTCTCTCTCTCGTGTATACATCTACTCGCTTATGCAACGTCGCGACGTTTTTTGCTATCCGCTATAAAGGTGTGGGTGTGAATGTGTTGGGCTTGTCAGCATGTAAATTCCTCGCAATGACAGCAATTTCCGTTAGTTTAAAGGATTTTTTCATGTATTTGGCAGTTGCTGAAAAACACAGCATTGACATTTTTTTTCCATTACTTTTTTTATTTCTTCTTTTCCTTTCTAAGCGTTTGAAAAGGATCTTTGTAGACATGTGGTAAATGCAACTATCGAAATATTCAGAATAAGGAAATGACACTCAAGGCTGCGTGCTCTTTGCTTATGTACACATATTTTTCAAATGGTAAATTATGCTTTTTTTGCGTTCTAATGAAGAAAAAAAAAATAAAAATTGGTGTGCAATGTATGAAATAAAAAGTCATCATGAGCACAATTTTAAAAGGAGCCAATTTCATATCAAAGCGAATGAGCAGTGGTTAATAAGAATATGCTTATCAACCAGGTTTAAAATACATGAAATAATGATATATAAAATTTGAATAGTTGAAAATTAGCCAAGCCTTAAGATTATTATAATTTTAGAAAGAAAAAATATATAAAAATCACCAGAAATGAACTGTAGAATGCATTTAAGTGACAGATTTCGGTGTTTTTGTGAGTTAAGTCAAAAAATAAATGATTTAACTTCTATAAGAAATCAAATAAAAAATGTTAAGAACGTATGGTAAAAATTCCGACTCAGTTATTTTTATGTGTCCAATAGGAATTATTCATTGATGATTCAATTATGAACCACATTTTTTCTACAAAACTTTATGAAACGGTATGGCAAATTTTTTTTTCTGTTCCATAATGTGATAGAAATTTATTTTAAAACAAATAGAGTTTCAGTAAACTTTATGATAGTGGTGCTGATGGCGAATGACCGCATCTATCACAAAGTTTATATTTATCACACGTCAAGTTCTCCCGGTTAAAATCTCGCCCAATAATAAACAAACATCTTTTTTTTTTAATTTTAACCGTCCTGTTCCCAATTCCACTTTCACGTGAAAGTGGGTATAAAGTGGAATGCAAAACTTTTTGAAAAGTCGGCATTATGCTACGACTTTTCAATTAATTTTGCTTTTTTAGAGCTGTTTTATCGATCAAATTGAGAAAAAATACACACGTAAATATAAGCTCCAGAGTTTTCCCATTTTTAGCGAGTAATTCTAACTTTTATTTCAAATGTAATATTATTAATATATGTGAAATAAAAAACTCTAACTAAAAAAATATTTTTTCCGATGACAAGTAAAAAGTCGGCAAATTGTCATTTTCGAAGTCAGTGTTTGTGTGAATTATTTGACATTTCATTATATCATGGTGTTAGTAAGAATAGTTCGAAAACAGGATGCCACCTGATTTTATTTCTTTAATTGCAATAGAACATCTAATTAACCCAATAAAATGCACTGAGCATGAAAAAAAACTTTCTGAAATTCCCTCAAATCAGAGGAAACCCCATAATTGGGCATATCGCCTAATACATTATTTTGACAGACAAAATTGCGAGCAGTTATAATTTCAAGTGCATTGCAGCTGCCGTTGTTAACGTGAAACTCAATTAAAGTTTATAAATTTGATAGAAAGCATTTTGATCTTGTTTACTTGTGTGCATTCTTTAACTGACTGCGAAAAAGTTTGCATTTCTACTGTGAAAAGTTAAACGTCTTGAACAGTCGTTGAATAGGCTTCACATCCACATCGAAAATAAAAAGTAATCAACAAGTCTTCGAAATTAAAAGTAATTGAAATTACACGGATTACGGAACAGGCCGGTAATTGTTTTTTTTTTTTTTTTGGTTTTAATAACTTTTGGTTATTTTAATTGCTTCTTATTTTTTAATATAAGTTGTAGTACAGTCATTTGGTAGTTTTACCTGGAAAGTTTTGCGGGATTAATGCAAATGAGTTATTTTATAGATTTCAATGTGCTCTTTCAGAATTTCAACTTTGCTACCCCGAGTCGAGTTCGCTCGCGCCGCCATATTGGAAAAATAGCGTCCAAAATCAGTTTTTTACAAATATCTCTTTAACAGTTACATTTAGCGAAAACTATAGTGGCGCAATATTGTAGCTTATAAACTTTTCTATAAAAATGATCTCTTAATTGTTTTCGTACGACTTATAACTCAGGAGATATTCTAAGTCAAAATTTAAAAAAAAATTTGTAAATTGTGCATGCCGCTTATGAGTAGGCACAGTGATGTGTTGAGCTTAAAATTACGATAACTCATGAACAGTGAGTCACATTTTTAAAGTAAAAACACTTGCTTATAGGGAATTACTTCCACTATAAGCTGCATTTTATTTTTTTATTCCACAACCTAAAGTTTAGGAGATATTTTTTCAACAAACCTAAAATGTAGAAAAAACCCGTTTTTTCAAAATAGCTCCAAAAAGGTTCGTTCTAGAAAAAATAAATTTCTTGCATTTTGTAGAACGTTTAATTTCCTTTAAAGGTCTCTCCGAACTGTTTTTTCGTCCGACTTAACGTTCATGAGATATCGCGTCTTGAAAATTATTCAAAATTGAACATTGTACTATGCTCCATACTATGTTCAATTTTGAATGATTTTCAAGTCACGATATCTCATGAAGGGTAAGTCTAACGAAAAAAACAATTAGGAGAAATCCTTTTAGGGAATTAAACGGTCTACAAAATGCATGAACATTTTTTTTTCTAGGACTAACCGTTTTGGAGATATTTTGAAAAAACGGTTTTTTCTAAATATTAGGTTTGTTGAAAAAATATCTCGTAAACTTTATATCATGTGAAAAAAAAAAAATGAAACGAAGCATTTAGTGAAAATAATTCCCTATAAGTATGTGTTTTTATTTTGAACGCGTGACTCACCGTTCATGAGTTATCGTAATTTTAAGCTCAACACATCACTGTGCCTACTCATAAGCGGCATGCACAATTTACTAATTTTTTTCAAATTTTGAATTGGGATATTTCCTGAAATATAAGTTGTACAGAAACAATAAGAGGTCATTTTTATAGAAAATTTTATAAGTTAAATATTGGGCCACAATATTTTTCTCTAAATGTATCCGTTAAAGAGATATTTGTAAAAAACTGATTTTGGACGCCATTTTTCCAATATGGCGGCGAGAGCGAACACGATTTGAGGTAGCAAAGTTGAAATTCTGAAACAGCACATCGAAATCTATAAAATAACTCATTTGCGAAAATCCCGCAAAACTTTCCAGGTAACATCATTTTATTCTCCCAAATGATTGTACTATTGGTTAAAAAAAAAATTATTTTTAATACCAAATCGTGTATGACAGTCAAAAAAATAATTGGAAAAAAAAAAATTGCTTCTGAGTTCACACGGTTTGAGCCTTAGAAACTTCAAATGATCGTCTATTTTAATTTCCATTTTTCGTATGGGAAGGATTTTTATTTTGGTAAAAAATAAAAAGAAAAAATATGAAATCCTTTAAATTCGATTTTTGACTTAAAAGACTATGTGATATGTGCGAAAAAGTACATGCCATCGGCAGTAGCTCAATCATATTTAACCCGATTTTTGAAAATTTTATTTATCTATAGAACTATACTTAACTTTCAATCAAAATCAAACGCATTAAAAATTTGTTCAAAAATGGCTGAGATGGGTTGGCCCAAAAAAAAAAAAATTTTGATTGATGAAGAAAAACCGAGTACGCCGAAAATCGTATCTTCGAGTGCCAAATACGATATGCTACGTGAAAACCCCGAACTTTAGCAATGTCTTCGAGCTTGTAGCACAGTGCAATTTTTACTATCGTGTCTGATAATTTTTACTTTGCTGTATTGAAAAATTTCCTTCTAAAAACTTTTGAAATTTGGGTTGGACGTGACCGTCGATAACATTTAAAGTAAAAAAATAAAATGGATTATTATTTTGAAAACAGGCTGAACTAATAGCTCTTAATTAGCCTTTTACTTGGTGCTTAAATTATTTTTGGGCAATTTTTCGTTTCCAAAAAGCCACTGCATTGACACGAGACAAAAATAGATGTGGTTTTCGCTGCCAACAATTTAAATTTCAGGGAAACCTGTGGCAATATTTCAATGTGACTAGTTTTAGGATGTTTTGCATTGACGTTTCAGAAAAATGGTTTTAATTTTACCCATAAATGATAAATACTTTTTTTTAATTTAATTTTATTCACGGTCGCATGGGACATATTTTTATACCATACAAATTTTAAATTGAAAATCTTACAAATAACCAGGATTTCCCGGTGTATGTTTCTACACCATATCATGTGAAGTTGATGTGGCATCACCAATTTTTCCAAAGGATATTATTTGTCCCGATTCATTTTACATATGTCCAAAATCTAATTAATGATGACATCGCCCATTTTGCCAGTGAACATCATTTGTCCCGGCGCTCAGTACACATTTATCAAATCTCATTTATAGTAGTCTTAACCTTAGCCTTCAACATTCAGTCTTGGTCTTAGTCTTAGTTTAGATATTGAGTCTTGGTCTTGGGCATTAAGTTTCGGTCCTTGAAAAAATTTCTATAGATTGTTGAGTGTTCAAAATTTTTAAAATTTATTTGTTTAATCAACTAGGTTTGGAAAATGGAAAAGTTAGATTTATCCAACAAATAGACTCTATTGCACACCGGTATCTCCAAAAACCTGGACATCTGGATAGTTTGTGCCATAAACATTCTAACAAGGGCCCTTTTTGGGGATTTCTATTAAAACAACAACCGATGGCCACCTATAGTTTCTCTTAGCCCTATCTTCAAAACTACTACACCGATGTGAGAGATTTCCATACATGCATGTCTTTCAAGCCATTTCTATTAATTTGCTATCAATTGGCGAAAATTTTTTTCAAATCGATGCAGCAGTTTCAAAGATAGGGCTAAGAGAAACAATCAATGGCTATCGATTTTACCGCTAATAGATAATAGCAATTGGACAAAATATTTTATCATTTTATGTATTTTTACTGATACAAAGGAATTTTACCTAGCGTCCTGAGGAAGAATGTTACCAGTAGATCTTAAATACAGATCAACTTTAAATGTTTTTAACTTTCTTCTTAAAGAAAAGCGCTAGCGAGTATGAGTGTATGTTTCTCAAAGAAAACAATGTTTCATTTCATTTGCTTGGATTGCGTTTCTTTCTTTTTTCATAAAAAAGCAAAAAAAAAAAAAAATATAAATTCAATTGTGTAAGCAAATTTTTCCCACACACTTTACGTTCTATATATATCTGTGGCAATAAGGCAAAACCACTCAAGTCGATTTTCTACAACGAATCAAAGCAACGTAGATTCTATACATATAAAACAAAATTTAAGCTGCTTTGCTTGTTATTAAAAAATTGATTTAAGCTGTTTTTCCTTCTTACTACAGACACAAGTAAGTATTTTCAATTGTATATGTGTATTTTCTGATGTGTGTGTGTGCATATGTTAGAGGCACTCGATGCTAATCAGCATAGAGTTCCCCGCTGTTTGTTGTGGCAAATATTTTCATTTGATTTGCATGAAAATTCGTTACTTTGCAAGGCACTGAGTCCTTTAATGAAATTTTTATTTGTCCTACACGTGTGCTGTGGTGATATTTTTTCTCTCTCTTGCTGTCTTAAGCGATTCAATACTGAATCTTTTTGGGTGTCTTTTTGCAAGAAATAAATATTGAAATAAATATTGATATTCATGTTGAATCTTTGCGATACTGAGTGGTTGCTAGAAGAAGCCTAGGGATTAGTAATTTGAGAAAACCAGCTGAAATGGTAATAAAACGTCAAGCTCGAAAAAGTTTGAGATTTGACGTGAAAGAAATAAAACGGATTTTGGTTTAGAATTATAGAATTTTTATTATGCAGAATAGCAATCTTACCGGTGAAACTTATGTCTTTATGCTTACAGAGCTGTAAACTAAGTGACCGAAAAGTCACTTACATCAAATTTTACGATGTGAAGTTAGTAACAAAAGTAAAGTTTTTTAGCACTTAATTATACAAGTACCTAGAGACCGATCCCTGCTCGGTCAACAATCTTATCTTATCATTTTAGTCAATGTTTTTATTCATAGCTATTTTTTTCAATGAAATTCGTACCTTTTCACCTCCAAAGCTTTCAAAATGATAAATTAACCGATGAGAGAAATAATAAGAAAAAACTCGGAAAATATCGAATGGTATAGAAAAATATCAAGAACTCCAAATTTTTTAAGATAAATAGAATGACCTAAAATAAATAAATGGGATATGCCACGCACCCAAAATATTTCGCCTCTTGTATGGGGGCTGAAATATCTTACCATCATGCCTCGGAAAGTTCATTCCATTTTTTTTTGTGCATGAGTTATTACAATAACTAAAATTTTTATTTTGGTAAAAAGTGGGCCTGACAATTATTGAAGAAAGCCCACTTTTCGTTATGCTTTAGACACTCGTAATCCAGATCCGCATACCAAATTTCATCAAAATATGTGATATTTTGCCCACTTTCAGGTCGTAGGTGCCTCATAAAAAGAAGATTCCCTATAGTTAAATTCAGAAAGATTGCTTAAGTAGTTTTCTTTTTATAGCGTATTATATTTTTGTGTGCGGTGCCACGCCCTCCAACGAGTTTTCCTAATATAACAGCACATCACATATTGATACTTGTTTTCAGGGGTAAAATTTAAGCATTTGAAAATAAATACACTTTTGTTCTATCTGTATAAAACCATCAAAATGAACATTATAAAAACTACTTTTTTGCTAGAAATAACATACATATGTATCATTATATCCATCACCGAACCTTCTCTTATTCTATAAGTAATTTTACTTTATGTGTATGGTTTTAACTCACCGTTCTGCTGAAAATAACGAAAAGTCTGAACCAAATTCGAAATCAGTGGTAAAAGTTTCTCGATTTATATAAGGGATAAGTTCATATAAAAGAAAGCTGTGATTTTAAAGAGAGACACTCAGTTTTTACAAAAGTATCTCTGGATATAATCGGATAATATGACATATGAATAACATTCAGAGTGATATGCTATCAATCAACTAAATACCAATAGGAAATTTTGCACTCAGCTAATAAAAAAATAAACAATCGCATTTGCGATGAGATGGTTCATGTATATTGATATGCAAATTTTGATTAATTGATGGAACTCACGAGCGAATAAAAATTACGAGTTCGTGGAGAGAAAAAAAGGTACTTAAATGAAGCCCAAATTGTTTTAAAATTAAAAATTCAGAATTGAACATAAAACAGCACAAAATTATAACTAAATATAGTAAACTTGATCATAATTTGAACTCAAATTTGGCCGAAATATAAATTTTGATAATCAAGGACAATTTTGCGCAAATTATGGCTAAGCTAAGAATCGCACCTAAAATTATTGTTTTCAACTCAACATTCCTCAGTATTGAGAAGGTGCCGTGAATTTAGGTAGGAAAGTTTTACCCATATTAATTTCTATAACAGAATTCAATTGTTTGCTAAGTAACTAAATTACTAAATATTTCATGAACAACATAAAAGTAATTTCTGCTGCAAATGTGAAATCTTGAAGTCACTAATGAAGTAAATTAAAACAAGTAGAGTAGAATGGGGTAATGTCGTGCAGGGAGTAATGTCGTGCACTGGCTGTTTTAGCCCAAAGTATTGAATGATTTACCAACTGTTCGTAAGGTAGGGACCTGCTGGCCTACTGAGCTTATGCATATAATACTAGCAATTTTCACCAGTTCGTCTCTACAGAGTAACCTTTTTTTCAAAACGCACGCTTTCGGGACGACAAAAGTGTTTTTTCATTGCGTCAGAAAAATAATTATCCTTGCGGGAAAATATACCAGGTAAGTGTTTTCTGAAACGAAATATCCTGCCAAAGAAAAGAAGTATTTGGTTTTCGAAAAAAATTTTGGACTTCACCGAGTTATCGATGTTGACCTTTAAAACGACCATTGGGGTAATGTCGTGCACATTCACTTACACAAACACAATTTCTCGCTACACAAATGTTGTTACACATGGATGTAACCAACGAAATTATCTTTCGATCGGATGCTTATTCGTCGCATTCGCTTGAGATGTACGGCTTTACGAGCATGTCAAAGTTGAGTGCACGACATTGCCCCGTTCTACTCTACTTTCCAAAAAATAAAAACTATAAGCGATTTTAAGTTTATCGAATTCTTTCAAATTGTACCCAATAATTTTAAAATAAAATGTCTTCATGGGAAAAATTACTGAAGTTATATTTATACAAAAGTTACTGAAAATCTCAAAATGATATACCAAACAAAGAAAATGAAAGTATATCAAAACTAACTTTGGTATTAAAATCAAAAACCAGAACCCTCTATCATTTTCTGCTCCACTATAAATGCGCAATTCAATGTTGGTTCTTTAGCTGAAAATGATTACAACATTCTCATAAAATTTTCATAAAATAAAATGAAATACCAAAACAAAGCCGTATAGAAGAAAAATCAAAGTATTCTATGAGTCGATTCAATGGGAAAATTGACAGCCACATTTGTAAACTTCAGATTTTGTTGCTGCTGCCGCTGCCGGCTGCCACTGCTATTGCTGTTGCTGCTGCTTCAATGGCTGTGGCGGAAGTAAAACAAGAAGAGCTTTGATTTTTATTAGATTTATATTTATTAGAAGAGAGTATGAGAGGCATCTTCATGAATGATATAGAAAATTTTACCTTTTAGTAAAAGAAAAGAACCCTATACTACAACAACACCAACAACAACACTAACGAGAACATCCCGTTCAATGATGCCAACATTCATTTACAAAGTTAAGGCAAAAAACCAAAAACGAAAAAAAGGGAAAATCGATTTTCACTGAATGAATTGAAAAGCGCTCACTTTTCAAGCTCTCGATGCTGAAATGATAGTAAAGGTAACAGCATCAGCTTTGAATGATATCGTTGTTGTTGTTATGAATGTTGCTGCTACTGCTATTGCCAACATTGCTGATAATGATGATGATGTCAGTTGTTTGTTGCTTTGGTTGGTTGTTGCTTTGGTTGGTTGTTAACTTGGTTTGACTCGGCATATGCGGAAATTCCTTTAACAGAAATCATCCGCGTTTTTTTGCTTCTTCCCTATTTGTTTTGTTTTTTCCTTCTTTCCATGTTTTTATATAATATCATTATATTTTTGCTGCTGCTGTTGCTTATTGTTCTTGTTGTATCTATGTATATATCAGTCGTCTGTCTACCTGCTTACATTTTCCCTAAGGTCGTTTATTCCTTTGGCTGTGTAGCAGCACCCAACCATGTAACATGTTCACATTTTGTCCTTCCTTCCTTCCATTTTTTTATTCTTTTTATGGGGCCTGTGCAGTCAGTTGCTTTTGTTGTTGTTGTATTTCGTTTTCATAAGGATTCTCTTTACTCATTATGCTTCAGTTTCCGCTAAGGTTGAGTTTTATTTATTGATTATGTTAGAAATTGGAGCACACATGTACGTATGTGTGTATGTACGTATGTGTTTGTGGAGCAACGCTTTGCGTTTATGTGCAGTGGCATGGTGTAGCGCACAAACTTCAGCATCACAATTTATGCCGCATTTATATTAATTTCATTGATCGCATGTGCAGTAAATTAATTTGGAATTTTTTTGCCATTTTTGTATAGAGGGCATATGACACCCAAAAAATAATCTTCAAATTAAAGAAAAGACCTTTAAATTATTTGCACACTTGGATTATTTCTATAACAAAAATGACCCACGGTCGAAATTTTTGAAGCTTTGACATCCTCTTGACGAGTAGTAGCCTACCCTAGGAGTTGCATGAGTAAATCATATATGAGTCAATCCTTGCGTAATCGAATAAGATTTGGGTTGACATCTCCGATTTTTATGAAAATTGGTGAAAACTCAGTATTTGACACACGTATAACTGCGCTAAAATGATTTTTCGAAATTCCGAAAAAATCCAAGATGGCGGTCATATGAATTCCGATCCAACTTTAAGATACTCACATGTTTAAAAATTCAAAACTGCTCGGATTTTGATTCGATTTTATTTAAATGCGGGAGCTTTTGAGAAAAAAATACACTGAAAAAAAAAATTTATTTTAAGTGAAAAAAAAACTTTTTTTCTTTTTTAAAGCCAATTTGGGGCTTTATTTTTTAAATATTTTTATTTAAAAGTAAATTTTATAATAATTGTTTACCAACCTTAAAAATTGTGATAACTTTTACGGTTATCAAGTTATGAGTTTTTGAAGTTATTTGATGTTGTGTTTATCATGAGTCGTTGGTGCACGTGCGCTACCATATAGGGTCGCCACTGTTAAGACTGTAGTTTTTTTGCTGTGGTCTCTAGTAAAATTTTTTTTGGAGAATATTTTAACCCATTCCAAACAAGTTTTTGGAAAACGAGGTCTAATAATTGCAACCAAACTAAATGGGTCAATAAAACTGTAAATAAAACTTTACAGAAACTGGAAAAGTTGTGTTGATTTTATTAATCAAAAGAAGAATATGTATGTATTCTCCCTTAACTCCTAGGAGGAGCATAGGGCCAATATGAAATCTCTCCATTTGCAACGATCCCTTGCGATGACTTTAATCTCTTGCCACGACTTTCCTGATTCTTGGATTTCCTTTTCCAGCGACCTCTTTCAGTTGGTTTTGGGTCTACCACGTGAAAAAGAAGAATAGGAAGCCTAAAATTCCTACACTTATTATAAGCATAGAAAAGTACAAAAAAAAGTACTTGTCTAAGCTCAGATGCAAAAAATGATTTTGTGCCGAAACTAATGCATTTTCCTTTCTTCGCGTGTAGAATAACCAATGTTAATTGAATCATTTCGAAAATTTTGAGTTCGTTATAAAATAAAAACCAAATTATGCTGTGATTTGGATCATAACAGCTCTGACCTTCTAAAAACTTTTAAAAAATTCTAAGCTCAATTTTTAACACCATCATTCTGAGTAGCAGTGGTAGTCATGGAATTTCGAATTTTTTGTTATCAGCTTAATAAACGTAATCTTCTTCAAAAGTTTTGAGGTCCATTTTTTGCATGATTTCGAAAGGATTACTCAAAAAGATTTTGTTAAATTGCTTAGATTAAAGATTTGTTTTGACAAACATAATAAGTATACTTGAATATCATATAAACTTTTTGAATAAGAAAGTGGATTATGTTTAAGAAAACATTGAATAGTTTTTACTACGCTTAATATTCAACAGTTTGGTTGCGAATTAATCTTTTAGATCTATAAGTCACTGCTTTTGACACTTTTCCTCTTTTGAATCAAAAACTGACAACAATGCATTCTGAAGTTGAGGTTCAATATAAATAGTTCCGCATTTGTTATAAAATTTAAATGTGCAAACAGTTTAAGCATAAGTTTAGTCTAGAAATTTATTAAACTAATGTCTTTATTTTTAATAATTTGTTCTTTATTTTTTAATAAATTTCACAAAATTTTCAGTAAATTTCAATTCAATTCAATTTATTCTATTCTCGTTCGTTTTTCAACAGTCCCATTCAATAAATTTTCTATAGCCATTTGAATTACAGCATATTCTCTTATATAAATACGTATGAATGTACTTAATAGTGGGTACTAAATAATACACTTAGTACACGTTTTGCAAATATACAGCAATCAATATTCCTACTGCTACCATATGTCGTCATCTATCTTTTGAAACATGCACTTGTACCACACTTTTGTAGTGAAGGCATTTTGCCGAATTTTGTGAGATTTATTGAGCCTCATATTAAGATTTATGACTATCAAAATGGATTCTCAACGCTAAGAGAGTACTTGCTTCACCGATTCCAAGTAAAATACAACAATAAGATTGAAAACAACAACAACAGCAGCTAACTGAATATCACATAGATATAGAAATATCCTTAAGTAAGTATCTATGTACATGTTTTTTGTTTTGTTTATCAATTCACAATTAATTTCATTGTATTATTGATTTCATTATGTCCATGTTATTGTCCTTTCCACGTTGTTGTTACCGCTATTGTAATTTATCTAATTAAGAACGTGAAATGCGTATATAATAAATTGTCTGTGCTCGATTCTTATTCACTGCCCGTAAGTCATAATAACAACAACAACAAAATACATCATTCTATACAATACTTCAGATGATTATGTTATTCAGTTTGGTTTCTGCGAAAATCTGTTTTGTTTTTTTATTCTTATGAATATTTTGATAATGATGCAATTCAATGTGAAAAATTTGAGTTTGCATTGCGATTATCACTCATACTGATTTTACTCAAAATTGGGCTTCTTCCTTCGAAAACCAATCTAAAACTTTTGTTAATCACATTTACTTCAAAATTATTTCGTAAATATTTTCTAGTTAGTTCAGTTCGATTTGATGAGGTATTGTAGACCAGTTGAAATAATCTCTATTGATATTGGTATAACACTGAAATGTTTCAAAGGCAGCAAATTCTCAAAAAAAATTGAATAATACACGGAGAAAAATTCACGTCATAATTTTTACTGTACTCGGGTAGTAAACAAATTAAAGTACTTAACATTAAATTTCAAACATAAATTAACTTACGTTATATAACCATTTTTGTATTTGAACTTATTATTAAGGTAAATATCATAAAAATATGTAACCATTTTGACTTCAAAATTCTAGTGAAAATTTGTATGATGGGCAGCCATTTGTTTAATATACAAATTTTATACCTCTTCATCCTTATGGGCCAATAGTGCAGGCAGAGTGCCTCTATCTCTTATACAAACAGACCATGGATCGAATCCTACTGTGGTCAGTTCGTTTTTTTATGTTTTGCTTGATTGTTTTTTTTTTTTATGTTGATGGAACATTACAGTAAGGTAAAGGGTGTTCCAATAGTAGATGTGATACTTTGTTATCGATTAAAATCTGCATCATCAACCCTTGTCCACCATATTTTGTGTCATTTTCGTCGTAATAGTATAGGATTTTAGTTATGGATCGCCTCACGAAAGAACAACTCATTTAAATCGTCGAATTTTGGATCTTAAATTGCAAGTCAATTCCAAAAAATCCAAAATTCCAAAAAAACATTTTTCGAACGATTCTCATTTCCACCTTGGTGGCTATGTTAACAAGCAAAACTGCCAAGAAGCCAATGCATTCACCTCGAGTCACTGTTTGGTGCGGTTTGTGGGTCGGGCCGTTTTTTTTTGTCGCACATGAGGACGGAAACACTGAAAATGTCAACTCCGATGTATATTTATATGTATATAAAATTCAATAATTTTTAAACGGTTGATCTTAGAGATTTGACTTTTTTTTGTTTAATTGATAATATTTTACAAATTACAAAAAAAATATAACTTTTATAGTTCAAACCGCTATTTATGAACTCGTGGAACTTTTTTGGTAAGCCTTCCTTATGAGATTTGTTTCAGACAACTTTTTGGAACAGTTTCTTTTCACAAGAGCCCAATATCTCTCCACTGATCTTGGCTCCGGACAATTTGGAGAATTGACCTCTCTTGGTACAAAAACTATGTTATTACTTTGGTACCACTCCAGAGCTTTCTTGCCGTAGTGACATGATGTCAAATCGGGCCAAAAATAAGTGGACGCATTATGCTCTCTTATGAAAAGAATTTTCTTTCTTTGCATTATCCGTAAGCTCTCAACTATGCTAAGGATGTTTTTTAATACTTTTGATAGGTATTTGTGTAAAATTTTGTGCTTTTATATGTTGATCATTTTTATTGTGATTCAATGTAAAATGTAAACACTAAGCTTAATTTGTTTTCTGAATTTAATCTATTGCATTTAGAAGAACTTGTATTCTTATATGCAAACAAAATGTATCAAATAAATCAAAAATGAAATAAAAATTAAAAAATGATTTACTTCTATTAGAAATCATATGAAAAAATTTAAGAAAACTGAGTAAAAATTCTGACTCAATAATTTTTATATGTCCTAAAGCGGAATATTCAGTTATAAGCCACATTTGTAAGACTTTACTAAGCAGAATGGCAAATTTTGTTTTTTGTTTGATAATTTGGTAGAAGGTTATTTAAAAAAATTAAAAAAATAGAGTTTCAGTCTACTTTATTATAATGATGGCAGTAGTGCTGATGGCTAAAGGGTGAGTTGATAAGACTCTTTATATTTATCACACGATAAATTTCCCAAGGATCAAATCTCGCCCAATGCGAAGCAGAAAAAAAAATATTTGGGTAATTCCATGTAAATGTGGACACAATATCAGAAAAACTTACCACTACTTTTCAACTTTCAACTATATCCAAATTAATGTTTAATTCAAGCATCATTGCTATCAAGCGCCAAATTTAAGATTTGACATTACAGTTCATTAAAATCGAATGTTTTAAATATAATGTATTGCATGTATATCCAAATTAAATAAAACTTATTTTTAAATCTTTAATTATCTGTGTTTCGTGTTTTGATTTGCTAAGCAAATTTCATTTATTTAAAAACACACAGTTTCTTGTATTCAATGATGCATTGTAACAATAATTTTGAGAAAGTGAAGTGTTCAAAAATGAAGGAATAGAGTGCCCTTATTTTTCAAAACGCGAGTTACCAAATTTTACGTTTTTTTCTGGTACAGCATGTATTTGCCGTTTAAATCAAATGAATGCTTGCATATTCTTTTTGTGTATCAATTTGTACGGAACAACGGTAAAAACATCTTCAATTTGATTTAAGTAGTCTAGATTAATTGAGATTTATTTTAGTAACGCGAGTTACCGGTGACTCTCATCGTCATAATTCCACTCAAATTTCTCACAATTTTTATGAGTTTCCTATAGGCCTATTCTTTTTTTAAGGTTTGTGTCAAAATGCCGCTTTGATGAAGGTGGACTTCGCATTGCTCAAGATGAAGTTCAGAGTTTTCACTGGGTACAGTAAGTCTCTTTACTGTTTCGCTTTGGTCGTTTGGGAAACAACATCCCATCGTCATTGTCTGATGATCGCCATCAGGATAAAGAACAACTGTAATATATATAGATAGAGTCCTGAAGGAACTGCCAGATGGTATTAAATAAGTTCACATTTGGTCTGATGGACCGTGCTCGCAATTTAAAAATAAATTTATAGCCAAGAGTATTACAATTCTGGAGCAGAGACACAAAGTACATTTAATTTGGAACTATTTCGCAACTTCTCATGGAAAGGGGACTGTTGACGGCATAGGCGGTTCTCTAAAAAGAACTGTTCGAAACAAAGTTTTGAAGAGAGAAGTAGTCGTCTTCAACGCTGAGCAGTTTGCCAATGCAGCGAAAGATTCTGTTGTTACTGTCATTAACTTTTCACTAACACAAATTGATGAAACTGCAAAAGAAATGAAACTAGACTCAATATTTTCTTAAGCTCCTGAAATCGTCGAAATAACAAAAAATCATATACTTAATTTACTGGAAAAAATGATAAGCTGCAAATGACCCAAACATCAATCGAAGCAAAAGTGGGCATCAAATTAAAACGGACCGATTACGACTAAGTAAATCAGTTTGGTAGTGAAAGTAACAGTTCTAACGATGACATGACATTATCTGCACTCAATTAATTACAATCGAGTTATATAAGACTTATGTATTCAATAAAACTTAAATTTTGTTTATTTTTAATTTTAGTCCTTAAAAGCCTAAAGTAAATATTGATTTACTTTTAATTTTTGTACATTAGAGTTAGAAGACGCTCCTTATTTTAATATAAAAATCGAAAGTAACGCGAGTTACTAATTTTTTGTAACGCGAGTTACCATACAATTTTTGCATTATTTTAAAAAATACGAAAAAAAATTGTTATTTCAAGTAAAGAAAAACTAATTTAGATCCTTCTGGTTCTATCAATGTCTAATTTAAAGAAATCTACCCAGAAATTTCGCAGAAACTTGCGAAAGAAATTTACTCCCTAAACATGTTGTCCAAAAATGGTAACGCGAGTTACCAGCACAATTTACTATTTTACTGGATAAATATTACGTTATTACTGAAAATTTAAACTAGTCTGTAACATGAACATTATCTTATGTTCATAAAGACACCATTTTTATAAGTTAATCCAAAGGATGAGCTTCAAAAGTTGCATTAAACTCTAAAAAAAATTTCTGTTTGTAACGCGAGTTACCATGGAATTACCCATTTGTGTTTTTTTAATAAAACAATTGTTTTTTTATTTTAATTGTTTCTCTTTTTTTTAATACACATTGTTTGAAATTTAAAAATCAAAAAAAAAAAAAATATTTTCCTGTTTCATAATTTTTATTATCGAGTTTGATGCTCATATTGAAATATTGCTTAGGAGGAAATTTCAAATTTTTATTAAACTTTTAGGCAGTTTTTAAAAAATATGTAAAATGATCGAAGATTTACAAAAGTTCAGCAATTTTTGATCGATTTTTGCTACAAAAATTGTAAGACTCTTCTTTTTGTGTGCACCGTTTTAAGAAGAACAAACCTAACAAAACCCAATTCTAAAAATAACTTATAAAATAATAAAACCTACGCATTTTTAATTAGGCTAAATTCATTTAAAAATTTTTATTTTTTTGTTTTTGTTAATGGAAAACTTTAACTTCTCGAGTACTCTTATTAAAAGTTTTTTCTTCTTTTTAAGAAAAAAAGTTTATATATTTTATCAAATGCGTAAGTAAACTTTGCTGCATACCGACATTAATACATACTTATACATAAATATATGTTCTCGTAAGTACAACGAATATCAACCAGCAACAGAAACGAGAACAACAATTGGTCCCTTGCGCTGTTTCATTTACGTTAACGTTTACGTCTTCCTTAATAAAATTTTCCAGCTCTAAGCTGCTTAATAAGGAAGCAAGACAAATTACCATCATTATTGTCAACATTACTTGCCAACATAGTTTGTCTCTTTTCGTTTTTTTTTTTTATTTTTGGCTCTTTTTATCATTTATTTTTGTCTTTACTTGTGATTACTTTTAACTAGTGCTGCTACTTCGCACTCACTTACTACACCACCTACTGCCATTGAAGGCGGCGTTCATATTGCTATCGCATTCCTTTATTTAATGGTAACAAGTCATTTATTAAATTTAAAATCTCCTTTAAAAGTGGCAATGAAAATTGTTTTTATTGTTATTGCGCTCAGAATGGTACATAAGAAGTTGTGGTAGGGTCTTCAATTTTAAAATGAAATGAATTGGATCGAACTTTGTTGCAATAAACGAGCGTTTACTGTATTTATTGTTTATGTAAAATTTCCTCATCAACACTTTTAAGTGTCATTTATGCAAACGTTTAATATGCTCATTACACAAACACACAAACAACATACAATACACACATATATGCACATAAATAAGTACGTATGTAAATTGTGAAGGACACATTTACGTTTATATTTATGTTCCCAGCAAACATTTTCGCGGAAGAATCGTATTCGATTCGCCTAGACGATTAAATCAATCGTCCGCGACAGTCGCATTCTACTCTTCCGCGAATGTTCAGGCGTGAGAAATTGTCCGGCCGAATACGATTGTTTTAGAAGAATCCTCTAACAACTCCCCGAAATGAATCCGCAAACGATCCCCAGGAAGGGTCAACAGACGACTCCGCAACATGTTTTTCAAAGCGAAAAAAAACTTGAAAAAAAAAAATAAAAAAAAATAAAATACAAAATATGAAATGGCGACATAAAAATAATTTCATAAGAAATTGCTAATTTTTGTACAATAAACTGTCAAAATTTATGTGCCGTTAAAAATATACCGTGTAGTTTGACATTTTGCTTCGTGAAAAATACCGGGCCTCAGAAATATTGCCTTTTAGAAAAAAAAATTATTAATTTTTTCGAAATTTCTCAGGAGATGACGTCATGTCGTAGTCGGCCATCTTGTATCGTGTAAAACTCGTCTGAAGGAGTTGTTGGTTATTCGTAAAGAAGTTCGATTTCAAACCATCATCCAGAAGAGACTTAGTCGAATCTTTTTTTATTCGTTTTGGGCTTTTTTTATGAATTTTTTTTTTTTGCACCAATCGATGTGGAAAGGTCGAAAATATATTTTGGTCATAACCAGATTTGGATCCGGGCCCTCTAAGTGACCGATTTGGGCCCATTTTTGTAAAAGAATTTTATTGCACCAATCGATGGGGAAAGGTCGAAAATACATTCTGGTCATGTCCAGGGGTGTCTCCGACCCCTCTAAGTGACCGATTTGGTCCCATTTTGGTGAAAAAATTTTATTGCACCAATCGATAGGGAAAGGTCGAAAATACATTCTGGACATATCCAGGGGTGTCTCCGACCCCTCTAAGTGACCGATTTGGGCCCATTTCGGTGAAAAATATTTATTGCACCAATCGATAGGGAAAGGTCGAAAACAGATTTCGGATATGATCAGAGATGTCTTCGACCACTCTAAGTCACCATTTTGGACCCATTTTTGAAAATGAAATTATTGCGCAAAACTCGCCTGGAAGAGTTGTATATTCATTGCGAAGATGTTTGATTCGCAATGATCTTCTAGAAGAGTGTAAGGAGGAATCTTCTGTTACTCGCGCTGAAGTTTTGTCGCGTAAAACTCGCCTGGAAGAGTTGTATATTCATCGCAAAGATGTTTGATTCGCAATGATCTTCCATAAGAGTGTAAGGAAGAATCTTCTGTTACTCGCGCTGAAGTTTTGTCGCGCAAAACTCTCCCGGAAGAGTTGTATATTCATCGCGAAGATGTTTGATTCGCAAAATTCTTCCAGAAGAGTAAAAGAAGATTCCTCCTTAATCTTCTTTTACTCGCGGAAAATTTGTATCGCGGAAAGCTCGCGTAGAAGAGCTTTAAATGCATCGCCAAAAATATGGAAGATTGTCCGCGATTGAAAATGTTTGCTGGGTTAGTTGGTCGTTTTGTATTTTGTGGCTGATCCCTTGTACACACATACATACACACGGAATGCTTCCTTTATTGTTTTATTTGGTTTTCTGTTGTCACATACAACAACACTTACATCTTGATTAATGAGAGAATTTTAGTTGAGGAAAGCGTCAATGAAGAGTTAATGTTGTTGTCGTTTAAATACACATGCACACATATTGTCTTACATAAGTATATGCGTTTGTGTTGTCATATGATAAATATAAATTTCCGACATATACCCAATGGGAAAAGAAGTGCTTCAAAAACCCTTCTGAGGTGCATCATTTTCACCAATAAGCACTTCTGCTCCATAAAAACTATTCTTTCTTTTTAATATTGCATGTCTTAGGATGTAAGTGCCCTTTGAAGTGCTTATTTGAAATGCTGCGGTAAGTTAAGCGTTTTTTCAATAAAATGAAAAAAAAAAAAAAAAACTGCCAGCACCAGGATTTGAATCCACAACCGTCCGTGTGCTAGATAGAAACATGTTATTTTTACTACCATTTACCAACTCGTTAGGCCACTACACCATCGTATCGGGTTTTAAATTCAAGCAAATGTTGTCCAAACAGATTTTGACTTTCGAATGATTCCAACAGCCTTACATAAAAGCATTGTATTATCAGTTTCAATTCAACTAAACAAAAGTAAATAAATAAGAAAAAGGAAAATAGAAAAGTTAATTAAAAAAATGTTGAATAAAAACTATTTTAATACAAAAAAAAAAAAAATTACAATAAGTAAAATAAATAAAAAAGTAAAAAAAAAATCACCTGGGCTGGGTTCGAACCCATGTTTATTGTGAAAGTGCTTCTAAATTTCGTTTGGGACAAGCGCTTTTCTAGTGCTTGGATCAGAAGCGCTAGAAGTTTTTTCTCTTGGGTACTCACAGACACATACATACATACTTGATCGTATATCATAGAGTTTTTGACGTCTTGTGCCGTTATCAGCGTCCAACCATCAAGAACTTGAAAGGAAAGCAAGGACACATAAATTGTATGTAACCAAGCAACAGCAATATCTTACAACAAGTGCTCGTTAGTATGTATTTATAACAAGCTGTGAGAATATTTTGTGAGAGATGCTCCTTCATAATGTTGACAAATGTAATATATATGTATGTAAAAATATATAAATAGTAAACATGTGTATACAATCCCATCGATAAAGACATCATCATAGTAATTGTGAACGAAAGATTTTAACAGAAAAAAAAAATAGATTTTTGTAGTGTTTGGAGAATTTAAAGAATATCAATAAAAACAGACAAAATGTTTAAGAAAAATTGTTATAAACTTAATAGTCCGGGAGCCGGCAATACTAAAAGTGCCATCCGCGATGGATTCTGAAATTTTTAATGCAGAATGGTAGTTTACACTAAGACGAATAAGAAAAGCTTGGTCAGCATGGCTGTAGCCTGGCAGAAATATTTTTAAATGATTTTTGAGTTATTACATTTTCGGAATGTTTTGCCGTCATCGCGGATTTTGATCAATCTTAATATTAATCGATGGTAAATTGTATGACCATTCAGAAGAAATCCGGCCGACCAATTTTTTTTTGCCGAAAATGACCGGCAGACCTATTTGTATGGTGGGCACAATTTCTCTGTTATCACCGAAATTTGTTTCTTTTTTTATTTAATTTACGTATTTTAATGTCAAATTTAAAAATATCTTGGTATGCGAGCTTAGAAACTGGCGGAAGTACCCACTGTCGCACCATTAAAATAGGTCTGCCGGTCATTTTCGGCAAAAAAAATTTGGTCAGCCGGATTTTTTCTGAATGGTTATGAAATTTACCATCGATTAATATTAAGATTGATCAAAATCCGCAATGACGGCAAAACATTCTGAAAATTTAATAACTCAAAAATCATTTAAAAATATTTCTGCCAGGCTACAGCCATGCTGACCAAGCTTTTCTTATTCGTCTTAGTGTAAACTACCATTCTGCATTAAAAATTTCAGAATCCGCGATGACGGCACTTTTAATATTGCCGGCTCCTCGCCTATAAAATTTAATATGAGAAATTAAAAACATTCCAACTGTACCAGTTGAAAAAATTTAATGTGACCAAGTTAGCTCAAATTTGGCAATATAAACAAATGTGCATAATAAAAATGTTTTTTTTTTATTCCTTCCTCCGCCTGTAGGTTCGTATCGTTTAAAAAAAACAGAACTTTTTTGTTCCAAATCAATTTAATTCATAAACAATGTTCATGTTTATTAAACATAGCATTATTTTAGAGCCTTAGACGTATTCCAGTGCATCTTTAGCATTTTTTTGATAACTTTCATTAACCAAGATTTATATTAGGCCTCAAAATAGCCATATTTGCCCAATCTTTTTCCAGAAAACATTTTTTTTTTAGTCTGGAGACAGGTAAACGACAAATCTATAGAATAGGCTGTATGGGAAAGCAATTCGAGACGGAATCCATTCATATTAATAATTGTTTTCATTGACTTGTGTCCTGGAAAAACAGCAAACATGGCAGCCACTTTGATATTAACTTTAACATGGTTAAATTTGATGGGTCAGCTATAGCTGATTTTCCTAGGACCATACTTATCAAGTCAAGTGTTTGTTCTAAAACTATTTTTTCCTATAAGAAAAAGTGTATAATTAACAGACGAAGTACTATTTAATCCACTTTTTTCAATCACAAAAGTTGCTTTTCTCAAAATGCTAAAAACTAATGAACTAACTGTCCGATCGCTGTCAAATTTTGACACGTATCGCTTTAAGGTTGATTCTTAACAATCTAACTCAAAAATACAGACTTTTCGGCTAACCTGGTATAGATAGAAAAATTACTTAAATAATTTAAAAAAGGGAGGAACAATTTTTAATGCATGGAAAAGTTATTCACTTTAAACAGTCCACTAGCTTAGTTGTTTCTAATAACTTTTCTTAGTTATTAAAAAAAAGTTTACGCAAAGTTGGACGCAAATCATTGACAGCCAGTTTGCAATCGATAACTCTGAATTCGACATGGCTTAAGAGGCTAACAAATTGTATGGAAAATTGTGGCTCTAAAATTTTTGCTGTTTTCGTGCTATATACCTTAAAACTGAACGATACCAAACATTTTTAAGTATTTTTTATGAAGGTTTATTACTTACGTCAATTACCATCAAAAAAGTTTGTCTAAAGAAAAGTCTCTGTTAGGAAAAAAAGCGGCTGAATGAGAGTAAGTTCTTTCTTTTATATACCAATCATGAAAACATTCAGATAATGACACCTTGTTTATTAAAACTGTGTGAAGTTTCGCAGATACTGCGTTAAATGGGAGCTACAATACTATGTAAAACATTTTACTCTTAACTTAAGTCATATACAATGATTACTTCATTTCAGTTTGTTCAGCTTGGCTGTTATAAATTGAATCGTTAGTTTTAAAAGTGAAATAAATCTACTTATAATGTAATATCATCAGCATTATGTGCCATAATAACACTAGTTTACAGCCAAAATTCCCAGAGAATGCCGTTACTCATTTTATATGGAAAATGGGCTGCTGATTCCGAAAATAGCATTTTTTTTGTTTTATTTCGTGTCGTTTTCGAGATATCGATCATTTTCGGTTTTTGGACCAAAAAAAAAAAGATAGTTCCATTAAAATACAAATATCTCAAGAACTAATGTTTGTATTTAAACAAATAATATGTCATACTAAAGGTAATTAAATTACCTACAAATGATATCCACATCACTTTTTGGTTGGTTCGTTAGTTTCGGTGAAATAAATTGATTTCTAAAAAAAAAATTTTTTTTTTCGAAAAAATTAAGAAAAAATCAAATTCAACTTCAAATTTATACAAGAAGACATAACTTTTTTATAATATTTTTTTTTTTTTGTATCATAGACTATATATTTGTGAAGAAAATAAGATATCATTTAAGAAAATCGATGGAAGAATGCAAAAGTTGTATACAATTCATTGATAAGTTACCAAAATGCGTTTTTCCCTATTTTTCCGTTTTTTTGTAATAAACTGTTCGAAAATTTGAAACTTTTTGTAAAAGAAATTAGAAAATCCAAAAAATTCTTGAAGAAGGCATTAAAAGGAAATACCCGTGCCTCGCCGTTTTTCTCTAGCACGTCAGATTTTTTTTTAATCGATTTTTGAAGTTTTTTAATCCACTGTACATGAAAAAACAGAAATAACGCATTCTTGTGTTAAATCGATGAATTTAACTATATGATCCTTACATCTGAGGTGTATTATGTGTTCAGTAAACTTATGCAGGATACTGCGCGGAATATTTTTGTAGAAAATTTTAACCCTCTAAAACCCTCACATGTGGGTCATTTTGACCCCCACATGAAGGTCATTTTGACCTACATGTGGGGGTTTGAGAGGGTTAAAATTGTCTACAAAAATATTCCGCGTAGTATCCTGCATAAGTTTGCTCAAGACATGATACACCTCAGATGTAAGGATCATATAGTTAAATTCATCGATTTAACACAAGAATGCGTTATTTCTGTTTTTTCATGTACAGTGGATTAAAAAACTTCAAAAATCGATTAAAAAAAATCTGACGTGCTAGAGAAAAACGGAGAGGCACGGTTATTTCCTTTTAATGCCTTCTTTAAGAATTTTTTGGATTTTCTAATTTCTTTTACAAAAAGTTTCAAATTTTCGAACAGTTTATTACAAAAAAACGGAAAAATAGGGAAAAACGCATTTTGGTAACTTATCAATGAATTGTATACAACTTTTGCATTTTTCCATCGATTTTCTTAAATAGTATTTTATTTGCCTAACAAATTTATAGACTATGATATAAAAATACAAAATGATTTTTAAAATTTTTTTTTCTAGTAAAAATCTGCAGTTGATTTAGACATTTTTGTAATTTTTTCGGGAAAATATACTCTTTTTTTCAGAAATCAATTTATTTCATCGAAAGTAACAAACCAGCCAAAAAGTAACGTGAGTATCATTTGTAGGTAATTTAATTACCTTTAATATGACATATTATTTGTTTGAATACAAAAATTGGTTCTTGAGATATTTGTATTTAAGTGGAACTATCTTTTTTTTTTGGTCCAAAAACCGAAAATGACCGATATCTCGAAAACGACACGAAATAAAAAAAAAAAAATGCGATTTTCGGAATCAGCAGCCCATTTTCCATACAAAATGAGTAACGGCATTCGCTGGGAAAAAAAATTTTAATCATTTGTAAACTAGTGTAATTGGTTATTTGACCGATATAATTTTTTTAAATTAACTCTATCAATTCCATTCCATCAAGTAAACTTTCTATAAGAACAAATCCCAATTTTATCAATTTCTAACAACATTCCTTTGCCTTTTCGGACTTTTTCCACATTGAAAAACAATGAATTAGTTATTTATAAAACACAGTAAAATGTGCTTGAACCTGATTGTTAATTCACTTCAATCCAAATTTATGTCGCTGTAGAGTGTTTTCTTACATACCACTTCCTTTTCTCAGCAAAAAAGGTTAAGACTTTGGCATTGTCTACTGCAATTCGACTGCTAAAATAAACTTGTGAAACTACTTTCGTTTGATTTGTGAAATAATATGCAATAAATTTAATTAAATTTCCAGCTAATATCTGCATTATATTTGATAACCCTCAAGTAACCTCAAGTGTTATGATTAAAGCACAACATTGCATACTTTAGGGCTTTGCGGTAGAAATATTCTTGGAAATTAATTTCTTTAATTTTATGTAAACTGACTTATAGAGCTATAGCAAATATGGCATAACTTAAACAACTTGAGGATATTATAACACTAAGCAAACATTGTTGTTTTCTTAGTTACATTGCTATAATCAAACAAACACACTCTCTTACATGAGCACTTACAGTACATACTTATATACACACTTCAATGTTGCAAAATTTCAAATGAGTAATTTATCGATTAAGTAAAACAATTAAACTCATGCTAATTAATCTCTTAAATAATTCAAAATTAAATCAGCAGATACTTGGAAAACAAAAACAACTTCAGTTTAACAAAATATTAATTGCATGCACTAAAACAACAATTTTAAGCAGAAAGAGAACTCAAGTTGCAGTATATGCCCAATGGGAATCATGGAATTCTTGTTGGTACGAAAACTGCATTTTAGCAAATGATTCACAAGAGCTCTCGTAGATGTCATATTAGATAAAACAACTCCCGTGCTTGAAAGAAAGATTATGTTTTATCAAGAGCATTGGACACTGGTGTCTTCACAATATTCTATTATATTAGATGATGGCTGTATCATGACAATCAGAGCTTTTGGCCGTCCACCATGAAGTGAAAATCTATTTTGTTTATCATACAAAGTTTGAGAATAATAACAAAAGAGAAGTTTACATGGAAGTTGCAATTTCTGAGAAGACCTTAAAGATTCCTTGGAGAAGACTTTTAATTTTTTTTTTTTTTTTTTTTTGTACATCGGTTAGACTCTGGCATAGACTTTGTTTATGTTTTTTTACACTTAACTCAAAATATCAAAAAATATAGATGCTATGTTGTAGTTTTAAGCCAACGAAATTGTTTATGTTGTTATCAGACTTTTGACAAATGAACCACACTCGAAATAGATATATCGTCTGGATAGCTAAGGATTCCTTAGTAAGGAACTTCTCAAATGCTTCTCAATAAATTGCATTTATCAATTTGTGCTAACCTTAAGCTGTTAACTGTCAAACTGTTTTCTTTTTTTGGTGAGTAAAATGTTACCGCACAAATAGCGGCAAACTCAAATCTTTCATGAATTATGAGACACCCTTACATATCTAGAACTTAAAATCATACAGACATAGCAATTGCACCAAAAGACACTTATTTAATTTTAATATATATAGTTTAAACTCTCAAGAATACTCCAGTTTGGTTGTCTTGTCCATAGAATTATGGATAATATTTTTTTTCGATAAAGTTTTCTCCAATATCTCTAGACTTATCTAATTGAACTTTAGCTCAATTATTGGAAAATTTTTCTCTGAATTTTTTTTTTTAATTTACCAAAAGCACAGAAGAATTCTTCTTGATATAAAATATCCCATTTAAAGTTACTTTCTTAAAAAGGATACATCAAGGACAATAATAGATACGGCTCACTAATAAGCTAAGCACTTGAAGCTTCAAAGTAAAGACATAAATACATAGTTATTGAACGAATGAATAAATAAAGTATTAGATTTAGTTAGCGTAGGCCAAGAAAAAAGTTTTCTCTTTTACAATTTCCAGCGCAAAACTACAGACAGTCATTTTCACAAACAAAAAAAAACGCAAGTTAGTTAACTGTTTTGTCTGTCTCTACTATATATTCGTCTTATTGTGTGTCTGTGTCCTTAGCAAGTGTTGCATTGCAATCGATAATTTGATTTCTCAAACTGTAGCTCATTTCCTCTATTTACTGTGTATCCTTGATTTCACACACGTGTGCTTAATTTGTTTGTGTGCGTACGTGTAAAAGACTAAATGCGTGTGTGCGTATATCGATAATGCAGATCAGTTTTTAGAGACTCGATGAAGTTTAACCACAATTTAGCCTCGAATTTAATCTTATTGGCAATGAAAGCAAATATTTAATTTGCCGTTAACTAAATTTTAATGCAAAAGTATGTGTGAGCATGTAAACTAAGTGTTTTGATAATATTTTATATGCGTTAGGGTGGTTTTAGTTCTAGAAAAATTAATTTTTGTTTTTTCAATAATTAAATAAAATTATTAACTAATTACATTAGTTTACAGCCAAAATCTCCGTTGAATGCTATTATTCATATTAGGTATATGAAAAATCGGCTGTTGACTCCGAAAATCTCAAGAACCAATTTTTATGCTTAAACGTACTATATTTCAAATTAAAGGTAATTGATTTACCCATAAATATTATTCACCTCACTTTTTTGTTGGCTTGCTAGTTTCGGAAAAATAAATTGATTTCGAAAAAAATTAAGAAAAAGTCAAAATCAACTGCAAATTTATACAAGAAAAAATCATTTTTTATAATTTTTGGTTTATCGTATTACAAACCATGTACTTATGAAGAAAGAAAATAAGACACTATATAAGATTATCGATTAAAAAATGAAAGAGTTTTATAAAATTTAATGAAGAATGATCGAATTGCATTTTTGCCAATTTTTCCATTATTTTTATTTTATTTGTCATAAATTTGTATATTAAAACTGGTTTTCTGACTTGTTTTAGAAAAACCTTTTTCCATAAAAAACTTTTAGCTTATTGTATGACCTTTTGAAAAGTGCATTTAATTTATAGAGTTAAATTGGGTTTCGCAACGTTCTGGACCTTTGAAGTTGATTTTTTACTTTTTTTTTCTAATTTTTTACTTTGGCGGTCATTTTAGTATGAAAAAGATCCTATTTACATACACTTTTATATTTTTTTTTGAATTTTCGTTAAATTTGCTTTAATTTAGTATTACATTTGCCTTGTAAACTTTTTAATTTGAGGTCGAAAAAAATACTTTTCTTTGTAACACACGGATTACTAGCATGCGTTTCGATGCATATGATGTGAGCGTTTTCTACTGGAGCCTTGAAGCTGATTGTTCTTGAAAATGTTTTTTTTTGGCCTTAATTAAAAATATTAGTAGAGTAGAACGGGGTAATGTCGTGCAGGGGGTAATGTCGTGCACTGGCTGTTTTAGCCCAAAGAATTGAATGATTTACCAACTGTTCGTTAGGTAGGGACCTGCTGACCTACTGAGCTTATGCATATAATACTAGCAATTTTCACCAGTTCGTCTCTACAGAGTAACCTTTTTTTCAAAACGCACGCTTTCGGGACGATAAAAGTGTTTTTTCATCGGGTCAGAAAAATAATTTTCCTTGCTGGAAAATATACCAGGTAAGTGTTTTCTGAAACGAAATATCCTGCCAAAGAAAAGATGTATTTGGTTTTCGAAAAAATTTTGGGCTTCACCGAGTTATCGAAGTTGACCTTTAAAACGACCATTGGGGTAATGTCGTGCACATTCACTTACACAAACACAATTTCTCGCTACACAAATGTTGTTACCCATGAATGTAACCAATGAAATTATCTTTCGATCGGATGCTTACTCGTTGCATTCGCTTAAGATGTACGGCTTTACGAGCATGTCAAAGTTGAGTGCACGACATTGCCCCGTTCTACTCTACACAACATATTATGTACTTCACACTTGTATAATAATGAATAAATACATGATAATGCTAAATCTTCTCTAATAGAATCACTACCTATCATTTCTCATACATTTTGGAACCTTTACTATACTCGGAAAACAATGCACGACATAACCCCACAAATTTTGAGGGGGGTAATGTCGTGCACATTTTTTTATTCTTCACTTACACAAACACAATTTCTCGCTACACAAATGTTGTTACACATGGATGTAACCAACGAAATTATCTTTCGATCGGATGCTTACTCGTCTCATTCGCTTGAGAGGCACGGCTTTACGAGCATGACAAAGTTGAGTGCACGACATTGCCCCGTTCTACTCTACCTATGATCAATTTACTACCAAGTTAAAGAAAATTTAATAAGGATTCCAAAAAAAAAAAAATTATATTAGAATATGTTAATATGATCTTTTTCATACTAAAATGGCCGCCAAAGTCAAAAATTAGGAAAAAAAATTAAAACATTAACTTTATTTTACCGTTTAGGAGTTATTTCATAAAATTTAATAAATCATAAAAAAACTGTTTTTATGGAATAACTCCTAAATAGTAATTATCATTTATAGATCATACCATTCCTTATAAATAGGTGTTTTTTTTTCATGCAACTCATCATTCATGAGTATTGGCACTTTAAGAATCAACATACTGCTATGTACACTAAAACGACACATATATGAATTACCAAGCTTTACCATTTTTCTTTGTAGAATATCTCCTAAGCTATAGGTCGTACGAAAATAGCTCTCAGGATATTTTTATAAAAAATCACTAGGGCTACAAAATTGTACTGCTCTGTTTTTCTGAAAAAGTAACCGCTTGCGAGATATTTGCAATAAACTGATTTTTGTGAACTATAACCTTGAATAACTTACGACACAGACACGAGATTTTATGAAACTTTTGAGACAACTTTTAAAACACCATAATGAAGGTGTATACGAGTTTCCAGCTTATTATCTATCATTCCTAGATTTACCCATTTTTTTATTTTTTTTTTTTTTTTGCTTATTTGACTGGCCTAGTTGCATTAGTGGAATTACGGTCATTTAACTTAGCAAAAATGGACAAGTAGGGATGAGTAAAAGCCTATTTCAAAGTCTAAAAAAATTTAAAAAAAGAAAAAAGTGCAATGCCAAATTCTTAGTAATTTTCCGCATAAAGCTTTAAAACAAAACACCCTAATACCCGCATAAAAATATCAATTGCGAAATTGTATATGTAAATATTCTTTTAAACCCAAAGGGAAGAGAAGTGCTTCAAAACCCTTCTGAAGTACACCTTTTTCACCGATAAGCGCTTGCGCTCCGTAAGAACTATTCTTTCTTTTTAACATTGCATGTCATAGGATGTAAGCGAGAAAAAGCTTTTTTTGAAGCGCTTATTTGTAATGCTGCGGTAAGCGTTTTTTAAATAAAATTAGAAAAAAAAAAAACTGGCCGCACCAGGATTTGAATCCACGACCGTCCGTGTGATAAATAGAAACAGTTTATTTTTCTTTAGACTCTTTAGACTGATACACTAATGCCCGATGATATGAAGAGGTATTAAATTTGTGTATTAAGCACATGGTGTTTAAACTAAATTTGACATACGAATGCTCCAACAGCCTTAAATAGAATCATTGTGCAATCAGTTTTAATTCAATTAAGCAAAAGTAAATAAATAAGAGAAAAGATAATAGAAAAGTGAAATAAAAAAGGTTGAATAAAAAATATTTTCATAAAAAATAAAAAAATAAAAATAGAGAAAATAAACAACAAAGTTAAAAAAAAAATCACCCAGGCTGGGTTCAAACCCATGTTCATTGTGAAAGTGCTTCTAAATTTCTATGGGAACACGCACTTTTGAAGTGCTTGGATCAGAAGCGCTAGAAATTTTTCCTATTGCGAACTTAATTATTGCTCCATGTGTGTGTGTAACCAGCCATTAGTGCACGCTGCCACTGCTGGTAAATTAAACTCAATTATGTTAATCTTTTTAGCTGATTGCATCGATAGGTCAGAGCTCAAATTAAAATCTGCTTTCAGCACTAGTTACGCGCGCCAACGACAAATATTCCAAAATAAATGTAGGTATATAATAGATGTAGAATACGTTTGAACGCTAAATTGAGTTAACTTCCCAAATGCTTTTTGTTTTGCAAATCATGACAGTTCGACAATCGCAATAATGGAGTGTCAGTTACATTATTGGCAGTAAAATTGCTGATAAGACCAAATCATATTCTCTATTTTGTTAGCAATTTATCGTGGCTTAGTGTGGTGCTGAAAAGTTATTTTGTGGATTATGTTTGGAAATTTGTTAACAAAATGAAATTCTAGCCTTATAAAAGTTTTCACCATATTTTAAATATTTTATGAAAAATCTAACAATAAGCAAAGGATCATATTTATGTGATTGACAGATAATTTTAATGAGTAATTGTCAATTAAAATGAAAAATAAAGTTTTTGAGAAATGTAACATATTTTATAATATTTTATAATTTTCGGATTTGGGATCACCCTGTGAGATCTCGAGGATATAAAGCTACGTTTTTCTAACACGTTTTCATATCTATTTGCTATTGAATATGACCTAATTGCTTCCAATCGCAAAGAAAACGTGGATCCGACGTTGAAAAATTCAAACGGGACATAAATGTCCAGATGCACACTGCGTTGGCCCATGGACAAAAATCAAAATTTTTTTTGTGATTTGAAACCTAACAATATTCGTATCAGTCGACAGGTAATTGCAGCAATCAAATCAAAACAAAAAATGTAGTGGAAAACTCAGTTTTGGTCACGATGTGACACTTCAAAGTTGAGATATTTTTCAAAAAAAAAAATCATGTTTTGTTCAATTCGTTTTGGGTTTTCTTAAACAAATAATTATTAAAAATTTGTGTTTTGGTTAAATTAAGCGAAGTAAAGTTTTTTATTATAAATAATAATTGAGTAAACAAATAAAGTTAAAAATTTTTAGAAAATATATAATTTGATATATATCCTAGTGATTTTAATATATGATATTATCAAATGAAAAACTTCAGAAATTAAAAAATTTCAATGACAAGAACAAAAAAAAAAAAACAAATCCTATAAAAATAAGTCCCGTGTTTTTTCTTTAGTCTAATAGTTCGAATTCTATGTAACCAGGAACTGCAAATACCTTTTCCTACTTCGTCCTACAATTATTTTTTATTTTTTTTGAAAAAATGCTTAAAATGAAAAATTTACATGAAATATAAAATTTATGTTCACAAGCTATTTTGTTTTTATTAAAACAAATGGTCTGTACAAAAAAGACTGTTCCTACTACGTTTATTTCATCTATACTATTTATATAAAATTGCTTATATGAAAACCCTATGTAACGATTTGGTGCAAAATATACCGAACCGATTTTAATATTTTTTTTTTAAAACCTTCTACGTGTAATAACAAACGGGATTGTATACTTATTTTTTTGGTTTTTATAAGATAAACCTTTCTTTTTTTAGTATGAAGTTGTTGAAAAAAGAAATTCAATGCTTGCATAAAAATGATCGTTTGCATTTCAGTCGCTATAGCTTACTGCGCCATGAGTAATGTGTTGTTGTTGTTGTCTTTTCCGTCTCTTTCATTAACTGTTTTTTTTTATTCTTGATGTTGTGTTGTTGATGAGAGCAAAAATGAGAGTGATTTCGTCAGTGATGCCACCTCAATATTTTCAATATTTTTGGATTTTTAACGATGTTTTACATGTTTTTCAATATTTTTCAATTCCTTTTGACTTTTTTCAATATTTTAGATGTTTAACGAAACACTTGGACTTTGACCGATTTCTTCGATGTACATATTTCACTATTTTTCGAAACTTTTGATTTTGTTTCGATATATTGGATGTTTTGTTTTTAGACTTTTCCCGATTTCTTCAATGTGTTTCAATATTTTTCAAAACTTTTGGGCTTATACCGATATATAGGATGTTTTTCGATTTTTTTTTGTAATTTTACCCATATTTTGGATGTTTTTCGATAAACTTAAACTTTTGCCGATTTCTTCAATGTGTTTCAATATTTTTCAAAACTTTCGGACCTTTAGCGATATATAGGATGTTTTTCGACGTTTTTGGACTTTAACCGATATTTTGGATGTTTTTCTATAAACTTTGACTTTACCGGTTTCTTCGTTGTGTTTCAATATTTTCCGAAACTTTTGGACCCTTTTTCGATATATTGAATATTTTTCGATTTATGTATTTAGACTTTCACCGATTTCTTCAATGTTTTCCATTAATTTTGAACTTTTACCGATATGTAGGATGTTTTTCGAAACTTTTGGACTTTTACTGATATTTTGGATGTTTTTCGTTATATTTGGACTTTTACCTATACTTTAGATGTTCTTCTATACTTTTAAACTTTTGCGATATTTTTGATGTTTTTCGATACATTTGGGCTTTTACCGATATTTTAGATATTTTTCAATATTTTTCAAAACTTTTGGACATTTACCGATATTTTGGACGTTTTTCCATAAACTTGAACTCTTACCGATTTCTTCAATGTATTTTTTAATATTTTGCGATACTTCTGTTTGTGGCAAATTGTTTTAAAAAATAAAAAAAAGTTTTCGTTATTAGCTTTTTTGTGCAATCTGGCTTTTTATTAAAACCCGTGCAACGCCGGGTAAAACAGCTAGTTTGTTACATTTAACATTACTTTTTCATCATCGTTATACATGGGGCTTAAGAAAATCGTCCTAAATACCTTGTTTTTATCAAAACTATAAAGGTTTTTCCAAGAATTTTGATGAAAATAATCAAAAAGTATAGCCATTTTAAAAATGTTTCCTTCCTAATCATTCAGTAAATAAAAAAAATCGGAAAATATGTACTTATGTATATCACGAAATTCAAGAATTTGATTGATCTGAATAGTTTTCTGTTGAAGATATATTGGTGGGGCCTAAAAAATATATGTTCTTTGCATTAATTTATATAAAACTTTCGTACTCGAATATCTCAATAGTAAAAAATAAGCCTACCATTATAAAAAGAATTAGCGCTCTGAACACAGAATAATAAACAAAAAACAATTTTTTTTTTAAATTAGCCGTGTTCATTGAAAAAAACTTTACAAATATTTATAAAGTCTTTTTTTTAACGAACACGGCTAATAAATCAAAATTTAGTTTTCATACATGAAAAAGTTAGAACGAAACATTTTAAAATTCTAAAAATTACTAAAAATTACTAAAAATGTTGATGAAATGATTTTAATGACACTAGACGCCAATCTCTCTTAATTTAACTGGTAACATTTCAATAGTTTGACATTATTCTTTTTTATACTTATCATATTTTTTTTTTTTTTTGTAATTTGTTTCAGGTCTCAGCATATTTCTTCTTCTTACTCAGATGTGTACTTTTAAGATTGGGCACCTTAGTTGAACTTTTCATTATGTTTACTGCAAGACGAAATATAATCCTTGTCTGTGAAGTTTTAGAAGATACTTTGCTATTCGACTATACTTACTGTAACTTGAATTTCCCTAATACAACTCTCAGCAAAATGAAATGAAAACTTGTGTTTTATTTTTTTGTTAATTTTTCCAATATATGTTTTTGTCTTTTATTTGTAATCATTTACATTTTATTTTTCCCTTTTTAATCAAAGAAAAAAAAAGTCTTTGGTTTTCCTTAATTTATGCATAAATACAATTGTTTATGTATATATTATATTATATATATATGTGTGTAGTATATTAGATGCACTATATTTAGTTATTTTTATACCTATTATTATAAATAATGGTAGTTTTTTTTTTTTGTATGTTTTTTAATTACAAATTACATTTACGTTATTACAAGTGGCTTAAACATTAACTTACTTCAAGATAGAACAGTAGAATGTAAAATGTAACGGAATGTGTAAATTACTTGGAAATGGCAAGATAAATGGGGGAATGGAAAACTGAGCGAAATTGGTGATTGCTGTGAAAAGTAAGAGCAACGAATAATTTCTTTAGTTTTGAGTAAAGTCATGTTCAAAATCGTAGTTGTTTATTTTTTGCTTAATTTCAAGCTCTAGATAGCAGGAAATTGCTATCGGCAATATAATTTGGATAAACTTGAACCAACCTATTTTTTTAACAGATCAATTTATAGCATTTATAAAAATTGATTATATGAAAATAGTAGATAAAGCTTTTGCGTAAAATATAAAAAGTCAATATTTTATTTTATGCAGGATTGGAGGAACGGAAACGATTCGTTTATTTAAAATTTTGATTTCAATGGTAGAAAGAACTGTGAACGAAAGTTCAGTAGTGTAAAATACTATAAAGAAAATGTGAAATTTGCCCTTAACATTTTGTTGGAAAAAAAAAAGAAACGCGAAACAAGCGCTCCGAGTATATCCTTTAGAGATTAGAAGTATCATCAGTAATGACCAATATGTTGTGAAATTTTTTCTTTTTGATTGGACGTTTTAGAAGATAAAATTCATATTTATATTTAACATACTCACAAAAAATAGAATATAAAATTAATAAAAAAATTCATTGAATTTGAGCCGAGAACAGCATACATTGACTATATGAATCATTTCATAAAATATAAGAAATAAATTCATAAATTTTTATTTTATTTTTCAAAAAATAAAAAAATTTTTTATTTTTATTTTATTTTTCAAAAAATAAAAAAATTTATAAATTTCGTTATTATATTTTATGAAATGATTCATATAGTCAATGAATGCTGTTCTCGGCTCAAATTCAATGAATTTTTCATTGAAATTATGTTGTTTTTTTTTGTGTGTACTGTAATACGTAATACAAAAAACGACATGTCTTCACGGTGGAACTGGAAATATTACTTAAATTCTCTTTTTGAAATTGTATGTGAATAGAAATTTTTTTTTTCTTTAATAATTTATTAAATAAATAAACGTTTCTTACAGCAAGTCATTTCTACGAATCATCACACGGTGAGAACTTTGAGCTTAAAACAAACTCAAACCAAATAATCAACTCCTAATGTGCTTGTTTATCAAAAAAGTAAATATGCCCGTTTGTGCTTAAATTCAAGAACTCTCGTACTTGCTTATCAGAAAAATAGATAAGCTCATTTGCTTTTAAGTAAAAGGATTTTTTCAAAATATGCAAGAAATATCATTTCATTGTCAAAAATCAATGCACCAAATTGTCCATAGAAACAACTCAGTATGTCATAACATCCAATTATGGAATGTCATCAGAAGGTACTCTGCCACAAATACCAAATTTGTCTGTCGACCTGAAATTATTTAAGCAATAGTTGACATAAGAATATTGAGGATCATAAATACACGATTGGGAATATTGGACCTTGGTATCATGCACAAATGCAAATATTTATTTTTTTGATGAACATGTACAAAATACCATGCAATTTATATTATGCGCATATTTGAACTCAAATCGCAAATAAGTTAAGCTTATTTTGGAATAATTTTGTGCTATATTGAGCTCAATTCTGAATATTTCATTTAACCCTTTCGACCCGAAAAAAAACTGTGGGCTTCACAATATTTGTGATGGGTCAACCTTAGAAACTTAATTTAAGTAAAATTTTTGACCGTCTCAAAATTCAAATTTTAACCGCCAGAACCGCTTCCGGGGTATACTCCCAACATATGTTTTTGAGATTTGAATTTTTGGAATATAAAATCCTTGGAGTGGTTATAAGAAAAAACAGTGTTTACTAAAAATTGTATTAAATTTATTAATTCATTCAATTTAAGTGACATAAATTACTGAGTTATGTATGTAAAATTTATTTATTTAAAATTTTTTGGGATATATTGTCCCAACCGGTTCGAAAGGGTTAAGAACGATTTGGGAAAATCTTTTTCTCGTCGCTCATACATCGTACAATGTTATTTAAGTTCATGAGATAAATAAATCGTAACATGTATTAATATTATTGCTTCAAATAAAACTTTACCCATAACTAGACCAAATTGCTTGCTCTTACGATGTAATGAGGATTTATTTCATTTCGAAACTTAAGATTTTTACATTTTTGTTCTGTTGCTTTTGCTTTGGGAGTTTTTTTTTTCTACATACGGTTTTTCAAAAATGTTGGATTCATATTTTATTGACATTTCGTACAAATTTGTTACATTGGAAAAAATTTAATTTCACATATAATTTTTTCCTCTGTTTTCACTTGTTTTACGTACAAAAAATCTATCTTTTCTTAAGAGCGGGATTATGCTTATGATTAAATTAGCTTTTTTTTCTTTCACTAGCTCAGATTTATGTGTTTCTGGCAAGTTCTTTAATTTTATTTATTTTTATGTTACATGCATAATTTAGCTTTGAGTATGAATTGTTGAAACAGAACAAAAGACATCTGCTATTCTATATAAAAATAATTTTTTCTCTTAGTTGTTCTTATGACTTAATACCTTTTATTTTTAATTATGATTACACTTAATATTTAGAACATAAACTTTTTACACTATTAAACGCTATGGAATATAAGTTTTTTTTTTGTATAAAATTTTTAACATCTGTGAAAGTGTTAAACAAAGTTTTTAAAAAAATTTGCTCTTTTATATAGAAATATTTAAATTAAAGTCTTAGCATATCTAATAGGAATCAAAAAATTCACACGAATCTTCTTATGAGTATACATTTTCATATGATATTTTATTGTAGAATTTATTTTTTGTGAAAAAACGAAAAAATAAAAAAAAATTATCGAGAAATAATACTTTATATATTTTACTAACAAAAAAAAAAAAAAAAAAAAAAAAATCATTATTTCGTCTTAACTTACGCTTAGTTGACGCTTGAAGTTGAAGCTGATTCTCAATTCATGTAGTTTTTAAGCATTTGAGAACTAATGGAATTATACTGAATTCTTTTTTTTTATAATTTTTAAATTTTTTTTTAAATTCTTGATATTTTTTTTTACACAAAGATGAAACACGTCAATGATTTTTAATTTAGAACTAATTTCTTCAACTTTTTTCTATTTACACCTTGCATCTAATTACCTAAAAGTATACTTCATAATTTTTTTTATTTTGTATTTCACATTTTTGTTTTTGTTTTTATTATCTCTTTTTCACACACTATCACAATTTTTTATTATTTCTCGCCACATTTTTATTCAGCTCTTTACTTTTTTTGTTTTTCTTTTTTGTTTCTTCAGTACAAATTTATTTCTTGTTTGTTTATCTCAAAATTAAAAAGTTTTATAAAAAAATAACGTAAAATAAATAAAAAAAAATTGTACAAAAAAATATTTACATTATTCCCTTTGCTTTAGTCAAAAGCCCTTCGTTTACACATCAGTTCCACCTTCCTGATATCCTTCGTCTGGTGAATTTCTGCTACTGCTTATCAAAGCTCGCTTCAGTGCTGCCGTCACAGGTGGCAATACCGGCACCCCTCCTTTCTGCCACACTCGTATCGTTTTTGCATTCACAGGCTGGCCGTTGGGCAAAATTCCAGGTGAACCACTACCAGCTGAAGGAGGTGGCGTTGGTGTTGAGCTGGCGCGTGTAGATGTCACTGACGATGACGTATCATGCAGGCGTGGCAATGTTCTACTACTGAAATTGTTATTATTACCCATGACGCTGCCATTGCCATGTGTAGCTGCATTGGAACCACTGTTATTGTTATTGTTCGACATCAGCTGAGCATGTAGGTGCTGCAATGGATGCATTTGCAGGTGATGATTGTGTTGATGTTCAGCACCCGGCACCAGTGGCAGTCCATAATCTGTTGGGTAGCCGCAACTACTACCACCACCGATGCCAGCACCAGTAGAATTCGATAGATTTGTTGTCGTCGTTGACGTTGTCGAATGTGCTCCTGCTCCCATACCACTTAGTAGCGCTGCAGTTGATGATGTTGAAGGATTGTTGATGCCTCCACCGCTACCTGACCCAGTGCTGCCTGCATTCAGCTGCATGTTGTAATGCATACGTGGAAATGTTTTACTAAAATAGTCAGCATTTGTTGACCGATCGTGCAAATCGTACAATTGATTCGACTCCATAATTGGCGTTTTGTCTGTGTAACGTTTTAAGAAGAGATCATCTGCCGATGAAGTGCCCATTGGTGCATGCTCCCACAATCCGGAGGGATAGAGAGAGTCGCAGCCATTAGCACGACTGTACTCTCCACTTGAACCACCACCCAGCTCGGTGACGAGATTGGCTGTGAGTATCGCTGGTATCTTAAGATCAGCAAATTCGTCACTACCAAAACGCTTTGTGTCGTTAATCAAATCAGGATTATTGCCTGCTGAGGCCGTAGGCGAAATGAAGCAGGCTGCTGTAGAGAGTACGCTGCCAGCGTTTTCATAACCGTTTGAGGCGTAAGGTAAATCTGTCACCCTTGGTGGCTTTTGAACAGGATTTGTGAACTTGGAATCATTACTGGCGTTGTTGAGGCTATTTCCTTTACGCTCCAGTGAGCTGTGTGCATCAATGCAATTTTGTATAGCGCCATTGGCGATAACCACACCGCCAATACTACCATTACCACTAGGTGGTTGTGTCTTATTCGTTATGGAGTTCTGGTGATTGACACTAGTTATTACCTCCAGGTGGTTCGGTGTCTTACTTTCGGTAAAAGGCTGACGCTTGAGTCGCATCAGGAGGAACATAATGATGAGCAGCACAAAAAGTATCAAAATAACAAGTGCAGCACTTAGACCAACAATTTGGCCACTGCCAAGCGAGGCCATACCAGCTGCACGCATGCTAACGTGAAGTGTGAAATTGGCTTCTGCGGTGCCTGCACGATTTTCGGCAATACAGTAGAACTCACTGGAGTCAGTCTCTTGTGAGTTGGTCAGCACCAATCGGGAACGCTTTTCAAACTGTTTTTCATCCTCATAGACATGAATGCGTTGGTATGTGCTGAATGCACTATTGTTTACCAACAGTCGGCCGTTCCAGTACCAGTTGATGACTGCAGTTGGTACTGCCTTGGCTCGGCACACAATAGAAGCATTTTCACCCATTGTTGCTTCCACGTAGTGACTGATGGGCAGCATTTCAGGTTTGCAAGCAAAGTCGTATACTTGAAGATCAGCAAATGTGCGATCAATGACACGTTCTGGTCCTCCAGCGCATATTGGTGCAACGGGATATGGTATATTTTGTTCCGTCAACCAAAGCTTAGCATCACGAAGACGGCAATCACACATCCAAGGGTTGTCATGCAGCTCAATGCCATGCAGGCGACTCAATGTTTCAATCGTCTTTGGCAACAGTTCACTTAGTTTGTTGCCATTTAGTCGAAGTAGTGTCAAGCCTTCTAGACCTTCAAATGCTTGAGGTGCTATCGTTTGTATATCGCAGTGCGAAAGATCAAGTTTATGCAACGCTGGTGTATTCGCAAAAGAGTTGGACTCAATTCTATTTATGTGGTTGGATGCAAGCGTTAGTTCACGCAACGAGCTGATGTAACTCAAGGCTAGTGAGGGCACCACAACGAGCAGATTGTGCGACAGATCCAACTCTACAAGATTGGTAAGACCCTTAAACGTTTCCGGTTCGATCTCACCAATTTTGCAATTTCGCAAATAGAGTTTTTGTAAATTGAGCAGATTTGCGCGTATAAACTGTTCATTGGATAGCGTCTGCAGTTTGTTGCCAGACATGTCGAGAACTTGCGTCGAAGGATCTATGTTATCAGGAATTTGTATGAGCAAGCGATCAATGCACTCAACTGTCTGCTTGCCACCCTTCCATTTGCAGGCACAAACAGTTTGGCAACTACTCAGTTGTTGCTGGTTGACAATTAGCATGTTGTCAGCTGAGTTGGGGATGACATTTGAGGGTACTCCTGGAGCAGCGAACTGAGACATATAATCATCGGTCATAGCTTGACTGTCGGCAACAGAGTACACATCATTGTTGTTGCTACTGGAAGTGTGTTTGCTTGAGTGCCGAAAGCCAGTATCCAAGTGAGAGATAGGAGGCTGCTGTTGGTGTCCACCGCTATTTGCGAACATTACGTGATTTTGTCGATTGTAGTGCGTACCTGTCGCCAAAGCAGATGAAAACAGAGCTACTAGTACCATCCAACAAAAGCCTCTCGTGCTGGTCCAGTAGTCTACCTTTGGCACGGTAGTATTTGGGTTATGCAGCTTATAACGTATTTTTTGGCGTTGCATTACGCTAGATGTTAATTACTTTAAGTATCAGTATTAATGCTTTTTGGCGCAGTGTTGCCGATATGTTTGGTTGCTTTCAAGATATGATTTCTGGTTCGTGTTAATCTTTTTAATAATTTTCGAAGTTTGTGATATGTTGATCTTCTTAGAGATATGTGATTTTATGAAATTTTGAAATGTTTTCTTAACGCATTCTTTTGATATGTTGGCGCTTGCTACGTCGCTATTGCTGGTCTTCCTCTTTTACATTAACATCAAACACGCAATCGAAATAAATGTACGCAAAACAAATAAAAATTAAAAGCAAACGAAATGAAATGTTTGCCCTTTTCCACTTTTCGTTTTCGAATTACTTTCGCCAAATGCCAACAACAATGAAAAATCGGGGTAAAATGATTTATGTGCTTTCATTGAAAGGCCACGGTTTCAAAGCTCGGGCTCTCCTTAGATGCGTATATGTACAAGTCTTTACTTGTATGGTATGTGGGTATGTATATGTTTTCTTCCTCTTGTGTTTTTGTGTGCGTACGTTTGACTTTGGTTTGCAGGCTTCCAACAAGTTTTAGTTTTAATTAAACGAAATCACGTTATCCTGGCAACAACATTCAACATTCGTTATTTAGTTTGTTATACAGCTCTACACGCTCTGTATGTGTGTAGATACGATGTGCTCAGTGTATATATTTTGATTTACAATATACCAGTTGTTGTTGTTGGTATTGTTTTAGTTGCCAATGCTGGTATCGTAAACGTCGTGCGTTTTATTGCTAATGTTGCACTAGTAATCCACGGTCCGGCGGCTCTTTGGGTCATTTCAAAGGCTTTTAAAATTGATTAATTATTTGGCGCTGTCCGTCCGAAAGTACGACAACAAAACAGAACAGAAAATAAAATCATAAAATTTCTAAATTTTTGAAATTTTCATGTTTCTGTGTAATTAGCGCGAAATTTCATTTTACTTCTCGTTTATCACTGATAATCCTTTGACGGCATAAATTAATGCTTTCACTTTCTTTGCTTTGCTAACTTCCTTTTTTCACCGAAGGATGTGTTGTTTTTTGTAACTTTTTTTTTTGTTTTGCTTTTTGTTTTAATTCATTTTCGTTTGTTATTTTTAACTTTTTCCACACGCAAATTTTCACTTTATACGCTAACTGACTGATGTCCTGTCACAGGTTCTTATCGAGCCACAGTCGTTTCACGTCCCCACTATTCGCTAGTTTGTTCGTACGCGTTCCTCGCACTTTTGCCAAACAACTCGTGGGTCCTGGTCCACTACTACTACTACGGTATTCGCTTCACGCACTTTGTGTTTGGCAAATTTTTTTCGCACACGACGATTAGCAACGAGCAAAATTTGCAAAAGGATGTAATAACGAACAAAAATTTCGTAGTATTACGAAATTGTTAACGAACACAAACGATGTATATTTTTTATTTTTGCACAGCAATTAAACTTTGCGAAAATTTCTACTTAAAAGTATTTTTCCAACACTCACATCTGCTCGATTTGTATATGTGTATAAAATTACTTTTATTTCACTTGTAAATTTTTGATTTTATTAATTTTTTGTGCACTTTTTTGTGAGAAAATTTCAAGTTTTAACTTTTGTCAAGCGCTTACGAACGTACCCAACCGCACCGCATGGTTAATCGACATTGACTGAAGAAAAATGAATTAAACGTATACTCAAAAATATGAATGAGAGCACAGTCACGAAGTTACGAGCGAACGAACAGCAGGTCGCTATGTTTGTATGCAATGCAATGCATACAGAGCAACGCAATTGTGTGAGAATGGAAACGACGAAATGAAGACCTGATACGGTCGTTTGTGCGAAGCAGCGTTTTCTTGTTGTTGAATTTTGTGTGTGTATGTGCGTTGGAAATTTTTTGTTGCTCTCAGTTGGAGTTTTTTCAACAGCTGTGAGAATTCTGCGCTGCCTACAGTCAGAAATGTTGCTTAGACATTTAAAAGCAATGATTTAGAAATGTTGCTAATGAGTTTTTGTTGCTCGCGTTGCTTTGTTTCGATACATGTTAAAGTAACAAGTTAAATGCAGCCAATATAAAAGAGTTTTCTTTATTTTGAAAACATTTGAGTTGATGTAACAATTAACTTTCATTTTTACCATTGATATGTTTCCAATAAATTAAAAAAAAAAAAAAATTTATTTTAACAAATCATATCATCACTTCAATTGAAAGTGTAACTGAGCAATAAAATGTCAGGAAAGGAAATAATTATTGATTTTAACAACTGGGACAATATCAAAAGTGTATTGGCAAAATCAATATAATCTGATGTTACTAAGTATGAACTGATTGGTAAATCCAATTTCAATATGTGTGTGACTTCTGACATAAATGGCTTCCATGATGAATGATAATGGTTTCTTATAAGGGTATTGAAGAGAAGATACGGAAGGAACGTTTTTATCTGTAAACTATAAATTACATATTTATGTCAGTTGCTGTTATGTACTTTCCAAAACTATGTCAATAATGCCTGAAGATAATTTTGTTCTAATAAGCGAGTACGCACTGTGACCAAGATGTGCAACATTGCGAATATATCGGTTTTTCACTCACGCTCTTGTGAATGTTGCATGTATATACTAAACATGTATCGAGAATTTATAACTCCGAATTTAACTGGAAATTTTCGGTAAATCTCAACACCAATAATTTTCTCTCATTTTATCGTTGTTTTTTTTTTTTTCGTTGTTGACTTGTCCTCAATGTCCATTCTCGTTTCCTGTATCCACTAATAAATCTCATAGTCACCCACAAATCTAATACGAATTTTCATGCTTCCATTTCCAAACCGAAAAACAACACACCAACTGCAAATACTACGACAACAACAACAACATCGATAGCAACAACAGCAACAATAACATAGAAACTACACCAACATGAATGAAAGAGTCTTAAATCTTAATTTTTTGTTGTATATTCACTCACTTCAAATTGTAGCTAGCGGTAAAAGATGTGGGTAGGTGTGGGTCTGCGTTGGCTGGGAAAAGGGTGAGGTGGGGTGGGGTGGCATAAAGTAGGAAAATTGGACTAAAGAGGAAGAACTGCAAAAATTTTATTTCGTTTCGTTGGGTTCTCGTTTTCTAGGCAACTGGGCTAATCGATTAAGGGATTTTTCGATTTTTCCACCTTTCGTCCGTTCACTTCAATCTCTTCTTCATCATGGTTTCTTTGCATTTCTGTTTTTGTTGTTGTTATTGTTCTAAGTCATGTTTGCCATGTTTAATTTGCTACGCTCTGACTTGGTCGGAATTTCATGCATTAACCCATTTTGTTCTCAGTCGGTACTTTTTTTCTCACTACAAAGGTTACAATTATAGTAAATGAATATATCGTCTCTGTTCGTGTGAAAAACACTTTGGGTATTTTTTCAAACATGTTAATACCTCAAAAACCTCGTAACTTGTAAAAATGTCAAAATTCGTATTGATTTTGATAGCTCTTTTAAGCTTATGACGTTTTCGAGGCGTTTACATGTTTTAAGGAATGCCATGACTGCCAAATCTTGCTTCATTCTCATACAGAAAGTGCTGATTTTATTCTGCCATAAAATTGTCTTTGTAAAATACTAAAAACTACAATGATCTAGTACAAAATGGGTTAATCGTATATCAACCCAATTTTTTATTTTTAATTCAACGGCAACGGCGACTTCAATTCGCACGCAAGCTACTAGGCAACCGTCTATAAAGATGCGGGTCAACAACGTCCGATGACCAACAATTAAAACAACAACAATTACAACAAAAAGGCTTAGCTGAAATTTAAAGCAGCACAACAACAATGGCGTTATGGTGTAATTTAATTGATTTCTATGTCAACAGTATACCTAGCGGAATGACAGCAACAGCAACAAAAACAATGAGATGCCAGAAGCACTGAATAGTAAAGAGGAGAAAGTGATGGGAGGAGGAGAAGTGCTAGGGTGTTTTAACTAGAAAGCATTCATTCATAGCTGCAAGAAATGCTGAATGTGCAAATTTAGGGAACTTAATTGCGCTGCAATTGTTTGCAACAACAACAACAACAACAAAAGCAACAACAAACAATTGAATTACCTACAATAATAAATGGTATTTCAACAACAACAACAACAACAACAAACTCAAACAATTGTTAGCCAAGTTGCCTTAATCTTGATTTAAAACCGAGTGACTTACCGTATTTTCTTTTTGTATATTATGTTGTTAGTGTGGAGGGGGTGTGGGGGTATTCGTATGCCAGTGAATTGCATGTAGGAGTAAAATTTCATTGTTGTTGTAAGTGATATTTTAAAGAACGTTGAACTTTTTAATTGAATGATTAAGTTCACCGAGATTATCTAATGAAATTAATCCATGCTGTTCATAGAGGGGGTTCGTAGAAAGTGGCTCAAGATTTGCTTTTATTAAGAATTGTAGTGCATTCGAGTTTTTATGTTTGTAAATATTAGAAAATGATTTGTTCGTTAACAAAATCAATAACATATTTATAATTAAGAAAACACATTTTTTTTTTTTTGTTTTAAGTTTCCTAAGTTTAAGTTTTAAAATTCCTAACTCCCAATTACAACTTGGTTTTTTCTAAGACGTCAGTATTTTGAGTCTTTCGTGCTTTAAAGTGCAGTATTGGAATAAAAACAGTGAAAAATGAATGCATATAAATTAAAATGTGGTCTGGTTAACAATTCGTTATACTCTTCTCTTAGTGCTTATCAATAATGTATGATTTACTATATGTATTTGCCCTGATCTATGATTAGAAATCAGCTGTTAAAGATAAACCACACGTTTCGTCAGTTACTCATTAGTTGTTCCCTTTTCTTCGCGTTTCGTGCAGTCAAAACTATATTCAGGGACGTCAAGTGTTGTTTCTGCTTAGAACCTTATCGCAGCAAGTCGCGTTAATAGTTTCCGATTTTTAAATAATAAAGTTATCATTGTTATCGTAAAGCCCGTCTTTTTTGTTGGTTTTTTGTTGAAAAATAAGTTTTTGTGAGGAGCTTAGTGTCTTCTACATTCAACATTTCCCTAAAAACGTTGAAAACAACTACGGGTCCGACGATGATGTTAGTTCTATAGAACTATAGTGACGATGATGATATTTGTCTGAGGCAAAAGATGATATGGAGCTAAGTTTCATTTGGATGGGTTTATCTGCTATCGGTGAAGATGAAGAGCAGCTAATAACCAAACTTTTCTCAAAAGATTATTGTAATAACAAATGCCAAAGAACTATACTATGAAAATTATCGAGAATAAAAAAAAGCAATTGCTTAGAGTTGTCAAGAATGAACTCGACTTAGTGAAAGTAAGTCATATTAAAGCCGGAATAATTACGGACGGAGATGGGATAGAGAATTCTATTTATTCAATTTTCTTCTTTCAGCTTATATAAAGTTCGCGACGGATCGTTACTTTAGTATTTTTAAAGCTAAGAACACCATCAGCAACATCGATATGTATACAGACTGTGTAAAAACGAAGAAAATTTGCAGACTGTGAGGCCTTTCACTCTTTTCATTTTCTATTAAAACCTATTAATCGTCAACTGCCAAAAATTACAAAGCCAGTTGGTTTATCATTGGAACGTCAGTAGTATATTTTTAAGAATGTTTACAGCTTAGTTACTGATATATGTTTGTAAAGCAACTATTGTCGCTCCAGTACCAAAATAAGAGCTGGTATCGAAGAAACGTCAGGTTTCATTACCAAATAAAAGGTTAGCATCAAAGTTACAAAATGCAAATTTAAGTGAAGATGTTTTCGCACCAGAAGTAGAACAAGGTCCATCTTCCTCGGAACTAACAACAGATGTAAAAAGGTCTTATGAAAGACTATGACAAGAAAAATTCAAAAACTACCTAGTGCCTAATGGTTTTCCGGCATGCAGTTGTTTTTTATTTAAAAATCCGTTGTACACTAAACCGGTTCGATTTTGTATGAAGCAAAAAATAAATCATCCCGAAATCGATTCAAAAGTTAGAAAAATTCATAATTTTTTTTTTTGTTTTTCATTCCGAGAAAAAACCTGTGGAGCACATTTGGTTCTACTGAAGGCTCATTTTGCCTAAAAAAGACGTGTTTTTTTGGTCATAAAGATTTGCAAAAAACTAAAAAAATGTTAAAAACAATTTTTTTTTTTGGGATATGGTTTTACATTACGCGTTCGGAAAAACGATTTTTTGCTCAAAAGCAAGGCATGTAAAGAAAAAAGTATACCAAGTAAAAAATGAAAACTCTCAGTTAACGAATAAGCCCCATTATGAATGATACATCATTTTAAAGCTTAGAATTTGAGCTTTTATCTAAAGCATTTAAAAAAATTCAAGTACGATTTTTAAAAAAAGAAATGCAAAATTATTTTTAAAATTGGAAAATTTTTGTAAAATTTTTTTTTTTTTATATGCTATAGTTACGGTGACCATGTCTGTTTGAGCAAAATCGGGGACAAAACGAAATTTGTGCAAAAAAAACCGGGGACAATCGGGGACAGTTAGAAGAAAATCGGGGACAAATCGGGGACAGATAAATTTTGGAGCAAACAATGATTGATAGGCAAAAACAAAAGATTTTCATTGCAAAATGTAATCTTCTTAAAAGCACAAAAGCATACCTACGTACTAGGTCATCAACGATACGATTTTATACGCGAATTTAAAAATTATAACATTATTTATTGCTAGTTTATAAAAACATTTATTACAAGAACATTAAAATTATGTATTAAATAACGAAAAATAAAAATAATCTTCAGTTCATATTAAAAAACAAAAACAATTAAAATGAATCAAGTCGTAATTTGGAAAACTACTTTCTAAGTGAAAAAAAGCAATCTGCTTAACTTAACAGTTATTAGCTTTAGCTTGAAGAAATATAATTTTTATGTCTTCTTAAAATCTGATATGAGGACACGAGACGTTTCTGAAATTCACGATTTAATTTAACAAAAATTTTTAATAAAAAAAATTGACATTAAATAAACGTATTTTATAAACTAAAGTCAAATAATCACAATTCAGTCTTTTTTATACTTGTACTACCATAAAATTGGAGCCGATTTTACAATGTTCAGTTAAGCCTAAGCTTTAACTTTGACATTAAATTTTATATAAAAATTATATCTATCTGCATGTTGAGTTTTTACCAGCGGATCTTAGTATTTTGTTACAGAAGAAATTTTTTTCAAAATTTCTTCGTTTGCCATCAAATATTCTTTAAACTCGAGACAGTTTAAATTATAATTACATTTTGTAATTAAAATCGATTTAAGTATCTTTACTGAGAGCTGTGATTTTTCGCTGGTCCACGTGTTATTCATGATGGAGAATATCCTTTCCGTTGGAGCATTTGACCCTGGCAAACACAAGCCAAACTCAACTATTTTTACAATGTTTGTGAAAAAAATTTGTTTTTCGGAGAAATAAGTAAAAATTTCAACCCATTTTTGAACCACTGTTTTTCCTATATCTAACCATTCCTGAACTTTACAAGTACTTAAAAAACTTTTGACGCAATTAAACTCGTCGAATAACTCTGTGTCATTAATTTTAATATCACTTCTCTCTTCCAATATAAAAGCTAAGCTTTCTTCTACATCAGGCCAAGATGGAACTTTACAAAGAAGCATCCAATTCAAAACTTCTATTTCTTTAAAAGATGCATCCCACTGAGTTAAGTACTTGTAGCAATTATTATAAAACTCAGTTACGTTATTTTTAAACTGATTTTCGTCAATAAGATTCTGTTTGGCTAGTTCAGTTATCTTGTTTTTAACTACAAAAGGCAAAAATTGTGCATCTCTTCGTTGCATTAATTTTAGTTTGAGATCTTTTATAATCGAAGACACCTCAGACATGCATACTTCTTGAGATCCAATTTCAGCAATATTGCTATGAAATATTGCTGCTTGAGAGTGGACAAAAAACAACCAAACTTCAGAGCTAGGGTTATTAAAAAAATCTTTTAAAATTGTGGGACATTTAGCTTGTGACAAAAAATATTCTTTTAAAGGCTTAAACAGTTTTATGATTCTCTCTACAGCGGGTTTCAGAGTAAGCCATCTCGTCTTGCTGAACCCCAATAGTTTATGGTATTCAATTTCTAAACCATCACAAATTTCTTTAAACTTCCCAACGCGAACAGTGTATAAGTAGAAAAAAGAATAAATTTTGACGACAACTACTTCAATATCTACGGGAAGGCATTCTGTTGCCGTCTGGATGCAGTTGTTTAAAACATGAGCCGCACAGTTTACTCCAATTAAAACTTTTTTATTAAATGCCTGAAGTTTAGTAAATATATTGTTTGTACCTAGCCGCGCTGCCCCACCAAAATTGCAGTTAGTGTTATCAGCACATATTGCAAGCATTTTCCTATTTATTTCAAAAGATTCCAGTGTTTCCTGTATATAGTTTGAAATTATGTCAGACGATTCTCCTGGAAGGTCTTTGCACTCCAATATCTTAATTTGGGTCCCGCTTTGTGGAGTAAAGTATCGTACCAATATTGGACATAACTTAATGTTGCCATGATTGGAGCAATCATTATATATTGTGACAAAATTAACTTTGCGCAAATCGCTTTTAGTATCCATGATGGAATTTGGTGCAAGAACATTACAAATGATTGCTTCACATTTCGTACGTGCACACGAATATTTTTCGTCAAAGCAATTTTTTATAAGTTTGGAAGTACAATCATTAGACCTAAATGAATGGTTGTGTTGAATCGTGTGGTAAGCCCAAGTTCCTTCGTTGATCGTATTTTGCTTTAAGGTATCTTGTCCGAGAAAATTTCGGAGGGCGTTACTCGATGAGGCCGCAACGTCGGTGGCTTTGTGTTTTGCTGTCTTTATGTGTTGGATAATGTCATACTTACCTCCGTTAGCAATTGAAAATACAGATGTGCACTTGGAACACCGCACTACATTTGGTTTTTCAGTATTTTTTATGAAATCAAATACTTTGCGAAGCTCGTCGTTGAACCTGCACTTTCGTTTTGAAGCCATGGATGGGGTTGGCTAAAGGAAATTTAATTGTAGGATTTATTATGTTTTTAGGTCTTAATATTGTCTTACTTACTCTCGAAAATCAATTTACTAAACCTTCAGAAAAATTTTGATAGCACTTTCAACTTTGTTTGCAATCAACTTTGTTTACAATCAACTTTTTTACAAATAAAGCCCAAACTCCAATAGCGCGTCGGCAGTAGCAGTGGCAGTGTTCGAAAACAGTTGTCATTTTAGAACGCACTACTTTATATAAAAGTAACTACAATACAGCAGCGGCAGTACACAGCGCTGTGCAATTTTTCTCTATTTCTAAATTCACTGCCACTGCCTCTCATTTGAATATTTTCGAATTTTTCGAACTTCAAAATTTTGAGAAAAAAACATGTCATTTGTTAAAATTTTTAAGTTTGTGACATTTTAAAATTTATATTGTGAGTTGTGCGTTAAAATTAAAAGATAAAATAATGAGTTCGTTCGCGAAAACTGTTTTTATTCAAACACTGCCAGTGCCACTGCTGACGCGCTATTGTGGATACATCGGCAGTGAGAGCAAATACTGGCAGTAAAATACTGCTTCGAAAACAGCCACTGCCACTGCCGACGCGCTATTGGAGTTTGGGCTTAAAAAAAAAAAACGGTTGCACAGATGATTTTGGCATTTCATTTGTTAGTTGTCAAAGAGCCGTTTATGAAGTGAAAACGTTGTGTAGCTATTCACAGTTTTAGTTTGCATATTCTGAACAGGTCTTTAAGCGGTTTATAGAAATATACAACTTCATATGCGATAAATTAGCTAAACGAATACGGTCTTATTGGAATTTTATACACATTTATAATTAAAAAATAAAAACCGTGAAATACAGGACAAATCGGGGACACAAAATAAAATACAGAACATTTGTATGTCCCGTATTTTAAAAATAAATTCCGGGGGTAGCTGAAATACAGAACTGTCACCGGAAATACGGGACGGTTGGTCACCGTAGCTATAGTGCAACTAAATTTTTATTTTTATTTTTTTTTTTGATTCTCATGTGGAAACTACGTTTTAAAATTTACCCAATAACTTTACTTGCTATCATTTGATTTATTAGACAGATTGGGTACAGAACTCAAAATAAATAAAAAATTCACATATGTATCTAAAAACGCTTTTAAATTTCAACAACTAGATGAAAAAAAGAGGCAAACACAATTTTGTGAGAAGCCTAAATTTACACACTCAATAGATGAAATCATAAAAATTGCTACATCATCCAAGCAAACCCCATACAAATTATTTCATTCACACATCTCTTCCAGCAATCACTTTAAATGAATGCAATGCACATAACTCTTGAGCTACCAAAGCAACTCTACCTGTGTGCAGCACAAAGTGTTGCCTTAGTGCCACGCAATATACAGGTAATCAAGCAACGGGCAAATTCTAAGCTGGCATGCAGCAACCTTACTATTAGAAATCTAACTACGAGTATGTAGCTATGGCGTTGTGTGTGTGCTATAGAAACTCGACTCGCCGTTTTGTTTATCTTTCAGTTTCTTTCGCCGTTTGCCATACATAGCTCTCACGTACTCATGTTTGTATGTTGGTTTCTATTTTTCATAAATTGTTGTAGTTCCTTTAACGCAGTGGGTATTCTATGAAATTTATTAGAGAAATACTAACAACACAACATCAAAGCTGTAAAACCTCTGTGAATGTAACACGTTTTCCATTGAATGCGCTACCCCCGGTATCTTTACAGTTCATAACCTGAGTTGCTAGTGCTGCTGCAGCAGACTCCTCTGTTGTCTTTGTGCAGCCTCTTTCAATTGAATAGCATTTTCTGGTCGTCCGTCGTTCAGGTGTCGCCGCGCCACTGCTTCACCAGTTTCTTGTTGTTATTGTTGCATGTGTGAGAAGCCGCTTTTGCCGCTGTATCGAGTAACTCATTGTAAAGATACTTGCAATGTCCACACAGCGCAACGCAATGCTGCTTCTTAGATACTTGTTGAACGAAATTTACACTTCATTCACAGAATTGAAAATAATAAAAATTAAATAAAAAAAAAAAAAACAAATAAAGAAAAATAAATAACGAAATAAAAAACAAAAGAACCACTACAGAGGATATGAGTCATTCTCTTGCGGAGGCCTCGTCTATGCTGCTTCTTTGTTTTGTTTCTTGTGTGTCTTATTCAGTAAACGAGGCAGCAGAAATTGTGCACAGTAATCGGCTTTCAAGTCAGTGAGTACCCTATAAGCAGTTTAATGGAATCTATCATTATTTAACTTTTGATTGATTTTTGAAATTGCATAGAAGCTTTTTGTTTATACCAAAATTTGTAAAAAATTTTCGACAATAAGGGGTTTTTTCGCTATTAAAGTACTACAGAAATCGAATTATAGCATTATATAGGCATTTTTTGTCCCCGTGCATGATGAAAAAGTTTTCTAGGAGTGACAATTTTTTTGAAATACATAGGAAGTTATAGCAAATTGTAATCTGAAAATATTTTTAATGAATCTATGTTAAAAATTGTATTACACGAACTCTTTAATTTTTTGTTTTGGTTCATCCACTCATGAACTTTACGAATGACCTCACGTGCCTAAATTCTCCTATTGACCTACACTTTATTACAACAAATAAAGTAAAAGTTTCAAATACAAAAAGATCTGCTGGACCAGATAAAATTTTGAATTTTATGATTAAAAAATGACCAGCTAAGCCATTAGACTTTCTTAAATTTATATTCATGCTTATATTGTGCCAAATTCTCTAGTTCAAGAATCTGTTTTGTCTCAATCTAACCATTGGCTGAACACACGATATCTATCACCTCTTGATTCAAATCAAATTAAGGCTTATGATACTTATTACTATAATCATGTTGGGCTTAACATTCATAGTCGTTGAAGATCTCTTATATTTTAGTTTCATCAATTTTAAGTTAAATTTAAATTTTGAGTATTAAGTTAGAATATATTGAAAAAATAGTTCTGTTTAGTTTATCAGAAGACTTTAACCCATTATATCCTTTTTATGTGTCTTTTTGCACCCTTTTTCCAAAAACTAGCTCATAATGGGTTACAGTATTCTTTCGCTAAACCAAGAAAGCCTGAAACTACAGAAAATCGCGTCAAAAATATAATTAATATGAAATGTAAGAGGTCTTGATTGACATTGACGATTTTTTGGTTTTGCCGATGATATTTCGAATTTTTAGTGTTTAGCGAATAGTGATAAAATTGTGCAGCAATTATTACTGTGGTACATACTGACTCAATATTGCCTTTTTTTATGGATAAATTTTGTGCCTTTCTAAAAAAGATTAAAATGTCCCGTTTTGTGGGGGATGTAGAGAGTTAAAGTTTTATACAAAAATATTCCTCGTAGTATCCCGTATAAGTTTTCATTAAAAGTGATACCTGTATCTCAGATATAAGGATGTATGTCGATTCAACGCTAGAATATTAGGGGAGATGTGTGTACCTTGGTCCGCTTTTCAGTTTATCCAATGTGCTGGATTTTCCAAAAAAGTTTCTTTAGTTTTTTGATTAAGTTATATTTCTACAATGTTTGCAGCATCAAATGACGTGACAATAATATTTCTATGCCTAACCATTGAGTAGAAATATTACTTTTTCCGTTGCAATCTCAAACGGTCCAAGGTACACCATGCAAGTGTACCTTGGACTATTAAAAATAAAAGAGAATACATTGTATTTAGGTAATAAATTATGAAAGAACCATTTATTATGTAATCAAAAGTAATATTTTTTTCAATAAAAAAAAAAATAATCATATACAAAAATTATAACACAAATAAGTGCATTTAGTAAAAAACAATTAATTTAACAAAAATGGTTGCAAATAAAAACATTAATCACGTAAATAATAATAATAATATTATATTGAGAGGCAATTATGGCTTCCTAGTTGCCCGTCGAAAAAGGCTCGCTGGTCAATAAGCATAGGTCCAAGGTACACACAGACAGCATGTTTTAAAAACTGTCAACACCCATAACATATATTAATGAAATTACATCTAAAACACACTAAAAGCTTAAAACAATAACTAAACTTCCTTCCTGATGTTGTAAAACTGAAATATTTCAAGTAAGTTTCACACAAAACGTTTCTTAGTTTACTCCAAAAACTAATTTTTACACACCAAAAACACTTTTTCCGTCACTTTTTATACACGCATACACCTTGACGGTCTGAAGTCTACTAATATGAGTCACCGGTATGAGTGGAAAATTCCATAGAAGAACATTATCGTACACGTGCAACTGTTGAGTGGCAACTGACACTTGGACCGAGGTACACTCGGACCAAGGTACACACATCTCCCCTATTATTTGTACAGAGTAATAGAAATCTTCAAAAAACGATGACAAAAAAAAATAAAAAAATTCGACCTTATCCAGAAAATCGAGAAGACACGTATAACTTGGCCATGTTTTCAGAATGTATTGGATTTTTTCAGTTGTGCAACAAAACGCTAAAATTTTGACGGACGGTGCCATTAATAGTTTTTGATTTAAATGCATTACAAATGCCGTCTAAAACATAATTTTTATCAAAGCATCCTTAAAGAATTGTAAAACTAAAATCAATTTTTCAAATGTCAGTATGACAAAAAGTAACCACCTATAAAATATTTTACTTCAACTATTTGCTCCCACATATTCCATCAAGCGCTTAGCTCAATTTATAATTCTTCAACATCAGCACTTTGTTTCGGTAACTCAATCGCGGCTTCTTTGCTAAGCTCTTGATTTAATCTTAAACAGGAAGCTGACTCGTTATACATTTGGCTATGTCTTTGTGTTATTGTTGTTGTTGCAAGTCACGTCTGCTGCAGACATATGTGAAAAAAAAAAAAAAATCAGGCGCTTCTGTCCCTTAACAAAACTGATTTCTGATGAAATTTTTGACTGGTGCTAAGGTTTGATTGCCGTCTGCATTGTTTTCTTTAATTTTTTTGGGTTTTAGATTGTTTTTCTGTTTGTTTGCCTGTCTGTTTGAATTTACTGAAATAAATTATGGTATCATTTGATCACAAAAAGTAGCATGTAAAACAATTTTAATTGTAATGTGTTACTGTGCAGCTTGATCTAAAATTTGTAAGCGGATTTTATTCTTGAATCGGGAACTAAGCAGATTTTATAAAGCAATTTGGATTTAAATTTCTAGAGCAAATTGAATTAAAAAAGTTTTTTGTGGAGCAGACATTTTAAAGAAAACCCTTTTGGCATTGTCTTCAGCAACCACTAATTCATTTTCATTTAAATACTTAAAGCATTCAATAGCATTTACAACACAAACTGCGATTAACCCCAAAAGCATGCAACATCATCCGTATTGCTGCTGCCTTACCTACCCGCCCCATCGTCCTTAGTATTTATGCAAATTAATTAAGTTATTTTAATAAATTTTCATGTATTTGATGTGGGTGTACGTACGGATTTGTTTTTACAGTTAAAAAGGTATAATGCTGCTATATGACCAAGTCATAGAATGGGGGAATGATGATGGTGGTGGTGGTGGGGCTTTTTTTATGTTGCGCTGCACACCCATCAACGTGAATACGCCAATGTAAAAACAAACGATAAAAACTAATTTTGCACGCAATTTTTAGCGCAATTTGCACGTTTTACACTGGAATTTACACTCGCGCCAGTCATGCTTAATGCTACTTTAATGTCCTTTTAATGCAGGACGCGCTCCTTTGATGATAACGTAGATTTTGCCTAATATATGACTAAAGTTACAGAGCAAGCGAATGGATGTTGAATAGAGAAGGTTGACAATAAAATTATTGTACTTTTGTAAGAAATTGAAATAAATTTTTAAAAACTCCTGCCATGGTAGGAACATGACAATTTCAAATACACAGCTCTAAAACTTTGTTTTTCTATAAGTGTAATAATGTTTTGTGACAAAAATTTGCTGGCCCAAGCCCTACATGAAAGTATATTTTAGTTCATGGTCTATGCTTTTTCTAACAAATTGTTTGGAGCTATAAAAAAAAGTAATTCATAAATGAAAATTGTAGCATAATTTGTTTACGATATTTTGTCTTAAGTTAAGCGCACTTCCTGTCACAACCACCACACCCAGTCAGTCAGTCAGTCGGATAGTCTTGTGAAATTCCGTTCTTTATACAACAAATACAAATTGTAGTTTTTTTTTTTCAATGGTTTGACTTTGACTTATCATGCAGCGTCATATCATTATGTAAATAATTTGTGGCATTACAGCAGAATTGTTTAGACAGCCAACAATGAGTGTAAATATTGGGCCCACAAAGCGGACAAAGTCAATGGATGAATAGAAGAGGTAGTGCTTGCTTTTGATTTTTACTTAATTTTTGTGCTGTTTATGTAAGATTGGCTCATTGATTTAACTCTTTATGGGATCTTGGCAGTAAAAGACGTTGTAGTGTTTTAAGTAAAAAATTAGCTGAAAAATTCCATGCTGTGTTTTTTATTTTTAAGGAGCGTTTAGTCTTAATGTAACATTGTGAAACATTAAAGTAATATCTGAGACTTTCAAAGAAAATTTTGGCCCATAGAAAAGTTTTACTTGAACTGTTTTGCGGGATTTTGGCAAATGGGTTGTTTTATAGATTTCGCTGTGCTCTTTCAGAATTTCAACTTTGCTACCTCGAATCGTGTTCGCTCGTGCCGCCATATTGGAAAAATGGCGTCCAAAATCAGTATTTTACAAATATCTCTTTAACGGTAACATTTAGAGAAAAATATTGTTGCGCAATATTGTAGCTTATAAAATTTTCTATAAAAATAACACTTCAATTGTTTTCGTAGGACTTATAACTCAGGAGATATCTTTATTCAAAATTTGAAAAAAATTTGTAAATTATGCATGCCGCTTATGAATAGGCACAGTTATGTGTTGAGCTTAAAATTACGATAACTCATGAATGGTGAGTTGCAAGTTAAAAGTAAAAATATTTTTTTATAGGGAATTACTTGTACTTCAAGGTACGTATTGCTTTTCTTTCGTATAGCTTATAGTTAAGGAGATATTATTTTAACAAACTAGAAATTTAGAAAAAAACCGTTTTTTCAAAATATCTCCAAAACGGTTTGTTCTAAAAAAAAAACTTTTCTCGCATTTTGTAGAACGTTCAATTCCCTATAAGGGTTTTTCCGACTTGTTTTTTCGTCCGACTTACCGTTCATGAGATATCGTATCTTGAAAATCATTCAAAATAGAACATTGTACTATGCGCAGTACTATTTTCAATTTTGAATGATTTTCAAGCCGCTATATCTCATGAAGGGTAAGGCTGACGTAAAAACAGTTCGAAGAGACTCTTATAGGAAATTGAACGTTCTACAAAACGAATGAACAATTTTTTTTCTCGACCAAACCGTTTTGGACCTATTTTGGAAAAACGGTTTTTTTTTTAATTTTAGGTTTGTTGAAAAAATATCTCCTTAACTTTAGGTGACATAAAAAAAACATAAGATGCAGCTTGTAGTACATTTAGTTCCCTATAACTAGATATTTTTATTTTGAACGTGTGGCTCACCGTTCATGAGTTATTGTAATTTTAAGCTCAACAGATCACTGTGCCTACTCATAAGCGGCATTTACAATTTACTATTTTTTTTTTGAATTTTGAATTAGGATATCTCCTGAGTTATAAGTCGTGCGAAAACATTCGAAGTGTTATTTTTATAGAAAATTTTATAAGCTACAATATTGCACCACAATATTTTTCTCTAAATGTATCCGTTAAAGAGATATTGGTAAAAAACTAATTTTGGACGCCATTTTTCCAATATGGCGGTGCGAGCGAACACGATTCGAGGTAGCAATGTTGAAATTCTAAAAGAGCACATCGAAATCTATAAAATAACCCATTTGCAAAAATCCCGCAAAACTTTACAGGTAACATCATTTTATTCTCCCAAATGATTGTACTATTATAAGTTTTTCCATTTTTTTCTTTGTAGCCATAATTTTTTGAGCTTTTTCTTAAAATAATGGCGCATTACTGTTTATAAATTTTTTGTAGATTTTTATGAAAAGGGCAATGGACGTTAAGAAATAAATATTTGTAAGTCTGTTTAGTTTCTAAGAAAATAAAAATCGGTTTTCGCCCTCTTCTTACATTTTGGATATTTAATACGGCCCTAATTATATCAGCTACAAGAAAACTAAATATTTGAACTAAATGACAGTAGGTCAAAAACATATTTTTTAGTCAACAAACCACCAAAAAAAAATTTTTTTCACTTTTTTTTTAATTAAAAAATTTAAAAAAAAAATAGATCAAAACGTTTGCCCACTCGAAGGATAAACTTAAAATTAAGTTTAGAAGTTTCTTTATAAAAATCTAAGAGTCTGATCATTGATAAAAACAGAAATTTAGTTTGAAAAGTTACAAATTTAATAAAAATATTAAATAAAAATGTTTTTGTTTTTTAATAAAAATTTCCTGAAAAAAATTAAACTTTAGAAAAAAAAAAGAGAAAATTCATGATTTGGTTGACTATTGACGGAATTGTGAGCATTTCAAAAAACTACTAAATTTTGTTTTTCAGCTTTTTTAGTTTTTTGATGAAAAAAATTGTAAAAAACCATAGATGCTAATCTCAATAATAAGACAAAAAAGTTTCAAAAAAATCGGAGGTGCAAAATTCAAATGCTATCCGAAACGGTAAAGAATGCTCCATATATACTTTTCCATACCTGCTATTCAAATGGAAGGGCAATATACCATCGGTGTAGGCCCTACACTGTACGGTATAAAAATAATTTTTTTTTTTAATTTCATTAAAGTTGTCATAATAAACGTAATAAAAAAAAAAAAAAATTTATTTGCTTCGATCATAAAAACCAGTAAGATTTTATACCACAGTAAAGCCACGCTTTTTTGTGCAATAAAATTTACGAAATGTTTTGTGTTGTTGACTAACATAAAAACTTTAAAACCAATTCTGCACGACGCACACTGGTCGGAAAATCAAAAAAGCTAGTCAAAGTTCGAAAAATAAAGTTGTTGTTTTTCCACTTTTATTTGTTGATAATAACAGAATATTGTCCACTTTGCTCATTTCAGTGGTCAGAAAGACCTCTGTTCCTAAAAGCTCTTCTCGGCTACTGTTTCGTGAAAACATATACAAAAGTATTTTTTAATATGATAAATATTACGGCATCCACGGCCATCCGTCTAGTTTTCACATGGATCTTATTCAAGGTAAATTTTTCTACAAACCTGTAAAAAAGATAGCTGCCCGGAGGTGCCCGTGAAAAAGTTATTAGGACTTTTGTAAAGTTTTTAATTTTCATAGTAATTGATGCCAGAAACAAATTTTTTTTAGATAAACTTGCTATTCAGCATATTTTGACCGAAATTTTGGATGTGGCATTTTGTGTTATAAAAATTAATTTCTTATTTCGAATCAGCGACCTCAAAAACCCCAATAACTCACTTCTAATTGATTCATATAGTTTTGCACGAAACGGTTCGTCATTGTGGATCCTCCATTTTGTATTTCGTAAACAAGATTTCAGATTCGTTACAAGCAACATCTGAAACTCCCATGTACCGTTTTGGGTGGTAATAAATGCAGCTTATTAGTACTTAGTCCACCATTTTGGATATGCCATTTTGTTTTTTTGAAAAAAGGCTTCAGATTCGTAACCAGCATCATCACAAACTTCAAATTACCGACCTTCGTGAGAATATATTTGGTTATGCATTATTTGTGCACCATTGGGGATCCGCCATTTTGTTTTTTTTTTTTTTAAATGTATTTCGGATTCGTAATCAGCATTATCAAACACCTCTTATTACCGACTTTTAGAATTTTGGCCAGCTTTTTCGATTTTCCGACCACTGTGCGACGAAAACATTTCGTACAAAAATTCATGAATACGAATCAGTAGTATGTAAGTAATTCTAGATGATTCGTCTTAATCATTTTCAGCCAAGAGTAAGTCAAATTAGTTCCAAATGGAACAAAACTTAAGAACAAACATTTTTTCGATTTAAAATGTACAATATGCAACGTCATATGCATCTACTCGTGCAAGGAGTTAGTTTAATAGTAATATTTTGAGAAGAAGTATTCAAAAATTTTACTATTATGAACTTGAATCGGACTTAGACTTGATCTGAATTCATAATTTTTTGCTGAAGATACCTATAAACAGTACAGAAATTATGACCTCTTCGGGGCTCCTATATCGTTCTACAAAACTGCAATAACGACATTTATTTATGTAACATTATGAAAACATTAGATAGTAATGAATTACACCATTGAAAAGTACAATTTGACATTTGTTTACTTTCAATATTAGTGCGATGCAAAAAAAGATTTTTTCTGAGAAAAGTTACTCCCTGGGTCATTTCGTAGACATTATTTTTGGACTATGCAGTGTATATTTAACGAAAAACTTTTATATCACAACTTATATTAAGGAAAACATAAGAAAAAAACTTTTAAAAATAAAATTCGGAAAAAAGTTTTTGCAGAGAACTCTGAAGATTAGAAGTTTGTTCAAAAAAAGGTTTTCAAAATTTATTTGTAAGACTTTATGAATAAAAGTACAAAAATTTCAAAGTTTCATTACAAGTAGGTACCAATTACCATAACGTAGTCGTTTTAGTTTTTGGAATTTTCTCCACGACCCGTGCTTTCAATTTTGGATGGTATGCTTCGATGGCGTTCACATTTGAAGATGATGAATTTGACGGTGACAGACATAACGGTAATGCTAACGTAACTGTCGTAATTAGCTTTCATTATACTTAAGTTGTTGGTATTTCGATTTTCTTCAGTTGCCATATGGCATGCGTGTTGCAATTCGCTGTTGCTGCTGCTGCCACTGTTGCTTCACTCGTTGGCAGCAGGGCAGGCGTATGATGATGTCACGCAAGCGCATACCAAGTCACACGGTGATTATCTGCTTTTTTCTGTTTTTTTGTTTTTATGCTGTTGATTTCACTGAAAGGCAGAGGAGCCATTCATGCCACAACGTAATGTTGGCTAATGCAACTTTTGCATGCACCGCGCACTGATGAGTTTCAAAATTAGCAACGCATTTCTTTCAAAATGGAATCTTTTTTTGTTTTCGTCTTTTGATTGTCTGCTTAAAAAGACTTAATTTGTTAAAAATTGTGAAGTATCTTTTTTTTGTATTGTAGTTTTTCAACTGAAGTGTCAGCAGCGTGCCAGTTGCATTACGATGGGTAATTTACTGGTAATCACTGCAGTAACTAAAGAACTTGCAGAATTACTTTAAAATTGGTGTATTTCATTCACTTGTGGGACTTCAAGGTGCACAATTGTAACTATGTAAGTTCTTTAATTTTTAATATATTTATGTATTAATTCATCTCTTTGTTGAAAGTGTATATTATATACCACAAGTAGCTTTCTTTCAATTTCTGTTTCATATATACTCAAAGCAAAAATAAAGTCCATAGTATCAACCACCTGACACATCCGCAACCCAACATTAAACCACATTCGTTGCCTTTGAAGTGCACCAAATTAAATGAAGAAACCCTTAGAAAGAACAAAAAAAAAAAAAACCAAAATGAAAACGAACGAAAAAAAGTGTCCCATTTATTGTAAAAGCAAATTAAGTTTTGCCTTAGCAGCAACAAAAAGCACAGCAACAACAACAACAACCAGCATGTTGCAAGTGGACCAAAAAAGGAAAAATTAAATTAAAAGTAAAAGTCCTACAGTCAGATAACCAACCTCGACTGTCCCAACTACATGTTAAAGAGACAACATCCTTTTACTGTCAAACGAATGTTTCCTCAACCCTCCCCCCTACTACTCCACCGCTTACAACACTTTGCTAGTTAAAAACCGCTAAAACTTAGAGAATTCAGAGTAAAATGAAGTAAAACACTCGACGTGTTACAAGATGCCGCCGCCGCCGTCGTTGCTGTGTTGCCTTCGTTGGTTGTTATTCCCAAGGACGCTGCAGGGTAATACCAGACTGGGTGTCACCCACAATGCAGCGAGCGCAACAAATACAATAGAAATTGCAACAACAACGGCAGTAGCAACATGAACAGAAAACACTAGACAATGTCAGTTGCGCCCGTTGCGACTATTTTACTACAAAGACTTTTACTACCAAATGAAACTCCTGCTGCTGCTGTTGTTACTACCATTTTTTTTTTTCTGCTTTGCCAAAATATATGAGTCACAACTAGTAGATAATATCCAGTGTTGCCAGATAAAAGACAGTAAATATTTTTTAGAATGAACGAAAGATTTGCTCGAATGGGCGGGAAATATGATTTGTTTTTTTATAACAGAGATATAAACCATATCTTACAATAGGAACCCATCACATCTCACCTAAATATCTTTTTGGGCATACATATACTTATCTGCATAAGTACTACTAAGGATTAAGTCTGTTTAAGTGAAATTCCCTTAAATAAAATCCGATCTCCACCATATTTGTTCAATGCTCTGGGACACTATATTTTAAGCGGCTTGTCTAAACGGATTTTATCTTAAATAATTTCAAAATTGAGTATTTCATCTTACTGGAAAGGGACAAAATTCTTAAGTGATAGTTATCAAAATGCAAATAAGGTTGCGATCAGAGTGAGTGTTTTGATCAAAGCTCCGTTTAAAGTGTTGTGAAGATTAAGTTGCATAAAACGATCACTTACATTCTGCAGTTCTAATTTGACAGAAAACACACAATAAAATGCAAAACAAAGCGCGTGCAGTGCATTTGATCAAAGCGTGCAGTGGTGCCTCAAGCAAAGTGTACAGTAGGGCTGTTCAAAAAAAATTTTTTTTTCGAATTTCTTAGATATACTTTGGCATCACGTTCTACATCATGACAGAATATCCCATACATTTTTTCAGATTTTTAAATGCATTTTTAAAGGTGGCTCAAAGCAAAAATATATTTTTAATATTTTTTTTTTTTTAGCATTAATTATAAAATGTAGGCAAACAATTTGAAAAATTTTTTTTAAAGTAACTTAAAAACATTAATTTCGTTTTTTTTTTTTTAATGAGCTTTAAAACCTACGTTGTAATTTTGACAAAAAAAAAATTTACACCTCTTAAAAAACGAAAAACTGCCTTAAAAAGGCGAAATTTTACGGTTTTTCAAAGAAAAAAGTCATCGTGCTTTAAACGAAATGAACATTTTTTAATTTACAAGATCTCATTCGAAAGAGCTCTTAGAAACCTTCAAGACAAGACATGTTAAGACTTTCTTGGGCCAGCAGGCTCGATGACAGAACGTTTGAAACATAGTAATGCAGCCCAGTGAAAGGCAAAACGCTTTTTACTCAAGAGGGAGGCATCTTACAAAAAAGTGTGCATGGCATAAAATGCTTAGGATCATCCAAGGTACAAGTGTGAAATGTTTTTTTTTTTTTCTAAATTTATTAAAAATGACGTTAAAAAAAATTTTTTTTCTAAAACAAAATAATAAAATAATTCACACTCGTTCCTTGCATGATTCTAAGCATTTTATGCCATGAACACTTTTTTGTAAGATGCCTCCCTCTTGAGTAAAAAGCGTTTTGCCTTTCACACGGCTGCATTACTATGTTTCAAACGTTATGTCATCGAGCCTGCTGGCCCAAGAAAGTCTTAACATGTCTTGTCTTGAAGGTTTCTAAGAGCTCTTTCGAATGAGATCTTGTAAATTAAAAAATGTTCATTTCGTTTAAAGCACGATGACTTTTTTCTTTGAAAAACCGTAAAATTTCGCCTTTTTAAGGCAGTTTTTCGTTTTTTAAGAGGTGTAAATTTTTTTTTTGTCAAAATTACAACGTAGGTTTTAAAGCTCATTAAAAAAAAAACAAAATTAATGTTTTTAAGTTACTTTAAAAAAAATTTTTCAAATTGTTTGCCTACATTTTATAATTAATGCTAAAAAAAATACTAAAAATATATTTTTGCTTTGAGCCACCTTTAAAAATGCATTTAAAAATCTGAAAAAATGTATGGGATATTCTGTCATGATGTAAAACGTGATGCCAAAGTATATCTAAGAAATTCGAAAAAAATTTTTTTTTTAACAGCCCTAGTGTACAGGCTTCTTAAGCATAGCGTGACTGCGCACAGTACACTGTTTCATACAATCCAGACGTGAAAAATTCAAAATGCATTTTTTAGTATGCAGAACTGTTACAATACGTCCACTGGCCACACGAAATAGAGAAAAGTGATTTTGGCGGGGGTGTAGGTGATGGCCCCGATAAGAAAAAATTAATACAACGCTTTATCTCTGCAGAAATTATTATTACAGAGCTTTGAACACAAGAGCACACTGCATTCAGCAAAATCCCTGCAAAAATTGGAGAAATTTGAATAAGGGGGCATTGCACCTCCTATAAAAAGCGCTACCACACTTTGCTTTAAGCGCGGTCTACGCTTTGTTTTGCATTTTTATGATTATTTTCTTCTATTGACCTCTATTTTATCTATTCTGTAATTGTTCTAATTCGACTAAAGATACACAAAACAAAATGCAAAATAAAGCGTTTGTGGTGCTGCAAAATATCTTCAAAGCACTACAACACTACAGTTCTAGCATCGCAATGCTTCTACTACGAACGTTTTGCACTTTTTCATACAAATCGTTGTGTACAGTTTTCATGGTAAAGCGTTACTTTTAGCGCAATTTTGCTCATAACGCGCGCTCTGATCACTGCCTTATGAATTTGACAAGGCAGGTACTACTTTATTTTGCTCGCAACCGATTTTTTCGACCTGTGAGAATGTGCTTATTTTTGTGTTTTCGAATTTTAGAAAATGTTACGTTCAAAAAAGTGCTCAGAAACTCAATTAGGGGAACTGATGCTATTGTGGTATAGCTAATGTTTAGGTGGAATTTGAAAGAGAACCATTAAATCAATTTCAGCCAAATATTTTTATACTAATCATTGAAGTATTGGCTACAGAATATATTTGAATAAAATGTGTGCAATTTCATTTAAAAAAGTTATTGAGCAAAATCTGAAAAAAGTCAAAAAGCTGTTTTCGAAAAGTTGGGAGGTAATGTGGTATGTATGGTGGCGAAATGTGGTATACATACTGATCAGTACTTGTAAAGTGGGCTGGTAATGTGGTACATATAAGTAGGGTAATGTGGTGTACTTAATCATACAACCAACTATAAAGTTTCAAAGGTATGAAATAAGTTCATAATAACATTTACATTGGTTCTCAAACTCACAGTTTTTATAAAGAAAATAAACAGCAATCAAATAATGATAAGAATAACAAGAAATATTCATATACCACATTAGCGAATCCCGACTATACCACACTGGCCAATTTTTAGAAATTACAAAATTCTAAAAATTAAATGGGAAACTTTGTAAATTTACATAGTTAAACACTTATTTCGCAATACTTAGCACTTACCTTTATTGAATATAAATAAAACTTCACCAAAAAGCAACTTTTTCTCAACAAAATTTTTTTGCAAAAAATCCGAAAAAAAATCAACCACATGCGACCTAAGTTTCGTTCAACTGACACCGGAGAAATTTTGTTTGGTGCATGACAGCAACACATCCCTGGTTTTTCATGTTTTCTGACAGGATAAAAGCAGTGACGTTCGCAGGTTCTTTCCCAAATCGGAGATATGCGACCATACCACATTGAAAAACTATACCACAATAGCATCAGTTCCCCTACTGCTGTCCTTGTACCTATGATAATTCGATTTCGAACTAAATAAAATTTTAAATCAATCAAAATACCTTGTCTCAACGTAATCGGTGGTTTTTTTTTTTCACTTGGAATCTGTCATTTGCATTTTGTAAAATCCTTCAAAAGTTTGAGCTTTCAATTATTTGTTGGCAATCCTTGGCACATTTCACACCCCACTGCTGAATATCAACTCATTGTTGCACACAAGCAAAGCCGCAATTTTCCATGCTGCACTAAACTGCACGGTGACTTAAGCCTCTGTGTTTGGAGTAAATTTTGTAGAGTCCTTCGTTCAGTTGGAACTTTTTTGCGTCGTCGACAACTTTTTTTGTTGTTGTTGTGTTTGTTAGTTTTAGCCATTATTTTAGTGTCTTTTTTTTTGTTATTTCGTTTTTACTTGGCAGCACATAGTACGTACGCTTATGTCCTGTGGGGTGCTGGATTAGCAGACAAGGATGTAGCTTCTTTTATTTCGCTGTTTATTTGTCTATAGCTGCTTTACTGATGGCATTGAGCAGAGTTTTAATTGTCTTCTCTTTAAGAGGAGTTGCTGTAGAAGTAGATTTGTGCGAGTTTCTTACAGTGTATTCTGTGCTGAGTACTCAATGTAATGCACTGTAACGTTTAAACACAAGGTGAGTGTGTACAAATATAAAATTATTTTATAGAAATATCTTTCTTGAAATTGCACAATGACTTACACGAAATGAAATTAAAGTAAGTATGTTACACAGAATTTAAATGATGATATAAGATTAAACTACATCCACTTCATATTTCAAAAATTCTTAAGAATTTCCAAATTTAATACATGAGTTTTTGTCAGTCATTTGTTTTTGAATTTCTTTATTTGTTACAGAACCAAAAGTTGATTTTACAGTTCAATAAATTTAGTCAAAAAAAAAGAACCGCAAAGTGCTACTGAAAATGAATTCTTCATTTGCATAAACTTAACCGGAAGCTAAAAAATAACAAGGAATTTGTAAAACAAATCACACCTCAAACGTTGGTATTGATGACATGACCAATGCAAGTCAGCAAGAACTCTTCTTCTGCATGCAACATTATGAAATGAATGGGCAGTCAAAGTACATTTCCAGTGCAACTGTTGGGGAAAACCTCAACCGAATAAAACTCAGTAAAATAAAACAAAAAATTGTGGTCATCTATAGAAATGACAGAGTATAGTCAGTGAAACATACTTAATAATAAGGAAAAATAACCTAAAAATACGAAATAAAGTAAGCAATATTGAAATGTCTTTATACTCGTACATATCATTCATACGTGTGCAACATATTCTCTAGGATGGAGCGCATAGAAATTAAATCGTTAAGCCAAGTGCTGACTACATTTCGTGAAACTCACATGCATTTTACATTTGTTCCACCCTAATATCGATACTCACACATAAATATTTGAAATTTTATTGAGGAAATATTATTGGGTAATAACCCTGTTGTACCGGAAAATCATGTTATAGTACAAAAGATGAAACATGTTTCTGTGCAAGCAGCCGTGGTTGATTTACCCCATTGCTGTCAAACCTTAAAAAATCATCGAAGTAAACGCGCGACAGAAAATTAATGTCTTTAAGTGACATGCTTACAGATTAGGTTAGCCGGTTGGTAAATTAAGATGGAAAAGAGTACCTTGTACAACGTTGGATATTTCCATAACATTTTGGAAGCATCTATTACAAGTCTCAACTGGGTCAATACATATCTAAGAGCATTCATATATGAAAAGTATATATGTATGCATACAGAAAAAACGAGGGGCAAAAATTGTCTTTAGTTATTCTTAATAAAAACAATAAACATGTAAAATGCTATTGGCCAAGTGTAATCCACTTAAAGGCAAAGAAAAACAAAGAACTCAATGACAGAACCTTGAAATCAAACAATGAACATACGAAAAGAAAGCAGACACTGTAGAGTTGTATGACATCAACTTGTGATAAACCATTTAATGAAAGTTCAAGGTTCAATAAGTTTTACCAATAAATCAAAATCATCTCGAATGCATCAAAATGTTGGGACAAAAAGAAATTTAACATTTCATGAATTATTTGTTTTAAAGGCAAACATTGGTTATCATCCCTTTTAGTAACATGAGGTTTGTACAGATACTCGTAAGTATTTATTTAATAGTTAGTTTGAAGTTGAAGTAGGCTTTACAGAATTTATTTTGTTGTAGTAAATACAAAGTTTTGGTTAAGTCTGTACCCACAACTCAGAAATGACGCTCAAGCCGTGCTGTTTGTCATATAAGTATATGAGAAATTCAAAACACTGGATCCACATAGTCACAAAGAAGTGATTTGTATCAAAAAAGTCAACCTTTCTCTATTGATTTGTGTAAAAACTTATTTTACACAATTCCGCTGAGAAGGTTGGTGACGCCCCTTAAAATTTTCAATATTATTTTTTCATCCTTTCTGTATTAGTCCAATGAACTATTTTTATTCGTAAAATAGCTCAATAAGCCTACTAGGGTGGTCGGAAACGGCTTTGATGGTTACCAACATTTTTCTTTAACCTTTCTTTTTCGATAAGTATAATAATTTTTCTTTTTAATTGACCCAAAACAACAAAAGATGCTCAGGAACGCTCCAGAAATTTTAATTTCGACCTTTTTCTATTTCAACTACTTTGTTCTCCAGCTTTAGCGGTTCAAATTATTCAATATTACGTAATCTTGGCAATGCAAATTTACGAATACTTTGTAGATTGGAGAATCATACATGACCGGCTTTAGTCTTTCTGTTGAACTAGATCATTACAATCAGAGCATAAGATCTGCATTAAAGAGTAATATCGAGAACTAATGGCTAAGCTTTCATCTTCCTTGAAAAAAGAATATTTCAACTAATGTGCAACAATAGTTTGACAGTGAAATGGCAATAAAACATGTAAACCAGACATATTAGAGAGTGATATTTCCGATAGTTCCAAGGTGCATGAAGCCAAGGTCAATAAAAAATTTTCGCCTAAACAACATATTGTATAAATATGGATCAGCTAAATTTTCCCGGAACATCATGTAAACTGCATGTGAAGCGGATAGGTAAATAATTTTGATGTTTCCGATTATAAAAATATTTTATTATGAGATATTTTTACAGCTTAAAGTCTGGCTAACGAGCTAGAGCGCTTTAAAAGTGTGACAACTCAGAATTTATGCGTTACATCGAACCAAATTTTTTAAGGCCCTCTAGCTCGTTAACCAGACTTTATACTGTAAAAATATTTTATATTTGAATCTAGGACATATATACGTGTAATATAATCAAATATTACTAAAATCAGAAACATACAAATTTTGTACCTGTGCCCTTCACGTGGAAAACCCCAATTTATTTGATTTCCCGGAAAATTTGTGCTTACCGATTTTGATATGATTGTTGTTCAGGAGAAAATTCTCAATCGATTGGTAGGTATAGGTTTTATGTAACCTGAAATTATCGGAAATATCGGTTTTATCTCGACTGGTCTATAGAGAAGATATCGTCCATAAATAAGTGAATGGCTCTTAGTCAGTCCAACAAAATATTATGTATAGTCTTTAGATTTATTAGACCCATTGAGCTTTATCTCTGCTTAACAGCAAAATATCATGAAAAAATAGGCAAAACAACAATTTACATACAAAAAAAAAATAAATTATTTTTTAAAATTGAAATAAATCAAAACTTCAAAAACTGACTAATGGTTTTCCACTTGTATAGAAACAATGAAATGTTTGATAAACGTCATTTGTAGATAAAACTTGAAAGAGATGGGAATAATACTAAAAAATTAAAATATACCAACATAAAGTAAGACTAGAAAAAATCCCAAAACTTATGATAAAGACTCCGCTATTTCGCAACAGCATGAAAACTTTGAATTTAATTATTTTTACAAATGATTCTAAGAACTCATGCATTCATTCATTCAATCACAAATTGATTAATTCAAATTATTCCACACACAGCAATTCTTTTATTCGAATGTCTACGGAATTTCATCACAAGTGAAATTTCTCACATTTCAATAATTACGCGCTAAGTATCTCGACAGCTAAAGAAGCGCAATTCTTGCAGTTGTCAAGTCCAACAACACCAACCAGCTGCGCCAAATAGCACCGGCTGTGATCAACGGCAAGTGCTGATGATGGTGAGACTCTACAGAACAAGACCAACTGCAAGTCGGCGTGCATGAAATTTCATGTCGTGACTTGAATGAACGGATTTGCTCACACGACTCTAAATACATCCACATTTATAAAACTGGTTTCATAAAACTCGCACCGCTTTGGTATCATATCAGTTACAAAGATAAGATATTCAACCGGCCCCTGTTCCAGCCCCAAACTGCATAAGGCAGCCAACGGCAACTCTCATATGGATGTGTTCTACACAAAATCTTTGAGTTACTTCAGTTTATTTATTTATATTTGTTATGATTTATGAGCAACCGTCGGACGGTCGGTGGCGGCGAAGACGTCATAAGATGGACAGACCGAACGAACGAACGACCGATGATGGTTGATTGCTGTTATGCTGTAAAAGTGGAATAAACGTAATTGCGGTCTTGTGTTCTTTGATTCCCCACCACCATTGCCTGCCGACGCCAACGACATGAAAAAGCGTTGATGTGCGCAACGTTCAAGTCGATTGAATGAATGAAGGCGACCGGAAATTGATCTGATCTTAATTATTTCTTGTTGTTGCTGTTGTTGCATTCGCCGCATTATGGGCGCGTAGTTGAGTCATTAGTTGTATTTGTTTATTTCTATTTATCGTGTTGTATCGTACCCAGTTGGTGATTAAGTCGATCCAAGTTATGGGTGGCGTAGAACGCTTTAGAGCATGGGAAATAAATTGACGGTAATTAGTGAAGCGTCGATAAAAGGTTAGCAACTTAAATGCTCATGAAAAGACAACAACACAAACAACAACAACAATTTATCACACAATGTAATAAGGTGCCAACAAATGAAACATAAAGGTAACAAGTTAATTAAACAACTTGTTCTTATGAAAAACTAATTTCTATTAAGTATTAGAACCTGGAGACCGATCCCTGCTCGGTCAACAATCTAATCTTATTATTTTAGTCGATGTTTTTATTCATAGCTATTTTTTGTTATGAAACTTGTATCCTTTCACTTCTAACGGCGGAAAATAAGAATCCTATTGGAAAAATCTGAAAGGATATTTGGATAAGGAAGAGTGTGACTATCCGATGCTATTAATAGAAAAGAATTTCACCTTTTCTTGTAGCTACGCTGTAAGACTGAACACAGCGTTTTCTTTAACTTCTAGCAAGGATATTTCAAAATCCTGCAGGTATAATGACAGTTCTGCTGATGAAGACGGATTTAGCGTCAAAAAGTACATAAGACTGCATATAAGAATTAAACAGTTCATTCCATTTTTTTTTTGTGCCTGAGTTATTAACAAAAATTTTTATTTTGATAAAGAAGTGGGCGTGGCAATTATTAAACAAAGTCTTCTTTTTGAAATGCTTTAGATACTCCTGATCAAGATTCGCATACCAAATTTCATCAAAATATGTTGTATCATTTGCGAGAAATAGCATTTAATGTGTTTTACTCATATGGGAGGTTCCACGCGCACCGGCAAAATATCGCCCACTTTCAGGTCGTAGATGCCTAATAGCAAGTAGACTCCTTACAGTTAAATTCAAAAATATTGCTTTAGCAGTTATCTTTTTATACCGATTTATATTTTTGTGGGCGGTGCCACGCCCTTTAACGAGTTTTCCCAATATAATGGCATATGACATATTAATACTTGTTTCCAGAGGTAACAGATCCTAAATTTTCATCAAAATTGTCGGAGTCGTTTTCGAGTAATATTGAATCAAAATTTTCAAGGGTTAAAAAGTGGGCGTGGCATTTATTCGATCCCGCCCACTTTTCGTTTGTTACAAGATATTATTAAGCAGTACCTACATACCAAATTTCATTGAAATACCTTGTAACATTTGCGAGAAATAGCATTTAACGTATTTTGCTTGTATGGGAGGTTCCACGCGCAACGGCGATATTTTGCCCGCTTTCAAATCAGAGATGCCTTATAGCAAGTATGTTCTCCACAGTTAATTTTAGAATGATTACTTTATTAGTTTTCTTTTTATACCGTATTATAGTTTTGTGGGCAGTGCCACGCCCTTCAACGAGTTTTCTCAATATAATGGTATATCACATATTAATTCCTATTTACAGAGGTAAAATCTCCAAAATTTTCATTAAAATCGTTGAAGTCATTTTCGAGTAATATTGAATCAAAATTTTCAAGCGTTATAAAGTAGGCGTGGCACTTCTTCGATCCCGTCCACTTTTTGTCTGTCACAAGGTATTATAAAGAAGTACCCGCCTACCAAATTTTATTTAAATACCTTGTATGGTTCGCGAGTTATGATCAAATAAAATTTAAAATTTAGGGCGGTGCCACGCCCCCTGGTGAGCATTCACAAAGTTTAAACCTAGCTCATTCTTCATGTTATGCTAATATCTAACACTATTCCAAGTTTCATTAAAATCGTTGTATCTGTTTTCGAGAAAAAGTTTTGCCCGTTCCAAACAAACTCGATTATTTAAATTTCCGCTCTAAAAAATAGAAGTCAACAAAAACGGAAACATTTGTATTCAATTATATTACATAATGAGCCATAATAACGCATAGTTAATCCTCAGTAAATAATATCTACAGGAAAATCTCCTACTTTTTGCCCAAAAACACAACCATTAAATTGTACCCATTGGCTGGAAAGACCGATTCATCTTTACAAAGTTTTTGAAGCATAAAAATATGAAAACTTTTACAAAAGCTTACGAATTTTCCAAGCATTACAAAAACTGAAGCAAAAAAAAAAAAAAAAAAGTTGCTGCTAAATAGCAGAAATCATCTAAAACTTTATCGTTTTCGACAAATATTAGTTTTCTGCACAAACTTTGTCCACAGTTGATGTCGAAGCTGTTGATGCCAATGATGCCGAAACTGAACTCATCCCAATATCCAGACACATCATGTGAGCAGCAATTATGGCAGCATTCATTAAATACGCAAAAAACAGAAGAAGAACTTTCAGCAACTTTCCGTTGTGTCCACACTCTGTAGACGGACGCATGTGAGGAAAGCTCAGACTCATCTTTTTGACCAACAAAAATGGACGAAATCAAAACAATTAACCTCAAAGTGGGGAAAGAGTTTAACCCAAAGTAATGAGCAATTTAGCAGAAATCAAGACAGTCAGGGGGGAGTGTTATAGGAAGAAAAACTTTTGTCTGCTTCACTAATGAGATAGTGAATTTTCAATATAAATCGACAGAGATTTTGGGCGCAATAAATCGACGACTTTCATTTTTATGAGTGTCCTTTCAGCCAGCGTGACAACGAATTGCGCGCTCAATGACAGCAAAAACAAAGCTAATGAGCAACGAAAATAATTGCCTACTTTAACAGTGTGTGTGTGCCTGTGTGCGTGCACATATTTTGCACATGTGTATGTGTGTGCTAGTCTTTTATGCTGCGGTCTTTCTTGTTAAAGGTGAAGACGCGTGTTTAATTGCGGCAAAACGACACCTTCGTGGTATGATGGCGGCAGCGTCTAAGATTAGGGAGCGCTTTAATGCTTAAATGCTCAAGCTTGTTGGCACTGAGGCAACGATTTTAATTGAGTAATTTTGTTAATTAATTTGACTTTTTTTTGGGCTGCTGTTGTTTTCTGTTCGCAGCATTGTTTTTTGGTTTTATTGTCGGTGGCTCCCTAAAGACGCGTTTTTTGTTTTTTCCTGTTGATTTACCTTCGAATGTGTTAGTGTGTGAGTGCATAAAAAATTATTGTACCTGTAGGTAAAGTTAAATTAAACGCTGTTTGCTGTGAAATATAGCGGTGAGTACGCTACAGTAGAGCAAATGCCTAGCAACTTTAATTAAGATGAGAATTATGTATGTACACAATTGGAAGCTACAAAGAATACAAAACCACACAGTTTTTTTTTTTTTTCCTGTGGTTTGGGTAACGGGATAGTACCTACTCGGAAAGGTAATTCCCATGATGTTTTGTTGAAGTTGAACACGTAGAAAGAAAGACCTTTCTTAACTTATTCGGGATGGTTAAGTCCGGAAGGTGTGGCACCTCAGGTGATATGGTACCCCCATGAATTTCAATACTTGCAGCTTTTGCAGAATTCAAGTATGGACAAAATTTAATTCAGTTCGAGGGCAGCTTCGTGGAAAATTGTTCGTTTAGCTGCAGTTGCATTGATTTCTTGTGTGCGGGAGTTTTTAGAAGCAATTCGGAACATTAACGGCTAACTTTTTTGTGCACATATTTTGAAAGGCAATATATAGATGAGTGCTTGATGGGTACAGTTACGAGTATATGGTGCACATACAAAATAAGTAAAATTGAATGTGATTTAGTTTTTGGATGAATACGGGCGCGACTCGACATGTTTATTCGTTTCGTGGCATTTTTATTCAGTATAGACCAGAAAGGAGAAATGGCACCCTATTATTAAGAGTGATAAGGTTGGGGTGCTTTTTCTTCCTGTATTTGGGAGTACAAATGAGAAGCGCTTAAACTTACAATCAGTTCCAGAATTGCAGAAATTTAACAAAAAAGGACCTTTTATGATTCCTTTTTCATTTTTTTCCGATTAATATGAAGTTTTTGCTAATGTCTTAGAAAACCTTATGGAAACACTGAAGACAAGTGAAATATCGAATGCACCAACGACTTTGAAAATCTTTAAGCCGAACAGCAGAAAAAAAGCGGCAAGAATTTGACATCTTCGGATGATCTGGTCCAGCAGAAAAAGGAACCCACAACCAATGCAACGTATGGTGGCTCTAAAGAACAAAACTTATAAGCGGAAGGTTGTTACTAGTTATGCTTCTTGCGATGAAAGTGAAAAAAATATTTACTTCCATGATGAAACAGATAGGTGCCATTGGATGTGAAAAAGAATATGCACAAAGCACTAAGCCATATAATTGGAGCCAATGTGTAATGTGCCGCATGTGTTCACATAAAACATATAAGTACATACAGCTTATACGAAAACATTCAATGTTGTGGCAATAAAACTTAAAAGCCACTAAGGGTGCCATAGTCTCGGTTGATTTGCTATCTTAAAGGATTTTTTTAAATTGAAAAGAAAACACACTTTCAATAATTTTTGTGTAAGTTGAATTACTATTGTTTGTTTGGAATTAAATAAAGAAAAAATTTGCTTTAAGTTCTACTAAAATTTTTTTTTTAATTACTGTTCTATAGCAGTTCAACAAAAAGGGTGCCATATCTCCCTGGTTAGCCCTACAAGAATTTCAATGGTAGCTACTATTCGTTGTATTAGATTGGCTCGTGATCAAATATCTAGTTGAGTAATGGTGCAAACATGAAAATTTACCCAACAATATCATTTGTTATATGAAAAGCATGACGTTTGACAGGAATATTCTATAATTGGATATTGGATATTGACCAAACTCAACACACATAATTTCACGAGAGTAAAGTGCAGACCCTGAAAGAGATATGGGTGATTCTCAGATAACTGTACTTTTTGTGTCCTCTGGCGATTTCACCTATACAGTAGGCTTTTCTTTCACAAAAAATTACGCTATAAGTTAGAAACTATGTTTTTCTAATAGAGCGGATCAATTTTACCACCAAATAATTATTGGTTTACTGTGGAAGTTTGCAAATACACCTCAAATGTCACAAACGTGGCATGTCCTACCCCTACTTTTTATAAACAAAACGATGAAAAACGACCAAAAAACGGAAATAGTACAGAAAACAAGTTGCTACACATATTAAGTAAATACTTAAGACTACAATAATCTGAGCTCATCTGCAGGTTTAAATAATTTTTAGAGGTCACAATTTCGAATTGAAAACTGTCCCCTAGTTTTGGAAAAAAAAAATTTCTTCAAAGCATTATGCTACTACTGCATGGTACTACTGTTTCAGTCTATAGATTGCAATACATATGCATTAATTCTGATCACTATCCATCACCCAATGGTCTGTTTGCGTTTTATTGGGCAGTTTATAAACAAAAGCAGTTTTTTTTTTAAAATTATGGTCACAAACGTGGCACTCGGCACTCGCAGGTAGTGCATTTTATTTTATGCATGAAACAATTTTTTTGTAGGGTTTGCATACATGACCCCAAATTCTTTCGGAAAAATCTTGAACTCAAACGCGTGCTTTACAATGTGCGATAAACTACAAAAATGTCACAAACGTGGCGCATCAAAAATGTCACAAACGTGGCACTTTTTATCAATTTGCAAAAAAACATATTTTCATATAAAATTGAGTATGCAGATGTTTAGTTGAAGGCTATTAATTATGTTTTTAATACAAAAATTTTTCTACACCATCAGAATCCTGAGTTATCCTTGCTCAAAAGTGAAAAAATCACTGTTTTGACATCTACTTAAAGCTATAGAACAAAAACAACAACAAGTAAAATTAATTTTTGTCAATGGATTCAGACAGCCAAATTTATTGTCAACAAGACATTATTTACCGTTTCTCAATTGGATTCCCAGCTTCCGAGTTATAAGCATTTAAAGTAAGGATATCTTTCGATAAGACACAAAGGATTTTTCGAGAACGAAAAATTACAAAAAATCAAGTTTTATTATTTTTATCAATAACATATTTAATTACAAAAATTTCGTGACCTTGCAGACCGTAATCGCATAAAAAATTATTCTATGCTAGATTTAGTGAATGACCCTACTAAATTATTGCTTTGCAAATTAACAGAATCAAAATTTCATCTATTCATCTCTAAATCTACAGTAGAGCCTTATTTTTTCATCCGATTTTAGTCTGCAAGGGCTTAAAATTTTCGTGATAAAATATATTTTTGATAAAAATAATAAAACTTACCATTTTTGTTAATTTTTCGGTCCAGAAAATCCTTTGCGTGTTATTGAGAGATACTCTTTTTTTAAAGGCTTATAACTCAGAAACTAGGAATCCAATTGAAAAACGGTAAATTATGGCTTGTTGTTAATAAATTTGGCTATCTGAATCCATTGACAAAAATAAATTTTACTTGTTGCTGTTTTTGTTAAGTAGATGTCTGAACTGTGATTTTTTCACTTATGAGCAAGGATAACTAAGGATACTGATGTAATAGAAAAAAATCAAGATCAGATTCGTAATTAGGAGATCCTAATCCACCATAAACGGCTATAAAAACAGAGGACAGGAAACCATAGTTGATCTTTAGGGCGGTAGGGTATAAAAAAATGGATCACCGGAGACATGACTCTGTTGCAGAATTAGTCTTGAAGTGTAAATTTGTCATTATATGCAATATATCTCTCATCAAAACGCTTCAAAACCATAATTTTTCCATATTGTGGCTAAAATGTCACAAACGTGGCAATTTAGTCACAAACGTGGCAGCAAAATTTCTAAATTTCGACCTCAAAGCCGTAAATTCACACTTGTAGTTAAACTACTTAAAAGGTGAGTTTTAAGAGTGTGTTTACACAAGATAGCATGAAGAAACTTGCAAAAATCCAAAAAAATTATCTGCCAATTTTACAACTCGAAAAAGCACAGTTATCTAAGAATCACCCATATGCTAATGCTATATAAAGTTACTTTAGAATAACGAATGTTCAAAATTACCGAGGCCTGGTAGCTGATCAAGATGCCAGGAAGAGAATTTTAAAGAAAAGTATTGCAATACCAAGAAAGAAAGAAGGAAGTTTCGACTCTATTCCCTTGATATATTGAATAATATTAGAACTCAAAAGCGTTTTAAAACTTTTAGCGGCATTTTTCAGAAAATTCATTTAAGCCATAGAGCTCCACTATAGATTTAGTTTGATTACAACAGAAGCATCCTACTCTTCCAAAAAAAAAAGAAAAAACTCAGTTTTGCCAATGTTTAATTAAAGGGTTTTTATTTACTGCTGTTTTTGTGGTAAACAAAAAGCTACACCATAACTTGAGCACACACACTTTTACCGCTCCACCCTCTGCTGCCGGTAATGAAAAGATTTAGCAATATTTTGCACGTGAAAATGAAAATGAAAAAATGTATTCTGGCTGTTTAACTTTTTTGGATGATGCTCCTCTCAGAAGAACATCCAGCATATCCGGCTGCATTCCTCTATTATGGGAAATTATGAGCAAAAATTGTTTGGCCCCAGATTAAACGCAAGCTTCCGGACAGAATTACAACTACAGCTGTATGGGTGTGTGTCGGCAGCGACGCACAGTTCAAGTTGATAGTCTTGGGGGTTGTGGCGAGGTTTGGTCGGAAGGCATTTGTGGATTAGATACGCAAATATAAGTTAGCATAAAAATTAAGAAATTGCCCTTACCATAACCATATATTTGTGTGTGTGCGGAGCAGAGAGGAGCACACAACACAACAGGGTGCCTCTTGCGTTGGCAATGGCTTTTCTCTTGAATTAAATAAACGAAATTGAGTGGCGGCGAAGAGTGTGGAAGTGCGGTTGGGGAGAGGTGGCAAATACTTTATGATACGCACGTTGGTTATTGGTTGGGTTAATGAATATCCCGCTGAGGCAACTAGATTGCTTCCGTTTTTTTGGATGCTGGTAAAAATACGAAACGCAGAGCGTTGTTTCATTCAAGGACTGCTTGGTTGGATTCGCAAATAACTTGCGTATATTGCGAAATAACAGTTATTGTTGATATAAAACGACGCAGAGTACAGGAAATAAGGGTTTACTCGGTAATAAATTTAAGTACGCAACATTTCAGCTTATGATAGCTAAGCAGCCAGCCAGCCCCTAGGGGTATGTTGTTGCCACCACCGCACTGTAGAATGCGTAAAATCAAATTGAAAAATTAATTGAGTGGCAAACAATGAAAATAATTTGCTTTATTATTTGAATTTCCAAACTAAATCGAAAATGCCAATAAAAATTATAAAAAGCAATCAAATTCTTTTTTATGGGCCTTCACTTCGTTGCTTAGAATTTGAGCATACAATAAACCATAAACTGAAAACTTTAAGTTTTTTCGAAGTGAACAAAACTCTTAAGAATGAACAACTTCATTTTTTGGGGCAGCCATTAACCTAGTTATTTTGTATTCTTTTGAAACCTTAGGCCAGATAATAAGTCAAACGATAAAAAGCTAATTAAACGCTCAAGAGCACATGAAGCAGCAGTTGCCTAATTAAAAGCTAAAATTAGCCATGAAAACGCAGCAGTTGACTAAGTTAATTTTACATTGAATTTTGCTTTTAATGAAAAAAACAACAACAAAAACAAAAAGTAGAAAAAAATACAATTTCCTGCATCCAAACGATAACTTTAGATCGTCACATTTCAGTGCATGCAGTGTAGATTGACATAAAAAGGTTAAAGACGAGAATTGATAGATTAAATAAAAAAGTTTTATTTTTTGAAAAAAAAAAAAAACCATGCGAGCGAATAGCTAGATACTCGTACTTCAGCTGAAAACTAAAGATAAATCTGTGCCATTGAAATGTGTCAGCGTAATGCACGTTGAACACAGCTAAGAAGAAGAAAAAGCAACACTACTGCTGCTGCGCGTAATAGTAAGAAGCTTCTTAATGTGAATCACGTCAAGTGACGAAAGAGTTTTTAAGATTTTCGAAGCAGAAACAAAGATGATGAAAAGTTGAACGGAAATTCGCTGTTTAACAGCATTTTGTTTAACTAAATTGCCAAAAGATAAAGGTTTCTATTTTTTTATTACAGAGTACAGGAAACATTTGATGGAGTTGACAAGGCTAAATTTCCGAAAAATAAATGACAACTGAGAAATTAATCCATAAGTTCATAGCAAAGCTGTATAGGAAAAAATGAAGTCATCATTTTGAACAATTTTTATCAGCAACATTATTATTTTGCGGAAAATCGAAAAAATTTTCACATGAAAAAGTTCAAGAATCTTGTTCTCATAAACATTTATTTGACCGGTTTAACATATATTGACAAAATACACAGAACTGATACACAATAGTGTACAAGGGCCGTCTTTTGGTGATTTATACAATACGTAAAGTGACGTCATCCGAAACTAATTTGTAAACTACACAGCAAAAAGTTTGAGGATAAAGTTTAAACTTTGGATTCTAATTTGGATTGAATTTTATACCCAAACTTTTTGCAAATCCAAAGTTCATACTTTATCCTCAAACTTTTTGCTGTGTACTCCATGGTAGAAACCAACTAGTCCAAGCTTTGGTCCCATCACATAAAAATTTTTATTTACAGTTAGTATTGTTTTCCATTGGATTTAACCAATTTTCTCCTTTTACATTACATTGAGACCAGAAAAAGGTCAATTGTCTCTTTATACGATACATTAGGACCAGAAAAGGCCAATTTTGTTTTATTTTATTTATAAATTTCAAAATATTTAATATAATATACAACTTTTACACAAAAACGTCAAAATGTTTCATAGAGGATTGTGCTAAAGAGTTTGTTATATATTGTGTTCCTGGTTCGAATCTCAGTGCGTATGAAAACTTTTTTTTTTACTTTATACCTTGACTAAGTGGAGAATTTGAACCTGGGTCCATACATGCAGTGCAAGTCATTAGACCGATACACTATCGTTTGGTCTGCTTCACAATCGAGAAACTGGCGAACAATACGTCGTTCAGTAACGATATAATTTCACCGACACAAAATTGAATCACTTTTGGTACTAATGATGGATTATAGGTACAATTCATGTGGACCATTTTCGTTTCAATTTATAATACAGGCCGAAAAAATTTAACCAACACTCAGACCCAGAAACCAGACTTTATATTTCCAAAAGTTTTTTGATGCACTTAATCCAAATTTGGCATCAAAAATGCTCTATGAGCTCTGGTTTTTGAGATATACGTACCTACAAGTTAAAAAACACAATTTTTGCCAATTGTAAGGTTACGTAGCCTTATATATTTTTTATTTCACCAAAATTAAAGGTTGATTTCTTCAAGTACAAGTCTTGTTTTTTCAAATAGCGTTGAGTTGAGTACACATTAAACGCTATCGATAATGCAGTATAGATATATATACACAAAATTCAGGGCATTTTGCGTTTTCTAACAGTGTGTAATTTTCTTTAAAATTTTATTGTACTATATAGGATATGCTTTTTATAACTCATAGAAGATAATCACTTAAATATGATAAACTTACGTCCCAAGGACATTAAAAACGAAAAATTTAGATTTCATATCAAAAATTTGAGTTTTAAGGCCAAAAATATGGTTTTTTCATAATACTTTGATTAATCGAATTTTGAACCGCTATAGCGTCGGTTAACGACCCAGCTTCCAAAAATATTTTTTCTGCATTTTTCTAGTCATCAATGGTAGTCCAAGGGGCTATACTAGAACTCATCCCAAGTTTTAAATTGAAGCGTGTTACCAAAAAAGCTGGGAGCAATTTTTGAAACATTGATAAATCGAAACGTTATTAAAATTAAAATAGTTCTTTAGAAATTTTAACTTCGTAAGTTTATTATCTGCCAAATAAATTTTCTTATGTGCTAAAAATCTAATAATATGGCAACACTACAGATATGGATTTTAAAAAACTTTAGCTAGGTAAGACTGTTAATTTAATATCATTTTTTAATAGAGTTCAACAATTTTCTTAAGTTTTTGTAATTTTTTTTTTTTTTTTTTTTTTTGGTTTCTTATTATACTTAATTAACATACATACATACCATTACCACTACTTTTTTTCTTTCTTTGTTTTTCTTTGTATTGCATTACTCGTATAATTTTAATGCTCTAATTAACAGGAACTTCAAACAAGGAAGTGCAGCAGCAGTGTGATGTAGTTTGATGTAGAAAAATTTAAATGTCGCATGTACAAATATCTACTGGAACAAATGCAGATGTAGCGACACCCAAGTATGTATGCATGAATATAGCTTTTTTGCCTTGTCAAAGAAGGTGAATACTTGTAGATCTGTACGTAGTGGAAAGTGTGCGAAGATTTGCTGCTGCTCTGCTGATGGATCTCATAATTTGCAAGAATTATGAAGCGTATCGTAGTTTTGTGATATTTTTTCTTGTTTTTTTTCTTTTCCTTTATTTAATAGGAACATTTACTTGCATGTTTTTAAAAATTTATCTGAGCGGAAGTGAAACTCATGTTAATTAAGCGTTTAACAGTAATGTTAAGTAGGAAGCTTTCTCACTGCATAAGTACGCAGAGTAACTGTTACCTTTAAATAGAGACATACAGATATAAGTATAAGCGCTAGAATTGTTTTGTGTAAGCTCTGAACAAGAATAAGGCAAATTCGGAGAAAAGTCCATGGCACCTTCCAAACAAGCAAAATATTCAATAGTATATATGTACTTAAGAGCGTCTTAATTGAAACGTAGGACATATAACATCTTTTGCCACCTTCATAAATATATTCTCATTAGTTCTAAAATATATATGAAAATTAGTACCGTTGCACAGTGTGAGATTCTGCCAATGTGGATGTACATGATTCGATTTCAGCTGTAGTTTGAGAGATATCGATTTGAAATTTGATTATATAAAATTCTATTAGGTTCAAAGGTTGCAAAAAACAACTCCAAATCTCCTATACAAATCTTTCTTTTTTTTTATTTCTGCGACACCAAAATTTAAAAAAAAAAATTAAAACTATCTTTTAACCTATTTTGCAAATAAAAGAAGTAATGCCAAGGTTTCGATTTTAAGAAACATGTCATTTTACTCAGAAGGTGTAGGACTTTTGATTACAGCAAAACAAAAAAAAAAAAACCAAAGGGTCGTCCTATTAAGATCGCTATGTAGGAACAATTAGTGAACGCCTAGATCACAAACTAAGTAGGTGAACTCAGACTGTACGGCGTGGCTTCTGCCATACAAGAAGAAATTTTCAAAATGCTGCAGTATAGTATATTTATTTAATTTTTGCCCAGGGCAAAGGCAATAACCTTACTAGTTTTTTTTTTTTTTTTTTTCATTATGTCTAAAACGTTTCTTTTTAAAGTTAGAATTCAAATTAATTCTTAAGAGAAAAAAAAAAAAAAAATACGCAAACAAAACAAAAACCAAAATAATTTTCATTATAGGTAATAACAATACTTTAAGAGTTGGTGAGGGTCAGTTATATGAATTTTCGGACCGTGACCAAGAAATTTAATGCCATATCATTTTGTAGACGTTACAGGTGTGTTATGAAAAACTCTTCGTTCCGCTAAGGAAAGTGAAACTTTACAAGAGCAACAACAACAAGAACTACAACAACAATACTAATAATAAGCGTAATAACAATAAATAAAAAAAAAAACTTTATAAAATAACGATTACAGTATCCGTTGTGCAAAAGCAGAAGAAAATTTAAAAGTCAAGCGAAAAATGGTATCTAACAGATATAAAAGTGAAAATTCTATTAGTTCAGCTACACTCAGGTAAATATTTTTCTTTTTTGCATTTGTACCAAGGCAGTTGTGTCGACTGTCAGTCAAAGAAAAACGTTTCAAGCAAAAATGATGTTGAATGTTGAAAGTTTCCTAATTTCTATTGTGTTTTTGTGGCTGCGTTGTGTCTAAAGAGGCGTATGATGCGTTTTTAATTTATGGTTGGCATTTTTGCAGAGCGTTAATTTCATTATGTGCCGTATTTGTATAGAAATTTATTTGTATGTACAATGCTTACACGCTTTCTTCATAGCAGAAATACGTTAGGATTACTGTACTAAAATAAACATTTTGCTTAAATATAAATATTAAATTACAAAAATAGTACCCATATAGCTCTACTCTTGAAAGATTTCGAACTAACTGATAAAATAATTAGGGATATAAAATTGCAAACCAGTTATAAAATCATTAAATGACTCTGCCCACTTATCTCTCTCACAAACATCTTCCTCAGCTCAGCTACTCAAAACTAAACTCATTTATCACAAGGTCAAAGTGACCATAAACTCAGCAAGTACTAATTTTCCACCCTTCACCAACCTGGCTATCAGCCTTTCTCCTCTGTTATTTAGACCTTTAAAATTGCGCACCCCGCCAATTAACCACTTTAGATGCTTTGAATAATTACAAAAACAAAAAAACAAAAATCGCCGCCAGTAACAGCGTACGCTGATGCTACACACACAAACATTTAAGTGGATTTAAATAATTAAGATAAACATGCAGGTTAAATTATCATTAAGAGGTAGCAACAGCCATCTCACAATAAGGGGCACAAATTAACAAATAAATAATGAGAAAATTAGGATAATGTTTACCAAAGGTGCAGGCAAGGCAGCAACAACATCGCAGGTAGTAGAAGAGGTCAAGAATATCCGTATAAATTGCGTTGATGCTCGAAAGCTGATAGCCATAATAGAAATTTTGAAAACGGAAACACACATTTTGTTGTTACTTATTGCCTACGTACTCGAAAATAAATAAGAGGAAATGTGGGCTCAGTATTTGCTCCGTTTCATGAACAACATCGCCGACGACAGCAGACAAAAGATAAGAAACCGACGTCTCAAGTGTCGCCAATGCAGTTAGTTACCAATGATGTTGGCAACTGTTTGTTTGTTGATTTGATGTTGATGCTTTTGGACAAAACATGTTGATCAGTGCAACACCTTTGGATCCGAGTTGATTGAAGACGCGGGCATCACATTTTTTCTAATAAGAGAGAAATAATGAGATAAATGTCGAATACTTAAATTATCGGTTTTTCATTAAATATTCAGTCATTTTTCTAAAAAAAAATGTTTATAATCATTTTAGAAATACGTGAGTTTTTTTTAGAATTTCTAGGAAACTTTTTAATTTTTTTTTAAACAATTTTTGTAAAATTATAAAATGTCCATCTAAATTCTAAAAAAAAACATTTGTATTCCTTGGTTGATTCTAAGCATTTTTTGACATCTACAAGTTTTTTGCAAGACACCTTGAATTTGGGTATATACCGTTTTTCTGACCGCATAAACCTAATTTCCTTATTTCGGTCAAATTTGTACCTAAGAAATTTTTCAATAATTTTTAAAATTTAATTTTTTTTTTTTAAGAAAATTTCATCTACTTTTTTTGGTAATCTATGTTTTTATGTTATAGGCAAAAGAGTAAAAAAACACTTTTTTTTTGTTTTGATTTCAACATTTTTAGCATAACCAATTTTTTTTTAATTTTTAAATAAGCTATTTCGATGGGAAAGTTAATTCTCTACAAAAAATTTTCTGCAAAAAATATCAAAATTTTACTTCGTTCGAATGGGCCAAAATGTTCGGGTGCAGGGAAGTAATTTATGGACAATTCTAAGAAAATTTCACTTTTAAACTATGGGTCTAAAGTCAATATCAAGCTCTCGCTTTTTAACGTAAAAATTTTTCGGCAAAATTTTTAGATAACAAAATAACTTCTTTGAAAACAAAATTGAATCCTATAAAACAACTCAAATATCACACTTGGTTTTTCAGCTTTCTAAATAGTTTTTGTCAAGAACAAATTATGATATTGTTGAAAAATGGTCGAAAATGATGAAAAACTTACACTTTTTTATTTTTGGTCCATCAAAGACATTAGACCCAGCAATTTTTTAAGGGAAATCGCTTTAATTTGATGTTTTAAAACAAATGTCAAAAGCGATATGCAAATATTTCGATAACGGTTAATGTTACAGTAAAAAGATTTTTCGCAATTTTGGAGCTCAGAAAATTTTCTGTAGATAACTTAAGATAGTTGTCTTGAGTCTTTTTACTTTTTCAAGACCTGGATCAAGACACTGATATAGTGTTAAGACCAAAATCAAAACCGCTATGGTCTCAGTTAGCTGAAAAATTTATTCAAAATTAGATTTTTTTATTATATAAAGGCTCTGGTTTCCACTGCCGTCTTCAGAATAGTTACCGACTATTTAAAAAATCTGGTCGCTGCCTCAGGATTAATATTATTTACCTTGGTTATTAGGAAGAAAAATCTTGGGAACTTGGCAGCGGAGCAGGTATACATGCTATTTTGAAGTCCTCTGAACATCGTCATTAAGAATCTTCGTCTACCAGACCCATCTTCAGAAAATGATTATTCAATTTGCACTGATTTCACTGTATGTTGTTATATCATTTCTGCTGAATTGAAGTAGCTTCTGCCTTAAATCATTTTGGATTGATTGGATTGTTTTCTTTCCATCCTCGAACTAAACTATTTTTAAAGCTGTTGTTCACTCCGCAGAAGAGTTCTCGGCCTGTGAAAGTATTGAATACAGCTTAATGATTTCAGAGTCACTGAATTTTTCAAATAAATGCAAATGTCGGTGCTGGAAGTACTCTTACGATTCCATTAGATTCGAAAATTTATTAGTTAGTAAGATAAGTTTTTCAAAATGTGCTGGATTTTTTCCAAACCTTCAAGAAGTCTGCATTTTCTGAAGTTTAAAGATGTACAGATGAATTGGTGAAAAATTAGATCAGTGCTATATATCCCTATATGTCCCAGTACAAGTGAAATATACTAAGTCAGTTTTTCAAGTTTTGAGATATTTAATGTTTTTTATAAGAAAATTGTTATTTTGCTTTTATTTTATGATAGAAATATCTACATTTTATTGATAAATGGGTCTTATCAAACTCAAGACTATAAAATTTTCGACCAGAAATACCATATAACTCAAAACTTGTATAAAGTCGATATGTCATTTTGATAACATTTAAAGCGTAGATAAAGCAAAAAAAAAAAAAATCAAGCAAAAAAATCTTTACATTAGACGAAAAAAGATTTTAACAAAAAACGAAAAACAAACCTTATCTTTTACTTAAAATAAAATTAGCGGAAATAATCAGCCTCCAATGTTTCTAGGTGAATTAAGTTGCCTTCACTTTTTGTGCTTTTCTGTTTTTTGTAACCAAGAAAAAAGGTTTGTATAAGCGAAATTTTAAAATATTTTTCTTTTGTCAATTTTTTACAACTTCCTTTTGTTGGCCATTTCTGCTTTAAATTTTAGATTTTTTTTTTCGGTTTCTACCTTTTCCGGCGTCTTTTAATTTAATGAAGCTTATTTCAGGTCTGTTACTGTGGTGGCCAAAACTTTTTTTCTTTTTTTTTCACTGATGTTTTTGTTTTATTTAAAATACAGCAAATATTGTGTTGATTATGAGTTAATAGAAAATTTTGTATTCCTTGAATTTCACAGTACTCGCGGATAACCATTATGGTTTTAACGTCCTAATGCAATAAATTTGTGATAAAAAATTCATTTTGTTTTTGTAAAGTTTAGAAAGAGAAATCTAACGTGTGTTATGCGATACTAGTTTTGAAAATTGTTGATATAAGTGACTTTTTGGTGAAGCATAAAATTAAATAAAACTAAATAGAGACATCTTAAAGTTTATTTACTCACATTTACATAAAATCTCGAAAATTTCCTGATGTTCCCTTTTCACTGGAATAAAATTTTTCCGGAAAATTCAATTATTTCCTTCCAATATACATACTTACATACATTTTTTTTTTTTTTGGCATTCGCTAACAACATTTATTCTCCAATAACTTCGACTTTTGTTTATTCAGGGTCCATTGTTTTCTATTGCTTGTATTTTCCACTATCAATTAGTTCTGAAATTTGTTGTTTTTTATCATAAAATAACAAGTTCTAATGCATTTACCTGTATAATCTATTGCTTATTTTCAGAAGTTGGTTATATCTTTCACTTCATTTAGGTCTCTTAATTTGACGCACCTCATGTGTAGTTCATTCTCGTTTTGTTCGTCTTCTACTTTTACTTTGATTTTTCATTCTGTTATTTTTTTTCTGTTGTTTCTGCTTCTTTTATTTTCAAATCTACCTGTTGGGAATGAAACCTCCTGCTTTAGTTGTTGTTGTACTTCTTTTAAGTTGTTGTTGTTTTTGTTGTTGTATTTCATGTGTCTCGTATTACTTGTTCCTGTTTATCTTTATTAACGTTAGCCACATTTTTGTATTTATGTTTTTATTTTTTTCATATTTTACCTTTAAATACCCAAGTTGAGTCGGATTGTTTGCGTTTACACAGACAACACAATTTGATGAGGTAACATAAGCTACGGAGTAGTTGTTAATTTTTTTTCTGTTGTTAATGTTGTTGTTGTTGTTGTTGTTGGTCAGTTTACCCATTAAATGTCAATGGACTTCTGCATGAATGAACAAAAGTAGAGTGATAACAAATTAAACAAAAACGTAGAAATGCGTGTAAAAAAATTTAGTTCTGGATTGTTTTGAAATCACTTGTGAAATCTTTATTCTCTTAAATACGTTTTAACTCAAATTATGTCGGAAACTTGAGAACTTGGAGATATTAGGCATGATACGGGTATTTTCAAAGTGTCAAACGTGACCGTAATTTTTAAGTAAAAAAGTCAAAAGAAGACAGAGTTTTTTTTTTTTGATAATAGGCTTAACTTATAAATAGCTCTTGATATACCCAAGGCGTTCGCACGGGACAAAAACAGAAGAGGTTTTCACAGCCAATAGTTCAAACACGAATTTCAGGGTTACCTGAAGCAATATTTCAATGCGACTAATTTTAGAATATTGTGGATCGATGTTTCTTAAAAATGATTTTAGTTTTATCCAGAAATGATTTATACTTTTTTTTTTTAATCTAATACGGTAGCACAGCGAGTGTCGCATGGGATATTTTTTTCCACCATACAAATATTAAATTGAAAATCCTACAAATAACGAGGATCTCCTTAATGATGAATTTTTTTAGGGCGTGGCATCGGCCATTTTCTCATTTATCACAGCTCATTCATGTGCTTTAAATATTTTCAGAGATATGGTGTAGTGGTTTTTGTAAAGGCGTGGTACCGCCATTTTTCCCAGTGCACAATATTTGAAAAAGTTTGGATATGACCGAATTAACTCAGATTTGGCAATGTTGTAGTACCGTTGCGTGACATATATATGGGAAAGGATTTGGTCCTAGTAAAATATGCTGTTAAAATACAGAATATTGAAATTTCGATTTTTATGATTTTCTAAACAGAATTTTTTTCAAGAATTTTTAGAATCCACACACTTAGTCAATATGCAACTTCCCAGCAAACAATTTTATAACCTTTTCAATTCTTCAATTCATGGAAAAAGTTAATTGAGGGGAATAAGTAGAAGCAAAGGCGACAATCTCCACTTTTTTCAATTTTGTAAAAACTAACAAAAACGTGTATCTCTAAAGATACACGAACTTAGTATACTGTATTGAATCAAATCCTCAAAGGGGCTTATGGACAAATTCGATAAGAAATTTGGAGATTGTCGTGTTTGTTTCAATCAAGTGGAAATTGCTAGGTTTTTAATAATCGAACTGCCACATCCCCTTCGATTTCGCTGAAATTAGGTACATGACTTCATTAGTTGCATAAACCAATAAAAAGGGTGAAAAAATAATATTATTTTTCGGCGGAGCTCTAAGAAGTTTCGCTTAAGAAGTTTAGTAATCAAAGCAAAAGCCGCAATTGCCAATGGAGATTGCTGCTTCTCTAATGGAGATTGCTGCCATTGCTTTGATTGGCAGTTTTCAACCTTAGATATATATTGGATAGAAACGTATTTGGTATTACAAATTTCACTGATCACAAGCTTACATCAAATGCAACTAGATGGCATTCTCAGATGCATTCATGAAAAAAATGGAGATTGTCGACTTTGCTTCTATACCCCTCAATTTTCAAATGTTTTCATAACCAATTTTCAAACGTTTGGAAAATGTTATATTTTAGAATTTTTAAAATTAATTTGCATGGTTAGAATCAACAATTAGAAAAATGTTTATTTCCAAAAGTTTGGAATGTTTGAAAAACGATTATAACGTTTTCCAAACATTCCAAAAATTTTTATTTTATTTTTTCAATGACTTTTCGATCTAGGTAAAACACAAGGCATTTGAATCATAACTGGCGTGTTAGGTCCGTTGATAAGATTGTCGACTCATAACTTGGTAGTCATAGGTTCAATTCTCAGCAAACTATTTCACCTATATTAGACCTAAGCTAGAGTACGATTCGAACGTCTAGGCCGGGGCTCCAAGAACCACTTTGGAGCTGCTAGACAGAGTTCAACGTCGTGAGATAAAGTTGATTGGAGATAAGGATGTTGTATCTTTAATTAACTCTCTTGTTTCGAAAATGTAGTTTCATGATTTTAACAAACACTTACAAAATATTAAGTGAAAAATTAATAAAACAATCTTAAAAAATTTGTAAAAGAATTTGGCAAATATTTTATAAAAACATTTATAATAAGCTTGCTCCAAATGATTTTCACAAGCTTGCTATTAAGGGTCCAGTTTCGGTTATTAAATAATTAAATTTCAAAAATTTCCAAACATTTAGCAAGTTAATTTCTAAACGAAATGTTTGCTTCAATAAGCGAAGAGTAAGTTATTTACCAAAAGTTTTTGTTTGTTGGGTTATCCTATTGATTTTTATAGTGTACGTTCTTTTTATAAAAAACATTAGGTATTATAAACATAAAAATTTTTAGCAATAATTTTCCAAATTTTAAAATTATTTGCATTTTTTAAAAAAACCACCTATTCAATGTTTTTTTTAAAAAAACTCAGATGTAAGCTTAATTTCAAAGCTATAAAATGGTATATCATTCATAATGGGTTTTTTTTACCCATTAACTGAAAATTTTCGGCTGTTGAACGCCCGCTGCGTCTCTTTTGAAAAGTTTTAGATTATTTATTTATTGGAATCAATTTTTGGAAAATTATAAAATGTCTATATATACCATTTTAAAACTAGAAAAATTTTTAAAAAAATTTAAGGGTAAGGTTTTTTCGCATCAACATAGACTCTAAGTCCCACACCGCTACTAATGCCATATTTCTTTAGTTTCTGTTTCATTTTTGAGAATTTGACCTGAAAATAACCCAACTTACCAGTCATGGGATGATTGTGCTAGAATTTGTTCAATTTTCTCTTTAGCACAAATATTAAAAAAAATGTTGCATTATCTACAATATAAAAACTCTATCCAATTTAAGCAAAATTTAACATCAATATTGAAAATTTTGCACAATAGAACTAAAAATAGCTTCAATACTGGTATATCAATCCTGTACCTTTATAAAAACAGTGGCATAAATATAAACAATTTGTTATTGCTTGACAAATTTTATGTGTCTTTGAAAAAAAAAAAAAAAAAAAATACTCTCAGCTTTTTACCAATTCCCATATATTGACTTTGTTCATACGCTTACTTTCTTTTATGTACTACCCGTATCATATAGAGAGAGATATGAGCGTAAATCCAAACCAGCTGAATAAAAATACAAAATAAATCTTGGCTTTTTTCTTTTCGTTCACTGAGCGCAACTGAAAGTTTTCACAAGCTTTATATATAAAAATGAAAATAAAAAAAAAAAAACAGAACTCATCCATCCATCCGTACATCAATCGGAGTCCACTCATATAAACTTATTTACGTTAAAGTTTGGGATGATTTTTTTCGACACTGCAAAAAAATTGTGAATTTAAGGAATATAGTTGAGGAGTGGCCGTACCAAAGGGCCAAGGGGCTAAGTATCATTACGAGGCAAAAGTAATGTTTTAATATGATTTGGGTAACATTTTGTTAGAAATGATTAAAATTGCTTTCTGCTTTTATAAAAATTTATTTGATGATGTGGAATTAACAACACTATATTGAAAAAATGATACCAGGCACATAATATGTATGACATTACTTTTGCCTTGTAATGGTACATTGGCCCTTATCGCTTATAAGCAATGTATTGATAATAAGCATCATCTCTGATGGAAGGATATGACGAGAAAAATTAGAATGAAATATCTAAGCATTTCAAATATGCAAACTTAACCATCAAGAATACAAATGCTATTGAAAAATTCAAGTATTCGGTAACTCATAGCCAACGATGGGCACCAACATGCACGCAAAACTTCGTTTTCACGTAGTGATGCAACAACCGTATGGCTGCTACAGTAGAACTGTGTAATTGTTGTGCATTTACATTTGTATGTAGATTTGTACACAAAGGCGCTCTCGCTACTCTCAAATAAAGTCTCGTTGAACTACAAAAGAACAAGCGCCCACCCCTGCTAATATCTTATTGTTAGGCAGTGTTGCTAAGCTGTATGACAGTTTGGAATTTTGAGTCCCATTTAAGAAACTTTATCTTTAACTTTTTGCCAAAATCTTCTTGCCATGTCTTTGTAAGCATCTTCAGCTTCACATTGGTGGCTATTTTGTTGCTTTTTCTTCTTCATTTTCTTTTGGTTTGTTAGTTTATTAATATCCCCCTATGAAATTCACCTGCGGTTTAAGTTTTATTTCCGTTGTTTGTTGTTACGCTGCTCTCGTTTTCGCTGTTGTTGTTGTTGTCGTAGTAGTTTGGGTAATAAAAACAGTAACTACATACGGATACAACAAAGGCACATGAGACTACAACAACAAATTGAAGTAAAAGAAACATTTTATTTTTTTTTGTGATATCATCAGCGCGAACATAAAACCCAGCGGAAGCATAAAAATGTCTGCATCCTTCCACAAAAACGCCGAAAAAAAACAACAAAAATAACAAGAACAATAAACAAAAAGTAAGATCCTGTATCAATATTTGACGTGCTAGCCGCAACAACAACAACAACATCAAGATTGGCTGAGAAAAACAACATCGCTTTGAACCCGGCCAGAAAATCTACGTCACTAAAATGGAAGAAACGGCATGAAAAATTAAAAACGAGGTCAACATCGGTGAAAAAAAAAACATGTTGTGCGGTAAGGACTCACGGAAAACTAAATAAAATTTTGTTCAACTTCCGCTTTTTAAGTTGAATTTATTATATGAGGGCAAAGGATTAGGATATAAAAGTCTGTGTTGATCAAACAAAGTGTGGAAAGAAATTACGGATTTTCACTTTTTAAGGATCACTTACATAGAGAGTCAAGTCAAGTCACCCAACTCTTTTGACTCTGTTGGAGTCCTATTTTGAATATATAAAACAACAACAATTAATATTTTGATTTTGATTATTAGCTTCCATTCAAGCATGTACCAAATGACGTTGGTGGTTGGAGCTTACTGTTCCATGATTTTTAGTGAGAAACACCAACATTACAAAAACAAAGCAAAATGCAGAAAGAAAAATAGAAAAAATTATATATCGGAAGGTTAGTTTTTGATACAAGTTTCATTGATCTTCACAATCAAATCATCAGATGAACTTGCCAACATCTGAAAGAACTCATTGTGTAATCTAAACCTTTTCTCGCAACTTTCTCTCACTCACAGATTTTCCATTTGTGTGGCGAGACAAATAGTGATGACCAAGCCAAAACCAAGGCGAAGACTGCTATGATCTTGCTCTTGGACATTGAGTTTTGGTTATATTATTGATACTGAGTCTTAGACATTAATTCATGATCAAAATTTTGGTATTGATCTCGACCTTAGATATAAAAAATTACAGAAAAATAACTAAATTTTGCACACTCAACACCCGTTCCTGAGCCTAATTTTTTCAAAACGATTTTGTTGGAGGTTTACGGAGCTTTTGACTATAAAAGATCAAGACCGAACAGAGGTCTTCGTCTTAGAAACCAAGTCTTGATTTTGGTCTAGAAAAATTACCAAGACCAAGACTATTTTCGCTCATCACTGGAGATGAAATGTGACGTGAAAAGTGTCACGAGCTTGAAGTTTAACCACCAATGCAACCACAGAAGTTTCACTTCAGAAAATGGAAATGTTTCTTTTTGTTGCCTTAAACTTCATACAAATTTTTGATAGTTGGCAACGCAACAAATTTGTGCTAATGTTTTGTCGGCAAGTGTTTTTTTTTTCGTATTTTCGCTGTAACTAGGATTATCCGCTTACTTGCTACGTACGCCACGCCGACTCACTTTAACACTTGCTTGTGTATATACATATGTGCATGTATGTTTATATGTATGTTTGTATGTGTGTATATGTAGCAATTAAGAATGGTTTATGCTGACATCACTAACAGATTAAATCAATGTTTTCTGCTTAGAACATTTCAACAATGAAAAGGAAAATGTCAAGGATGTCAGCAGGAATGCTGACTATTGCATTTAGTAGCTGGCTGTGTTGGTGAAAGTGTGCGTATGTGTGTGTGCGCATACATAACCTTGTGTAAATATACACATGTGTGATTTTTGTTTTTCCATTTTTAATGTTTTTGGTACATCATTTTTTACCGTACTTATCTATCACGCCATCAAGTAAGGCATTAAGCAAGTCATCTAAACTTATTGGTTATTAACTGAATTCATACTTAATCTTTACAGCTGAAAAAATTTAACAGATTTGCTTACGTTTCTATACATTGAATATGAGTTGCAATATGAAACATTGTAAAACTCTGTATTACGATAACACGGAACTTGATTTATAAACAAGAATTAGTTTTTGTGTCGAAAAATTTGATATTTTTTACAGCTTCATGACTTTATGCGCTATCTCTGCGCTTTGGGAAAATTCTATTTTTAATGATTAGCAACTATTGCCCACGTTGCAAATAACTATGTAGCGCACCTTCATGCAAAATTCGTGACAAGGATCTTTCTGTAAAGTTTACAGCATGCGCGTAGCAGACAACGTAAGTAATTGTTAATGAAATACAAAGCAAAAAACTTTTACGCCCACTGTGACTGCAGTATCCACAAAACGCCCACAAGTTAACACATGCTGCCACATAGCAATGTGCAGCGCACCACACAAATTTTACACTGCAACAAAACGCACTACACATCGTCGATGTCGTCGTCGTCATGCAGCGCTGTCAGTTTCAAAACCTACGCTTAACGACTACGCTGCTGTGCTGTTGCACTGAGTTCAGTGAACACTCACTAATGCATCGCAACGCAAAAGCAGCATGCAACATTTTTTCTTTTGACGCATGCGGGCGCTGATTCAATTTAATGAATTTCACTCGAACCAAGGATGTTGAAAATGAAAAGCGAACAAAACATCGATATTTGAAATTATGAAATCGCCGGGTTAGAACTACAACCAGACATCTACATTTTGATTGTTTTGAGAAGTTTAAGAAGTTTAAGTTTTTTGAAATTCGATTTTTATATTAAATTTAGAATCTTTCTGCTATTTATTTCTTACATACGAGTAAAATTGGATGAGGAATACATTTCAAAAAACCGACAAAACTGAGGAATAGAGCCATTTTTTTTTCATATTTCTGTATACTTAACTCAAAATATCAAAAATGTAGATGTCTAGTTGTAGTTTTAACCCGACGAAATGACAGTGATATTTTATTTTTTATTTTTTATTTTTATATATTTGGGATGATCAAAAGAGATAAATCAACATTTTTAGAAATGCTGTTATTACTTAAATCTGAAAGATGGTATCTGAAATTTTTTTTTTTTTTTTTAAATAAAATATCGAAATAGGACCATAATCTTGTGGCAAAAAGCATTAACAACTTAAGTCGACTTAAGAAAGATGAGCTCAACTTTTCATTATTTTTGGGTGTAATTATTTTTTCGTTTTTTGGACATTATTAAGACTTCAAAAAGAACTATAAAAAGAGAAGAGTACTATTGAATGTTTAAAAATTAATATTTTCAAATACTATTTACGTCTATTTGCAGAGAAAGAAATTACCTAACTTTCGGCAAAAACATATTTGATTGTCCATTGGAAAAGATACCTTATCTTTACTCACAAAATTTTGCAGCACAGCTTAGAAAAAGAGAACTTAGCATCAATTTTACCGGTTTGCAGTTTAAAATGGAATTCAGTGCTTAGACATGTACTGAACATTTTACAACTGATTTAAGGTCAATTACCAAATTACAATTCCAACAAAAGCAGTCTTACTGAACCTGCATAAATTGATGCTGAAATTGAATGTGAAAAAATTAATTGCACCAATCGATGGCAAAAGGTCAAAAATTAATTTTGGGTAGGACCAGAGGTATCCCCGCTCCCACTAATTGACCGTTTTGCCACAATTTTTGTAAAAAAAGTTACTGCACCAACCGATGGGGAAGGTCGAAAATGATTTTTTTTTTCTTTTGTAAATGCCTCTTACCAACATGCTAATAAAACAGTTTCACTTATCATGCGGTATAATATTTACATGCATCAAGTTTAGAAATACCATGTGCAGAGAAGAAAATAGAGATCGAGAAAATGAACTCAAATCAGATTGTAAATAATTTTGTTATCACCTCGGAAAACTTTTTATTGAATATTATGGTTAAATGATTGTATTTGGCATAAATCCTTTTTTTGTCTTTTGAGTAACTTTTCCTTTTTTTTATGACCCACATAAATTTTGGACTTTCTTAAATTTAATTGAATATGCCTAAACCCTCTACAAAAGAGATTGAAAAATAGAAGTGGTGAGTTGGGAAATAAGACAAAACTAAAATGTATTTAAAAACCATTTTAAATATCGAAAACACTTACATCTCTAAGCATTGAGCAATCAGTGTTTTTCTTTTTTGCATTTTCTATTGTACTTTGCGCATCGATTTCTCTTTCTTTGTTTCATTCAGAGTTTTTTTTTTTCAATTTTTCGTAGAGTTTTTTTTTTTTATTTACGTTTTTTTCTATAATTTTGCTAGCAGTTTTGCCTGCAAGCAACAATGTTGCATGTTGCAAATTTTCAGTGTTGTTTGCTTTTGGCTGAATGTGTGGTGTATATGCCTTAGCGTAACGTAAAGCTTTCGTGCAACTTAGTCACGTTATGCTTCATCGATGAGGCACCGAGGTGTATAGCATGCCACTCAATGCTACAATTGATACAAAAAATTTAGATTTTTTTTATTGTTTATTGTATTTTTTCTTTTGTTTTCTTGATATTTCCATTTACAAGAAAAAAAAAAAAGAAAAACATTTTCGCGTATTTGAACTGCAGAAAACATAAAAGAAAGTTGGCCGGAAATGCTGGCTGCATTGCGGCGGAAATACACCTACAAATAAACAATACAAATTTCATTACATTCAAGTTTCAATTAAGTCATGGGTTTTTCATTAACACTCACGAGTGCTTAAGAGTTAAAAACAAATGATTCATTAAATGTCAATAAACTCATTTTGAAATGAAACTTAATTTCTGAATTCAATTTCTATCTTGAATTTCGTGCAAAGCTCAATGTGAATTTTTGTTAAATAAATTCCTCATCTTTTCACTATGACAACCGAAATGCCATTTAAATTTACATACGTGTGATAAGAACTTGAAAACTTTTGCATTAAACAACATTGTAAAATGTATTTCCAACGAAAAGTAATGTTTCATTTTGTTTCAACATTTCAATAAAACTATTGCACACAGTAAAACATTTGAGTGCTCATGAAGGGTTAAGTTCTAAAACTTAACATTGGTGTACTCCCTTAAACTACACCCATTCATATGTACGAGTACTTACACATAAGGACATTTATTCTACTACGAGATGAGTTATTAAATTTTGCAATAAACTTTATTATTAGGTTTCTAAATACAAAGACCAAAGAAAAGTTTACATCATGAAGTAGCAACACTCACATATCATCAACGTCATTGTCATCAGCAACATCGTGATTGTCATCATCATCATCATCAACAACATCAACATTTATGGCAAAAAAGTTGTACTATGGTTTTTACACTATGTCTATGCGAATTTATTGTCACATATTTTGTTTATATTCAAGAGTATGCATTAGTGTTTGGTGATTAAATATCCATTGTGACTGTCACATACACATACGTGTACATACACACTCAAGTGATATAGTTTAGTTTCTATGTTGTATTTGTGAATATACACTTGCTGGCTCAATGTCAAACTTAATGGGTACTTTAATTGAGTATTCGTTGTTTTGTATAAAATAGTGTAAAATAGTACTAGTATGCAAAATGAAGGTTTTACATTATTAGAATTTCTTTTATAAAAAAATCTGAAGGTTTCATTCAAATAAGAAGCATTTTTCTGACGTCAAATTGATCGTTTTTTCTAATGTATTTCATTAATTTATTTAAAATTAGTTTCGCAATTTAAATTGTGTTAACTCTTCCAATAAAACTATATTTTCCTGCGAAATATCTCCACTATTCCTTATATATGAAACTCAGAACTTTAGTTTGCAGTTACAGACAAATATTTTTTTCTGCAATTAAATTTTTAGCTATTGATATGAGTTTTCTAAGAATGTATTTGGTTCGTTAAGTTTAAAAGGATTTAGCAAAGTTCTAGACCTTTAAATTTGATAGTTTAAATTTTTTTTATAATTATTGACTTTGGCGACCATTTTGTATGAAAAAAGTCCAATTGACATGGTTAGGTTAGGTTAGGGTGGCGGTTTAGCAATGCAAGCTAAAGCCTAAATAGCATTAAAAGTGCCATTTTAATACCACAAAAGTGACTCGACAGACTGGTGTAAGTTTATGTGAAAATTTTAATCAACGATATCTATATCCAGTTAGTCCTATTAAGGTAATTGAGTAGCGAGCCAATTTCAAAACCATATAAACCAAATGCATTTTAAGAAAGCTCATACCAGTAGCTAAAAGTAGCATAAAAAATGTTTTCTCTTAAACGTTAGGGAGATCCAAGAAATTTTTTTTTTTTTTTTTGAAAAAACATGTGAGACCCGCCTCCAGGCACAATTTTTTAATAACCTAGGCAACCTCTATCACCTCCCAGAAGCTTCGTAACCTTATTGATTACACCATGTATATGTCTTTTCGCAAACATTTGTTAGATAATTAAATATGTCGAACTCGTTTTAAAAAAATAAATATATGGTTAAGAGTCATTTATGCTTCTTCGGAACAAAGCATCGTCCGCATGGCAAACTAAAAACTTCTCTTTCGCGATATAAAATATTCGCTGGGTTCATATTTGTGAATATGAAAATCAATATTTTGTTTTTTTTTACCAGCAATCAACAAAGATTACCGAACATAACTAATTTTATAAAAATTTTCTAAAAAACCAAAAAATTTAAAAATCTTGATGATATCTGTTTATCATGCAAAAACTGATTACTCGCAAAACACCAATAAGAATTTAAGGTATAACGCAACATAGACAGACAGCTGAAATAAACAATAAACTATATGTTTGGTAACAACAGCAATGATTTAGAGGAGCAACCCTGAGGGCAACCCCATACCATAAACAAAAATCAGTTATTACCCTTAAACGAAAATCGATTTTTGAGTTATGCGTTTAATTTCGTAAATTTTTGGCTTCTTCTCTTCTTCTTCTTTCTTTTGAAATGCTGACTGCTGCAATGTTATTGCTTTTGCTGTACTGCGTTGTTGCACAAAGTTGAACGATGCTGTTCCATCTTGCAGTAGGTAATTGGCCCTGTGCTTCTACATTTGCTTCTGCTACGAAACTGTAATTATGTTTGCGACTTTACCACATGGTCGTCGGACGCATTTCTGTTGCAACGCTTGAGGGCATTTTTGAAATTTTCAATTTCAACTACAATTTGAGGCACGGCCACATAATTTTCTTAAAAGTAGGTGGATGCCAAAGCGGTCAACTTGATACTGTTTAAGAAATTTTCGATTATTTTGAGTATCTTTTTTTTGCATTTTTTAGGAAATGTTGATGAATCACAAGCTTAGCTGTAATGATATTAACATCTTTAACGCTGTGGAAGCAAAGTCAGCATACTCAAGTAATAGCCAAAACTTTGAATACCTTTCAGACAAAAGACCAGCCATTCCAGATTAACAATAATTTTTTTTTAAAATTGTTTTTAGCAAACAATTTTGCCACTAATTGGATTCGAAAAAATTTAAGAATCTACATTTAAAGTCTGCGTATCAAACTTTATAGTAAGTAAACTGGTAGCAATTTAGCAATTTCGGTTTCTTACTAAATTGTCGGTGATGCTTCCATGTCATGTTGTTCCCAGCCTTCTGATTCAAAAAAGTAAGTGGTATCCTGTTAGCACGCTTTTTCTTTTTTTAAGCAAATTTTGAAATTTTAAAAAAATTCTGCCATTTATTATAACATCTTGTCTGCCATGGCTTTACTGCGTTAAAGTTATTAAAAAAAAAAAAAATATAGTTTTGATACGGCAGACATCCAGAACGCCGTTTTCGTATATTATAGTATTTTGAAAATGCAAAAAATGCTGTACTATGTCATTGCATCGTCATTATTATTGATTGATTATATTTTATTCCATGGGATCTCTTAAATGATGAAAACCAGATCACAGAATTGATACCCTTTTACGCTTTGTTACGAGTGGATCTTACAAATAAAGTAAAATGGAGGCCTCTACATCCCTGTAAAAGTCAGAAAACTGAATTTTTCATAGACTTTTATTTTAACATACATAAAGCTTGGAGCTAACATACTATGATGTAAGTGGTCAAAGGTTATAAAATACAGTTTTTTGTAAATACCAATCTCGTTTGCGCTTACTTTCACAGAAAAATTTTTTATCTCTAAAAATTTTCTACAAAAAAGATTCGTAAGTTTTTTCCTACGACTTATAGCTCATTTTTTCATAGCAGTGTATACTGCGGCCTATGGCCATACACTAAGGAACGTCTGCCTTTAAAAAATCAGCACGCAAAGCATCTGTCCCTTATATTTTCATAATCAGGACATTCGAGATAACTATTATGCTAAACAATAGAAAAAAAATTTGTTTTTACATTTTTACAAAATCACAGTTATTTCTTGCAGCATTATTAGAATGGCAGACATGAGTTTTATAACTCCTTATGATATGATTTTCACAAAAAACGTAGTCTGCTTGAAGATGAATTCACATAATAGATGATAACGCTCAGAAGAAAAAAAAAAATCAAAAACAAAAAGAAATGCCATGCAGCCTTAAAACTAATTCGGCTCCATATGAAGTCAATTTTTATAAAAGCGAAAGAATATTGGCTTTCAAATTGACATCTCAGCCAGCAGACCGCACCAACTTCATTTCTTCGCTCGAATGCGCCTCTTAAGTGATTTGACAGGAAATTAAGTTCGAAATATTGTTTCACTTGGCTACAGTTCGATCGGATTTGGTATGTTTTTTTTTTTTTTTTTTTGGTTGTGTTTTCATTGGTTTTGGCTTTGGCTTTGGCGCTGCTGTGTTGCCTCTGGATTGCATTGCATTGCTACACCGAATTCAGCTGCCTTTTGTTCTCCTTCATGTGATGGTGATGTGTCTGCGTTGCTACGATTTAGACGCCCATTGTCTCCGCTGCTGTTGCGCTGTTGTTTCACTTTAAATTTCCTTTAACTCTGTGCACTCTCTGTTTTTGCTTTATTTTTGGCCAGGTTAATAAAATTGGATGTTTTGTTTTTTCCTCTCTGTTACGCTTGAATACATTGGCCACTGCTACTCGAACCGGAGATGATTTTGCGGTTTCAAACTAAAGTTTTAGTCTGACATTGGATGCAACACTTTATCCTGCAATGCAATGCGTTGTGTCGTGGTTAAATAAAAATGTGGCTCAGAAAAAGGATGTAGACGCATTCGCATGAAAAATTAAAAAAAAAAAATAAAAAATCATTGCTTGTTTTTGCAAGGTCTCCCATTGTTGTTGTTGGTGTAGCAGTGGTTGTGATCACAACTTAATGAACACTTTTTAATGACTTTTTGTTGTTATCCATTTGGACGGTTTTTTCCATTTTTTTACTTTTGCATATTGTATGGTGTTTTTTAGTTGCAATATTTGAGCCATTGCATTGTGGAATGAATTTCTAAAATTTATGTAAAAACTTATGGTTCTGTAAAGTAATATTTGCAGATAAAATATTGTGAATAAATAAAGTAATATTTACTCTTTGTTGTTCACAATTTCTTTATACGTAGTGTAAATTATGCTTTCAGCCAGAAAAATGTATTACAATATTTACATTACAGTTCTAGCAAATTTTATTTGTTTCACTAACTCACTCACGAAGAGTAATGAATGTCATAATTTTTACTCCACTCGAGTAGTAAAAAAATTAAAGTAATCTATATATTAATAGGGGAACTGATGCTATTATGGTATAGCTAATGTTTAGGTGGAATTTTAAAGGGACCCGTTAAAGCAATTTCAGCCAAATATTTTTATGCTAATCATTGAAGTATTGGCTACAGAATATATTTCAATAAAATGTGTGCAATTTCATTAAAATAAGTTATTGAGCAAAATCTGAAAAAGATCAAAAAAGCTGTTTTCAAAAAGTTGGGAGGTAATGTGGTATATATGGTGGCACAATGTGGTATATATACTGATCAGTACTTTTAAAGTGGACTGGTAATGTGGTACATATAAGTAGGGTAATGTGGTATACTTAACCATACATCCAAACATAAAGTTTGAAAGGTATGAAATAAGTTCATAATATCATTTACATTGGTTCTCAAACTCATAGTTTTTATAAAAAAATAAACAGCAATCAAATAATGTTAAGGATAACAAGAAATATTCATATACCACATTAGCAAACCCTGACTATACCACAATGGCCAATTTTTAGAAATTACAAAATTCTAAAAATAAAATGGGAAACTTTGTGAATTTACACAGTTAAACACTTATTTCGCAATACTTTGCACTTAGCCTTATTGAATATAAATAAAACTTCACCAAAAAGCAACTTTTTCTTAACAAAATTTTTTTGAAAAAAATCCGCAAAAAAAAATCAACCACACGCGACTTAAGTTTCATTCAAATGACACCTGAAAAATATTGTTTGGTGCATGACAGCAACACATTCCTGGTTTTTGATGTTTTCGGATAAGATAAAAGCAGTGACGTTCGCAAGTTCTTTTCCAATTCGGAGATATGCGACCATACCACATTGAAAAACTATACCACAATAGCATCAGTTCCCCTACGCAATACAAAAACTTGTGCATCTTTTTTTACTACGTCAGAAATGGAGTACGACTTTAAATTATACACCATTAGGAAGGTATTTGTGTGTCGATGTGCACAAAGTTAAAATTATGTTTATGTTTTGACGTTAAGCCATGTAAAATTGAATGCAAATTTTTCATTATTAACAACAACATAATACATGGTCACACAGAGCTGAAAAAAGGATAAAGCACAAAGAGAAAACAAAAAGTATAGGAATGATTTCATGTTTTTTGTTTTGTTTATGTTTCGCTTGAATTATACCAGGGATGATAAATAAACTTTTCTGTTTCGTAAAAAATAGCAAAAAAGTACTAAGTGTGTTCAAAAAGAACCAAAATTATTTGGCACATTTGTGGTTGAATTTTGACCACATTTACTTCATAATTCTAGTAAAAATATTTATGTTGGTAAAGACATTTGATTAGCACATATATATTTTGTACCTTTTCATCATGTATTTCATTGGTGTAGAGGTAGGTCTAACAAGTTTGTAATTAAAAGCAAACATAAAATGTTTGTATATATCTTACGGACGAACACTGGTTCGAATCCTAGTGCTGTCATTTCACATTTTTTTTTTTTTTTTATTTGAACCTCACAGTAAAGCAAATATCACTTGAATTTTATCAAAAAAAAAAAAAAAAATTAAAAATTACTATGCTGTAAGGTTATTCAAAAATCCTGAATTTACTATAATAGTAAGCTAAAATTTATTTTATTGGAGAGTTGTCACTATATTGTGTTGAAATTCTAGTAAAATTTACTAAAAAAAAATAAAGTAATATATATTATATTTTTTTTTTTTCATATGGAATTAACAACCATGTTTAAAAAAAGGAAAATTTTCGCTAACGTACGATTTATTTCAAAAGAATCCCCATACGTCCTGTAAAATACATCGAAATTTAGAAAGAAAAAAATAGCTTTTTTCGAGATATTTCGATTTGAAAATTTTAGGTGTTTGTTAGAATTTTCAAAATTTTCACTAGGTCTGTCGAAACCTGATGAAATTCTGCACTCATTCATTGTATACATTCAGCCCACTGTGCAAAGTATTAGTTCATGTTTTTGTTGCTGATGATGTTTTTATTTTCACTTCCTTTGCAGGCAAATTCGTTCACACAATGCTTTGGCTTTTTTAAGCCTCTTCAGTTTTTTCTTGAAATTTTTTTTTTCGTTGCCACACTTCCCTTGGTTTTGCTTTTGTTTATCTTGTTGTTGTTATTGTTGCCGTAAAAAAATACTCGCAAAAAGCCACTTAATGAGATTTTTTAATTAAAAACTGGTAACATAAACAAACAAACAATAACATATACATATACTATGCACGGGTATAAAGGAAAATTTGAAAAAAATTAAAACGCTCTAAGGCACCGACAGCCAATTGAAGACGATGATGCTGCAAGTACTTCTGTTGGATGTTGCAAGAAATTATTTCAAGAAAATTTGGTTTTATAGCAAAGTTTTGAAATAATTAAAACAAAAAGAAAAACTAAGTTCATAAAAAATTTTAAAAAATTGAAAAAAAAAAATGTAATAAAAGATATGTATGAAAAATTTGCAAAACCATCTCGAATTTAAAAGTTTACTTGAGATTATTTAGAAAACAAAAAAAAAAATTTTTTTTCGACCACTCTGAAAACAGGCAACACATTTTTTTTGCATAAACTTGGCAGATGATATCCAATGTTTAAAAATTATATATCGATGTAACATATATGGTGTAAATATATTCTGAAAGGCTTTAATTTTATAAGGGAAAAATTCTATTTCTCCTCCAGAGAAACTGTATCTCACTTGCTGAATATGATCGCGGAGCTCTAAATAATCTGAAGAAAAATCTAGACTTAATTAAGTCTTTCACAACGCTATATATAACTTTTTAACATCGGACATCAACTGCTGAAGTTACGGAAAAAAAGCTATTGGTTGTTTTTAGAGTGGACAAAAAAAAATGTATTTTCATTTCCTAGATTTTTGTATTTAAGCTATCAAAAAGGGGTCGGTTTTTCCAATTTTGTTTAAAATGGAGACCGACCTAAGCTAAGACTCTCTCTACGAGTGACAGGGAATCAAATTTGACATGTCAGAATTCCTATTGATTTTAAATTTCTGAATGTTATCTTCATGCCTCTATTTATCATTCCCTTTTCAATGCAAATTTTTATCATACCATTGCGTGGAGTACCCCTGATAGCAATTGTTGCTGACATTAAGCTTTAGCGCTTCAAAACACTTCAAATGTTCAATAATAACTTTGACATTTGATAAAATTGACAAATGGCATAAAAAGAAGAAGAAGAAAACTGCAATGACAATAGCCCTTCACTGGCAAATGTCAATAAATGACAAGAACAGCAGTGTCGCTTTAAACCACTAGAAAATTAAAATCCAAAGTCAACAACATTTGTGGGGTTTTTCGAAAATATGAATAGAATACAAATGTCAGCAACAGCTGCTTGCGATGAAAGTTGAAAGGTTATTAAAATAACAAACAATTAAATGCTATAATATTGTCATGTGAATAGAGCTGACAGCGGGTAACTCAAGTGTAGGGAATGCATGTGCATGTGTGACAGTGATATCTATGAGTACCACAACCAGGTGATGACAAATTTTGCTTAATAGAGAGCACACACATTTTATGTCAAAAGCAAAACTGTTTTCGTATAAATGAAGGACTTTTGAGTTCCAGAGGATATTCAACATACAAATCAATTGAGTGGAAAATGTCACTGCAGCACTTTTCACATTTATGAGGGGATACCGCTATGGTTACGCAGTGACTCTTAAGCCTGAGATTTGTTGTGTAATAAAGAAAAATTTCACTTGCTAAGCTGTCCAAAAGTTTTGATTTTACTACACTTACACATGAAAAAATATTAAGCTTTAAAAGCCCTTTATTTATGTTCAAAATACTCAGTTTCTGAGTAACGTTAAGTGAAGAAAACAAAAACAAATACAACATTTCAAAAGTATTAAGCAACAAAAAAAAAATAAAATTTTCAAGCCCAAAGTTACATTTGACCTTTGTGTTTTTCAGTTTTTCATACGTACTACATATATCTCCCCTTGCACTTAACCTCACATTTTTTTTTTTTTTTTTTTTTTTTTTGAAAGCTCTTCAAAATTTGTTTTATTGTGTTCGGTTCTGTTTGGTTCTGTGTTTCATTTTGTTTTCTGAAAATAAAAACTTATTTGAAAACGAGAAAGAAAATTCTAACCGATACTTGACAAATGTGCTTAAAAGTTGCCAAAATAAAGCAGAAAATAAAGAACAAAAAAAAAACATTAAAGACACAAAAAGGATATCATAGCAAGGACCTTTATATGAATCAATATGCTATGCTACCTTTGATTAGTGTTGTAATATCGTAAGACTACAACTTGTAAACGATACCGCCATATCTTATATCAATCTATTGTTGCATTTTGAGACGCAACAAATTAATGAATAATACAAAAGAACAAATAGGAAAACTATAGTCCTTCATAATTTTTTTTTTGCTTCCGATTTGTTCTCCAACAAGTTTTTTTGTTAAAAGGATAGAAAGTTAAAATTCCGGTGCAAGGATAGCCCATAATATTAATATTTACTGATGTTTTAAGTATGAATTGTATGGTAAAGGATACTCTTCTAAATATTTTTGTTTATATCTCGTAAAAGAGAAAACCTAGATAAATGAAACAACTACCATTGAAAAGAACATACATTTTTTCAATAAAAAAAAAGAGATTATAACAATTTTTTTCGTCGAGATGTTACTTCGTTAGTTTCTTAGCTTTCAAAGTTTAAAATCGTTTTAAAACTATATATAGTCTTCTCAAATTTTAAAGCGACATAATTAGTTTTCTCAAGTTTTAAAACGATTTTAAACTTTGAAAGCTAAGAAACTAACGAAGTGACATCTTGATGAAAAAAATTATTACAATTTTTTTTATGAAAAATTTTATGTTCTTTCCAATGGTAGTAGTCTAATTTGTCTATGTTTTCTCCCCTACGAGATATATACCAAAGTGTTTAGAAGAGTTTTATTTATCATACAATTCATACTTAAAACAAAGAAAAACGATGCTCCACCATTAAATATTAATATTATGGGCTATCCTTGCACGAACATTTTTTACTTTCTATCCCTTTAACAAAAAAACAAAACCGGAAGCAAAAAAAAAAAAATATGAAACAGTCTACTATAGAAGCCCTCACGCTCTCAATTTTCAAAATATGTAAGTAATATATTGAAATCTTTACTTGTGATAATGTAACCAAATTTCTTAAATAAGAGTGATTACTGCTTCATTTGTGCTAAATTTCTTTCCAGCAAACATTCTCTAGAGGTCTGCAAACAGGAAAGTAGTAGCTGGGAGTCAAATCTGGAGAAAAATATGGGTGGGGAATCACTTTATAGCCCGATTCATTGAGTTTGATCATTGTTTTCATCGACTTGTGATATGGAGCTTTGTCTAGGTGAAATGATATTTTTTTTTCAACAACCTTGCTCATCCCAAAATACAAACGCCATAGTCTCACCAGCCGACTGTTCTGTTTTCCTCGCTTTGGTTTAGGTTTATCGTGTGCAGTCGTCCACTTAGCTTACTGTCGACTGTACGCTGGAATGTGGAGTGGATGGAGTCCAACCTTAAAAACGATTTTTTTGTGCGAATTTTCTGAAAAATTTCACACCAATTCTCTAAAGGATTCTGAGCATTTTACTTCATACATAATTTTTTCGTAGATGCCTTGGTTTTAATGGAACCATGCATTTTGCTGACAAACGTGAGCCTAATAACAAAACTCAATTAGATAAATTCTAAAAATTTTGAAAAAATTCACCCGTATCCTTTGGACAATTCCAAGCATTTCTTGCCTCATGCACTTTTTTCGTAAGATGCCATGTTTTTGAGTAAAAAATCTTTTTTTTAACCGCGTAATTGAAAAAAGTAAAAACGTCGATTTTGGGATGCGAATGTTATCTATATCACAAAAAAAAATTTATATTTTTTAAACTCCAAAATTTTTGTTAGAACAGAAAAAGTTATGACCAAAAAACATGTTTTTTCAGCCAAAATGGGAATTCAGTAGAATCAAAAGTGCTCCATTGGTTTCTTTATGCAGATATCGTTTTTAAGAGTCCCTCTAACTTTTGAGTCGGTCTCGGCATGATTCTATTTTGCTTCGTACAAAATCGACCCGGTCTAACGAAAAGCTTTGACAGTTTCAGTTAATAATTTTCGGTTGAGTTAACAGGTACCTACTGAATATTATAAGCAACTAGATGATACTTCGTAAATAACTTTCGATCAAATAAAGTTCAGCATCGATAAAATTTGCAAAATTTGAAATTTTCACCAAAACAATAGGCTGTGTTGGAAACTTTCACAGGACAAATAATCGCAAAAGAAAAACACGAGTTTAAAAGTTTCATATCAAAAGATGAGAGCAGCAGTAGCAGCAGCAGATGAAAAATCAGTAGATATGATGCTTTTGTTCTTTTGCCAACTGTTTGGTTGCTTCTTCCTCTGCTGCTCAAGCTGCTGGTAGTCTATTTAACAGCAATGGCAGCAGCAGCATCAGCCTGTTTATCCTTTTGCACTCTTGTTTGTTATTTAAGGAATGTTCCTTTTTTATTTTTGCTTGTTTGTTTGTTTGTTATTTTCCCTTACAGTTTTTTTTTTTTTTCTTTCCTCTTTATATATTTTTTTATTGTTATTGTTGTTGTACAACTTCAAATAACACATTTTTGTGGTCATTTTCAAGCAACGATTCTTTTTATTTACTTGTTTATTTTAAAGAACTCTTTTGTATGTACGTAAAGGTATGCGTTAGTGTGTCGATGTTTGTATGCGTGTATGTATGTTAGTTGCTGTGGTGTACAACTTGTGAAATTTGACATTAAATACCTCAAGTTCAATGGATTATTAATTTCGTTGAACCTTTTGTCTGTGAAAAATTAGCTACTTATTTATGAGTTTTTGACATGTAAGTAGCTTTTTGTATCAAAAATGTATTTAAAGCTTCTTAGTAACACTTGAAATGACAAATAAAATGTAGAAGTAGATTTTTATGCTTCACCGAAATATGACTCCTTGCATTCTTCAAAACAGAACTCTTAACATACAAATTGAATTGATTAAAATACACTTTTTTTATTGTTCGGAGTTTTTCCATTTTTTTACTGCACAGCATAAATCTCCTTAAAATTCTGTGCGAAATTCTGAAAATACTTGCAATTTATTTGTTGGTGCGAAAAAATTTGCAGTCATTGTTTGCGTGTTGTGTCTCACGGCCCACGTCAAACCAACCACTGCCAGACTGCGGACCCAGAACCTTTTCTCTTTTTCAATTTAAGTCGCACTTGTGGATTGTGGGCATTCCTCTTAATCAGCGTATTTGTTTCACCAATAAACCCACATCAACAGTTTGCTACCTGCAACATTTTGCTGTTGCCATTGATGCCCATGATGTTGGTCTGCTTTTGCTGGATTTCGAACGTAAAGTTGCGTAGGTGAACACAAAAAGTTATCGCAAAAAAGTCACCGGTTAATAAAATTAAAGACAGCAACAAAAAACTTAAATAGATTGCACAATGTATTACGAGATGCAAATAATTGTTGGGGAGTGAGTGCGATTTCATCGATAAGGGAAGATTTTAAGCAAAATGTCGAAAGTGCTTTCACTCTACCACGCAGTCCTCAAAATTAACTAGAATAAAATAGACCACAAACTTAAAATTCCTTCAAAACAAGTTTAAAAAATTTAGAACTATGGAACACAAATTTAATTTGAATAAGAACATTTTCTTAAAAAAATAAAAGCTTAAAGTTTATCTTGACTTTATAATTCTATAAGGCGACTCCTGGAAAAGTATAAAAGCCTCAAAAACCTCGTAAAATCGTAATATTGTCTAATTTCGTATTGATTTTGACAACTTTTACGAGCTTACGAGGTTTTCGAGGCTTTTACACATTTTCAGGAATCGCCTCTATGTGTTTGAATTTTGCAGTAAGATAAATTTCATAAAAATATATGTCCATTTTGACTTTAAAATTCTAGTGGAAAAATTTATGTTCGGACAGACATTTGCTCAAAACAAAAAATTTTAAACCTCTTCATCATATCAGCCAATAGCGCGTTTCTATCCATCGAATCCTAATGCGGTCATTTAGCTTTTTTTGTGTGAACTTTACAGTAAGATAAATTCAAAATTTCTGTAATGACTAAAAAAGTAAGGTCAAATTTACTTCAGTGTGGAGTTGTCACTATTTTGACTTGAAATTCTGGTAAAATTTATTAGAAAACCATGTGCGTACTTGGATTTGCAAACAGGGGTACAAAATCACGTATTGCAAAGGCAGGTGAATTAGGTAAAGTTCGTGTATTTTCTTCGAATTTCGAATCTCGTACTATTCGTACATATGTAGTACTTACTTGTACGTGCTAATGTACTAAAATTAATGAATTAATTATTTTCGAAGAAGTTTCAATAGGTGCTTAATACGATGAATTTCGGTTCGAAGAACTCAACGCCTATTTTTTCGTAGTATAGATAATATTCGAAAATCAATTTTTTTACGTTTTTCAAATACGAGTTCAGGAAAATGCCTTTTACTAAAAACCAAGGCAACTTACGAAAAAAACAAAATAACACAAAAAATACTAAGAATCGACCAAAGAATACGTCAGAATTTTCTTTTTTAATTTTTTGACATAATTCTTTAAAACTTCGTAAAAAATTTTAAAATTCCAAACATTACAAAAAAATTCACATGTGTCAGACACTTTTTTTGTTACATGACTCTTTTTTGAATAAAAAATTGTTTTTCCGATCGGGCATTGGAAAAGCGCAAAGAAATCAATTTTTCGAACTGAATATTATGAGTATCTATGATACAAAAAAATTTATAATTTTTTAACACCGCTATTTTTCAAAAACTTAGTCTTTACTTTTAAAGTAAAATTGGGTATCCATTCTGTGAAAAGATATAAGTAATGATCAAAAAACACGCTTTTTTTGCAACAATGCGCCTGCAGTAGATGATAGATGACGGTTTGTTTTCTTCATAGAAATCAAACTAGTATTAAGGACGTCTTAAGAACTGTTGACCAATTTCTCTCTCTTCTCTTTTCAGAAAAGCTCCAACAAGAACTTGAAAAAAAAAAACTTTAATCTGACAAAATGCATGTAAAAGGTTAAAATCATGTACTGCAGCAAACAAAAAATAAATAAATTCTCCAGCAATGTTGCCAATGCAACAACCTCAAGTGACGACATGTTGCCATTGCGAAGCGCCCACTTAAAGATTAAAATACCCAACATACCAGCGCCACACCCCAGCTGTACACTCAGAAAAAAAAAGATTGTTAAAACAACAATTTTTCACTCTCAAAAAATTGTTATTTCTAAATCGTTGGAATAAGTATTTTATTCTTAAACCAACAATTTTATTCTTGATATTTAATATTTTTACGCATTTGTCATAAAAAATATGAAAAATATTTTTAAATACAAAGCGTCAAACACCAGTTTTGTGAACAAAACAAAAAATAAGCAATTTATATTCCTGCATAAGTTCTAGATGTTTTTTTTAAAAAAAAGCTCTATTTAACGAATGAGGGTAAGAAACATTTGACTCAAATTATTGCCCTTTTTTCAACATTACTTTTATCTCTCCGGCAGCATATGAATTTCATAATCAATTACACCCCGTTGATTCCACTATATGCAGAGAAGCTTCACATGGATATTCGGATGTGCGGACGATGTCGATGCATGGACCTGACTTATCTCAAGACTTTTTACGCTTGGGATTATCGTACTGTATCCATTTTCTATTGCCACTCACGATAAGGTGCAAAGAACATTTCCTTTTCTGCCGTTGAAGCAACAGTCCACATGCACACGGCTTCATCTCATACAGCACCCAATATCCTAGATTTTGTATCATTTCTATTGCTGTAAAATAAATGGCAAATAAATACTTATGAATATAACCACAAATATTTCAATCATTTATTCTTCGTGCAACTATTTCGTTTCTAAATATTGTCAACAGTTTCACTTTTAAAACAACAATTGTCGTTCTTAAACTTTCAACAACTTTTTACTCGATTCAAGAATTTTTCGTTTTATTAAAAACATAACAATTTCGTATTTAAAACAAGAGCAAAAGTTGTTGGGAAGATTTCAACCAACAAAAATTCTTGAATTAAAACATAAAGTTGTTGGAAATACAATTTTTTTTTCTGTGTGTAGTTGCTGAATCCATGATGCTTCAACATTCGAACTCTTCGTGATATTTTGTACCTCGCGGAAGAAGTGCAATCTCAACAAACAACTGAATGACAAACATGACGCACAAAGCACAAAAAAAAATTCACGCAGCAACATAAATTCGACTCAGATTTTCCTTTTTTTTTTTGCTTCCTTTTCATTGCTGCTCCTGCCAGACTGTAGCTTTCTGTTCTGTTTGACTTTCGACCAAGACCAACATGATTGAAGTAGAATTTATCGTTGCCGTTGAAACCGTTTGCTGCTGATGTTAATGTTGGTTTTTGGTCTTTCAAATTGGTACCATAATGAAACAACTTTCTGCTGCTTGGTTGCAGGTATGAAGTTTTGCATACCTTTAGAGTGAGCTGAAAATTTTGGGAAAAAATATTTGGCGTATTATTCAAAGATTTTGTAACAAAAGTGTTGTTACCACAAGGCTATGAATTTGCAATTCATTCCGTAACATAGTAAAAATTTTCTTTTTATTGTTGCTGGGAGCTTGTTAACATTTTCACAACACCCTAAACATTCATAGATACAAACAAATACTAGGCAAACAACCAACACTGAAATGGCGTTGAGAAGCATTTTACTAAATTAATTTAACTCGACCCACGTTTAAGATTCCTTTCTTCGTACTCAACGACAAACCAAATCCAGCAAGGAACATTGACGACAAGTCTTGAAGAACAGACAAACTTTATACAGCGCAGAAAATGCTATGTTGCCTGCGTAGTTGCTGCGAAGTTAACGTTGTTAGCGCACCACAAATACCGCGACCATCCTTCTGGAGTTATAATGCGCTCTTGTGTCTGTTTTTCTCATTTGGCCATGCAATTGTCAGTTGTTTCTTGAGTGGGTTTCATTTGCCATGACAATGAAATATCGTCACAGACGATGCATCATTGTTCGCCACTCGCATTTGCAGCATCTTCAACCTGGAGTCTCCTCATCGCTGTCAACGCGCTGTTGAAGGAACTTTCAGCTTTGTAAGGGATATATATTGACTTATAATTCGTTTTCTTTTTGCTGTTGCAATTGCAAGTTCTTCGCTACGTGCGACGTTGTGTGATTGCTTTGGTTTTTTTAACCATCCCCATCCATTTTTTGTGCTTTAGTTTCTGATTATCCTTAAATCTGTTTTTATTCAACTTAAATCATTTCTTGATTGATGTTCCTACCTTTTTGCGATATGTGGGTGTGTGCGAAATGCATGCGGAATTTTTCAATTATTCTGTGAAGAAGATATTTGATCTTAATTTTGGTATAAAACCCGAAGTGAAAATGTCTGCAGTGTAGAGTCGTTCTATGTGGTTATTGCATTCAAATTACTGAACCAACTATCAGCTCGTCTATTACCATAGCCATAGCCAAGAACATAGCAATCTTCGTCTTGGTCTTCTTCTTGCTTATTGAGTCTTGGTCTTGGTTTTGATATTGAGTCTTGGTTTTGATCTTTATCTTGTTCATTAAGTCTTGGTTTTGGTCTTCAAAAAATTTTCAGAGATTTTGAGTATTCAAATTTTCTAAACCATATGTTTTCAAAGCATTTGAGGTTTTAAGATGCCAAAATTCAAATTAAGAGACGACTTTATATTCGAAACGGGCGTGAAACAACTTTTAATATAAATAACCAAGACTGAAAATCAGTCTTGGTCTCGAAAAATTACCAAGACCAAGAACAAGACTAAAGACCAAGACTAATTTTGCTCATCACTACGCGAAAGGAATTTTTGGCATCGTACTTTATTTGATTAAACTAGATACTGATGTGTTTTTGCGCCAAACCGATTTTTTTGACCATATCAAAACAAAAAATTAGGACTTTTTTTCCGAGCTTAAAAAAAGACAGGTTCAGAAAAATGTTAATACCTTTGGTTTATTCATGAGAATTTTGCTTTGGATCGTTAGAAAACCGAAAATTTTTTTAGAGTTCTGTTTAGTGTTTTTTCACTAAATGGTTTTGTGAAATTGGACCAAAAATCGGAAGTGTGCCAGTTTTTGCCCAGCGCCTTATTTTTTTTGCACGTAGAGTAGTTCTGATACAGTCTGTTAAATAAGAGCGTGGTCATTGTTGTGAGAAAATGAAAATACCCATTGCGAAAATTCTTTTTAATATTGATTTATTTGATCGAAAACTTCAATGCAAATACATTAATAGCAGGTCCAATCACCCCCAGCATCAATTATAGCTTGACATCTTCGCGACATACTTTGAACAAGATTTTGCGCATACTCTTCTGAAAACGACCTCCAAATTTTGTGAATGCGTCGAACCAGCTGTTTCAAGTTGCAGGGTCGGTTTTTCTGAAGCTTCATCTTCATTTGCGTCCAAACGTTTTCAATTGAATTGGCATCGGGCGACTGAGTCGGCCAATCCAAAGTCACGACACCATTTTGTCTTTGGCCCATTCAAGACGTTTTTGGACATGTTTTTCACTGAGCATCGGTTTTTGCAAAGTACTTCGGTATTTCACACTATTTGCAATCAAATGATTACGAATAGTTCCGTGGGAGATATTCAAACCTTTTTGGGACAATTTCGAAGCACCTTCACGCAAAGTTAATGTTGGATTTTTCGAAAATAGAGCACAGATCAGTTTTTCCTGTTTTTCCGTCACTACACCGACAGACCCGCGATTTGGAAAGTCATCGACATTTTTTTCTTCTTTGAAGCGATTCACCCACTTACTCAAAAACTGTTTCGACTTTTGCATATACTTCGCAGCCGCCGCTTGGGTCATTTTGGGACCTTTGGGGTGCAAACACAAAAAAACGGCTTCAAAGCGCGACGCGTACGCGGTACTCATTTTGGAAAAATGCTGAGAACGCATTGAAAAGAGTGGTCAGCTGATTCACTTTCACGAAGCATGAAGGACAATACTGCCCTCTGTGTGAGAAAAAAAAATTACAGCATTATACTTTACCGATCGCGAGTAATCGTGACCACGCTCTTATTTAACAGACTGTAACATTTTCAAGCTCACAAGAAAGAGTTCTGGAGTCCTTTATATTTTTGTTGTAAGTTGAAAAATTATTTATAAAAAAATTTCTTGCAAAAAAAGATTACAGATGAGAGATCTGGATAGCACTCGAAGTGTTCTAAAGAAAATCTTAGTAACTTTTTTCCAAGATATTTGTTCTTTTCATTATAATCGAACGATCAGAGGAATGGTCGGTTTTCTTCTAAGTATATGAAAATTTAAACTTTGTCGCAGAGGAGTTCTGATTAGAGATCTGGATTACGCTCAATGAGTTCTTAAGAAAATCCTTGTAACATTTTTCCGCATTCAAAAATATAAATATTTTTTCTGATTTTTGTTCAAAATGAAAAGTATAAATATTTTGGAAAATGTTTTGAAGATTTTCTTTAGAACACTTCGAGCGCAATTCAGAACTCTAAGCAGAACTGCTCTACATATAATAACATTTTATTTTTTACGTAATTAGAAAAAGATTTTTCTAATCCCTCATCAGAATTATTTTTGCAAGAATTTTTTTACAAAAAGTTTTTTTAACAAAAAAAAAAACTATTTCGAATTTTTTGAAAGAACTGCAGAATTGTTCTGAACTTATCCAGAACTCAAAAACTGTTCGGTTTTCGAAAATTCCAGAGCCAACTTCACATTATTCTTTGGCTTGTGTGGATCAATAACAACAATTTTTATTTTTTTAGTATGCTGAATATAATCAAGTTTCCAAAGCCGATTTTGATCGGAGTCGGAATTGAAATTACGTCTCAGTAAATCAGATTGAAACCAGAAGCCCTCCATTTTGTTATTCGAAATGCGGATCATCGAATTCAGAATTGTGAATATGCCTGAATATCTTGTATGCAAGTAAAACACGGTGTTCAAACGACGGACTTAAATAAAATTTCAAATTACCAATTTTTTTTTGATTTTATATTGTTAGTAGGTTAATTTTATGAAGAACAGTACAAATTTCAAAATAATATATGGAGCACTTTTCAAAAAATTTTAAAAAATTCGATATCCCATATAAAATACAAAAAATTAAGAAAAAAAAAAAAAAAAAACAGAACAAACAAATATAAAAATAGTTACATTTAATGTATTTTACAATGGTGAATCCGAATCCGGCCTTAGAATTGCTGTATCTTATACGGTTTTTGAGATATCTTTTGAAGCTATATAACTAGAATATAGAACATTCATACGCAAAATCTGATACAGTATCTCAAAGTTTTGATATTTTTCTTTAAAATGTCATTTAATTTATGTCCATAGCTTGAGGTTTCTTCGAAATATCGTAGACTAAAATAATGAAAACACATGTTTTCGCACTTTTTTAACTTTTTGGTTAGGATATCTCCGAGAAAAATAAAGGTATCGACATAATTTAAATTAAGTTTTTAAAAAAAAAATTAAAAATTAAAGATATTGTATCGGATTTTACATATAAATGTTCTATATTCAAGTTATGTAGCTTCAAAATATAGCAAAAACGGTATTTTTTCCTTGTTTTAGCTAAGATATCTCAAAAACCGTATGAGATACAGCAATTCTAAGGCCGGATTCGGATTCACCATTGTAAAATACATTAAATGTAACTATTTTTATATTTGTTTGTTCTGGTTTTTTTTTTTTTCTTAATTTTTTGTATTTTATATGGGATATCGAATTTTTTAAATTTTTTGAAATGTGCTATATATATTATTTTGAAATTTGCACTACTCTTCATAAAATTAACCTACTAACAATATAAAATCAAAAAAAAATTGGTAATTTGAAATTTTATTTAAATCCGTCGTTTGAACACAGTGAAAATATTTTGAAAATTCAGAAATAATCCCAAAATTTTCAAATTGAAATATCTTGAAAAACGTAGTTTTTTGTCAAAATTTCAATATATTTTACAGGACACATGGTAGATACTATCTAAATTTATTGCATTAAAAACTAAATTGATATAAAAATGAAAAACGATTTCCAGAAACAAAAATTTCGACTCCTTTTTCTCATTTTCTAGCAGGACATTTCTATTAAGGAAGCTAAAATGATTCTGAAAAACTCTGCAAGCAGATCATATCCGACATTTAAGTGCTGTAATGAGAAACTTCGTTACATTTCCGGAACAAAGAAAAAAATTTCAATTATCAAAAGAAGTTGAAGGAGGAAAATTCCAATAAAAGAAAATGCAACCACATTACTTTTCATTTGATAACTTTTTTAGTTATAATGCCACCAAAAGCACCAGACGAATAAGAAGAAAAAAGTATAAAATCTATTAAATGGAACTTACAACATACGAAATCGGGACAGACAAACGGACAAACGTAGAGTGAGGCAAACGGGCAGACGACCAGTAAAATAAAAGGAGACATTTTGACTACAACAAAAACGTAGCATCTTTTTGGCAAAAGAACGAGACATGATAAGTCGGCGTTGGACTTTAGTTGCAATTCAATTCAATTTATCTGTTATCTGCAAACTGCTCCCTGAAGGTAGTACCCTCCATGTGCCCAGCAGCACACAACAAAACCTGCAGTATTGCAGCTGTATAGTGCAACTTGAAAAAGTGATGGCGAGTGAGAGGCAGGAGTAGCAGCAGCAACTGTAGATATACAGGCAGATGCAACGAGTACTTGGACTTGAACAGGTAAAAATGTGTCCCATCAACAACAAACACAACAACTTAATGACACACAATGACGATGACGACGACATCGATGTCCAGCACCAACTGAGAGTGATGAAGTGTGGTGAGTGCCAATGCAACACAGTGATGCGTGGCCAAGGCAAAAGCAAAAGTAATTGATACCAAAATGGAAATCATGGAAACTCAAACTGCTTTTATTCTTTAATTCTTTTGACTAAATTCACTTTCACTGTGCAGTCCGCAACACTGCAGTAAACATTTTGCTGAGGACTTTCAGTAGAGGATGCTTCGAATGCAATTTCCTGCTCCTATATTTCAATGCATTACACTCGTCGTTGTCGTCGTCCATCGTTGCTGCAATTGAAATCGGCTTGACTTGTATCAGCTACCATGGAATATGTTTGCGACAGATGAGTTCGTTGAGTGAGTGGGACTCAGTAAAAATAAATGGCGAAATGAGACCATGGGCACAAGCACAAGAAAGAAGACTAGAGACTACACATTATATAAAATCATTACGATTTAATTAAGATTAAATGGTGAGAAACCTAACAGGTGAACTCCAATTTCATTTCAAGTTTTTTTTTCTTTCAATGGGGACGTTAAGAGTGGACAAAAGTGGAGTACCTTCAAACTTCTGTATAGAGACAAAAGATCAGGTCAAATGTTGGATTTCAAAAAGCAACACTTAATCGGCAGAAACCTGGAAACTTGCCTTAGCTAAATTAAAAGCAGCACAACAGCGTAGCATTTTGTTGCTGTTCGTACTTTGCATTTGTACGTACACACAAAAAAAAAATTGATCAAAATCATTTTAATAGAGGAAAATGTATAGGAAAATCATTAAATTTTATAGAAAAAAAATTTCACAAAAAGATGTGAAATTAATGAAGTGGACTTGATGAGCAAAACTTTAACAATTAAAAATTTCAGACTTTCGTTTTGGCGGAAAAAGCTTAAGATCTCCGTTTTAGAATCAGTTCAGCAAATGTATCTTTGAGTTTTTACGCTCCTGAAATAATGTTTTATCTCTGTGATCATTCATGAATATGGTACTTTCAAAACACGTAAGACAGGTAACGTTTTCAATGTCATAGTTTTCGGTTTGAAGAGTGATATTATGACTGATTTGCTTTCGCTTTATTCTTTTTATCTTCGTTGCGTTGATTACACTATGCAACAGCCAAATCTCCCAGTGAATGCCACTATCCATTTCATATGTAAAATGGGCTGCTGATTCCGAAAATCACATTATTTTTTTTTTTCGTATCGTTTTCGAGATATCGGTCATTTTCGGTTTTCGAATCAAAAAAAAAAAGATAGTTCCATTTAACTACAAATATCTCAAGAACTAATGTTTGTATTCAAATGTGTTACATGTCATATTAAAGGTTATTAAATTACGTAAAAATTATGCTTTCATCACTTTTTGGTTGGTTTGTTAGTTTCGGCGAAATAAATTGATTTCTAAAAAAAAACATTTTTTTTTTCGAAAAAATTGACAAAAAATCAAAATCAACTGCAGATTTATACAAGAAGAAATAACTTTTTTATAATTTTTTTGTTTTTATATCATAGACTTTATATTTGTGAAGAAAATAAGATATCATTTCAAAAAATCGATGGGAAAATGCAAAAGTTGTATACAATTCATTGATAAATTACTAAAACGCGTTTTTGCCTATTTTTTTCGGTTTTTTTAGTAAACTGTCGATAATTTGAAACTTTTTGTAAAACACATGAGAAAATCCAAAAAATTCTTAAAGTTAGCGTTAAAACAAAATACCCGTGTCTCGTCGTTTTTCTCCAACATGCCAGATTTTTTTTAATCGATTTTTGAAATTTTTTAATCCACTGTACATGAAAAAACAAAAATAACACATTCTTGTGTTAAATCGAAGCAAATAACTATATGATCCTTACATTTGAGGTGTATCATGTGTTGAGTAAACGTATGCAAAATATTACGAGGTATATTTTTGTTGAAAATTTTAACCCTCTTAGACCCTTACATGTGGGTCATTTTGACCTCCCCACATTTATGTTAAAAGTCCTACATGTGGGGGTTTTAGAGGGTTAAAATTGTCTACAAAAATATTCCTCGTAATGTCCTGCATAAGTCTACTGAACACATGATACACCTCAAATGTTAGGATCATATAGTTATTTGCATCGATTTAACACAAGAATGCGTTATTTTTGTTTTTGTCATGTACAATGGATTAAAAAACTTCAAAAATCGATTAAAAAAAATCTGGCATGTTGGAGAAAACGACGAGACACGGGTATTTTGTTTTAACGCTAACTTTAAGAATTTTTTGGATTTTCTCATGTGTTTTACAAAAAGTTTTAAATTATCGACAGTTTACTAAAAAAAACCGAAAAAAATAGGCAAAAACGCGTTTTAGTAATTTATCAATGAATTGTATACAACTTTTGCATTTTCCCACCGATTTTTTGAAATGATATCTTATTTTCTTCACAAATATAAAGTCTATGATACAAAAACAAAAAAATTATAAAAAAGTTATTTCTTCTTGTATAAATCTGCAGTTGATTTTGATTTTTTGTTAATTTTTTCGAAAAAAAAAATGTTTTTTTTAGAAATCAATTTATTTCGCCGAAACTTACAAACCAACCAAAAAGTGATGTGATTTTATTTTTTAGGTAATTTAATTACCTTTAATATGACATATAAAACGTTTGAATACAAACATTGGTTCTTGAGATATTTGTATATAAATGGAACTATCTTTTTTTTTTGGTCCGAAAACCGAAAATGACCGATATCTCAAAAACGACGCGAAACAAAAAAAAATAATGCAATTTTTGGAATCAGCAGCCCTTTTTACATATAAAATGAATAATGGCATTCCCTGGGGAAACAATTTTTACTCATTTGTTGCATAGTGTTATTAAGCCGAATTAAAGAAGGCCCCACTTTTAATACATTTTTTGATCTGAATCAGAATTTCTGAGAAAAAAAAGTTTGGTTAATAATTTGTCCTCTATTTGTTTTGGTAAAAATTCGTTTTTTGGTCTATAAAAGCCATTTTTTTGTGCGGATGAGGAGTGAAAAAGCATTTGCGCTCTTAAGCTCGATCATCACCAGTGCCCATAGTGTCGAACTCTCCTAAACGTATTACCGACTAAAAGCAATCCTCTTCATCGGGACCTCCCACCACGGAAACCGTTTTTGGCAGTGACGTCACAAATCGTATGCCTAACTGCAGTGCTATATTCACCTCAGTTGAATATTCCCCATCAACATTAGTATATTCACCTCAACTACACGACTATAAAAGAGCGAACAAAAAGGTAGAAGGCAGGCAGAGTCTTACCCGTATGACCCCAGCAATTAAGATCAATGGTCTACCTGTAGTGGGTCTTTTTGGTACCGGAGCCCCTTTTACATTAATCGGAAGAACTACAAAAATTACTGGTAGCCAAAGGTATAACAAAGAGAAGGGAGTAGAACTTAATAAAAAAACTGATGAATTTGTACTTAATTTCTACATCCGAGGTCTACCAAGTTTCAATTCTTATACATTCCAATCAAAAGAAATACCTAGTGGATTTTCTACAAATTGACATCTGCATTTATGTTCAAAAATTAACTAGAACAAACATCACATCTCCTCCAACAAAGAAGAGGAACTATGTCTTATAAATTTTAACAGTTAAAGGGAAAATGTAAGCTTACAAAACATCGAATTGGGATTAAACATATTGGACCAATAAAGCAACGATATTATCCTCGAAATCCAGCTATGCAGCAGATATTTAATTTAGAAATTGTCAAGTTACTGGCCGAAAGACAGAAAGAAGCTTCCTCCAGCGCATACAGTGCACCATTTGTCTTAATGAGAAAGAAGAAAGGAACATGGAGGCTTTGTGTCGACTACCGACAGTTGAACAAAGCATTTCTATTTATTACCCTCTGCCGCAAATAATCGCTATCCTGGATAAGCTTTAAGATGCAAATAACATTATCACGTTGAATCTAAAACAAGGATACTGGCAAATTCCCTTGACGTTCACCGTCACAAGACTGGGGCCGTACCAATAAAAAGTTATGCCCTCCGGATTACATTCAGCTACGGCCATATTTGCATATTTGGATGACATCACAATCCTGGAAAAATTATTTGAAGCGCATCTCATCAATTCAAAGAAAGTGTTCCGAAGATTGCTTCAGGCGAACATGAACATGTACGATATTGATGACTTTACCGTGGTATTACATCTTTCATCTTTTTCTTATGATCTTAACGAATTTACTTTACTTCAAAAATGTGTCCTTTACACCTATCAAAAAATTTCAAAATTTTATTTTGAAGCTTTTACGCTTATTTAACTGCTGATATCATTTCCGGGTCACGCCTTTACCATGGATATTTTTTTAGGTATTTTAAAATTTATTATGAAAAATTTAAAAGTGATTTTTTCATTTTATTTAAATACATTGATTATAACAGTTTTAATCGAACTAAACTATTTGCGGCCTCGGATAGAAAATTTTTTTGTACAAAATTATGGCTTTCTTGTAGAATTGTCCATACGTACTTACTCGTATATGTATTTCTAATACAATAATTGATTTTTTTTTCCCGCAACAATGATGACATCGAAGTTGCGACTGAGAATTTTTGAGTCGTAAACCATTTTTTCAGTTTAACTCACAATTTTTGTTTGGTGTAGGCAACTCTACACAACTGAGATCCTTTGCATATGTTGGCTCATTTATGCAGTTGCTGTTCTTGTTTTTGTTTTGTCATTGTTGCTGCACTCAAGAGTTTTCTCGTTGCAAGTAATAAATTAAAATGCAACAAGAGTCAGAATTTCAACGTTCTTGGACTTGTTGGATTAAATTCAACTTTGGTACGCATGGCATTGTGCATTGTAGCACCTTTTCAAAGCGAGATGTAGGTAGGTTGCCTTGTGAACTTCTCTGCTCTGTCTGGTCTGGGAATTTAATTGATGCAGCGCGCTGTGGTGACGGGCCTTAAATGGTGGCAGTGAAATTCAGTTGAAATTGTTTTGCTTGGGAGCGGCGGTGAGACGTGATACTGGAGGAATGATTTAATTTGTGCCTGCGTCTGTCGATGCGTCGATTTGTTGCTGTTGTTGCTATTTGAATATTTACAAAGCAGGGACGAATTTCAGTCTGAGAGATATTAAAATTTTTTATATGATATATCATTAAAATTTGGTTAATTTTTTTATCTTTTTATATAAAAACTTTGAGTAGTCTTTGCTTGTCTTCTATGAGTCAAATTTTTACTGCTAAACTTTGTTCACAAAATTTTTAAATAATTTCATACTGCCAATGGGTTCTATATTGTTAATTTGCTACCCGTTGTTTTTTGATTTCAGCTAAGAAAGTGAGGTATTGCTGCCCTTCCTGATTGCCCATCATATATGGCAGTCTGTATATTTGCTGCTTTTGCTGTTCACTTTGCATTTTTGTTTTCCAAATGCAGCAAACTCTGTCGGAATACCAATGATGTTACGGTGCGCAGCATCCCTCATGCCAGCAAAAGCAAAAACCCACCATTTCAGCATCATGACGACTGTTGGCGCACTGCAAATGCACCAAAGTGTTACAGAGTATTCATTCCACTAGCGATTGTTGTTCACTTTTTTTTAGAATTTGTTGAATTATTTCAAAAATTAAATTTGTGGTGGGCAGATGTTGAATGTTGCATGTGAAAAGGATAAATGATGAAGGTTGTCTTCTTTTGCCCCAACTCTTGTATGCGACATGGATGCTGTTGTTGCTGCTGCTGTAGCATGGTTCATGGTTCTGGCTGGTTTATCTTTTGCATATCTTTTGCATAAAATTTCGTAGGTCTTTTGCCCCCTCTCCGATCACCTCAACGGCGGCACCATTACCACAAACTTGCGCACTCTTCCAAATAAACAAACGAACAAACAAATAGTGAGAGTTGCACATGCTGCATGCAACAGAATTCGTAAATTTCTGACTGAGTGCGTCTTTTGTAATATTTTGCCAAGGTGTGGTTTTTTTTTCCTTCGGTCGGTCGCATGTGTTTTTGTCCCCTTCGATCCGTAGTCCATTCATGCATATGTTTGTTTGTCTGTCCGCCTGTCTATTCATTCGTCGGTTTGCTTGTCTGTCTGTTTGATTGTTTTTGTGTAGCATCATATGTAAATTTTACACTGATGATGATTTAATGTTTGAGGACCAAAGCATTTTTCCATTTCAAGGTTTTTTTTTTGTTTTGTGATTTTTCAATTTTTGTCAGCACACAGACCTTATTAAGTGACACTAAAAAAGTTTTGTTAAAGATTTAATTGAAAATCTCCATAGTAACGAACTTTTGTTTGGAGAGTTGCAAAAAAAAAAAATGTAAAAAGCTTTTCGAATTAAATAATTTGAACAACACGGTGATCTTAACCCAAATTTAATTGACAAAGTCAGTGTTTTCTGAAATTCGAAATCTTAATAATTTCAAAAATGTGTCATTTTCATTTCAATATTCCCTCATCAGCAGTATCTGGTCTTAATCAAATAAACCCAATCATAAAGCATGCCTAAAAGTATGCAGACCTTTGAAGAAACTAACATTCAATGTAAAATGAATAAAGATATTAAGAAAAGAAAGTACCATGTACAGACGAGGACTCTACGTTTATAGCAGAGTGCCAGTTTAACACAGCTTTTGGAATTTTCATTACTATAGAAACCTTGCTAGCATCAACAAGAGCTGGAAACATGCAATGTTGTAGCTCAGTATTAGTTTGATTGCAGTGCGTAAAGATTTTTTTTTTTATTACAGTCCTAAGAAATTTTCAACGCATTCCAGTGATTTTCAGAATGGTTCCCCAACTTTTTTCGTGCTCTTTAGAGTTCCGAAGTTTTTGAAGTGAAACCTCTTTGACTGCATTTTGCGAAATTTCAGGAACGCGTCCCTTTTTTTAAAAACATTTTTTCGTTACATCCTGTTATATCTCGCAGGCTATACAAGCTATTTTGATTAAATTTCAAAGGTAGGTGTAGAATGTGAATAAGATATACTGCTCCAAAAGTAGGACACCCGAAGGTTTCCAAAGGTCATCCGTAGGCTTCATAGTCAAAACGAAGAATATCTAGGTATTCTACATAGAGGAAAATTACTTATGACGGACTATCAACAAACATTAGCTAAATGTTTCGTTGGACATCCAAAGGTTCCTGAAACTCACCTAAAGGTTCCCGAAATTCAACAAAAGTCTAAACGAAGTCTAAATGAAGAATATCTGGGTATGTTAGAGTGAAATCATGTATGATAGACTATCAGCAAGCCTTAACTGAATGTTTTCTTGGACACACGATGTCTTCATAGTCAAAACGAAGAACAGCTAGAGAATTTAGAGGAAAAACATCTATGATGGACTATTAACAAGCTTTAATTGATTTATTTCATGGTTTCACTTCCTTCACTGTCCCGAGTTGCACGCATGCTTTTTTTTAATACTCTTAACATTTTTTAAATATTTGAAAATCTTTTAACATTTTCGATAATTTGAACATTCTCAACATTTATGTATTTTCAAATCTGTCATAAATTGATAATTCTTATATTGAAATTAAGGCAAAAGTTGTTCAAAAAGAATCTTGAAATCATCTAAATGAATGATATCATAAATTTTTATAAAATAGTGTTTGATGTTCAAAAGACCCTTGTTGCTAATTTGATTATTTTTTTGGATTATTGCCATGAATGATACAACAGTTCGCGCAACGTTTTTATTGCAAATTCTTTTCCATCTTTTTCCGAAAATGAATTTAAACTCTCAGCACAGTTGAAATAGTTACTTAATTTGTTGAAATTGCATTGCACTTGCAAACAAACTTAGGATATGCACTCCAATGGTATACACGAACAAAGGATATAGTTGACGAATTTATTGTTTGGTGTTTTTGCTGTCGACATGTGTTTCCTGATCCTGCTGCCATTCGTTGCTTCTGCTGTTGCTGATGGTGTTGCTGCTGCCACGGTGGACCACACAATTTAGTTTAGCGAAAACTTTTTCGAGGTTTGTTCTTTTATTTTTCATTCTTCCTTGTCCGTTCCGTGTTTATTTCACAGTAACATTTTTTTATTTTTAATTTAATTCTAACTCTGTTTGTTTTGAAAGCAGAAAATCATGCCGAATTGTGCATTTCACAAATATTTGTCATATTTTGTGTTTTATGTGTGGACAGTGAAATTTTTAGGTTTAAATTTTGGGTTTTACGTTTTTGTTTTAAAATATGCAACTCGTGAATGAAATTTTTTTCGACTTTTAGGCAGAATTAGAACTTTCCCACTCTGTAAGGCTTTATATAGCATCAGCCATCTTGGAAATAAGAATTCCTGAATTATGACTTCAAATTCATGATCAGCGACCCCGAAAACCTCCTAGTAGAAAGCTTTTGAGAAAACAAAAATTTTGACATCCAAAACTTTGGTTTTCGGGTACGTCACATGTTTTTGCGTCATAAGTTTTTTCGGGTACGGCGCGTTTTTTTTTAATTAAAATTTTTTTTTTTCATGTTTTGTGTTTTCTATGCGTTTCATGACTTTTTACGACATTTTAGCGTAAAAAATTTGTTTTCACCCAAGGGATGTTGGAAGCAAAAAATTTAACGTAGGGGAATAGTGTCACCTACGGGCATGAGTCGGGTGTGGGCACCCCCCTGTAACTTTTGACAAAAAACAAATACGGCTGTTCTTACAAATGTTAAGCGCTTGTTATGACAGCACGAAGTTTTTGTGCATATACCGGAGCAGGCAGACGCATTTGCTTTGTGCTGAGGAGGAAACAATTTTTGAATAAGTTAAAGTCAACACAAAAGTTTTTTTCAATCATTTTCCAAGTGCGATAATTCGAAGTGAATCAATCTAAAAGCTGAATGCAATTTATATTTATGCAGTAAATTTATTATATTCTGTGATTCAAAACCGAATGCAACCAAAATGTTCACACAACAGAATTTGCTTATTGCTTTTCAAAGTGGCTGTCAAAGTCGGTTATGGGCACCCAATTGGGTCGGTTGTGGCACCCCTCTTTTTTTTTTTAGTGCGTGTGATTTACTGAAATATCGTCGTTGATGTCAACATAACAAATTTAAATGGTGTTCATATCCCTTTTGACGCTTTTTTTAATGGAAAGGAAAGAACCAATAGGCCTTTTAAAGATATCACAGAAAAAAAGTTGTTTTCATTAAGTGTGGGTGACAAAGTGGCATACCATTTTGCAAAAAAATCTCGGTATTGAGTTTCCAGACGTATAAAGAGTATCGGGACAAATAATGTCAAAGAAAAATATGAGCAGTACCACGACCTTAAAAAATGTCATATTTCTGAAACTATTTAGCGCACATATATGAGATTTTGTACGTATATAAATTGCATTAGGACAATTTGCATTAATTTGGAGATACCTTGTCGTCTGTACAAGAGAAGGTGTAATAACTCACACCAGGAAATGCTTGTTCGATATATTGAAACCAATTGTCGTACTAAGTATAGTGGACTTAAGCTCTGGGATTTGGATAAGAAATCGGGGCATCTCGCATCCTAGCAAACTTTTCATAATGCGCTGTAAGGCATTAAATTTTGTTGGACGGGCTAAAAATAGCAACTTAACAATATTTTTTTTTTTAACTTTAATGTTCCTAAACAATTAAAGTACCGAAAACGCGTTAACAGCTTCATTTCTAATTCAATTTTATCCTGTTTTTCTTCCTATGACTTTAACTTATAACTGATTTCAAATGGCTTGAGTAATTTTTTGAAATAAACAGGAAGTCAGTTAGCCGTCAATGTAATATAGTGTTGACACAATTGGATTAACACAATTCGTATGTGCAAAGTATGCGCCCACATAAGAACACACTTTTGCGGTCTCGTATTAAAACGACACATCCGGTGTCATCAAGATTTTCGGTGTTAATTCCAACAAAAGCACACAAGTCAATAAAAAGCTCTATTGTCAAGGCAGACGGGCAGAAGAATATATAAATATAAATAGAACACGATATGAATGCACACAAACAAAAAGCATAAATGAAGTCTGCATTATACACTTAAGGGCGTATTTTTTTTTTTTTTTTTTTTTTTTAAATTTTGTCGAAATATCATATTCTAGTCTTGTGTAATACAAAAAAAATTAGCTTTATAGCAAAAAAAAATTCTAATTTAAATGTTTACGGGTTGCTTGAGTCTACCTAATTCCAATCCAAATGAAAATGGATTGATCACCCAATGCGAGGATCACCCAAAAAGTCTTCTGTCAAGCATTGAGAAAAAATCAGGGTAGGCTATCGTCAAAAACTAACGTAGAAACGGCCACTCTAACAAAAAAAGGACGTGACTTGAAGGAACTTTTGAGCAGATAATTCAAGGCACAATCTTTTCGCAACGAAAATGGACTAGTTTGGCTAAGCGTATAATTTATCTGACGTAAATGTTGAATACATGCCATAATATCCATATTCAATAAATTATTTAGAAAAGTGGGATCGAGTCCTTGAGAACACTGCATGCTAGCCATACGAAATTGATTTAAGTGTATTTTTCCTTACAAGCATTGTGTGCTCAACCACAACAATACAACACAGCCGCAATCTGTCATTTGATTAACACAAACACATCAATAAAAAGTCATTGTAATTGACAGGCATTTACACTTACACCAACGCACATCATTGTGTATATTAAAGGTATTAGTTACTGCTGTGCGTGCATACAAATGACATAAATAAATGAATAGTTCCTTTAACAAAAGCAAACACTTTTATGTTCCCAAAATAAAAATAAAACACTTAAGCAACATATGTGTGTGTGTCTCTTATATCATTTCAAGTTATTTGTATTTAATACCGGAAACAGGAAATAACTTTAATGACTATAACGCATTAATGCATGACATGTGTTGCTTTCATTTGACTGCTGTTGCGCCTAAATGTAGGCTCAACTTATTTAATGTTTATACATTTTAAATGAATTCTTTATGCTTATGAAATTTTTATTACCGAAAATATTTTATTAGGTTTCGAGCAGAAAAAACCGAAAAAAAAAAACCAAATAATTTTTTTATTGAATTTTCTGGTTTTTCTTTTTTATTACTTGCACATTACTTTTAGATTAACACCTGCCAAGGATTTGCCGGAATTCATGAAGCAGCTACTAACACCAATGCAACAAACAGCAATTTTGGTATTGTGCTATGACGAGCAGGTTTTTATGTGGTAGGTACAATACAACAAATTTACAACTTTAGTTAATTTTTTTATTTGTAGCATTTTGGGGCTTTCTCTAATGCTGAAACAATGTCAGATAAACGAAATTTGAATAAGTTGGCATAGGGGAAAAAAATGATAAAACATTAGGAGAATCTACCAACAGGTGTTGAATTTTAACTCCAGCGTTGATATGCCATAATAAAATGGATCATCACGCTAAATTCACTTTGATTGCAATATAAATATTTTAATGTGCGCATAATATCCATAAAAATGTACTTTGCAGTAATTCAACGAAAAAATTTATGAAAATTGCAACAAAGTTATCTTTGTCGTATTAAGCTTCTGAATCAGTTATCTTAGTGAGATCATTCCAATGCTTAAGGCATCAAAAGGAAAAAAAAAATGTATATTCCAAACTTATTCCGCTACTAAAACTCTTCTCAAGTATTTCTCCTAGAGGGAAATAGAACTCCGTTCTCTATGTAGGTACTTGCTTTAAGAGTTTCAAGAACAATTTTATTATTTGATTATTTATTGATTGAGTTATGGTAGTACGTTGAGACCAAAGATCCCATAGGGTACAATAATTGCATACAATTTCAACTTAGTGGATAAAATAACATAATAATGTGAGTAAATATGAATTGATTAAACATTGAATTATACCATATTTTGCTGATGCGGCGTTACAAATTTGTCTAGAATTCTAATGCTTCAACCAAATATTCGATTCCGATAACAGAACTTGACTATAGGCACTAGTCGGCATAATTATTTTTACAAAATTTATATGTGTCAATCGAACGTTTCTTTACTTAAAGCTGCCAAATAAAGTTACGAAAAAGATGATCAAAAGGAAGACCATATTTACAGTTTTTTCCATACCCAACATTTTGTCGTTTACCGTCTGCATTCTTTTTCTGCTGATAAGAATGCAAACGAAATGCGAATTTCATCGTGGCATAAGTATTTTGACATCAACTTTGCATAGTCACTGTTTTACAACAAAATATGTGATTCGAACGATTCAAGTTTATTTCGATTACTTGGAGAGCGCTGGGTTAAAAAAAGGAAGAAAAATAGTATAGTGTTGCCGTAATTGTAAAAATATTTATGTTTCTCATGGTGAATTATTTGCTGGGCTTAAAAGTAACTGAGTTATAGTGGTTGAAATCTGATTAACCGTTCTCTCTGCAGGACAGATGAAGTGAAGTCATATTTGGAAATACAGTTTTTTTCCAAATACGGCAACTCTGATGTCAAAATATTTATGTCATGAGAAAAATCGTTGTTTGCTTTCATTTTTGTTAGCAGAAAAAGAACACAAAACGTAAACGACAAAAAATTTGTTAACCGTAAAGCTGTAAATACAGTCTTTCTTTTGAGCGTTATTTTCGCATGGTTTTTTTTTGACAGTTCTAAGCAAAGCCACGTTTGATAATCGCAAATAAGTATTGTCAGAATAATTATGCCGACTTATGTATTTTCTTCATTTCGAGTGTTGTATCCAAAACAACTCTCGTAATATCTAAAAAAAATCTTGAAACTTCTTGAAAGCCGAAATTCTGAAGTTCATATCCTATACTTTGCTCATGTGACAAACAATTATAAAGTTTTTTTTGAAATGACTTTAAAGATTTCCAAGTGTTCAAGCTTTCACAGTAATTAAGTACCTATATTTCCACGCAGCATCCTCATTTTGATCATTTTTTATTTCTTTCTTTTTCTTTTTTGCAGTCAAGCAAAATTCCTAAAACAAAACCGCATGGCTGTGCAATTAACTACCTTTTTTTTTGGCAGCGCGAAAATTCCCCTCTCAATTAAGCACTAAATTCCAGCAATTTTCGTCTGCATTATCGCAAAAGGCAAAAAAAATCCACCAATATCTACTTAGACTTTTGTTGCCCACCTTCTCTTCTAACGTGCCTTCTCTATCGCTCTTGCCAACCAACTTTTTCATACTAAATTGCGCGTTCATTGACGTTGCCGCTTTTGCTGCTGCCTGTTGTCTGCTTTGACTGCCAAAATGTTCATGGAATGCGCTAATAAAAGTTTTCATGATGAATGCCATGAAATTACGACAGTAACGACGACGACGACGACGACGCGGCATTACCAAAAAGGCAGACAACAACAGCACTAAAGCTGCAAATATTTAAGCCATTTTTGCGCAAAGCTCAAATAAAATATCGTACGATAAATAATTCGGCAATTGCAGGACATTCTCTCATACATCAGGGACGAGCAGTTGCGGCTTGATGTGATGGCTGGCTTAAATTGCTCTGCTCATCAGACAACTAAATTTACCGTTGTTGATAATTTTGGTTGCAAAAATTGCGCTGAAAGTTTTTGACCAAATTTCCAAATTGGTCGAAATATTTAACCTTTAAACTAAAATCTCTACAATTAATGAGAACAATTCTGAAAATACAACAACATGGGACACCAACTGGTTGCACACACTGCATGCAACTGTGTGGTATTTTGTTTGAAGTGGAGTAATACAGAGGTTGCATGGAAACTGATGAGCTACAAATTTGAATTTATAAGCGGCTTTTGATGATACATGTGGAAGGAGATAAAACTGACGCAGCGTTGTGTCGATAAACTTAACTACGTGCAGACCTTGAAATAAGCTTTTTAAAATTTTTTTTTTTAATTTCAAATTTTTAATGACTTTTTTAATCCACCACCACCCGCCCAGTCCAACTACAGTTTTCAATTATCGATATTTATTACCGAAAGATGGCAGCTCTATTCTAGATTTACTAAAAGAACAAATGAAAATTATGTTTTGTTAATTTATAAGGAGGTAAATAAGTAAGTTTTTACACTTGATCTTAAATTGATCTGTAATTTTTTACCCGATCCTGATCAGCAAGGGCTCAAAAAGACAAAAAATATTTGCGGTTTTTTTACATATGGAAAAAAATGTATGTCATAGTTTTTAATCGTCTCGAGTTATAAAAAAATTAATGTTATTAACTCTAAATTTCACGTATAAATAAGCATGGGTACATACGAACTATTTGATGTTTCCGTTAAGTCATATTTACAAATAAAATTCAATGAAATAATAGCTTTGTTCGCGTTCAAAAAATTGTTAACAATTGTTAACAAGAAAATTACAGAGAGTAAGTAGAATTTACTCTCAAAAAAACAAAAAACTACAAAAGTACGAAAACGAAAAATTGTTAAAAATTGTTAGAAATTAAGGGGCTAAATGCCTTTGGAATACTCGTATATTCAATATAATTTTTTTTTTCTTTTTATGATATCATATCTGTGGCTGGAAAGAAAAACTGCTTAACCCGATTTTTGATTAGAAAACAAAGTAGTTTAAATGTCGTTTTATATGTATGGAATTTATGTTGCTTTTTTATCGAATATTTACTTAGCTTTTTTTCCTTATTGCCACTGATATAATCGAACGAAATGTTCAAAAGGTTAATTATTAGGCCTGCTGCAGAATCCGATCGGTTTCAATAACTTTTCATTTCGAAAGTTTTTGGTGAAAACGATGAAATAGATCCGTTTGGTTCGAAATCTTATACTCCATAAATAATAACTTTATTTGTTAACTAAAAAGTAACCAACTAAGAGAATTTTTTGCGGATTTTCAATGATATACGTTAATTATTCCGTACACACAAATCCATATTTTTCATAGAGCATGTAATGTAGTGATGATCAAAATTAGTCTTTGTCTTGATAATTTTTCGAGACCAAGACCAAGACGCTGATATAATTTTAAGACCAAGATCAAGACTGCTATGGTCTCGGTCAAGACTGCTATGGTCTTGGTCTTGGTTTGTCCATCACTAATGTAACTAACCTTTTTCATAAAAAAAGTTTCAAAGCGAAAAGTGACTGAAATCGCAAGGATTCTGGAACACTCCTGTATCTTAAGGATCCTTTGAACGAGAGAGCTATAAACTGGAATGAAAGTAAATTGTCAGTTAAATTTTGCACAGAAGCCATTTTATCTCAAAAACTTGTAATATCAAACAAACCCAGATTAGTTTTTTAAGTGCCTCTCATTTAATTATATGATCATGCACCTCCTCAATTTATGCCTTTGATATAAGTTTGTGCAAATTTCAAATTAATTATTTTATGGAGGCAAAGGAGTTTCAAAAAAATATGAGCTTACGTAAAAAATGGAAGCGGGCCAAGCAAAATAATGTCTATAAAATAATACTGAATTGGTAAAAGGACCACCGCATTTTTTGTGTATTGTTATTTTTGTGTCAGTAGTTTTAGATCTGATACAATAGTACCGATTCCTAAATCCGTTCAACCTCATCGCCAAATATAAATGCATAGCGAAAATCATAAACTCTTAATCAAAGTCTTTAATAAGGTATTACGAGGACACCATGGTAAATCCTTCCGAAATAGTTTATTAGTGAAACTAGTGGTTAATTAAAGAATTTAAACTTTCAAGTTGTGTTTAAATTATTTCTAAACACCACCGGTTTGTTAATTTGGTTATTTTCCCATTCGTTTTATATTAAAATAAAAAAAATCTATGATATAACAAATAAATCCGTATTGTAAAAATAGTATTTATTTTATAATTTCCTATACTATTCCCCTTAAGACACAGAATTGCTGCCGGCCCAGAATTCTTGTTTTATTAAAACCTATTTTTTCAGCGAACCTTTGGGACAATTCGAGCAAAACGCATGACATTTGGAAGATAATTTTATTAGCTACATATTGCTGTACTAAAGTTCCAAAACCATTCATTAGAATTTAAAATATTTCAAGTCTTCCAATTTTTCGTCAGATTTTTGAAATATTTTTGAAATTCAATTTATTTTAATTTAATTTATTTGACATTTGGAACAATTTTTGCCTCATGAAATTTTGTTGTTAAAATTTGTTAAAAATTGTTTGGAGGGGAAATGGGAAGCCATATTTTTTTCGCTCTCATTTCAAAATTTTTTGTGTACAAAAACGCTTTTAAGGCAAAAATTGTTAACAATAGTTGACAATTTTTTGAACGCGAACAAAGCTATTAAAGTACTATTTACTTCAAATTACCTACAGTTTCATATACGCAGAGTAAATTATGCTTTCAGCCAGAAAAATATATGATAATTTTTACTGTATAATTCTAGTAAAATTTGGACAGATATTTGCTTAATAGATATATGCCTCTTCGTCAAATAGGTCAGTGGAATAGAAGTCTAACAAGTTTGTAGTTGTTAATAAAAATAATATTTTTCTATCTTTCACACGGACGGACCCCGGTTCGAATTTTTTTTTTTTTTTTTAAACCTGACAGTTAAATGTCACTTCGAATTTCATCAAAAAACAATTACTATACTGGGTCATTCGAAAATACTGAATTTAAGTACTAAAACAGTATGGTCAAATTTCTTTTCTTAGGGAGTTATCACTATATCAACTTGATATTCAGAGATTAACCTCTTAAAACGCGAAAAATAAAGATAAATTAGAATTACATAGCAATTTATTGAAATGTCTTTTCATAATTTAGCGCAATCTTATTTTCCAAGCATTCAAAACCATAGTTTTCAACATATTCTACTATATATTGAAAAAAATAAGTACATTATATCAGCGTAGTGCCCTGTTCAATTGATGTAGCGCACTATGCAACCAAAAGCCGCTGTATCATGGCAACATGTGGCCAACTACGGGTTCTAAGCGCAATAAAGGCCATGTATTCATGTGGTGCTGTGCCTTCATAAGGTGCAACAATTTCCGATTATCAAAGCTAACAACAACAACAACAACAACAACAACAACACACTAATGAGTTTTTTACTGCCTACGGGCTGAACCATAGGGTTTTTCAAAAGGATTTCATTTAGTTGGGATTGTTTGGATTTTTTTTATAAGCGCAGATAGTTTTTTTTTTTTTTTTTTCATCGCAAACTTGAACGTTGCACTAATTATTTAGACATACTGATAGCTTGAAGGCAAATTTTTGTTGTTTTTAATTATTTTTGTCTTATAGTTTGTTTTTGTTTTTGTTTTTGTTTTTTTTGTGTTTTTAATTTGACGTTATTGTTGCTGTTGTTGTTGTTGTTGTTGTTGTTGTTGTTGTTGTTGGTATGAAATGAGCGCTTTATTTTCAATCTGCTTGAACTACTTCACTCCTATTTCCTTAGAGCCTTTTTTTCAAATATCCCTTTTTAAAAAATACAGATTCAATTGTATTTCTTCAGGTAAAGTTTTCGTTCAAATAGAGTCTTATTTTACCCAGTTTTAAGAAAAGGGAAACTATTTCGCTCTATTTTTCTTTTCGTTTTATTAAGATTTGTCCAGTTGTTTTATCAGGGGTGCCGTACGACCGTCTCCACTTATTTCTGAAATCTCTTAATTTTTTTACAGCATTCAAAGATCCAGTTTCATTAAAGCCTAATAATGTCTCTCAAAAGACCGAAGCTCTGAGCAGCTATGTGAATTTGCCATTTTTGAAACAAAATGTTCATTTTTGCTCTAATGTCATTCTATTGTGACTTAAGAGTACCTAATGAGAGGTGGATATATCAGGTCAGAATATTACAGTACCCTTCACACCTCTCCTGAACGAACTTTTAGGTTTATGAAAATGTCGACGAAATCTAACAATGGGGTACTTTTCTGTCATGCTGATACTTCAATATTGCGTTTAAATGAAAATCTGATCAGCTAGTATTCGCGAAATATCGCAGAAACACATATCCCATACAAAATTAAAAAAAAAAAAACAGAACAATTAAATATAAAAATAAACGTTACAAATCGTTATTTTTTCCTTGTTCAGGCTAAGATATCTCAAAAACGGTATGAGATACAGCAATTCTAAGGCCAGGTTCGGATTCAGCATTGCAAAATACATTCAATATATGTATTTATTTTTATATTTCATTGTTCTGTTTTTTTTTTTAATTTTGTGTGGGATATGTATTTCTTCGATATTTCGCGAATACTAGCTGATCCGATTTTCGTTTAAACGCAATATTGAAGTATCAACATGACAGAAAAGTACCCCATTGTTAGATTTCGTCGATATTTTCATAAACCTAAAAGTTCGTTCAGGAGAGGTGTGCCTTGTGTACACGAATAAATGGCAAAGATAGGTTTTTAAGTTACTCGTGAATAAAAATTTTCGAGTTCCTTGTGGCCGGTATTGAAAAAAAAACTACTTCTCAGAATGCAGTTGGATATGGCCTGGCAGACCATATAAAGCTTGGGAGATTTTGTGATTTCCTTTGCTCTTACTTTGCTCTGCAACTGCCTTCCATCCGCACTGGTGGAACATAAGTGTCATGGTAGCAGTTTGAAATCTTTCTTAACGTGTGTTTCATTCTCCATTTTGTTTCAGTCAAATTCAGTCAGGAAACCTTTATATAACTTTCGGGCTTACTTTTAAGCTTCCGAATTCTTTTCTTCGCTACGATCTGATATTTTTTGAAATTTGTAGTTTTTCAGTTAACGTTTTTTCTTTAGTCTTTGCGTAGTAAATTTCGAGTTATCTGCACTTATAGCAATACCTCGTATTGAAGTGTCGGAATTCTGCTTATAGAGTTGCTTTGCTTCTTTCACCCACTATGCGTCGAAGCTTGGCTTTATATTTGAGATAATTTTTTGTACCGTAAGTAGACCCTTTTTATGATTCAAAATAACTCTTTGGACAGTGCTTTTTGATGCGTCTGTCCATTAAGCTATGACTAAAAATTTTAAATCCAGTTTTTTGAAGAAAGTGGACAAAATCATTTTTCGATCTTTTTATTGATTACTAGATAAATTTTTCGCTTAAAGCGCTATCACCAAGTGTTATATAATTTTCGATTGGGATGTTATATAGAAAAACTAACACCCCTTCGCGATCATAAGGAAAATCATAATTTTGAGAAACAAAAGTATCAAATTTTGTTGGGGCAATCCTTACTTTTAATCCAGAATTAACCCATTTTCGGCCGCTGTTCGCGTACGCGAACACTAGAAGTGCTAATTTTTACAACCTATTTTTACTGCATCATTTGCGATAATTGAATAAAACTAGAGAGCAGTAATTTAGTATGCTCTTTTGGCTTTCCAAATATTATACTGGGGAAAAATTTGTGTTACCCGTTATTTTGTTAGCTCAAGGTCAAGGCCACCCCCATTTGTAAACATTTTTCTATGTCAAGAAATTAAATGTTGAAATTTGTCAAGCCAAAAATGTAATGATGAGGTTTTGTTCAAAAAATCACGTAATTTGATCCTGCATTAAAATTTTTTCAATTTCAATAAACAGCATCGGCGTAGGTGATGATAAACATCGGTGTTCGCAAGTGCGAACACTGGCCGCTATTCAACATTTTTTTTTCTCAGTATTCTTTGAAATTTTGTTCATCTTTTTCTTCATATTTTAATTTTCTTTTCAACTTCCGCTGGGCAAAGAAATTGGAGACTACTCAAATTGTTTGCGGAGTCCTTGGATCGATATCCAGCAGTGCAGGACTACAGTAATTAGGGGCTGTCCATAAACCTCGTGACTCAAATATTCGGCAATTGACACCCATCCCCTATGTGACGGTAGCGTAGAGTAAAAACTTAAAAAGTAAACAAATCGTGACTCTTGTGTGGACCCCTTTCCTCCTCCTAGGAGCTTCACGAGGAATATGGACATATCTTTATCAGGTCCTCTTACACTGTTTAGAGACTAACTGCGTACAATTCAGGAACGAAGCCCTCAATACAAGGTGGAATAGAATATGCCGATGAGTGGATGATCGTCGCTATGCAAGCTCGCGGGACTCCATGCGGATGGACCTCTTCTCGCTTGCCTGCAAAGGCGTTACGAGACCCATGCCGAGAACTGGACAGGTTGGGGTTCAAGATAAATGTAATTTTATCACGTACAGAACTAACCAAAGAGCTGGCGAGCTCCGGTACTTGATTGCCTTATCTGAATATTTGGGGCCACTTCAAATGTGGTTCTTTCATATCTGGTGGCACTTTCCACACCTCTAAAATTCTGGGAAAAAATGTGGCTGCGGGCAAACAAATCGTTCCAGCACAAGAATTGTGTCCAAACTTATGTTGAAATTCTGATACAAAACACCAAACAGATGAGCTGCAATCAAAGTAATATTTAAAAAAAAAAAGTTATTTTGGAAATGGCTTACCATGTAGTCCCTTTGTGTGATATATTGTACTTCCCCCAAAATCAAGGAGGAATATGATTATATTTCAAGAAATTGTTTTTTTACTGTATTCGGCCTCTAAATTCACCTCGGGACTTGAAGTTTTGTTATATTTTTGGTACAAAAGTATTTTTTTTTTTAATTGATAACACTGATTTACAATTATTTCAATTATATATTCCGATTTATGATCCATTGGTTTCCATTTGACCTTGAATACTCCATTAACGCTGGAGTTCCCCAGGGTTCGGTCCTATCCCCGTCTCTCTTTCTTGTTTTCATCGATGACCTTCTGTCATCGACCATTAATCCAATCCATTCCTTTGCAGATGACAGTAGTATTTGTCATTCATATTGCTTCAAGAATCGTCCAAGCTCTGAGGAGATTGAGAGAAAAAGGCGGTATATGAATGACACACTCACAAATTCAACGCTAGCAAAACCCAATGCTGTCTGTTGTCTCACAGACGAGTGGACTGTCCCCCTCCACCCATCAATATGGCCGGCGTAGATATTCTGAGATCAACAACTCTTTACGTTCTGGGCATATCTCCTACGAAAAGTAGGTTTTCAAAAATTCTTGGACGAAAAGTAGGACGTTTCAAACTTATTTGGACGAAAACTAGGTTGTTTCATTATATATGATGAAAACTAGGTAGGATTTCAAAGTTTTTATGTCGAAAAATAGGATGTCTGAACATTTTGGTCGAAAACTAGGACGTTTCGATGGCTTGCACGAAAACTAGGTTGACGTTTATTCTTGCATCGTATTTTTGGCAAAAACTAGGGTGTTTCTTATTTTGTAACATCAATTTTCTAATGTAAATGAAATATTAATATCAGGTATAAGTAATAACAGCTGAACTGCTAAAGTCATGCCCCATAACATCAGCTAAAATTCTTCATCCTCTGCTCACCAAAATCTGGAGTGAAGAGCGTTTGCCAGAAGATTGGCTACATGGCATGTTAGTCAAATTGCCGAAAAAAGGTGACCTAAGCGAGTGCCGAAACTATAGAGGCATCACCTTGCTCTCAGTACGAAAGTGCTTCTGAGCAGGGTAAGCGAAAAACTTGATTCGGCCATTCGAAAGCAGCAAGCAGGATTCCGGCGAAACAGATCATGCGTGGATCAAATCAACACGCTCAGAATAATTGTCGAACAATCATGCGAGTGGCGTTCTGCACTTCAACTTGTCTTCGTTGACTATAGCACTGCCTTCGACAGTGTCTCCCGAGAAAACATCTGGGCGTCACTGCAACGAAGAGGTATTGCCGCAAAGGCCATAAACTTAGTACGTGCACAATATGAAGGCTTTAAATGCAGTGTGTTACACAACGGGTTGTTGTCACCGACATTCACCACTAATTCAGGCGTACGGCAGGGGTGTTTACTATCACCATCTCTCTTCCTTATCGTTCTTGACGACATTCTAGATAAAGCTCTTAATAAGGCCAGAAGGGGTATCCAATGAAACTTTACTGAACATCTAGAAGACCTCGACTACGCTGACGACATCTGCCTCTTATCGTCCAAACATTCAGATATGCAAAACAAAATTGAAGACCTTGTCTTGGAATCGTAAAAGGCCGGCCTGAAAATCAACGTATCCAAGACTTAAAGCATGAAGCTAAAGGCAAACCGGAATGACATCACGCTTAGAGCTGGCAGTGATGACATCGAAAACGTCGAAAGCTTCACGTATTTAGGCAGCATTATCTCCATGGATGGTGGAGCAAAAGAGGATATTAACTCAAGAATAGCAAAAGCAAAAGGCTCGTTTGCTCAACTGAACAAAATATGGTCTTCATCCGTTATATCCACCAAAACGAGAGTACGCATTTTTGATTCGAATGTGAAATCGGTTTTGTTATATGGGTGCGAAACATGGCTTGTTACTGAACAACTAACGAACAAGCTGCAAGTATTCGTCAACAAATGCTTAAGGCGTATACTAAAGGTTTGGTGGCCTCGCACTATATCAAATGCCGAGCTACATCAAAAATGCAAACAGAAGGCCATAGCAAACGAGATCAAGCTGCGCAAATGGGGATAGATTGGTCACACTCTCTGAAAACCACACAGCGAAGTTTGTCGCCAGGCCCTTGAGTGGAATCCACAAGGCAGTAGAGGACGTGGTAGACCCAAAACCAACTGGAAAAGGTCGTTGGAAAAGGAAATCCAAGAATCGGGAAAATCGTGGCAGAGATCAAAGTCATCGCAAGGGATCGTGACAAATGGAGAGATTTCATATTGGCCCTATGCTCTTCCTAGGAGTTAAAGGAGAATACATACATACATATAAGTTATTAACCCATTTTTCGCCGACCGGTAATTATAATTACCAGCAGAATTAAAATCTGCCAAAAATATTGAAATGCATATTTCAAAAATATAAAACTGTGGAAGTATTTTGTGTTGTTTTAGGTATAATATAAAAAAATATATTTTCTAAATTGTTCAAATTTTCACTAAATTTTCTTTGGTTTTCCGGAGGTCCAAAAATAGAGTTCCAAAAGAGTCAATAAAATTTTTTGGTGTAGTAATTATTTATTTGAAAAAAGTCTTCAAATATCTTGTCAAAAGTTCAAGCTTTTCACTAAACCAAACATATCTTGTATATACTGTGTTTACTTGTTTCCACCTGATGTTGAATTTCGCTGGTAATTATAATTACCAACGGCGAAACCCGTATACAATATTATCTAGAACAACAATTTTGAAATACTGCTATGTATGTACCGGTTTACACTTATTTGCTGAAGTATGTTGTTTTATTTGCATAAAATATTTGCACGCATTGTGAAACATAGTGGTTTAATAATTTGTCGTACGTTTTTTTTTTCAAAATATCTTCAAAATGAGTATTTATGTTCAACGGATAAATTTCTCAAGAAATTTTAATTCGTAGTGTGGTAATGTTATATGCTTAGTAAGCATTGCTTACTGCTTTTAGCCGTGATTGGAAGCCTCCGATGACTACTTTGATGAAGAACACATTTGCGATAATGTCTACAATGTGATTTACATCCCACCTCTTGTTGATAGCCTCAACGATTATGAAGACAGTGACGACACTGTCATCGCTGGAGATAAGATATGCCCCTTGACGGGAATTGCTGGAGAAGTGGAGATCGAATATTCTGCTGTAAATGCTGATATTGGTGCACCATTAGATATCTTGAGCAAGCTTCCACATTATTGAAGTAAACAACCTGGTCTGGGTGTACCAATTATCAAGGAGTCACCTTCACGTGCAGGATTTCGATTTATCAAAAAATACTACCATCTAACTGATAATAATAATCTCGATTTTGGTGACCATTTCTCGATGCCTTGAACAAAAAGTTTATGCAATTTCGTATTTTCAGTGAGCATTTCTCCATTGATGAGCAGATGGTCCCTTATTTCGGTGGAAATTCTAGTAAAATGTTTATAAGAAACAAACCAATTCGATTCGGATTCAAACTCAGGGTGTTTGCTTCATCTAATGGTTACATGTATAGTTGTATGCCATATGCAGAATCTCCTCAGCCATATGGTAAGGAACTTGGCCTTGGAGCATATGTTGTACTAGAATTGCTGCAAAATATTCAATATCCTGAATGGCATTATATATTTTCGACAATTTCTTTACTTCATATTATTTATTGAACTTGTCAGAAACACAATCCCTAGGGACTGGAACAGTATGCAAAAATCGTTTGCCAAAAAATGAACTGAAAATTAAGTATAACATGTCACCAAAACGTGAGTGTGACTATATGTTCGATCGTGCTAACGAAATTTTTCTAGTTTCTTGGCATGATAATTCCGTTGTAAAAATGGCAACAAATTTTGATTCTTATGAACCAGTGGTTAGCGCTTGTCATTATAACCGTAAAGAGCACCAATACGTGAATGTTCAACAGCCAAATATATTTAAAAATTGTAATACATATATGGGAGGTATGGATATGGCTGACAATGCCATATGAAATTATCGTATAAAAATACGAAGCAAAAAATGGTGGTGGCCTCTATTTATATATACAATCGATTCTGTTGTTGTGAACGCATGGAAACTGCACTGTTTCATTTCCAAAATGGGACAAGCTCGATCAATGTCTCAGTTGGAGTTTAGATCTGAGATAACGAGATCTTTGTTATTGTACGTAAGTGCAAAAATGGATATTCCTGATAGTGACGGCGAAGAAAACCATGAACGAAGTTCGCTTCCAAGTCTAAGAGTACCTGAACACGTTATAATGAAGCATCCAGATGGTAAAAAATGGCGATGCAAAGAGTGCGGCAAACATACTCCATTTATATGTAAGGAATGCAACATTCATTTGATTACAAAATGCTTCGTATCATACCATAATTCTTAAATTTCCACCAAATGTTAATTTTCTTTATGAAATCCCAAATTTTTTATCAAAAGCAAAATATGAAAATGTTCCTTACTTCAATATTTTAATAAATTTCAATTGAATTTCATCTTAAAATTTATTTTTTTAACATATAAATCAATTTAGCATGAAGGATATTAGTGCCAAAATAAATTTGCAACTATTTTGTTTTGTATACATTTTTCGCCGTTGGTAATTATAACTATCACCTGTTTTCCAGGAAACCACTAAATGAAAATTTTTAAAACTTCGGAATTTTCTTAATTAAGCCATAAGTAACACCTGTATGAATTTTCATCAAAAAACTCGAGGTCGTTCTGGTAGCGGCGAAATATGGGTTAAGTGAAAGAACGATGAGAAAATATTACATATCTATATATAAAGAAGTAAACGAAATCGGTTCAGTCCCTTTCTATGCCTAAATTTCAACATATTCACTTGAGTTTTTTTGCTAGAAAGGCTGTGAAGAGTAGCAGTGCAAAGGATTTTTTTAAGTGAGAGGTACCGCGCCCCTAAATAGAAAAAACCTTCTCACGTCCAAGCCACCGCATCGATTTTTATGAAATTTGATATGAAGATAGGGTTAGTACTTAGGAACGATAACCATAAAGTTTTAGATACGCTGTGCCACGCCCCTTAATGGAATACACGTTTTCACGTCAAACACTTATTTTTGGCTCTTTTAGACGGTTTGCTATAGACACAACAAGTATCCAAGGATAGAAATAGGGTAATACTTTACGGATAATCATTTTTGAAAATATTTTGAATTTAATCATATTCATTATGTGATTGTTCGTTTGCTGTAGTTTTGTTTAGGCTAATCCACGTTTTATTTTAGCCATTATTGCTAATGTACTTATGTTTAATTCGAGTATCAAAACAATAAAAATATAAGCAGATATGTTGATGAAACGAGCATTTTATGTCATGCATAAACTAAAAGAAGCTCACAGGGAAGGTTAAGGTTCATTTAAATACATAAAATAAGTTAACAAACTTTTCTATGCGCTTATGATATGATTCAACCTTTTTTTTTTGGCGTTCAATATGAAACATCCTATATTTCGTCTAAAAGTTTAACACAACCTACTTTTCGTAACAAATTATGAAACTTCCTACTCTTCGGAAAAAAGTTTGAAACGTCCTACTTTTCGTCCAAGAATGTAAAACATCCTATTTTTCATAAAAAAATATGAAACATCATACTTTTTGCTAAAAATTCTGAAACGTCCTACTATTCTTCCAAGAATATATAACAACCTACTTTTCGTAGGAGAATTGAATCATCCTACTTTTCGCATCATGCTTCGATATATTCGATGTGTTGAAAAAAGCGGCCAAGTGCTTAGGTTATCTTAAACAGTGTAAGAAATACTTCACTCCTGTGGATCTTCGGACTATCTATTTCGCCTGTATTAGACCTAAGCTAGAGTACAATTCGCACATTTGGCCGGGGCTCCAAAAACAACTTTGGAGCTGCTAGACAGAGTTCAACGACACTACTCCTCTTTTTTTCCATCCCTCTAACTCATTTCCTTTTCTGCAAATCAACTCGGTGCATTGCATTTATAGGGGCTATCCCCTGAGCGTTGGATTAAGTATAAAAAAAAAAAAGTTATTGCAAATAAGTTTTTTTTTTTTTTTCATTAAAAAAATGCTATTAAGTACCAAATCAGCCGAGACTTCGGGTGGTATGGCACCATATCATGGGCGGTTTAGCACCTTAGGTGGCTTTTAAATTGTTGTTGCCAGATTTGTTGCATGCTTACGTAAAAGATGCAGGTAAATGTTTCATGTGACCATAAACGGTATATTACGCAATGAATCCAAACATCTGGTTTACTGGTTTGTCTATAGTCTTCTGCCAATCTAATGCACCCATCAGATTCACCTTAGAATAAAATATTTTCTTCACCTTTCTGCCACTTTTCTTGTTTTACTACTTTGATTCTGAACAGACCGCTTCATATTTGAACTTTCATATATCTCATAACATACAAAGTTAGAAATTGCTCCGGAACCATATCATTCTCAGTAACTGGGTGCCATTTCTCTTTTTTGGCATACACCAAATAAAAGTTCCACAAAACGAATAAGCTTGTTTACTCGTGCTCGTATTCATCTGAAAACAAAATCACATTCAATTCTGTTTAATCTGATATATGCACAATACAACTGTTTGAAATACTCACCGCTATACTGCCTCTCGATAAACATATGGATATGGAAAAAAACTTAGCCGTTTATATACCACGCACACAAGTAATTAAAGTAACTAAAGAACACCGAAGTAGTCACCACGAAGTCTCTCGCATAATTAAATAAAACTGTGTCCATATTTGAATGCTCCAAAAGCTGCAAGTATTGAAATTGAAAGGGGTGCCAAATCACCTGGGGGTGCCGCATCTCCCTGGCTTACCAAAGCTGTGGCCAAAGCAGGTACCCTCTAAAAATGTCAAACTAAAAAATTACACAATACAATGTGCATCCAACATAAATCCATAACGATTGTGGATTATTTCTGAATGCCTGGAATATTTCCGTAATGTTTTTAAATCCGATACGGTTTTTCATTCATTTTTCTTATGAAAATAATGAAATCCACATGTACTTATTCAATGACTAAAACCAATTTGGATAGCAGTATTTACTACTGAATTCAAATTACAATTTTTAAAGTGCGATAACTTGAAAAATGTTTAAGCCAATTCTCTTTTCCAGCGCTGCAAGGATTATGTTAATAAAAAAGACACAGTTCATGAAATAAAAACAATTGTGAATAAAGATTTGGAATAGCGTATTAACTCCTTCTAATAGTGCAGTACTGTACAGAGAAACAAAAAAAAAAGGCACAAGAAAAAAAGGATCATTGCAAAAGGCATTTGAAAATGATAAAGACATGAAAAATTGCAAAAATACATTCATAAGAAAACGGTTAACAAATGAAATGAAAAAAAAAAGAAAATCTAAAAAAATAACTGTAACAGTTGGTGTAAATTATTGGCGTGCTAAAAAAGCACAAGAAAAAATGGGATAAAAAAGCGAAAAAAAAGCAAAGAAAAGAATTCTAGAGAACACACGAAAAAAAAAGCTGGGCAATCGAATGAAATAACTCATGTTGCAAGCAAGCACTCTATATAAAAGCATTCATGGTCAATGTGCAACATAGTAGCCTTTTTACGCACACACTCATATGTACGCACATACACACACATACACTCGCATACACGTACAACACATTTATTATATGATCTCTTATTATTTTTCTCCGTTTTTATTTTAACTACTTCGATTTTTATAAAAATCTAAAGTCGTTTTTTTTTTTTTTTTCCTTAATGTGCAAAGTTTATTGTGTTGAAAAGTGGAAGCTTCCAAATAGAAAAAAAAGGACGATGTTTTAGTGTTGGGGCGAATAAACGTTAAAAAAAAAGAAAGCAAAGTCAAAGTTTTTTCGCTTTTGGTTGTCATCTTTTGCCCTCTACAGTACGAAAATGTGATTGTATGCACGTCGTTTGTATGTATTCGTGCCATTTAGTTTTTTTGCAAGTGTATGTGTGTGTATGCTTGTGTGCCTGTGTTTATTTCATATAAAAATGTTCGCATTTTGATCACGTGCCTCGTGCCATTTGTTGACGATATATGAGCGAAATGTGGCAGGAAAAGTCAAAAACAGCAAACGAAATAAAAGTAAAAATTATTAGAAGAGCGATGGAAAAAAGAAAAAGAAAAGGAAAAAATGTGGAAGAAAAAGCTGATGAAAAGTCATGCTTAAGTTGAGGAAGATTAGCAAAAGAAACTTAACACTGAAAAACGTTATGCAGTTGAAAAAAGGATTTCTTTTTTTTTTAATTTCAATATATTTCAACTTATCAGTCTTCTTCTCTTAAAAAACTGAACCCATTTATTTTAAAATGGTTGGGAACTCAAAATTATTTCTAACCTGAAAACTTGTCTCTCAAAATATTCCATTATACGATAGAAAAGTTAGAAAAACTAGCAAGAAAAAGAACAAATTTGCAGCGTGATATTTTTCGAGTAATGTTGGATCAAAATTTTCAGTGGTTAGAAAGGGGGCGTGGCACTTCTTTGATATCGCCTACTATTCGTTTGTAACAAGGTATTATTTGGCAGTACTCGCCTACCAAATTTCATGCAGTCTATCTCATTTTTCATTTCATGTTAATATCTATCACTATATTTTGCCACATATAAATATACAGTTTTATCTCGTACAAGAGGTGTAGATAGATGATATAGATATCAATGGTATGGGCATGTGAGCTAATTTTGAAGAATTATGGATGCTAGAGACTTTCTTACACTGTGAAGAACACAAGTATTCAGAGGTGGTTTGCCCATGTACTTTTTTAATGTAGAGCTTACGACCAGCAAAGAGCTCCATGGCTACAGAATATCGATGTATAAAAAAGCAGAATGTGTGAAACATAATATTGTTAGTCTTGAACCGCAATATGTCGAAAAAAGCCTTATCTTGGTCGAAATTTTAAAACCATATGACAAATAGTTTGTAAAATGTACTATGTCGGAACTTAATTTAAAATATTTTAAAACCAACTACATATTCATTCCATTGACTAATTTATTGATTCATTATTAATATAAATATGCTAAATACACTCGAGCGTTGCCATATGGCAACAAGGCCTCGCACCTAAAGTGCAACTCCAAAAAAAGATTTTTAAACTAAAGTCTATTATTAACAAATCCCTCCTGAAGCTATTATGTTAGAAATTTATAGAAAAACTTTCACGGAATCGCTTTCGAGGTTAATTGGTTCACACAAAACCGCCGATAGTTGTTTCTCTTCCATAACTTTCTCAAAGTATTTTCAGGAAAAATTTTAGTTCAGAGATTTTTCACTGAGATTTTTCAAGAAATGTTCAAAATCTATAGTTGTCTACAATGACAAAAAATGCTTATTTTTTGAAATGAAAAGAGTTCCAAGATCGCAATGCATAAAGTACTTATTTTGTATTGCTGATCCGGAAGATGAGAAGCCAATCTTTATTACCATCACCATCATTGAGGATTGAGGATTTAATTTTTCAGTGTAACCATGGAACAATCAATGGTTGCGGCAGCAGTTCACACCAAGAAATGCTGCACTGCAACAGCAGCTGTAGAAATCTCATACACTGCTTAGTTGTTTCACACATACATACGTATATACTGCTCGCTGTTGTTATTGCTATTGCTGTGACTGTTTCAAAAAGCACACAGGACTTAAGGATGTGTTTTGTTGTGCGACAGCACGCGTTTATAAGTTTTCAACATTAAAAACAAAATTTACAGCAACATGCTGCCACTGCTGCTGCTGTTGGTGTCGCTGTTGATGCTCCGAGTAGTACATGTGTATTAGTGTATGCGTGACTCATATTCAGTTCATGTGCATGAGCTTGTGCACAAGTATGTAACAAGGATTAATAACACAGCGTAATTTCTTGAGTTTTAAAAATAAAATGTAAGCAAAATAGTCGTAGAAAGGAATGAAAAGCACGAAAAGGATCAAAGCAAGGGGTTAAGAAATAAAAAGTTGAAAAATGAAAATTAAAGGATACGAAAAAACGACGTTATTTGCCAAAGCAAATAATAACTTTGTTGTTGTTGTGTTTTTCATAATCAATTTAACTTCTTTAACCCAACATATCCTGTCGTTTTCATTGTTTATGTTGTTAAACTTGGCAGGATGTTGGCACACGCATACACGCACATGTGCATGTGTAGAAGAATTGCTGTAATCATGTTGACAGCATTGTACTGCTTGTTGTTGCTACGATTATTATTGTTTTTGTTGGCAACAAACCAAATTTATTGCGTTGGAAAAATTATGACATCGTAATGAGTTGGAAAAATGCGCGTCCTTGTCATCAACGACATCTGTCAATGATTTGCTATTGTTTTGCGTAATTTGTTGTAGCACATGTTGTCAGTAATGTCAGCATGTGTGTGTCTGTTTAGAGAAACGACCTTAAATTAAAAAACAATTGACTTTTATCTAATATTTTTTCAGAAATTGAATTCAAGCAAAAACTTTTTTACATCTGCCAATATTAAAAGTCATGTAGGTTAAGTAATTGAACTTCAAGCATTATCTAAATATCACAAGTGAAAAATTTGCTCAAAAAAAAAAACAATTGTTGTCTTTGAATGAAGCGTATAAAAAAATCACAAAATGTTTTGAAATTTTAAAGCGAGTGCTGAAATTTTAAGGAAAAATTAACAGACCACGAAAAAAACTTGAATTTATCATCAAAATCATCAAAACTTTCATAAGGTTTGAAGAAACCTTACACTACACTACAGCTACACTTAAGATTTTCAACAAAAAGTTTGCCAAAGGTTTTCGTACACTGGAAATATTTCGGTAAGAACGATATTGTAAGCCACAACAACAGTGTGCATTTTCGAGCACAAAAAGTCATTTAAAATTGAATTCATTGAATGCCCAACAATTTGCCATAAAATTAAGTTAAAATATCTACGATAATAAGTAGGTACGAAATTTTGCATGTATTGCAAACCATGAGGTTAAATTGAAAAAAAAAATCATATATTATATATAAAATAATATTGTCAAACAAACATCAAAGGTCGTACAATTTTCCAAACATGTCAAAATAATTTCCCAACTAGGTTCATTTTGCACAATTGATTTAACAAACGATGTTTTCTTTTATTTTTTCCTTCTTTCTATTTTTAGCGTAACTCAAGTGAAAATATTCAATTTAAAAAATACACCAATTTTTCTGTAATTGACAAGATTTTCACCCTCATACTCAGAGAAGAAGAAGAAAAAATCACAAAAGAATGCTGAAAAGCATATTTTTAGGCGCGCCGCTGTGGGTATTTTTCTTGGTAAACCCAACTTGGCTTTATTTTCAGCTTAACATTTTCGTGATTTTTTCTCATTGTTGTTGGCGCTTTGATCTTGCGTAACTTTGTGGGTGTTTGAAAGAATGCACTATTTTAAAAGAATCCAATTTTTTTCTTCTTTTTTTGTAACAATTTAATTCTGGTAGATGTCACGTAATTTCCGATATTTTCTATTTACGAAAATCGACAGCTTTCCTTTTCGGTAGGTATTGTTTGCCAAAAGTGCCGTAATACATTTTGGTTCAATTAAATTACCCACAATTTAAAAATAAATCATTGCTTCTCTCTGCCTTGTGTGTGTGCACCTTAATTTTAATGTAAACAAATTTAATTTGCATTCATTGTTAATTTAATTGTGCCAGCTGATGGCAAACCCATAAAACCGAATGACTTGGCAACCCTGCCACATGAGACAACAACAACAATAACAATAGCAACAAAGTAGTCAGAGGCACTTTGTAAGCGCAACATATTCAAGTCGAAATAAATTGGATTAGAAAACCGCACAAATCCAATTGTCTTCTGTGGCCGAAATAAATATGCAAAGCAACCGAACGGTGAAATGCTCGAAATGAATGAATGAACGAACAAACGAATGTCCTGCGTAGTCCTTACAGAGTGAAAAATTCTTTGGCAAGCGAATTTTATGCTTTGGACAAAACAGTGAATGAATGAATGAATAAATGAATGAATGAATGAATGAATGAATGAATGAATGAATGAATGAATGAATGAATGAATGAATGAATGAATGAATGAATGAATGAATGAATGAATGAATGAATGAATGAATGAATGAATGAATGAATGAATGAATGAATGAATGAATGAATGAATGAATGAATGAATGAATGAATGAATGAATGAATGAATGAATGAATGAATGAATGAATGAATGAATGAATGAATGAATGAATGAATGAATGAATGAATGAATAAATGAATGAATGAATGAATGAATGAATGAATGAATGAATGAATGAATGAATGAATGAATGAATGAATGAATGAATGAATGAATGAATGAATGAATGAATGAATGAATGAATGAATGAATGAATGAATGAATGAATGAATGAATGAATGAATGAATGAATGAATGAATGAATGAATGAATGAATGAATTATTGAATGAATGATTGAATGAAGAATGAATGAATGAATGAATGAATGAATGAATTATTGAATGAATGAATGAATGAATGAATTATTGAATGAATGAATGAATGAATGAATTATTGAATGAATGATTGAATGAATGAATGAATGAATGAATGAATGAATGAATGAATGAATGAATGAATGAATGAATGAATGAATGAATGAATGAATGAATGAATGAATGAATGAATGTATGAATGAATGAATGAATGAATGAATGAATGAATGAATGAATGAATGAATGAATGAACGAATGAAGAACGAAAGTCCTGCGTGGTTCTTACAGAGTGAAAAATTCTTATGCGATTGTATGTTTTGTACAAAATAGTTCTAAGAGAAAATATAACATTTTGAAGCTTATATTCGACCTGAGCTAAATTTGATGCTATTTCTACTTAACAATATTTCTTGCTGCTGTAAAATTTAGAATTTTTACTGAGCTTAAATTTGTCTCACATTCATTTGAAGCTTTTACTGATTTTAAAGTTTAAGTAGAGGTACAGAAATCGCTTAAAAAGATGACGTCGAATTGAATTTGAGAATATAAAGCCCTACGTCGAATTGAATTTGAGAATACAAAGCCCTACAACAGCAAACAATGTTGAAAAGCGTATGAAACATATTAAAATTATTGGCTCTGTTTAAAAGTTTTTCCACTCAATTATTTTAAATTAAATGCAATTTATTTAAAAAATCTTAAATTATTGAGAATAATCACTTACATTGGTCCATAATGCAAAAAAACTGCAACAGCAAACAGTGTTGTAAAATATTTCAAACATAATTAATTTTTTTTATTACTGTCCAAAAGAGTCCCAAAAAGTTTTCTCTATGTAAACAATTAAATTTGTGTTTTTCTCTCTCTCTCGCACCATTGTTTCTTTCCATGCCTAAGTGGCCACATATGCATGGTATTTGTGTATAAACTTATCCAACTACCAACAAAGGTAAGTTCGGCACAACATCAGAGCTTTTAAAGAAACTCTGAATGAAATTAAGAAAAGCAACATAAGGAACAATAAAACAAACAAAAAACAAAAATATACAGAAGCCACAACAACTACAACAAACCGAAAATTTTGCCTGTCAGTGTGTGTAAATCAAATACTAATTGGATTTTTAGCTTAAAATGTCAATGTGTGCGACATTAAGACACCATATTGTGTCGCATTGAGAACAAAAGGAACTTGAGCTGATGAATGCAGCAGTAGCCAGTTGTGACAACCGCATACACACCCAAACACTAATTCGCATATATGTATGTGCGCATGAAAACAGTCCCTAGCACACACTCACAAAAAAGCAGAAGCTTCACAATTTGACAGTTTCACTCTTTAGTGCTACATTGATGTGTTCGTTACAAAGACTCCATTCGGCCGTAGCAAAAAAGAGAGTCCTCACCTTTAGCAAACCTCAAAGCATCCTCCTATTTGCTACTACTACTACGTTTTTTACTACTACCTACGTAACTTTCATTCGAATTACTTCCTAATTTGATTCTACTTAAATCTCGTTTTGGTCATCATTTTAGCTAAATTGTGCCAACAACAATGAACAACTGAAGTATACTATATGACAACAACAAAAACAACATAATCTTTATTTTGTGTCACTACTTTGACGATAGACACGCACGCACAAATTATACACACTTACACAGACATAAGTAAACAGCTGCAAAAAAAAAAAAAATACATAAAATAGTCCTTTTTGTCATCAACAAATATTGGAAGATTTGTAGTTGTCGAAAACGAAATAAGGGAGGCTTTGCTTTCATAAAGTTTTCAGTTTAAACTGTAACTGAAGAGATTTATCATTTTTAGACCTTAATTGATTTTGGTTTCTTAGCCCTGAATTCACATAATAATTTACTATTAAAAGACAACCCTAAATGACAGGCACTTCAATAAATCTGGAGGGTCCACCGAACTAAAATCGACCTGGACTGCAGGAAGTTCTGAGTCTATATAAATAGTAGAATTCTTTATCCAAACAACTTTCAAAAGTAATAAATAGATGTTTTCTACCATCAGCACCTATTTACAACCACAATCAATGCTAACATTATCAAGACGCCTCTGGATGGCTCAGAGTGATCTGTGAGAGAGCGCAATTTGGTCATAAATCTCAAAGTGTATGTTCCTAAAATAATAATATTATTGCACAAATATAAATAAGATACCTCGTTTACATTTTTCAAGTATAAAAATTTCAAGAAATTATACCATTTCTGTGTTTTAGCGTCTTGAACTAAATGAATTCAGAAAACGTATATTTCTGTATAAATAAAATGTTTTTATTAGTAGAAAATGGGAGCAATCAGATCACGAATATGCTCAGCTTCAATTTAATCCGAAATTGTCCGAAACTGTCCGTCATTCCTTTTTTGAAAAATTTGGAATCAACGAGTCACAATTAATTTTTCCAATTTCTACTGCATACATCGATTACCACTGTGCCTTGTCTTCAAAGTAATCTATGAATTGTGTCATTAAGGGCCGTTTTCACAATGTCCAGTTAACGTTTAACTGAAACTTTAACTGTAAGTTTGAATAAAATTGTTTTCTCAATGTGAAGTTATTTATTAACTGACGGAAAATAAACTCTAAAGTTCAGTTAACTTTAACTGGCACAATTTTTTCAGTTAAAATTTAACTGGCAGATTGAAATAAATTCAAATATTTTTTCAAATTCATATTAAAAAATTTGAAATGTTTACATTTTTTGAAAACATTTTAAGGGGAAATTTAACCATAAGTTAAAAAATGGAATTTATTGAAATCCAAATAATTTAACGGAAAGTTAATACCCATAGCTTCCGTTAGTAAACTTTAGTTTAAAAATATCTTAACTGTACATTGTGAAACCGGCCCTAAATTGATCTTAATTTATTTTATTTTGCCTACATATCGGAGAGGGACTTAGGTAGTTTTGATATTTAACGACACAATTGATCTTGTATGATTTTTCTTTAATAAGTTATGACCATTTTAAAATGAAACCATTGAGAGGAAAATCATATGGGAGTTCACATATCGAGCCCTAACCGCAACAGTAGCGTATGCGACATTTTTTCGAAATTTTTTTTTTTTGATGCAAATATGTTCTAAAATGTCATTCACAACTATGTGCCAAATATTAAAACTGAATTTTGTGTATTAACAAAGATATCGCACTTTCAATTATGTCGCAAGAGCCACATATGTTTTTTTGTTGACCGCAAAAAGAACGTAAGCACCTCAAAAACCAGAGAATTAGGCGCGGCAGGTATGGAAAAGTATATATATTCCTCGTCAAAATCACCTTTTAAGTCGGTGTAGCCATGTCCATCTGTTTGGATGGATGTTTGTGTGTCCGTGGAAATATTATTCACGGGAAAACTTGGATAATTCGGCGAAATTTTGTAAAGACGGTTCGTTGTAAAAGTTAGCTCCAAGGATTGAAAATGAACCTTGAAGCCCCAGTCTTTTACTTTGAAAATCAGTTCGTATTTTATCGATATCTTTTTTTGTCTTCGAAATATCGTAAGCTGAAATATCAAAAAAACGTGGATTTTTCCTTTTTTCACCTTTCCAGGTTAGAATAATTCCACGAAGAAAAAATATATCGATATAATTTAAGCTGGGATTTGAAGTAAAATAATAGGGCTCAAGGTGTTTTTTAATGTCTTATGGCTAAAGATTTCCTTGTTCTATTATATAACCTCAAAAGAATAAAAAATAATGTTATTTTAACTTTCCACAAAATGGATGGAAAATTAGTCTTTAGGCTAGGATTTCTCTCAAACCATTTTAGATATATCAATTTTAAAACCAGATTCGGATTCAACATCCAAATTTAAATTGAAAATGATTTTTCTTGTTTTCATCCGTTGCAAATTTTCTAAAAAAACGTGAAAGTTCGTTTTTTTTTAACAAAAAATTTAAAAAATTGTTAAAAATACAATATCTCGTTAACGCGATCAGTTAAAACTTTCAAAAACAATATTTTTGAATCTACAAATAAACAGAAAACTAACTGCACACCCAGTTTTTAGTTAGTTTTTGTCAAACTTTTTTCTTTAATGCAGAAACAATGTAAAGACCATTTGGTAACCTGAATTTGACTCGGAAAATTGATTAACTCGGTGACCGATTTAAAAAAAAAAAATTTCTGTATATTTGGACCTCTATGAACAACATTGCAAAAAAAGACCAGGAGTGGGATTACATCGGAGTAAAACCAAGTTCAAACGATGTGTGTGTGTGATATTTTGTAAGTTTTTAATACTAAATAGTACTGTAAAATAACAATATTACAGTCAATTTGACCGTTTTTGTGGGTTGGTACAATTCAAACCGTTCAAATTGTTACAAATTTCTTTCTGTGTATTAAATAAATGTTATAAATGTATTCTTCAAAGGCAAAACCATGTAATTTCAAAAAACGTATGCGCCACATTTTAATTTCAATCTTCGTCAAGAGTGACTGCGAAAATGTCGTATGCGCCATAAATGAGTGAAATATGCGCAAAATCAATTTTAAAACGCGTCTATCATTTATATGAGGTCTAGTAAAGACTACATTTAACGTTTTAAAAAAATCCGTAATGCAAGTTCGAAAAAAAATGAAAAAAACTCTCTCCTGTAAAATTTGCTTTTTGTCGCATACGCTACTATTGCGGTTAGGGCTCGATATGGTTTTTAACTTTCATGAATCATTTACAAAAAGTCATAACGTTTTAAAGAAAAATCTTACAAGACCATTTTTTTGCTTATTTTGAAGATGAAAAATAGTGCTAATCAATGCTTTTAGTAGAAAAGAGCAAAAACATTTTGCACATCCTCTTTATATTCTCAAAGATCATGTTTTTGAACTTTTAGGTTAAAATATTTCGAAAGTCCTTCATGATTCACCGAGAAATACATCGAAAATTACTTTTTTCGTTTTGGTTTGTTGTGTTTATTTTTTTTTTTTTTTTTTTTTCAAGTGTATTTTCGACCTCTTTTTAAAAAATGGTTAGCATACAATTTTAATAAAAATTTTTTTAGTAGTTTGTGCTCAAAAGAAAACACTTATTCAACCAAAAATTAGGTTACATAAAAATTTATTTAAATTGAGTTTTCGACACCGTGATTATGAAGGAGTCCTTTTGAGTAAATTAATATTTGCTCAGCGTTTTATCATCAGATGTCTCTCTTGTAAAATCATATAAATATTTTCGGAACAAAATCTGCAACCGAGTTCAATTTCGACATTTTAGTGCCCTCATATCAAATGCAAAAGACAGAAAAACTTTTTGAAAATTATTCAAAAACTACGCACACACACCCGAACATACACGTAGACATATAAAAAATTGTACTGGCACTTACCTACACATACCTATAAATTGACATAGAGACTACGAGACTTGTTTCATGACCACGACCGGTAACCGGTCATTTGATTACTATTCTTTTTTTTCATGTTGTGTTCCTGGTCAGTATGTTGCTTGAAAAGTTTTGTACCTCTGCCAACACTTTGCATGATTTACATACGTTCGAGCTCTTGAAAACTTCAAAAAAAGTGGATTTAAATTGCTAGGAAAATAGTTTTACACATTCGTTGTCTACACTGTTGCTGTTGGTGTTGGTGTTGCTATGGTGCACACTGGCTGGCTGGTCTCTTGCTTGGTTTGTGATGATGGAACTACTTGAACTTACCGAGGTTAATTTAATTTATTATTTTTGTTCAGAAAATTGAAAAATAATTTTTTGGTTTCAGGTTAAAAACTGCAAGCAGCAGCCGGACACCCACCACCGGCACTTTATGTTTTAAGTGCAGAGTAACTTTTGTATGTGCGCAATGTGGAAGTTGGGAGAGTGTGTGTGGAAGAATTATGTTAGGTTGTTTTTTTTTTTAAGTTCTTAAAACCAATTTTAGTTTCATAGAAGTTTATATTGAAAATATACGTGAGTTTTCGCTTCATATTTGGAAATTTATATGGCATCTTTAATTCGAATAAACCTTTTCAGTATCTGTGGAGTGCATTTTAATTGAAATAAAACTCTAGTTCAGATAAATTTATTTTCAAAAGCACACTCCGTGGTTTTCAAAAACAGTTTTATGATGTGCATGATTGATATACCAAAATAAGTTAAAGGGGTCCAACCAACCCCTTGCATTTTGTGTTCAAATCATTTTACAACTAAATATTTTTTGTTAAAAAATTTAAAAAAACTTAAATTGATAAAAGGAATAGTTTTTTTTAAACTTTTATTCCAAAAGTTAAAAAAATTTCAGAAAAAAAAAAATATGAAAGTGAAAAATTTTTTTTTAAGTTTTTTAAACTTGTTGAAATATAAGTCAAGTGAAATTCTTAACTTTTATTTTCTATAAAAAGCATTTGAGTCCACTTTTACATTTATCAAAGGGTAAAACCGAGTTTATCTCAAAAAGTTTAAAGTTTTTTTGAACTTTTATTTAAAAGATTTAGCGTATACCCGGGTGATGTGGCACCCTCAGTTGACATGGCACCCCTTTCAATATCAGTACTTGCAGTTTTCATAGCATTCCAATATGGACACAGTTTAATTCAGCTGCGCGAGAGACTTCGTGGTTATTAGTTCGCTGAGTTGTAGTCGCAATTATTTATTGTGTGTGGAGTTTTTAAAAAAATTTTGGGAATGTAAGCCAACTCATTTTTGAGAGGAGTTTCATTTGAAAACGGATAAGTAATCGGACCGGCTCAGATTCATTTTAGAATTTGAAACGGATTTGCACACTTTACTGCGTTTTTATAATAAATAGTACCTGTTATGAAATTCGTACCTTTTCACCGCCAATGTTCATGTTTTTAAAATGATAAATTCAGCGATGAAAATAATAATGAGAAAAAACTCGAATGGTATAGAAAAATATCAAGAATCCCAAATTTTTTGGTGATATAGAATGCCCTCAAATAAATAAATGGGATATGCCACGCACCAAAAATATTTCGTCTCTTGTATGGGAGCTGAAATATCTTATCTTCAAAGGATCATAACTCGGAAAGTAAGAGACCTATTGGAAAAAACTGCAGGGATATTTTGATAAGGAAGAATGTGGCTATTCGACGCCATTAATAGAAAAGGATTCCACATTTTCTTGTAGATACGCAGTAAGACTGAACACAGTGTTGTCTTCAACTTCAAGTAAGGATATTTCAAAATCTTGTACTTATAATGACGGTTCTGCTGATGAAGATCGATTTACCGTCAAAAAGTTTATAAGACTAGATATAAGAAATAAAAATTCCATTCCAATTTTTCTTGTGCCTGAGTTATTAACAAAAATGTATGTTTTGGTAAAAAAGTGGGCGTGGCAATTATTGAACAAAGCCCACTTTTAGGTCATAGGTGTTTTAAACCGATGAGAATAATATTAAAAAAAACTCGGAAAGCATCAAATGGTATAGAAAAATATCAAAAACACTAATTTTTTTTTGGTGAAATAGAATGCCCTCAAATAAATAAATGGGATATGTCACGCACCCATAATATTTCGTCTTTTGTATGGCGGCTGAAATATCTTATCTTCAAAGGATCATAACTCGGAAAATAAGAATCCAATTGGAAAAATCTTCAGGGATATGTGGATAAGGAAGAGTGTAACTATTCGATGCTATTAAAAAAAAAGAATTCCACCTTTTCCCGTAGCAACGCTGTAAGACTGAATACAGCGTTTTCTTAAACTTCATGTAAGGAAATTTCAAAATCCTGCTGGTATAACGACAGTTCTGCTAATGAAGACGGATTCAGCGCCAAAAGTACATAAGACTGCATATAAGAATTAAACAGCTCATTCCATTTTTTTTTTGTGCCTGAGTTATTAACCAAAATTTTTATTTTGATAAAAAAGTGAGCGTGGCAATTATTAAATAAAACCTTCTTTCTGCTATGCTTTAGATACTCCTGATCCAGATTCGCATACCAAATTTCATCAAAATATGTTGTATCATTTGCGAGAAATAGCATTTAATGTGTTTTACTTGTATGGGAGGTTCCACGCGCACTTCCGATATTTTGCCTACTTTTAGGTCTTAGGTGCCTAATAGCCAGTAGACTCCCTACAGTTAAATTCAGAAAGATTGCTTTAGTAGTTTTCTTTTTATAGCGCATTATATTTTTGTGGGCGATGTCACGCCCTTCAATGAATTTTCCCAATTTAGCGGCATGTTACATATTAATACCTGTTTGCAAAGGTAACATCTCCTAAATTTTCATCAAAATTGTTGGAGTCGTTTTCGAGTAAAATTGAATCAAAATTTTCAAGGATTAAAGAGTAGGTGTGGCACTTATTCGATCCCAACTACTTTTCGTTTGTTACAAGTTTTTATTTAGCAGTACCTACATACCAAATTTCATTAAAATACCTTGTAACGTTTGCGAGAAATAGCATTTAACGTATTTTGCTTGTATGGGAGGTTCCACGCGCTACGGCGATATTTTGCCCACTTTCAGATCAGAGATGCCTTATAGCAAGTAGGCTCCCCACAGTTAATTTTAGAATGATTACTTCATTAGTTTTCTTTCTAAACCGTATTACATTTTTGTAGGCAGTGTCACGCCCTTCACCGAGTTTTCTCAATATAACGGCATATCACATATCAACCCATTCCCCGCCAGCACTTATTTTTTTGAATTTGATGGTGATTTTTTGTTTGGGGGGTAAAAGAAGGTTCCTGAGTTCAAGTCCGGTTAGCTTTTTCAGCGACCACGCCCCATTTTTCTATGGTGCCCTGATGCCATATGGCATCACTGGCGGGAACCTCTTAGCAAAAAGTTTACTTTGAGTTTTATTTAAAACTCCATTTTTTACACGTATGCATACATATTTTTTGAATAAAAATGGTAAGTTAGCATACTAATCCGCGGTAGTGTGATATTTGATGAAACATCTAACGCATAACTCTACATCGCATCTTATGCACCTATTTCAGATTTGGTTTTTGCACGGTCTATATTTACATCTACTTACGTCAATCACATTCACCAACGTAATGAACGTGAATTTTTATCCATTCGATTACTTCCTTCCATACATTAATTATATTGTTCGACTGCCTTTAGACTTTCGACCATTATACGCTTCCATTCTGTTCTACAAAAGAGCGTAGCTATCGATTTTAGATCTCTTCCATGTGAAGTAGAAGCAACTAAAGCGCAATTATTATCATTCCACTTTACAATGGCGATGTCAAATTCCTTGTTTTCTGCAAATTTGATATGCCCTCTTTGTTTTTTTTTTTGATGATGTCTTTCCAGGCAGTGGGCATTTGCGTGGAATGCAATTTTGTCTTATGGTTTCCGTTACATTGTAGCCTAGGCTTTGCAAACAATTTAAAACTGGGATTCCAGTTAATAAATTATCGAAGTTAAAGTGGAATAGGAGGGCACAATCGTCGTCAGGAAGGGCGTTGATCATTTGTAATAGAGCTGCCACAAAGTCAATACAACAATACTTTCCTCGATAAATACCAAAGGACACCAAATACCCTCCAAGAGTGTTCAGACACCATGCAATGAATCTAAATCGAAGAAGTTTGGCTCGAATAATTTGTTTGCATGAGAACAGTCTGAAATACGGTGTCATGGACTCATCAAATGATGGTCAGGGTGAAAGGAATCAATGTGTTTTTTCAGTGTAAAGTGAATAAACCGGCTTATTTGGTTGAAACTATTTCGAGACATGCCAGCAAAAATCGTGGCTTTAATGATCCAATAATCTTCACGATTAACTACAAGCATTATAACCAAAGATAAGCATAATCCCAAAAGTTAGATGCATCCACAATCATTTACAGCACGTCTTCATAAAAAAAAGGCTCGATAAATTCATATGACACCCAGGCCTATTCACACGGGGTGGGTTTTTTGGTGTTCAAACCCCCCCCAGGTAGATATTTTCCCGATATAAATTATTTGTGAATTGAATTATAGAAATAAATTTGGTGTTCAAACCCCCCCAGGTAGATATTTTCCCCATATAAATTATTTATGAATTGAATTATTGAAATAAATGGAAATTAATCAATGATCACTTTCTCTCCGCTCGCATCAAATGATAGATCAAACATTTCTACGAACATTAAAAACAACAAGCCTGCGCGAAAAAGTTACAAAATGATTTTGGTGAACATTCGGGTAATGCGTTTTAACTGTGCCGTATGGCATCACTGGCGGGGATTGGGTTAATACTTGTTTGCAAAGGTAACATCTCCTTAATTTTCATTAAAATTGTTGGAGTCGTTTTCGAGTAATATTGAATCAAAATTTTCAAGCGCTAAGAAGTGGGCATGGCACTTCTTCGATCCCGCCAATTTTTTGTCTGTTACAAGGTATTATCAAGCCGTACCCACTCACCAAATTTCATTTAAATACCTTGTATGGTTTGCGAGTTATGACCATATCAAATTTAAAAGTTAATGCGGTGCCACGCTCCCTGGTGAGCATTTACAAAGTTCGAGCCTAGCTCATTCTTCATTGCATGCTGATATCTAACATTATCCGAAGTTTTATTAAAATCGCTGAAGCTGTTTTCGAGAAAAAGTTTTGCCCGTTCCAAACATACATACAATGTACATAAGTACAATACATACAATTTTATCTCGTATAAGAAGAGAAGATAAATAAATATTAAATAGTGCAGAAAATGAACTCACGTTAGTGTGTCAGTTGAGATGTAACTGACCTCAAAGAGTAAGTATTTATAGTTGGATTTTCTTTTTCACTACACCTGCACTTTGTTGTTGTATTATATCCTGAAGTAGCGTTGCTGTTGTCCTCCTTTTTGTTTTGGATCAACTTTTTCTTCTTCTATGTTTTTGCTATGTAGTGCTCTAAATTTTTTGTGAGTTGTTGTCGTTGTTGTCATTTTTTTCTTTTATGTTACCCTCACTACATTTCTCTGCTCCTACCACGAAAACTACTCCTGCCACAGGTTATCAGCGTGTTAAACGCGTCTTATGTATTTGTGTTAGTTGGTTTCGGCTGCGTGTTTTTCTGATTAACAATGTGTCCTTGTATGCATCTGTATGTATGTATGTATATGTGTGTGTCTGTGAATCACACAGTAAACTTGACTCAAGTGTCTGTTGCTTTTCTGCCAACTAACAATGGCAGCATTTAGCTTTGCATGCGTCTAAGGGATCATTGTGTCAGTCGAGTTAAAGAAAGTCACCAATGTTGCTGGTATTGTTGTTGTTGTGTTTGCTGTTATTGCTTACATAGCAAGAAATCAAGTGAGCCCAGGCTCCGACATTGAACTTTTAGGTCAAAAGCAAAAGCGCGGATTACATGGAATTTGGCTTTTATTTAAATATTTTAATTAATACTTACAGTGCTGTGCATAACATTTGCAACCAAAAAAGTTATCATTCGAAATAAATGCAATTTTAATGTATTAAGCGGATTTTTAATTTTCCAGTTCTTTCGTACAAAACTTTTTTAAAACGCTTATTATTTTCTTAAAACTTTTGTACTTTTCGCAATAATTTTTCTCTTCTTAAATTTTCGTCTGTGTGCTACATGTTTTGTAACACCCCCCTCCCCCTCGCCTTCAATCTGCCGACCCGACCACATTGTTGTTTTGTTTACTTTGCAACCAAGTAAAATATTGCAACAATTAGCCAAACATCCTGCTCGCATGTTTCTACAACATATATCTGTCTTTTTTGCACAAGCACACATACATACATCGGTGGCGCCATCTTCGCTATGCACTTGTGTGTGTTGTTTGCTAATTTCCACTTCTGCTGCTGCTGCTACTGCTACTGCCGCTGTTTATCTCTTGAACTTGCCTGCCTCCAAGCAACCACTTTGTTCTGATGTCTGCTTTGAGTTTCTTTATTTTCTTGTTGTTGTCTTTTCTTCTTTGTTGTTTTTCTTTTCTTTTTTGGTGAATTTTTTTAACTTTTATTTTGATTTTTTTCTTCTTTTCTTATATTTTCCAGGTGCTTAGAGTACTTTTATGTTTCCTCTTTTGTTGTTGTTGGTGTTGTTGTTGTTGTTGTTGTTGTTACTGTTATTTTAACAAGAAATGTATGCTTGAAGTACGTACCCTCCAAAACGTTAGAGCATAGTGGAGCAAATTTTTGCTAAAAAGGTCCAACAAAACTTTTTACCTTCATTTCAAACACTAAGATGTCTTCAGTATACCTTAAATACCCATGAGTCTTCCTTAGTGTTACCAACCCAGATTTGACTTGATATCTCCGATTTTTATAAAAATTAGTGAAAAGTTTGTATTTGACACACACATAACTGTGGTAAAACGATTTTCCGAAATTCCGAAAATTTCCAAGATGGCGGCCAAATTAAGTTCGATCGGACCTTTGGATACCCACACTTTTGAAAATTCGTAGATCCTTGGCTTTTTATCTGATTTTAATGAAATTTTCAGATTTTTGTGTTTATGAGCTTTTGAAAAAAAATTACAGTGAAAAAAAAAATTAGTTTTGGAGGATAAAAACCTTTTTTCTTTTTCACCCTTTTTATTTTTTTTGAAAAATTTTTATTTAAAAGAAAATTTTATAACAATTATTCTTCAACCCACAAAATTGTGGTATGTTTTACGGTTGTCAAGTTATGAGTTTTTGACGTTGTATAATATTGTGTTTATCATCAGTCGCTGCGGACGGTATTTTTTTCAGTGAAATTTTTCATATATATATGTATATTGTTTTTACCAACGTTTCTTGATTGAAGAAAGGGAAGAAATCAGTCCGTTAATTATACAAATTTTCTTAATGTCCCCGTGATCGTCAAAAAAATCTGACAAAAATCAATTAAATCGGGTTTTTTTACAAATGCGTTCTTAGCATAAGTTAATGTACGAATCTATTTGAATTGTTCGAAAGTGTTCTTTCTTACAAAACAAAATAAATGATACCACCCCACTGTACGCATCTACCTAAAATGTCCTTTTTTGTCTTGTGTACGTGTGCAATTCATGTGTTTATTTTTGATTGACCCACCGACCTTATTTACTGACAGTTCCACGCCCACTCCGCACAAAGTCCGCTGTCAAGTATGTACAGTGTGTGCACTTCGTTGTGTTTTATTTTTTTAATTTCGTGTAAATATGGCAACGCAAAATTTAAGTTTTAACGGCAGTAACAATAACAACAACAAAAATAATTTCACTGCGCCAATTATTTATTTTTTATTTTTCCTTTTTTTTTTTTTGTAAATTTAAATGTAACTTTTTTCTCTTTGTTTGTTTGCTTTTTAAATATTCGGGTACACTTTTCGCGCCGAAAGTAATTAGAAGTCCAATTTTTAACTATGTATGTCCTCGCGTTGTATTCGAGTGTATTTGTTTGTGTGTGTAGAATATACAATTTTCAAAGCGGACATAATTTGGCTGTTTGTTTGTTGTTGTTTTTGTTTTATATTTTTGTTTGATTTACTTCACCCTGGGTGTCAAGTGAACACTTTGTTGTTTAGGATTTTTTTGTCCTGATTCACTTACCTTTTTTTTTTCAGTTAAAGCAACAGGATGTTGTAATCTGGCAATAAAAGAAACTGACAATCAAAAAATTTTTTTTTTTTCATTTATTTACATTGTAAAGCTTTTAAGGGCAAATATTGAAAGAACCGATGAAATTTCCAACTTTGCTCTTCAATGGAAAAATATATAAAGAATGTAGGTACTTCTAATATTTCGTTAAATTCGTTAAGCATAAAAAGCTTTAACGAAAAAAATTTAAATTTTTTCAATTTAATAAGCCTCTCCTTGTTACACACACACATACACTTCCTTTGTTTTGGTTAATTTATGCAAATGTGGAAGGTGTCAGCGTTCAATCAATGTCCAAACAAGTATTTCATTATTATAAATATGCTTCAAGCATAATTTCTTCACATCAGCATTAAACTGCTTCGCGTCAGCATGTCCTGTGTCCTTTTTCGCTTATTTAAATTAAAATTTCTTTGCTTCATGCGCCTGAACGCGTTCAACGAAGTTTTGCGTGCGTTATACGCATGAATCTGTTTATGCAAATACGCAATCACAACACGCATACAATTACAAAGAAAACAAATAAATAAAAGAATGTGCACCTACCCAAGGGGAAAGAAGTACTTCAAAAGCCCTTCTGAAGTGCATCTTTTTCAGCAATTAGCACTTCCGCTTCGTAAAAACCATGCTCTCCTTTTAACATTGCATGTTCTAAGATGTAAGCGTGCTTAAGCTTACCGCAGCTTTACTTCAAAAGGCCTTTTGAAGCACTTATTTGTAACGCTGCGGTAAGCATTTATTCAATAAAATTAAAAAGAAAGAACTGTCAGCACCAGGATTTGAATCCACGACCGTCCGTGTGATAGATAGAAACATAGTGAGGGTATTCCTTCAAACGAGCAAAAGCCTCGAAAACTTCGTAAGCTCATGATAGTTGTCAAAATCAATACAAACTTTGACAGTTTTACAGATTTACGAGGTTTTTGAGGCTTTTGCGCGTTTGAAAGAATACCCTAATTATTTTTAATTATATTTACAAGCTCGTCAGATCGCTATACCATTGCCCGATACGATGAGGAGTTATTAAATTTATATATTAAGCAAGTGTTGTCCAAACAAAATTTGATATTCGAATTCTTCCTACAGCCTTACATAGAATCAATGTGTAATAAGTTTCAATTCAATTAAATAAAAGTAAATAAATAAGAAAATCGAAAAAAGAAAAGTGAAATAAAAAAATGTTTCTACCAACCGGGAGGTCCGTGGTTCAACTCCCGCCCAGGCCAAAACACAAAACTTTTTCAACTTGCAATTTTCAATTATAATTAATTTAGTAAAATAAATGTAAGTAACATTGCAACAAAAATAGTCTGATGAGTCTTTGTGGCGAAAGACGAAACATATGTCACTATAGCCGTATTTGTCATAATTATGTGTTAGAAAATGCTTTGATAGATTTATATGTAAATCGACCTTTGCAAATATATGACTAAAAGTTCAATTAAAAATTAATTTTCAATATTTTAATATATAAATGTCAATAAGTAACACACTTAAAAATTCTTAAAAAATATTTTAAAAAAAAGTAAAAAAAAAATCAACAACCCATGTTGTTGTTACTGCAGCCTTACAAAAAATCATTGTGAAAGTGCTTTGATCAGAAGCACTAGAAATTATTCCTCTTGGTCACCTACACATGCACACACACATATGCTCTAATTTAGGCTACATACCTACTCACATATATGGCATGGTGGTGTTGGCGAAGCGTTAACATTCTGCTTGGTTAATTTTGAAAATTAACATTTTCGTCGTAAACCCGGAAAAAAGTCGTCAGTTGCCCCGTCAGCTAAAAAGGTCAAAATCACAGGCACAGCATAAAAAGCACTCATACATAGACACATGCATGCATACATACCTACATATAATAACGATATGTGCTGACCTCTCATTTGTTTGTTGTTTTTGTATTTGATGTTGTGTATGCAAATATTTTCTTTAATTACGAGAACAGCTATCTAAATATTAAATAAAATATGCACGCGCATAGAGTTGCCACATCTGGAGTTTTTTTTTTTTTTTTTTTTGTTAAAGGTGAACTTTTTTACGTGTAAAACGTTTTTTAAATGTTTTGCTAACATTGGCATTGCTATGAAAAATAACATATGTACGTAATGTGTGATGTTTCAGCAAAATGAATTTTCTTTTGTTTTTCTGTACAAAATAAAACACTATATTTCACCCTATGCATAGCTATGGTTCAAAATTTTAAAATTTTTTGGAATTGCACTCCCATAGCACCAAAATGTTCTCTTTGATGTAAGTAATGGCCCATTTCAGATAAAATTCGATGCATACCAAACCATTTTAAAAACCAAAAATTGTTCTTGTTGTTGAATCGCCGCATCAGTGAACATACTACTCGTGACGTAAAATCATGTTTTTAGTAATGCGAAATACATGTGAAACACATGATTTTACGTCACAAGTTGTACGTTTGCGGATGCGTCAGTTCGACCCCTGAATATGGAAAAATTCTTTGATTTAAAATTTTAATTGTTTAACCCAGATAGACCTGAATTTTTTTTTTTTTTGAAATTTACCAATTTTTTTTTGTAGTTTTCGTGTATTAGAGGTTGTTTGACAATGAATATGGTGATTTTAGAATTTTTTTGGAATCGGTGACGTCGCAAATGGACATCCTGCCAGAAGGACGTCAGTCTTATATGCAAGCAAAATTTGTATCATTTTTATTTATAATTTTCTTGTCAGTATCAGTATCTGTAACTTAGTTTCCCATTTTATCGGGTCTAGAAGAATAACAAAAACAAAACCTTTAGTAAAGCTGACTCTTGAACGCTGAAAATGAAAGTTTAGCATGAAACTTTTTGGTGTTTACTATCAGAATATCGGTTTTTGTTGGGATTACAGCAGAAAACGTACTTTCTGATATTTTTCAATTCTTCTGTATTCTGAAGCCAACATTTCTTATCAAATTCACCCAAATTTAACTACAAATAAGAAATAACCTATTTAGTATGATTACAACCTGGATATGAAGATGATCTTGAAGCTAAAATTTGTTCCCATACCTGATCGCCTATATTCTTGTGAACTTTTTTATTCCAAGACTCAACGACTGAATGTTTTTAAAAGAGCAGGGCAAAAGCATGACATCTCTTGTTTAGGAGGGGATTAACCTCGGTTAAACGGTCATTGCTACTCAGGATCTTATTTTCACAGTTGTATAGGTAAATGTATTGCCTATCACAAATTGGTATCAATCCCCTGAATAAGGCCTCCGTCGGCATTATTTGGTGGTAATAAAGCAAAATTGACCCCTCTATATCTTATGGCATCATCCTTTCCCTCATAAACTTCCACAATTTCTTCCAATGGAAAAAGAAAATTTTATGACGTGGATCAGACTGACGTCCTTCCAGAAGGATTGTCGAAATAACGGACGTTGCTGCTTACAAAAGAGGCAATATTTTATCTTATTCATTATTAGCAGTATCTAGAGAGTTGAGACAATAAGACAATCAAAACTATACACAAAAACAATTAACAGGTAATTAGCCATGAGCGGCAAAATCGGAGTAATCGCTGATGAGAAATAGAAATAACATATAAACCGCACTGCTCACTTTGTAATCGACAATTGAATAAAACAGCGGCCACATCTCTTCCGTTAGGATGTTAATCACAGTTTGAAATCAAATTTAAGTCCACCGACAAGTTTAATTGAGAAAAAAACAAAATGTTGACCAAAGTCTCAAATCCTTCCAGAAAGACGTCAGGGCTATCTGGGTTAATTCAAATCTGCAATTTATTCCCCTGCAAGTTATGTAGTTTTGAAAATATTGTTCATTCAAAGTTGAAAATAAAGACTCGAAATGGAATGGCCTATGTCTCCAAAGGCTCAAAAGAGAAATTGATGGAGAGGATTAATAGGTTTAAAGGGAATAGTTTCTAGAAAAATAATTGGAAATAGCAGTTTTGAAGTTGCTTCCTGCAGTTATGCGCCTTAAACTATCTGGCAGGGAGTTCCAAAGTCTGACGGTGCTAATAAAAAAGAACCAGTATGAGTTAAGGTAGTTAAACCTTGCAACAATTTATTTATTTTTCCTTGTATAATGGCAAAATTAAATCATGTCATATAAATACTTATGGGAATATATAAGCTTCTGCAAAAACTATAATTTAAGCATGTTAATGCAGTCAACTATGCCACAACCAAGTATAATACCCCTACTTCTTTCAGAGACGTCGTACAAAGCACGTTGTATGCTTTTTAATCTTAAAAGACTTCATAGTACATTGAATAAGTATTTTATCGCTTTCTTTTCTTTATGCTGTTGTTAATGATTCTATTGATTGTCCAATACTTTTACAATCTATCAGTTTCAATATTCCTGCTAGAAGTCTTAGGTATAATGACTTGTTTTATACTAGCTTTAGTAGGACTAATTATGCTTTAAATGCTCCAATTGTTAGAACTCTAAATGAATTTAATTCGATTGTCATAGTTATCAATTTAGATTTATGGTTTTTTATGCTAATACTGAAATACTTTCTACTAAGCAAATTTGAAATTTTTATAAAAATTTTAGGTAGTTTTTGAAAGATCCATATGTAAAATGAACGCAGATTAACAAAAGTTTAGTAATTTTATAACGTTTTTCGCTACAAAAATTATAAAACTTTCCTTGTAAAAAAATTAAAACGTATATCTTCAAAAAAAATCTTTAAAACAATCCATATGGTATCAATATTCAAAGCATTCAACAGTACAAGAAAAACTTGTATAAATGAAAAGGCTACCATTCCTATGATAGTCCTTAGTATAAAAGCAGTTTCATAAAAAATTAACTTATTATCCTGTTTAATACATGCAAACATTTTACAAAAAAAACTCTCATGTTACTTAGTGCAACAAAAGAAAGAGAACGAAGAAGTAGTGAAATAACAACAACACCGTCGAAACACATTAAACATCAGCTGGACGTATACAAGTGTAAAGTCAAAATTAATGTAATAAATGTTTAAAACAGCTGCTGTGCACACAGCAACAACATTGATAATTGAATTGCTTGGCCAGGGGCTGAAGTCACACTCGCAATACACCAAGCAGACGCCGCGGCACACTCCCCCCTGCCACGCCTCCTCCTCAACGGGCATAGTATGTGTTAAGCGCGCTTTTAACAACTACTCTAACGCATTTATAATGATGTGCGAATTGTTTAGCAGCAGGCAGGCAGACGACGCGACGCACACCAGTCAACGGTTTATTAAATTATTTTGCACTTTTCTTTTCTCTTCGCTCTTTTTTTAATGCTTTGACAGGGAGTACCCACTTGAATACGCAATGAGTGCAAAGTATTTGATTTCAACATCTTGCACATCTGTTAATTTGGATTTTAATGACAAAAGTTTCGTTCATTACTTAACTGAAATCGAGCAACCCTCATTTTTCACAAATTTCAATTTACACACTGCGATCGTGAGGGTTGCCGAATGCATTAATTTAAAAATTTTTATAGCACAATTTCCTGAAATGTGCCCGCTGCCCACTGTTAGTTGTACATATTTGCAAGCAAATATCCTTTCATTAAACAATGCAGCGCATATATCCTTATTTTGTGCGTTTGATTTTTTAAAATTAATTTTGTAAATTGTATGTCGTGCAGGTAACGCCTACTGTATTTATTGTAATTTTTTGCTATTTTACGCTTAATGCGTAGATTAAGTACGTAGCGGTACACAGAAAAAATTAAACCTTTTAGTATTATTTTTGCAATTATAAAAAACAATTGCTTAGCAAGAAAATCAATACTTCTTTTGGAAGATTATGATTTTATCGCAATTTCCGCCTTAAAGGCCAAAATTTAAAACATTCACTTTATGCATTGAAACTCTTTTCCACGTGTTTACCAGCTACTCCAGTGAATATAAGCAAAAGTTTCTTTTGTCACTATTACAACAAAAACTATTGAAATTTTCGTTTCAAATGCTACATCCTAAAATAACAAGGATAATCACGCTAAACATGATCCCTATTTTGATTGGCGTAACTGATGAGCCAGCTTATATCGATTTGTACCTGCTTTGGTTCTTATGTCAGCAGCGTGTCCTTTCTCAAAAACACTTTCCATAAACTAATAACGTACACACACAAACCATATATATCCTTGCTACCAACGCTGTTAGCAATTCACTAATCCTTTTTTGTGTGTTATTGTTTCCTGGCTCTGTATGCAGCAGCATTCATCCTGTTCATGTATTTTTGAGTTGCGCTCATTGGTTTCATCGCAAAAGGATCTCACTTTACTGCTCTTGTACAAACACACAAAAAACATAATCGTTTGTTGCAACTGTTTAGTTTGCCAGTTTGCTTTCGTTTTTCCATCCAATTCAAATCAAATTCTAAAGTGTTGAATTTTTGCTTTTTATTTCGGTTGCTTTACAAAGGATATCTAGGATACATACGGTTTGCAAATGCATATAGCAGAGGATGCGTTATTGTTGCAAGAAGAAAGTAAAAAGATAAAACACTTTGAACTTTTTTGTTCTGCCCTTAGAGCAATGTGTCGGTTGGAATGTCAGTATTGAAAATGTTACCAGACTGATGGCTTGTTTGTATGACATTATCCTGCAGCTCTGGCGAATTGAAGTCATAGGAGTTGACAATGGCCACTAGTTTAAGAAAAGAGACTTAAAGCATGATTGATTTATTGTAGGAAATGTTAAAGCTTTCCATTGAATTTCAAAATAATGACAAAAGAATTAATATCAACTTAGGCTGATATTGCGGAAAAGTCGAAGCAATTACACTACACAACAGAACAGCAAAATAAAAAACCCGTGGGGTGGCGACTTTTTTCATTAATTTTGATGTCGCTATAACTGAGTATGAAGGAAATTTTTACGGGTCAGTCTTGGTTTTTGTACCACAGGGGTTCAGGGCAAACACTACCCTTATTGGTTATTAAATCAATATTTCTACTTTTAAAAAGGACCGAAGAGGGTTAATTTGTAAAACTTACCCCCATTCCTTTTAAAAGAGAAAAATGTTTCCCCTTGAGACTTAGCCCTTCAGACTCCTCTTAATGGGGCTATCATTGAAATCATATTCACACCATATATTTCTTTGTTGCTCCGATAGGTTTTAACTGAAAATTTGGAGTATCAGACAAAAAAAAAAAATACAAAAAAGGAATATCGCCTAACCCACTAAATATATTGAAGCCATATTTTTAAGATATCTGCGCCTAGTTTTCTACCAGGCTAATATCGTAAAAGTTGGGGATCTAATGAAAGGGCGCTACACCCCTCATACCAAAACTATATTCAAAAAAACACTTAAAACACTATATCTTCGCATCTTTGACGGGTATCATTTCGAAACTTTATGCATGAATATACCAAAAACCATACAAAAAATTTAAGGCATTTTGTCAGGGAGCACTGCACCCTCCATAAGCATAAATGTGCATGATGTCTTCCAAAGACCATGCAAAAAATGGGACCAGGGGACGTTGCACTTCCATACAAAACAAAAAAATCATAAAATTTGTCCCTTAAGGAGGAGCTTAAGTTTTTTTTCTGTATGAGAATGTATCGCTCCTGGTCTAATCTTTCCATTTTTTCATGGTCTTTAGTAAGAGCAGTCGGTCATACATATGAACCCCCTGCGATCCTTCCTGAGAAATATTTATTTAATTAACAATAGGGCTTCAACTGACTTCATAGTCAGTGGCAACGAAAAGGATTTAAGAGCAAGATTTATAGATATCATCGCAGCTAAATTTCCGCTGGAAAAGAAGTATTGTTAGCGAAAAAAAATAGTTTACTTTCCAAGTATTTACAACGTTCGTTAAGTCTTCAAAGAAGGACGATCACAGAGATTGAAAGCTGAATCCTTTCCGAAAAAAAAGATACTATAAAATGAAAAATAATGGAACTTTTGACTATTTTGAACGTCCAAGTATATTAAAATTTTGATGCATTTATCTATATCTTCACATGGTTTGTACTTGATCATTGCCAGATCGTCGAATAGGCTATCAGCAAGTAGATTAAGTTGTCCAAACTTTAAAAAAAAGCTGAACATTTTTGCTGTGACACTTTTTGACAAGCCATATCCTGTATCCATATTGTTATTGAATCCTCCGATACAAAACTTGTGCTCGACATATAAATGTATTTCTCAGCAACTGGAAATATCACACTTTTCTTGAATTTTGCTACTTTTCTGTTGCCATAACAAACTACAAACTTTGCTACATATTCCCACAAACAGCCAATGTAACTGTGTTGCTGCTGGTTTTTGGTTCATGCCAGCAAAGTTGCAACTTGAAATAAACTCGGCTTAAATGAATTGAAACCTACAGCTGTTTTTATAATTGTTGCAGACTGTTGGTTGTTGATGCTGCAGCATAGCAAAGTAGAAGACAACTTTGGAGAATTTAGCATGTGTTTCAGTTTTTGATGATGATGTTGCTAGAACTCTTGTTGTAGTCTGCGTAGTTAATACTGCCAGTAACCAACAAACAACATGCTGCTGAAGAAGACCAAAAGCAACATGAATAACAAAAATTTCAACTTGAAACTGCGGATCCTTCGAAAAAGTCAAGTAACCAAATTTTGAAAAAGATGTTCAAAACTGTCTATTTCGCAAATAATCTGTTCAATTCTACAGAAATTGTTAACGAGATGGGAAGTCGGAGCATATCTACTTCTTTCTAATTGGGTTGCCTTAAGTACACCAATATGCCATACTCCTTAAAGTTTGGTAAGAATTAAATCTCTAACTGGGCGAATATACCGAAAACTGTTATCCAACAAGTCTCATCATTCAGTGCAACTATGTTCCCATGGTAAAGAGATTATGTAGACATGGTTTCCACAGCAGTGTCAAATGTTTGAAGGCCAGTTGCAATGCAATCCGTTTGCAAACACAAAGCTTGTGTACTGCCTACTACAATGCATGTCCTGTGTACAAGAACATATGAAGTGCCCACTTACTGCTGTCTTTTAAGGCTACTCATGCAGACATACTTGCAAACAGGCATACATTGACAAAACAAAAAGATATGGCTGTATAAACCAAATCTCGCTTGGAACTCATTTAAATTTCTCTCTTTTTTTAACCCATTTGTCAGTCAAAAGATTCGCTCAAACGTTCATGTTAAAATGTTAAAATATAGAAAACCTAATTCTTTTTCCCGACACTTTTTTTTCGTGCGCTAAACTTTGCTTCTCTTCTTTTTTTTTTTTTTGTGACAAAGCAAAAGGATTTTAATGCAGCAGCGTAAAATGTTGCACGTGCTGCCCTTTGATTCAGCCAGGATATTTGCTTTTTCGTCTGATTGTCTGTCTGTCTAGTTGCCTGCCTGCCTTTGTGTCAAGCCTATTTGTTTGCTTGACGTTTTGCTGGTCTATTATCCTTTCTTTTTTTTGTCTGCTTTCGTTGTCTATTTTTTTAGGTTAAGCGACAATTCAAAGAAATTCCTAAAATGAATTGTTATTTTTTGTCAGCCTGCTCTTTGGATGCTGCTCCTTTCTTTGTTTGTGGTTAAAGAGAAAAAACGATTTTGTGTCAGTTAGTAGTTTTTTCTATTTCTTCGGCTTTTACTTATTGTTGTAATTCTTGTAATTCCCTTGAGTCTGTTTCAGTTTGAATATAAAGTAAGGATTCACAGGGACATTTTCCAAAACGTAAACTAGAGTTGCTTACTTGGATAGTTATTTAAATAAGTTTTCCTGCCCTTCCCTTGATACTGTGTGTATTTATTTTAAATTGGAATTTTAATTCAATTGAATGGAGTATGAAATTGTGTTGGTGTCCTACTTTTTGATAGCCGGCAAATATACTTGGACAAAATTCTTGTTAAATTTTATGAGTGGTTGTTGTTACATATGTGTTGATGCCTATATTGGCAAAAAAAAAATAGTGACTGTTGAAGCAACATTTTTACATTACTAATAGTATTTCCAGTAAGTATGAGAATTTTCATAAAAAATCTTAAATTACAAGTCAGCTAGCAGAACGTAATATTTCTACTTTTTCATTTCAAGTACCAAAAAAATAACTTTTCATACCCTACACCCAGGGTATATTCACTTTTTTTTTCCGTTTGTAATGCAGAGAAGCATTGATCAGTGTCACCTCCTGAGTCAATATAGCCATGTCCATCTGGCTGTTTTTCTATGGAAATATTTTGCACCATAAAATCAAGCAAGATCTTTTGATGAAATTTAGTACACTTCCTTTTTCGTCCAAGTTAATTTGTGAGATTGAAAATGAGGAAAATCGGTCAACGGACACGCCTACTGCTCATACAAAAAAAAAATATTCAAAGCTTAAAATTAAGCGCACTTTTTTCGATAATGCAACCACGCTTAAGTCCTAGGAACAGAAATAACAAGCTCTGATTAAAAACAAGGTAAATTTGGGAAAGAGGGCGTGTCACCTCCCATATAACCAAAAGATTCGATGTGCTTTATTGAATACGTTATTTGAGATAATCCAACCAAATTTTACTCAGATGCTAACTATAGTAAATGGAAGCTCCGGACAAAAACTCCCACACGCTCAAAGTTTTCAAAATTCTGTAGTACAAGAGCTTTTTAAGGTTATCTACATTCCAAAAACTTCGGAAGTTCCGAAAATTTTGGAAAGTCGAGATTTTTGATGACACTTATGGCAGAACGACATGCGAAAGATGTTCTATACGTTCAAAAGGATACTCTTTCATTCGATCCACGTACAATTTTATAGCCTTAATTGCTGCATCCACCGTTGCACGTATACCCCACATTATGTACGAATGTACCCCGCATATGGGACTCATTCGTACGTTTTAAGTATCTTCAGAAAATCTGTCATTGCTCTTAAATTATAAAATTGACCGTCTTTAGCGTACACTACATCAAAAGCTTAATATTGTACTTATTTAACTGCATACTAGTTATTTTGAAAAAGCTAGTAGTTTGCTCTGTTTTTAGCCATAAAGTGAAAACTGTACGAATATACCCCATCATCCCCTACATCTGATGTGTATTATGTATTCAGTAAATTTATGCAGGATATTGCGAGAAATATATATCTATAATATGTATACTGAGTCGATTTATATAAAATTCGGTATGGAGAAAGAATGCATTTTAAGAACGAACATTAAAAACTGGCGATAAGTGGAACTCTAAGGAAGTAATTTTAAAACTTAAAGTGTCTTATTGCATTTCATTGTTTTAAAGTTACCAATGCCACGCCCCTAAAAAGGAAATCCGCCGACACAGAAACTGATGAGATTTTGTTTGCTTATGGTAACAGTTGGCTGGCCTTCGTAAAAGCAAAATAAAATGGTGGAATTCCGGTCACAAGGTGAACTCTAGTAAACAAAAATTCCTTATAGTAGTACTGATTCCTTTATGGATATGTCTAAGAGAATTCAATAAATTTCTGCGCATTCTACTTTTAACTTGACATCGCAGCTGAAATTCTCATTTGCCCACACGCAATGCGCACGGCGCTGTACTTAACAAGGCGGCAACTATTTGGGTGGTACGAATCAATTGACTCCCATGAGAGTTTTGCCATTTGATTGCATTTTTTTTTTTTTTTTTTTTCTTAACTGATAAACTGCAAACTGATTAATGCGACCACACGCGAAATTAACGCTAAAGCAATGCGACATCCATATGTGGCAGACAGAAGCATTGATTTGCGGTGCATGTCAACATCAGTGACTGCAGCAGCAACAGCAAGGACATTCCCTAAAGAATTGCATTTTCAAAGTTGTTGATAGCCAACGGCGTCGCCGCCAACTTTTCGGCCAGTCAATTAGAATTGCAAGTGTTGATTTTTTATTTTTAATTTTTTCATTTTAAATGTTGAATCAACCGCATTGGTGTAACCTCATCATTGCAGCATACGAGGTGCATTCATTGCCGGCGTGACGTTGTGCGTTGATGATTGGGTTGGTGGAAATTACTTTTGAAATGCTACTGAAATGTGAAATGTGTTGTGGTTTTTAATTGAATAAACATTGACATGTTGCAGTATGTGTTTGCATTGATGTATGTATATATGTGTATACATATGTTGAAGTATCCCAATGGGAAAAATGAAGCTGCTTCCAAAAAGAGCGCAATAGAAGCACATCTCTGGTAGCATACAAAATTTTTCAAATTCTATTTTTTTTTATTGCTTATAAAAGTTAATAAATCTTCCAAAAGTTACAGAAAAAAAGTAATTTTTGTGAAATAGAACTTAAAATTTTGAAAAACTTCCACGGAAGCTTATTTCATAAGCTTTCAAATATGTGCTTTCACGGAAGCGTATTTGAAGCGTATTTCATGTGCTTCTGAAGATGTGCATCTCCGCTAGGACATGCTGTGTTAAAAAGATAAGCAGTGAGAACAGCACTGGAAGCAGCTTCTTGCTTCCCTAGAAGCGCAACTGAAGTCGTTTCAATGCGCTTCCGTTTCCCGTTGGGATGTAACAGCATGCCAATTACAGCGACATTTTATTGCATTCAATAAAAAAGAGTGGTAAAATTAAGAAGTGCATAAGAATCCAAAACCAAGATTGTTTTCAATGGCTTAAGAGTCATGAAAGACTGAAAATGTTGTTTACGAAGCACAGAGATTTACTTTATTATAGAAGGTCTTCTGTATTTTTCCGGTGTTTCATAAAAAATGCTGGAAGAACATACTTTTAATGTGTTCACAATACACCAATACCTCACTTTGCGTCGGGGTTACGTTCCCAAAAAACACGACGCAAATTGAAACGACGCAAAATGAATTAAAATTTTCTATAGCAAACCATGTAAAGATCGAAGATAGGTTCCAGGGTTACGAAAATACTACTTTTTAAAAAGAAAATTGAACAAAGTAAACATTTAAAAAACAAAAATAATATCAAATTTTATTACATTCATACAAAAAACAAAGAAAAAAAAAACGTATTCAATTAAAACAAAATATATTCCATTAATTTATGAAAAACAAAAATAAAATTAATCACTGTCTTTCACAAAAAATTGGTCCAATGTTTGCTGAACAGCTTTTTTTTTCAACGTAAAATAAATTTCACACATATAACTTTGGTAAAATGATTTTCCGAAACTCAGAATATTTTTAATATGGCGGAAATAGGAATTTCGATTTAACCTCTGAATACTCATATATTTCATAACTCATAGCTCCTTGGCTTTTTATCTGATTTCAATGCAATTTCCAGGGCTTCTTTAGAACCTATTATATCCCGTTGTTATGGGTCTTTTTGACTCTTTTATCCAAAAACTTGGTTATAATGGGTTAAAATATACCACAAAAATTTTCTATTAAAAATTTTACCGAAAAAAATCTGGACGGTGGCAGCCGTGTATAGTAGGGCACGCGCACCAACTACTCATGACAAACACAACATTATACAACTTCAAAAAAAACGACACAAAACTTGATAGCCGTAAAAGATACCAAAATTTTGAATACCGGAAAATAATTTTAATAAAATGAGCTATTAAATAAAAATATTTCAAAAAAAATAAAAATAGTGCACCAAGCCCAAAAAAGGCTTTGAAAAGAAAAAAACGATTTTTTTCCACCAAAACTAAATTTTTTTTCAGTGTAATTTTTTTTTTCGAAAAGTCCTAATACGTGAAATAAATGTAGGAACTGTAGGCTTCTTTCTTCTTTTAAATAAAAAACAACACAACACACTGCACTTTTTAATTTCTATTTACATTTTATTTACACATCTTCTTTAGTTATTATCATATTTTGCAATAGTTATTATTATTTTAGTTCTTCTTTTAATTCAAAATTAACACGCTAATTTCTTATTATGTTCTTTTCTTCTTACTTCTTTTAACATGTCCGCAGACAACCGTCTTCTTTAACTTCCAAATTCAACTACTCAAAAATCCAACTGTCGTTTGATCGTTTATTCAAATTGTTTCGTTAAAGTCTCGTTCATTTTGTCAATGTTGCCAAGTCGTCCGTTTAGCTCCGTTCCCACATAAATCATATCTCGCTCAAAATTCAATCGATTACTCTTTCTTTTATAAAACATGTTCTTGACTTTCTCTATGAGTCCTTCTTTGCGTAACCGACCAAGATTCGACTCAACATCTCCGATTTTTATGAAAATTGGTGAAAAGTTAGTATTTGACATAAATACATATAACTGTGGTAAAATTGTTTTTCAAAACTTCGAAAATTTTTAAGATGATGGCCATAGAAAGTTCGATCCAACCTTTGGATACTCACATATTTGAAAATTCATAGCCCTTCGGCTTTTTATCACATCTTCTGAGCTGTTAAAGATGTCATCTATGTTTTGAATTTATAAGAAATACCATTTTGAATTCTCTCCTCAAAAAAAATATTTAAAAATATCTTAGAACTATGCCATGGATTGGTTTAGCTAATATTATTGCTAAAAAAGTATAAAAAAATGCTCTTTCTTAAATAATAAAAAACTTCTAAAATAGGTCAGAACACGAATATTGTTTAAAAAATGTCCTAGTTATTGATAATTTTGTGAAAAGATTCGAACGATTGTATATTTTGAAATGTTCAAAACATCATGGCTCCTTAACCCTTCAAGTTCTTGATTTTTGGGTTCATTTGTATGTTAATTTCTCTTTCCACTAAAATAATTTTTAAAGATCATAAGGGTATGCCACAGAGCGTTTTTTGTAATCCTAGTAGGGGAGGGGGGGGCTAGTGTGGACTGGGGGCTAGTGTGGACAAATTCAAATTCTCGCGCGGTTTGGAATTTTTTGTTTCTGTTTTATATTTTTCAAGTTGGTATTTGCACTCTGCATCACCAAAAAAAAAATTCATTTGTTGACAGTTCAGCTTTCCATGATTACGTGACCGAATGTGTTTTACGCAGCAAAAAGTAATTTTTTTGTTGTTTCGTAATTTCAGTCATACTTTTAAACTAATTATTCTTCTGCTGTAGTGTTAATAGATAATACAACTTAAAATAGTGTTTCTTTAAATCATTGAAATTATTTTTGAAGAACTTTACCGTAAGGTTAAAAAAAAATATTTTTGTTTAAAAAGACATGAAGGGGCTAGTGTGGACAACTGAAATGGGGCTAGTGTGGACATGTCCGCAGCAGCTGAAATGACTCCAAAAATCGTCAGACCATTTCTAAAAGCCGTTCCAAGAAAGTACGTTACTAAAAAGAAAGAACGACAGATTCACGTATCCCGATTTACCGGGTACCAGCGAAATTTACCGAAATGAAATAGTGGCAAAGCTGCCACAACCACAACAACTGTCGGAAACATCGCGATCAACAAGTTATATGAAGTTTGAAACAACATGGACAAAAAGTATTTGATATTGGCCAAATTGTCACGATCCACGATTCTCAAGATTTCGGCATTACGTTTCTAAAATGAAAGAACGATAGATTTACGCATCCCGATATAGCGGATACCAGCCAAATTCACCGAAATGAAATAGTGACAAAGCTGCCACAAGCACAACAGCTGCCGGGAACATCTCGATCAGCAAGTTATATGAAGATTGATATAAATTTCTCCAAATACAACATGGAATAGCAATTAATTTTTTATTTGTATTATTATTTGTAATACATCATTATTTTCTTGAATAAACATGTATCTGAACTCTTTCTTAACGTTTTTGTATGAATTATCAAGTTTCTTATGGTGTCCACGTTAGCCCCCAGTTAAATCAATGGATGTCCACACTAGCCCCGTATAAGGGGCTAGTGTGGACAAATGTAAGCTCTTTTTAAAATAATTTAATAGTGCATTTATGAAAATAAAAAATCATAACTATTGATGCAATTATGAGGGCAAGAGGTATAAGTAATCGCTAAAAACTACTTTATTACAAAAATGATATATTTTCATATATATTTTTGTAATTATATAAAAATTGTCCACACTAGCCCCCCCCTCCCCTACCTAAAATAGTACACTTTTGCTAGTTAAGCGTATTTTAATAAAAATGAATTTATTCAATATGATTACTCCCACATTGTGCACTTAAGAGGACAGAACATTTAGTGGGTTGATTTGGTTATCAGATTTTTGTTGGGTGTTTGCAGATGATGAGCGCACCTTAGAACAACCATCACTGTAGCCAGGCAAAAAGAATGAGAAAAATAAAACCCAAATGCAAAATTATAATCTCCTATTTTAATTTAAAGCAAATCAAAAACACTCTATCACTGATTGAATTTCAACATTTCGCACGAAACAGCCAAAGTTGCAGAGAGAATTTTCATCTTTTTGCATGTCAGTTTTTCGATATCTTGTTCCATCATTTAATTAGCAAGAAATCTGCTTTCTCCCATATAACTCATTCATAATATCATTCGCTGCATATCTACGACACCAATTTATTTTTAGTTTTTGCTAGTGGCTTGATTCATTTATTCCGTATAGATTTGAAACATTTCCAACCCCCACTCCACCCCACCGCTGCTGCTGCTACTGAATTGTAATCAATTTAATGTTTACAACTCATAACATTCTGTAGTTGACACATGACAAGCTGTCATGATGACAGATATAGACTAAAAGAAAGGAAGAGAGCGGGGGTGTTGAAAAAGTAGAAGAAAGAGAGAGCAAATCCTCGCAGCACTGGATGAAATACAAAAATCCTTGCTTAAATTATGAACCCATATCAAGCCAGGGAAATGAATCAACAAAACTAACCGAACCCCGTGCTGTGCCACAGTAAATCAAAGTAAATTTCATATACTCACACACACACACTCACTCATACTACATATATAAAATTGAATTGAGAATCGAATGCAATGATATGAAAGTTGAGCAGAAATCAGTCGTCGAATTGAGATGAAAAATAATAAACCATAGACAGCGCAAAGCAACGGGCGGAGCTACTAAGTCCCCGCGGTAAAGCTCGGCTGCTGTTGTCGTCGGGTTTGTGCAATCAAGTGGCTGTTGCTAGTCATCCACATGCAATACATGCTTACATATGTACATTTGTATGTCCTTTGGTTCTGTTTTATGGTTTATGTTAAAATCAAAATCAAAATGAAATGAATTCCAAAAAGCCAACAAAAAGCGAGAAAAAAAAATATTGGAAATATGAAAATCAAATTAGAATTGACCACATGGACTCGTCACGTACTTATGGGAATACAATGTCTGATGATGAATTTTTTTTTGCATTCGTCACGTTGCCTACAACTATGCAAATGTTTATATATGTACATGTAAAAGCTCTTTATTATAATTCATACTTTAATAAAATAACAAAAAATATGACCTAACCTGCTGTTCCCTTTCTTACATTAAAGAACTACTCCTTTTTTTTAAAAAAACCATCGATCTGTTGTTGCTTTTCTTTAAGAAAAATTGCATGATTACGAGTTTTGCTACTGAAGGAATTTTTTTCAAATTATAATAATTCACAAATTTTTTTTTAAATGTTTGATTAACCCAGATATGCCTTAAAAAAATTGTGAAGGAGAAATGCAATTATTTCTGCAAAACTTTACTTAAACGGATCCAAAAAGACATTTCTAAGCTTCAAGTAAAAATTTTTATTCAATTTCAAAATCAATCCAAAAAGACATTTCTAAGCTTCAAGTAAAAGTTTTTATTCAATTTCATTACTTTTGGAGCCGCACTGTATAAAGGCCTTCGACATATAACCCATGTACGAAGGTATATCATTTGTATGTGTGAAATTGAACAAAGCACTTAGCGTATGCTCCAACATCACATTTGAAGCTTCTAATGGAAGTTTATTGATGTTAGAATCCACAATTTGACTTATTAATTTTCCATCAATTTGCAGTTGCGAAGTGGCCAGTTTGTCCGTAAGAACTGTTGCTTCCCAGTGTGCCAAACGGTTCATAACTCGTATTGTTTATCCGTTACGGATCAGTAACGGATCTCATTATTCAAACGCACCCACAATTTGCACAGAGGTATGTAGGCATTAAAAGCTTGAATTTTTTGCATATTTTAAAATAACTCGAATGGAGCTACGGCGATATTTCACATAGTATTCACAGTTGCTTTTCGAAGGCCTAATCTTAAGTGCTATATGGCAACTTTAGCGGTTAATGCGTTAACCAGAGATTTATTTATCAACACCGTGAATTGTTTCGGAATTATTTGAAATTTTTTGAACATTGTCTTTGATTCTGGGATTAATCACTCCATTCAATCCTTTTAATTTAAGGATCTTGCAAACGATTTTATTATTTTTATTTTACAGGCTCTAGATTGTACTGCGACCTTAAAGATCTTTTGTACAGCCTCTCTCCCTGTCAAAACAGCTCCAGACTATCTATAAATCTTGTCACTGCAATGGGATTAATTTTACCAAAGTCACCTGGATCTAAAATCTCGGCACCTAAGTACTTAATTCTGCGTCTAAACGCAGCAGGGCATGCACATAGCACATGCTCTGCTGTTTCCAAGTCCTCTAAGCAGAGTCTACAGGAATCATCGTCTACCAACCCCATCTTTTTTAGGTGATAATTTAGTTTACAGTGACCTGTCATTATTTCACTGTATGTTTTAATATCTTTTCTGCTGAGATTTAAAACCGCTTCTACCTTAATTTGTTGTGGATTTATTAGCCTTTTCGCCTGTCGTATGCCCTCCTGGGCCCTCCAGTGATCGACCAGACTATTTTCCTCCCATTCCCGAATTAAGTTATTCTTAAAGCTATTGTTTACTCCGCAGAAGGGTTCCGGGCCTGTGAAAGAATTGAGTGCTCCTCTCTTAGCCAGGCAATCAGCCCTTTCATTGCCCTCATGCCCCTCGTGTCCTGGTATCCAGACAAGAGTAACGTCGTTCCTCCTGGCTAGAGCTTGAAGAAGTTCAAAACACTCCCAGACAAGCTTTGAGTGTATTGAAAAAGCCATTAGTGATTTTAGAGTCGCTTGGCTGTCCGAGTAAATGTAAATGTCAGTGCCGGAAGTGCCCCTTCTTAGACATTCTCTGGCACACAACTCTAAAGCGTGGACCTCCGCCTGAAAAATGGAAGCTGTTTTTCCCATTGCAACTGCTTTTTGGAATCTTGGTCCCACGACTCCAGCTCCTGCGCTGCCATCTTCCATTTTGGACCCATCAGTGAACCACAACTGTGAGCCCTGTATTACATTTATATCCTTCCTCCTCCATTCGGAGCGTTCATTTATGACCACTTTGAATTTTCTGGAGAAAACAAACTTTTTACATAACTTATCGGAGACTGTAAGACATGGTGTATCCCAGAACACGTCCAGGATTTTGACATGTCCTTTTAGATTGCCTTCTTTAAGTTGTTGTAAATGAGGTAGTCTGAGGGCCGCACAGGCTGCTTCTTTCTTAACCATAAGGTGAAGAGGAGTGAGTCCCGTAAGCATGCCTAGGGCTGCTGTCGGACACGTCCTTAGTGCCCCTGTAATACCCAAGCAGGCTGTTCTGAAGATCCTGTTTAGTTCCTTCTGAGCCTTTACTTGGTCTACCTTTGGCCACCATGCTAATGAAGCATACGTGATCATTGGTACAGTGATGGTTTTGTAAGACCATGCCATCATTTTTGGACGTAGTCCCCATGTTTTACCATACAGCCTTTGGCAAGCGTATGTTATTCTAAAGGCTTTATTTATTATGTATGATAGATGACTGTTCCAAGTTAGACTTTTATCTAGGATTACTCCTAGATATTTTATCTCCTCGGAAACCGTTAGAACCGTTTCCCCTAAGTTTAAAGCTTCTAGATTAAGCTTTCTCTTTCGGGTAAAGGGCACCAGTGTGGTTTTACTAGGGTTAATTTCGAGTTCTTTCTCTCGGCACCAGCCTAGAGCTAAGTTGAGAGCTAGTTGCATTCGTTCAGTAACGGTAGAGTTCAATTTGCCTCTAACCATAATAATCAAATCGTCAGCAAAGCCTTGGACTTCGAATTTGTGATCATCTAGAATTTCTAGTAATTCGTCAATGACAAGTATCCATAGAAGCGGTGACAGTACGCCTCCCTGGGGGCATCCTTTAGTTGTCCTCACAGTAAGTCTTTCTGTACCCACTTCATAAATGACTGTCCTATTTTTAAGCATATTGAGGACCCAATCAATGATCATTTTGGGTATTTCCTTTCTAATCAATGCTTCCTCAATTGACTTAAAATACGTGTTGTCAAAAGCTCCCTGTATATCTATAGATGAACAGAGGGCTACTTCCTTGTCCTCCAAAGCCTTCTCGATTTTGGTCGTAAGGCTATGTATGGCGGTTTCAGTCGATTTACCTGATTGGTAAGCGTATTGTTCAGGATGTAAAGGTGAATTCGCGAGGAACACAGCTCTGATAAACTGATCTAAAATTTTCTCCATTGTTTTGAGAAGAAAAGATGTCAGACTTATAGGCCGATAGGCTTTGGGCGTGTGGTCCGCCTTTTTCCCTGCTTTAGGAATGAAAGCCACACGGGCTTTGGTCCAGTCTTTAGGCACTGTTCCTAGTTCTAGGCTTAGTCTGAAAATGTTAGTTAGAATGGGTGCCAGTATATCTATACCTTTCTGCAATAGACAAGGTTGAATATTGTCTGCCCCAGGAGACTTAAATGGGTTAAAAGTGGAGACTGCCCATTTAACTTTGTCAATGGTAAAAATTTTACGGGCTAAGGAGAGGTTTCGTCTGGTTGCCACCAGAAATTTGGTATCCCTGATTTGTTCCCAAGACTCTTCACTCCTAACACAGCCTGGGAAGTGTGTGTCCAGTAGTAGCTGTCCAGTTTCTTCCGGGCTTTCCGTATAATCTCCATTGGCCTTTTTTAGTGTTGAAAGGCCGTTTGAGTGGTCTTTTGTAAAGGACTTCTGGAGTCTTGTAGCTGTTGGGAGTGTCTCAATCCCCTCACAGTACGCTCTCCATGATGCCCTTTTCGACCGTCTCAACTCCTTATTATAGTCTGTTAGGGCAATTCTATATGTTGCCCAATCCCCATTAGATTTAGCCCTATTAAAGAGTTGACGAGCTTTCAGCCGCAACTTATCTAACTCCTCGCTCCACCAAGGCACGTTACGAGAACGCCTTTTGATTTTTGGTGTGCAGCTTTTTTCGATAGCACCAGTAATGATAGTAGTGATTGAGTTAACTTCAAGATCAAGTTCTTGTGAGTTAGTTATTTTTCCGCCAGGCATTCAATACCCTGCTCTAGATGGAATGTATACAAAGTCCAATTTGTTCTTTTAACATCTCTGACTGCAAAGGCGTCTTCTCTATCGCCCCTCAGATCAAAGCTTATGTAACGATGATCCGATAAGGAGATCTCAGCCAACACTTTCCAGTTAGAGATATTATTTGAGATAAAAGTACTAGCCAGGGTAAGATCTAAAACCTCTTTCCTAGCGACATTTACGAAAGTGGGTTCATTACCCCTATTTGCTACCACTAAGTTTTTTGCAGTAATAAAATCAAAGATCGACTCACCTCTCTTATTTATATCCGTGCTGCCCCATACTGTGTGATGTGCGTTGGCGTCGCAGCATACTACCCACTGGAGGTTTTTGCTGTGGCAGTATTCCGCGAGCTGCGTGAGCTCATGGGTTACCGCCTCCTCCGAATCGCCCGGGAGGTAGAGGGAAGCCAGGACTAAGTTTTTCTTCCCTCTGGCACTAGGCACCTCTGCCTGGACAGCTACCAGGTCCCTTTGGATGAGTTCTGAAATGGGAAGAAATTTAATATGTTTATTGATTAGGATAGCCGCCCGCGGACGATCGACTTTGCTATCGTAGACCAACTTACATGTTTTTGTGGAAAGGCCATTTATGGAGCCTTTAGAAGCCCATGGCTCCTGAATAGCTACAAAAGCTAAGTTTTTGTTGTCCACCATGTCACTCAGTCTGTAAGAGGCTGCTGTTGCCCGGTGGAGGTTGATTTGGAGGCAGCTTAAGTGCCTCCAACTGGTGTGGTCTGCATTGAGTTCGGACTGGGGCATTAGTTGCCCTTCCGGACGATAAAATCAATCATAAAATGCAATTTTTTAAGTGTTAAAAATAAGAAGAAAAATGAAAATATTTCGAAAAGAATTGGAAACTGAAGAAACAAAACTGTATATCAGTTTTCGACTCCACAAAATTCCTCGAAGTATAAATTTTATCCTTGTTGATTTCCGTGAAGACCACCCAAGTGAGTTATAATCTAATTAAGTATTTTATTTGAATCATTATAAACAATCTTTAAATAACATACATATCTTTCCAGAAATGCAGCACAAAAAAACTATGAAAATACCACAAGTGTCGATTGAAAGTAAAAAAAGCTAAAGCGCATGCTCGACTTGGTATCATTTTCAACTCGCAAGCTGCTACACAACATATGGCCACCTAAAAAGTCATCAATAAAAACAACCAAGAGCAAAGTAGACCGTAACAGCTCGAACTGTTTAAACTGAAATTTATCGTCTGTTTGTTGGCCAAATGTCAGAACGAAAACCTTAAAATCGTTGCCTTGTTTTATGTTAAATATATAAATAAATTATTTTCGTCCTCCATACGCTCCACTTCGACAATGAGCGCGCGATCAATCCCTGATGGCCTAAACTTGATAATAATGATTGCGCAGAAATGTCGTTTTCATTCTTTTTTTTTTTGGTTCTTTTGTTTTAGTTATATCTACTGCCAACGATACAACAATGTGGCAGCATCATCATCATTAAGTCTGAAATGTATCAACGGCATGAAGCAACATAAGGTCTGCCGATTGGGACGAGTGTTTCCTACTTTTTTTTTTTTTCATAGCACATTTTACCTTTGGTTGTGCCATTTTTCGCCTTACCTGATCTTGATCAACGTTTTTTTATCTTCATTGCTTTGGCGTAGTTATGTCGGCTTTTTTTTGTCTCCACTCCGCTGAATTGTCTTTATATATCGTTTATTTCATTATTGAACGTGACTGTCAGAGATCAACGATCAACATCAACTGTCATTCTTTCAATTTTTTGCTGTTGTTGTTGATTTCGTATATCTCCGCTGCTGTTGCCAGTTGTTGTTGATTTTGCATTTCAATGAGCTGCGTTGATCGATTTTGCTCTTAATGTTCCTAGCTACCTGTCTCTGGCGTATTGATCCTGTTTTAATACCCCGATGGTCATCTTACAATGATCACTTCTTTTATTATGCAGGTATTTCGTTTGTTTGTTTGTTTCTTCCTCTGTCAGTTGCTTGGATGACTTCCATCATCGTTCGATTGTTCGAAGATCTCATGCATAAATTCATTCATAATTTTTTTTCTAGAAATTTTTTTTTTTTTTTAATTGCAATTGTTGTTATTGGGTATAAGAACTTTAGCTGAGAAAGAAAAAACAAAAATAATCGAGGTATTTAGAAGCGAAAGACTACATAATAGTTTTGATTCGAAAAGTTAGTCTGATTGTCTTGGCAGTTACCCAACTTTAAATAGTCAAATTTCATAGATTGTAATAGGTTTGATGTTAGTAATTTTATCTTTTCTACTAAACAAGATGAGATCTATCTGTCTGAGCGTATTCCTTAGCAATTTAGAGTTGTGAAATGAGTGGGTAAGTCAAGCTTACCAAACTTTCCAGATTTTGCGGCACAGTCACTCATTTGTTGCTTTTGTCCCGCAGTTTTTTTTTCGTGCAAGAAAATCCCGGAATTATGTGCTGATTGTCTAGCATTTGCTCATATTAGATAATGGGTGCTATTATTGATTCCGTTCGATGAGGAAATTTTCGCGGAAAGAAATATCGTTCATTTATGACCACTTTGAATTTTCTGGAGAAAACAAACTTTTTCATAACTTATCGGAGACTGTAAGACATGGTGTATCCCAGAACACGTCCAGGATTTTGACATGTCCTTTTAGATTGCCTTCTTTAAGTTGTTGTAAATGAGGTAGTCTGAGGGCCGCACAGGCTGCTTCTTTCTTAACCATAAGGTGAAGAGGAGTGAGTCCCGTAAGCATGCCTAGGGCTGCTGTCGGACACGTCCTTAGTGCCCCTGTAATACCCAAGCAGGCTGTTCTGAAGATCCTGTTTAGTTCCTTCTGAGCCTTTACTTGGTCTACCTTTGGCCACCATGCTAATGAAGCATACGTGATCATTGGTACAGTGATGGTTTTGTAAGACCATGCCATCATTTTTGGACGTAGTCCCCATGTTTTACCATACAGCCTTTGGCAAGCGTATGTTATTCTAAAGGCTTTATTTATTATGTATGATAGATGACTGTTCCAAGTTAGACTTTTATCTAGGATTACTCCTAGATATTTTATCTCCTCGGAAACCGTTAGAACCGTTTCCCCTAAGTTTAAAGCTTCTAGATTAAGCTTTCTCTTTCGGGTAAAGGGCACCAGTGTGGTTTTACTAGGGTTAATTTCGAGTTCTTTCTCTCGGCACCAGCCTAGAGCTAAGTTGAGAGCTAGTTGCATTCGTTCAGTAACGGTAGAGTTCAATTTGCCTCTAACCATAATAATCAAATCGTCAGCAAAGCCTTGGACTTCGAATTTGTGATCATCTAGAATTTCTAGTAATTCGTCAATGACAAGTATCCATAGAAGCGGTGACAGTACGCCTCCCTGGGGGCATCCTTTAGTTGTCCTCACAGTAAGTCTTTCTGTACCCACTTCATAAATGACTGTCCTATTTTTAAGCATATTGAGGACCCAATCAATGATCATTTTGGGTATTTCCTTTCTAATCAATGCTTCCTCAATTGACTTAAAATACGTGTTGTCAAAAGCTCCCTGTATATCTATAGATGAACAGAGGGCTACTTCCTTGTCCTCCAAAGCCTTCTCGATTTTGGTCGTAAGGCTATGTATGGCGGTTTCAGTCGATTTACCTGATTGGTAAGCGTATTGTTCAGGATGTAAAGGTGAATTCGCGAGGAACACAGCTCTGATAAACTGATCTAAAATTTTCTCCATTGTTTTGAGAAGAAAAGATGTCAGACTTATAGGCCGATAGGCTTTGGGCGTGTGGTCCGCCTTTTTCCCTGCTTTAGGAATGAAAGCCACACGGGCTTTGGTCCAGTCTTTAGGCACTGTTCCTAGTTCTAGGCTTAGTCTGAAAATGTTAGTTAGAATGGGTGCCAGTATATCTATACCTTTCTGCAATAGACAAGGTTGAATATTGTCTGCCCCAGGAGACTTAAATGGGTTAAAAGTGGAGACTGCCCATTTAACTTTGTCAATGGTAAAAATTTTACGGGCTAAGGAGAGGTTTCGTCTGGTTGCCACCAGAAATTTGGTATCCCTGATTTGTTCCCAAGACTCTTTACTCCTAACACAGCCTGGGAAGTGTGTGTCCAGTAGTAGCTGTCCAGTTTCTTCCGGGCTTTCCGTATAATCTCCATTGGCCTTTTTTAGTGTTGAAAGGCCGTTTGAGTGGTCTTTTGTAAAGGACTTCTGGAGTCTTGTAGCTGTTGGGAGTGTCTCAATCCCCTCACAGTACGCTCTCCATGATGCCCTTTTCGACCGTCTCAACTCCTTATTATAGTCTGTTAGGGCAATTCTATATGTTGCCCAATCCCCATTAGATTTAGCCCTATTAAAGAGTTGACGAGCTTTCAGCCGCAACTTATCTAACTCCTCGCTCCACCAAGGCACGTTACGAGAACGCCTTTTGATTTTTGGTGTGCAGCTTTTTTCGATAGCACCAGTAATGATAGTAGTGATTGAGTTAACTTCAAGATCAAGTTCTTGTGAGTTAGTTATTTTTCCGCCAGGCATTCAATACCCTGCTCTAGATGGAATGTATACAAAGTCCAATTTGTTCTTTTAACATCTCTGACTGCAAAGGCGTCTTCTCTATCGCCCCTCAGATCAAAGCTTATGTAACGATGATCCGATAAGGAGATCTCAGCCAACACTTTCCAGTTAGAGATATTATTTGAGATAAAAGTACTAGCCAGGGTAAGATCTAAAACCTCTTTCCTAGCGACATTTACGAAAGTGGGTTCATTACCCCTATTTGCTACCACTAAGTTTTTTGCAGTAATAAAATCAAAGATCGACTCACCTCTCTTATTTATATCCGTGCTGCCCCATACTGTGTGATGTGCGTTGGCGTCGCAGCATACTACCCACTGGAGGTTTTTGCTGTGGCAGTATTCCGCGAGCTGCGTGAGCTCATGGGTTACCGCCTCCTCCGAATCGCCCGGGAGGTAGAGGGAAGCCAGGACTAAGTTTTTCTTCCCTCTGGCACTAGGCACCTCTGCCTGGACAGCTACCAGGTCCCTTTGGATGAGTTCTGAAATGGGAAGAAATTTAATATGTTTATTGATTAGGATAGCCGCCCGCGGACGATCGACTTTGCTATCGTAGACCAACTTACATGTTTTTGTGGAAAGGCCATTTATGGAGCCTTTAGAAGCCCATGGCTCCTGAATAGCTACAAAAGCTAAGTTTTTGTTGTCCACCATGTCACTCAGTCTGTAAGAGGCTGCTGTTGCCCGGTGGAGGTTGATTTGGAGGCAGCTTAAGTGCCTCCAACTGGTGTGGTCTGCATTGAGTTCGGACTGGGGCATTAGTTGCCCTTCCGGACGATAAAATCAATCATAAAATGCAATTTTTTAAGTGTTAAAAATAAGAAGAAAAATGAAAATATTTCGAAAAGAATTGGAAACTGAAGAAACAAAACTGTATATCAGTTTTCGACTCCACAAAATTCCTCGAAGTATAAATTTTATCCTTGTTGATTTCCGTGAAGACCACCCAAGTGAGTTATAATCTAATTAAGTATTTTATTTGAATCATTATAAACAATCTTTAAATAACATACATATCTTTCCAGAAATGCAGCACAAAAAAACTATGAAAATACCACAAGTGTCGATTGAAAGTAAAAAAAGCTAAAGCGCATGCTCGACTTGGTATCATTTTCAACTCGCAAGCTGCTACACAACATATGGCCACCTAAAAAGTCATCAATAAAAACAACCAAGAGCAAAGTAGACCGTAACAGCTCGAACTGTTTAAACTGAAATTTATCGTCTGTTTGTTGGCCAAATGTCAGAACGAAAACCTTAAAATCGTTGCCTTGTTTTATGTTAAATATATAAATAAATTATTTTCGTCCTCCATACGCTCCACTTCGACAATGAGCGCGCGATCAATCCCTGATGGCCTAAACTTGATAATAATGATTGCGCAGAAATGTCGTTTTCATTCTTTTTTTTTTTGGTTCTTTTGTTTTAGTTATATCTACTGCCAACGATACAACAATGTGGCAGCATCATCATCATTAAGTCTGAAATGTATCAACGGCATGAAGCAACATAAGGTCTGCCGATTGGGACGAGTGTTTCCTACTTTTTTTTTTTTTCATAGCACATTTTACCTTTGGTTGTGCCATTTTTCGCCTTACCTGATCTTGATCAACGTTTTTTTATCTTCATTGCTTTGGCGTAGTTATGTCGGCTTTTTTTTGTCTCCACTCCGCTGAATTGTCTTTATATATCGTTTATTTCATTATTGAACGTGACTGTCAGAGATCAACGATCAACATCAACTGTCATTCTTTCAATTTTTTGCTGTTGTTGTTGATTTCGTATATCTCCGCTGCTGTTGCCAGTTGTTGTTGATTTTGCATTTCAATGAGCTGCGTTGATCGATTTTGCTCTTAATGTTCCTAGCTACCTGTCTCTGGCGTATTGATCCTGTTTTAATACCCCGATGGTCATCTTACAATGATCACTTCTTTTATTATGCAGGTATTTCGTTTGTTTGTTTGTTTCTTCCTCTGTCAGTTGCTTGGATGACTTCCATCATCGTTCGATTGTTCGAAGATCTCATGCATAAATTCATTCATAATTTTTTTTCTAGAAATTTTTTTTTTTTTTTAATTGCAATTGTTGTTATTGGGTATAAGAACTTTAGCTGAGAAAGAAAAAACAAAAATAATCGAGGTATTTAGAAGCGAAAGACTACATAATAGTTTTGATTCGAAAAGTTAGTCTGATTGTCTTGGCAGTTACCCAACTTTAAATAGTCAAATTTCATAGATTGTAATAGGTTTGATGTTAGTAATTTTATCTTTTCTACTAAACAAGATGAGATCTATCTGTCTGAGCGTATTCCTTAGCAATTTAGAGTTGTGAAATGAGTGGGTAAGTCAAGCTTACCAAACTTTCCAGATTTTGCGGCACAGTCACTCATTTGTTGCTTTTGTCCCGCAGTTTTTTTTTCGTGCAAGAAAATCCCGGAATTATGTGCTGATTGTCTAGCATTTGCTCATATTAGATAATGGGTGCTATTATTGATTCCGTTCGATGAGGAAATTTTCGCGGAAAGAAATATCGTTCGATATGAAAACTACTATTATTGATTCCGACGGTAGTGGAATATCGAATGAAAATATTGGGAGCCCTGAAATAAGAACATCTCTAACATTTTGACAGATGACAATGGATAAAAAAAAATAAACAGAAGTGTAAACAGTGAAATCTTGTAAAAATTTAATAATTTTTTAAAAATGTAAACAATTAAATGGATACAATAGCGTTTTTTGACAGTGAAAGCGACCGCGACGATTGCGTTGATCTCAGAATTGAGAGAAAAATATTGAGGCTCAATTTTGGGGACATATTTCAACTGAAGGACATAGAGTGAAGTGAGTTACAACATGTTAATTTGAATAGATGCGCTTGCTTAATTAAAAAAAAATTCTTAATTTACAGCTTCCAACGAAATTTCCGCCTAAATAAAGTGGCATTTAACTCGCTCCAAAATTTTTTTAGCTCTGCAGGCTGCCGCTGTGTAAATCCACCAGCAATATCCAAGTTTTCTTGCATTTGTTGCACCATAATTTCTAGTTGGTGCCTATTTGTAAATTTCTCCCGCTTATTCCTAAAAAATTTTTAATTTTAAGCACATATATTAATATTTTCATCAATAACTACGGCGTTATAACCAAAAAAACTTACATTTTTAACTTTTTATAGCCTTACCGACACAAAAATTTAGCGGAAAGAAATTCCTGAAAAATATCTATCCGTCGGAATCAAGAATACACAAAAATAAACGTCACTTCGATGTCAGGGATGTTAAATTTCTCAAAGTACGTGCGGAACCAATAATGCCAAATTTATCTGTTTTGCGGAACAGTGATGACAGATGTATCGAATTTTCGGAATCAATAATAGCAAAATTTGCTTCCGCGCGGAAAGTACTTTCCGACGGAATCAAGAATAGCACCCAATATAAAAATGACTGTGTGTGTCTGTCTGAAGCATTGTCAAATGAGCTGAAAGTTGGAAAATGAGTGTGTCTCAAGTATGGAAATATTTCTATGGTAAACACTAAGGTTTCCGAAGACCATCCGAAGGCTTCATAGTCAAAACGAAAAATATCTTGGTGCACTAGAGGGAAAAGATCTATAGCGAACTATCAACAAACTTCAATCGATAGTTTTTTTAGAACACCCAAAGATCACCCGAAGACTTTATAGTTAAAACAAAGTACCTCTAGGTATACGAGAAGGAAAAAATCTATGACGGACTATCAACAAACCTTAATTAATAGTTTTCTGTGACACCCGAAGGTTTCCGAAGGTCACCCGAAGGCAGGTTTTACGCAATAGTGTAAATTAAGCTATTGGGAACCAAAACCAAAACAAACATGCCTCGCAAAGCCGACAGAGAAGGCTTGTATTAGGTAAAAGTAACTGTTTTTGTTCTGCTTATATTATTGAAACTATTTAATTAAAAGCTCAATTATTATTTACTCAAATTCAATGCGACAAAATAAAGTATGCTGCAGAGCTTCGGTTTCAGTTCCGAAAGATGGAAACTTCTGAATCATTTTGATCTCCAACTACGCTTCTGAAAGTTTTGAATCGTAAAATCATATTTAATATATTCGGTTCCAGTTTGGTTATGAGCAAAACTTCTTTTGGCCTTTAGTCTTGGTTCTTGTTATTTTTTGAGACGAAATTCAATTTCAAGTATAAAATCATCTCTAAACTCAAATATGACATCATAAAAATCCAACTTCTTTGGAAAAATAAGTTTTAGAATTTTGAAATGCTCAACCATCCTTAGAAATTTTTTCAAGATCAAAACCGTGACTTACTGCCAAAGGCTCAGCCCAAGATCAAGACTCAATTTGGTCTTGGTTTGATCATCACTATTTGGATTCCGGGAAAATTGCACTCAAAAAAAAAAAATAGTAGATGTACTAATACAATAATTTGGGAGAATAAAATGATGTTACCTGGAAAGTTTTGCGGGATTTTCGCAAATGAGTTATTTTATAGATTTCGATGTGCTCTTTCAGAATTTCAACTTTGCTACCTCAAATCGTGTTCGCTCGCGCCGCCATATTGAAAAAATGGCGTCCAAAATCAGTTTTTTACAAATATCTCTTTAACGGTTACATTAAGAGAAAACTATAGTGGCGCAATATTGTAGCTTATAATATTTTCTATAAAAATGACTTCTTAATTGTTTCTGTCTGACTTTTAACTCAGGAGATATCCTAATTCAAAATTTGAAAAAAATTAGTAAATTGTGCATGCGCTTATGAGAAGGCACAGTGATGTGTTGAGCTTAAGATTACGATAACTTGAGAACGGTGAGTTACACATTCAAAGCAACAACATCTATTGATAGCAAATTATTTTCGCTATAAGCTACATTTTATTTTTTTTCACATGACCTATAGTTTACGAGATATTTTTTCAACCAACCTAAAATTTAGAAAATAACCGTTTTTTTCAAAATAGCTCCAAAACGGTTGGTCCTAGAAAAAAAATTGTTCATACATTTTGTAGAACGTTCAATTCCCTATAAGAATCTCTCCGAGCTATTTTTTTGTCAGGCTTACCCTCCATGAGATATCGCGACTTGAAAATCATTCAAAATTGAACATAGTATGGAGCATAGTAAGGACCGTGCCATGTTTTATGAGTAAATTTTAAACACCTTATAAAGCAGGCGTTGATTGTGCAATGTCTTACCAACTTATGTCAATAAAATATGACATTTATGTTGTTTCGAAAAATTAATTTAGTTTGGAAAATTTTTCAAAGGCGTTAGCAATGAAGGGACTTAATCCAAAACAACGCGAGGCAATTCTTTGCAAATGGTGTAAGAAAATAATGTCTTACATAAAAATTGCCAAAGAAGAAGGCGTAAGCGCATTGGCGGTTCAGAAAACTACAAAGCAGAGCATTATACTCTTGATGATTTACCTGGAAGAGGCCGAAAAAAAGATAAAAAGCTATTATCAAAAATTGACCAAAGAATAATAAGTGTTTTTACAAAAGAAAAAGAAATATCTGTTCGTGATTGCGTTAAAAAATGTGGTACCTCGTCTTCAACTGTCCAACGTGTTAAGGTGAGGAACAACTTTAGAACCTATAGAAAGCAGAAATGTCCAAAAAGAAGCAAAGTTCAAAGTGCAAGAGCAAAACAACGAGCCCGTAAGTTGTATCGCCATATTTTAAACAAAAAATTTTAATGCAATGTAATGGATGATGAAACTTACGTCAAATTGGACTACAAAACCCTACCAGGCCCCCAATTTTTTTTAGTTAATAAAGAAGAAAAGATAACTACAGCCGATAAATCAATTTAATGCGAAAAATTTGGAAAAAAACTAATGGTTTGGCAAGCAATTTGTCAGTGCGGTAAGGCTTCTTCTCCTTTCGTCACAAACAAAACAATGAACCAAGAAATATACCTCAAGGAGTGTCTTAAGAAGAGACTTCTTCCGCTTAGTAAAGAGCACTCTAATAAGCCATCTTCCGTGGTAAATTGGTACGATAGTGAAAATCTTGATTATGTAAAGAAAGAGCTGAACCCACCAAACTGCCCAGAACTTCGTCCAATAGAAAGATTTTAGGCAATTACAAAAAGAGATTTAAAGCAAACATGTAAGCCCGCAGATTCAGTAAAAAAGTTCAAATACAACTGGAGCCGTATGGTCAAGAAGCGTGGAGAAATGTTGGCAAAAAATTTAATGAAGGACGTAAAGAAAAAGGTTAGAAAAATGGGTTCAGGGGAGCAAATTTAATTAAATATCTTAATGAAAGTTGACATAAGAATCTGATGTATCAGAGTATTTGTGTAAATAAAAATTATATTTTATTACTATTAAAATACTCGTATAATGCATTTTTACTGTACTCATAAATAATGGCACGGTCCATACAATGTTCAATTTTAAATAATTTTCAAGACGCGATTTATCATGAACGGTAAGTCGAACGAAAAAACAGTTCGGAAAGACCCCTAAAGGAAATTGAACGTTCTACAAAATGCGAGAAATTTTATTTTTCTAGAGCGAACCGTTTTGAAGCTATTTTGAAAAAACGGTTTGTTGATAAAATATCTCGTAAACTATAGGTCATGTGAAAAAAAATTAAATGTAGCTTATAGTGAAAGTAATTTCCTATAAATAAGTAAATGTTTTTGCTTTGAATGTGTGACTTACCGTTCATGAGTTATCGTAATTTTAAGCTTAACACATCACTGTTCTCATAAGCGGCATGCACAATTTACTAATTTTTTTCAAATTTTGAATTAGGATATCTCCTGAGTTAAAAGTCAGACGGAAACAATTAAGAAGTCATTTTTATAGAAAATATTATAAGCTACAATATTGCACCACTATAGTTTTCTCGAAACGTAATCGTTAAAGAGTTATTTGTAAAAAACTGATTTTGGACGCCATTTTTCCAATATGGCGGCGAGAGCGAACACGATTTGAGGTAGCAAAGTTGAAATTCTGAAACAGCACATCGAAATCTATAAAATAACTCATTTGCAAAAATCCCACAGGTAAAACTACCAAATGACTGTACTATACTACCTATTCTCTTATAAATTTTACCAGAAATTCAGGTCCAAATAGCAAACACTGCCCACTGAAGTAAATTTAACCATACATTCTAGTAGCTTTTTTGAAAAAATCTAAGTGAAAAAAGATGTACAAGTTTTTGTCTTGCGTATTAATAGATAGATATCTCCCATAGACATTTCAAAAAGCCTATCACCCTGTATTTTTGACGTTTTTTAGTCAATTATTTAAGAAAGTCCCACAATGGCATTTCGTTCTAAGGCGAAAGAATAAGGACGGGTTGAACCTGAAGTTTCCAGATACCTATGTAAAGTCTACCCGGAATTCTATTTATGTATATCGACCTTCGCTTGATTTTACCTTGAGATAACAAAAGGCAACTCTACATTGCCTCGTAGAACTAATTTCAATCACGGCGTAATCTTATATGAAGCCTGCTAATGTTGCTATGGAATAAGACTAGCTTGACCAAGCGTCTTGTACGTTGTACTTAAACAGTTTATCGCTGAAAGAATAAATATGGGATTTAGTTTTCTTTTTCATTAAAGCAACTAAACTATTAAACATAAATTCTATAAATTATACTTTTTGTTTCTATGGCAAGTCTGCTTCAGCGCTTAATCAACCTTACTCAATGAAAAGGTATCAAAGCGATTTAAGCAACGCCAAGAAATGTAACACGAAAATTAATTTTTTCTTTCTTTATTTTTATACTTCTTCCTTCATATGTTTCGACTGCTTCTTTATTTGCTTCATTTCATCATCATAAGCTGCCTGGCGTTGTTTTGTGTTAACAGACTTCCAACTTCTACCTGTTCCCTTTCCTTCTCCCATATGGTAATGTTCGGCGCAAATTTTATGGCTTGCACTTTTATTTATGGCCAACATATTTTGACAGCTAACATTGAACTGCAAGTTGTTAGTATTGTGGATGTTGTTGGTTTTTGTTGTTTTTGTCGTTAAGTTTTATTTTTATTTTCTTCAGAATTATATATGTACGCTTGTAGTTCTTGTAAGTTCTTCAAGATTTACTGACTCGCAGTTCGTTAAATAGAAATATTTACTTAAGGAAAAGTTAAAGCATTTAGTTTGCTGTGTCTATTACAGTAAAAGTGAAAACTAAATTCCGAATACTTAAATTTTGGATATACCCCCAAAAAGGTAGCAAAAATCTTTACAAAATAATGAATGTTGTTGTACAGCAAACAATCCACCACACAACCAAAACCCTACATGAGGAACAAATCTAATTTGAATTCTTCACGTGGCTTTGCAAACAACATGTTTTTGGCAGAAATTTTGTAGATTTGCTTCCAGATAGATAGTGAGTAAATAAAATGCAGTGAATGCAGATTAAAATTCAAATTCATGCATGAACCACTAACTGCAACAACAACAGCAACGATTGCACATAGACAACATAAATAAACAACAACAGCAGCAACAACAAAAATGGTAGAAAAATGCATATGCAAAAGTATTCGAAAAAACAAAAAAAAAAAAAAAAACACAAAATGCTAAACACCTAACTTGAAATAATAGTGAGCATTGCCCTAATATGAATTCTTCAGATTCCTAGTTGTTTTATCAATGAAAAGTTAAATATTAACAAAAAGCTTGCAATTAAAAGCATAGTATTTGGTGAGGATTTATTTGAGAGTGGCATATTAGAAACCGGACCTTGAAACTTTTATAGTTTTATTCAAAAAGTTTTATAAATAAAAAAAGTTTTTATTGAAAAATATTATAAAAAAAATTTGAATTTTCAATTTAAGAAGTTCAGAAAAACTTACAAAAAAAAAGTTTAGCTTAAAGTTTTTTTTACTATTATTTAATTTATTTGTGTTACATATCGCGCCCTAAGCGCCACAACAACGTATGCACCATTTTTTTTTTTTTATGCAAATATGTTCTAAAATGTCATTCACATCTATGTATATGTCAAATATTAAAATTGAATTTCATATATTTACAAAGATATCGCACTTTAAATTATATTGTAAGAGCCACATGTGTTTTTTTGTTGACCGCAAAAATAACGTAAGCACCTCAAAAACCAGAGAAGGAGGCGTGGCAGGTTTGGAAAAGTATATAAAAGTGTGCTATATATCGTCGGGTTAAAACTACAACTATGTAGACATCTACATATATTGATGTTTTGAGTTAAGTATACAGAAACATGAAAATAAACAGTTCTATGCTCCAGTCTAGTCGGTTTTTTGAAATGTAGTACCCATCCAATTTTATATAAAGAATAAAAAGCAAAAAACTGCAAAATCCCATACAAGAAATCAATTTCAAAAATCTTTAAACGCTTTTTCCTCAAATCATGAAAAATGTAGATGTCTAGCTGTAGTTTTAACCCGAAGATATCTCCTCGTGCTACAATTTATAATTAACATTTTCTTATGACTGTGCAAAAGTGCAAAAAGTATTTCATATTTATACTTAATACCGGCAAAAACCAATACTATTACATAAAAGAAAGAGCAAAAGGGTGCGACACAAATACATTAGAACACAAAATACTTGAAGTTATAAAAGGACATGTACACTAGATAGTATCGATTTATATAAAAAAATAAAGTTCGTCGTAAACCTCCATTTTGAAAACTTATCAGTGCCCTAAAGTACCAAGAAAATTGAAGCCCATAAAAAATCATAAAACTCTGCAAAGTTTCCTCAAGTTGTTGAAATTGAAGGAGTTATAGCAAATATAAGACTTCAGTACAAAATATGAAAAACAGGATATTAAAGATTCTTTTTTTTTATTTATTTCCATATGGAATATGGCATAGTTTTGGGGGCGATTTTAATTTTTGAACATCCTGTTTTTCATATTTTGTACTAAAGTTTTATATTCGCTATAACTTCTTCAATTTCAACAATTTGGGGAAACTTCGTGGAAATGATTTTTTTTTTTATGGGTTTTAATTACATGAATTGTCTTTTGCATCTTAGAGTGGTAGAAACTGAGATAATGAGTACAACTTGTTGAAAAAAGCATTTAAGATAAATTATTTTTATGAACTATATATAGCCCATATTGAGACATTTGCAGCGATATACCATACTTGATGATCGGACGTCAATGGCGGAGTAATAGGAAAAAATCCATTAGCTACTTATTTGGTGGTCGAAAAAAAAAATTTTTTTTTTTCGTTAAAAATCAACAACGATAAGCTTTCAAAATGGGGGCCTTACAGTGAACTTTATATTTTTTGGGGATCGATACTTTCTAATGTACACAAGGCATTTGTCGTTAACATTTCCTAAATATTTCTTCTGCTCAAAACTGAAGTTGATGCTGTATTTGTTCTTCGTTGTTGTTTTACTCCTTTACTTATGTTTTCTGAGTTTTTGCTTTCTTCGACGAAAATCCCTTTTAGGATAACGTTACGTAATGTTAAAAATATGAAAATTCAAAATCCGATTTTAGTATTTTTGGCAACGTAACACAAAATGGTGTATGCAAGCATAAACATATCTATATATAAAGGTATTTTGTTTATATGTATGTGTGATATTGCTGCATATGTGTGTGTGTGTGTGTGTGCGTTTATGTCACTGATGATTTGATTACGTTTTATATTGTACGTAGTCGGACATACATGCAAATACATATGTAAATAAATAACTACGTAACTATGAGTAAAAGTGGCAGAAATAGGTAAGCTTTAGGGTGGCTTGAATTTAGATTTTATTTTCTTAGAACTATATTAGTGCTGGAAGTTGGAAACAATACCTTATATAGATTGACTTACACTATTCGCCACAGTTTTTATATTCTGCCAAGCAATGCCACCAGTTCCATAACTTGTTATTTAAAAAAATTTTTCAGAAAAAATTTGAGTGTTCCAAGCTTATATTTTAGAATAAATACTAAGACAAAAGATATTTTTCGATTCGAAAAAAAATTTATCGCAGAAAGTACTAGTTAATAGAATCCACCTTAGCAGATACGAATTCAAAAAAGAAGATTTTGTCATTGCCAAAAACTTTAAAGAAAATGGAATACAAGTGTTGAACATTAATAATGCATGATGTTGATTGTTTTTGTATGACAAACGTGTGACACAATAACAGCAACAACATCAGCAGTAATAGATCAAAAAGTGGCCAGAACAAAGATTGCAGTTGTTTCTTGCAGTAGAAAGTGACTTTCATTAAAATGCATAAGCAAAATATGGGTTAAATACTCGAAAGAGAGCATTTTGCATAAATTGTGTGCGTTTCTTTCTCTTTATGCATCTAAGCAGTCGATAGTAAAAGGAAAAATAATAAAAATTACATCTTAATTGAATTGTTTATTATGCAAACATTCCAAGACAGAAAAAAAACTTTAATCGAATATGCATCGCATACAAAGGACCAAAGGTCATTTCTTTAAACAACAAAAAAAAAAAAGGAGAAACACTTGCGGCAGTGAATTATAATTTTTTCTGCCCTTGTCTCCGCATTTTATTTAAATTTCTTACTTAACATGTTTGCAAGCAACACGAAACACACAAAAAAAAAAAGAAGGACGACAAGAAAAAGGCAGAGTCTTCTTAGCGTCAACAACTAACCCTTTTACAACTCATTTCTACTGGCGCAGCCTTACCCCATCAACAAAAAAAAGGGCAAACATTTTTTGACATTTGTGGATCTGCTGCTGCCTTTGGCCAATTGTTATGATGTCTCCCCTCACATTTCTTTTCACATTTTTTTCTGTACGCAAATCATTTCCAAATGCCTTGGTATGCGTTTGGTTTTGCTTTGGCCAATATTTTTTCGAAAGCAGAAAAACAAAATTTAAGGATTCGCCATGTGTGTAGAACGCTTCCGCTCAGCGGACTACATCAATAATAATACGGAAATCGGATTTAATTTAATAATTTGATGATTCGGTTTTTTTTCTTTCTTCGCATTTCATTGCGTTGCTTGTCATGAGTGGTGTCCTTTTTGCCAAAAAAATATAACAAATATTGAGCATTCCATGCATACATATGAGCACACGCATACACATTGCTGTCTATGTAAGTATATATGTGTGTTAGTGTTGAAGATTTGCAATCGCCTGGAGTGGATTTCATATGAAAAAAAAAACTAGTAAGGGTGTAAATTTTGGCCTGGCCAAAAAATAAATACCCTACACTGCAGTATTTTGAAAATTTTGCTTATATGGGAGGTGCCACTCCCTCTTGTCCGAGTACACCCAGTTTTTGTTCAGAGCTTGCATTCATAGTTTTTAGTGTCAGAGTGAAATTTTGTTGGATTATCTCAAAAAACTCTTTCAGTATAGCATTTTGAATCTTTTGCTTATATGGGAGGTGCCACGCCCCCTTGTGTGATTTCACCCAATTTTTGCTGAGAGCTTTCATTTATAATTTTTAGTGTCTGAATCAAATTTGGTTCGAATATCTCAAAAAACGCTTTCAGTAAAGCGTTTTGAAGCTTTTGCTTATATGGGAGGTGCCACGCCCTCTTGTGCGAGTACACCCAGTTTTTTTTCAGAGCTTGCATTCATAGTTTTTAGTGTCAGAGTGAGATTTAGTTGGATTATCTCAAAAAACTTTTTCAGTATATCATTTTGAAATTTTTGCTTATATGGGAGGTGCCACGCCCCCTTGTACGATTTCAACCAATTTTTGCTGAGAGCTTTCATTTATGACTCTTAGTGTCTGAGTCAAAGTTGGTTCGAATATCTCAAAAAACGCTTTCAGTATAGCGTTTTGAAGCTTTTGCTTATATGGGAGGTGCCACGCCCTCTTGTCCGAATTCGCTCAGTTTTTTATCAGAGCTTGCGCTTACAATTCGTAGTGTTTATATGTATTGTGGTTGCATTGTCGTGAAAAATACTTCTAAAATTGCATTTTGAATATAATTTTTATATGGGCGGTAGGCGTGTCCGTTGACCGATTTTGCTCATTTTCAATCCCCCGAGCTAACTTTGACGACGAAGGCAGTGTACCAAATTTCATTGAATTATCTTGCTCAGTTTTCCCAAAAAGTGTATTTCAACACACAGCCAGCCAGCCAGCCAGCCAGCCAGCCAGCCAGACAGACGGACATGGCTATATCGACTCAGGAGGTGACGCTGATCAAGAATATATATACTTTTCTATACCTGCCACGCCTCCTTCTCTGCGTTACAAACGGAAGGACAAAGTGAATATACCCTGGGTGTAGGGTATAAAAAAAAAAATAATTCCCAGTGGAGTTCGTTGAACGAAACGAAATGGTTAAAATCGACAAAACGATGGTATGCATAAAATGAAAGTATCCTTGTGCCACGCACATAGAAACATAAACACAACGGCGACTATGCAAAAAAAAGAAAGAAGAAATGTGATTGTTTTGGATTATATGAGTGTATGATGATGTTTGTTGTTATGATTACTCTGAAATTGTGAAGTGTTGTTGTAGAAAAACGAATTTGCTGACAAGTGAACACGTCTGTGAATAATGTGCAGAGATTTTCAGCATTAAAATGACCACGAGATGAATGTCCGAAGTAAAGGATTTTGACAGGATATTGAGCACAATAAATCGGATGTGGCATAAATGAAGTAAGTGAAAGTGAAACATACATACTGACAAGAAGTAGGCAGTGTATTAGTGCTTAGTAGTCGTATGTATTGGAATAAATCATAAAGAAAGTATTCATTTATTTGCGAGAAAAGAAGTGTCCTGTAAAAGCTTTTCTTCTTACTGCAAGTAAAAAGAAAAAAAATTATATATTTTTGTTGACGCCACGACCACTTGTTTAATTGATTGAAAAAACCTCAGTATAATTTACTGAAGAAAACATCGAATTTGTTTTCGAAGAAATTGGGGTAAGCCCGGGAGACGTAGCACCCGTAGGTGATATGGCACCCCCAGGTAATATTGAAAATACTGGCGATATGGAACCTTCAAGTGATATGACACCCCAAGGTTATATGGCGCCTCCAGGTAAAATGGCACCCTTTTCAAATTCAATACTTGAAGCTTTCATAGCATTTCCTGGTGTGCGTTGCTTCACCTCGTTTTGTACAGTGAGCGACTCATCGCCAATTTTGCCAAAAGATGGTAATTCTTCCGTTGCAGCTTATAAGCGCACCAAATCTCATCTATGTACGTTTAATAGTTTCAGAGACATGACGTAATTTTTCAAAAGCGAGGAATCGCCCATTTTCCCAAGAGCCAATATTTGTCCCGGTACTCCTTTCATATATATCAAATCCTATTATGATTTGGTTGACTATTGATGGAGTTATGAGCATTTCATAAAATTTCTAAATGTTGTTTATGCAGCTTTTTTAATTGTTTGAAAATGTACATCTCTGAAACGGCTCATCTTGTCGTAGCTGGTAGCTCCTGCGCAGAATTCATTGAAAGTTCTAGCTGCATCATGCATTCGCTTTTGTTAATTAGTACAATTGACATGGAATGATATGCTCAGGATAGGGTGCAATGGATATTTTTCTTCGACTACTTTGCATTTTCTTAATAAAAGATAGTTTTTCTCAGATTTTAAAATTTTTCTTCGAACAGAGTAACCAACTTGTACGACTATACATTTGAATGACTGACAACATTTCAATAATTTTGTTAATTCAAAATATTTACCATTCCTCATACCTAAGTTGCTATGATGAACTGAAGCCATTTTCATTATCCGTATCAATAAAATTTCTATCAAACCCACACAACTGGCTGTCAATCAACTCTTTGGTCACTAACAACGTTCATTAATTATAACCACAATTTAATAGCTTTGCGTAATGTCGGCATATGGAACACAACTACCTTCACTTCACTACCAATTTCAACTTGACCTCAAAACCCCACACACAAAAATTCCAAAAAATCTCCACTCAATTGATTATTCCCTAAACGAATATGTCTTCAAATAGTCCTTGTAATTTCCGCCAATGCAAAATCACTAAAAACCGACTTATCACCATTATCCGGACTTGTACCTTGTACATTAACTCCTCACACCATGAGCCAATGAAACCGTACTGCATACCAAGGAGTCACTCAGTCAGTCAGTCTGTGACGCAATAAGCCACCGCACAATATCCTGTGTACTCATCCTCCGCAAATTTACCTCAGATGTAAGTTCGTTTAAGGAGCCTCAATGCTGTCGTCAATCTGCTGCTGATAGACACGTACGAATTTATAGGGCAGGTGAAGGTATGAACCTTTGGTTAAAACCAGCAGCAAGTAATGGGTGTATTGGTCAAAAGTAATGCGTTACACTTACAGTGAAGAGTCGAGAGTAAAGGCAAAAGACAAGAGAAAGTGAACGACAATGATTTCACTTTTAATACCCTTGTCATGTGAAAGGACGCCGCACGGATGTGTGGATGATCCAGAAATATGGATGACTTCGATGAAAGTAAACTTAATTCTATTGTCTTGCAGATATTGTTGTGTTTTTATTGTTGTTTTTGTTATTGTGTGCAAAATTTTGATGTAAAGTTGCCTATGCTGCACTGTGCTTTAGCGCTGAACTTGAGCTGAACAAAAAAACAATTCAAAGGAGGCTTGCCAAACCATTTATGCACAAATTACTTTCGCTTTGTTAATTTTACGATAAACTTATTTAATTGTATAGTTGGAACTTTCAAGAAACTCTCGCATACACAAACCTTCTTGATGGTTATGTAAAAATCTTTTCATTGGTTTTGTACGTTGCTTTTTTTGATTTTCTTGCAATGATTTTGTACTCCACTAGCTAGAAGTTAGAATTGAATTGAGTTTTCTTTTTTTACATTTTTCATATCAGAATATTGTGGCATATAGTAGAGTTCCCAGGGAGATAAAAACACTGTATACGTAGGACTTCTACAAGACCGCATGGAATTTAATTATTAAAAGTGGAATGCTTAGCTTAAAATATAAATAAAAAAGTTTACCTATTAAAAAGTTGTGATCTTTTTTGTAGTGCGGTCATTTGGCAGATTTACCTGGAAAGTTTTTCGAAGTTTTTTAAACTGATTTTTTCTTTTAAATTGTGATAATACATGAACGGAGCGTCGCAGCAATAAAACAAAAATACCAGCTTATAGGGAATTGTTTGTTCTACAAACGACATTTCATTTTTTTTTTTTTGTACGACTTAAAGTTTAAGAGATATCTTTTGACAAACTTAAAATTAAGAAAAAAAACTGTTTCTGCAAAATATTCCGAAACGATATGCCGCATAAAAAATTTTTTTCTTGGATTTTGCAGAACATGTTATTCTCTATGAATGTCTTTACCAACACTTTTTCCGTCCGACTTACCGTTCATGAGATATCGCGATTTGAAAATGAACATAGTTTTATGACAAGTTAAACGTAGGGGAACTGATGCTACTGTGGTATAGTTTTTCAATGTGGTATGGTCGCATATCTCCGAATTGGGAAAGAACCTACGAACGTCACTGCTTTTATCCTATCAGAAAACATGAAAAACCAGGGATGTGTTGCTGTCATGCACCAAACAAAATTTTTCCGGTGTCAGTTGAACGAAACTTAAGTCGCGTGTGGTTGATTTTTTTTTCCGGATTTTTTGCAAAAAAATTTTGTTAAGAAAAAGTTGCTTTTTGGTGAAGTTTTATGTATATTCAATAAAGGTAAGTGCTAAGTATTGCAAAATAAGTGTTTAACTGTGTAAATTCACAAAGTTTCCCATTTTATTTTTAGATTTTTGTAATTCCTAAAAATTGGCCAGTGTGGTATAGTCGGAGTTTGCTAATGTGGTATATGAATATTTCTTGTTATTCTTAACATTATTTGATTGCTATTTATTTTTTTATAAAAACTATGAGTTGGAGAATCAATGTTAATGTTATTATGAACTTATTTCATATTTTCAAACTTTATATTTGGTTGTATGATTAAGTACACCACATTACCCTACTTATATATACCACATAACCAGTCTACTGTACAAGTACTGATCAGTGTATATACCACATTGTGCCAACATATATACCACATTACCTCCCAACTTTTTGAAAACAGCTTTTATGACTTTTTTCAGATTTTGCTCAATAACTTTTTTTAATGAAATTGCACACATTTTATTGAAATATATTCTGTAGCCAATACTTCAATGATCAGCTTGAACAAAATTGGCTGAAATTGATCTAACGGTTCCCTTTAAAATTCCACCTAAACATTAGCTATACCACAATAGCATCAGTTCCCCTAGTAGGCCTCTTCGTTTTGCCTTTTTGGACAAAACACCGTGGTCGGTGTTGGAAACAACTTCAATTACGAAGACATTTACTAGAATTTTGTTTTTTATACTATAAAAAGAAAAGTTTACCAAACATTTTTTTGTGCAATTGATTTTTTCTTTATTTAAGCAATAACTATAAAAAGTTAATACAACACTAAGTCCAAAATAGATGTAACATTTTGCAAACTATTTTTTCTAAACTAATTTAGAGTCGCTGAACTCCAAAAACTCTCTTACTTTTTATTTCTTCGGACCGTTCCCGAGTTATTCGGACATTTATATTTTCGAGGTTATAGCTTCATATGCATCAATATATTTGAAGAACGCCAAGTCCGATCGATTTTATTTTACAACGCTTACAAAGAGTGAGTAATGGCTCTTTTAACGAGTGTACCAATGATTATGCTCCGAACAAAATTAACTGAGTTATAGCAGGAAAAACTCAGATTTTTTAAAAATTTTAAAAAATTTTTCAAATCAATATCAAATGAAAAACTTAGTTTTTTGCACTTATTTTTAAAAAAAAAAAAATTTTTTAAATTTTATTCAATGGCAAACTTAATTCCAAACATTTTAAGCCTAGTTTGAGCAAAATCGAATGCGATTTCTTGAAGATATTAAGGATTTGGTGCAATAAGAATGATGAGAAGTTGTCCAGAGCATTTTCAAAATGTTCGGCCTAAGTCAACAGATCCAATTTTTCAGCTTCCACATAGGCCATTCTACACTCATTGAACATTTTAAAGAAGCTCTCATCATTTTTTGTAGAAAAACATTTCGGACCGGGTTGCAATTGCATCAAAAATATAAATTTTTGAAAGAAAACGATATGCCTTCTTTGCACTAAAACCTTAATATCTTCACGAGATTTCATTCGATTTTGCTCGAAGTTAGCTTAAAATGTTTGGAATTAAATGTGCCATTGAATTAAATTGTTAAAATTTTTTTTTTTTTTGAGTAAATACATGCGAAAAACTAAGTTTTTCATTTGACGTTGGTATGAAAAATTTTAAATTTTTTTTAAAAAATCTAAGTTTTTCGTGCTATAACTCAGTTAATTTTATTCGGAGCATAATCATTGGTGTACTTGTTAGAAACGCCATTAATCATTCTTTGTAAACGTGGTAAAATAAAATCGATCGGATTTGGCGTTATACAAATATATTGATGTATACATATGATGCTATAATCTCGAAAATAAAAATGGCCGAATAACTCGGGAACGGTTAGAAGAAAAAAAAAAATTGCGTTTTTCGTGTTCAGCAACCTCAAATTAGTTTAGAAAAAATGGTTTGCAAATTGTTACAATTATTTTTAAAGTAGTGTTATACTAACTTTTTATAGTTAATACACAGATCAAAAGCACAAAAAAATTTTGGATAAACTTTTTTTTTTATGGCATTTAAAACAAAATCCCATCCCAACCATATTAATTCATTCGATCTTGTAGAAATCCTAGGTTAAAAGCCCCAAGCACTCCACTAATAAACGAACAATAAAAAAAGCAACAGAAATAGACTTTTATTGGAAATAATTTCAGCATCATCTTACATATAACGAACTAACGTAGTACACTTTGAAACAAGAGTATAACTTGAAAATTGGCTTAAACTATTTGGAAGGTTTATGTAGCAAAAAGTGAATTCCCGGTGGTAAATTCCACGACAATCATTGGTGACAAATGGACACATTTGTTCGACTTCATGCATGAACTTTTCAAACAGATGTCCCAAAATTCATCAAGTTGTCATTGCGCCAGCGTTTTATAGAATATAATATCAGTAAGACTCACCTATGAATAATTCAAAAACACGTACACTTTTGAGTGACTAGTAGCGGAAAATATCATCGAGTAGTCGTTCATGAATTTTTAGCAACAACGTCAGCATGAAAACAAAAAATGTCATGCAACCTTCAACTTGATAACGACTTTTAACAGACAGTATCACTTATTAGGAACATTTCATATGTTCAGAGACATTCGAATGACATTGTCCGACAGTGTATGCTAGCATCCTGACATTTTCATTATGATTCATCGACGAATATATCATTTCGGAAACTTTCATGTTGGTGTTATATCCATGATGATTCATCGATATCATTGGCTGGATTGAATCTTATTTATTAGATCGATCATATCAAGTGAGATTTCGTAAAGTGTTATCTTCTTCCTTTACGGCGACTTCAGGTGTCCCACAAGGTAGTCACCTAGGACCATTACTATTTATCTTGGCTATAAATGATGTAACCCATATCATTAAAAACTCTAATTTGCTAATTTACGCGGATGATATGAAAATTTTCAAGTCCGTGAGGGAAAATAACGATACTGTTATGCTTCAGTCTGATTTGAAATCATTTGAAATGTGGTGCTTTAAAAATAACTTGCATCTAAATCCTGATAAATGTCAAACAATAACGTTTTCTAGGAAGAAAAACAATATAAAATATGATTATGTATTGAAAGACAAAAACATCTGTCGTGTGTATTTTGTAAAAGATCTAGGTGTCTATTTTGATGACAAAATAACATTTAATGAACATATAAATCAAATGTGTAAGAAAGCAGCTTCTCTGCTTGGCTTTATAAAAAGGTGGGCCAAAGAATTTAATAATTCATTAGTAACGATAACTTTATATAATCCGATTGTGCGTCCTCACTTGGAGTACGCTAGTCAAGTTTGGTCACCATTTTATAATGTTCATATTGATAGAATCGAAAGAATCCAAAAAAATTTTATTCGATTTGCTCTGAATGGCCTAAATTGGGTTGATTCTTCAAATCTTCCTCCTTATGAGGATCGTTTGAAGCTACTTAAAATGCAGTCTCTACGGGAACGCAGAGATAATGCAGATATTCTTTATTTGCACCAACTTATCAGTGGGTCCCTTGCTGCTCCAGAGCTTTTTAACTATATTTTTTTCAATTTGAATCGGAGAAGCGATCGAAATTCTCCGCAATTATTTTATCAGCCGGTTAGCAGAAGTAATTATATGTTTTCAGCTCCTTTTAATCGAATGACAACCCTTGTCAATAATTGTGAATTTTATAATGTTAACTTGTCAAAAGGTCAACTCAAACTTAGATTGAAAAATAACTGTAGTTAACTGTCTTTGTCATCATTTAGAACGATTTTTTTTTTTTTTTGTTATATTTTGTGTATTTGCATGTTTTTTGTTAGTGTATTGTCCGAGCCAAACAGCATGCAGGGTTAAATTTTTTCAAACATCCCATCTTTGATTTGTATGAATATTTATATGCAGGTGTATGAAAATACTCTTACATATTTATGTACATATAGGCTAGAGCGGTATGTTGTGAAAGTGTGATATAGCTACGGGATACAAAACAAAATATAACTTGCATGGTTTTTATCCCTTATTTCACAAATTTTTATAAAAAGCTAAAAATTTAATTTATGGCCTTTTTTGCTAATTGGCTTAGAAGGCTATTAGCTGCAGTAGCTAAACTCGATTATTATTATTATTATTATTAAAAAAAAAAAAAAAAAAAAAATAAATGATGTTGCTCAAAAACGCCAATGGGTTCTAACATTATCTTTGGAACGCAGTTTGATTGCAGTGCACTTAAGTGCAGGATATGAGTTTCAAGCAGAGGATACGCTTTGATATTATTGCATTTACCTCCAATCAAAGCACTGTACACCGTTGATATGCTTTGTTTTAAGAATAGGAAAAAAAAGTGCGGGCAACTACGTGCGTTCTCACACACACACATGCTGTTGTTGTGCATATCTGTGTTTGTGTGGATACGGCTATTATTTTATGACAGCAGCATATTACGGCATCACAATAGCATCAACAACAACAACAATAATAACCACAACATTTTGTGTTACCACCTAAGCTTCCATCACTCGCTTATTTTCAGTTCCTCAAAATAACCAGCCACTGGCATGCATTAGCCTATAGTCATTCTTTGGTCCTGTTCTGTCTTCCTTCCTCACTCCTTTTCACACACACACACACACAGCACAGCATGCAATGTAAGAAAGTAACGTAACGACGTTCTACTCCCAAAATGAGGCATAAGTGGAGCAAAGCTTGCGAACGTGACCAAATCAAATTTAATGTTTTGCCATTTTTCGATTTATTGCCGAGCAGCAGCAGCATCACAAAAACGGCTACTGAGGACTAAGGAGAACAAACGTGTAAAGAAAGATGAGCGCAGGAAGTGAATGAGCGGTAAAATGTTGCAAGTTCTTGTCTTTGTTGTTTTTATTGTTGTTATCCTTTCTCTGTCATCGTTATCGTTGGTTTTTGTTGGTTTTGGTGCCTAGCAATGGAAATACCTGTCAGTATGTCATATTGCAAAGGAAAAAGCGAAAAAAGGGAAAAAAAATTTATCGGAACCCAACCGCAATTGGGGCAAAATTAATTAAAAAAAAAAATTTCAAGGAAAAACGAGTATTTTACTATTTGGATAGAAGAATGCCAAGGAGAAAAATATAGAGAAAGTTAGATAAATTTCTTCTATTAATAAAAGATGCCTTACTCTGTCGCGCAGTTAGCATTGGTATGACCTTTTAGAACCATATTCATTGTTAAACTTTAGACATAGTCTATTCAGCGACAAGCCTGGTGTATCCTATCAAGCTATGGTACCTTAAAGATTGTTTAAAAAGTATTGCGATAGAAAAAAAGGAGCCTGCACATGACATCTTGAAATGTAGTATATACTGAACTCAAATATTTGGTACACTGATTTCATTATATTACTGCGGTGTCTTGTTTAAACACTGTAGAAAAAGACCTGAGTCTAACAAAACTTAAATGTGCTGTATTTTATGCAAACAAATACTTCAGGTCAATGTAAAAGGTACGTGTAAAATGTTTGATATGGTAACACTTACAAGTTGAAACGCATTGATAATCCAGTATTGTAGTAACTTTTATACATAGTACCTGGAGACCGATCCCTACTCAGTCAACAATCTGATCTTATTATTTTAGTCGATGTTTTTATTCATAGCTATTTTTTGTTATGAAACTCGAACCATTTCACCTCCAATGCTTTCAAAATGATAAATTAACCGATAAGAAAAAACTCGGAAAATATCGAATGGTATAGAAAAATATCAAGAACTGCAAATTTTTTAAGAGAAATGGAATGACCTAAAATAAATTAATGGGATACGCCACGCACCCAAAATATTTCGTCTCTTGTATGGGGGCTGAAATATCGTATCATCATGCCTCGGAAAGTTCATTCCATTTTTTTTTGTGCATGAGTTATTAACTAAAATTTTTATTTTGGAAAAAAGTGGGCGTGACAATTATTGAACAAAGCCCACTTTTTGTTATGCATTAGATACTCGTGATCCAGATCCGCATACCAAATTTTATCAAGATATGTTGTACCATTTGCGAGAAATAGCATTTAATTTGTTTTACTTGTATGGGAGGTTCCACGCCCACCTGCGATATTTTGCCCACCTTCAGCTCGAAGGTGCCTCATAAAAAAAAGATTCCCTACAGTAAAATTCAGAAAGATTGCTTTAGTAGTTTTCTTTTTATATCGTATTAATTTTTTTTGGGTGGTGCCACACCCTCCAACGAGTTTTCCTAATATAACAGCATATCACATATTAATACTTGTTTTCAGGGGAAAAACATTTAAAATTTTCATTAAAATTGTTGAAGTCGTTTTCGAGAAATATTGAATTAAAATTTTCAATGGTTAAAAAGGGGCGTGGCACTTCTTCGATACCGCCCACTTTTCGGTTATTACAAGGCATTGATATGTAGTACCTACATACCAAATTTCATTGAAATATCTTGTAACATTTGCGAGAAAAAGCATTTAACGTATTTTGCTTGTATGTTCCACGCGCAATGGCGACATTTCGCCCACTTTCAAATCAGAGATGCCCTATTGCAATTTGGCTCCTCACAGTTAATTTCAGAATGGTTGCTTTATTAGTTTTCTTTTTATACCGTTTTATGTTTTTGTGGGCGGTGCCACGCCCTTCAACGAGTTTTCCCAATATAACGGCGTTTTACATATTAATCCTTGTTTTTAGAGATAATATCTCCTAAATTTTCATAAAAATTGTTGGAGTCGTTTTCGAGTAATATTGAATCAAAATTTTCAAGGGCTGAAAAGTGGGCGTGGCACTTCTTCGATCCCGCCCACTTTTTGTCTGTTACAAGGCAATATTAAGCCTTACCCGCTGACCCAATTTCATCCAAATACCTTGTATAGATTACGAGTTATGGCTAAATCAAATTTAAAATTTAGTGAAGTGCCACGCCCTCTGGTGAGCATTTACAAAGTTCAAACCTAGCTCATTATTTATTGTTTGCTAATATCTAACACTATTCCAAGTTTCATTGAAATCGCTGTAGCCGTTTTCGAGAAAAAATATTGGCACAGAAATAAATACAAAGAAACAAAGAAACAAAAAAACAAAAAAACATACAATTTTAGCTCCCATAAGAAGAGAAGATTCAAGAGAGAAAGAGAGAGCCTTAACAAAAAGAGACACAAAAAGAGAGCAAACTTTTGTCAGTAAAGTAGCATTTTGTTGTGTACACTTCTGCACTGAGCTGAGCTGGAGCAATTCAAACAAGACAGTTCTGTGCGGTATTTATTTGTTCATGTGAAGACATTTGAACGCGACACTGAACTGAAGTACATGATAACTAAAAAGCGGGCACAAGCCATAACGTATCTTGCAACGAATTGTTTTAACACTCCAACAAGACCCTAACTAGGCACATGTTCTTAAACAAATCAGGGCATCACCTAATTCTCATCTTAATAAGTGTAACTTCTATTTTGAATACACAGTTTCTTAAATAAAATAATAAAAATGTTAGAATTTTTCGTATTTTTTTCAGTTAAAATTTTGACCCAATATCATGAAAAGTTGAAACTTGAAAAGCAGACTTTTTAAGACCGCCAGCTAAAAGCGAGCGTAGCTAAAAAACGTGATTTATTTTGCTAAAGAATAACCAAAAAATTGCCACATACATTTGTGGCACTTTCCCAACGGCATATCCTGCACACTACCAACGCATACCCCTCTTTATAGCCGCATCTCTTATTTCGTCATATTCTTTTACAACGGTAGTTACCACAGATTTTTTGACGTCCTGCAGGATGTGACTTTTTTTAAATTTTTTTATTTGATTTTTTTTTTTATACTTTTGGACGTGTCAATTTTTTCGTGTTGCTTAAAAAAACAAAAAAAAAAAAAGACAAAAATAAATAAAAATTCAACTTAGACAGCGTAAAATATATAAAGTTTTAACGCTTGATATGGTTTCAAATAAATTTTTTATGAGCGAAACGCAACATCTTAAGTGCGGTGGTTTAAATTCAAACTCAAACTGCAATATTGAAGAAAAGCTGAAATTGCTGAAATTTTCTTTCTACGGTTTTCGTTCTTTTTTTTTCACTTTTCATTTTTCTTTTATTTTTGTTTTTAGCGCCGTATAATTTTGTAGGATTTTCTTTTAAGTAGTGTCATTTAAGCTGCTCTTAACACTTATTACGGTATAATGTATCAAGTTTATTTTTTTTTTTTTAAATATGCGAGCTATGATATTTACTGGCAAAATTTAGATAATACCTATGGAGATATGAATTTATTTCCAGCTTAAAGCAAAATTATCTTAAATAAACTCAAAGCAAAAATATTGTCAAATATGTATATCCATTTAAAGTCAAGGTTTACTTAGCGTCCCATGAATTTTTCATTGAAAAAATCTATAGATAAATTTAGTTTTTTCCAATATTTGGGTCTTATTTTATTTATAATTACAAAACCTGCCGGAGTTTCACCACCAAATTTACATTAAGCATATACAGTATATTTGCCTTTGTCATATGTTTTGTTAAATATTTGAAAAATTTTTGATATGTTGCTTTGAAACTTTTTGATCTTAACAATATGACATTTGACCTTGACAAAAAACCAAAATATTTACAACGATTTGAAGCTCAAAAGACAGCCTTTAAAGTGGTTTTTCTTTCTAAGACCCATGCTAATTGCTTGCAAAGTTACAGCTTTTTCATATTGATCACTTTAACAGTTTTTTATACTTCCTTCGAACTTACTTCATTACTTCATAATTGAATAATTGAAATGATTGAAAATCAAAATTTTTTGGCTGATTTGATATGGATCTACCCAATAGTAGCTGATTAAAAAAGAACGAGAGATTTTCCAAAATTTAAATATTTCACATTATTTTCAGATTATAACTACTAAAACTTTTTTGTTTCTGAACCGATCTAAAAATTTCAAACAACATTTAAAAGGGTAATATCTAGTCTTCTTTATTGTTTAAATTTTAAATTGAATATTAAAAAAAATTAATGTAAGCAAATAAGTGAAAAAAAAGAAAGTTTAAAGTTTGAAATATTGGTAAATACTTATGTTCAGAATGATGTCTTTATCAAAAATTGTGGCGTTAAAAAATTAAAAATTTTTTTTTGCAGTATAGATAGTATTTTGGTCCCAAAATCGATTTTTTGCGTTTTTCAATAACATACTTAAGTAGTCGGAAAAACGATTACAAAAGAAGTGTCTATTGCAAAAAATACTTAGATTTGTTCCAGAAATACGCGTGAAACGTTTTGTAATTCTTTAAAAATTGGTCAAAACACAAAATGCAAAAATTTCCCAAAAATTCTCACGTATTCTGTTGAGAATTCTAAGCTTTTTATGTCATAGACACTTCTTTCGTAAGATGCCTTGCTTTTCACTATAAATTTGTTCTTCCGACCTCGTTATTGAAAAATGTAAAACAATCCATTTTGGGACAAGAATATTTTATACACTACAGAATTATTTTTTAACCCCAAAATTTTTGTAAGCATATGGTCTTTATAATTGGAGCAACCTTGGGTATTAATTTCGTAATCAAAAAAGTTAATAAGCAAAAAACATGTTTTTTAGCCAAAATTGGCCTTCGGTAGAATCAAAAACGCACCATTGGTTTTTCCCGGAACGCCAAAAAAATATGATATCTAATGAAGACAAATGGAATCTACAAATAACGTAGTGGAAAAATTTCTACTTGCAACATGTTGTTAGTGATAGTACGATGAAACATGTATCCAAGCATTACAGTAATAATAAAGAAAATTACTTTGTATCCAGAGCTAAAAATTGAGTGAGTGTTCAGGTGATTGCTCTCTTGAGCACATCACTTTCCATTCAACCAAGCGATACACAAAAAAGCCGAAGTGAAGAGTCAACAATGTTGCCAACAGCACATGCGCGCTCTCATCAACAATTGTTGAAACAGGGTGTTGCGGAAGTAGATAAAAATAAAACCGTTTTTTTCTTGATTTTGCACTGCTTCGTTTTTTCATTTATGAGAGCATAGTTTTAGGTGACAAATGACGAGATTTTAGTGTCAAGCGACGCGTGTGACGTATTTTTTCTATTTTTTTTTGGCTGACTGTCTTTTTTTTCTGTATTTTATTGTAAACGACCCAACAAGCCTTAGCAATACATCCGCAAGAAAAAAATTAAATATTCTGATTCCTGCTTTCTGTCAAGTTGGAGGCCTGACGTCGTTATAAAAAGTAAGAAAGAAGAAGAAAATGCCGAACTTTGTCGGCGAGTAGCGAAAAGCGTTAAGAGTTAAAATGCTTTTACGTGTTAATTTTTGATGATTAGGGTGTATGTAGTGAAAGGCTATATGCGAGCAGAGTTTTTGGTAGGTTTCTTAAAGCGTTCTTGGTAATTAAGTTCTTATTTTCAGCGACATAATTCACTTTAAGTTTATAAATAAACGTCAAGAAAAAAGAACAAATCTTAGTTGTGGGCGGGAATGAAGTCGAAAATGAACGGAACGCAGAAATAAATAAAATCCTGAATCGCATCCTTAACGTCGCGTTAATTTGCATTGACTTTTCTTTGTACCAAAAATAGATTGCCAGAGAAATAAAGCCAACAATTGGGCCCAAAATAAAATGTCTCTTATTTGTGATTCTTTATTTAAAGAACAGTGTGTGGTTTGCTGACTTCTTTGCAGTTGATGTATAAAACTTTTCTTAAAAATATTCCCAATTGTGTTATCAAAAAAGTTTGTGAAACCAATTTTTTTCACGCTTATAAAGTTATCAGTTCACTCTACACTTTTGGGAAAATAATAGCACAATATACCATAAATAATTTTCGTAGAAATGCATTTCGAGTGGCAAAGAATGTTATTTTAAGAAGATTGAATACTTCAAACAAGAACATAAAACACAAAACTTGTCCAATCAAAATTTTATTTTTTCGTAGTTTTACATGCTTAAAGCTAAGTCATATGGAAATTGCTTAATTTAAGAGCCAAGCTACCGACAGATATACCCCTCGCATCTCGCGGATTTGTTGCATTCACCCAGAAAGCTAAACAAATTATAAACTTATATATATATAGGATGTTCTTTGTCAAACGTAGCAAGATTTATGTTAATGGATTTTAATAATCTTTTTCTTAAGATGTTCATTAGTTGTCGGAGTGGCCTTTTAGATATTATCAAAATATAGCGGCTCAAGATGGCAGCTAGAAACCAAAGGAAAATCTGGAGTTCAGATTAGAAATCATCTGAAACTAAAACTAGACCTCCGAGTTGGTTGCTTTTGGGTTCAAATTATTGGTAATTAACGTCCTCGAAAAAGTTGGTGAAATATAACATGACGGCCTAAGCCATCTGTATACTCTATTGTGACTGGGTTCATAAAAATTTCAACGTTTTTTTTTTAAAAAATTTATTTTTTTTATTAGTTATTAACAATGGTGTCGTTAAATATCAAAACTCTCTGATATGTAGGCAGAATAAAATAAATTAAAATCTATATCAGTGAAGGACTTGGGCAGTTTTGATATTTAAGGATACAATCGTAAACAACTTTTAAAAAAATTAATTTTTTTAAAAAATTTCTTTGCAGTATTATTTTCTTATAACAAAGGCATCCAAAATCATCATTCCTAAAATATATCAACTTTGGAAAACCTTCATGATTAAAACGCAATAGTTAAGAAAAACTTAATCAAGTAAAGAGTGAACTATGGTAGAGGCTTGATTATTTACATTTCTCGACAATTTTAATTTTCAGATTTCTACCATCTCTGTTTATGCATTTTTATTTTGTTTTTAACTTAATGGCGTTGTAATTGTAAACCTTAAAGTGTGTCTAAGATTACCCAAAAATCTCTGACACAAGCCTTAAAACTTTTGATTTATTTATAAACTTCAAAGCAGCAGGATTTTTTTTTTTTGCAAGCAATACACCCCTTCAAATGAAAATCAACATAAAGTTATACAGCTCATAAGGGTTGACATGGAAAATCTATTGCTTAACTTAAGTTTTACTTAAGTTTCAAGAATACTTTCTTACTTTCACTTAACTGCACTTTGATCCCTTAAATGCTGTCGAACGTAAGCCATGTAAGCAACAGCAGCAGTAGAGTAATTCGATATTTTAGGCAATTAATGCTTTTAGACATCCGTAAATGGAAAGAAAAATCGATTTTTCATGCCTACAGCTTTAAGTGCTGACAGTGTAGTGAAAATTATATTTTGAGGTAAAACTAAGGGTGATTCTTAAATTTATCATTTACGGTGCATTTAAGTGAGCGGGAAATTTACTAGAATAAAACAAAAATGAAAAGTTAATAATTAAAATTTTGGTTCGTATCTTTCAATTACTTTTCAAGAAATAACAAATTCCCGAGAAAAAAAAAAACGGAAAAGTTTTTATGCAACTAAAATTTAACAAAATGTGTATTTTTTGTTTGTGCCAACCCATTTTTTTTTTTTTTTTTTTTTTTTTTATTAATCGAAAGAAAATACAATAAAGTATGACGGTCATAACTTCAGCAATAAACTGAAACTAAACATTTAAAAACACATTTATTTAGCTCAGTTTTAGCAAATTTTGAAATATTAGGTAAAAGAAATTGAAAACTTGTAGTAAACTCGACGGGAGAGTGGCAAAATGTTGCAAAAAAAAAAAAAAAAAAAAACTGTCGGAGAATGACTAAACGGAGAGTGACAAAATGTTGCAAAAAAGTTATATCAGAATGAAAATAGAAAACATTTTTACAAAATTTGGGCTAGTGGATAGGTATTCCAATTGTTCATTATTTAATTATCTAAAGATAAAAGAATTCGTAAAGTTACATAAAAAAAAACCTTCCACGAGAATGTCACATACTCGTCTTCTGTAAAAAATTACTAAACTTTAAAAAAAAGCACTAACATTCACTGTCGAAAAATCAAAACTTGCGAAGCTGAAACAGAAATAAATCTGCTCTGTCCCTCATATTCAGTTCTCTTTTTACTGAATATTCAAAAAATCTGCAGTGAGAATAAGAAAAACTGAGCGGAAAATAGTCCAGAGTGAGGAACCGACTTTAATGTATGAGCGAAACAAACAAATTTAGTGCACTCACGAACGGATTAAAATAGCCGGGAGAATGAGTTTTTTACACTTTATGTTAGAATTTCATAGTAAAACATTTAGAATGGTACATTTTTCATGGAATCACCCATATTTCTATAATTTATGCTTCTATTATAATGCTTCTAAATAAAATTTATTTTTCGTTTGAAATCCCTTGATATTCTCATATTTTTCATTAAAACCTTATTAGCCATGTTGTTTGAAACTAAAAAAGCGCGCGTTAAAGTTTTGTGTTGAAAACAAAATTGCGCAATTCAGCTTGGTCAGCACTCGACAGCCTAGAAATAGAAGTGACAAAAAAAGAAAACAACAAAAATTTTTTTTCAAATTCAACGGAATCCAATGAAATTCCTGCTCGGAAATTGCAAACAAAATGCAGCTTCCTGTCGACGACAATGAACTGAAAGTTTATTTTTTCACAGCTCCGGCAACACATGAGCTGTAGTTGCTGATGTTGCCAACAACAAGCTCTACTGTAGAAACAATGCACTGTACAACAACAATACCAAGAACAATAGAACTAGCAACTAGCAAGTTCGGCTTAGTTTTAGTCAGATAAAATCAACAATAACAACAACAGTTGTAAAGTAACAAAATGAAAAAAAAAAAAAACTTTCAAAGGGCAACTCCATGAGTGATATACTAATGAGTTACTGAACGTATTTTTTGTATGTATCTTATTGACCTCTTTTACAAAAAAAATTCTATGAAAAATTTCTATAGAGGTTACCAAAGTCAAGAAATGCTTTAAACTTGAGAAAAATGCGTCAAGCACACGCAAAACCCATTTTCTCGTCGTTTTCGGTTGTAGCTTGGTTATTGGTACAACATTTTTTACTATGCTCACGGTTTCCTTTTATCATTGGTTTGTTCAATGGCTTCGTTTTGGCACAGGGTGAACTGAAGTTAAGGGTCGCCATACAATTTCTCGCCGATAGCTGTTACAGTATTATGTATAACCACAACATTTAAAAGTATTTGGATAATACGCACTGAGCAATGATCATGTGAAATAGAATACAATCAAAGAAATATTGCAAAAAGGCACATTAGCTACTCTCCAGATTCACGATAACGCAGAGTATTTGAACTTTACAAAATTAACCCATATTCGACTACGCAATAAATTTTTTTTTGTAATAAAGTATATTTTTAGTCTAATTAGCAGCCCCTGTTTCCAAATCGGTCACCCAAAAATTTTTATGAATTTTGTTTTTTAAATTTTTCCGTTTTCCCGCCGCCTATGTGCCGGATTTTTTTACCCATGCCATCGTCACATAGGGGGGAGAGGTGGGAATGGGAGAACTTTTTGCGAATATTAGCCTCACAAGATTTCTGGGCAGCCCCTTTTCACTGAAAACGTTCGATTAATCGAACACTAAATTTGACTCATACCGGCACCTATCAGGTATTGACGGGTGCTGATTTTTGGGTTATAGATCACAGCTTGGTCTTTTAACTATTAAACCTCATCATAAATTTCTTTATTGTGATTATTTTATATTTTTAATAATTTTTTAAAGAAAGGTCCATTGAAAAGGTATTTTTCAACTACAACCGTCAAACTAATGGAGGGGAGTCAGGAAATGGAAATAATATTTTCGAACAGCCAAAAGATCAAAGTAATACAAGGCACTAAAAATATTTTTGATATTATTTAGTTTCATAGTTTAAAAAACTATTGCAAATGGTCAAATTTACGATTAATCGAACAGTTAAATAATACGGTTCATATCCATTCATTGCATAATTCTTTGTTAGAAAAATGCATTGGACAACTTTTGATATTAACAATAATACAGAACTTGATTTATGGACTTGCACAGTTCGCATACATTGAGAGAATTCGTATAAAAAAAGTATAAAGAGAACTTGAATTCCAAAATGAGAACTATGTAGCAGAACGTGACAACAATTCTATGCAAAATGACGCTTTTCGAATTGACGAGAACGTGGTAGTTGGTTGTAGCATGGCCAACACATTTCAAACGACCGAAAACGATTTCCGCTAAAAATTTAAACTGCACGGAAAAATTCGCAATGGCAGTGAACGCTTGACGACCCTTTTCTGTTGATGATCATGATTTTTTTTCTTCCTTCAGAGAACAACAAATACAACTTTTGTTGCAACTGCATTACTGAATGAATATATGTGGAATAGAACGGTCACTATTCCTTGAAGTATTAGCTGGCGACTGCATTTCCGGTTGAGGACATTCGTTTTCTTTTTTTTTTTTTCTCTGTTCTAATGCTGCTTAGTTGATACTCTGATATCCACGCAGAGTTATTCGCAAGATATTTCTTTATCTATTGTGAGGACAAGAGCCTGTTAGTTACGATATCGTCGGCCAAGTGGTAAAATTTATTATGTGCATAGAAATTTCTAGGCACTTAATAAGTTTCACTTCTTAACCGACTATATATCAATAGGAATGTTCTTTGTTTTTTAAAAATATGAAAATACTTTTAAAATGTTGGCACTTCCACCGGGTTCAAATTTCATGCTTAAACAAATTTTCTATTTATTTCCACCTCTCATTTCAAATTATGCCCCAGACAGACGATCTCTTAAATCTAGATTATAGAGGTAATAATGCGAATCTTTTTATAGCATGATCTTAGGCATTTTTTAAATGCACATTTTATAGACATTGACTAAAGCAAGATTTCTCATTTCGGCGGCCAAAAAAATTCTAAAACATCAAAAACAAGATTAATAGTGAGTTAAGCATCAGAAAAGCTAATTAGAATTTTTCGAACACCGAATTGGGAAATTTTCTATGAAATATGTATTTCAAAAATGCCTAAAATCATGCAATAAAAAGATTCACATCATAACGTCTATAATCTGGATTTAAGCTGTCGTCTGTCGGGGGCATAATAAGACTTCTTTGTATAGCCTAAAAATATGTAACAAATTTCTTAAACAAAACCATACAATGAAATTGATTCGCACATGCTGTGAGACAGCAACTTGCATATTTCAAATGAAAGGAATGCACACATAGGACACTAACAAAAACAACAACAACTTCAACACATATTGATTGCATTAGAAAATTTAACTTCCCATCTCAAAACAATTTTGGAAAACTCTAAACAATCAAATACTGTCCTTGTATCCTTAAAATTTGTCCTCTTACTTTCATTATTTTTTTTTTTTTTTGCTCTTGTTGCCTGGTTGTCATTGCCCTTAAGCAAATTTTCAATGACATTATGAAGTTTCTCACTAAGTTTTTTCTCAACAGAGAAAGAAAGAAAAAACAATTAAAGTGAGATAGCTATAAATGCATGAGTTACAAAAAATGTTCAGATAAGAAAAAACAGCTTTCAGCTATCACTGAAATATTGCTTTTGTAGTTTCATATGAAGTTTTGCGTGAAAAAAAACCTTATTACTGGCAGCACTCGAAAACTTGTGTTTAGTTATGTACGTAAAAAAGATGCATTTGTCTGAATAGCACGCACAAATACTTACAAAAAACAGGATATAAAATATAAAGCAGCAGCCAACAACATGAAGCACAAATCAACAAATGACTGCATTTCACTTTAACATCGTGCGATGTTACTCCATTTTGCAAACTGCTATTTTTTCAGTGTTGCCATATTAGTTTAAACACGTGAAGTGTACTTATACTATAGAGACTTGCAATTCTAGAACATGTTTTTTGTTTACAATCAAGGGTTTTGTATGATTTAGCCTGAACTTGTTTTTTTTTTTTCAAGCTACACGGAGAAAAATCCGCGGCAAAGCTTTTACTTCACTCGGGTTGTCACAAAATAAGTAAGTCAACTTTTCTGAACGGGTTGTTATAATTACGGCATATGATTTTCTCTTACTCACAAAATCATTAATAATTTTCTGCAATGTGAACGTTTCTCTAACGAATTTCAGAGAAAAGTATGACTTTCTTACTGATGGTATTAAGTGCATAAATTTGAGTAGATGAAAATAATTCCGTGAATTCCTGAATTTGTAAAATTTACTAACTAGATTGCCCACAAGATAAATGAAATGTGCAAAGTTTCAATTTTTTAAGCTACCCGTTCATTTTCGTCAAAAGAGGTCAGAAAAATAAGATTGAAAAAAAAAAAAAAGAATTAAGAATCTGTAGTGGATAAAACTCAACCAGTTTTCAAATGAAGTTTGAAAAATGGACTTTACAAACGCAAATCGCTTTAACTGTACGAAACATCTAAGCTATTAAATTTTTCGGTGATGATCTCACGCTAAAATTTGTAGAAAATAACTAAACGAACATTATCTTGTTAGAAGATTTTGCTCTAAAATTGAAACTTAATCCTTTTTTGCTACAAAAAAAGCAATTTCTTAAGAAAAATGTTCACACTACTATTGTTTCATACAGAAAGAAAAAAAAAAAAAAAACAAAAAATTAAAGATGAATAAATTGCTTCATGTATAAATAGAAGAAACTTAATGTTTATGATGATTGTGTAAAGAAAATGATCGGGTTTTAAGTTAGCATGGAATAAGGTGCACGCACATACGGAATAAGGTTCAACGCAAAATTTTATTGCAGATTTATGGAAAATTGCGCTGTTAAAAAAAGTTTAAAGAATTATCATAATTTAAATGTTATGATGCACAAAAAGTGAAGTAAGCGGCTCCGGATACATCAGTTTATTCGAAAAATCATATTTTCTGTCTCAACATTGAGCTGTGAAACTTAGAATGGTTTTAGAACTAGAGATGACCATAATTCGGTGCACTTATTTAATATCCTAAAATGGATGTTGCTCGAGAGCGATATTAGAGCGTTGCCATCAATTTGTATACTCCTTTGATCTGCTATGACTTTCCACCAAGCCATTGCCCTATAAATTATCTTGGTGAGTAATGAAACATTGCAGTATAAAGTCAATTCCTTCTTTCGTCATGGTTTAGTCGTTGAGCAACCTACCAGGATGCAGTTTTACGATATCTTAGTGTACTCCGCCACTAACCCATCTATCGCCTATCCTCTGATCAACTCGATGCTTTGCATTTGTAGGTGGCATTCCCTATGCGAATTAATAGAGTTGCTTGGGATATCATTTCCGTCGGACGGTTTGCGCCCCTCTTATTTTAAAATTAAATAAGATTAGTTGGCAACATTGTTCTCATGAAATAATCTCCGTTTGTTACTTGTGACACTGGATTAAGCTCGGCCTGATTCTGTGCTCATACGACGCATGCACATACACGCACATATACACACACGCTCACAACTCCTTCTCTCATTTCAACTTTACAAGGCCATCATTCATTTTCTTACTTTGTCTAACACAGATTGCATGTACATTTTAGATTTGATTTCTGTTTTTAGTTTGAGATTTGAGGAATACGGAATTTTTAAGTTTCTTGTAAAACTGACATGCATATCCACACACATGTAGGGGAACTGATGCTATTGTGGTATAGGTAATCTTTTCTTGAAATTTGCAAGAGAACCGTTACATCAATTTCAGCCAAATTTTTTTATGCTGATCATTGAAATATTGGCTACAGAATATATTTCAATAAAATGTGTGCAATTTCATAGAAAAAAGTTATTGAGCAAAATCTGAAAAAATTCAAAAAAGCTCTTTTCAAAATGTTGGCAAGTAATGTGGTATGTGTGGTAGGGCAAAGTAGTATATATACTGATCAGTAATTGTAAAGTGGGTGGGTAATGTGGTACATATAAGTAGAGTAATGTGGTATACTTAACCATACAACCAAATGTAAAAATTGAAAGGTATGAAATAAGTTCATAATAATATTTACATTGGTTCTCAAACTCATAGATTTTATAAAAAAATAAACAACAGTCAAATAATGTTAAGAATAACAAGAAATATTCATATACAACATTAGCGAATCCCGACTATACCACACTGGACAATTTTTAGAAATTAAAAAATTCTTAATATAAAATGGGAAACTTTGTGAATTTACTCAGTTAAACACTTACTTCGCAATACTTTGTACTTACCTTTATTCAACAAAAGTAAGCGGAGATATGCTACTATACCACTTTGAAAAACTATACCACAATAGCATCAGTTCCCCTACATACATAAATTGTTTGCTTGTATATGTCTGCATATAAGAGAAAGTGAGCAAGTTTGAATATACTGCACATATCCTGTTTGTAATGCCAAGATGCAAATGAAACAATCAGTAAAATAAATCCTTATGAGGCACTACTTGCATTTGTTGTTGTTGTTGTACTTACTGTACAATTGTTGTTATTTTAGTTAAACGGAATAACAAGTGGAAGCACGTGACTTTTCGTATTTAAATTAAAATGAAATATTTTAAGTTTAACAAAGTATATTTTCTGCTGCATAAGCTTAAATGCTTTAAACTTTGATTTATACATTTGACAAAAAACATGAAAAAATGTTTTGTTATTTGATCAATTCAAGGACTTTTGTTGGATTAAATATCAGATAGAAATTTTTTCATGATAGAATTTTGACTTTGTGTTTGTGATGGATTTTACTATCCGGACATTATTGAACACATGGGAAGTAAAAGAATAACAAGTTCCTGGAAAACACTAAATATGGCCTGAGGGGAACAGATGTATACATCCTACGTACTTATATTTATCAAGGTCACCATCATCATAATAATCACGAAAAATAAAAACCATTTGTTTACACATTTACTATAATATAATGTCAAAAAATCACATGTAGACAATACAATTTCAATGTAATTGTTTGTTGTAAAATATTGTTGTTGATATTGGAAACATGGCTCTTGATTTTGCGTTATTTTTATTTAGAATGCTGTTAAAATTTCATACTTCTTTTAAATCTATTTTTTCATATTTAACACACCTACTCCATTGCTTTGCTTTTTACTTTTTTAACCAAAAAATATACTTATTTTTCTGTTTAATTTATTCTGTCACCGAAGTTTTTTTCTTATTTTCTAGCCACTTTATCAAATTTACAACAAAAATCTAACTACACATCGTACATTCATTTACATACTTATGTATGTATAAGTTTTACCACACTAACACACGCACAACTGCAGTGCAGGCATAAACATAAAATTTCACTTCCGTTTGACATCCATTATGCAGCAAGTGTCATAATTGTTTCTGTCATGTTTCACATCAAATGCAACAAAGCAAAAATTGAAATTTATGTAACGCATGAATTTGTAAAGGACCAGTAGCAATAATGTAAGGAAACAGTTGGAAAACCAAAACAAGAAAGTAAATTGAGAGTGAAAAGGAGACAAAGAGAATGCCAAATAAAATTGCTCCAAAATTTATGGACTTATTTTTCATTTTGCAAAATAAAAAATTTTAAACTGACAATTTTAGGTGACATTTTTTGGGCCTAGAGTGAAATAACTGGCTGCTTAAATGCCAATTTAAATATTTGAATTTTATAGGAACGAATGGCTCATTTAATATTACTTTAAGCCTAAAAATTTTGCCAAAAAAGCAAATAGAGTTAGTAAAGTTATCCAAAAACCTTGCGCCCAACTGGAAAATATACATAAAAGAAAATATTGTGGCAAAAAATTTAAAAATAGCCGCCGTCGTCCAGGGTTCACTACAAAATTTAAGTTTCCCAAGAAAACACAGCTTTTCTAAACGTTATAATTCACTTTATTCACTAAAACCTATGCAGCGACAACCAAGGGAAAGCCATTTAATTAAATGTTAACCTAATTAATAATATAAGTAGTATAAATATAATATAGAAATTACACATTGATAAAATTTTAATCTTCCAACCCGAGCATAGGGTTACAGCGTGTCGTCCGTCGTGGAGTGCATCACTGACCATGCCTCTCCGTCTTTGGTCCTGGGTCTCCGTCTGTCCGTCGTGGCGTTCCGCACAGACCATGCCTCTCCGTCAGATGTCCTCCAAATGTATCCTATGGTTATTAGCTATAAATCCCAGTCATGTCTCAATGTGTCTTCGTTGTTAAAAAAGTCTTAAGTCACTGGATGTACCAAATAAATCAGGATCAAGTCTTACCTATGCGGCGCCCACTACTTCAAAAGAAAATACTTTCATTGCCTTTATTAAATGGTGGCAGCCCGCCCACTTGCGTGAAATTCGGAAGAAATGTTTGTTGGGGTATGCTCGGAATTCTTTGATGACGCGATATTCGTGATGTTGGTTGGAAACTAAGTTGGCAGACAGTAGAGCGCCCACAAGATATACGAAATAAGCAAAGTTGAGAATTTGTTTGCTCCCCGTCCATTTCCTGAAATTAGAGGTCAAAAAAATAAGATCTCAAAAAAAAAATTTCGAATCGGTAGTGGAAAAAATCCAGCCGGTTTTCGATTAAAGGTCGAAAAATTGACTAAAAAAAGGCAAGTCGCTTTGACTGCCCGTTACTTCAAATCTATTCATTTTTTCATAATATTTTCAAGACAATTTTTGTAGAGCATGACTAGGTCACCATTATCTTCTTAAAAAGTTTTGGTCCAAAAATTAAATTTGTTGTTGTTTCGGTACAAAAATTGAAATTTTTTAAGAAAATTTTCATGACTTTTTTTCTATAAATTGGTTTTTTGTAATTTTCAAAGGGCAGAATATTTGTTCTGGAATTTTTATATTGCATGGGATTAAATGTTGATTAACATAATACAAAAAAATTATATAAAAATATTAAGTTTTAAGGTATGGAGCCGGTCTCAATGTTGGAAAAAATAAGTATTTTAATTTTTTTCTTTTAATCCCTACTTTATTGGATGCAACAAAATGCATTCTATTCGTTATTAAATGCATCATTTAGAACTGCTTTTTGCCTTCAAAATGAGCTATGAAATGAGTTTGGATTTTCTATGGCAATTGCCATATTTCTATATCTTTTAAAATGTTATTTTAAAATGGTCATAACTTTTTAAAGAAAAATTTAACAAGACTCTTCCGTAACTCATTTTGAAGAAGAAAAACAGTACTAAATGACAAATTAAATAAAACAGGCCAAAACGATTTTGTGCGTGTTCTGCACAACCTCAAAAATCGTGTTTTTTGAACATTAATGGTGAGATATCTCACAAACACTAAGTGATACAGCAATTTCGCGTCCAATTTCAAATTCAGCATTAATAACTACATCTAAAATTACTATTTCGGTTTTGGTTTGTAGTCGTTTTTTTTTTTAAATACCGTTTTTCGACCTCATTTTAAAAACCATGCCATGAACCGATTTTGAAAACTTTTTTTTCTTATTCAGTAAATGCTCAGGTGCAATTTCACATCTGTGTGCAGTTCTCGACAACTTGATTGAAATGTTTTCCTGAACTGCGTGCACGAAATTCGAAATTTTCGATTATCTCTCCTGGAACAGCCCAAAAGCGCACTAAAACGAAAATAAATGCTATTTTCGTGTTCAGCAATCCCAAATTAGTTTAGGAAATATGACTGCTAAAATGGTTTCTTACCAAATTAAAAATTAAGAAGAAAAAATAAAAAAATAAATTTTTTTATTAACTTTGAAACGGGCTCCATTACATAAAAACTAATAGTTTTTAGTAATTTTTAATTTAAATTAATCAACATTTAATTCTCTACTACATAGGAATTCCAGAACAAATATTCCACCCTTTAAAAATTACAAAATACCAATTTATAGAAAAAAATTCATGAAAATTTTCTTAAAAAATTGAAGTTTTTGTACCGAAACAACAACAAATTTAATTTTTGGACCAAAACTTTTTAAAAAGATAATGTTGACCTAGTCATGCTCTACAAAAGTTGTTTGCAAATATTATGAAAAAATGAATAACTTTGAAGTAACGGGCAGACAAAGCGACTTGCCTTTTTTTAGTCAATTTTTCGACCTTTGATCGAAAATCGGCTGGGTTTTTTCCACTACCGATTCCAATTTTTTTTTTTGAGATCTTATTTTTTTGACCTCTTATTTCAGGAAATGGACGGGGAGCAAGCAAAATCAGAATTTTGCACATATGGGCGCTCTAGCAAACAGTTTAACACCCGTGCGTGTTTCGTTGATTTCTTAAGATTTAGATGGCCCAGGGTGAGATACTTATGTCTAATCGTGAAAATAAGTGTTGGATTGATGACGGTAAACGAGTTTTCCATGTGTTTGTCCTATGTCGGTTGTCAGTTGGGCATAAGTTGCACGTTTAAGTCGCATGTGTTGTCTGATGTTGGTTGGCCGTTGCACAAAAGTTGCATGTTTATTGGTAGGTTGGTTGTAAGTTCGGTTGGCTACCCGGTTGATTGATTGATAAGTTGGTTGGTTAGTTATTTGGTTGGTTATTGGATAAAAATTGTTTGCTTAAGCCGCGGTGTGTTTACAAGTAAGCGTATACATAATTACAAAGTGTATATTAAACTAAGAAACAAAAGCACCGTCAAACGATTATGACTCTGAAAAAAACTCATGTTGTGAAAAAAAGGAGGATTATGGAGAATGAACACACAGAAAAAAAAATTGTATTTCCAACAACTTTATGTTTTAATTCAAGAATTTTTGTTGGTTGAAATCTGCCCAACAACTTTTGCTCTTGTTTGAAATACGAAATTGTTGTTTATTAAATACAACGAAAAGTTTTTAAATCAAGTTAAAAGTTGTTGAAAGTTCAAGAACGAAAATTGTTGTTTCAAAAGAGAAAAGTTGTTGAAAATTTAAGAATGGAAATTCTTCTTTCAAAAGCGAAACTGTCAATAAAATTTAAGAATGATTAGTTGAGCGAATGATTGTTGAAAGGTTTTAATTTATTATATAAGTATTGGTTTGCAATACATCTCTCAGTAATAAGCAAATTAATTCATCAAAAACTGTACATAAAAACTATACAACGTTTGTTTGCAACTTGTTACGGACTTTAAAGAGCAATTTCTTCATGGCATGCCATTGATTTAATTAGAGATCAGCATCCTTGATCTAGCATACATTGTCCGAGAATGAGCGATAGATCAGCTATAATGTAAGAAAAACAAACAAATATTTGAAAGAATAGTTATACAAAGACTTGGGGATATAACGTACATTGAATTGATTTTACATCACCGACATCTGCATAGTATTATTTCAATTAATCATCGCACCTTCTAATGCCCACTTTCAAAACGCTTCCTTTAGCGAAGATTTGCCAACGTCTTAACCATTAAGGTTAAATTCTGGATCTTCTAAATTCCTAAACATTTCCTCATTTTTTAAATACGAATCATGCAACTATGTGTACAATAGTTTCAATTTTTTTAGTTAACGCAAATCTATGAAGAAATAAATTGTTATAAACTTTGAATCAATTATGTTCCCAACTTACCAAATCATAAACGGAACCATATTAAATTTTGAGAAGTAATTGCAATACGATCACCTAGCCTATTCGGCTCTTCCCTTAAATGGGTTGACAGCAGTAAAGTACGTCCTGTTTTTTCTGCTTGCAATAAATCACACAATTGCCTGATGGATCCATATCCAAACATGATTCATCGCAGATCATAACTTTTCCACAGAGTGCACAACGTTTCATAACAACAGATAACTATGATGATGCCACATTTGGTCTATCTTCCAATTCAATAATTTTCAGAGTGATTGATGTTTTTTTCTATTTAAAAATATTTTTCATATTCTTATATGACAGATACGTAAACATTCAAGAATCAAGAGCGAAATTGTTGATTTAAGAATAAAATATTAATTTCAAAAATTTAGAACTAACAATTTATTAAGAATGAAAAATTGTTGTTTTAACAATTTTTATTTTTCTGAGTGAAAGTGATGTTTTTAAGTAAAGTACAAATAAAAAAGTAGATGCAATGAAATGTTCTACGCATATAACATCAATCATACTAACTAACTGCAAACTACAAACTAAAGAATGTGAGAAGGTTTGTTTAGCTATTTCGAGGTCTATTGAGAAGGCTCAAACTATAAATGGTACAAAAAAAAAATTGTGCCGATAAGTGGAATGTGCCATTTCTGGAATAAAATGCCTTTACTAAAAACAGAATAAATCAAGCACTGTAGAAAATATAGTGCAATTTAATAGAATAGTACCTTGGCATATTCTAAAATCCGACTTGCTTCGGAATCGGAATTAAATCAATCTCCAAGAGCTCCGCCTTTTGATAGTTGAAACCAAATCGAATTAATATATGGTTCGTAAAATCGAATAGGAAGCATAAGCAAATTTTATTAGTCAAAATGCAAATCCGATTCCATCTTATTTGTCGCAATACAGGGCTCTTGAATATTGATTTAATTCTGATTCCGAAGCAATTTGGATTTCAGAACATGCCTGATAATCATTTATGTATATCGATGTTTTTTATTAATAGCTTTTGCATTATTTAATTTTTTAAGAGGTTTTTGACCAGTGAGTTCTATAATTGCACTAAAAAACCATTAGTCAATTTTTTCCCAACGTTTCGTCACTTATTTGGCGACTTCTTCAGGGGCATATATTCTTTAAAAACACAAAATAGTACAAAAATTTTTTAAACATTAGTAAAATACAAAAAATTCTCAAAATTCAAAACAAAAATATTGTAAAACAAGTCAAAAAACTTACAAATAACAATTATTTACTGCATTGATTTTACGTTAATGATGAATTTAATAATTTTTTAATATTTTTTAATAAATAAAACACTAAAAACATGGAAAAACATTCAAAAACATGTAACATTCAAAAACATGTAACATAAAAAACACGGTGTACTGCACTATGCATTCTTTTATCAAGCTTTACAAAAGTTTATTAATAGTTTCAAATGGCACAGAAAACGTAACAAAAATCAAAAAGTATTAAGAAACATTCTGAAAAGTTATATGTCATCAAACGGATTCAAGTGAAGAGTAGACGTGGCACTTCGTTGATGCCACCCAGATAAAAAGGCATTGAAAGCCTTGTTTACGTTTAAGTTCTTAAGTGGCTCACTTAAAAAATTTTTAACCACCTAATTTGCCTGCTTGTAAATATTTATTTATAATGTTTTTTATAATCTCCCACATACGAGTGTGTTCTCGTAAGAAATTGAAAATCAACAGATAAATACACTTTGAAACAACGAATAGTATTTAGCACATCGACAGTATTGAATTTTACGTGTACTTGCGTCATAATGATGCATTACTTGTACAAGCTATAAAATTGAGTTGAATTTGATAAAAAAAAACCAGGAAATCCCCGTGCTGGCTAACACTTAAAAGTTCTGCTGATCTGAAGATTATCAGGCAAACACTTGTGTATATGGAATAGAGTACATATTTAGTTTTTAACCCTGCCCAAATAATACTCTTAGGCCCAATTTCACAGTGTGAGCTTAAGCGCAGTTTATCTGTTGAGTGGAGTTTAACTACAAATTTCATTTTCACAGTCATTTTAATTTAAGGGCCGCTTAAGCTCCGGTCATTTGACGCTTAAAATAGTTAGGGTGGTTTAAGTGGCGTTTATGTCACAATTGATGTTGTCAAGAAAAATAAATAAAAAAAAAAACAGAAAATTTATTTCAAAAACGAATTAACAAAGTTCATTCAAACAATTTTTAAAGTTTTAACTGAAGAAGCAGCAGCAAAGCAGCGACAATTAAAAAAAAAGCAACGATGCACAACGTCTTTGGAAAGAGTGCTTTCGAGATGAAGAAATGAGGTGGCAGTATCAATTGTTCCGCAACTCTCTACCATGCGAATTTTTTGAAGCATTGTTCTCTTTTTCGTTGCAGAACTTTTGCGGCACATTGACAGCATCAATTCGAATGCGCTGCTTTTAATAATGAGAAGTTCTTCCGTATTTCCTGAATAATCGAATTCTCCCAAAATCTACTACCAGATGATGGACCAAGACAATTATTAATGTGGAAAAAAATGTTACAAATAAAAGATGATCTGTGTTTGACTTCTAGAAAAATAAATTATGTTAGGAAGGGTGCTCCAAATTTAAGCGATTTCATTTGTGTTATCTTTTTTTGCCAAAAAACAGATTCACTTGCATTATCAAACAGGAATTTTTGAAAGTTAATTGAAAAATTTTTTTAATTGTAAACAATATTTTACGTCAAAGTTGTTTGCTGTCAATTTTCTTTGCTTGTATTTTTGGTTGGAATCCATGCTAATGACAAATGTGAGCTAGTCAACTGTGAAATTGGAAATTATTTAAGGGCCGCTTAAGCGCCACTAACGGTTTAGCTAAGCTAAAGCTTAAGCTCGCACTGTGAAATTGGGCCTTATTCTTTCATAGCAGAACATCATCGTACACAATTCTTTTTTGTCTTTTCTGAGAGTACACAAGTAATAATACGTATGATTCAACATGAAGCAGAAGAGAATAACTTAATAAAAATACGATAGAATTTAAGAGAGTACGAAAACATGTTTTTCTGACAACGGCACGCAAATTAATTTAATTGATTTAATTTAGTTATCATCGAAACATTGCCAAGAGCGTAACAACATTGAGATAATCAAATTGATTGTGTGAAAAGAAAATTATTCAATGTAGTTATTTAGTGTTGGCAAATTAAATAAAACACAAAGAATAATATGTGTAAGTGTCAATATTGCTCACGAAAATCAAATGTAAACTTTTTACTTATCAGTGCCATGTGAAATTGTGCTTACACGCCGACTAGACGAGCAATATTTCAGGTCATAAAAACCAAATATCTAGTGGAGCCACAAAATGTTAAGAGTATGAAATTAAAATTTTCCCACATCAAATTTTGATTGAAAAAATAAAAAATTGCTCGGCGTCCTAAACTTCTAACTTCACTGATAATCGATTTCAATCTTTTGTGATTGTTTGTTGCTGTTATTGTTGTTGTTGTTTTGTCACTAAATCATCATTCTGCGTCTAAGCTGTAAACACTTTTTATTGCATTACACAAACTATAGGTATCAAAAACTAGTAAGTAATTTGAAAAAATTAATTATAAAATAAACCACAATCGCGTGAGAATCAGCTGATATTTTTACTTAGTTCTACCATGAGTTGATTTTCTCTCATATTTGCTGTTGCTGTCAGAATGGTGAGAACATATTGGTCGCAACAGTGTGCACGTCTAAGTACAATCGCAGCAAATATTGTTACTTTTTTAGCTCCGTTTTATATATTGACTACTTTTTAGCTATTACACTAGTTTACAACCAAAATTCCCAGTGAATGCCATTATTCATATTATATTTAAAATGGGCTTCTAATTCCGAAAATTGCATTGTTTTTTGTTTTTTTCTTTTATGTCGTTTTCGAGATATCGGTTATTTTCGGTGTTTGGACCAAAAAAAAAGATAGCTCCATTTAAATACAAATATCTCAAGAACCAAAGTCTGTGCCTAAACGTTTTATATGTCATATTAAAGGCTACTAAATTACCTACAAATAATATTCACATTGCTTTTTGGTTGGTTTGTTAGTTTTGGCGAAATACATTGATTTCTACAAAAAACATTTTTTTTTTTTTCGAAAAAATTAAGAAAAAATCAAAGTCAACTTCAATTTTTTTTTTTTTTTTTTGTATTAGATATATTTCGTATTATAGAATATATATCGCGACCTTAGAACACTATCTACACTCACATCACTTTCGAGAAATCACAAGCATTTGATTGTAGCGAGGATTTCATTGATTCTAAAATAATTAAATTACGTTGTCTAATTAAGAAGGAATTTAAGTTTAAAAAATCGATAGAACTTTGTTGCTAAACGAAAAGGTACTTGAAATTGAGAAACAAGGTTCTAACTGCCAGATAGAACTTTGTGTTTCTGTAAGATTTTTTTTTTTTTTTGCAGATAGAACTTTGTGTTTCTCTAAGAGAGCAGGGAAATTAGTTAAAATCGTGTAATTTTGTTAAACAAGCCCCGATTTTGAGCCGACTTGGCTTATTCTGTTAATAAATGGACTTACAACAAACCAACACTTAAGATTTATGTAGTTTTTGAAAAAATGTCGAAAAAGGGTTTTTGAAAAATTGACATACTTTTATGTATCATTTAAAGCGAGTATAACATTTTAAAGAAAAATCACACAAGACCAATTTATAGCTCATTTTGAAGACAAAAAATAGTACTAAAATGTTGCATTCAATAGAAAAGAGTAAAACAATTTTGGACGTCTTCGAAACAACCTCAAAAATCGTGTTTTTGATCATTTTTGAACATTTGGGGTAGGATATCTCAAAAACACTATAAGATATAGCAATTCTGATGCCAGATTCGGATTTAAAGTTGGCAAGTTTATCGAAAATGACTATTTTTGATTCGAATTCTTCAATTTTCCGAAACCGTTTTTCGACCTTTTTTCAAAAACTGCATAAATCTTAAATGCTAGTTTTTTCTAAGTTCAATTACTAACAAAATGAGCCATGTCAGCTTGAAATCGGGGCTTGTTTAACAAAATTACACGATTTTATCTAATTTGGCTGCTCTCTTACAGAAGCACAAAGTTCTATCTGGCAGTTAAAACTTTGTGAAATTAATTTTAATTCGAAAATGTGTAGATAGAACCTTGTGCATCTCAAATTCATCAATTATCTCAGAAACCATACGAGATAGAAACATTTGAGTAGCGGTAATCGAAAGAGCGTCGTCTATTAAGTACGAAGCAATATATAACTCAATTTCACAAAATATGTCAGTTAGAACCCTGTTGTTCTAAGGTCGCGATATTTATAAAGAAAATAAGATACTATTAATGAAAATCGATAGAAAAATTCAAAAATTGTATATAATTCATTGATAAATTACTAAAATGCGTTTTTGCTTATTTTTTTCTTTTTCTTGTAATAAACTGTTCGATAATTTGAAACTTTTTATAAAACACATGAGAAAATCAAAAAAATTCTAAAAGTAGGCATTAAAATAAATACCCATGTCTCGTCGTTTTTGTCCAGCACGTCAGATTTTTTTTAGTCGATTTTTGAAGTTTTTAATCCACTGTACATGAAAAAAACAAAAATAACGCATTCTTGTGTTAAATCGATGATTTAACTATATGATCCTTACATCTGAGGTGTATCATGTGAGGTGACGTGCTGGAGAAAAGCGACGATACAAAGGTATTTATTTTAACGCCTACTTTAAGAATTTTTTGGACTTTTTCATGTGTTTTACAAAAAGTTTCAAATTATCGAACAGTTACAAGAAAACAAAAAAAATAGTCAAAAAAGCATTTTAGTAATTTATCAATGAATTGTATACAGCTTTTACATTTTTCCATCAATTTTCTTAAATACCATCTTATTTGCGTAACAAATATATAGACAATGATATAAAAAAACAAAGTGATTTTTTTTATTTTTTTTTCGTGTATAAATTTGCAGTTGATTTTGACTTTTTTTTAATTTTTTCGAAAAAAAAAAATTTTTTTTTTTCAGAAATCAATTTATTCCTCCGAAACTAACAAACCAGCCAAAATCGGGATATGGCTTTATGAAAACCAGTATAAGTTTGGAACCCCATGATGAATTTTAGTAATATTGGTGTCATATGAAAGGTATTTTCAATCAGAGTCATGGTTTTTGAGATATGGCAATTTTTCAAAGATATTGAATAGTTTTTTTTTCAGCACTTTTTTTCCCAAAATGCTAATGAAGGAAATCAGGTACAAATTACATATCAAATGAATGAAAATAAATTTGGCTTTTATAATTTGTTATTTTTAAATCGTGAAGAAAATTATTGTATTTGATATAATTTACGAAGGTGGACGAGGAGTAAAGAAAATTGCAATTGCACAATTCTTTCCTTAATGATTCTAAGCATTTTATGCCTAGTACACTTTTTTCGTAAGATGCTTAGAGTAAAAAAGATTCTTGCCTTCCGCGGGCGTTCAAAAGCCAAAAACTTCCATTTAGCGTCCGAATCCCATCTTGAGTCATACATCATTTTAAAGCTTATAAACTATGCTTTAATTTAAAGTACTCTCATAATAGATCCAGCGGTAAACTGTAGTTACTCGTACTTGTTTATTCGGCAACAATAGGTAGACTTCCGTCCAGATCCTTATGTATGCCGATTTTGATAGCCTTGATCGCAATTACAAAAGGGTAAATTGAATAGGGGAAACGTTTCGCACAAATTTGTGAAGGCAAAATTTGGGAATAAATTGAATTGAATTGCAAGTTTTACGGTTCATTTCACTTGGACTACAAAAAATTTCAACCGAATATTTTTTTTTTTTTTAATTTTTTATTAAAAACTTATTGCTCTCAGTGCACAATTAACGTTTTTTTATATCTTTTTTTTGTCAGAAAGTTTTTTTGCACACAAACAAGTATTTAACACAAAAAGTGTCAATTCGTGTTCGTTTAAATAATGAAATATGTATGTAGTATCTGTGAATTTAATATTTTCACAAAATTAGTATTACGCTTATTAATTAGTTAAAGTTATTTAAAGCATCCAAGTATTTTAAGAGAGTCGCACAGTTGGCAAACAAGTGCCAAACTGCAAGTTACTTATAATTTGTGTTAAAAAAAATTCTGTCTTTTTTTTTGTACCAAAAGAAACTAAAAATTTTTAAAAGTGCTTAGGTCATAAAAAAAAAATCCTCTAAAATGTATTCATTATTTCGAGCACCTCACAATTTGTTGCTCTTAATTTTTAGCCTTTTTGCGATGACAACAGCATTGGCTGCAACGATGTCGAACTCACAAGCACAGGATGATTGGTGGCAACATGCGGTTTTCTATCAAATTTATCCACGTTCATTTATGGATAGCAATGACGATGGAGTTGGCGATTTAAAAGGTTTTACAATTTCCTTTAAAAGCACCAAGGCAATAATTTTTATTTTATGCTGCCGCAGGTATTATCTCAAAGCTGAGCTACCTAGCAGAGACTGGAATCACAGCAACATGGCTGAGTCCGATTTTTCAATCACCGATGGTTGACTTTGGTTATGATATATCAAATTTCACAGCCATACATGATGAATTCGGCACTATGGCAGATTTTGAGCAGTTAATGAAGGAAGCAAAACGATTAGGTATGTGTTGTTGTGTGGTCTGAAAGAAACTTCTAGATGGGTAATTGATGTTCATTTCAGATATAAAAATCCTTTTGGATTTTGTACCAAATCATAGTTCAGATCAGTGTGAGTGGTTTTTAAAATCTATAGATCGCGTTGAAGGCTTTGAAGATTTTTATGTGTGGGCAGATGGCAAGTTGAATGAGAATGATGTTTTAGAGCCGCCAAATAACTGGGTTGGTTATAATTAAAGCTAAAACTGTAGCGAAATCGGTATTTATTTTAATATTTCCAACTACTCGCATTCCTTAGCAATCGGTTTTCTATGGCCCAGCATGGACATGGAATGAAAAACGTCAGCAATACTATTTACATCAATTTACAGTTGAGCAACCGGATCTTAATTTTCGTAATCCAAAAGTCATCGAGGCCATGGATGATGTAATGCGCTTCTGGCTCGACAAAGGTGTAGCGGGCTTTCGCGTCGATGCTGTCAATCATCTCTTTGAAGATATCGATTTACGTGATGAACCGTTAAGTGGTAGAACAAATGACAGTAAAGCCTATGGATACACGGAGAAAATTTACACAAAGGATCTGGTAATTGTATATTGCCTTATATAGCATTTTTCCCATGATTCTAGTAGTTTTATTGGAATTGTGAGATGGCGCACATGCTATTTGATAAACTTCTTTAGCAAGAACTCGACCCTCTTGTTGTAATTTTTGTCTTAAATATTAAGAAATTTATTGCTTGCTTTTAGGCTTACTACGTCGATTAGTATTATTTCTTCTGATTAATGTTACTTATTTATTTTGCATTTATGTCACAATATTTTATTTTAATCGTATTTATAGCCAGAAGTACTTGACATGATGCAACACTGGCGTCAACTATTGGATGAATATTCAGCAGCAAATTTTGGACCTACGCGTATTATGATGACTGAAGCATATGCAGATTTGCGAACCCTAATGGATTACTATGAAAATGCAGATGGTCTTAAGGGTTCACATTTTCCATTCAATTTTTTGCTATTAACCGATTTGGATAAAGACTCTGATGCACGTGATTTTATCTTTAATATACAGAAATGGTTAACGTATATGCCGCGCGGTTATACCGCCAATTGGGTGTTGGGTAATCACGATAAGCCGCGTGTAGCATCGCGATATGGTCCCGAACGTATTGATGCGCTAAATATGTTGCTTATGACGCTACCAGGTGTGGCAGTTACATATAACGTAAGAGGAGTTTTGAGATTTTCTTCAGTTCCAAGAAAATTGTAGAATATAATTTCAGGGTGAAGAAATCGGAATGGAAGACTATCGTGATATCAGCTGGGAGGATACAGTTGATCCAGCAGCGAAAAATGTAGGTCCTTTAGATTATAAAGAAGCTTCCAGAGATCCCGTGCGTACACCTTTCCAATGGAATGATTCTTTAAATGCAGGTAAAATACATTTATTTATCATTTCAAAAATCAAATCGTGGTGGCATTTTGTTTGAAAAAACTGGAAAAAAAAACAAATTTTTATGTGAAAACTTAACAAGACTTTCCAAAAAGCATTTATACATTTATTTAAGGTTAAAAGTTTTAATAACTTTAAAAACCAATTAGAAAAATTAAAAATATTTATTAAATTGTTTTGTCTCATACTTAAGGTTTGTTTTTTTGGATAGTTTTCTTAAACTTTTATTTTAAAAAGCTTAAAGATTTTTTGACTTTTCATCCAAATGCTTGAAGAGTATAAAGTGTGGCTTGACTTTGAAAGAGAAAAAGTTTATTTCATGAAAAGTTTTTGACAAGTTTAATTTTTCTTGACTTCACAGGTTTTTCGAAAGCTACGAAAACATGGCTACCAGTGCATCCAAATTACAAAAAGCTTAATTTGGCGCAACAGCAGTCAGCCGCTAAGAGTCATTACAAAGTTTACAAGAATCTTGTTGAACTGCGAAAGATGCCAGCACTACGTTATGGCCGTTTTAGCGCAGAGGTGCTTAATCGTGATGTTTTTGCTTACAAAAGGTAAATTGGACTCCCTTTCCCTCATCTAAAACTCCTCTGCGTTAAATTGTAACATTTTCTATAAATTATTTCTGCAGGGAACTTAAAGGACATCCAACTGTTGTTGTCATTATAAGTGTGAGTTCCAAGGCACAAATAGTTGATCTCAGTGCATTTGGTGAGTTGCCGCCACAAATGAAGGTTCTCGCTGCTGGTTCGAAATCAAAAAAAATTAAAATTGAGTAAGTTCACCTCTGATTGCATGACATTCAGGCAGAGATAAAAAAAAAATTATTATTTATTATCTAATTTTAGTAAAATGATCTCTACAACGCAGTTGAAATTGGCACCATTTGAAGGTGTTGTGTGCACATACTAAATGATTTTTAGCTTAATTTTTATGAAATATGTCTGATATGATAACTATCAACGAAATCTCAAGAGGATTCCTTTAAATGTAAAAGTAATTTTGTTCCTGAATTCCGATTTTTATTTGAAATAAAAGATTTAAAAAACTTATAACGTCTCTCCACAAGGGGGAGTCATTTCTTGTTGATTTTTGGGGTCGGGTCGAAAATCAAATCATTGAAGATCTTTTGATGTAATACTTGAATACCTCAAAGACTTTACGCTACAACCCTATAAAATTTGACTTCGTAAGCCATGCAATTGAGCGCTTTCTATTAGAACAGACTGAATTCAAAAATTAAGTTTACGGTTTATGTTATAAACAAAAATTTGTTTCAAGTAGAATAATGTGATACAGAACTAAATGTACCTGGTCCACATTAGTTTCATATAGTTAAAATTTTTGTTTGGTAACAAACCATTTTGCCATTGGTTTTGCTCGCCGGTGGCCAGGGGTTCGGCTGGAAAAATTTATAAAAAAAAAGACGGCCTCTTGGTTAAATTCAAAGTCACGAGTTGGAGTTTTATTAATTTATTTCATTTTCATTTCTTTATTTGGTTTCTCTAAATAAACGAAAACAATATAATATATAAAACACGTCTCTCTACTTCCCACCACTCTCTTTCCGCCGCTAGCCGTGACTTAGTTGAGCGTAGTAGAAGTTAGTTGCCTCGCTCATACCTAACGTAATGGTGTTCTCTTGAACGAATGCCCTATAGCCGAGAGTAGCAGATAAAGTATAGGGCTGCACACACCTAACGCAATGGTATTTTCTTGAACTATCTAGTCATGAATAGCTGATATCGCATCGGGCTTCTCACACCTAACGCAATGGTATTCTCTTGAACGCGTACCTCTAGTCGTGGGTAGCTGATATCGTATCGGGCTACTCACACCTAATGTCATGGCTACTTTTCTCACCTTACGCTATTATCAATCCTCCTGCATCTCCATTGTACTCCCGAGATAGAGAGCACGCGACCAACTGATTTATAAAGGGGCTTGATCGTGAAGCTACTTTCTACTTCCACTTTAGCCGAGAGCAGCTGATTTATTATCGAGCCACCCACGTCTAATGTGGTGGTTCTCTTTCCGCAGCTGTGTACTATCCCTCTTTACTAAGCTCATGTTATTGACTAAAATGCTCTTTTGTATGCGATTAAATTCTCCTTATTCCGTTTGCTACGCTGCTGTTTGCATACCCGACTCCATTTGAGACTATATCGCACCCATGAATAACTGATATATTATCGGGCTACTCGTTTGTGTGACCTCTCATTCTTGTACTAAACACAGGCAACTGATTTGTTATCGGGCTGCGTATGTTTAGTGTCACGGTCTCTACGCTCCTACGCCCCAATAGTACTGCTACAACTACTTTAACTCAGCAAATACCTTGTTTCCCTCTAAGTTACCGATTACCGCCATGTTTGCTACTTCTGCTTACTGCTGCTGCTGTTGTTCACTGATCGCCGGCCAAGCAGAGACTGTCTCGATTCACTGCTGTGTGTCTAAATTTATTTCTTTTCTGTGACATCAAACAGATCGAACGACAGCTGCGTGTCGAAAACAGCTGTTACGCAGTGTTGCCGTTGCGTTGGGTTTTATTCATGTGGAAGGGATTTTACCTTTTACTAAAATTATGGTTATCCTTCTTAGATAACTACTTAGTTAATACTTATAAAATTATTTTAATTAATAATAATACAAATTAATTATAAGTTGATAGAAAAGAATATGATATAAATTATAATATTACGAGCAATGATTTGTAGGAGAAAAACGCGGCTCCACCAACTTTTCTCCTCACAGTTTTGACGAATGATTTAAAAAATTTTGATAAGATTGAAGAACCTTAAATCTTTCAAAATTTTCTTCAACCAGATCATTCTATTCCAAATCAAATAAAACCAAACAAAAGTTCATCCGAAAACTTTATAAAAATATTTTGTTCTAATTTAATTACATGAAATGCTTCTTCTGCTGCTTTGCAATATGAACATGGATCAAATTGAAGAATTCACAGCAATTGATTTTGCTGCTGCTGCTACTGTCGCTGTTTTTGTTGTTGTCGTTTTTGTAACAATAAAAACTTTTGCACACGAGTGCTCTTTACCGCAACGTTTTCAATCTTTGCTAAATCTCTGACAATCATTCATTCATTCAGTCAGTCAGCAAACTCATGAATAACAAATTTTTCGGCCAAAATCCATTCAGAACGCAGCGCTGCGCTACGATGCTTCAACGTCTTGTTTGATAAGCAGCGCAAACATAAGATTTTCTGCTGATTTTGCTGTAAAAGCAAAAATTTTCCAACTGGTAAATTGCAAGCCAACAACAAGAGCTACAAGCAAGAAGTCATACAGAATCAGTAATAATATTTTTTTATACATCAAGAAGATCTGCTTCACTGACTGACTTACTGACTGCCCCGACTGACTGACTACCTACAGCAACTACAAAAAAAAAGAATCCTTCAATAAAAAATGAGTTGAATGAACGTTGAATTCCATATCAATGCGATAGAAAAACAACAAATATAAATGGACACAAAACTTGGTTCAACTTTTCTCTTTAAAAGCAGCTTGAAAAATTTACTTAGAAAAAAAATCTATGTCAAAAATCAAAAAAATTACGTAAGACAATTTTTTGGGAATAAAAAAAAAAAACAGAACTTTATTCGTCACATACGCGACCAGGCATGTAAAAACTTTATGTGTGCGAGGAAAAAAAACTCATTTTACAAAAGCTAATAACGTGCATTACGTTACACAGCGTCACGTTACTTTGACGTTACGCCCCTAAAATTATGCATGTATTTGAAAAACTTGTGACTGGCAGAGCAATCATAACGATGGCGAACATGATGATGACGCTGATGTTGAAAACCAGGAGTGTCAAAAAAATAAAACAAAGAAAAAGCTCAAGTGGTGACTTAAAAAAAGTGAAAAGTTTTGCTCATGAATGAAATTTGTATTTAATGCAGGACATTAGGCGGGACTATGAAAAAAAAAAAGAAAACTGAGCACATAAGTTGATATACAGAGCTCAAATATAACCCAGTTGAAACTTTAAACTTGATGTCATTACATTCAACCATGTGGCTATACCAAAAATTAAATACCTTAGACCGAACCAACGATACACTTAACTTTCTAAGGTGGACTCTAGCCGAAATTTCGTCATATTCAAAAGCTCATGCTTAAGATGGTGCCATGTGACTTTCATCAAATTTTGTTATGCTAGGCATGGAATTGCTGAGTATCCTTATTTAAGATTTTTAATGTCGATTTCCATCATTTTCATTGCCTACTGGGTACATAAAGTAGCAAAAAAAACTCTGAAAACTCTCCATGTCTATACTTTCACAATGTTGTCAAATAAAATTGTGTGAAAATGTGAGTGTATGTGTTTGGGCAAAGTGTCATCATAATCGTGTCACTCGCTTGTCATACAGAGTGACACTTTGTCTAAGCATAAACAACAGTGACAGCAACCAAAGCAGCAACACCGTTTAATGTACGAGTAGTGTCCAGGGAGTTTTGTCGTGTAAGCACGTGTTGCGTAGTTTTGCGCTCAATGCTGCATACAAATCAGCTACAGCCACAGCTACGGCTACAATCCGTAAAAACCACTACGCAGACCTCATTGAGTTGGCAGAACAAGGACTAAACTGCTTGCTTTCAGCCAGAAAAGGCTTACAAAGATATTGAGCTTTTAATCAAACTCAGTCAGACGACGAAAACCAACTTTCCAAATTTTTTAGGTTGGAACTTTGCAGCACCACTTTAGTTCTTTATTGGTCACTCCTCGCCACTTTTATCGCTCAAGCGGAAAACTTATTCCGTGACGGAAATTAATTTTATTCTTCTCTACCGGAAATTTGTAGCGTGGGTTTTTTTGTTTTTGTTTTTTTGTTTTTGGGGCCTGCATAATTCCTTCTTTTTTTCTATGCGTACAGGATGTATTCTTGTTTCGACATAGCGTTGTAGCAATGAATTGTTCGGCACGTGGTTTTCTCATCGGTGGCAATGATGTTGATGTTCTTCAATCGTTGTGTCTCTAGGTGGCAATTAATTCGATTTTAATCCGTTCTGCTGATGATGCCTGGTAAATATTAAATTGGGAAATGGTTGGGTTGAAAGGAAAACGTCGCTTGGACTTATGAGGTGCACAATAATAAAACAATGATAATTAAAAATTATAATGCGTAACTAAGGCAAATCGCAGGATAAAAAGTTTTATCAGTACGTGCTACAAAATTTTAATATCGATATTTGAAAATTAGGTACAAATTTTAATTTCATTAATTCTCATCACATACCAATACATACATATTTGTCATTAAAGTTACTTGAGAAAATGAATGCGGAAGTGAACAATGAAATTGAGGTCCCAGGTGTTATACTTTGCGGAACTCAGCACTATGAAATCGTATTGTTTGTTTGGTTTCCTTAAATTATTGAAAAAATTTGAAAAAATGTGCTAAAGTGCCAAATCATCAGAGGCTAAGAATGGTACGGCACCATATGATGGGTGGTTTGGCACCCTAAGTGGCTTTTAAGTTTTTGTTGTCAGAATTGTTGCATGCTTTCATACAAGATGTATATGTTTTTTGTGAATATATGCGGTTCGTCATGTATTGGATCCAATCACCTGGCTTATGCATAGTCTTCTTCATGATAAACGCACCTATCAGATTCATCTCGGAAGTAAATATTTTCCTCAACTTCATCGGTAGAAGCTTAATAGTTACCAACTTTCGTTTAGAGTACTCTTCTTTGTAACCACCATACATTGCTTGATGGGATGTGTTTTCCACTTGACTATAATTCTGCGATTCCGGAGTGACTATTAGTTCAAGGCTTTATGCTTGCACTCCCAAATATCTTCGAGGTGAAAAAGGAGAAACGTCACAGGAACCATATCACTCATATGAATTGGGTAAATTAATATCATAAAATTAATTGGCTGGCATTTTGTCAAAAATAAATAAAATTGGGTTCTGTTTGCACGAGAAGTTAACTTGATAGTGTCAAATTGATGACATTTAGCTGAAAAAACCATATTTTTCCAATAACCAATTAGTATACAAATAATATGTATGACATTGCTTTTGCCTTAAAATGGACTTAGCACCTTTTCTTATTAAGCAGACAATATGCAAAAAACAAAGTCAATCGTTTATATTGCGAAATTTTTAAATCCCACACACAAGTAGTTTTACCAACTACAGCTAATCGAACTTTTAACCACGAAGTCTTGCATGAAACTGAACAAGACATTGGTCATATTTGATTTTACGAAAGATGCAAGTATTAAAATTGAAAGAGGTGCCATATAAAATTGGGGTGCCACATCACCTTGGTGTGTGATATTACCTTAGGGTGCCGCTTCGCCTAAAGGTGACACTTCGCCTAAGGGTGACACTTCACCTTAGGGTGCCACTTCACCTTAGCGCGCCACATCACCTTGGAGTGCCACGTTACCCGGACTTACCCTAAGTCAAATTTTGTTTTTTTTTTAAGGTAAAGTTTTAACTCGGCGACACGTTTCGTTAGATCCCATTATATATCGCAAACTATAAATGCTTTCGATAAAATTTGGTAAGTAGGCGTCGAACGTCAATATTATACAGTGATTTAAAAGTGGACGTAACCACATTTGCGCTACGCCCACCGATTGAAAATTTCAACATGTTATGTCCCACAAGTCATACAAACTATTTTAATGAAATTTGGTAGATAAGTAGGTGCCGAGTATCACTACTTTACACAAGTCAGAGAGTGGACGTAATCAATTTAGTACCACGCCTCCTTTTCAAACATACTTCATGTGTACTGAGTTGCACGCATAATTCTATTTAAATATTTTTTAATGAATAATTTTATAATTTATTTTTAGTTTAACCTTTCTTTAACCCATTAACAGCTGACCTCCGATTCCTTCATCCGATTTGGACGAAACTTGATGCAGACGTTATTTAGGCTATTTATATTGACATGGTATTTTTTATTTTTTCTTACATGGCCCACCTGAACCTAAGGCCTTTGGGTATTTTTCTACCCACTTCGCTGTTAGGGTCTTGTAAATTTTGTTTTATTTTTCTTTTTTATACGATGAAAACAGTTTCTCCGCCATAAGAAAACATTTCATTTGACCGAGTAGACTAAAAATTCAAGCCATGTGGCCATCTTATGATTTCTTTGGTAATGCTCACCTTGCCTCTTGTAAAGTTGCACAACAGATGGCAAGATGCATGGACAAATTTGAGCATTCGATTGAAAAAATAAGTGAATACTCTGCTTAAAATACCAAAATCCATCACTGCCAAAATTATGTTGATCACCCTAACCAAAGACATTGTTTAACAGAATTACTGAGTGATTGTTGGCAACAACCAAAAGAAAGGAAATCATTTTAAACGACATCATTCACTAGGAATCCTTGCGTTAACTTGTGAAATGTAACTGCAGTGCAGGACATAAAATGTAAACGAAGAAAAGAAACTTCAATCAGAACATTTATTTTTATTTTACTTTTTGTTGTTGTTGATTTTTGCTTGCAAATAACTAATGTTTATGTATGAGTTAGTATTATGTACTTGTGTACACTTACGCCTTATTACATGAGCAAAACATTTTCCGTTTTCTTACGGATGTTTCTGTACGCAAACACCTTGTGCTTTTAGTTCCAACACTTGCATCGCACATTGATGAGACAGTACGTAGGAAACCAATGCCCGAATAACAATCATAATAGTGAGACGACACTGACATTTAATTTTTATTCCTTAGTCCACATAAAATGAAACGATCTCTCGATGTCGTCGATGATGTGATCTGATGAGATAGAGACGTTGGTGTTTTCTCAACGATAACGATAATGATGTTGCTGTACGTACCATCAAATGTAATCGGTTTTCTTTTTATTGATTTCAATTGGTTTGAGATTTGGTTTTTGTGTGGATTTTTACATTGCGATATTACTCGGTGATTTACTTTGAAAACTCAATTTAGAATTGAATTCTTTTAGTGGTTGACAAACGTTATTTGTATGTGGCTTTTTTATTTGCTAAGCATATATGTAACTCCATTTTCCTGAAAAATGATATTCCGGCTTAAATCGAAATAAGAAAATACTACAAATTCCAAGCATAGTTTAGTTCTTTGTATGCTACTGAATGATTATTCTAAAAGTAACAGTTTGAAAATTTAAGGGATAAAGTTTGAGGAGAATATATGCCTAGACGGTACCATAAGTAAAAATGAATTGCACTATTTCCTGGAAGTACGACATATGATTCGCAAAATCATGATGGTATAATGCAATTTCGACCTATGTAAGATACGAACTTAGCTTCATACGTCTACAAACATAGGTTAGGTTAAAATCATAGAGTTTTTACTTTTTTCTATGGCTGTGTTGCGGCATCTATGATCAAAACCTTGAAGACGCAACAAAATAAAAGACACGGGTATTTTAGGTCTTATCGTAAATAAATGAGGAGTGATTTTTCAAAAGGGCGTAAAACCACTTCTGACCTCGATCAAACCTAAGAATGCTATCGCCATTACCATGCTAAAATGCGTCCTCTAGTTCAAAATTCAACACAAGATAAAATCATGATCAAAAATCACATTTCGGAACAAAAGAGCTAATTTCCATATAATTTCATAGAAATTTTTAGAGTTTGATACAAAAAAACGTAATTCGAATAGTCGCCGAAGAAACATTTAACATTTTTTATATGCCTCAGTCTATATAGGCGCTTATATACCACGCCTATAGAGAGCAGATTAAATTTCCAAATGGTGAAATAAGACTGATTTCGAAACAAAAGGGCTTATTTCCATACGTTTCAGAACAAAAGGGCTTATTTCCAAATGTTTTTTACATTTTGCAATTACTACAAATATGTTAGAATAAAAGTGTTAAGGGGATTAGAATCTATGGTCAACTCACTATAACACTGGAGACATTAAAAAAAAAAGTTACTGTAAACAGCCCCTAAAAGTTTTTTCTCATTACTGAAAATTTGTTTAGCATGGTTTTACGCCCTTTTGAAAAATCACTCCTCAAATATTCTTGAGAATTTATTTCTTTACCTCTTGGCTTGCTATCGCAAAAAAAGAATTCTGAAAGGGTAAAATTTATTAAAAGAATAAGATTATCGGCAATAACTTGGAAGGGAGTATTTTGACGTTTATTGAGAAAATTTATTCACCAAGTTTTTATTAGGAAATTTGAAGCGTGTATAAACAATACTTGACTAAATAAAAGCCTTTGTATGACAACTTTATAGCTTTCATATTGCATCAATATTTTTGATATCCATCCAAGCGTTACCAACTTATACCGTTTTTTCCAAAACTACTTTTGCTTGTGAAGGTTTTGAGATTTTTTTTTAATAGAAAAGAGCAAAACAATTTTGTGCGCCTTCTAAAAAACCTCAAAAATCGTGCTTTTGAACATTTTTGAACCTTCGGGGAAGGATGTCTCAGAAATCATATAAGATACAGTGACTCTGATGATAGATTAAGATCCTGTGTTGGCAAGTTTATCGAAAATAACCATTTTCGTTTCGAATTGTTAAGATTTTCAAAAACAGTTTTTCGTCATTTTTCCAAAACTGCATATATCTAAAGTGTTGGTTTTTTTTTTCAGTTCAATTACTAACAAAATGAGCCATGCCGGCTCAAAATCGGTGCTTGTTTACCAAAATAACATGATTTTACTTAATTTGCCTGCACTAGAATGCTTCACAAAGTTCTATCTAAAAAAAAAAAAATTAAATCTTAGAAAAATCATATATAACAAGCATTTGATTGTCGCAGGGATTTCATTGATACCAAAATAATTCAAATGTATTAGCTAATTAATAAGGAACTTAAGTTTAAAAAAAACGATAGAACTTTAAATAAGTTGTCAGTTTTGAGTCAAAGAAGCGCCAGACGAAATAATTTTTCGAATTCAACAAAGTTTTATTTTAACTGCTGACTTCAGTACCGAGCTCTGTTGTTCGTGTTTCTTTTTACTAGAGTTCGCCTTGTGGCCGAAATTCGACCATTTCGATTTGACCACAAAACAAAGGAAAAAGTTTTTAAACCCTTCCTTGTTCGATAAAACACATAAAGCTTTTAATATTCTTCCTTAGGGTTCAGGTTATCTGCATCGTTGCAGCAGCTTAGTTGCAATATCGTACTTTCCATTTAGAGGCGTGTAACTCCTACTAAAGAGCAAACAGTTTTTGATATCTTTCTATACCAAAATTCATAAAAATCACTCATGCTATCGTGCTATATAGTGCTAACTCTATATCTATACCAAATTTCATAAAAATCGTATGCAGTATTTTCGCCGTGAGAGCGTTTTTTCCATTTAAGGGCGTTGCACCGCCCACTAAAAAACATAATGGTCATATTATCGTTCCTTAGTGCTAACTCTACCTCCGTACCAAGTTTTGTTAAAATCGATGCAGCGGTTTAGCCGTGTGACCATTTTTTCATTTAGGGGCGTGGCACCCCCCACTGAAAAACATAATGGTCTTATTATCGTTTCTTAGTGTTAACCCTATCTCCACACCAAATTTCGTTAAAATCGATGCAGCGGTTTAGCTGTAAGAGCGTTTGTTCCATTTAAAGGCGTGGCACCGCCCACTGAAAAACATAATGGTCATATTATCGTTCCTTAGTGCTAACTCTACCTCCGTACCAAATTTTGTTAAAATCTATGCAGCGGTTTAGCCGTGAGACCATTTTTTTCATTTAGGGGCGTGGCACCGCCCACTGGAAAACATAATGGTCATATTATCGTTTCTTAGTGCTGACTCTACCTCCGTATCAAATTTCGTTAAAATCGATGCAGCGGTTTAGCTGTGAGAGCGTTTTTTTCATTTAGGGGCGTGGCACCGCCCACTTTAAAAACATATATAGTCCTATGCACTGCTCCTCCTCACAACCTTTCCAAAAAAAAAAATCAAGCAAATCGGTTGAGATTTAGGTATAGAAACAGGGACCTAACCGATTTCGTTTGCCTATTTATATCGATACGTCCAACGTAAAAGTTGGTAACTCGAAAATCGTAGTTTGGAGTAATGAGCATTTTTGTATTTTAACTTTTTTGTTTTTTTGTATGAAAACCTATATAAAATAAATTTAGGTTGTGACTTCAAAAATAGAGCCCAGGCCTTCAAATTTCAAGCTAGAGGTACCAAAATTTGACACAAGATGGAACCAAATGTGTAGATTTCGAAAAACGCTGTCCCGTAAAAAGTTGGTAACTCAAGTTGGAGGTATCGATATGTAGATTTAAGAAATCATTTTTGGCATCACAAATAGCAACAACAACAACAACAAACTTACACAATGTCAAAAAAAGAGTGCTAAATAAAATGATGAGAGTCATGGATGACAACGATATGCAGCAATCAATTTTATTGCATCATCAAGCATACATAAACATGCACACGCACACTTGTATACTCACACATGTAAACATACCCTCACATGCATAAGTATGTATATAAAACTATAAGCCAGACTCTTTTTTTCGGAAAAGTGATTTTGATTTTCATTTTTGGACAAAAATGACACACTTACGGAACCAAATAAACAACACTCTGTTTTTGGAATAAGGTGGGACATATAATTAAGGGTCTTTAAGTAGTTTTTATCTTGTGCATATGCGTATATTAAGTACTTTTCATACTTTTTGTTTCAAAAGCTTCAAGAACTTTTTTCGATGAAACGATATTGATTTCATTGCACGGCTCTGCGAAAAAACAAATTAAATATTTTGTTTTAATTTGAAGACACCCTTTATTTACTTTACGAAACTAATGCAGATAAATCTAAGCCCCAAGTGGGCGTAGGCGTACGTATTTGGAGTGAGAGGGGTTGGGTTTTACAAAAAAAAAAAAACGAAAGAAAGATATTTTAACATTTTTGTTGCGGCGCACTTTAAAAGGATGTTAAAAAAAGGAATTGCAAATGCGTGTGACTGACTCACAGTTTATCTACATACTGGTATTCGTACATGTATGTGTGCATACATGCATGTTATTTTTGTATATGTGTGTGTGATCTTCTTCTTCTTTTTTGTTGTTGCTTAAAATGACGACTTGAAGTGAACGTCAAAAGAAATGATTTCAATAAATTTGATGGCTTTCCATTTTGCATGTAGTAAAAAATACGTAACGACAGTTGTAAAAGCAAAGAGAATGGAATCGGAGGCAGGGGGGAGGGGGCGGTGGCAAAAACCTCTCATGCAGTTAAAAACTGTCACACAAAGGCAGTGACAGTAGCAAGTACAGAGAAAAAAACAACAACAACAACATTATCAACCTAAGTAGATTATGCGGGTGTGAGTTGGGGCAAACTGACTGCTGCAAAGGATTCGAGCGGATAACTTAAAATGAGTGCTTTATGTAAATCCAGAGGATATCGTTTTGCAAATTGAATTTCTACATTTTTTTTTATTTTTTTGTCTGCTTCTTACACTTATTCTTTATCTATGCGATACTTATGCTTTGCGTATTGCAGACTATCGAATTGGAGTCGGAGAATGAAGTGCAATAAGCAATAAAATATCCTTTGCAGGATATTTTTGTGTAATTGTTTGCTGTTTGCTATGGCAGCAACAAAAATATTTTTCTCTTTCTTTTTCTTTTGTATAACAATGGACACCAATTGCTATAAGTCGAATTTTCGATTTAGCTTAGCAACATTTTAAAGAAGTAGTCAACAACTACATACTCATATCTATGTAATAATATACGCGGATGTATTTCACGAATTGGTGGGCTTGGAAATAACATAAAGAGTTCTCATGAAGATCTCTTGCGTAGGCTGCGCTTCAGAAGGTGGACTATGATATTATGAATCAAACTCACAGTGATAAATAATAAATTTCTGCATGTTTCTTGCATTAAAATAAATAAAATATTTTTATGAAAACATACACAAGTTAACTGGAAGTTCTGATTTACGGATCAATACATTTTCTGCAATTGTTTGATTTAAACTAAATCTTTTAGTCGAAGGCAAGAATTTTTTTTACTTTTTTATGATTTTAAAAATATCTCTAATTTTTTACATATTTATAAAAGAAATATCCATCAGTTTTACTGACTAGTAGCTATAATCTCCCAAAAACCATTTACATTCTTCAATCTGTAACAAACTTTCTTTATTTACAATGTTAGTTTGTTCCTGTTTGTCATCGGTTTTAGTGCAAAGGAACTTGTTATCATTTTCATTTGATAACAAAACTTGTTCATCTTCAAATTGAAATTTCCAGTTATCATATTCCGCATACTCAAGATCTTCTGACGGTCCGGTTGTAGATCTTATTTCCAACAAACCTGAAATAATCCCACCACTGTAAAATCGGAATTCCAGTGGTTTCAGTGTTACCTCTAATTTAAATGCTCGATCTGGGAGAGGTGGATATGGTGAACTGATAATTTCTTGAGCATTAATCCCATGACCCTCCCAAGGACCAGCTTTGTAAATTTCACGTCTCTTTCCATTGGTAAATTGTTGGTAAAAGTAAACCTTATCAAAAAATTCATTTTGGAATTGTACTTCAAATGGAATGACTGCATTTATTCTACTTTGCAATTCTGGATATAATTCTCTAATTTTATTTCTATTCATTTCAGCAAAATGGCGAAAAAATATTTTTCTGTCTGCTTCATCAAATGAGCTGTCTTTGAATAATGACAGCACAAGATTCAGATTTTGTTTCAGATCATTTGACAAATTAATTAAAATTGGCATAAGTTCTTCCAAGGGAAATATCCAACGCGCTTTTGATACCATTTCACTAAATGTTAAATTTGTTACAGTTTCATTTGTCGTCAGTAGCATATTTAACAATTTTTCAACCGGTGTCCCCTGAAGGCTATGACCTTTAATATAAACTGCAGATTCTAATATACGGGAACCTTTAGGCACTATGGTATCAATAAGAAGTTTTTGTCGGATATGCTGCAATTCTTCAAACTTCTCTGGTTCTAAATTAGAATTGTTGGAATTGAGATTCTTTTCAATTTCATTGTATAATTCTATTTCTTGAAATGGTAACTGAATGCGGTGAGCTTTATGCAAACCGTCATGTAGCCCTAAAAGGATATCAGCTTTGAAATTTACGTCGTCACTTATTTATGATAGTTCGAGTAACTTTTTGAAGTTATCAGTATTTGATTTATATATGTCCACAATGACAGCACGAAACCGCGGACTGAATAGCTGCTCTGAAGTATTTATTTCAGTGTACTGATTACTTTCTGGTCTAGCGGTAACTAGAACAGAATGGCCAAGATTAAATGCCCACACTGACCATGTGGTTAGTTATATCAAAATGAGTGCCATATTTCTGGAAACAAAATACAAAAGATAAAATAAAAATTTAGATTAAGAGGTTCAATTAAGTGACTTGAAGAAAGTTAAAGAACAAACTTTTTTTAGAAATTAATTAAGAAAAAAAAAATTCATTACACTACACATCCGCGCTAAAATATATGAAAAAAATTTTCAACGTCAAAATTATGAAAAAAAGCCGAATTTTGAAGAAAATAACGCAATTTTTTTAAATCCCGATTTATTTAAAAAATTAGCAAATAAAAAAAAAACTTGTATCTCGCTTAAAACAGAGAAAAAATAAAAAAAATCTTCACACTTTTGAGCTTAATTGTCACGCCGGCATTTACTTATCTCGGTCAATTTTTACTCTAAAAAGTTGGTTAGAAAACGATCTCTTAGCTTTTAGTGTCAAAATGCAAGCGTGACCATTGATCTCAAAAGTCTGAAGAGTTTTTCTTTCTTTCCTTTGTTTAAGAGAGACACAGGTCATTCAAGAAAGGTACATTCGTTTATTTTTTTCCATATTTTTTTTAGTACAAATTGTTGATTTTTTAAAAAAAATTGGGGGAAACCGATTTAAAAAATTCTTTCAAATTTGAAATCACCGCTATTTTCTACATTATCCTTAATTTTTTTTTTTTTGTTTAATTTTGAAGGTGAAAAATTTTTTCATATATTTCCGTGCGGATGTGCACTACACGAATTAATTTAATAAGATTTTATTCTTTTTTTACAAACTTTTCTTCTGTATTTAGTTTTTAAGTTAATTGACGATAGTTTAATGTTCATTTAATTTAATCACCTTGAAGTTCGGACTTGAATTTCCAGCGCAATTTGAAACACAACTGAGAAAATTGGCGTCGTAAAATGCTTTTTAATTGATTTTCACTGGTCTGAAATTGTTATGTAATCCAGTGATTAAGCATCAGAGTTTTCATTTGATCTATGAATAAAAAAAAATATAAATTTAAGTCAAATAGAAAGTCAAATGTTATCACAAATTGCTGATAGTATTTGGCGTTTTAATTGACTTATTTAAATGTTGCTGCGATCAGCTGCATTTCTTAAAATATAATATTTATACAAAAAACATTTCTGAACATAAACTTGCTTTTATCTGTAGGGAACTTAATTGCAATACATTACAATATTTTATAGACAACAATAACACTACAGAATATTTACATACACACAAATTTGATAAGAGCAGTACAATTAACATTTTTAAATAACATTCGAAATTCTAGATTATAGAAAAATGATGATGTGTATACTCTTGTAACTTCTAGGAGGAGCATGGCACCAGAAGGAAACGACTCCATTTGTCTCGATCCTTTACGATGATCTTTGTCTCTTGCCATGACTTCCCCGATCCTTGGATTTCGTTATCTTATGAACTTTTCCGGTTGGTTCTTGTTCTACTACCTCTACTGTCCTGTAGATTCCACTCAGGAGCATGGCGACATACTTTGTTGTATGATTTCTGTAGATTATGACCAACCCATCCCTACTTACGTAGCTTGATCTTGTTTGCTGAAGCTGTCTGATTGCATTTTTGATGTACAATAGTTTGGCATTTGAGGTAGTTGGCTATATATGGTTCAGTTGAGCAAACGCGGTTTTCATTTTTGTTATTCTTGAGTTGAGAAAAATGATAAGTGCGTGAAAATTTTTTTGATAAAAAGTACATAAGTCAACTTTGGGTGCTGAAACCTTGGAATTGAAAAATTTAAAAGTTGAATCAAAAAGTTTACATTCTAAAAATAAAAATATTAATAAACAATTATATGACAAAACGATGCTTAAATTCTAGAATCATTGATAGTTGTTGGGATATAAAAAATGAAAAACAATTTTCGGCAACATGCAGTGCCGAAACGACTTAAAATAAAAACTTTCATCTCATACAAATCAGTGACAAATAATTGCCCCCCAATAAAGTTAAAACTAAAAAACAAATAAAAAAACTACGCAAAAATTTCTATAAATAATCGACTCTAATCACAAGACCAAATCAGGCTCAAAGTTTGCTGCATGAAATGCTCATTAAATTCAGCTGGAAATACATATGCAAATATACATACATGTTGAATATACATATATTTAAGTATATACAAACATACTCGAAATTGAAACTTTGAAACAATACAGTCACGCAAACAAGTTAGTAGACATGCACTCGAAATAAAATCTGTAATTTTAACAATTTAAAAATGCTCGCAACATCGTTGCCGAGGTCGTTATGGGTGCAAAATTTAAAATTCAAATTCAAATTTGAAATTAGATACGTGAAGCTGATTGTGGTGGTATTGGTGGCAGTAATGCTTTTAACAGTCAACACTCGTTTATAACGAATAAGAAAATATTGAGAAAAAATAATTTTAACTATATATATGGGCACGGCCACGTAAGACGAAGCTATACAACTTTTTTTTTTTCTTTAAATCTCCCACTCATTTGCCCATATTTCATAAGTTTACATCTAATGCTGTCCAAAAATACTATTTTCAAGTATATAAGTTGATTTAAGGGGTGCTTTTTTCATAAAAACTTACTCTTGCTTGTGAAAAGAAAAAAAAATGCCAAAAAAACAAGTCCCGAAAAGAAGGTAAAAATTTGCTTTATTTTTATTGTATCAATGCAATTTTGATATCCGCAGAAAGAAAATATTTGAAATTAAGGATTAACATTGATATTTTGAAGGAAAACCAGTTGCTTATGCATATTTGTTGGCGATGAATTCTACCGCAATAAAAAACGTGACGTTCCCAACGAAATATTTTAAGAAGTTTCTTGTAGCGGAAGTTAGTGGGTAAAATATTAAAATGCAATCACCTTTTTCGAGTATTTTCAGTCTAATTTCTGAATCCATTTTAAAATTACTTAAATAAAGTGTCTACCATGGTGAACATAGCCACTAAATATGTGTAACGTTCCCAACATTTTTTAATCAAAAATCATAAGTTATATTTTTGCACTAAAATTTCTTCTGAATCCACGCTGTGTTGAAAGGGATAGAAATTCGTTACAATAATTTTAATCAATTAATAAGAACTGTTGGATTGAAGATGAAGTTATGGACATAAATCACGTTAATTGCTATTTTGAGATCTATCCAAGTGCATAGGATATCACAAATATTTCGTTCTTTACAGGCTTTTTGAAGCTTCCGAAACAACCTAGTAATATTCTTGTTACATGTACCAAATTTCATGCATCTAGCTTAATCCGTTCGGCCACCTGTCAGGGCTCAACATAAAAATCTGAAAAAAACAGAAAAAAATTTATTTTCGATTTCATTTTTTTTGTTGAACCCAGACTGGTGGCCAAAAGAATTTAGCTAGATGCATGAAATTTGGTACAGATAACGACAATATTACTAAGCTGCCTGAGACTAAAATTGGACGTGATCGGTTAATCTCCACGCCTACTTCCCATACAACGTTTTAACTAGCATATATGGGAGGTAGGCGTGGACATTAACCGATCACGCTCAATTTTAATCCTGTTCAGAAAATGGCTCTCAGTATTATCTGTACCAAGTTTCATGTAGATAGCTTTATCCTTTTGGGAGAAATCGTAATTTCAAAAAAAATATGTATCTAGGTCTTGGAACAAAAAATTTGTAATGTAGTGTAAATGGAAACCTTCCAAGGAATGAAATATTCACATATTTTCATCTTTATGGATGTTTGGACTGTTTGGCTGTATTTGCCTACGCTTTATTTATAGAAATTCGTATGCGTAACGTTCCCAACGCTTTTGCGTGACGAAACCAACGTTGCTTTAATGTCTGTAAGTCCACCAATAACATTTTTTTCACCAAAATTACCATTCCAATCTTAGCTTTGATCCTTTATCTTGATATTATAAAAGATGTTCGGAAAAATACATTACTAGATTCGCAGACTTTTTAGAAAATGTGCACTGACCTCAAAAATTGTTGAAAAAAAAAATAACGTTCCCAACGGCACTTAAACTCTTATAACTTCTAAGCCATGAGCGATAGACAAAAACTTTGTTCCTACAAAGTATTGGCCTTAGGGAGCTTTATTACATGCATTTAAGATATCATGATGTTTGATTATTTTTCAAAGAGATATGGGCAAAAATGTGCGTGCGAACGTAACGTTCCCAACGGTGGCCGTGCCCATATGAATTTAATGATAGAGAAATAAATTATGCAATAAAATAAGTCAATATAATCAAAACAAACTTGGAAAAAGTATGAAATGATATCGAGAAAAAATCTAGTTACATCAGGAAATAGTATGATTAAAAACAATATACTTTTATTTCAACCAGGTTTTTTATAACTTTTCTGGATAAAAGTTGTTAAATTTTTTTTTTTTTTTTCTTTTTAAATGAACCCGAAAAGATCACATGGACAAGTATACAAGTAATAAAAAAAAAAAGCAGAAAAGAGGATAAAAATCCACCTGGGTAAATCCGTTTCGAATCCGTAAAGAACTTCAAATACGAACTCAAAACGGATTTGATTTAATTAATTTTAATAATGATAAAAAAGAAACATTTTTTAACTAACGGATTCCGTAACGCATAAAAAATACGAGAAAATGAACCCGGTACGGATTCGAAACGGGTCCGTTTGGCACACTGGGTTCGTTCAGTTCTATTTATGCGAGTTTTAACTGTAAGTGAAATGCAACAGCAATTTTGTTATAAACAACAGCAACAACAACAACAAAAGTAGTGGCAACAGCAACAGCTGCTTTTCATAATTGCCAACGAGTGTGTGCATTGATTGCATTGCTGTTGCTGCTTTCGGTATTGTTATTTTTGTTGTTGTTTTTGTTGATGTTAGTGTCATTAATTTGATGTTGTTGTCATTTAGTGTTGCTGCTGCTGGTTGCTATTTCGTACTTTTTGTTGTTGTTGTTGTTGTTGTTGTTGTTGTACATCGATATGTATTTTAAATAAATTTTGCGGTGCGGTCTTTTCATGTGACACGAATAGGCGACAAATTGACTTTGTTATTTCGGTTGTTGGTTGACGTTGTTGTTGGTGTTGTACATATATTTGTCTACATTTGAAGCAGGACTTTAGTTTTGCAAATTTTTTTTATTTAGTTATTTGAGTAACATTGTGTGTGTTTAAGTGTTCAAATCGGTGTGTGTAAATGTAATTTTTCCTTTACTAATGAGTTTTCGCGTTAAATGAATTTAATCAATTTGGCTCGCAATCAGTTTGACTTTTATGTTGAAATCAGTTGTATACACAAAACAAAATGATCACCCCAAAGGGACAAGAAGTGCTTCAAAAACCCTTCTGAAGTGCATTTTTTCACCAAAAAGCGCTTCCGCTCCGTAAGAACTATACTTTCTTTTTAACATTGCATGTCACAGGATGTAAGCGAGCGAAAGCTTACCGCAGCCTTACCAAAAAATAGTTTTTAAGCGATTATTTGTAATGCTGCGGTAAGCGTTTGTTCAATAAAATTAAAAAAAAGAAAAAAAAAAAAAAACTGGGATTTGAGTCCATGACCGTCCGCGTGCTAGAAATTTTTTCTTTCATTTACCAACCCTTTAGACAGCTACACCAATGCCCGATGATATGAAGAGGTATTAAATTTGTATATTAAGCAAATGTTTTCCAAACAGAATTTGACATGCAAATGCTCCTGCAGCATTACATAGAATCATTGTGCAATCAGTTTCAATTCAAGTAAGCAAAAGTAAATAAAAAAGAGAAAGGAAAATAGAAAAGTGAAATAAAACTAGTAAGGGTGTAAAATTTGGCCTGGCCAAACATTAAATACCCTACACTGCAGTATTTTTAAAATTTTGCTCATATGGGAGGTGCTACGCCCTCTTGTTCGAGTTCACCCAGTTTTTGTTCAGAGCTTGCATTTATAGGTTTAAATGTCTGAGTGAAAAATGTTTTCAGCATAGTGTTTTGAAGCTTTTGCTTATATAGGAGGTGCCACGCCCTCTTGTCCGAGTTCCTCTAGTTTTAGCTTAGAGCGTGCATTTATAGTCTTTAGTATTTGAGTGAAATTTGTTTGGATTATCTCAAAAAACTCTTTCCGTATGGCATTTTGGAACTTTTGCTCATATGGGAGGTGCTACGCCCCCTTGTCCGATTTCACCCAATTTTTGTTGAGAGCTTTCATTTATAGTTCTTAGTGTCTGAGTTAAATTTGGTTCGAATATCTCAAAAATCGCTTTCAGTATAGCGTTTTGAAGCTTTTGCTTATATGGGAGGTGCCACGCGCCCTTGTCCGATTTCACCCAATTTTTGTTGAGAGCTTTCATTTATAGTTCTTAGTGTCAGAGTTAAATTTGGTTTGAATATCTCAAAAATCGCTTTCAGTATAGCGTTTTGAAGCTTTTGCTTATATGGGAGGTGCCACGCGCCCTTGTCCGATTTCACCCAATTTTTGTTGAGAGCTTTCATTTATAGTTCTTAGTGTCTGAGTTAAATTTGGTTCGAATATCTCAAAAATCGCTTTCAGTATAGCGTTTTGAAGCTTTTGCTTATATGGGAGGTGCCACGCCCTTTTGTCCGAGTTCGCTCAGAGCTTGCGCTTACAATTTCTAGTATTTATGTGTATTTTGGTTGCATTGTCGTGAAAAATACTCCTAAAATTGCATTTTGAATATATTTTTTGTATGGGCGGTAGGCGTGTCCGTTAACCGATTTTGCTCATTTTCAATCCCCCGAGTTATCTTTGATGACGGAGGCAGGGTACCAAATTTCATTGAATTATCTTGCTCAGTTTTCCCAAAAAGTGTATTTCCACACAAACCCAGCCAGCCAGCCAGACAGACGGACATGGCTATATCGACTCAGGAGGTGACGCTGATCAAGAATATATATACTTTTCTATACCTGCCACGCCTCCTTCTCTGCGTTACAAACGGAAGGACAAAGTGAATATACCCTGGGTGTAGGGTATAAAAAGGTTAAATAAAAAATATTTTAATAAAAAAAAAAATAATGCAGAAACAAATAAAAAAAGGAAAAAAAAAATCACCCGGGCTGGGTTCGAACTCACGTTGTTCTTACTGCAGCCTTATAAAAAATCATTGTGATAGTGCTTCTAAATTTCTACGGGTCAAGCACTTTTGAAGTGCTTGGATCAGAAGCGCTAGAAATTTTTCCTCTTGGGACTTTTGTATACACTAAAACACACACACATGTATGCGCTAAATTATGGGCACACACACTTACATATACATAAACGGATAAATACAAATTGTATCCATTCACTAAATTATAAATGTTGAATTTAGTGCAATTCTTTACTTTTAGTGCTTGCTGCTTGATATGAAATCTTAAACTCATGCTTTTTTTATTGTATTACTAGCATTTCCCAGTAAGCACCTTCTCTTGGGCTGGACATTTCCAACTTAATTAAACCATAAAATGTAAATTGTTCCGATGCAATTTATATATGTATCAAGTCTCATGTATGTGCGTTAAATGGTTTCAGAGATATGAAATTTCTTTAGAGCGTGCCATCAACCATTTTTCCCTTGCACGTTATTTTTGCCGATACTTTTAGTATGATATATTGGGTGTACAACTTAAAAACTGGAATTTGACGGTGGATGTCCGTACTAACAAATATCGTGAAAGCTCGAACTTTGTATGTATATCATTTTGAAGGTACATTTGACAGCTGTCAAAATCAGTCAACAAAACAATTTTATCTTGTGTGCATCATTATTATTTTTCACGATGAATAACTTCGAAAATTCGAGAAAAAGACAGCATTTGCGGGAGGTTCCGTTGGGTCATTTTTTTGCAAAGAAAACTGTTGCGGAAAGTCATAGTTTGCTTGTAGAAGTTTATGGCAACGATGCTTTAGGATGGTTTAAACGCTTCAAAAGTGCCGATTTTGACATCAAAGACAAAGAACGCCCAGGACTGCCAAAAAAGTATGAAGATGAAGAATTAGAGAAGCTACTCGATGAGGATTCGTGTCAAACACAAGACGAGCTTGCCAAATCGTTGGGAGTGACCCAGCAAGCCATTTCAAAACGTTTGAAAGCCGCCGGATACATTCAGAAGCAAGGTAAATGGGTCCCCTATGAGTTGAAGCCGAGAGACGTTGAACGGCGCTTCTGTATGTCTGAAATGCTGCTTGAGCGCCATAAAAACAAATCATTTTTGCTTCGGATTGTGACTGGGGATGAAAAATGGATCCATTATGACAATCCCAAGCGCAAAAAGTCATACGTGAAACCCGGCCAACCAGCCAAATCAACCTCGAAGCCAAATATTCATGGCGCCAAGGTTATGCTGTGTATTTGGTGGGATCAGAAGGGGCCGTTATATTATGAGTTGTTGAAATCGGGCCAGATAATTACAAGTGACCTGTACCGAACACAATTAATACGTTTGAAGCGTGCCATCATCGAAAAACGCCCGGAAAATGCGACCAGACACGAAGCAATAATTTTTCATCATGACAACGCTCGGCCGCATGTTGCAAGACCCGTGAAAAACTATTTGGAAAATAGTGGATGGGAAGTTTTGGCTCACCCGCCTTGTAGTCCGGACCTTGCTCCGTCTGACTTTTATTTATTTCGCTCGATGCAAAACGTCCTCACTGGAATACGCTTCACATCAGAGCAAGGCATCCGAAATTTGATAGATTCATTTTTGGCCGCCAAGCCGGCGCAATTTTTTTGGGATGGAATTCATAAATTGCCTGAAAAATGGGGAAATGTTGTAGCTTCCAATGGACAATACTTTGAATAAAATATATTGTAACATTTTTCCACAATAAAGCATCAAATTTCGCTAAAAAATTCCGGTTTTTAAGTTGTACACGCAATATATACCAAATCTCATCCATGTCCGTTAAATGTTTTCAGAGATATGATTCAATAATTTTTTGGAAATACGAAACAACGAAAAAAAAACTTAAAATTTTTGGTTCTAAGGGTAAAAAACTTTATTTTCACACATAACACCCATAGAAAATGGCTTTTTGGATTTCAGGAAAAGCACCGACATAAATATGATCCACGTCCCTCAAACAAGATTCGATAAATCTATGAAACATATGAATGAGGTTTGATGCATATAAAGAAGGCATTAAGACAAAAAAGAAAAAATAAGCAAAGCCGCATATCGTTATATCTCCGATACTATTTGACGCAACTGCTAAAAAGTGAAAGTGGCACCTTTTGGATGCCGCACATTTTAGTTATGTTCATGGAAGTGATAATTAGAACCCACCTACCGAATTTCATCAAAATATGTTGTACGATTTACGAGATATAACTTTTAACGTGTTTTACTTGTATGGAATGTGCCACGTCCACCGATTTTATTTCGTCCACGTAAAGCTTAAAGGTGCCTAATAGAAGTAAATTCCCTACAGTTCATTTCAGTAAGATAGCTTTGTTAAATTTTTTTTTAAATGAAAAATAATTTTTCGAAGATCTCACGCCTTCTTCAAGATTTTCAATATAAGAACGACATATCACAAATTAATAATTGTTGTTTTTAGTGGTAACATTCTTCAAAAATTTCACAAAAATTGTTGGAACAGTTTTTGAGAAATATTATATCAAATCCGCCCAGTTTTTGTTTATTACAAGATATTCATTAGCAGTGTCCGACCACCAAATTTCGTATAAACACATTGCATTGTTTTTGAGTTAGGGCTAGATTTTATATAGGAAGGTGCATCGCCTCCCAATTGTTGAATATGAAGTCAAAACCTAGTTCATTCTTCATGACATGCTAATGTGCATTATTGTCTAATGTTTCATTAAAAATGCTTTAGCAATTTTTGAGAAAAGCTTTGATAAAGATATATTTTTATACAATTTTAAGAGAAGATATATCCAAAATTATAACTCGAATGAAAAAAGCTTTTACACCGATCTATAACAAAATTTTTTAGCTATCAAACTGTTGTCGTTAATTTTTCTGTGAAAATAACCGTAAGCGACTTATTTAAAAAAACTGAGTTTCGTGGTTTTGATCATGGAATTAGGTATATACCGCTACAGTAATTTCTAGTTATTTTTACCTGTAGTATTTCCTAATGTTGTACTTTTCATTCGATGTTTTTTTTGAAGTTATCTCGAAGTTGCAAAATTAAACTTTTTCATTTAAATAATTTGAAAGAGGCATTTATTTTCATTTAATATATAAATATTCCAATAAGTTTTCCTTAAGAACTTTGAAATTTTTCTCAAGAATTAATAATGTTTAAAGCTCAGTAGTTTTACATGAATTAAATTAAAACTCTGTATCGGTATCAAGAATTCTTTAGAATGATATAACAACTTTCATTCTACTTAGCCATGCGTTACATCCTGTATTCCTTAAGTTCCTTTTTTTCTTGCCGAACTAATCCTTTAAGCAGTCAAGTGAAAACAGATTTCTTTACTCACATACCCAAACACTGAGAGTTGTGTATTTTATTGCGAAAACGACAAACAACTCGAAACCCGAATTAATGACACTCTACACAGCCTGTTAACAAAATAAACTCACACGCACACGCACAAACGCCAAAGCGTTAACAAAATGACGAAAGAAAGAAAAGAAATTAATTTTAAATTAAGCACACACTCACACATCTGTACACTGCGTACAACCACAAAGGTAGAATTTATTGCTGAGCCGATTAAAACTTTCAGCAATATGTCACGTGAGTGATGTTACAACATAACAATGAGTGCGTTACTTGATAGTAGGTGTATGTGTGTGTGTGTAAGTGTGAATGCGTAGTGTTTTTGAAAAATGACGCATTTTTGTTTAATTTCCTTTTGCACTCTTCATTCCATTCATCTACGCATCATACAAACTCAAGCGATTGAGTTTCTTAACCTTACTGCTGTACTTTTTAGATGGTGGCTTTTTCTTAAGTTTTCATTTGATATCGATGTGTTCTTTTCGATACTTGATTATTCTTTTCACTTTTTTACTTGGAACCACCTAACCAAATGTTCCGACTTTTCCTGAATACAGACTTTTTCGGAACGAATTCGAAACACAGTGGAGGATCCAAGTGATCTGGCGATCTAGGCACATATATTTTAGCGGTTGGTCTCCTCCCCATCGTTGATTTTCTTTTTTTATTTTTGATTTTTTTTTAACAAATAGGATACGCAAAAAGTTATGTGCAAAAAATTATTTTTTCTTTGCCAGAATATTCAAAAGTGCTCCATTGGTTTTTCACTGAACGAAAAAAAAAAAGTTATCCAGATATCGTTTCTAAGATTCCTATCTTTTGAAACATTATCTTGAAGAAACTGATTTATATCCTTTGATGACAAATATCTCCAGAGATTTTTGTTCGAATAACTTGAATTATACTGGTTAGTCAATCGTCAATCGTAAACCTGAAGAATTTTTCCCAAGTTTGTTTTGACACATTGCAAAATCGTGTTTACTGCGATATTTTTTTTTAATAATTCCATACACTCAAAAAAAAATTATTTTCAAATATTTCTAATTTTATTATAATATCTTTAGCACATAGTACTTCAACTTTCTTCTTGGAATCATTTTCAATAGCTTCAAGTGTTTTAGATAAGTTGGATAAATGATCACACCGATAAACGAACCAAAAACAGACGCATAAATGAACCAAAGGGTCAATCAACATAAAAATTTTAAAAATTTTTGGGCCGAAAAAAGCCGTTTAACAATCACTCTAAATCATGTTCCCTAATGATAGCTGCTAAATCTGAAGAAATATATCATTCTAAGTGTATTTTTGTGAGCGGAGTCCAACGACCCTTCATGCAATCTTCCCATTTTCGAGATAAACGTTCCACGACATCATCAAATTATAAGGTACGCAAAAGGTTTCTTACGTCTGGTAGCTTAGGCTTGATGGTGCCATACATAAGATATGTAAAACTTTGCGAACACTTCCAAAATTATATCTGGACTTTGGCCCGAGTGGTTACAATTAACCATTTTTCTCTACAAGGTCTGTAATCCGAGCTATTTTTACCCTAAAGTGCAGAAAATGCTATCTTCAGACATATTCCCTACATTCAAGAAACATAGTATTTCACTTTTTCCTTTTTTCCATTGACGAGCATCCTTAACCTTAATGTCTATTTCAATAACTCATTGTGCCGCCCTTTAGAGCAAACTTTGTCGCCCCCTTAGGCGTGTCAAGCGGGTCAATCAGTAAACTGTTTTCAAATATTTTTTATTATTATATAGCTTAGCAGTATGATTCACTTCATGGTTATATGGTTGTTTTTCGTATAAATAGCGCGGATCTTAGGTGTTTTTAAAGACCCATTTAAGAAAAATAAAAATCATGAAAAAAATCATAAAATATTGCATTTATAAAAAAATTTATTTTTCTTTTTAAAATTCTGAACTCTGCCTTAGGATTAATCCGCCACTGCATACACATTATTTAAAACAAGGTTGTCAGTGTTTTAAAATCACTCAGGTAAAATTTGCGCTGGTCTACAACAACTACAATATTTTACAAATTCCGCGGAACTACAACAATCACAAAAACCTTTTTTTTTGTGGGTCGTTTACAACAACAACAATATTTCAACAATATAATAACAATTTTTCATGAACCTCTTAATTTCGAGGAATTTTGTGGAGCTCAAAGGAAACAACAAAAAATATTTTATGTGATTGTTGCAGCTCCGCAAAAGTTGCAAAATATTGAAATATTTTAGTTGTTGCACGCTTGCCGAAATTGGCTCACTTTTGTTCTACGCTGACATCCTAAACTTAAAATATCGATACTTCTCAACTGCTGAGACTATTTATTCTTTCTTTTAACATTGTATTCGTATCCGTTTTAACAGTTGCTAAAACAACAGCTGGGGGTTTTTCCTTTCAAAAATGTTAAGGCAAAAATCCATTTTAAGTGTCGACTTAATGTCATCGCCATAGATATTACGGTACATAGGTATTATGTTGTTGCTCAGCAATATTTCAGCTCAGCATAGCGACAATTTTTCTCTTTTTGGCAAAAGTTGCACGCATCTCATTTGTGCCAAGAATTCATCACTGGGCCAACACGATGACGATGAACGACAACGACAGCAACATTTGCGGAAAGCCACGCAAATGCTAAAACTCACGACTTTGACTGTAGACAGCGGTAGCCTAAGACCTACCTGCCGGATGCAGAGCAAGTAGCCTGGTTATGTAAGTGGTTTTCCAAGATTAAGGTGTTGTCACATTTTTAAGTTGATGTACGTACACTTTTTTTTTTCTTTAAATTTGCTCAAGTGATATGAAATTTCACGCGCTCACAACGGAAGCGTGTTTTTGCAAATACACTGAAAGAATATTAAATATCACATTCAGCTGCATATCTGTTTACATTTAAGACTTCCTCTCTTAAGATTTCAGTTTGATCTTCCTATTATCTTAAGACAATAAAAATTCGGATACATGAGATTTTCATTAATGTGGCACAGAAAAGAGTTGCAGAAACGTTCATGAAATATTAGTAAAAAGTCAGCCTAAAAACATGCAACGAATATTTAATATAACCCAATGACCGCGCTCTGCCACAATATCAATTTTAGTGGTGAAGCTGATGCTTGGAGTAGAAAATACGGTGCATATGATTAAGCAGTTCAGTGATGGTTTGACTACAGTGCACTAAGCCCACTAAAGTAAACAATAACCTTAAAAGATAACAATTAAAGATGACTTCTCGTGATGGTTCAATACAATTTGAGGAAAAATTAATTAATTTATGATTTTGTTTACATCAGGATAAAGTATCTGAAATCTGTTGAATTATTTTCAATGTAAATTAAATTTCTTCAGTGCTCCATATCTTCTGCGTCAACGCCAACCACCATTACAATCAGCAAATTCTCTAAGTCTGCGTGTATAATGCCCTCATGAATATCAAGAATGTCCAAAAAACGTCACGTGATTTAGTTGGCCTACTTTCCTGCTTTTCAATTTTTATTCACATCAATTTTGTTTCGAATTTTTCAGGTAGTATCTTCATGACACAAACTTTTGAATGTGCAAAAAATTAAAAAGTAGCATTCCCTATTTCACTATTCTCCACCTATGTTGTTGCTGTCTTCACCATTCTTTATCCATTGTATCCAGTGGGATGTCTTAAGTAGACGATAAAAAAAGAATTGTTATCAAATCCGCAGTAAAATTTTGACAACATAATTAAAAAATCTATATTGTAGACATTTTTATCTTTGAGGCTTCGTATGTTTGCTTTTAAGGATATGCAGAATGGTAAAGTAGGCGTTGGGGGAATATCACAACTCGGCATTAATTTGATTTATGCGCACATTAATAGACTGCCAAGGGTTAATTTACGATGCAAGGTTGTTCGAAAAAAGGACCAAAGGACACTCATGCTCAACATTTTTTAATATCTTGACAAATCCACACCAGTCAAGCAAAACGATACGAGAGACTTCAGTGTGCTTCATAATATTCAAGTGATGGTGGTGGTTATGCTAAGACCATAATTTTAAATAAAGTCATAATCATTAATGACGACAGCAACAACAACAGCAACATCAAGATTATAGCTTCCAATAATCCCAAAAATTTTATGCCTACGGTTAGAATTTATTACATAAATAATAAAAAAAAAATCATTTTCATACATGCATTTGATTGTGTACGTGTATGTGTGTGTGTATGGTCCTTTTTAGCTTGTGTGTGTCGTTCCTCATATTCGTCCTGTAGCCACAGCTGCTATCAATATGACGAAAAATCCTTAAAAATTATGATTTTCTTCGCATCATAATAATCGACAAATGCGTATGACATGCGGCCACAGGACAAAATTATGAGTGCCAGCAGCAAAAAAGAGAACGCACACAAGCGTTCAAGTCATCATGTCCTGTTCAAACGAGACAAAATGCCTGTGAGTGCTCAATATCATCAAATATTTTATATTTTTTGTTTCGATTCATTTTTTTTTTCTTTTCTCCTTGAATTTTTACTTGCAAAATTTTGTTTTTTGCTGTACTGTTTTGTTTTATTTTGACCTGAACGAGACAGATATGGGTTCGTCTTCAATGTCAGCGTAAAATTTGTAATGTCCATTTGCTAAAGGGATATACACATTGGTATAAGCACACACACACATGGACACTTATAAATTTAATCGAATTGATATAAAAATAAAAATGCCTTCACATACGAGCATGTAAGCTGGGTACCACCCTTTTTTTATTGGTTTGTTCCTATGTCGACCCTGTTGGAAGTCCGCATATGAGAGACTACGGGAACATTTCTAGTGCAATTAAATTTCTGTTCACGGTGGTTTTTACAAAATTTTAACTTTTTGAAATACCACCCGCGATTCTTTTCAGGGATAATGTTGGACGACCCTTCTAGTATCTAAATCCGCAAACCGCGAAATCGAAAGTCCAGCCGTTTTTTTTTTTCGACATTTTTTTAGTTTTTTTAACGATTTTTGAGTATGTCTCGGTGTTTATATACATATTATGTACACATATATATGTATATCCGTACATATATATACTTGTATATGAATATATGTGTAATATATATATGGATATATATATACATACATACATACATACATATAAAAAGTATCGTTTCCGCACCATTTATTTTTAAAAAAAATCGGTTTTTTCGTATTTAAAAAAAACACAAAGAAAAACCGGAAACCAAAATAGTCATTCCAGATGTGAAGTTTGATGCTCAATCTGGTTCCAGTACTAGAATTGCTCACTACGTCTGGACTTTGAGATATCCTTACATAAATGTTTAAAGGACACCACTTTTTTTCCTATTTTTGAAGTTATATAACAAGATAAGGTAATATTATGCCGTAAAATTTGGTATAACAGTTAATAGCCTTAGTTTTTTCCTTCAAAACTCAATCAAACCGATAACGATATCTTTTTTTCTATCGGAGATATCTTTACCTAAAAAGTTAAAAAAGTGCAAAAACACGATTTTTGGCTATATTGGATGTTATATGCGGGACACACAAAATTTTTTTGTGAGTTTCTATTACCGGAAGCATTTGGTGCTTTTTTTTGGCTTTAAATTGAACTATCAAATGTTTATCTGCAATATTTTTCTGCAAAGTTATGTTAACTTTAAAATCACACCATGAAACTCAAAGTGAAAAATCCCGGTTTTCGGCTATATTTGAGGTTGTATACAGTACGGACGAAATTCGTCTGCTCTTTTTTACTAACCGACGCATTTAAAACCATTATTTATCTTCAAAATGAGCTACCAAGATGTCTCTTGCGATTTTTTTCCAGAAAGTTATGACCATTTAAAAATTACATTATGGAGTGCAAACTCACAGTGTACGAGTATTCCTTATATTGCTGCATTATGTCGTCTTAAAATAGTCATAACTTTTTAGAAAACAATTACAAGAGACCACTTGTTAGCTCATTTTGAAGATAAAGAATGGTTTTAAATATGTCGGTTGGTAAAAAGGAGCAGACGAATTTCGTCCGTACTGTATACAACCTCAAATATAGCCAAAAACCGAGATTTTTCAATTTGAGTTTCACGGTGTGATTTTAAAGTTAACATAACTTTGCAGAGAAATAATGCAAATAAACAATTGATAGCTCAATTCAAAGCCAAAAGAAAGCACCAAATGCTTCTGGTAATAGAAACTCACAAAAAAATTTTGTGTGTCCTGCATATAACATCCAATATAGCCAAAAATCGTGTTTTTGCACTTTTTTAACTTTTTATGTAAAGATATCTCCGACAGAAAAAAAGATATCGTTATCGGTTTGATTGAGTTTTGAAGGAAAAAACTAGGGCTATTAACTGTCATACCAGATTTTACGGCATAATATTACCTTATCTTGTTATATAACTTCAAAAATAGGAAAAAAAATGGTGTCCTTTAAACATTTATGTAAGGATATCTCAAAGTCCAGACGTAATAGAGCAATTCTAATACCGGAATCGGATTAAGCATCAAAAATCACATTTGAAGTGATTACTTTCGTTTCCGGTTTTTGTTTGTGTTTTTCTTAAATACGAAAAAACCAATTTTTTTAAAAAATAAATGGTGCGGAAACGATACCTTTTGTATGTATGTATGTATGTATGTATGTATGTATGTATACATCCATTTATATATATTACACATTCATACATATACAAGTATATATATGTACGGATACACATATATATGTGTACATAATATGTATATTAGACCGGTGCGCTTTGGACGAAAGTTTAAAATATGTCGTGCAACCGGCAGAATTGTAAAGTTTAACTATCGACATGAAGATTGCCGCCACCCTAGCTCTGAGAGATGACGGGAAGGGGTGTCGATATATTTTTGAAAGTTGAAAAACGTGGTTTAAAAATGCATGCTCATAGGTCTGAAGTGAATCAATTCTCAGCTTCGTAGTAGGTCGAAAACTGAAATCCAAGACATGGATTCTTATGTATTTTTTCCCGTAGAATCGAATGACATCATTAGTTTTCTGATAAGACGTCCATTTTTGGCGATAAGTGAACTTTTCAGCTCAAAAAAGTCGAAATTTTTCCCAAATCCCCTGTTTCAGCACTCCACATTTGAACAGAAAAAATCTTAGAAAAATTTGAAATGTATATTTTGCTAGGATTTTTCCTGCCGAATCCAGTGGTACCATTTTTTTTGCCCTACGACATTATTTTCATTCATGAAAAACGAATTTTTGATTTTTATTTTAAAAAAATATCACGAAATCGGGCGTAAATATTTAGTCAACGACGGTTCCCAACGTCCGGACGGTTTTTTTTTTTCGGTGCCTCCTAGTAAAATTTTTTTAGAATATTTTTGGAATTTTTTTTAACCCATTATAAACAAGTTTTTGAAAAAGGGGTCAAAAGGACCCTTAAAAACGGGATATAATGGGTCAAGATGTTCACATAACTTAATGTAGAATCAAGCATGGAACAATATTTTAGAACGTCTTAACCCATTATAAACAACTTTTAGAAAAAGGGGTCGAAAAGACCTTTAAAAACGGGATATAATGGGTTAAAATGTTCACATAACTTAATGTAGAATCAAGCATGGAACAATATTTTAGAACATCTTAACCCATTACATCGCGTTTTTAAGGGTCTTTTCGACCCCTTTTTCCAAAAACTTGTTTATAACGGGTTAAGATGTTCTAAAATATTGTTCCATGCTTGATTCTACATTAAGTTATGTGAACATCTTAACCCATTATATCCCGTTTTTAAGGGTCTTTTTGACCGCTTTTTCAAAAACTTGTTTATAATGGGCTAAAAAAAATTCCAAAAATATTCTAAAAAAATTTTACTAGGAGGCACCGAAAAAAAAAACCGTCTCGACGTTGGGAACCGTCGTTGACTAAATATTTACGCCCGATTTCGTGATATTTTTTTATAATAAAAATCAAAAATTCGTTTTTCATGGATGAAAATAATGTCGTAGCGCAAAGAAAAAAGTACCACTGCATTCGTCAGGAAAAATGCTAACAAAATATACATTTCAAATTTTCCTAAGATTTTTTCTGTTCAATTGTGGAGTGCTCAAACAGGGAATTTGGAAAAATTTCGACTTTTTTGAGCTGAAAAGTTCACTTAACGCCAAAAAGGAACGTTTAATCAGAAAACTAATGATGCCATTCGATTCTACGGGAAAAAATACATAAGAATCCATGTCTTGGGTTTCAGTTTTCGACCTACTACGAAGCTGAGAATTGATGCACTTCGGACCTATGAGCATGCATTTTTAAACCACGTTTTTCAACCTTCAAAAATATATCGACACCCCTTCCCGTCATCTCTCAGAGCTAGGGTGACGGCAATCTTCATGTCGATAGTTAAACTTTACAATTCTGCCGGTTGCGCGACAAATTTTAAACTTTCGTCCAAAACGCAACGGTCTAATGTATATAAACACCGAGACATACTCAAAAATCGTTAAAAAAACTAAAATGCCGAAAAAAAAAAACGGCTGGACGTTCGATTTCGCTGTTTGCGGATTTAGATACTAGAAGGGTCGTCCAACATTATCCCTGAAAAGAATCGCGGGTGGTATTTCAAAAAGTTAAAATTTTGTAAAAACCACCGTGCGTTTTGTTCCCAGCAAAGCGGGCATTTTATTTTGTTCATGTTCATGTTCATGTTCATGTTCATGTGCATGTTCATGTTCATGTTCATGTTCATGTTCATGTTCATGTTCATGTTTATGTTCATGTTCATGTTCATGTTCATGTTCATGTTCATGTTCATGTTCATGTTCATGTTCATGTTCATGTTCGTGTTCACGTTCATGTTCATGTTCATGTTCATGTTCATGTTCATGTTCATGTTCATGTTCATGTTCATGTTCATGTTCATGTTCATGTTCATGTTCATGTTCATGTTCATGTTCATGTTCATGTTCATGTTCATGTTCATGTTCATGTTCATGTTCATGTTCATTTTCATGTTCATGTTCATGTTCATGTTTATGTTCATGTTCATGTTTATGTTTATGTTTATGTTTATGTTTATGTTTATGTTTATGTTTATGTTTATGTTTATGTTTATGTTTATGTTTATGTTTATGTTTATGTTTATGTTTATGTTTATGTTTATGTTTATGTTTATGTTTATGTTTATGTTTATGTTTATGTTTATGTTTATGTTTATGTTCGTGTTCATGTTCATGTTCATGTTCATGTTCATGTTCGTGTTCATGTTCATGTTCATGTTCATGTTCATGTTCATGTTCATGTTCATGTTCATGTTCATGTTCATGTTCATGTTCATGTTCATGTTCATGTTCATGTTCATGTTCATGTTCATGTTCATGTTCATGTTCATGTTCATGTTCATGTTCATGTTCATGTTCATTTTCATGTTCATGTTTATGTTTATGTTTATGTTTATGTTTATGTTTATGTTTATGTTTATGTTTATGTTTATGTTTATGTTTATGTTTATGTTTATGTTTATGTTTATGTTTATGTTTATGTTTATGTTTATGTTTATGTTTATGTTTATGTTTATGTTTATGTTTATGTTTATGTTTATGTTTATGTTTATGTTTATGTTTATGTTTATGTTTATGTTTATGTTTATGTTTATGTTTATGTTTATGTTTATGTTTATGTTTATGTTTATGTTTATGTTTATGTTTATGTTTATGTTTATGTTTATGTTTATGTTTATGTTTATGTTTATGTTTATGTTTATGTTTATGTTTATGTTTATGTTTATGTTTATGTTTATGTTTATGTTTATGTTTATGTTTATGTTTATGTTTATGTTTATGTTTATGTTTATGTTTATGTTTATGTTTATGTTTATGTTTATGTTTATGTTTATGTTTATGTTTATGTTTATGTTTATGTTTATGTTTATGTTTATGTTTATGTTTATGTTTATGTTTATGTTTATGTTTATGTTTATGTTTATGTTTATGTTTATGTTTATGTTTATGTTTATGTTTATGTTTATGTTTATGTTTATGTTTATGTTTATGTTTATGTTTATGTTTATGTTTATGTTTATGTTTATGTTTATGTTTATGTTTATGTTTATGTTTATGTTTATGTTTATGTTTATGTTTATGTTTATGTTTATGTTTATGTTTATGTTTATGTTTATGTTTATGTTTATGTTTATGTTCATGTTCATGTTCATGTTCATGTTCATGTTCATGTTCATGTTCATGTTCATGTTCATGTTCATGTTCATGTTCATGTTCATGTTCATGTTCATGTTCATGTTCATGTTCATGTTCATGTTCATGTTCATGTTCATGTTCATGTTCATGTTCATGTTCATGTTCATGTTCATGTTCATGTTCATGTTCATGTTCATGTTCATGTTCATGTTCATGTTCATGTTCATGTTCATGTTCATGTTCATGTTCATGTTCATGTTCATGTTCATGTTCATGTTCATGTTCATGTTCATGTTCATGTTCATGTTCATGTTCATGTTCATGTTCATGTTCATGTTCATGTTCATGTTCATGTTCATGTTCATGTTCATGTTCATGTTCATGTTCATGTTCATGTTCATGTTCATGTTCATGTTCATGTTCATGTTCATGTTCATGTTCATGTTCATGTTCATGTTCATGTTCATGTTCATGTTCATGTTCATGTTCATGTTCATGTTCATGTTCATGTTCATGTTCATGTTCATGTTCATGTTCATGTTCATGTTCATGTTCATGTTCATGTTCATGTTCATGTTCATGTTCATGTTCATGTTCATGTTCATGTTCATGTTCATGTTCATGTTCATGTTCATGTTCATGTTCATGTTCATGTTCATGTTCATGTTCATGTTCATGTTCATGTTCATGTTCATGTTCATGTTCATGTTCATGTTCATGTTCATGTTCATGTTCATGTTCATGTTCATGTTCATGTTCATGTTCATGTTCATGTTCATGTTCATGTTCATGTTCATGTTCATGTTCATGTTCATGTTCATGTTCATGTTCATGTTCATGTTCATGTTCATGTTCATGTTCATGTTCATGTTCATGTTCATGTTCATGTTCATGTTCATGTTCATGTTCATGTTCATGTTCATGTTCATGTTCATGTTCATGTTCATGTTCATGTTCATGTTCATGTTCATGTTCATGTTCATGTTCATGTTCATGTTCATGTTCATGTTCATGTTCATGTTCATGTTCATGTTCATGTTCATGTTCATGTTCATGTTCATGTTCATGTTCATGTTCATGTTCATGTTCATGTTCATGTTCATGTTCATGTTCATGTTCATGTTTATGTTCATGTTCATGTTCATGTTCATGTTCATGTTCATGTTCATGTTCATGTTCATATTCATGTTCGTGTTCATGTTCATGTTCATGTTCATGTTCATGTTCATGTTCATGTTCATGTTCATGTTCATGTTCATGTTCATGTTCATGTTCATGTTCATGTTCATGTTCATGTTCATGTTCATGTTCATGTTCATGTTCATGTTCATGTTCATGTTCATGTTCATGTTCATGTTCATGTTCATGTTCATGTTCATGTTCATGTTCATGTTCATGTTCATGTTCATGTTCATGTTCATGTTCATGTTCATGTTCATGTTCATGTTCATGTTTCATGCTCATGCCTTTACGTTTTAAATTAGAAATACACTTTATCTACTGGGTACAGGCCTACGTCTGATGTTAAGTATGTTTTTTCTTAATACAAGTGTCTATACGTTTTCTGAGTTCTGTTCATATAATATTAAAATTACTAGCAGTAAACGTGATGAAGGTTGCAAGTTTATGTAAAATGTCGCAAAGGACTCATGAAAATACATTCAAAACATGCACATACAACGGTATATTCAGATGAGTTAATGCAAAGCACCGCAATTCAATCCTTTTTTCACAACTCAAGTGTTTACAGGCCTTTTGAGTAAAACAAAAAAAAAAACAAATGTCATTTATAAAATTTTGATTTACATTCGTAATGTCTTAAAAGATATACTGACTGATTTTAAGTGTTTGCTTGTGTATTATTTAAGAAAGTTTTAAAGAAATGCATAGGTATATCCCACGCTACTTAGTTACACTTTTAATGACAATTTCACATAAGTAATAGGCACTCAAGATTGTATTAAATTCAAGTAAAGCATTTTCGTTAAAGTCCTCAAGCATTTTATTTAATTTTTGGGAAATGTTCATTCGAGCTAAAAACCCAACTCAGCCAAGCTAAAAATATGCACGCGCTATGATGATAAAAACTAAATGAAAGTCAACATAACACAAATAAGGATGTGATGTAGAAAATAAGGATATGCAGGAAAAAAATGAGCGAAACTAAATAAAAAAGCGCCCAAGCAAACAGCGCAAATTCCAAGCAATTATTGTAAATATGACGACGACTTTTATTTATGTCTGAGTATTACGTCGTAGAGGCAGCAGAAAATACTGAGCCAAGTGCAAAAGAAAATGAGAAAAATAGTTGGAAACTTTAAACTGCTGATAAACTGCTGATAAACAGTTAATAGTCACTACTAAATAGTCGTTGTAAATATTATATAAAAAAAAATTATTTTGTTTCAAAATAAGCAATTCTATGCATCCCAGGGCAATTCTCGTATTAAATACCACCTTTAATGCCACATTATGTCAGTGAAATTTTTAATGCAAAGTAATACGTGCATAAAATTAGAATTATGAGGTTAATAGTGGAAGATCTTGCTTAGACCTGGAAAATTTTTACAATTATATAACGAAACATAGATCACTTTTATGAAATTCTATTACACGAATTTCAATTAAATCACCATAAGAGCGAATATCCGAAACATCCTTAATTTAAAACTGTAAGCAAGCTTTGTGCATACACCCTACAGGATATTAATATTCACACGTTTCTATTTGCCTTCGTTCGCTGTTGGAATTTGCTTTAAACTCTTTCTTCTTCCTTTTTTCTTCTTTCAACAGCATTCACATTTTCATTTTAATTTGCATTTTGTGTTAACTTGAATTTATCATTTGCCATTGCACTTAACTGCAAATTCGCGTTTACCATGAAACCACCCAGGCTCAGCTACCCACCCATTTTTGACGTCGACAAAGTCGCCCAATCGCTAAACGGTATCAGTTGGAGCAACACAGCGAATGTCGTTGATCCGATTCACGGTGCTTGTGGGAGAATTTAAATCAAATTTTGATGTACCTCGGATTTTTTTGTAAATTCTTATTATTGATGTCAAAAGAAGTTATTCTATGCAAAAAATAAAATTATAGAGGTGGCGCTTTTTTAAAAAACGATACAAATCGAAATTAAAGATAAATAAGTGGTTTTACGTAGTTAAATGGATTTTATTGATAATAATAAGTATAAAAAAACTATACAATCAAATTTTTTTCCAGATTCTGTTTACTTATCGTTCAAATGATGTATAAAAATATTTTCACCCGTGACTCCTCTACTAAATTTTGAGATAATCCCTTTTCCAATTGGGGCATTTTACCATACAAAAAAATACAATTTTTTTTTTAACTACATTAAACAAAAATCAAAATAACCACATTCGATGTGTTTTTTGATGCTACACACGAATCCGACCTCAGAATTGCTCTATCGTGTATAGTTTTTGTGATATTCTAATCTAAAAACCGAAAAAAGTAGTTTTTTGCCATGTTTTGAAGCTATAGTTTAAGTACTTGAAAGACATGATCTTTTCCTTTAAAATCTAATTTAAATTATGTTTATATCTTCATGCTTCTAAGAGATATCGTAGACCGAAATATTGGCTAAACGGGTTTTTTGCACTTTTGTGTCTTTTTAGGTTAGGATATCTTTGAGGGAAAAAAAGATATCAACATAATTTAAATTAGGTTTTAAAGGCAAAGATTAGGACTTTAAAGTTGTTTACCAGACTTAACGAAATTAAAATTTCTTACACATTTTAAACATGTTCAACGAACCGACTACTTGTAAATTCAGCCGTTTTACACCCCGAGTGTTGTTGTTACGTGTATGCCATACGGCTTAATTTTAAAATGGTCGGTTTGTTGAACATGTTTAAAATGTGAAAGAAATTTTAGTTTCGTTAAACAACTTTAAAGTCCTAATCTTTGCCTTTAAAACCTAATTTAAATTATGTTGATATCTTTTTTTTCGTCAAAGATATCCTAACCTAAAAAGACAAAAAAGTGCAAAAAACCCGTTTAGCCAATATTTCGGTCTACGATATCTCTTAGAAGCATGAAGATATAAACATAATTTAAATTAGATTTTAAAGGAAAAGATCATGTCTTTCAAGTACTTTAACCACATTTAATGAATAAATGATATGTTACATAGTTACATAGCTTCAAAACATGGCAAAAAACGGCCTTTTTTCGGTTTTTAGATTAGAATATTGAATTGAATTTGAATTGAAAAAAAAAATTTATATTTTTGTATGGGAAAATGCCCCAATTGGAAAAGGGATTATCTCAAAATTTAGTCGAGGAGTCACGGGTGAAAATATTTTTATACATCATTTTAACGATAAGTAAACAGAATCTGTAAAAAAATTTGATTTTATTGTTTTTTTATACTTATTATTATCAATAAAATCCATTTAACTACGTAAAACTACTTATTTATCTTTAATTTCGATTTTTATCGTTTTTTTAAAAAAGCGCCACCTCTATAATTTTATTTTTTGCATAGAATAACTTCTTTTGACATCTATAATAAGAATTTACAAAAAAATCCGAGGTACATCAAAATTTGATTTAAATTCTCCCACAAGCACCGTGGATTCATTTAAGCGCTGTGATTGTGCAAGCAACTGCCGTTCCGTTCTTTCGGATTTCTTTTCACAAACTGAATTTTGGAAAATTTTCTTGAAGAAAATAAAGAGAAAGAAATTTATAAAAAAGAGCTGTCTTTTGAAAAAAAAAAATTAATTTTTGCAAACACATACAAGTAGACTCTTATGCAGTTACTCACGCGTAACCACAAAACTCATATGACATTTAAGTTTTTGTTTCAACAAAATGATCCCGAAAAAATATTAAAATCGTAAACCAGTGATTCTTTCAAACAAATTATGATTTTTTGTCGAAAAGCTATTCGGAAATTGTAAATTAGTAGTGTCCCAATCAATTTTTTTAGTCGTCAATTTATGAATTGCTTTTCGGTGAAAATTCATAGTCTGATAGATGCTTGATAAAGTTTATGAAAACAAGTGCTATTACGGCTTAAATACAGTCATTTTGAATTCTTCTCAAATAAGTATTTTTAAAAACTGCACGAATTTTGCATTGAAAAAGTTGCAATACTGCGCACATCCTTTCAAAAAAAAACTCAAAAAGAGAAGAAAAAAGGACGCAACAATTACAACGCCAATAAAATCAAACCGTACAAAAAAGAAGTTGAACGAACGAAATAAATTAAATTTGTGTACATTTCAGCGCTTACTTTTGCGATAAAGTTTCAGCGGTCTAGTGAAAATGTCTCCATGTTCGCTTATACTATATCTACACATATATGGGCAAATCCCAAAAACTTTTAACATTTTGAAAAAAAAAAGATGTTGTAAAAATTTTCAAGGCACATGGTTTTCTCGTATTCTACCGTCAAGAGATGTGTTTTGGGAGTAAAAAATCGTAAACGTTAACCATTTAAGTTACGCGTCGTAAAAAATAAACCGTTTTGAATGAAATAAATTATTTTATTATTACTTTACAATTTAATATCATATATAAACGTTTTATTATGTATGACCGTACACAGACAAGAATATGTTAATATGTTAAAAATATATTAATTTTAAGCAATTCTAATCACTTTTTTTCTATAACTCTTTTTCGTAAAGTGCTTCATTTTCGAGTTAAAAAATAAACTATTATTAAATTAAAAACACAATATATTTTTTAACTACAAATTAAAGCACTTGATGAAGAAATGTTATTTATGAAAAGTGCTTATAATTGATCGAAGAACATGTGTGAATTTTTTCAGAATTTTTGGAGCGATTTTTGGATTTTCAAAAATAAAAAAACAAAAATCAAAAATCCAAAAATAGTTTGATTGTCAAAAATCTAAAAATTCGTGTAGAATTAGCCAACGCCGCATGGTTTTTTATTTGTACCACAATAGGAAGAACTGTTTACAAAACATTTTTTGGATGTCAAGACGATGTTCTCGTGTGCCGTCGGTTTAAACGATTTTTCAGTCACATTTACGTTTTTATGCCTCGAACATTTAGCCCTGTATAACAAAAACGGTGCATGGCACGCTAATTTTGTTTTCGTAAATCTTTTCTGTTTTGAAAAAGCAATCTGACCCCACCATGAAAATCCTGAAATTCTAGACGGCGTGGCTGTAAAGTTGTTCTAAAGACTCGCATATGAATAATTTTGAAATCGACGGACACTTCTTTAGCACCCTGTAGTTTTTATAGAAGCTACGCGCATATATTTGCATTATCCAATTCAAAAGGGGTATTAATTCAGATGAGTTTTTACTGAAAACCAACATTCTAAAGTACACGGCGTGAGTACAGCATACAGATACAGTGGCTCACAGCTTATTTCGTGCAGTAATTTTTTTTAACTTTAAAACACTGTATCTCTAAAACTAATACATATATTATCAAATTTTAAATGCAGGCTTAGACGGGAATGTCTATTGTTTATAATAAATAAAAGAAAATTAACAAAATTTGATTCCGAGACGCTTAAGGCGGAAAAACCGACCAAGCAGGAGAAATTCAAGTCACAGCTTATTTCGTGCAGATGCTTATTTTCCCTTTGGAGCAAGCGTTTCGCGTTATTTAATAAGAATTTCTTTTTCTATGTTCTCTGTGTGGTATTCTCAACCAGATGCAGCCAATTTTTAGTTTGATCATGTACATGTAAGGGTAGAAAAGTGCATTTTGCAGAAATGGGTCGTCCAGCAACAAAAATCAGTGATACCTCGTTTTAAGAATCTATGCGCCAAGCTTCTTAATATGTTAGTTTGAGTCCCACCCACAATGCAAAGCATAATTGAAAGCTTCGTTCATGCAAATCGGGTCCAAAATTAGGGTTAAAGTGCGTCAATCAAAAATTTTAGTCCCGCTGACGATTCATTTATGGTCCACAAAATCAATACTAACCCACATTATTGACTCTAAAAACCATCTGATATACATCAAAAACTAAGTAACTCGTACAGTGCGAAAACTGGCGGCTGCATGTCCCGAGACCACAATTTTAAAGCCTAAGTAGCCCTTCAACTGAATCAACTGAAAGTAGAAAAACGCGCATATAAGTGCTTGTCATAAAATCTGTTAAAATAAGTCAATTGGCTCTTGAAGAATTATAATTATTTGTTCCGAATGGTCGTTTCACTGAAAAATCTCGTTAAAGCAGTGTAATTTCAATAAATTTTTATAAACATTTTTTATTTAATTGAAAGTGAAAAAGAAAATTGAACATTGTTTATATAAAAAACATACAAAGACAATTGCTGCAAAAGTGCCGGTGCAAATTGTTTTTTTTGCAAATTTGTCAAGAACAGCTGGTCTCACTCTGTCAAACTTCTTGTTGTGCACGAGTGATGCCAAATCAGAACTTTAGCATAGAGTTGTGTGCTATAGAGTTGCAAAGAACTGTAGCATAGAGTTGTGTGCTATAGAGGTGCAAAGAACTTGTCAAACTTCTTGTTGTGCACGAGTGATGCCAATTCGGAATTTTAGCATAGAGTTCCAAAGAATTTTATTAGTGCTACCATTCATCGCCTCGTAATGGCTTCTACTTTGCCTATTTGTAATGAGTGCAGTAACGGATGCAACTCGAAAAATTTCATTAACTGTTTCTTGTGCGGAAACGCTTGTCACACCATTTGCATCGGTTTGACCGATGAAAGAGCTCTTAAATCAATCTCTAAGTGTAAAAATTTTGTTTTTAAATGCAAAAGTTGTTTGCTCTTGGGAGATAATATTTTTGCTGTAATTTCAAAAATGTCTTCAGATATACGAACTCTACAAAGAAAGTTTGCTGACATATGCAACATTAATAGTTCTAACGGAGTTAGTGGTAAGCCTATGCCTACCGAAAAACCGAAATCAAAGGTTAAGGGGCAAACGCTGTCTTCTCAATCTCCTAAAAGGAGTAGTGCCAGATTGGCTGGAACTCGTTCCCGCGCTTTGACTGAGCCAATGAACGCAAATACATGCTCTGGTGTTTGTGAAAATAATGGGGCTGCTGCTCAATGCAACGATGATGTTGTGTTTTTATCTGAAGATGATGGTGAGTCTGATGATTCTAACGCCGTAATTCCATCTTATGCTGATGTCGCTACGATCGCCGCAAATGCTGTAGTTGTTTCTTCAATGTCGATTGTTGCTGGAAGAACTTCACCTATAGTGGGAACTCTCGCTAATGCAAAAGAACCGTCGTCTGATGCTGGTGTTTCTGGTGCTGGTGCTTCTGATGCTGGTGCTTCTGATGCTGATTCTGTTGCTACTGCCAATGCTAAAGAGCCGTCGTCTGATGCTAGTGCTTCTGATACTGGTGTTCCTGATGCTGGGGTTTCTGATGCTGGTGCTTCTGATGCTGGTGCTTCTGCTCTTGCTAATGTTGGACTTGTATCAGACTCTAATTCTTCTGCCAATGCGAATGTGCAGTCATCTGATGCGGGTGCTTCAGGTGGGCTTCCTGTGTCAGCAAGTGAGTGGACTGTAGCTCGCAATAGAAGTTCAAGAAAATTCAAAAATAAAAACTTGGTTGTTGGAAACTGCGCTGTTTCACATCTCGATGTTGCTGTTTCGAAAAAAGTTCTGCACATTGCCTATTTCAAACCATCAGTGACAGCTGATCATATTGTTGATTATGTTTCATCACGCACTAATATTGATAAAAATTACTTGGAGTACCATGATTTGCTAAAAAAAGATACTGAGATATCTACGGTTAAAAGAATTTTATTTAAGCTAACTTTTCCAGCTTGCTATTACAACCAGATTTTCAATGCCTCGCTATGCCCTCCTAATGTGTTGGTACGCCCATTTACTTTTTTAGGAGATGCGAAGGAAACTCAGCTCAAAACTTAGCTGGCCTAAGTCCTCGTCGTAATGTTCTAAATTTTTACTACCAAAATCTTTCTGGCATGCGAACAAAATTAATTGCTGTACGAAATTTTATCGCGGATTCTGATTATGATGTCTTTATATTTACTGAAACTTGGCTTAATGTGGATTTCTACAATGAAGAAGTTGCTGATCCGTCTCTATTCCAAGTTTATCGGAAAGATAGGAGTGCCGATAAAACTGGTTGCTCGAGAGGTGGAGGTGTATTAATAGCTGTTAGAGTCGATTTATGCTCCTCGTTATGTAATATCGATACCTTAGATGGTCTTCTGGATCAATTGTGCATCACTATTCGTCATCCAAGTGGTAATATCATTGTCTGTGCATCTTATGTTCCACCGAACAGTTCTGGTGAGCTATATAGCAAGCATGTTGATAATATTATGTCGTTATCATCTTCTGTTAGTGGCGATGATTATTTTTGCGTTGTTGGAGATTTCAACTTGAGCAATTTATCCTGGGCTCCATCTCCTGAAGATAATATGGTATTTATCCCGTTAAATGTTAATAGATTATTTGAAATCCTTCTTATTGATAGTTTCTTAAGTATTGACCTTGCTCAAATCAATAATGTCCAAAATAAGTTATCTAAGATCTTAGATTTAATTTTTGTTAGTAAATCTTTGAAATTTAAATTAATTGAGTGTGCTTGTCCTATATCTGAACCCACTTTACACCATTCAGCCTTACATTTTTGTATTGATTTTTATTGTTTTGAAAATGTGAAGAACTTTGAGTTATATTTTTATGACTATAAAAAATGTGATTTTGGTCTTTTGAATGACCTTATTTTTGGCATAGATTGGCATCATCTTTTCGAAGGACTAGATACTGAAAATTGCTATGAGATTTTTCTAAGTACATTAATAAACGACGTTTTAATTAATATTCCTCTAAGAAGAAATAAGTATAAGCTCCCTTGGTATACTAAGGGTCTGAAAAAACTTAAGAATCTTCGTAATAAATTTTGTACCAAGTTTAATTCAACAGGTTGCTTGGAATTTAAAGAGAAATTTATCCACTACAAACGCGAATTTGAGTTCTTGAATAAATTTCTGTATAAGCAATACATTTTAAATCTTGAAGGTCAGCTTAAGACTAATCCCAAATCGTTTTGGAGATATGTTCAATCGAAGAAGGGCTCTTCTTTTATTCCCTCTTCTATGTTTTATAAAGATAAAACTTCAAACTCACTGGGTGACACTGTTAATTTATTTGAAAAATTTTTTGTGTCAAATTTTGATAAGCATTCTACTAATGATCAAGTTGTCACTGATAATAGCAATTCTTTGTTAAATTTTGGTGGTCTCAGTTTAACTTTAGAGGATGTTGAAAATGGCATTGTCAGTTTGAAAAACGGTTTTAAATCTGATCTTGATGGGCTTAGTCCTTATTTGCTTTTAAAATGTGTTAAAACAATTTCCGTCCCACTTTTACAAATTTTTAATACGTCACTTGTTGGTGGTTTTTTAATAGACAAATGGAAAATTTCTGTAATCTCTCCTATTTTCAAATCTGGAAATAAAAATAATATAGAAAATTACAGACCAATTTCAAAGCTCACCAATATCTCTAAGCTTTTCGAAAAAATTGTTAAGGATAAGGTTCTCTTTGCCGTAAAAAATATAGTCTGTCCGTATCAACGTGGTTTCTTTCCTGGTAGATCTACTCTTACAAATCTCTGTACTTTTACAAGATATTGCATTAATTCATTTGAAAGTGGTGATCAAGTGGACGTCATCTATTCCGATATTTCGAAAGCTTTTGACAAAGTGTCACATTGTCTATTAATTTCGAAATTATCGAATTTAGGTTTTCATTCCACATTCCTATCTTGGCTAAAATCTTACTTATCGAATAGGTTCTCCTTTGTAGCCATCGATGATGTAAAGTCACAATTATTTTTAATAACTTCAGGAGTTCCGCAGGGTAGTATACTTGGTCAACTGTTATTCATTCTTTATATTAATGATGTGTCATTGTGTTTTTCTTTGGTACGTTTTTCATTATATGCTGATGATTTAAAAATTTATTATAAAGTAAGTAACTCTTCTGATTGTTGTACTCTCCAAAATGAATTAAATAATGTTGTTATTTGGTTCAATAACAACTGTTTGACATTGAACTTACGAAAATGCTTCTGCATGACTTTTTCTAAACTAAATAGTAATCTGCAGCATTCATATAGTGTTGATTGTATGCCTCTAGCTAGAGTTGACCAAATACGTGATCTTGGTGTTTTCTTTGAATCTCGGTTAAACTTTACGATTCACGTCAATCATATTTTGCCTAAGGCCTATTCGCTTTTAGCTTTTATTAAACGGAACAGCGCTGCTTTTGTTGATCCTTATACGAGAAAACTTCTCTATACCTCATTTGTAAGATCTAATTTAGAATATGGTTCTTTTATTTGGAATCCTTACTATGGGGTACATATAACTCGCCTTGAGCGTGTTCAACGAAAATTTGTTAAGTTCGCACTACATTCACTGGATTTTACGGAGCCCTTACCGTCATACAATGCTCGTTGTATGCTCATACATCTTGAGAGTCTTGAAAATCGGCGTGTTGTTTATAGTATCATGTTTATTTATGATGTAATCAATGGTTTCATTGATTGTCCAGAGATCCTTCAGCTGATTGGCTTTAATATTCCATCTAGGAGTTTACGATCCTCGGATTATTTTTATATCAAGTGTCACAGGTCGAACTATGCCATTAATGAGCCCATTAATAGAATTCTTTTATTGCTCAATAGGTTATATAAGGATAGTTCAATTGATTTTTGCTTGAATAAAGCTTAATTTAAATCTATACTGCTTATGCTCTTACATTAGTTTATTTTTTGTAATTAAGTTATTTTATTTAGTTATACATTTAATGTTAACTGTTCTAGTCTGTAAGGGTTATTATTATCCAAAGACTCAATAAATAAATAAATAAATAAATAAATAAACAAAGAAAGCCAGAATAGCCTACATTATTTTTGATATCGAGCTCAGTATTAGCACGCCCACAAAGACTAGGACTTTTAAAGCAACGTCATAATCATGGACGAGTCTAAATTTAACATATTTGAACCTGATGACATGGCATACTTATGGCGGAAACGTAATATTGAGCCGAGTCGCAAAACCAAGTAGACTTTTTTGAATTTTTTTTGCTTATGAAGGACTACTTGGGCTTTAAAGCTGTGGTCTCGGGACACGCGGCCGCCAGTTTTTGCACTATACGAGTTACTTAGTTCTTGATGTATATCCCAGACGGTTTTTGGAGCCAATAATGTGGGTTAGTATTGATTTTGTGGACCATAAATGAATCGTCAGCGGGATTAAAATTGTTATTTGACGCACTTTTACCCTAATTTTGGACCCGATTTGCATGAACGAAGCTTTCAATTGTGCTTTGCATTGTAGGTGGGACTCAAACTAACATATTAAGAAGATTGGCGCATAGATTGAGCGATCTTAAAATGGGGTATCACCGATTTTCGTTGCTGGACGACCCATTTCTGCAAAATGCACTTTTTTACCCTCACATGTACATGATCAAACTAAAAATTGGCTGCATCTGATTGAGAATACTACACAGAGAACATAGAAAAAGAAGTTCTTATTAAATAACGCGAAAAGCTGGCTCCAAAGGGAAAATAAGCATCTGCACGAAATAACCTGTAACTTGAATTTCTCCTGCTTGGTCGGTTTTTCCGCCTTAAGCGTCTCGGAATCAAATTTTGTTGATTTTCTTTTACTTATTATGAACAATCGACATTCCCGTCTAAGCCTGCATTTAAAATTTGATAATATATGTATTAGTTTTAGAGATACAGTGTTTTAAAGTTAAAAAAAAATTACTGCACGAAATAAGCTGTGAGCCACTGTATAATCATAAAATATTACAACAGACACGGCAAATTTGAATAAACTGATCATTCGAATGGTTATATCTATTCGTACAAGCTTCACATCAGATTTTTTGTCTCATAAACATGTTAGCATACACCTGTACAATGAAAATGATTCACAGCCGTCATCTAAAATTGTATAAATTCAGCTCAGTATCGCTAGTCATTATACGGACGCGGGATGTTAAAAGTTTTTGGGATTTGCCCATATACGTAGTATATGGGATAACCCAGGTAAAAGTGTAACAAAACATGCGTAATCGCTTATACTCAACGATGTTGTCTTTGTGGACTAACATATTTGAGCTAAAAACACACTTATAGAAGTGCAAACATTAGAAGCTTAAATACACAATACACAATATGAGCCGTTCAAAATGACAATGGTGCAACTCCCAAACGAGGCAAAAGTAATATATTATATTAATTGGCTAAAATTTTGTTAGAGATGAATAAAATTGATTTCTGTTTTCACGAAAAATTTATTTGATAATATAGAATTGTTAAAATTGAGTTGAAAAAATGATATCGACATTACTTTTGCCTCATTTGGAGTTGCACCATTGTCATTTTGAACTGCTCATATATTTGAAATTGAGCCATGATTGACAACACACTCACTCAGTTAATAGGGATTATCGTGAATCAAGATTACCGGGGAATTTTCTTAAACTGCAATAGGGAGTGCACGACAGTCTGAAAAACTCCCCGGGAATATTTATTCACGATAATCCCCAATATCTATTCATAACTCCCTCTCTTATTCTATCTCGTGCAGTGGTGCCATCTTTAACTATAAGAAATATTTTGTATTCATTACTATTGGAAAAGTGCTTAAAAAAGCAAAAAAATATAACATTTGAATTAAAACCTAAAGTTTTTAATTCCAAAACAATTTTTTTAAATTTTAAAAAAACAGATGTTTTCGAATTTGAATCATGAGTTTTTCATTTAAAAACACTTGTTTTTAATAGTAAAGCACTTACCTTAGATTTAAAGACAATTGTGTTTGATATGAAAATAATTGTTTTTGATTTAAAAACAAAAGTTTTTGGCGCCCTTTTGTATCGGAAAGTTTTTGATTCAAACGCATCTTCATTTGATTTGAGAACCTTTTTTTTTGTGTGCATGGATTTTAATCCCCTAAATTTGAGTCTGCAATTTATTTCTACATGATATTGGAAATATTGACCATTACATTTTGCATCATAATTTTCCACCTTGAATGGGTGATATCTTCAAATCTACAGAAGTTTTTCTCTGAAATGGATCATAGTGCTCACTTTAATCAAGAAGAAGATTTTGGTTATGTGAGGTCGCAGTTCCAAAAAAATATTTTAAATTTTGAGCAACCCTAATCTAGACGTAATATTTTCTTTTTCTAACCCTTGCCTTCGCTGGGTTAATGCTTTTGGCAGTGTGTGTGTGTGCGTTATAGTTTTGAAATTTCAACATTCATTTGTGTTGTTGTTTTAGCCATTTATTATTTTACTGAATTTTTTTTTGTTTTTGCACTGCAAATTCATTCAGTTTTTGCATAATTTTTAGTGCTGCGTTTAAACCAATTTAGTTGCACATACGCTCTTAGTGTGTATTTGTGCGCTTGTGTTTTTGTGTGTGTTGTTTACTTACATACATATATGAAAATGAGTGCGAATTTAAATGGTAAATATTAAGTGAAAACTTTTATGTTTTCTTTTTAATTTTATATGTTTTTAAACCTATGGCGCGAAATGAAAATTTGACTTCATTCGTTTGGCCGTAACTGTAATTTTAATAATCACACGGACACATTTACCAAAGGGCCAATCAGGGCTCAACATAAAAATCTGAAAAAATAAGTAAAAATTTAATTCGGCATTTAAAGCCGATATCCATCATGATTTTGCATATAAAGGCCACCCTAATAAATTTTTTTTTTTACATATTATTTCAAAATTTTACTTAAAATAAAGACAGTTTTCTTTCTTTTTTGTGCTCCTTATGCTGATTGACTTTGTTTTACTCATTTTGCGCTGAAACTACAAAATCTTTTTTTTTTCCTCATCTTTTTATTTTTTTTTTTAAATATAGTATGTTGCCATTTTTTGCTTTTCCTTATTATTTTATCTTTCACAATATTTGAGTTTTACTTATTTCAAAAAAATATTTACATAACTATGGAGCATAAATAAATGCATGAGTTTAAATTGTAAATGGCTACAGTCTTCAAAAACCCATTTCTAGTTTTCTCCATATATTCGGTTAATGTTCTAATTTCTTGCTTATAGCCAGCAGTACAAAAGATGTTGGGGTCATTCTCGGTTGATAACATAATTTGTTCATTTCCAAATTCCACGTATCACCTTCTGAATATTTATCAAAATACTTAAGATAATCTGTAGTTTTTATTATAGAACTTATGTTTGGTAATCTAGACCTTATGCTTTTACTGAAAAAACGGATTTCCAGCAGTGTTTGTGTCACCACGACTTAAAGTGCTACTTGTTGTTTGTGTTGGTAGTCCGCACACATCTTATTTCTAGAACATTTGTAGATATATCTTCTCAAGCCATAAGCGAGATTTTGGTAAAAACAAACCTTAACAAGAAGTTTATTTTTTATTTGAACTTCTTATGGAATAACTGAATCTATTCTAAGTACTTTGAATTGCTGAGCTCAATTTTCTCATATTATTTTTTATCGATTCAGAAAAATTTTAGAAATTTTAGTTACGAAAATGATAACAAACGAGTACAGAGATACTTAATTCAATTCAATGGCTTTTGTATAAAAATTCTTGCTATTTTTTACATCGTTTGACATTCTCTTTTTAAAATTCTGTTTTAGAGTTATGTTTTGCGCGGATGTAAATCGTGATTTTGAAAACTGACATACATACTACGAACTCAGATAAAATCAAAAGTCTGAAATTCGTTGAACAGTACTGTTTGAAATTGATTCCGAATCAAGACTGAAAATACTAGAAAAAATTAATTCACTTCCTTCACAAGAAACTTCTTAATATGTTGGTAACGTTACGTTTTTTTTTTTTTTTTTTTGTGGTACAATTCATTGCCAGCAAATTATGCATAAGAAACTAAGACTTTCTTTGCGTTATCGACCAAGATTCGACTTGACATCTCCGATTTCTATGAAAATTGGTGAAAAGTTAGATTTTGACAGACGTATTACTGTGGTAAAATGATTTTCTGAAATTCCGAAAATTTTCAAAATGGCGGCCATAGGAAGATCGATCCAACCTATGGATGCTCTCATATTTGAAAATCCAACCTTCGGATACTATCACATTTGAAAATTTATAACTCCTCGGATTTTCAATCGATTTTAATAAAACCTTCAGGGTTTTTGTTAAAATTTGGACTTTTGAAAAAAAATAGTTATGCTGAAAAAAAAATTTATTTTTGGTCGAAAAAAAAAACTTTTTCCTTTTTCAAAGCCATTTTGGGGCTTGGAGCACCCTTTTTAATTTTTAAAAAGTAATTTTATTTCAAAGTAAATTTTATTACAATTATTCTCAAAACTGTGGTACGTTTTACGGTTATCCAGTTATGAGTTTTTGAAGTTGTATTATGTGTTTTTCATGAACCCTTGGTGCGCGTGCGTTACCTTGCAGAGCTGCCACCGTCCGGACGGTACTTTATTCAATGAACCTTAGTGAAATTTTCCATAAAACTTTTTTGTGGAATATTTTATCCCATTCTGACCATTTTTTTGGATAAAAGGGTCAAAAAGACCCATTAAAACGGGATATAATGAATTAATATGTTCTTAAAGGTTAACATGAAATCAAGCAAGGAACAATTACCTAGGACATCTTAACACATTATATCCCGTTTTTATGGGTCTTTTTGACCCCTTTATCCAAATAAATTTTCAAATATGAAAGTATCCGAAGGTTGGATCGATCTTCCTATGGCCGCCATCTTGAAAATTTTCGGAATTTCGGAAAATTATTTTACCACAGTAATATGTCTGTCAAATTCTAACTTTTCACAATTTTTCATAGAAATCGGAGATGTCAAGTCGAATCTTGGTCGATAACGCAAAGAAAGTCTCAACTGAGTTTTCTTCAAAATATCAATCTCAACCCTTTACTTCCGTTAGTTCCTTTCTGAAGATATCTAAATTGCATCAATATAAACAAAATAAAGCAATTTTTTGCCTTCTTTTATGGATCTGTTTTTGCCATTTTTTTTGTTTTTTTTTTTTTTCTTCCTATTCTATTTATTTAAAAATGTGTCCATTTCTCTTAATTTTTTTATTATTTTAAACATGTGTTTACAACCATTGATTTTCAAAAGAAACATTCATGTACATTGAATATGCATGACTTTTAGTTACTTACTATATTGGCTACAATCCTCAAAAGACCATATACAATCGTTATCACCTAATAAAAAGTTCTCCTTGTCTAAGGTATGGGGTGAGTTTACGACTCCAGCGCAAAGAAATTTGGTCTCATTCATACTTGATATCACCATTTGGTCACCTTCGAACTGAACTTTCCAGTCAGAACCATCTACAGTATGTCTTACATTATCTTGATAATATTCAGGCTGCTCTTGTAAATGTATTATTCCTAATAAGCGCTCAGGCCATACTACGCTGCGAAATTTGAACTCTAAAGGCTTTTCTGTCGTCTCCACTTTGAATGCTGCCACACGTTTACTTTCGTAAGATTCCGGAGCACATAACTGATAATTCCAACCAGAACAGTCCGTGATATAACGTCTGTTGCCATTGGTTAGCTTTTGGAAAAGGCATACTTTTCCACTAAACTCATTTTGCATTTGTACTTCTAATGGAATGATTGCATTCATTTTATGTTGCATTTCTGTAGTGAATTCTCCCTTAAATTGCCTCTGTCGTTTTTTCAGTTGAGCGAAATATTGAAAGATAATTTTTTTCTCAGCTTCATTAAATGGACCCTTGTCGTATAATGAAATAAGAAGGTTAAAATTTTGTTTTAAATATGGTGACAAATCAGCTAGAATAGGCACTAGTTCTTTAACAGACAATATCTCACGCGCCTTTGACACCATTACACCAAAAGTTATATTTGAAACAGTCTCATTCGTCATGTGCAGCATTTCTAGCAGCTTTTCTAAAGGCGTGCCTTTTATATTACAACCACTAATAAAAACTACAGCCTCCATGACACGCGAACCTTTTGGTACTATGGTATCCAAAAGTAGTCCTTGTCGAATTTGCTGCAGTTCATTGAATTTCTCTGGATGTATACTTGTGCTGTTAATGTTGAGGAGCGCTTCGATTTTATTGTATAAATCTAAAGCATCAAATGGTAAATCCGTGTGATGAGCCTTATTCATTCCATCATATAGGCCTAATAGGACATCAGCCCTGAAATTAATATCACTACTTATTTCAGATAAACGAAGTATGTCCGTAAAACTGTCAACATTTTGTTCGTATATGCCAACAAGTACAGAGCGCAAGTGTGGACTAAATAGCGGCTGCGGAGTACTTTTTGCATTGATTTCATTATATATATACAGATCTGGTGCTCTCGTAGTTACTACAGCACAATGGCCGAGATAAAATGCGCATGTTGTCAATAACACGAAAACAGCTGCCATGTTTCTGAATGTAAAATAAAAAAAATAAATAAATATGTTAAATGTTAACCAAGGATAGTTTCAAAATAAAGACTAGATTCTTACAAAAATTTTGGAGTTTGAAAATTATAATTTTTTTTTTTGGGATATAGATAATATTCACGTCCCAAAACCGATTTTCTTACGTTTTTCAATTACGCGGTCGGATAAACGATTTTTTACTCAAAAGCAAGTCATCTAACGAGAAAAACGTTTCAGGCAAAAACGCTTGAATACGTGTGAATTTTTTCGGAAGTTTTTGTGATATTTCTAAAGTATCTATTTGTATCGATTTTTTATTGAAAAATGTTATACGAGGGCTGCTAGACATATTTCTGGCCTAATAATGAAAATGCGAATATTTATCATTAAAAATGGTTTTATTGTGTTTCAAAGTATTCTCCAGCATGATTTATACACTTTTGTATGCGCTCAAACCAATTTTCGAAGCACTTTTCCCACTCCGATTGAGACACCCCCCAAAACATGGTTTTTGAACGCTTAAGCAGCATCTTCTAGCGACGAAAATCGTTGACCACGCATTTTTTTCTTTATGTGCGGGAATAAAAAGAAGTCATTGGGTGCCAAGTCAGGGCTATACGGCGGATGACCCATCGATTCGACGTTTTGACCGGTCAAAAAGGCGCTGGTTTGAGCCGATGTGTGAGTGCTCGCATTGTCATGGTGAACAATGATCCGTCTTCTCTTGTTCATTTTTCGAATTTCTCCGAAGATTTCAGGCAAACAAATTGTGGTGTACCACTCAGAATTGACCGTCCTACGTTGTTCAAGCGGAACAGTCGCCTCATGACCAGTTTTGCCGAAGAAACAGGCGACCATTTGCTTCGTAGTGCTTCTTCCACGAACAACTTTCGTTGGATTTGGCTCGTCTTCGAAGACCCACATTAGGATGCAGCAAAATTCAAAAAAAATGAGTGCATCAAAAATTATCATAGATTAAGACCTTAAAACAAAAACTGCATACTTAGTTTTGGTCAAAACCCCCGAAAAGATGGCCCGCCCGGGGCTTGAATGAAGGTCTAAACGACAAAAATCATTGTTTTTTTCGCAGTTTTTTTATTTTATCTCAAAAACCACGAAACTATTGGTATTAATTCATCCTAAATCTTTGAAAGGAATTAATTTGCTACATTTTTTGTTTCGTTCTCATTGCTCTACAGTGAAGTTTGCCCTATGGAAGTCCCGGAAGAAGTTAAAATTTTTTATTCAAAAAACGGTTTTTTTCCTACAACTCAAGATACAAGAGACACACAAAAACTTTAGAGCTCAATAAATATAGGAAATGTGCTTTCC